>JAMRYE010000003.1:0-2425261 GCA_024082115.1 Rhinocladiella similis | reverse complement strand
GAGATTCAAGAGCTGGAAGGAACTATGCAACAGTATCAAGGCATGAACAACGATGGTAGTATTCTGCAAGACCTCCTGAACAAGGTCCCGTCGGGCATTTTTGGAGGCAAAGATGAAGCCGGCAAAGCAGACGAGCTCAAGCAGAACTCGGTCAATCATCAGATGCAGAACACTCGCATTTCTCCAAGACAACCGGAAGAGTGGGCACAGTATCTTGCTGATGTTCAGAAGCAGATCTATCCAATCATCGAGTGGCACGACGAAATCATGCAATCTATTACCGAGACGATTGAAAAGATCCCAATCCTACCAGACTTGATTGAGAACATTCAGGACGAAATCAACAAGTTTGTCTTCAGTCTCCTTGCACCATATGTTGTCCCAATCATCAATCAGGTTAAGAACGAGCTGAACACCGGCTCGAACGAGATTATTCAGTCTAGCTTGGACAAACAGCATATCGTCTTCGACGACGATCAATCCAGTGATCCCACCCACTCAATGCTATCTAAGGACCACTTCTCGAACATTCTCAATGAGCCTGCTGGAAAGGTCGCGAGACAAACCATTCAATGGGTTGTTCCCCAGATTGTTGCGGCGTGGGATGATGACCGCGTGGACGTCGAGCGAACTCTCACCCGGATCATCAATGGTATCCTCCACCACCCTGCTCTTCGAGACTTTGGTCAAGATGGCGCAGGTGATGGTCGCCGCTTGATGTTTAGAGTTGTTGAAGAATGGTGGCAGAGCAAGGATGAGCGCGAGAAGAATGTCTTTCGAGAGAAGCTCAGCCGACAAGGTGTACAGTCAGGCAAAAATCATAAAGAAGGTGTGCATGACCATGGCCATGGTAGCAATCGGCCTCTGGGTATGGCCAATCTGAATTCCTCTCAGCAATCATCCGGCATTGCAGGTGGTGCGCTCGGCGCGTTGAGCTCTGCGATGGGCAACGATTCAAATCGTCGTCCTTCGAATCAAGCTGCAGATAAATTTGGAAAGATGGCAGGCGACGCAGTGGGTGGTGGAGTGCTTGGCTCGCTCGTCGGCGGACTTGCCAGCAATATTGGAGGCGATATACTTGGTGGCGGTCTGAACAAAGATGAAGAGACATACCAAAGTGAATCATATGGGCAGGATGGTTCTTACACGCAGACCACAACTCAGGTTGGCCATTCGCAGTCTGGAAATCGATATGGACAGGCTCAATACTCGCACACTACGGAGCCCCACGGCCAGCGCGAGGAGTATAGTCGCTTTGAGCAGCGTCAAACCGGAGGTCACTGGCAGTCGGAGGTTCGCCATGAAGAGCATACAAGCGGTGGGGGTTATCGCGAGGAGACTAGGTAAGTGAATTCCGTTCAGGGTACGAAAGCTCCACACTGATATCTGGCAGGCGATACGACAATTATAGCGATCGTTCGTCACATGGTCGTCATCATGAGCAAGAACAGAGCTCCAGCAGACGTCATGATGATGATGATGGCCGAGAGCGACTCTCAAGCGGGTATGGCAGTACTGGTAGAGACACGTACGGCCAGCAAGAGCGTCGTCAAGAACACGGACGACGTGATGATGACGATGGGCATGGCAGTCGGCGACACGGCCACAACGAGTATAGCAGCCGTCGAAATGAAGATGAGTATGGCTCGACCACCAGTTATGGCCGCCAAGAACGTCAGTCTGAGTACCCCTCCAGCGGGTATGGTCGACAGGAAGAGACTGGATACGAATCTGGTGGCTACGGTAATCGACATGAAGGATCCGATATGCCAGGTGGCTTTGGCAGTCGCCGTGAGGAGTCATCTTATGCCTCTGGAGGGTATGGAGGCCGACGTCAAGAAGAGTCCTACGGTTCAAGCAGTTATGGCCGTCAGACTGGATATGGCGAGTCGGGAGGTTACGGCGGTGGCAGGCGCGAAGACAACTACGCTTCAGGCGATATGCCGGGCGGCTTCGGCCAGCAGCCAGAATCAGGCTACGGTGGTGGTCGAGAGTATGAGTCTGAGAATCATGGATATGGTGGTAGCAGTGGTGACAACGAAGGTGAGAGCTATCGTCAACGACAATATGGAGAGAATGAAGGTGAGAGTGAAGGTGGATATGGTGGCTACGGCTCAAGATACTGAGGTGTATCTGATATCTGACCTCAAATCGAGTCTCGATTAGGAATGCCGAGACGATGATGGTGGTGCTGCATGACGAGACATGGACAATGGAAAAGGAGAAACGAGAGAAGAAGTTGTGATTGTCTCCAAAGACTGGCGACGCATCAATTGGAGGAGTACGGGAGGTGCATGCGCGAGCTGTGGTTGCATTGCCCGATGTCCCTGCCCTCGTCGATCGAAAGCAGTATGCTAGGTCCACTTAAACAAATCGACGCAAAAGCCCAAAATCCGAATGGTATGAAGAAGTGAAAAGTACAATACATTATGAATCATGATAGAGAGAAAATGTCTTATTGCTGTGAGTTCCGGACAGGAGGACTCCATGTGTCCTTTTGATGTGTCAAGGGTTCGTCTTACAAAGTCGACTCGCGGAATCCGTCCGCCAGACCTTGCAGCGGCTCATTAGTCATCCAATACACATATTGATACTCGTATAGTTTGATCTATGCAACGTATGTCTTGTGGCAACAACATGGTATGTCCAGGATAGTTCAGCATCGGAGCTACTACATACTATCGCATCCGTCTCTCGCAAGAAGCAGCATGGCAATCAAAAGGCACAACACAACTCAGGCGCATACGTTTCAGCGGACAGGAGACAACGCAGTCACATATGATCTGTCTCGACCAGGCAGGGTCACCATCACCATTCCTGTGAGTTCTAAATGGAGTTCAGAGGCACATTGGCACGAGACGCACACGGAGTTTCTCCAGGTCTTGCAGGGACGAGCATTTGTTAGACTCGGGAGTCATGCACGAGTATATGGAAAGGGAGACGGAGTGATCGAGGTACCTAGGTTTACCGTTCATGAATGGCATCGAGTCTGGCAAGAAGACGACGAACATGAGGATGATCAGGGTGTGGACTTGGTTGTGAGAGAATGGACGGTGCCAGAAGACGGTCAGAAAGAGGTGTTTTTCCGCATGTTGAACTCATTCCTGACCGAGGACGAACCGGAGTTTTTGTACGAGTTGCCTGTGCCCGTGCCCGTGCCCGTACCTCGGGTGGCGCGCAATTGGATCGAGCGGTGGATTGTCACGGTTCAGCTGAATTGTATCTTTTGGACTTGTGATAACTGGCCCCTACTGGTGGGAGGTGACAGTAGCCCTGGGGTTGTTAGTTGGGCCGTCACGCATCTTGTACTGGGAGGAAGCGTGGGACTTGGGTACATACTCGGTCTGAGGGGGAGGTATAGGGAGTACGTTGGTGAGGAACTGGGGGTCACGGGTAGAGATATTGGCGGGCAGGCTGGGAAGAGGAAGGGAGGATGATATTGACGGTGGCGTTGGTTATTGTGACTAAGGCAAAGTGCGATTGAGGACTAGAGGGCAGACGCTGATGGTGATGGGGACGCTACGATCCCATCGTAGGGCGCTATGATGGTACATTCGATGGTACATTCGATGGTGTCAGAAGCGGTTCGTCCAGATCGTGCTGCTTTCAGAATGACTTGCGCTACTTGCGACTCCCTTTCCTCTTACAGCGTACCTCTCTACCACTTCTACTCACTTTTGCACTCGCAATGGAAATTAGCGTACGATCAATGGCTTCCATTCTTCAATCTCTGCTATGCGCCCTTCTCCAGTCAAGATGTGATACAACAATACATCAAAGGTTGAAGTATGGTCAGTTTCAGCTACCCTGTTATCTCCTTCGACCAACAAAAAAGCCCCCAGCACACGTACCGGATTTCTCCATCAATTGATCCCTGTAGATACGCACCGAATCTCTCCATCAATTGACTCCTGTAGTATTGTCGGCCTTTGGCTCGTTCTGGGAAGTCTCCACCCAGGCTTCCTCACCGTGAGGGACTTTGGATATGCCAGCCATAATTCCACCAGTCGTAAACAAACCGTCGACCTGTTCCAGAGTCTTTCCGCCAGTTTCAGGGCACAGGAAGAATACAAACACGACGGCGACCAGATTTCCGCTCAACACCCAGAACCAAAAATGCCATCCACAGTTGTCGAATCCAATGGGTCCCACGAAGACTGTTAGGAAAGTACCCAGCCACTCACCGGCGGACGTTGCGGCACCACCTATGTGGCGATATTCCAACGGAGAGATCTCGGCGCAATAAAGCCAGACCGCACCCTCGTAGGCGTAGCCCATGACGAAAAGGAAGAGCCACAACATCGCAATCGAGGCCCACCGGATAGATGATGTCTGGGGTACGGCGACCAAAGTGATGAAGATTACAAGAAGAAGGGTCATTGCGACAGCCCCGTGAAGGAGTGTGCTCCGGCGGCCAGTACGTTCGATCGTGAAATAGAGAGGCACACATCCGAGAGCAAAAATGATGTTCTGAACCCCCGCAAGTGCCGAGATCAAGGTAGGAGTGGCTCCCGTGTTGGATAAAATAATGGAGCCTGAACCACAATATCAATATCAGAGAATCTTGACCAGGCCGTCATAGAACGAGAGACTCACTGTAATAGGCCATAAGACTCGAGCCCATCCACTCCCTAATGAAAGGCAACCAGAAGCAGATACACAATCTTCTTGCAATTTTTAGAGGTGAGTGGTCGATGATACCTGAGGTGATGAATTGCTGCCAATGCAGGCTGGCACTGGCCTCCAATTCGGTCTCAATGGCCAACAAGATTTCCTGCCTGGTCTGCTGAACGTGAGGGTCATCGGGAGAAGGGACGTCGTGGAGACGAGCCAGGATGGCATCGCCCTCTGGGATACGATTCTGAGCGTAATACCATCTCGGTGTGTCCGGAAGGAACAACATTGCGCCGCCACCAATCATGGCAAAGACGATCTGAAAGATAACAGGTACCCGCCAGGAGACCTGGTTGTCCATCTTCGTGAAGCCATAGTCGATCCAGTACGCCAAAGGAACACCCGATATCAACATGATGGCGTTCAGGGCATTGGCAGGACCTCGATCCCCAGAATCGACTCCGGTCTCTGACAGGTAGATTGGAACGGATGATGAGATGCAACCGATGGCGAAGCCCGTGCAGCATCTTCCGACGATAAGTTGAGCGATACTGTATGACGAGGCCTGGATGATGGAGCCGATGATTGCGGCGACGTTTCCCAAGATGATGGTGCCGCGACGGCCTAGTCTGAAGGAGAAGAACCCGACGACGACCGATGTGACAAAGGCTGCCAAGCTGTAGGAGCTGGATATCATGGGAATGGTATATTGCCCGGTGTTCTCCAGCCCAATGGCCTCAATGAAGGGCTTGTGGAGCAGGACGCCGCCCAGAACCCCAGCATCATACTATATATGCGTCAGTTGCTTCCCACTGTGAAGAGAATCTCCCGAGTTTACGTACGCCATACATCATGAACGAGGTACCGCACACGAGTTTCATGAGCAGGTAAAGGTTTCTGCCCCGAAGGCCTTGGAACATCTTCATGGTTGCAGCAGAGGACAAAACAAGACCGTGTTTACCTGCTGCTCCAGACTGAGATTCTGTCTCGAGTAAACGAAGTCATGGCAAGGGAAGCCGCTCTTGATATGCGTCTTCCCATGCTCCATGTTGATCCCGGTTGAAGCCCGCCGAAGTGGTCGACTCAGACACAAATTGATCAGACACAGCAGACTAGACTCGTTTTGGGGTCTAGCGACCAGGAGCTGGACACTCACCCGCGCTCTGCGATTGACGTAGTTACTCCATACCCCAGGAAACTCCGCGCGAAATGGACGACCCACTAGTATCCCAGCTTCGCGCCTGCAGGAAGGTTCTATCAAGATTTGCCAGGTCACAGCCATGTGGCGAACGACCATGATCACGCGACAGGAAGCAAGCATCAGTACAACGTTTAAAACTGGGTTGCCGTCTGTGCACCAGGGCGAGCAACTCCGAGTGTGACCAGTTCGGACTCCTAAGGCCTCCAACTCCAAGGGAACTAACTACCTCGGTCGACTCAGTCTCCTCCTCCCCCTTAGAGCTTGGGTCTCCAACTCCGCCACCAAATCCACCGCACACGGCTGACTGGCAAAAGCACAATCATGCAAGCGACTCTTTCGTGGACAAGTCAGAGCTGGCAGTCATCGCCTGCTTAACAAGCGTCTTGTACATCTCACTAGCTAGTCTTGCCTGGTGGACACCACACAGATGACAGATTCTACGGCAGATAACAATTTCAGCAATGAAGATGAAAAGAAGAAGAAGAAGCCCCGACAGCGGACTGAGAGGAAAAGGATCCAGGATCGGCTGGCCCAAAGAGCCAACCGCGAGAGGACCAAACAGCGGATCGCTGCGCTCGAAGAGGCACTGAGCAGCCTCCAATCCGGCGATGACCCCAGCTGCGTCGCCTCACTCACGCGCGCCATTGCCAACTTACGAAACAATAACCAACAGCTTCGTTATACACTTGACAGAATACGTAGCTTGGTCAGCCAGGTCGCGCTTGCTCCTGAGGCTGATACCACCGACAAAAATTCAGACTTCAAGCCTTGGGCCAGCAGTCTGGACGCGAAGTCTTCTGAATCCAAACAGCCCACAACTTTCACTCCGGACGTCGAGCTTACCGGCGCCTTTCTCGCCCACAGTAAGGACTTCGAGTTTGAGCACCCTGTAACGGCATCGACGAAGATCTTTCTTCCCTGTGTTACCGCGGCTGACGCCCCCGATGCAGCAGGTGCGGCACTCAAGGACGGTGTCTCTGAAGACGGCTCTTGTGGAGAAGAAGTGTTAACAGAAGGAGTCGTCGCAGACGACGTCCTTGGACTGGCTTCTGATACCGTAATCGACCGTGGCACCACAGCAGGCAAGGTGAACGTGGATCACTTCAATTTGGATCTCCACAACGACCTCCTCGACGTGTTCGACCCGACAGACTTGGGCATTTGGACTACTTATGAGTCTGCACTGTTCAAATCACCATCTCCCACGCTCGAAGTCGCGGGAGGGGTTGTCCCGGACACTGAAAAGTGGCATGTTGGAAACTCAGCCTACTTCGGAGCCTTGGATTCGGTGAAGAGACGGATCAAGTCAGCATCAACCATGGACTTTCAGGTGGCTTTTCAGGCCATGCTGTGGGGTTGGCAGAACGTCGGCCACGCAGCTGAGCACCCCGTGTGGCAGGCTTTGCGAGAAGTCGACCAACGAATCTTTGGTAGTTGGACGTCAATCGCTCAGAGGATCGCCATGATGTTTGTCTGCCAGACCTTGATCCAATTTCGGGAGGATCCAACGCCGGAGAATCTAAGTCGAGTTCCTGGCTTTCTACGACCTAGGTGAGATCTCGGCCCCCTCCAAAAGCAGGTGTGTCACCGTCCTGACTGAGTAATCTACAGACCATCGCAGGAACGACTAGCACACCCTGTTGTTATTGATTTTCTGATCTGGTAAGTCTCTGTTGATATGGTGCTCTCCTAGCCCTGCTGGTTGCAAGAGATCGATTCTGGTGTTCTTCCCGCCTTGATTTCTACTAGCAGTGCTCATTCTCTCACAGGCCTGGCATGCGGGATCGTATGGTCTTTGAGCATGAGAAGTACACGGCGACGGGCGTTTTCTCTGCGGCATACGTCGAAAACTTCTCCTTCTTTTGGCCATATGCCGACAAGGAGATATTCGTTTATGACCCTTTACGCGATCGACACGAGTTCAGCCCCATCTTTCTGCAACATGTGTACAATTACCAGAACTGGACTATGAAGCCAGGATTTTTCGACAAGTGCCCTGAGATGCGGTACGATGTTCCCGTCTTCCAGAGGACTCTGAGCATGATGGAACCTATGGCTACTCTTTGAAGCCGATTGATTGTGTCTAGTGACTATAGTCATGGTGTCTTGAGAGTCAGCCCTACTCAAGATATACGAACTGTCCTACATGGCTCTCTCCCTTACGGACCTGATGAACAGCAGCCATTGCTGATAGCAGTTCGATCCATTCACACCTGGTGTTTCGCTGGTCGCATTCCATTTCCTGCGCAATGGCATGGAAACCTTTCCAGTGATTCGCTTGTACGGGACCGGCCTGTAACACGTTCTCACATCTCATCACGGCAGATTGAAGTCGACCACGATGCGACTGCACAGTATTAGCCACTGGTCCTTGCAACCTTTTTCCAAGGCTAGTGCCGAACTTACCCTGCGACTTGCCCCCTTTTCAGACTCTGGACCGATTCGTTGAACTGACTTAGTCCTACCACCTTGGGCTGGAGATGCAGCTTGCCTAATCCACATCAGCTTCTGTCTCGGTCATTGGTTGGGAGGATATTACCTCGTCGAGCGAACTCGAGTGTTTCATCAACATCAGCCATACTGCTCACTAGGGTTCCCTTGATGGATTGTCCGCGGAATATCAACGACGACGGGTCAAGGTCCACGTGGTATTTTCCGTCCGGAGGCAGACCGATGCTAGATCATTTTTTCAGCGTAACTCTTCCATGGGAAAGGTCAAGCGAGGTTGGATTCATATACCACATGACTTGTGCACCTGCTCGAGCCCCTAGGTAGCCGAGAGAAATCGGGTATGACTGGACGGCCGTGACGAACACAGCGTGTGCACCGCCCTCGGTCAGTTCCACAACCTTTCTGACCGGATCTCCCTCCTTGAAATCCACAAAGTGTTCGGCGCCCATCTCCAAAGCTAACTTTCTTCGGTCATCGCCAGTGTCGACGACGATAGCTCGCATCCCCATAGCGGCTGCCAGTTGGACACCTTGGATTCCGACACCCCCACCTCCGCCTGGGAACACGGCGAATTGACCAGGTCTAATGCCGGACTCTTTGATTGAGGTGTAGACGGTCGAGGCGGAGCACATGACAGGACCTGCGATGTAATCTGAGACGCCCTTGATTCTGTCAGTCTTTTCGCTGGGGCATTCTAGCCACACTTGGTGGGGCTTACATCGGGAATGAGCTGCGCGAATATGATCAGCCGACTAGTACCTCGAAGAAACTCATCTGCGACTTACGGTAGTATAGCTATCCGGCGATACCACATACTGCTTGTAGGATCCTATCGGTCGTAAGCCAAAGTGTATGGCATGGGTGGGAGGCGAATACTTGCCATCACAGGCTCCTCCAGTGAAAACGGCCTTCTGGCAGTATTGATCCCGACCAGACTTGCAGTAATCGCACTGGTGGCAGACGTTCTGAATGGGCTTGAAGCCCGCCCGCTGACCTACTGCGAGTCCCTTGACGTTTTGGCCAACTTTGACAATCACTCCGGCGCCTTCGTGGCCCGCGCACTTGACTCCCAACTCGGACATCTTGGGCACGTTCCAGTCATGAAGCATGTAGTGAATATCGCTCAGGCAGAGTCCCGTTGCGTTGAGCTTTATCAGAACATCGTTGGGTCCTTAAAACAAGAGAAATCGTCAGTCTTTTGCTGGTAGTGCCGTGGCGGCTTCTCAGTGCTTGCCAATTTCAGGTACGGGGACCTTTTCAACCTCGACGTAGAAATTGGGTCCCTCGTCTTTCTATTTTTGCAATCATTTGTAAGCCTCTCGTTGGACATTTCACGACACGGCCCTTCCTACCACAACGGCCGCCCAGCATTCCTTGGGGATGTCGAAAGCTCCGGAAGCGTCGCCCATGATTCTCTTCGTGGTGAGGGATCGGGATTTTGACTTTGAGGGATTGGATGGTGATGCAATACTGTGCACGTGTGCCTGATCTATGTACAAAGGAGTCACGGGCGAAGAGAATGGACTTGAGCAGGTTACAGAAACAGAAACACCAGCGTGTGGGAGGAGGGAACTTGAAGCATTGCTGGTCAGTCAAGTCCGAGTCAGCCATGTCCGCAGTGGCTGACTCGCTCTGAAGGGGATAGATACCCCAGACCAAGAAACCACGCGGAGTACAGAGTACAAGTTGAAGAATTGTGGGAGGTAGCGTGGCGGAACGTAGACAATAGTGCTGCTGTCTCTACGGAGTCCTCGTATGAGATTGACGGAACAGATTGGTGACTCTGAATCAGCAAATCTCTACCTGATGATGTAGAGATGATATCTAGGCCTCACGGAGTACTACAGATATGACGGGCCTTCATCGTCGTCCACAGTACATACAGCGGCCCGAGGTTAAACCCCAGGTGGATCCCCCCATGTCGATGTAAAGAGGAAGGTGTGCCGAGGACGTGCTAAGTACTTAGTGTCTCTTCCTCCGTAGGGCGCAGTCATGGCGAAGAATGAGTCTGAGAGGCTGAGATAATCTATACTCCGTCAGCACAATGTAACTCGACCTCGTACTCAGACTCATACGTTCTTGTGAGCCTTGTTGTCATCCAGAATTCCGTCGACGCAACCATCCAGAACAATGCCATTGACCTCGTCCTCCCTTCCCTCATTGTCATTGTTGTCTTGGCCATTCTCCTTGCCTGTCCCTCTCTTGACGAGTCGCACTTTTTTTTTTTTTCATTCTGGCCGTCTCTCAACCTCCCTCCCGGACCCAAACCAACACCCCTGTCATCGTTGCTTACTCTCGTTTCGCTCAGGCGTTCCAGCCCAACATCTAAACGAAATCATTGCCCGTGTCCAGACTCCAGAGCCATTCTTACTCCGTTCACCGCACCCCACGGGAATATCGCAGTTTGCAATTTTACCGTTACAGCCCTAGATAAAAGCCCCTCTGAATGTCTCGACTCCCACCTTGACCGCTGTCCCGAAAGAGGATGCAGCAACAGTACGTTCGGATGCGAGAAACCGCCTTCGACCTCTACACGGAACGCGACGCCCTGCCCTGGTATTATAGAGCCGCTGCTCTTGCATCGTCCTGCTCCTGTCTGGCAGGCTACATCATCTTTGCGCTCGTTTTCACCTCCGACGAACCTAACATCAAAGTCTCTCGGACGGCTCTCATTGTCCTAGCCTCGATCTTTCTCATAACAGGCTATGCCTCCGCTTCAGCAATTGCCTTTTTTGGCCGCAGCCTCCTCTTCCTCTACGACGGCGTCCTCATACCGATCTTGACATCCTCCTTCATGGGCGTTGTTGTGACCGTCTTGAACCACGCCCTGCACAAAGATTTCCCCATTCCGAATCATGCCTATATATACATTCCGCTGGCGACGGCGTGCACGACTACCGTTGCCTCGGCAGCTGTCACGTTCATTGTATACAAGCGGTTGGCCAAGATCAAGAGATTAGACAAACACAGGAGACAGCACATGCCCATATTTGGTCGACGCTCGTCCATGAGCTATGGCGACGCCGTGTCGACCACGGAGCTCTTGCCAATCGATCCAAATGTGCCAGAGGACGAGGCACAGCGTCGACAGCTTCTGCGTCTGCTGTTGAATCGAGAAGCGGCTGCGCAAGCATCGTCCTCTCCTGCGATGCCTGGCTCCGAGAGTACTTACAAAATCTTCCTACCTGGGGATGAAGGCTTTGGTGGTGGAATACAGGTGATGCCGGCCAGTGCACGGCCCCGGAGTGGAAGCCTCCCAAATTCTTCAAATTCTTCAAAATGGAATTTACTGTCCAAGTTCACTGGCGACAATAGCCCGCCCGTGGAAAGCTCCTTCAAAGACCATCGCCAACGTCGGCGTGAAGAGATTGAGCGCTCATCGATACTCATGCCCACGGGTGCGGAAAGCCCATGGTTGCAAACCTCTGGTGCGCCATCTCCTCCTCAATCACAGTCATGGTCGCGTTCGGCCAGGTATGCGTGAAGAGGTTCTCCAATCCGAGCAGTCATGTGGGTCATTTAGCGAGGCGTCAGGTTATTGAAAGGAATGATGAAAAGGTCGATGCAAGAACCAAAAATATTAATATACATCTAGAAATAAATGTAAGCGTAATGAATTCATGCTCACATGTTTCATCTGCAACAACATCGTTCTGGCAGTGCACAAATAGGATGTCTGGACGGCGTCCACCGACTTGTACCCACCCCCCTGCGCCAATGTCGAATGTCGATAGAAGACACATGCGAAGGGCTTGTATATTCATCGCGTCCCCAAATCAACAAGCGAGTTCATGCGAAGACACACCAGACTGTCTGGACGAGATATGCACGTGCATGTTATACGTTTATATGCACAAATATGGTGTTGCCGTCACGGTCAATCTAGCGTTGCCATTTTGGTTGGACCTCGGCTCGATTTCAAATGTCAGATCCGCCTCCGAGTTGTCCCCTTATAACAACATTGAACATCCTGTTGCAAGCCGGGCTGAAGGGCGCAAGCTTCTTTTACACTGCAAGCTATACTGTACACCTCGGGAACAATCTTGTAAGGCTATGATGGAGTTAATTCTCCTTTGAAGCAGAACCGCATAGCCACACTCAACCTTACCACGTCCCTCGCCGAACCTCACACTCTCCGGAAATACCTCGCTCGACCATTGACCACAACATATATCTCTACAATCGCCCGGCGCGGCGCCTTTTCACTCTACTACCGAACAAAATCTTCATACTCTAGTCCTATCTCTCCTCCTCCATGTCCAACATGTCGACTCACGCAACGCTCATCAAACCTCCCAAATCCCTCCCCCACCACTCCCCGATCGAGAACGTGCTCCAACTCCTCCCACTCGTCGACATCGGGCCAGACATCTTTACCAACGCCCGACCACTATGGCACCCGCCCGGGGCGCGAGGGATCTTCGGCGGCGCCGCCATCGCACAATGCCTCTCAGCCGCCCAAGCCACGATCCCTTCCGACTTCACGGTGCACAGCATGCACTGCTACTTCGTGCTGGCGGGCAACTCGGAGATCCCCATCCTCTACCACGTCGAGCGGGTGCGCGACGGCAAGTCCTTCATCACACGTACCGTGCAGGCCCGCCAGCGGGGCAAGTGCATCTTCACCACGACACTCTCGTTCATGAAGGAGAACAGCGGCGGCAAAGACAAGGTCGAGCACGCCGTGTCGATGCCCACGGGGCTCGCGCCTCCTCCGACGTCCAAGGTCACCGTGTCGGCCGACGACGACCGGCCGTTTGAGAGCGTGCGGTGCAAAGTCACGGCGCGCGGGGGCCCCAGCGACCGCAAACTGCGCCAGTGGATCCGCGCCGTGGGGAGGATCAGCGACTGCCCGCCGAACGTGCGCGAGGAGGAGACGGCCACCGGCCGACGCGCCAACACACCGGGGGACAACCACCAGGCGCACCTGTCGGCGCTGGCGTACATGAGCGACTCGTACTTTATCGGCACGGTCGCGCGCGTGCACAACCTCATGAGGTTCGCCAACCGGAGAAACATCGAGAGCACCCTGAAGACCTTTACGGGGAGCGAGACGGAGCGCGCCCAGATGAAGACGTACCTCGAGGAGATTGCCAAGGAGGAACAGGAGGAGAACGACACGTTCGGTCCGCCCACGAGCGACAAGCGCATAGGCATGATGGTCAGTCTGGACCATACCATCTACTTCCACAATCCGAGGGCCTTCCGGGCCGACGAGTGGATGTTGACTGAGATGGAGAGCCCGTGGGCCGGCGACGGGAGAGGTGTCGTGTTGCAGCGCATCTGGAGCAAGGACGGTACCTTGATCGCCACGTGCACCCAGGAAGGCGTGGTGCGGTTGCAGCAGGATAAGAAGAGTAAGTTATGAAGAGAAGAAAGTGCGAGGAGGACACTGGGTAGGTTATTCATATTTTTTTTCCGCAATGTGCGCGTGTGCATGTGTCTGTATCTATCTACCTGACTTGTGATCGGAAATCCCGCCTTTGGTTCACTTTGAGAGATATCTTTGTGTTGTCAAGTATATTGGAACGTGACTCTTTTTTTTTTGGACCTAGATACAATCTTGATAGATGTCGGGGTTTTCTACCTTGGGTATGCAATGATGTAGTGTGTGTGTGTGTGTGATCTAGTGCCTGTACCTATCGAATTTTCCGTCGTGAATGAATATCGTGTTGCGCTGTTCGATTTCGAATCCAGACTTCTCACGCCTTGTGTGTACTACTGCTGCAACTGCTTTTCCTTCCGTCGGACGCCTAGTCTATCTGTATACACGTGGTACATTGATCTCCCATTGTCGTACGAGTTTGAAAATGGCAATCACCTCAAACGGCGTCATAGTACTAATGCGCCTTCTTTTTTTTCTCTCTCTCATATGTACTGCGCAGAGCATGCATCGTGCCAGTTGGGGTTTGATATACTTGCTGGGCAAGGAAGAGTCGATAGCAATACCATTGTGGATTTCGTACAAGGATCTCCCTGTCGCTTCTGGTCATCTTTGAACTTGTCAAGCAAGTTCCAATCTCAGCTTAGAAAAATTCTTCTCGAGACAAGAAAGAAAGAAGCACAAAAGTAAAGAAGAGGTTATGTGGTTGCGTTATCATTATTATCCATCATTATTATTCAGGCCTCGAGATTAATCCCCCTCCCGAACCTCGCGTACAAATGAGCTTTGAGCTGTCCGATCTCGTCCTTGATGGTGCCCAGTTCCTCTTCTAGCGTCGACACTTCCCCTTCGATATCTGTTGTGGCCGTTGCGAGAAGTTCTTGTGCTTCGCTGAGTGGGAGGTGCATGAAAGAATCACCTATTTTGTATCTGTTTTGCGGTGTTAGAGAATGGGAATGCAGTGCGAGGACGAGGGCGAGATATGTGCGAGTAGGTGTGTGTGTGTGTGTGTGTGTGTGAGAGAGAGTATGTGAGTGGTTCAGGGTCAGTTACGTACGGTACTAATTCATCCTCATCCGCGAGTTCAAGTTCGGTCGAAAGTTCTTCTAGATCCTCTTTGTCTTTCTGATCAAAAAGCCGTGTTAGTCTGGTCACGATTGATGGGGCACTTTGTGCAAAATGTATATTGTACGTGGCATAACATACCTGCTTCGTTGCCAATTCCTCTTCGATGATTTTACTCCGGTTATGTAATCTGGAAAACGTGTTGATCTTGTCCTGGTCTTCCTTTGTGACTTCGGCGTCTGTAGATTCGGACTCTTCCTCCTTCGACAGCTATATGAGAAGAATGTAAGCAAGGCATGGCTAGATGATGGGCGAGTTGATGCAAGCAAGCAAGCAAGAAAGAAAGAAGAGGCTGATCGCGGTGGAATGTGGTCTTTGTGAGACGGTTCGACTATGGAATTTTGACTTACCACTCTCCTTGATAACATTGTGATGGTGGTTAGGTTTGCTTCGAAGCGGTGCTGGTCGGGTTCTTGCTCGGAGCCGAGATGTAGGTTGTGTGGAAATCAAAGATTTGAGATGGTTCTAGTGGTAGTACTTCGTAGGAAGAACAGGTAAGAAGAATGTGAAAAGAACCCAGATCACACAAGGCTGAAGTTGATAAGTGTCCAAGGCTGAATATTGCGCAAAGGTGAAGGTGTGCTTCACAGTAGAGTGTATGGCGAAGTTGTACTCCGCACGAGACCGGGATGCTGTCAATCACAGACCAAGAAGGCACCTTCGCGCGTGCCTAATAAGACTTGTTGCTAAGACCGGTTGGCGTCATTGCTTGGTTTGCTTACCTTACCGTGTACCTCTCAAAATGCCCATCATCCTAACTAACCTACGAGACCGGGATGCGGATGGGAATGGACCGCTCCTCTTCTGCCACCATTTCAGCACCACTTCGAAAGTCGCCTGGAGCAAGACACAGCAGCGATGTTCCAGGCCGAAACGAAGCATTGGAAAAACTAAGTCGACCAGAACAACAAAAAGGGGCTGGGGAGAGAAAACGATCAAGGTCTCTTCTACGCCTCGCACATTGGAATATGCATTCCGCCATCCTTCGCTATTTCCCTGTATTATATTCTACAAACGGGACAAAAGTAAAAAAAAAAACCCATAAAAGACCCTAGAATTTGGAGAAATCGTTCGACTTTAATCATACAGCGCTATAACCACCTCTTGACCCACCTCCGGAAACCGTGTCGACGACTTTTCTTGAAAAGTCCTTGAATAGATATGGAATATCTCGAATGGTATCTCCGTGCGGCAAAAGGTCCCATCCGCGAGCACCGTAGCGGTTGTAGTTCAGCCAGGAGCCGAAGATGAGGTAGGCAGCGACACTGAGGAATGTACTGTTTGCAAGGAAAGTCAGTCAGGTGAGAGTCCAAAATAGACTTGTGATCGCGGAGAAGACGGATGGAGCCATACATCAAGATGAACCACGTAAAGAAACCCCAGCCAGCCTTCTTAGCCTCGTCGCTATCGGCATAGTCTTCGCAAGCGTATTTCGTCTTCCAGTTGAATCGCACCACTTCAAGCTTCTCCTTGCCTTCGACAGGGCCGTAACTTACGAACGACAAACTCGAAGTCGAGGGCTCTTCGTCGTCGCCGTCCTCTTCCTTGTCATCTCTCTTCATCCGCCTTGCTTCGTTGCCTGTCCGATCAGGGTCGCATTGTAGTTGGATCACTGCTCGTTGCTTGTTCTTGTTGTAGTATCCGCCATTGAGCTCTATCTGTAGTCCATTCGCATTGACATCCTGTGCTTTCAGTCGTGTGACCTTCGGATCGAGGCTCTTGCCTGTACTTGAGTCGAAGTTTCCGGCGACAGGGATCACATTCTCGACTTCGATATGTTTCTTCTCGGGGTCATCGACTGGATTCCACGACTGAACAACTCCGCAGACTATCATCTCAGGGTTAGACGAATGTTGTTTGACAGGGGAGACCTCTCATGTGTTTATTTACCTCTAGTTCCCATGGGGCACTGGTCTGCGTCACGAACCCCGTCGATCTTCTTCAGCGGTGCACACAGGTTGATTGACCAGGTTGTGTTATACTCGGCAGGCGGCCTCGACGTATCGTGGAGAGTTACCGCATGGCGTCCGGCAAGTTTGGATATATCAAACTTCTTCCCATCCACACGTATATTTGCGCAGTCTATCGAGGCAGCGGCGCTCAGTTGCGCTAATAACAAAGGTAGGGATAGGAGGATCGTAGCTGGAAACTTCATCGTTCCGAAGTAACCAGTGGGGAGCACGGAGCTCGTGTGAGCGCCCGACTCAAGGTCGGAATGCGGGCGATAGGGTAGTGGTTCACTAGGAGTAATAAAGAATGACGAGAAGAGTGAAACCAGGTCAATTAGGGGAAACAAGGTCAATGTGGTGAAAAGATTTGGTTTGTGGAAGACTGAAGAATTTGTCGATGAATCTCTCTCCATCTGCCTGCACCCGCTGGCTCGAGGGAGAGTAACGAGTAATCCAGCCATCGTCATTCCACGCCAAGAGACATCCATTTTCGGCTATAACAATCGCCGCTTCAAACCAGCTTCTCAAGTCATCCCTGTACTGCCATATCGTGATAGCAGACGAGGCTTGTTCTGATAAAACTCGCCTACAAGTGTAAGAGAACATATCCTCTACAGTGACTCTATACAGTGACTCTGTTGCTTCATACCACAACACCACTACCTCAAATGGGCTAGTGAGCCTCCAGCCTTCTCTAAAGCAGCAACACACTCTCCGCCAACTGGGGAGTCTCCAGCCGCAAGTTTGTTCTTGAGAAATGAATGTCGCCTGGAGGTTTGAAGGCAGTCAAGATGCCGATATACAATGCCGATATAGATGAAGAAAGAGCAACCAAACCCAAGATGCCGTTCCATGTGCTCTTACGAATTGTCTATTGCGCTCTCGCTACGGGACTATTGAGGCGTCGTATTTCGTACCTCGTATCCGCGAACCCCATAAAGTTAGTAGGACACCCAGGAACTCGGAGGCCTGAACTTCCTTTCGCAATCATATTGAACCCCTCAACGCGAATCAGTCAATACTGCTGCACCTACGGAGTACCTTGTTTCCCATCAGCGAGATACTTGCTAGATACTCGTTGGTGAATATGGACAGAGAGCTCAACCACGACCACAATTGAACCAGATCGAAATCCGGCATTGCGCAAGACAATGGCGGGCAACGAAGTACCTGTCGAGTTCCGGGCTGCAAAGCCAGAAGAGGACGATGTGCTCTCAAGGATACTTTGCAATGCATTTCTTCCAATATGGTCCGACCAACTACCTTCTTACCACTGAGTTTGATCCCACTTGAAGTCATACTGACGGTGCGAATAGGAATCACAATTGGTTCCATGGCATCTCAGAACCACTCTCGCCGGTTGATGTTGGCCAGGTGGGAGGAACGACACCCCCAATGACCAACTTACAAAAGTCTCGGGTCAAGTTTTATCGAAGCTTGATCAATTTGACGAGATTGATAGGGGGAGAAGTGCTAGTCGCCGATGTACCTTCATCTGACGACAGCAGGAATGCAGATAAGGACTTTGGAGCCATTATCCTATGGCTTCCTCCATTCACAAGACTCGGCGGTTTTGACATAATTACCTTGTGGAGGTCAGGATTCTTGGGTCTCGTGCTTCCCTGGCATTATGGCCTCGGAGGCTTACATCGCATCGATTCAGTCTTCGAGTCAAATGTTCACTCCATGTTCTCGAAAACTTTACCGGACCTTCCACCAAGAGGGTTCAAAGACAAGGAATGTGGTTTTCTTCAAATGATCGCAAGTAACCCAAGATATGCCGGTAAAGGCTATGCTTCGAAGCTGTTGAAGTATCAGATGGCTCAACATTTTGTAAAGCACCCAGATGTCCCGGTCATCCTTGATACAACAACCACTCAGGGAATCCGTGCATACGAAAGATTGGGATTCAAACTCCTTGCAGAGAAACCGCTCGACACCGGTACGGACGAGAGAGGCATTCGCCTGAAAGGGCCTGTGGATGATCAGACTCGGCAAATGATTAGAGACACTTGCATTCAGCGAGTTTTGGTGAAACTTCCTTGACCACAATGTCAGATAGTACATGTCGAATTTCTCTCTGGCAGGAGCGGGAGTTGCAGAATCAAAGCACGACTGGTGAGACCAGAACCTTTCAACAATGGCTTCTGTTGCCAAACCCGCACTTCTGCCTCGACTCATTGGACGTTGACTGGGTTGTCTTTATGGGAGCTCCTGAGGGTACGTCATCCATTGGACCTAGGCAGTAATAACAGGACCTCCCCGGCTTACCTCGTCTTCGAAATGTCCTAGATAAGAAGCTGCAAGCCACGTCGTTCGACATTCAAAGCGAGTTCATAAGCTCCAAGTAAAACCCATTTCCGCATAGACTACAAGAAGTAGCTGTGGTAAGCCGTACACTCATATATCAGAAGCCGACATCTCCTAGTCCATCTCCCAGGGTATCTCGGCATCGTACTACTTCGTACAATGATCGAAAATGATCTGCATCACGATAGCAGAGCTGGCTCAGACTGTAGATCACTCACCTAGCCCGCACGCATTCCCCGCGTCACATGCAGAGCAGAAGTACTCCGTACGGAAAAAGAGCGTCTCCTGTCTCCTCCGCTGCACACCAGCCGAAACTTCTGAAGTCAGATGGGTGTTCGAATGCTCCTAGTGTCTAGGGCAAGCACCAATCGTTTCCAAGAGGCGATATACCGCATGCTTGGCACGTAGGAAATCTTTCCTGTCATGGCAGGAGACTTCTTCATATTCTGGATCAACAAAGGAAGACTGCCTGGGGCCCTGGTCCAGGTGACATCGCCAAGGATTTTGGTTAATTCCATCCTCGACACAAGTATGGCATCGCCGGATCAATAATCAGGGTGTATCAACCGACGGCATCTGAAAACATCGTTTTCAGTAACCATAACTACCTCTCATGGTTCAAATTTCCTGCGGACAAATCTCGATGGTCGTGTCCACAGGAATAGTCGGAATAAATCCCAGGCACCTTGAATATACCTCGTACCGGTTCAGTGTTCGTGTATTTACGACCGGGATCAAAAACCTGTCCCCATAGCACTTCTCCGGACCATGGGTCAGGCACAGTATGAAACCCGAGTCCTATGCGAGATGTTGATATAGCATCGCTGGACCGACAGAAGCCAAGTTCAAGTAACAGTTGATGGTTGTTTTCAAGGCCTGTCTGTGCGCCCGCGCTGCAGGGATCGTGATTGCAAGCTTATGGTATATGCTATATGTCGCACCCACAAAGGGCGATTCGATAGCCGTGCTGTCAAGCTGCCACGCTGCTCCTTCCTACCAAATGCCGACCTGTCGAGATGGTTTGTATTTTCGCTGCAAGATACGCCGAGTCGATGGTCCAAGTCTGTTCCTTCCATGACATGTAATCAAGTTCGGTCTTGGCCATGATGTGATGTGCATGTAGAGAAACCCTGTTGAACATGAGGCTTTCCCCTCCAACCTTTCATCCGACGGTTCATCAATCATGTGGATCTGTCTGCATGTAACCCTTTTGGAGTCCTCCACATTTCATGACTACGCCTGTATCAAGCAAAAGGCTCGGCTGCCTCTCAGTGATGGATCCCGTCATAGATGATTTTGTGTTGAGCCCTTGCCATGCGGGGACTGCATCAATACCCCTGTTGCCACCGAGGATGCATAAGAGGGTAGGTTTGCCTTTACTGAGCGAGGCACGTCGTGCTGGTGCTTTTGCCGAAATCTTTCTGGATCTTGACCCTGAAGGGACTTTCGAATAGGTTTTGGCTGAGGCTCGAAACCTTTCGATCTGTAGTTTGAAGCAACATCAATAGCAATGGGCATCCTGTCGAAGATAGCGTCGAAGCGCTCGACGCTGACGACCAAGAACACCGATGTCACCACAGCTGCTCAACTTACTCTGCGCCAGAGTCTGTGGCCGTTGAGCATTGTCACCATCCTCTTCTTTCTCTGGGTAGGGATGCCTCCAGCCAAGAACCTGTATTTTTTGATCGTCATCAATTCAGTCTGATCTCTTTGTTGTGAGCAGGGCCTGTCTTATGGATTGTTGGACACTCTCAACAAGCATTTCCAAAACACGTTGAACATCACCAAGACAAGATCTTCGGGGTTGCAGGCTGCGTACTTCGGGTAAGACCGAACGTGTCGACTAAGTGCTTCTATTCTAATGATTTTCGCAGAGCATATCCGCTTGCCTCCCTTGGATATGCAAATTGGATGCTCCGGCACTGGGGTTATAAATCTGTCTTCATCTTCGGTCTTTGCGTGTTCGGAGTGGGTGCTCTGATGATGTTAGCAATCTCAAATGAAAGTCTGCTTGACAAAAGGCAGCGGTCTAACTCCATCCCAGGTGGCCCGCAGGCGTTTATCGCTCTTTCGGCGGCTTCTGTGGCGCTACCTTCATCTGTGGCAGCGGCCTCGGATCTCTCGAAACGGCAGCGAACCCGTATCTCTCAGTCTGTGGTCCACCTCGATACTCTGAAGTCAGGATCAATTTTGCTCAAGCATTCAACGCCATTGGGACTGTCATTGGTCCTGTGCTTGGCTCATACGTCTTGTATGTGATGACGATTGCGGACCCTTGAGCGGTGTGCAGTAACGTTGCACAAGGTCTCAAGTTGCAGTTATTGTTCGGGAAGCATTCTGACTTTCTACAGTTTCAAAGACACAGGTGATAGTGTGGCCGCCCTGAAGAATGTGCAATGGGTGTACCTTGGAATTGCGATCTTTGTGTTCATTCTGGCTTTTATCTTTTTCATCTCTCATATTCCTGAAGTCACCGATGCAGACATGAAATTCCAGGTCCAAGAGACACATGTGGGAGGGACCGAGAAACCATTTTCGAAGCAATATCGGCTCTTCCATGCTGCATTCGCTCAATTCAGTTATACTGGCGCTCAGGGTAAGAGATGAAGCTGCCACAAAAGCGAGTGGTCTGATGAGAAGAGACGAAGCTGACGAACTCCCCTGCAGTTGCCATTGCCAGTTACTTCATCAACTATGCCGTCGACACTCGTCCGGGTACCAGCAGCGCCCTTGGCGCGAAATACCTTGCGGGAGCTCAAGGCGCGTTTGCGCTTGGTCGATTTTCCGGGACATTTTTCATGAGATACGTCAGGCCTCGCTGGGTTTTCCTAGTATACCTAACTGGCGTTGTCATCTTCTTGGCCGCTGCCACAGGTGCAAGAGATAATGCTGGAATTGGTAGGTCCAAGATCGCAAGGTTCCGTACGATGGCTGACGAACTCGGCTTAGCAATGTTGTTCCTTACACTGTATTTCGAGAGTGTGTGTTTTCCTAGTATCGTAGCCCTTGGAATTCGTGGTTTGGGACGCCATTACAAGCGTGGATCTGGGTTCATTGTCGGCGGCGTCTGCGGTAAGTATCATTTTCCATACGGCCATGACCAACGATACTGATCGATGTGCACAGGCGGAGCGTGCATTCCCTCTTTGCTCGGAAAAGTTGCCGACATGCACAATGATACTGGGATTGCCATGTGTGTACCTCTCGCAGTATGTTCAACTTTTGCGATCCCTCAACCAGGTGTTGTTAGCTAATCGTGTGTTCTTAGTTCATGGTTGCCTCCGAAACATATGCAGTGGCCGTGAATTTCGTACCTGCGTATCGCATCCCAGCGGACCAGATTGGAGCAAGCACGGTGGGACTTCAGTCTGCTGAGCGTACGGTTGACATTGAGAAGTCGGTTGACGCATATACCGGGCAGGGGTTCGATGGTGCTGAGAGCCTCGAGGTAGAGAAACTCGAAGGGAGACGGATGTAGAAGACATGGTAAAAAAGACGAGGTCGGGCCTTGCTTTCATTGTCTTTGGACAGCAACGAGGACAGATACAATGTGTACATGCCATTCCTGGGAAGCTTTGGATCCAACGAGAGGGTGGTTCGATGCTGCCTATCTCTAGGTAGGTATGGACGGGGAGTGAGTGACATGCCCCGTAGATACGCGGCTGATTAAGGACGAAGGTTGATATAGGCGACAGAAGGCCCGGGGAAGGCGCTAAGTTTGCCTCCATACTCTTAGGTATTACTTACAAACTGCTTACCTAGAGGGGAGGAAATGTACTCTTACCCTCGCTTTAGTCCAAGCACTTTGCGCCGCCTATCGTTCAATATCAAGCCTAGGGATTGACTCGATCTAGAGAACGACAAGCACGCAGAAATGTTTCTTCTGGCGACCCTATCGAGCATCACAGTCTGCGACAGCAATCCCACAACAATGTCCTATCGTGTAACAATGCTTTCTCTTGTTATCGCATCCGGTAAGGACCTCCGCGAGCAAGAGACTGCGGAGTAACACAAGCACAAAGGACGGCTCGCTCATCTTGGATTCCGTACAGCACGAACAAAACAACAACAACAACAACAACAGGTGCTCTGGGCAAGCCACATTCTAGCGCCTTGTGGGCGCTTCATTTTCAAGGACTTCGTCAGCACGGATAGACATAGTGGCATCGGCGGAGTTCTGCTGATCAACGGAGCCTCTTTGACGACTAACACAGGCAGTTCGTATGTCAATATCTAGCCGTCCTTTGCAGATTTTATTCTCCGGGTCCAGCAAGTTGAGTAAGTAGTGCCATGCGATAATACATTTGCTTGTCAAACACGACAGTCTAGTGAGATTCACCTCTTGGTCCCCAGGGAAAGCGTCAACGCCTCTTATCGGCTGGGGTGGTCCTCAGGGCCCTTGATGCTTACTATCATACACAATAGTGAGCCAGAACATGAGGAGACCAGCACCAACCAAAGTCGTCGGATCTTTCGTACTCGTGTACAGGGCAAGGAGTACTCCCGCAGTGTGTTTTTCTCGACATCGCATTTACCATATTGCTGCCTTGTGTTGACGGATAAATTGTCCCGTCTTCAGCTCACCTACGCGATGGGGCCTTTTCACGTACAACTAGCTCCGACATTTATATCAAAATCTCATCCGTAGGTATAAACAGGTTTGGTGTCAAGATAAGACATTGCGGCCCACGGTGATGATGATGTTGTTATGATTATCGCCTACCATCGGCACGGTGAGTAAAACTTGGGGTCATTGGCCTCTTGACGCAGCAAGCATCACTTTCTCCTCTCTCCCTCTCTGAGAAAGCCTAGACGGTGAGAAGCCACCTTGCCCGAATATTCAATGACGACGTATGACTGCATCATCGTAGGCGGTGGGTACTCTGGCCTCGCAGCGGCCAAGTCACTCAGAGAGGCCGGAAAAGATGTCCTCATCCTCGAAGCCCGCGACCGAGTAGGTGGACGGGTATGGACTGAGCACTTTCCCGATGGCAGGTACGAGGACCACGGAGCGGCATTCTTTGGGGTCCAGCAGGACCAAATGTATGCTCTGGCCAGAGAATTCAACATACACACCTTTGACGTTGTGACCGAGGGACAGAGTGTGCTGCGTCGTGCAGGCAAACCATGTCGATACTCAGGGCTTATACCCCCATTATCATATCTCGCATTACTGGATACGGGACTCTCCGTGAACAGATTCGAGGTGATGGCCGAGAAGATCAACTTGGAGGAGCCGTGGAAATCACTCAATGTAGCATATTTGGACAGTATGACTTTGGAAGAATGGATCCAACGTCAGGCCTGGACAAAGTCTGCGAAGGATCTGTTTCGTGTCACGGCCGATCTGCTCTGGGGTACATCAACCTCGCAATTGAGTCTGCTGCATTGTCTGTGGTACTCCGAGGCGGGAGTCAGTCTGACCGTGCTGGGCAGTGTTAAGAATGGCGCACAGGAGCAGCTCATTGAAGGTGGAGCACAGAGCATAGCGAACGAGATACACAGGATATTAGGGAAGTGTGTGCATTTGGGCGAACCCGTGATTGGGGTCGACCAGCGTGATGTCAATATTGTGGCCGTCAAGGCTACCAAAGCGACATATCAGGCTCGCGATATAATCTTCGCGATTCCGCCGCCACTCGTGTTGAAAGTGGATTTCGAGCCACCTTTGCCGATGCAGAAAACACACCTGTTGCAACGTATGCCGATGGGCGCGACCTACAAGATCATCCTCACATACCCAACGCCATTTTGGCAAGAGGATGGACTGAATGGAGAGTTTCTTAGCCTCGACGGCATCATGGCTTATGGGCTTGATGCGTCGCCAAAGGACAGGAGCCGGGGTGTGTCGATGGCGTTCGTGGTGGGTGCCAAAGCCTACCTGTTTGGAGATATGGATGAGAATACTCAGAAGGAGACGATTCTGGAAGAACTGGGTGACTGTTATGGCAAAGAAGCAGCAAATCCAAAGCATATGACTGTGCACAGTATGATGGATGAGCAGTGGTCGAGTGGTTGTCCAGTGGCAGGGATGCCTCCGGGTGTTTTGACGACACTGGGGACGTGGCTACGGAAGCCGATCGGTCGGGTCCATTGGGCAGGGACAGAACTTGCGACAGTGTGGAGTGGGTATATGGAAGGGGCAGTGAGATCTGGTCAACGCGCAGCACAAGAGGTTCTGGAGACAATGAAACACTAGGTAGTTGGATGCTCAGGGTGGGAGCAGTATCTCGTTCACGTTGTATCTTGATACCGCTTTTAAGAGTCCGTAAAGCAGCGTGTGCTCAAATTCCAGTTTAGAGCTTCGATGCTACAGGCATCGACGCCGCCCTAAATTCAAGTTCCTTGGGCTGCTGCGGCTGAGCCCGATCTAGATCGACACACCTGAGGAGTGTCTCAACCTTGCTTGTTACGTCTTCGTACAAGTGTTGTCGCAAGCAAGCAGGGTGCGAGTGCCCATGCAAGATGCCACGAGTACGATCCCTCTGGTAAACCAGACACGTTGATCAGACCGCGGTACCCCTGCAAGAAATGCCAGGACACTGGGGGCAACTCGTAGCGCGAGACTCGTATTCATGCACGCAGGTGAAACAAAACCATATCAATACATCGCGCCCACAACGCAGCCTCAGCCTGACCCTTCGGCGTCCCTCTCACTCTCGCTCCTCGTCTATATTCCTTTGTGCGCGTGTGTGCCTCTATAACACTATTTTGTATACCACGGCCCAGCGCGGTTAGTCGACAAAGATGCCGAACAAGAAAGGCAAGGCGCCTGCGGTCGGCCATGTCAAGGACACCAGAGGGACCAACAACCTCGATCTCAACGGTCCTGTTGCAAGCGGATCATCCGCCTCCTTTGGCGGGACCAACGTCTCCTTCATGCCTATAGCTCCCTATGCGAATGGAAAAGCAAATCCACCACCCCCAGCAACCACACCACCGATGTCGATGCGATACGCAGGTCATGCCTATACACCGGCGACGGCGACGGAGAGCTCCTCGTCAGAGTATGCCCTACTCAACTCGCTGTTCAGGTCGGCCCTCGTCCCCGGAGCCGACACCGCTAAGCTCGCCCAACATCTCGAGAAGGCCACAGAGACATGGAAGAAGTTGCAATCAAAGGACGCACAGGACGATAAGTTGGCCTGTGTTGCTGGACCAGCAGCAGCAGCAGCAGCAGCAGCAGGAGGAGGAGGAGGAGGAGGAGGAGGAGGAGGAGGAGGAGGAGGAGGAGGAGGAGGACAACAACCACAACAAGGCAAAACCAAAAGTACCATGGACAAGGGCGAGGCTACTACTTCGTCAGGCCATCCGGAAGACATCCACTACCACGAAATCGAAGCCTTCAGGCGGCATTTCCTGGGTGACTGGGTAGATGGAAAACCTCTCGACAAGTACATTGACAAGCAGAATTCGAGTAATGGTACGAAACAGCCGCCGCCACCGCCGCCGTCGCAGCCAGATATAAATCAAGCTTCTACCAGCACTGGCGCCGGCACTACTACTGCTGCTGCTGAGAGTATGCCTGTTCGCACAAAGCCACAACAACCAGCACCACAAATACAAACACCAACACAGACACAGACACATACAGCATCAAAATCGAAAGTTGCAAAGCAACATCAACAACAGCAACAACAAGCAGAACAAGGGAGGTCTAAAAGACCAGCAACGATTCCCGAACCCGTATCCGCAGTGAAGGGACAAGCACCCAACAAAGCAGAAGCAGCCGACACGTCTCGACCACACGATCAGGATCAGGATCAGGATCAGGATCAGGATCAGGATCAGTCATCTAAACCGATCGCTGCCAAATCCACGTCCACATCCACATCCACATCCACATCCACATCCACATCTACGTGGTCGAGGCCGACGTTCGTCAAGCATGATACCTTTCTGAGCGAGGCCCAAGTGACGGCGTTTACAAGTGGGGACGTACACAGCAAGCAACAAATCCAAGTGGCCATCACAAAGGTGCTTATGCGGAGACTACCGACTCCGGATCTACAGATCTTGTGGGCCATCATGTACGGTGGTGACGATGCGCCGTGGCCCGGCTCGCTTTCTCCAGTTATACCGGGGGTTACCACTGATACGCCGATGTACCTTTCCCAAGCAGACGAAGGATGAAGTATGAGTTACGATCCTTATCTGACAAAAACCCAATCGTACGGATGACATTTCAATTACGGGTCGCTCACAGCTACACATACTCAATCTATACAACAGGAGGTATGGACAGGACAGAAGATCATCATCATGCGCACGTCGCGTTACGATAGCCATGCCACGACCAACAGTACCAGCACAAGTACCAAGCCTGACAACAATTGGCCTCCACGCCTTATGGCAACGTTCTTCTCACGAATATACGTAATGTTCTGCGCTGTTGTGACAATATCCCTGCTCGCGTGTCCTGTCTGGGCGAGCTGTCGAAGTTGATCGCCGAATGTGGCGAGGATATTTGTACTCCGCCCAGCAGGACAGAAAACAATCTCAAACCCTCCACCTTGTGGAATGATGAAAGTACTGGTCTGATCATCGTACGCATAGCTGTACGCATCTGGACAGACCTTTTTGGCTTGTGTTGAATATTCGCTTGGCGAACATGTGGCCGGGGTATTGTGGCTTCCTGTGCAGCAGTATTGATCCTTATTCCATTTAGCACATGCGCTGAGGCAAGGGTTGAATATTGGTCGTTGGATGTTGTCGTCTGGATATGGATATACACCGTCACCCGGCTTCTTAGGCGGGTTCAGTTGCAGTGGCCAGGGACACCACTTTTGGATAAATGAAGACGTGACAGTCTGATCTAGCGGTAGTGGGAATGTCGAGTTTGAACCAAAATCGGCATCGTCGGCAGTGCTCCCTACGGGTGCGAGCAGAGACGAAGTTCCAATGCATACTGGGTTGGTCAAATTGGGAGGGATGTCTTGCAGCGTTGAATTGCCACTCTGCGAAAGCAGTGAGATGATACCCACGGGAAGGTTGTACCCGTCGACCAGAGATATATCGTAAAAGGTCTGGTACGTATCGGAGGATAAGGTGAATTCAGCGAGCGTCGCTGGTGCTTGGCCCTAGACGTTATCATAACTGATTAGTACGGTTGATGGATAACCGTTCGCCTTGCGACTTTGCAGGCAAGAGAGAGACAAACATACTGCACCAGGACATTCCAAAAAGCTCCCACAATCTCCCGTCGTGCATGCCACACCCCCTCGGCCACTGGACGGACCAGAGCCTGAACCTGGAAAAGTACAATTCGTCCGACCCCATACTCTCCCCCTCCAATCGCCGCTTACAGTTTGAGGGTTTGTGTCTCCGGGTTGGAGCACAAAGCCAGAGCTAGCTGGACCCCTTCCGTTCTGGGTGAGGATGGCCGGCCAAATAGGCTCATTGCAGTTGTTGGTGACACGAAGGGGAAGGCTGATGTCTCGTGGGTGTACTTGGAACGACGTCTCAGCTTTGCACGGAACTAGGGCTGAACCTATGATGAGCAAGGTGTAAATTCTTGGACGACGGTGGTAAGAACATTTTGCGTGTCCAGCCATACTTGGGTTTCTGTGCCTTTCATCACCTCGTCTTTGGAAGCGTTTGACTTGAGGCATGTCGCTTGAAGATGTGCCGGGTATTGCCGCCCAGTGAGTGTCTTTTGCCGAAATCCCGATCAAATTGAGATGCTTGGAACAGGTGCGTGTGAATGCTGACCCGTGCTCACCTCAAACAGTGTTACTTTCTTATCGTAGTCGTACTGTATACTCAATGGCGCTCCCTGGTCGTCGAACACACCGAGGTTTAGCCAACCATGCGCCGGAGCTTTGCTTGGAGTATAAGAGGTAAGATTTGGAGGCGGCAATGGCGGGTGCGTATGTGTTGATAGAGTAGGTAGGTGATGGACTCAAAAAGGTATGGATAATAGAATGGGGCGAAGCAAGATTCAAAACTTGGCAAGATGGTGCAGGAGGTTCAAGATAACAAAAAATGGCAAGGTAAGCGTGCTCTGTACTTTGCAAGAACAAAAAGACTGGCCAGAAGGAAGGCGCAATGAAAAGCAAACCAAGGTGCGAGTCCGAGTCCAAGTATATTAATCGGTCTGTTTCTTTCTCCGTGACTAGGGCTCGTATGAGTACGAACAAGGTCCCTCTCTTCTTGTGTTGATCTTTGAGCAGCGCCACAATAGCGATCTGTATGAGTGCCTAGGAACTTGTACTAGTATTGTAGATAGGCTTAGCGATTGATGACCGGTGCTGCGTGCAGGACGAACGAGGTGTCAGTGGATGTTTGGCATCGTGGTGCGAGATCGTGTCGTGCCACCGTGCCGCGCCAGGGACCGAGCACTTGTACTCGTCCTCGTAGCTCACAGCTTCAGTAGCTTGCCCAGGCTTGTGAGATGTAGATCGACGAGGTCATTCCCAGCTACTGACAGCCTGTGACCCTGCTTTGGACCCTGTAAAGGTCGGCGTGGAGGTGTTGATGATTCGTTGGCATTGAGGCAAGGTATGATGTCACCAGCCGACTAGTCTGTATTTGGTATACGATCAACAAAGTGGCTGAAGGCGGCACGGATCATTGTAGCGCCGGTGTGTCACCGCTTGCCATCACACGAACCGAAACAAGGGTACGAATGGAGATTCTCAGGGGTCAAACGTCAGGAATTTGGACGACCAAAGACATCACAGCAAGAGTGCAAGAATCACTTCTACAAGTACAAGCAAACGTGGCAGCAATTGAACAAGCACCAATGATTATGCAATGAAGACAGATGCTGGTTCACATGTTTCATTGATTCTCGAATGCATTGGAGAGTGTACAGTAGATGCCCTCCGCCTGATGATGACGCCTTTCCCAGTCATCCTCTGAACCAACTTGAAGAATCAATCCATCTCAAACCTCCTCTCAATGTGAACCTGTCCTCCCTGTTGATACCCTTTCACTAGCATCCTTTCCTTGTCGAACAACCTTGTGGCTCCCCCCCCCCCCCCCCCCCCCCCCCCTCCCGCAGGTGATGCCTGTATCACCATGCAATACCCATTATCCCCTAGTTCTGCAGGCCACTGATATCCAAAAAGTATGTTGTTGGCGGCATCTCCAAGAAAAGTTGACCGAATGCTTGGCAAAGAAGGAGAGTATGCTGCTTGTCAAGAGAAAACGATGCCGAGTATTTGTCGTTTCATATCCATCGGTATATCGCTTGAGAACGATCCGATGTGATGATGTCGTTGCCGTTGTCGCCATTGTCGACGTTGTCGTTTGCATTCGTAGTCACACCCATCATGGTGGTTGTGTTGGGGAGGGGAGTGTTTGCTGTTCTGATGGTTGAGCTGGCGGAGCTGCAGCAGAGATTGGGCCCGTTTAGTCGAAGGTGTCTTGTCGGGCGGCGGTGGAACAGGATTGATTCGTTGCTGGAGGGCCAGCTTTGGTTGTTGAGGAGCCCTTGCAGCAGAATTGACTTGATGGTGTGGGCTGCTGTTGTTGATGTGCCTCCTTCCGTTGCCGCTTTGCTGTTCATGATCTGGGTGCTGAAGAGTTGAAGCTTGTTGATCACGGTGGTGATGGCTCGAATTCTGTGGCGGCGATGAGCTCGGCTCCAAAGCATGCTGGCCAAAGACATGGTCCGGATCGAGTCATGGTACGTTGATGTTGCGAAGCCCGGAGGCGCACTTGTGGTTGAATTGTGTGGTTGCAATACTGGCCGGCTTCAAAGTTGTCGAGCAAGTTGTCATGTTCAGTTCAAGATGGTGTCGATGGTGTCGAGTTGACAAGAATCCTCCTCTGGTCCGTAGACCTACCAGAATCCATTCCTCCTTCAGTAGCCTGCAGAACATACACCTCAATCCTCCCTCGAATCCTCAATCAAGTCCTCCTAAAGATCCCACAGATCCTTCCCAATGCAAATTGTGGTCCCAAGACATACTGTCTCCGAGATGACAGGATCCTGACGCACACCCACTGAAACGAAAGACAAAAAAAGCCAAATTCGTTGTTGTGAATTTTCTGATTGTCGTCTGGAATCCCCTCAGAAAGTACCAGGGACAAAATGAAAGTACCCAGGCACCGGATTACCGTAGGTTGGGTGTACGCCAGGATATAAAACAGGTGGTGGTGGAGGGGGTGATTGTTGCTGTCGGATAGAAGGATTTGGACCTTCAGTTGGCGAAGGACACCGCCACCACCCCTGAGGATGAGCAAGGCTCGGTACTGCGTACTGCGGCTCCTGTCCCCTAATCTCTGGAGTTGTCGGGGGAGATAGAGGACAGAACAAGTGCAGAATCTGCATGAGCGTCTGGATCATGTGGTTGTGACGATGGTCTGCGCTTCCATGCTTGGCCAAGATATCTGCAGCTTGTTGTCGGCTATCGATAGCCGTGTTGAGCTCGAAAAGGATGTCCTCAGGCATTGGTGTACCATTTTGGACAAGCCTATCCGCCAGTGTGAGATGGTAGTTCACAGATGTAGCTCCCCATCGGGATCTCGGTACGCTGGAAGCGTTCTTGATCCAATTGAGGACACGATCTGTGGCTGGCTTGTACGCAGCCTGCAGCCCGCGAATCTCTGGACAGAAAATCCCCATTTTGAGCAATAGAGGTGATGAGATGAGAGAAGGGGTTGGATATGTGCTTCTAATGCTCGTGTATAAGGAGCTGTATGATATTGTTGGCTAGATCAAGTCTTGCGTCTCAATAAAATATCAGTCTGTCAAGTATGGGAAGATTCTGTCCTGAAAGGCCAGAACCCCCTCGGGGGGACGAGCGACTCTTATGGCTGTTGTATGGAAGAGTCATCCATCGAGTTCGCTGTATAGACTTTTCCAGTTTGAAGAAGTATTTGGTTGGGAAAGCCCTTGTACATTGTCACGGCCAATGGGCTCGTCAACTGGGTGTGAGGACCTGCTGTGTTGGTGGGTGTTCACATCATGACTTCCACAGCTCCGTAATTCGGTAGAAGGACCAGCACATTTCCACGATCCAAGGCTGTTCTTGTCCTCTGGAGGTTCCTCATTGGCATTTCCATATACAGAGACCCTTAGGGCTGATCCACACACCTTAAGTCTGCTCTCTCGCCGTTCAACGAAGACCAGGTGTGTTCCTTGACCGCAATCCACATGCTGAGCAAAATCTCATGGTACAAACCTGGATGAGAAGTATTTTCCAGGTAACAAGCCCAGGCATAGTTGGTGAACTGTGTAGCGGTGGCTTTGAGGGGCATATGGTTCCGTCGTGTAGACGGGCAACAATGTAGAAGTTCGTGGAATCGATGCCCGACAGTTCGCAAACCTTATCCCAGATGCACGCCTCCCGCAAAGCATTGCGGAAGGAAATTGGCAGCATGGCAGGTCTGATATATATAAATTTCAATACAGAACAGAGTATGAAATGCTGAGGAAAGATGCAGGACGTGGCTGTAAGAGGATTATGTATTGAGACTGTAGACCGAGGGCACTATGTCGAACATGCATCGTTGCAGTAAATGCTTGAGGGTCATTGAACACTCACATCGAGTTGTTTGAACGGGGTAATGGGATGTCAGCAGTGCCGCTGGACGCGTCACTAACTAACCTGGCCGACAGACCTGTGAAGCCAGCTACAGCCTCTCTCAGTAGCTTGTGACCGACAAGGTCCACTTCCATTACTTGACAGTCGTATGCTTCAATGACTGGTCGAATTGAAGCCATAGGGGTTGTAATGGGACATACGGTTTTCGATCTGGGTAAAGACTAAAGGCTTGAAACGGTCGGCCGGTGGTGAACCACGCCAGATGTTCATTCTTTGTGGAGCTAGAAAAAATACCATCCCGAACCGCCACCTTCAGGTCCTATGGATCGGTGTGACACAGTTTGAGACATGAACCATTGGGTGAAGAGGTGGAGAGAGCCAGAGAACGAGGGTCCTAATGGAAGTTATGGGAAAACAGTAATTGTCCAGAGCAAGTTACTGGGAGGGATCAGGAGTGAAGTCGCTTCTCGCAGTGGAACTTGCGGACTTTTGATTTCCGATTGGGCAGGCTAGACGATCCAAGTATGATGACTAAGGTACGAATACGAGTAGACTCGCGGCCTCCAGACGCCCACCTGGAGGGGCTGCTTCAGATTGTTCGACAGAACGTTGAACAAGACAGAACAAGAATAGCTAGTCCTTAGAGGCTGCGGGAACAAGAATTGGTGATGAGTCTCATCATTTCTGGAGAATGTCGTCGTCGTCAGAGGAAAGAAAAGAGTCTGCTCCTACGCAGTATGTACTAACACCATTACTCAAGGCCGTATATCGGGCTGATAAAGACTCTAATGGCAGCCTGGGATCCTTTTGTCAAAATACCACCATCCACATAACTAGAAACGCCTGAAAATAACTGAAGTTTTGGGCCATCCTTCACGAAAAGAACCAATATAGTGCGGAATAGTCGACACTGATTGCTGAATCCTGCCCTTGGCATGTTGCCGGAGGGTTGCCTCCAGCCGTGTTTACTCGGTAGACGGCCTTGAGATCGCCGACGGTATCCGCTCGAGATGTGAGATACAGCCAGGCAACCGCACCATCGCCCTGACCGTTAGGCCCTACAACCGAATTCGTTGGAGCTTCGGAGGAATTGGCTTTCTGAGCAAACACCCTCCCAAAGTCGGGTGACGTAGGCGCGTCAAAGGCGAAGACTGGAGTAGTCGAGTTGGAAAAGTAGTGGTGGGTTGAGAGGGCAAGGTTTGATGGCTCTAGCGGAGCAGTGGGATCTGCTGGCAATGGATACTGCAGAGCCAGATTGGGCATGATGGGTAACAGGTCGGGCCAGTCGGAGGCGACACATGATACATTGTAGAAACGGGCGACAGCTCCAACTGCAGCTGGAGTGGCGGTGGCATTGGCACACGTATAGTTCTATTGAGTGGGCTGGTTAGCAAGTGTGTGGTCGGCAAGAATGGGCACACTCACTTGTACGCCTCTTCCCAGGGCCACATGCTGAAGAGTCATGCCAGCCGGGGTCGGTAATGGAGTCGGTGCAACAGGCATAGCAGCCTTTGCGAGGTCGCATGTAGGCGAAGCGGCACCTGCTTTGGCTTGCTGGATGTAGCTGAATACGACATCCATATAGCCCGCCAGTGTTGGGGTCCATTCAAAAGTCCCTTTCGGAGGAGCCGGTGCGGCCAGGACTGAGGTTGCCAGGCAGGCAATGGCGAGGAGGTACTTCATATTGAGCAAGATAGACAGCGACGATGATTATGGAATAGCGATTAGACAACTTCTCGACGGGTCTGACCTGCAGATCGATCTGACAGCAAAGAAAACGGAGATGCTAAGGAAAGTCCAAAGGAAATGCCCAACGCGTCGGAGCAAGAGACAGTATATGAGAAACAAACGGGGAGAAAGTGACCTTGTAGCAGACCAGCCGCCGAATTATATGCCATGGCAATGAGGACTGCCATGCTGGACCGGGATAGGATGGTTGCCATCTTGTCAGAGAGGATTGCAGAGCCATGTTTCTATCTTCGGCCATCAGCACTGGCGATTGGGCTGTTGGCGAAGGTGGAGGCTGGTTCGGCGTGCATGAAGGCAGCACGAGGCGGCAAGGGGAGATTTGCCGTCGGCTCTGCTGATCGACCAGAGTTGGTGGTGGTGGTGGAGGTGGTACAGAATTAGAAGGACGTGTATTGGCGCTGGCGGCAACGCCTCTGGAGAGATTCAGATTGTCTTGGACAGGCCTGGTTAGAGGCATCAGGCCGACCACTCGTGCTTCTGCATCGCCTGGTCGTCTTGTATGCAGCGGGCATGTTGGCGGCGCTGGTGGCTGCTCTTCCTCTCCTATCGCTTCTCTATGGCTGTTTCATAGCCGCCCTCCAACCGCCCTCCAACCACCCAGCGTCGAGGACTCTTGCAGCCTTTACATGCACCACTGCATGACGTGCATACAACAATAGCCCGGCTGTTAGAGAAGTCGGTCGGATGATGGAGCAACCGGGTTTGGAGAAGGTTCACCATCTTGTCGGTTTCAGACATCTCGCTACAGGAGACCCAATCGACCCGCCTTAGACCTCGAGAGTCCAGGCCGCTACAACGGCCGACGAGCAGTTCCGACCGCAACTCGACCATATTGACAGCGCTTACAAAGCCCATCGGGCAGCTCATGAATTACAAGACATATCCGCAGTCCCAAAAAAGAAGCAGAGAAGCGGAGATAGTCTGGCGCCTCCTCTAGGTCCTGGCATCCTCGGGGACAAGAATATGCGTGTCTATCGCAATATACTGTATAGCATTGCGCGCCATTTGAGGCCACGTCGGGGTCGGATGTTGTTACTACAGCCCGCGCCAGCGAACCTTGTCTAGTGACGATACTGCACCGGTGGGAGTACTGTTAGACAATGACACGGTGCTTACGGAGTACGTACCTAGGTACCTACAGTACGAGCTCCGTAGCTTAGCTCAATACGGCAGCTTTCAGGCCTTCCATCAAACCCGGGGGCATCTACCAGTGTGGGTGTGGAATTTCTCAAATGGGCACGGAGGACACCTGGACTTGGGCTTGAGGATGATGACAATGGCCATGTCTTCAAGGACGACAGAGCACGCGCCAGGTTGCGAGGTGTCCTTTAAAAAGAGGGCATTGCCTGGAGTTGCGTGCATATTTTTGGCCCATGGCCAGCATTTCCGCAGCGTGGATTCAGGATGACCGCAGAATGCCCAGCAGAAAGAGGCGATGTCGGCGATCATCATCAGCGTGCCTTATCAGCCCTTTGCCTCGACTCTGAAACAGCCGCTTCCCATGGGGAACAGGAATCATATGTTTAGCCTGTTGTCTATCTTACGGAGTCTTACTCCCCGGTTTCCATGCATGTACTCCGTACACTTGCACACATTTCGCATGTTGCGAAGTACTCATGAGAAGGACCATCGTTGACTTCTAAGAAAAGGAGTCGAAGGTATTCTATTCCCATTTGGTTAATGGTGTGACGGTGCGCAGAATCCTTCACCAGCCTTAAGCATTTATAGCTCTCGTGCACACGAGTTGGGCCACGAGCACATATCTTTCACGAGACATAGCGTAGACCCCTTTTCCTCCGCAAGCCTACGTCTTAATGTTAAGCAGAAACCAGAAGCAGGATGAAACAGACAAGGTGAAGGGTCATGGAATTAGGTATTTTGCATATTGCAAACGGGACAAGAACCAGGTTCCCTCATTGAGGATTAACTGAATTCCTCCTGATGCCACTCGACTGCATTCGAATCCGGAACTCGAAGAGCAGCGCCGCCAGCTGCTGCCGCAGCCTCTCCGAGGTGAACAGCAGTGCGGTCGATATCTGCTGAGCCCATCCAGTACAGCATCATGAAAACCAAGAGATGGAGGCCCATGCAGTACGCAGCGAAGAGGTTGCGCGAAGTTCTGGTGGCAAGGACGATCCTGGTCAAAGAAAAGATGACCCGCTCAGGGAGACTCATACGTTTATAAGCACGCGCGGCCTCTCGACCTCGGAAAGCGGCAAAAGGTGAAATATTGGCCTCGTACTGCGACTTCCATCGATTGGAGGTGCTATCGTCCGATATCTGTACAGGTGTATGACCTGGTGATGCCCCATACGAAGCTGATGATGTGGCGGTAGGTCCGCGGCTGTACGCCGACACGTATCTGGACTTTTCGTACAGATTGAGATTGTCCTTCTGGAGCGACGCGACTTCCTGGCGTAATGAAGTGACGGTCGCATATGTGTTGGAGAGCTCTTCTTCGAGCTGCTGATTCTTTTGCTTGAACCTATCTCGTTGGGCTTGAATCATGGGCAAGATACCAGAACCTCCTCCAACAGGTTCACCTGCTCGCAACGATTCGAGGGTATTTGTCCGAGGTTGCATCTCGTAGCCTGAAATAATGGACGAGGTAGGTGATGCTCTTCCACGTCGTAGAGAACTGGTCGGGTGCCGTGACACATAAGTACCAGCCACAGACATTCCAGAAGATGGAAGAGCATTGGCTGCTTCCTCCTGCATTCTCAACAAATCATTTTCCAGAGTCGAAGAGAGCTTTTGAGACTTCTCTAGCTCTGCATTCGTTCTCGAGAGTTCTTCTTGATGTTCTTCAAGCTGACGCTGTAAATCTTGGTGCGATACTCGAAGCAAGGTCAGCTCATTGCTTAATTTCTTGTTACGTGCAAGAAGCAATTGTTCAAGAGATTGTTTATTGCCAGTCTCAACCATTCCGTTCGCGAGGGCATCATCAGCATTGTCGTCGTCGTCGACTGACAGCTCAAGCGATCGCAGGGTATCGAGCTCGCGCTTTAGGTCGTCATAATCCGACCATTTGTTGATCTTGGTCCGTAGCTCTTCGTTCTCACCGGACAATTGTGATCTTTGTCGCTCTGCTTGACGAAGTCTATCTTCCCAGGCCCTTTTCTCGGTTTCTTTCTCAAACCGTGCGGATTCGATCTTCCTCAGCAGTGAGGAGTTCTCGGACTGAAGCCGCAGGAACACTGGATCTTCTTCGATCTCATGTTTTGCTGCATCACGCGATGCTCGGGCAAGATCCAGGCGCAATTGCTCATTCCTGGCTTCGACTTCGGCCAAACGGGCACTGGTCTTCTCGAGTTCCGAGTGCACCATCTCCAGCTCTGCAGATGCGGCCTTGGACGAAGCGCTCTCCGCCGTGCCGTCTTGCAGTCTCTGCGAGACCTCGTAGTTCGCCTTCAGCTCCTTCAGTAGCCGGTCCTGGTTCTCGACCTTTTCTTCCAGAGCTTGTTCTCTTGAAGTCCAGTTGTTCTGCTTCTCTTCCAGCACTTTCTCCCATTTCTGTTCAATTTCCTGCACGCGACTTCCAGAGCCCGCTTCTGCATCTCGTCTCGCATTGCTCTCATCTTGCAATTTCCTTTCCGTCTCCTCTAATTGTGCACTTAGCTTATTTACCCTGGCCAACAGTTGCTGGTTCTCGGTTGTAAGTCTCGGTACGGTGTCCTCAAGCGCAACGAGAGAGTCGACAGAGGCTTCTAGCAGAGGAAACGGATCAGGCGCTTCGGATAGAGGCTGATAAAGCTGAAGAAAGGCAGACGAAGACGTCTTGCCATGACCAGTTATCAGATCAATAAAGGACTGGTAGGCTGTGAGGGGTCAGCAATGGCCTTGGAGGACAGGGCAGCAACCAACACTTTAGCAGAGCTTTGTACTCTGTTAATTTTGCAGCATCTTCTAGCTTTCTGAAGTCCTTCGTCTTCTGAGCCAATTCTTTCCGCTCTAGCAAAGCGTCTCTTTGTTGGGAGACTATTTCGGAGGCAGTAGAATCAAGTTGCGGCATCAATGACGAGAGATCGATGTCTGAGAATGTCAGTATGCCCTAGACGCCTGAGTGCATACAACACATACTGCGCCATGCTGCTATGGCCCGCTGAAACTTGTTGTCGCCCTGAGTGGAGGGAGCGTCTTCAGCACCATGATCGCTGGCTGCGCTGTTCCCATGGGGGACGCTTGCCTCTGAAAGGGCCAGAGCATCCATCACTCCTCAGATATGGCCAGACAGGCTATCATAATAGCAACGTGCTGGAAACAACTGTCTACGACCGAATGTCAGACTCTATCACATGTACAAAGTACGGAGTACCTAGAACCCCATGAACGCGTCAACTAGAAAGATGGCCAGAATTACGCCGCGGGTTGGAGGAGCCTGCTGCTTTCCTTATGTAATCCTCCGCATTGCGTCTTCCAGCACAGTTCAATGATAATATTGACTTCTAAGCAACTGCTATACCGCCGTACTCAAGTTAGCTTTGCCTTCCAGCATTCAGGAAGGGTTGGCACATGCCAGCAATATGAACTAGAGTTGCTGTGCGCTCGAAATGGACCCATCAGAGAAACAGGACACCAGACCTACAAAACGAAGACGCCTGTCTCCTCCAGAGTCTGGCCCATATGTCCTTCGCAAAGTACTAGAAGATATTCCTCTTACTACAGATGACGGTAATGACCAGGTTTCCATAACTTGTGTAGAATACTGGAGTAGGTATGTTATCAATGTGCTCTTGCAACGGCGGCTCACCATGCTCCAGGCAACAACTTGTACATTGGAACATCTGCAGCGGAAGTCCTTCATCTAGTGTCTATACCGCCAGATAATGAGAACGACTATGTCTCTCCTTCCTTTATCCTCGCTTCTCGACTACAGCCTAGTGGGCATGCGGTGTCCGCAGGTTCGACCAATGCACCCGGTGTCCAGCAGATCCTAGTCCTCCCAGGCCCACTGAAAGCATGCGTCCTTTGCAATGGGGTTGTCTCCTTCTACTCCTTACCAGAGTTCAGTCCGGCATTTCCAAACAGAGAGCCAACGGGCGTGCAGTGGATTGGTGGGATAGACGAGAATGAAGGTAGGGATAACCCTGAGGGGCCAGTGGTCATGATTGCAACTGCGAAACGGATCCTACTTGTGCGTGTGGGCGAGAAGCTCAGAGCTATAAAGAACAATATCGAATACCCACGGTGCTTGAGATCGAGCAGGAGAGAAACTATTGCATGTGTTGCAGACGATGAAAGTTACGCTTTGGTGGAGGTAGAACATCAGCAGAAGATACCGTTGTTTCCAATATCTTCGCTCCCACCAGAGGATGAAGAAGCTCCCCGCGATACCGGCAGGCCTCCTTCTGAAGTCAGCAGCCACGGCCGGAGCACGAGTATGGGAAATCTGATCGGCTCAGATGATAGAAAGCGTGATGCATCTCAAGATTCTCGACTGAAGCCGCCAGATCCTAGCGCGACTAGTTCCGAAAGGGCACTGTCCCCAGGTGCCACGATGGATGACTCCGGTGGCGGGCACGATGAGGGCGAACGCTCGAAAAGTCGACCTCGAGCTTCAACTGAAGTGGTTCCAAGCAAGCCAGCCACCAGTCCACGACAGACTCGGACTCGACTCAGACCCCACATACTTTCACCCTTTCCAGCAGAGTTCATGTTGACCACTGGAACCGGAGACTCTGAGCCCGGTGTTGGCATGTTTGTCAACTTGGATGGCGATGTGGTACGTGGAACGATTGAATTCGAAACCTACCCAGAAGACTTGCTGGTCGACAATTTTTGGGTACCCGAGAAAGACGGACCTCCCATGTCTCAAGATGAACATAAGATTATCGTCGCCCTCTTACGGCCCACTGAGCTGCACCAAGAGCGACGGCTGGAGATCCAAAAAATAGAAAACGCGGCCGAGATAGCTCATCCACGATCTTTGGTCGCTCTTCCCCCAGGCGTGCTCGAGTCTGCACGAGCTGGTTTGCACCATCTCTTAAGCACACACTGTTACTCTTTCAAAAATGCCGGCGAACTTCTGCAACTTGTCCCATTTTCCATGGGTGTGCAAGGACTCCTTTCCCCAGGATTGGGCTCGGATAGTGATCCAAGGACTCAATCAGCTGTCGAACAGCTTGAGCAAGAACGGGCACTCTTCGACAGCCAGCTTACTAATACTCCTGCAGAGCCCTCCTTGGAACTGATTAACAGACGTGCAGCAGAAGAAACCAAGCTTGCTCGTCGATTCAGTCAAGCATTCACTAGAAATGTCGTTTGGCACGGTCGGGACTTGTATATGATCCTGCAAAATCCCCTGATTGCTCAACTCGAGCATCGATTGATGCAATACTTGAATGACGATAATCTGGCAAAAGTTAAACCCAGCCAGGTGTTCGGCTTCCTGGCCACTATACATAATCGCGAGCCTAAGGATGAAACCGAATTTCTGACCTTGAGCTATATCAGACAAAAGGCTAGCCTCATACTGCTGCTGCATCTACAGACTCAGCTTTCTGCTAAGTCGAGACTTGAGGACACTTATAGAGCGGTGGAGAACACGCTACATGACGGCGGCTTAGATCCGCGAATCGTCCTGCTCCTTGCTCCTCCTCTGGCATCTGATGTGCTGTACGGTCCAGAAGGTATCTGGCTTTATCAGGGCATGGCGGAACTTCTTGACGACTTCCAAACACCAATTTCGGGGTTTGAGGACGCACCTGCGGACTTCTGGATGATGATGCGGCATTTTCTCATATTATGGCAAGAGAAGCGAGGGTATGGAAGCATAACGGACGAGAAATACGTTTTCGATTCCGTTGATGGCGCCCTGCTCCATGTGTTGTTGTACCTCGATCAAGCGCTACCACCAAACAGCCCGCCCCAAAGGTCCGTCAGAGCCAAGCTCAACAACGTAGTTGATTACTGGAAGGGGGACTTTGAGCGAGCAATTCTACTCCTAGAAAGGTACGATCGGCTATTTGTGCTTAGCCGTCTGTACCAGAGTAGGAAACAGGCGCGTGATGTCCTAGGCACATGGAGACGGATCATTGAAGGAGAAAAGGACGTCGACTACAGCTCGAACACGGAACCTGTACAGGCTCAACTTCGAAAATACCTGATCCTTATTCGAGATGCCGACCTAGTTCAAGAGTACGCCGTTTGGCTCGCCCAGCGCAATCCTCCTATGGCAGTGCAGATCTTCACCGACGACACCGCCAAGGTCAGATTCAACCCTCAACAAGTCGTTCCTCTCCTCAAAGAGCACGCACCTGGGGCTGTCCAAGAATATCTCGAACATCTTGTATTTGGCAAAGGTCTCGACAGATACGCAGACGACTTGATCGGATACTATCTCGACTCCGTGCTGACCGTTCTCGAGAAGTCAGAAGCAGCACGGGCGTCATTGGCGGAGAGTTATTCGTCATACCGTGCGCTCGAGTCCCCAAAGCCAACATACCTCGATTTCATCAACCAGAACGCACCAGACGAGCCATGGTGGCAATCCCGCCTTCGGCTGCTCCAGCTGCTCGGCAACGGCGCGTATGCGACGACGACGGGCTCGGGTGCAGGCAAAGACCTGACTTATTCGGTCCCAATGGTCTTGAAGCGCATGGCGCCGTTTTCGCAGTTTCTCGTCTCGGAATCCATCATCCTTGACGCACGACAGGGTCGACACAAGCAAGCCCTCAAACTCCTCACGCACGGGCTCGGTGATTTCGATACAGCGATACGATATTGCTATTTCGGGGGCCCAGCGCCTCCCCATGCCGTAACAATCGATATTAGCGCCCTGCCCCCACGCGACGTCCAGGTTGAACTGTTCAATTTCTTGTTCCACGAGTTCCTCGCCATTGCGGACACAGAGGATTGTCTCGAGCGCACGAGTCATCTGCTCGGAAAGTTTGCGACGTTCTTCGACCCGTTGGCCATATTGGTTGATGTCCCTGATACGTGGGGTGTGGATGTTCTCGCAGAGTTCCTCGTGCGGAGTTTCCGCGCGGCGACAACGGAGCGGAACCAGGCTGTCATCATGAAAGCGTTGAGTGCGGCACAAAATCTACAGAAGCAAGCCGAGTTCATTGACGTGTGTGAGAAGATGGGCGCGAAGTTTGAGCGCGAAGTCTCGTATAACGGGGGCAGGGACGAGGGATCAATGGATATCGAAGTTGATGGCGCATGAGTCGAGATTTGTCGCAATGGGAATGCGCGATGGGGAGGAACAGTGTTGGACTAGTATGTAGGTCTGGGGAGCTAGATACGTAGTCACTTGTGTCAGATTACTCTATCATTAGACATTATCTGCATGTCGTGTGGACCAGCACAGGGGACACGCTCGCTACGTATGTCAAGCTCAAAACGAGCACGCATGGAAAGTAAGATCCTGTAGCCTTGAAAACTTTCTGTACACAACAACAAAATACAACATGACAAACACAATTGAGACGCCAAGTTGATGAATATCTCTGTCCATCCAATTACTAGTCGCTCGCTCGATCGCTTGCTGTATATCATGCCCGTATCTAGAAGTTTGAAGAAAGAAAAGAAGGCGAACACAAAAGTGAAGAAAAAGAGTCTATGAAAATCCCTGAATGAACGTAGCGTACGTTGGTCGTCAAATCGTCTCTTCTTTTCACGGGTCGGCCGCGTGGTGTCAACAACACCTTCCGCCCCCTCGGGAAGGAGGTCTTCGGAATACGTCCTCCCATTCACCAAGATTGGTGAGGATCCCGTTTCGTCCGGCGCCTCGTTTCCGCCGTCTTCGTAACGTGCTGTCGTCTCCCGCTGCGCCGGATCGTACACTCGACCCTGCATCGCCGTCCCAACCGCCGCCGTCGCCGTACTGGATTCCGCTGGCTGGGTCGTCGGGATCAATTTCGCCGAGCTCGATTTTGGTCAAAATCATGCGTGCCAGGCGGTTGAACAGCTCTTCGACGTTCTCGCCTGTCAACGCGCTGACTTCCATCGTAACGGGGATCCGCACTTGGCTGGCCCAGCGCGCTTCAAGTTCCGACGGTACTTCTCTGCCTTCTGTCGATGTTGTGGCCGTCCACTTGTTCGAGGTGTGGAGCAAAGAGTCGGCGCGAGAACGTGTCGTGCCGCTTGGTGTGCCGCTGGGAGTGCCGCCGGACTCGTAGGGAAAGTAGGATTGTCGACTTGAGGCGCTCGAGGCGGAGGGTGTTTGATCTTGGTGTTGACCACGCGGCGTCGACGCGGCGTTCATAGGCTGTGGCTGTGTGCGCGAAGTGTCTGCCAAATCGGACTTGTTGGCTGCGAGTATCACCGTCAGTTGCGGACTCGCCAGGGCGCGGGCATCGCTGAGGAATGTCGGTAGGGCGTTGAAGCTTGCGAGATTGGCCACGTCGTAGACTAGAATCGCACCCGCTGCGCCGCGATAGTATGAACGGCTAACGCTACGGAAGCGTTCAGTCCCGGCAGTGTCCCATAGCTGGAGCTTTATACGCCTTCTGTTGGGCGCCGTACCGCATTTCACAATCTTGGAGGAGAATTCGACGCCGATGGTTTGCGAGGAGAGGACGCGCCATTCGTTTTTGACGAAACGGTGAAGGAGGCAGGATTTCCCAGTACCAGAGGGCCCGAGCAGGACGACTTTGGCAAGATAATCGTACATGCTACCCAACTCCTGATGGTTGTTAGCGCGAACTCGAGCGCATAACTCGTCGGCGAGGGAAACAGATGCGTACCTGGTTCTGATCGGGTATCGAACTCATGTCTGACGATGCGGACGGTCGACGCGGGCGAGCCATGACGGCGGTAGTGCGTTATCGAACCGTCTGCGTCGGGCTGAGGTTGCCGCTGGTGGTCTTTGTCGTCGTCGTCGGTCCATACAGGGGATGGAACAACTGCGATAGTTGATCGACTAAGATCGGCTTGTCTTCCTGCCCAATGCGGGATGCTAGGCCAGATGAGATGGTGCTTAGGTAAGGAGCGGGCGGAATTACTTTCCACCGAAAGGGATGGAGGAATGGAAGTGGTGCCGCATTATGAAATATCTCTGTGTATTGCGTTTAATGCCAGGGGCTCTTTGTATGAGATAGGTCTTCTGAGAGTAGCGAGGCATAGATGCTGGTTAAGCATGTGAAGGCCTCTACGAGGTACCGTACGAGGGCCGTCAGAGCCTCTCACTCCAGACACATGAGGGCCCACAGCCCACACGAGAACTCCTCCGGCATGTGCATACTGCGTGCTCGTAGTTACCCATCGACCAGAAACCGCTCCCCCTGCAGAATTACGTAGGAGGATTGAGGTCGGGCAATTGTCATCATCATTGCCTGGAAATGGTCAGAGATGGCTGTCGCTAGCGGGGCCTTTGCCGTCTCGCCGGGATGGTTAGTCCCTGGATCTGCGAACATTGGCAGATCTGACAGTCCAATGGTGAAGCCAGCCTCCTGAACTGGGCTGCATTGTGGCTTTTACGAACAAATCGACAAACAGCGATCAACACCGTCGTAGGCGAACTTGGTGTAGAGATTCCCAGGCGGGGTGTGTGTGAGCACCCTGGGTCTTGTCCATGGCAGAAGGCAAAATGCTACGCGTCCAGGGTTCTTATTCCAGCCAATTCTTCACCTGTACAACAAGCCTGTGAGAAATCCATCCCTTTATTCCCGGATGAGTTGCATGGCGCTCTCTATTATTGAAAAAAATATAATCTCCGCTGCGGTCCAAATGATAATCTGATCTGTTGGGAATGGTGTCCTCTTGAGACATCAAAGACTCGATATCTGTCCCAAGAACGTCCATCTACTCCTGACTTTCTTCACGCAAGAGCCATGCCTTCCAGAAAGCAGGTTGCCAACGGCCTTCCAACATCTAGAACACCCTCTCCTCCCGATTCTGTCAACAGCACCTCCTCTTCAAGCACCTACTTCTCTGCAAGTTCGGGTCACTCACCGCCAGCCTCACCATCAGTATCGAAGCCAACACATACATTGTATAGCTTACAAGCGTCTCGCCCGCGATGGACGTCACATTCTCAGACAGTTCTGGGACCCATTGATGAGGACGGTGGCATAATTTACCCCGACATAGCATCCTCTGCCGCTAAGGAGACCAGCCCTATTGCACGTTTGCATGCATACACCTCGGCACCTAACAACAGGAAGAAGGCCACAATTGCTTCAGCTTCAGGTCCTCCGCCGAACGAGTTCGACGTGGTTCTCGGCCCTAATGGTGAAACGTTCGCCGACTTACGAATGAATCGAAAGCTGGACGTCGAAAAGAGCCGAGGCATGCTCAAGCGCCTGATGTGCTTTGGATGATCCTCTCCATATTGCTTCATCCATGCCGTAACACTTTGGACCTGGAAGTCGAGGTCTAGCTTCCTAGCATCTCGCCTATGGCCGAAAAAGGTCCTGCTTTATGATCTCCCCGAGGGGCCTAGAGGAAGGGGATGAGATGATAGAATGAAAGTCCATGATGATGATGAGGAGGAGGAGAGATGAATAAAACGACAAAAGCAAGCTTCTGAGTATGGGACTCCACGGCACCTTGATCTCAGGATGAGATACCATGGTATCATGAAACAATCATGAGGAGTGACAATGGTTGAAGGAGTATGATGGGCCCGGTAGTGTTAGTATTTGCACACATGTCAATATTGAGAAGCCATACGACCAAAGACGCAGCAATGCAGTGGGCATCCAATCGTATCTGATGTACGCATGAACATCAGCTGAAAGTCTGTCTTCCAGCATGCATGTTTGTTCACTCTACCAACAAAGCTATGAAGGGTGTCTCAGGAGCCATTGCTAGAGGCAGCGGATCGGCAAAGGTATTTTTCCGCATCAAGGTGGCGCTAACCGCGACTAACCTCCGCGGGGAACTTATCCGCAGTCCGTAATGGTATGATAGCCGAGGTGATCCAGCGTACTCGTTTGCGCCCTTCTCCAACCTGAATAATCATCTCGACTTTGCACAGTACAAAGGACAACTTCGTGCTGCCGACATACCCGACCCTATGCAAAGGCGTTCCGAGAGCTCTTGTGATTTGGTGGCTTTCTGCGGCTGCTTCCCTTTTCGATCGAATTGCGATAGGGTCGTCATCCTGACCGCCAGTCACGCCTAGTCAACGACGCTGAGGTCCCCGGACCCTAGCTAATGGCGTTTTGGATTCCATGATGGAACCCCTCCACTATGGAGATTTTGCATCTATGAAACATACGGTAGGGACTCAAAAAACCATCGTCCTTAGTATGTTTACTATCGAAGTTGCTTATCCGTTACTGTTTCGTCCTATTGTTCAATCTTCTTCTTCCATCCCTTGATAATGAGCCACGACGCTCGCCATGGGTCAAGGCTATCAATCCACAGCGTTTCGTCATGGGATCCGCAGTCTCAAACAGGTACAATTTAGCCTTGAGGATGGATGAACTTCAAAGAGAGTACTTACACGAGTCTGGCAGAACAGCCATCGCAGCACCAACCTACCGAACAGACAAACTCCTCCGATAATACCTTGACCGGCCAGCCTCCAACAATCGAGCCTCCTGATGACAGAGTAAAATTGAGCTCCAGAGATCCAAAAAAGATAATATCGTTCAGTTCCAATGACCCAGAAAGTCCATATAACTGGAGCAGGAAGCAGAAGGCCGTCGTCTTCATTGCGGGGATCATCACTGTGATCAATAGCACACTGAGCTCATCTCTTCCCAGCAATGCGATTGACTTCATCGCTCAAGACTTTGGCGTGACCAGTCAATTGCAACTCCCTCTACCCATCTCTTGCTTCCTGGCCGGCTATGTCGTGGGACCAACAGTGTGCGGTCCACTCTCTGAGCACGTTGGTCGAAAGCCAGTCATATTCGGCTTCTTCCTGTTCGCTACTATTTTCAGCATGGCTTGTGCAGTAGCTCCCAACTGGCCAGCTCTCTTGATCTTTCGATTTCTGTGTGGAGTAGGGTCGTCTGGGCCGATTGCAATTGTGGGAGGATTGTATGCTGATATATACAATGATCCTCGACAGCGAGGAGTAGCGATGGCTTGGTTCATGGTTGCGACTACCTTTGGACCTGTCCTCGCACCAATGATATCGGGGTTCATCAGCGAGAACACCACGTGGCGGTGGACCTTTGCTGTTGCCACATTGTTTGCCGTGGCCACGATCCCACTGATTTGCATCATGCCCGAGAGCTATACCCCAGTGCTGTTGAGTCGGAAGGCCAAAAGACTTCGCAAAGAAACAGGTGATCCGGAGATTATAGCTCGGACTGACCTTCACAAAAAGACCCTTCGACACGTCCTCACGGTGGTCATGACGCGACCGTACAGAATGCTTTTCCGTGAGGTCATAGTAATGTGCACATGTGCATACCTCGCCCTGGCATACGGCATATTCTATATCTACTTCGAAGCGTACCCGATCATCTTCCAAGGCCCCGATTCGATTTACAAATGGTCGTATGGCCTAGCGGGGCTTGCCTTTTTGCCGATTGGTTTTGGAAGCATTTTCGCCGCCCCGATCTTCCTCTGGTGGGATTCATACCTGGCAAAAGCACAGAAACGCAAGGAGAAATGGGCAGAAAAGGAAGAGTACCGGCGACTCCCGCTGGCGTGTCTTGGTGGCCCTCTCTACGTGGTGTCGATTTTCTGGCTTGGTTGGAGCGCAAAGCCTGGGACTTTCTGGTTGGCGCCTGTTGCATCGGGGATTATTTTTGGCATGGCTTTCTTACTCATCTTCATGGCACTGTTGAATTATTTGACTGATGCATATGAGACATTTGCCGCGAGTGCTCAAGGCATTGCAAGCACGTGTCGCAGCTTTTTGGGTGTGTTGCTTCCACTTGCAGGACATAAAATGTTTTCGAGATTGGGCATTGCGTGGGCGTGTAGTGTACTGGGATTCTTGAGCATGGGAATGTGTTTGATACCCTTTGCTTTCATCTGGTTCGGCGACAAGATCCGAGACAACAGCAAGTTTTGCAAGGAATTGAAAGAGCTAAAGGCACGGGAAACGGCTGAAGAAGACGAGAGGGAAAGCAGTCTGACAAGTCCTGCAGCGACAGATTACGGGGTGGTGAGCAATGACAAAGGCCAGCACGATATGGAGAAGGCCTATAGCAGGTTATGACATCTTCTAGTTGCTTGCTGTCGGCATCCAGCGCAGTCTGGAATGCGTGATGAGGCGGCTCGGCGGCTCATGCAATAGTCGACTGCTTCATCCGATATAGCGCGGCGTTATCGGAGGTCAGATAGCCGATATGCAGCCACTGTTTCATCTTTTCGAGGCCGTTAGCGGTGCTTGATACGAATATATTGTTTCCCGTTGTTGCATCAGCACAGTCGCCCAAGTCCATTCAAGCAATGGCTCAGCACAGTCGCCCAAGTCCATTCAAGCAATGGCTTGGCCCGGGCTTATACTGCCTCTCGCTCGATCGATATGCACATTCGCAGACGCGTCCTATAGCGACCTGACCTGTTAGCAGCCACCGGGGTAGCGAAGGGTGGTTGTGCCGCGTGTACTCCGTGCCTTGACAAGGGGATCATGCACACCAGTGTCTTGGCTGTGGTGGCATGAGCTTCTCATGGGTCAAAGGGCCTCTGGGATGGCGCTTAAAGGGTAAGGCGAAGGGGCAGCAATGTGCGCAGAAGACGTGATCCAAAAGATAACGGAGCAATCGGCCTGGTGGGTCGGGCCACTAGTTATACAGGACAAGTCGGCACCTATCCAACCCCGGTAGCTGGCCAGGCAACCTATCACGTCTGGTCGTCTAGACCTCCCTGAGCAAATTTCACTGCAAGACCACGAACAACTTGCTTATTGGCAGAAGTGAGCACGTTTCGAGCGCAGGTTCTTGGCTTCCCCCGGTCCAGGGCAGGAAATGCATACAAAGTGCGCATTAGACCCGTCCAGGACGGCTCTCGGGGTGAGCGTCGTCAGTGTTATTACGCGGTCGACGCGAGAAACCACAAAGAGCCCATCATCAGCCTCAGCTTCGGTTGTGAAAGGGAATATCCCCTCGATTGTGGCCACCACCATACTGTACAGTAGACACTCTGGACCTACCCTCTGATGACACATGACAGGGTTTGGCAGTCTACGAGATAGCGCCGCGTGCCGACCGGTGCTAAACATGAAGCAGTCTACGCCATCGCCGTTCAAAAGTGCAGGGGAATTCTCCGTACTTCAATTGCCCGACGTGTGCAGTCAACTGTGGCCTCCGGAGCTCTCGACCTCGATTTGGGACCAAGTGTTTCTGGCAAAGATGCAGAACTTCAGGTCTCAGGAGGCATGGGAAGACTCCCGATCGTCTGGTGAGTATGAGAGAGGTTCGGATGACGAAGTAACCAGGAACCCACGGACTGACTTCCTGCCTCCCAGGTCTGGGTCTGCCTCGAAGGACGCCTTCGAACACGTCAAACATGAGCACGAGGCAGCGCAGGCCGAGTACCAGGCACTGGGGCGACTATGCCCTGTGGGTTGGCAACATTCCGTCCAACACGACCGTGATGAGCCTCCGGGATTACTTTGCTGAAGCGGCTCCGGCGGAGTTGCTCACCATCTCGTACAATCCAGACGGCAAGTATGCTTTTGTCAACTTCAGCTCCGAAGCTGCGCGGATCGCCGCGATTGGGAAGGCCGCGAGCCAATTCTTTGACGGGAGGCGGCTGGACTGTCGTATTCGTCGGGACAACGCTTCGAGATCGACCAAGGTCAGCTACGGCCTCAACGGCTCGGATCATCAGAGGAGACTCTCCATATCGCCCGAGAGGCCTCAGAACATGTGGAACAAGGTCGAAGAACTGAAGCAGCACCCGGAGACCGATGCGTCCCAGCGTGGCAGGGACAAGTACTTTATCTTGAAAAGTTACTCCTTGGAAGCGTTGTATCAGAGCTTGGCCACGAACGTCTGGCACATACCTAAACGGCACGTCGAGAGGTTGAACCACGCTTTCCAGGTAAGAGAGTTCTTCTCCCTTTTGTCGACTTCATGTCTTTGCCGTCGATTCTGCCTGCCTGCCTGCCTGCCTGCCTGCCTGCCTGCCTGCCTGCCTGCCTACCTGTGTGTGCATACTGCTGACGATTTGATCGTGGATTTGGCCTTCCTTCCAGACCGGCAGCAAAGTATACTTTCTCTTCTCTGTCAACGGGTCAGGTGAATTCTTTGGCTACGCATCGATGACTTCCGAGATCCGACAAGACACCGAACCGCCCATCACAACCGCAACCGCAACCGCAACCGATGATCCTCGAGTGCCCTCGACCGATGCTCGTCTGAGGTCACGTGGCGGCGATGCGCCGCGCCCGGAGTCCAGGCACCGAGCGCTCTCGACCACATCGTCAGACGCGTCGCACGGGTCCATACACTACGAACCAGAGCGGAGGAGGATCATATGGGAAGCGTCGCATCACGTATCGGAACATTACACGATCACGCCCGAGGACTTTTCCCCCGGCGCCTCGACGCCGGTGACGCCGTCGGAATCGTCGGGGAGGAGTTTCCGGGATTTCCCAAGCGGCGCTGGGACTTTCGAGCACGGCTCGCCTTCCAAGTTGACGACGCCACAATCGTACCCTGCGGGCTCGGAGTTGCAACACATCAGCGAACCGTGTCGGATCAGATGGCATTCGACGGTTAATCTGCCGTTCGATGAGGTCCGGGGGTTGCGGAATCCTTGGAACGAGAATAAAGAGGTCCATGTGGCGAGGAACGTCACGGCCGTTGAACCTGACGCCGGTGAGATGTTGTTGGTGCGGTGGAGACGGAAAGACGAGGCGCGTCGAACACCGCATTCTTCAGACGCTCTATCTAAAGCTTGGCCTACTCGGTGATGTGGGAATGGTGATATTGAGGAGGGGGTCGGGGTTGTGGAAACGATGCATTGGAAAAATGGTGGTATCGGGGCGACTTTTCATTCTTCATCTGGCGTTATTGGAGCTGCCGTGGTATTCATGGGAACATTGGATAAAACAGGGGCTGAAGGGTTTGGTCTTTGTTAGGGTGGGATATAGATGCCCTCGACGAAAGCCATGATTAACGAGGTTCTTGGTATGGGTGTGGGACTTGGACTTGGACTGGATGGGAAAAGAGTCAAGGGCAGACAGTCAAGGCAGTCAAGTCAGTCAAAGTTCAGTGATTGCTCTTCTTCCAAGAGGGAGGAGAATTAATCAAGTTCACGTCAATGAGGATTGAACAAGTTTTTTGATGTTTAGTACTCCGGACTCCGGACTCCGGACCTTCAGCCAAATACCTTGTTATACATCATCTGCTCCCAAGTGAAACTCTACCCCCCCGCAGACGAGATGGTACGGGCTGCCATGAAAGTATCCAGTATGGAGGCCTCGAGACTTTCAGGCAGTTACCACCCATCATTCCAAGAGAGAGAGAGAGAGAGAGAGAGTGAGAGAGAGAGAGAGAGAGAGAGGGGTGTATGTGTTGTTGTCTCCCCTCCATCTTTCTGCTCGCCTTGGGACTCTGAAAAGTGCTTATCCAAATACTGTACTCATGATACCTAAGTATTCCGTACACCATTCGGCATAACCGTGTACTTCTTAGTGGTAACAACTCTCAACAGCTACGGTTGATTGATTTTTGTTACCTGAGTCTCATGAGTCTTTTGTGCGTTGAAGCTGGGAAAAACCAAGGTACTGTAGCTTCTGATAGAACTGGTCCACCTATAGTATCGAGTGTCCAGAGGGTGTGTGAGAGAGGGAGTTGTGCGTTTGACACCTCATAAAGCTGGGAAGGTTGAAAGGTGCAGAATCCACAGAACCCCGCAGAATACTTGTAGTGTACAGTATGGTACAGTACGGAGTACAGTACATACATAGTGTACAATAGTTAGTTGTAGTTAGTGTACAGTATTGTACTGTGCTCTTGTGAGGGGAAAAAGATTACTACTTGTATTGTACTATTAATACTAGTTACTTGTTGCTACTGTACAATACAGTAGTTACTTTGGGGCTTGTGGGGCTCTGGGGCACACTGTCCATTACTGTACATATTGTATGTACAGTAGATTTACGCACAAACCGCTCAACGCTCAACTCACCCCAGACCAACCTTAGCAGCCATTGTTGCGGTCGAGACACGGCTAAAGTCTGAGTTGTTGAATCCCCCATCATATATATCACCACTCGTACTATCTCTGACAATGTCCGAGTACATTTGTTTCGATGGAATAATACCTTGTCGTGGGTCTAGGTACTCCGTACACCAGCATCACTACTGTATCTCATGTCTGACCACCCAAGACGTCAAGCCCGTGTCAGTGGGAATGGGGTCGCCTATCGGGGCCTCGATCTCGGGCTTCTTAGGCCTTTATCATTTTGGGGGGAGGGGGGAGGGGAACCACTCAGGTAGTTCAACTAACCTTGTCCACACAAGTCAGTTGGGGGCTCAACCAAGGAACGCACAAAGCACTCAAGAGTGACTTTCGCCCTGTCAAACCCTACTGTCTCAGCAGTGATCAGCAAATACCCACGCAGTACAGTACAGTACAGTATGTACCCAAGTGGCAGAAGAGGAAGAAGAAGAAGAAGAAGAAAAAGGAAAAAAGACGCACAAAAGTCTCAATGGGTCCCATGGTCAGCATCGGCAAATGTATAAATAAGTAGCTTACACTCCTCTGGGTTTCTAGGATTTTTCTACCTCGACTCTCTCTCTCTCACACACACACACACACACAACACACAACAGCACAGCCAGCACAACAAGGTCAACAGATCATACTCTTTACGCAACCCTCTCATCCTCTCATCACTCAAAACAACCAACAACCAAACAGACATCCATCGAAAAAATGGGTCCATGCACTTGTACCGGTCCTAGCTCTTGCAGCTGTGGCTCTGGATGTAAATGCACTTCTTGCGGAGTAAGTCACCTTCATCAGCCTTGCGATAAAAAGAAAAAGAGAAAAGAAAAAAGGAATTGAGAGAACCGACATGGTGTTTTCTGCTTATGGTGATAGTCAAATGGCAATACTAACGTCGAGTGTTTTGTGAATTAGCATTAACAAAATGATTTTCGAATCAATTCGGTCCCCGAACAACGACAACAACAACAACAACCTACCAACCAAAAGAAAACGAGCCAACTGTTGGGTTTTGGATTTTTTGAATTTTGAATTTTGAATTTGACGCAGATGGGAACGGAAATGGAAATGTGAGATGGCGGGTGAAAGTGGTACGGTTTCGACATGTCCCATGTTCTTGTATCAACCTGAGATTCATCAATCTGAGATTCAAAGGACAGCGGTCTTTGTCCTGAGGAGACCAAGTCTCGCACCCGATCATTTTCTTTGTTTTGTTTTGGAACGGGGAATGGATGAAAGACGACACAAACTGGCTGGCTGACCTGGAAAACAAAAAGGAAAGGGTTCCAGGTAGTACGTACGACTCAAAAGTCAGCCATGGGATAGTTTGAATGAATCCAAAACAAAACAAAACAACTAGTAGTAGTAGTTCTTGTCAAAAATCATTTCTTCTTTGTGATTTTCTCAAGGTGTACTCGTTGATCGTGGTCGTGATCGTGATCGTACGAATGCAACGGTACATTTGATCTTGTTTTGCCAACCCACCCACTCTCTCGTCAGTCAGTGGAAAATCGGTTACAACCTCCCTGCAAGACCGACCAAGTCACCATACACCACCCTATGGTCACCCAGGTACCTCTTCTCGGCCGTCTTCCAGTTCAAAACATCCCAGATCTTGGCAACGTACTCTTTCTTGTTGTTCCAGTATTGCAGATAATACGCGTGCTCCCACATGTCGATCCCCAGGATCGCCAGCCTTCCGGACGCAGGAAGATCTTGATCCTTGGACGTTGTGATTTCGAGAATACTGCCGGTGCCGATGCTGGAGGAAGGTACCTTGACGAGCCACGCCCATCCGGACCCCTGGATGCCCAAGGCAGCTGATTCCCATGCACTTCTGAACGACTCGACGCTGCCCCATTGTTGGACGATGGCTTGGTGGAGCGTCGGAGCTGCACTTGCTAGGACATCTGTCTGCTTCGACGACGCAGCAGCCGGGGTGCCGGGGGGCGTGAGTCCCTCCCAGAACAACGTGTGGTTGATGTGTCCGCCTGCGTTGAACTTGATCAGAGGTTGCAAATCGAGTTGCTTGATCAGGTTCCCCGTCGAGACTGCTTCGGCGTGCGACGTCAACGCGTTGTTCAGGTTCGTAATGTACGTTTGGTGGTGGCGCGTGTAGTGCAGTTCCATTATCTGGCGGGATATGGAGGGTTCGAGGTCCTACATGCCCCCATCCGAAAAGGTATCAGTACCAGGTTTCCGTCGTCCTCGAACTTTGGCAAGGACAAGAAAGAGAGCAGAGACAGCAGGGGGTTGGGTTGTGTATGTGTCTGGATCTCATACATTTAATTCATAAGGCAGCGGCGGTAAAGAGTACTTTTCGACTGCCATTTTGGTTCCAAGGTTTGCGTGCGACTTGGTTTTCGAGTTACCAACACACAACAATAACAACAACGGGCCCGAAAAGAACGAGGATGAGGACGAGACGGTAAGCAAAGATACAGAGTCACTCTCATATCCTGATAAATGCCGTGACGGCGCACTTGCTTCTTCTCTTTCCTCTTTCCCCCCTCCTCTCATGCTTAAGGTCCTCGATCGCGATTGTGGATCGTTTCTGCACCGAATTCAACCCCCCTATTGGTCGAGTGGGAACGTGCTCATGAGCGAGTTTCTGCATATCTTGCTCATCGCGATCCGTTACGGAGTTCTTTGTACATATGGTCTGTTCGATTCGATTTTGGCCCATTGGTTCAAACGATGGCCTTTGTGAGGGGAAGTGTATGAGTGGGCTGAGGTGAACTCGGCTTTGTGGTTTTCATGACCTCCAAATCAGTCCAGATCACCACAGAGACAAGTCCCAATCTTTCTCGGCTGCAGAAATGTCAGCATTCGCAATATACACGGGAAACGCAGAAGAATGATAGGGCCTCGGATAAGTAAAGATACGCACACAGTAATTGATGATACTGATACTGGGGTCCCATCGAACCCATGGACTCCCTCTTTTGCCAAAGTTCCAACAGAAAATCTCGAGCGGAATCGGTATTGCGGAGCGAATAAGTCCTCCTCATTCTGTCAATCCAGTCCATGACAAACTGTTTGTCTTCGTCATGTTGTGCCGCACACCCAAAGATGAACAGAGGTTGTAGCGTCGCGACTCCCGGACTGGCAAACTCATAGATGGTGATGCCGCTTAGACATTTGATGCCCTTTTTCACCAACTCTTGCACCCTGTCATCCGCGGTACTCACGCTCATGGCCCTCTGGTATACCTGCAGCATCACGGCGAGGTGGTATGCCTCGTTGAGAGAGTAGTAGTCCGATGCAGGTTCGGTTTGGGTGTCGGCAGAGCTGGCCGGGTCGAGTTCTGTGACCGGGTTGTCTATCATGCCACTGATCTTTCCCAGAAGCGCTTCGCATCTCGTCGAGTGTGCATTCCGCAACATCTGCAGGGCTTCATCTTCACCCAGTCTGACTTCTAGCCTTTCCAGAGCTTGACTCTCGGCATGGAGCATGTCAACCTCTTCGATCACGGGCGGTAGTTTCGTCGAGAAGCCATCGTATATGTCAATGTAGTCACTAGTACCGGTGGGAGCCAGGGTCAGTGCGGGCTTCTCGACCAGTTTCGGAGTTGGATTCCCTAGCAGGATCGACAGCGATTGCATCGACTTCCACCATCTCCAGAGAACCAGGATGTTGCCGGAATCTGGCGGATGCATCGTAAAGTAGTTCCTGATCATTGTCGCGGCGCCTTGCAGGTGAAGTCGCCAGGACTTGGGCTTTTCGCCGCCCGCGAGAATGTCGCATAGGCACAGGGTCAAGGCAGTCGCAATGGACTGTTCGTCGACCGCGGCGTTCTGGCCTATGCTCTGCAGTCTGAGCTGTTGGAGGCTGGTGTACCGAAGCTGGGCAAGATATGCTTCGTCACTATAGGAACCGAGAGAAATCTGATGGATCGCTGCGAGGCCGAGCATTGCAGACAGAAGGTGTGTTCCGTGCGACGTGTCGAGAGCCATGGGTAATAGCACTGTGCAAAAGTCATTCTGCATGGCGTGATGAAGGGACAGATAGCTGGACACTGTCAAGGTGAAGTGGTTCAGGAGCGAACGATCGACATTCGAAAGCCAGGGGAGCCAGTCGGGATTCAAGATGATGTCGACCACCGGGCTGCTTGTCTTTTGCGGGCCAAAGTCGATGACCAGATCCGAGCATGACCTCACATCTGTTGAGTCGGGCGTTGCGGGATAAGGCAAGAGCTCGACATCGGCATCCTGGTCACAACCTAGGTCATTGGAGGCTGTTGTGAAGGCCGATGGACTCGTGGTGGAGAGTCCAGGTGACGCATCATGCGTGCTGTCAGAGCGGGCGATCGTTGTCTGGTCGTGACTGAAATCGCTGAACGACGAAGGCGAATTGCCAACACCTTCTGTCACCACCGAAGGGCTTGAAAATGGAGCATTTTCAAGCAGAGGAGTGGGTGCTGCTCGCGTACTAGTCTGACCATTACCTGGGCCATAGACAAAGGAATTGGGTTGGGAGGCTATATCATCAGGTCAGCGATCGAAACTATCACGGTCCAACAATCAGTACTTGCCATTGGAGGCGGCGGCTGTGTGAGATTGCTTGACGACAGCTCCAGAGGAGAGAACCTGGCCGAAACAAGATTTCTTAAAGGACCGTCCGCCCCATCGGAGCGCTTTGTCGTAAGAACACTCTTTTCCTGTACTTGAGCAATATTCGCAGCTTGGCCGATGCTCGGAACATTTACGATGCATACGACGGCATTCCCGACATCCACCTCTGGAGCGGAGTTGTTGTTTCGCCATAGGCCTGGGAAGCTCTGCCTCTGCGCATGGGCGAGGCAAACATGGCAGACCACTTTTCAGTGCCGGTTGATGATGATGTGGTGTGAGAAGTTGTCATGCCGACCTTCAATAGGAAACTGGAGGATAGAAGTGCCTGAAGCAAGCCTCGCGGGTATCGACCAGATCTCTTTGCTTCGCGTTGTTCGTCGATGTACGGAAGAAGAAAGTCGATGCGGCTTTTGAGCGAGCGTATCAGGTTTGACGCTCGCGACGGTTGATAGGATCGACTTTCTGTTATCGGACTAGTGCGTTGCCATGATGTGTTGTATCTGGAGCTTCGATTCAACATCCCATGGCGGAATACTCCGTTTCCCCAGGTATTACGAGTTGGAAGAAGCATCTAATAAGTAACTGTCATGGAGATTTACTTGGAAGGACGTACTCAACAAGCTCAATAACTCAAAAGCACACTACGGAGTCTACTGTGGCGCATACTATATGTACCCTGGTCGGCGACTCGGGACATTTGTAGACGAGGCAGAGGTGCAAAGGAACTTTCATTTAATCAATCGATTGTCATTGCTTCAGTATTCGACTACCTGCCATTGCTAGACTTCTCCTTTGCTCAAACCACCTTATTTCACCAATGGAATAGGGAAATCGACGGCGTTCTGGCCTACCGTTTCCAAGATCCACCAGTAATCCCCGTTGTATGCTGGCAGCTGGAACCATGTTCCTGTACTGAGTTTGACCAAACGTGTGCGTGTTTTCTCATCAAAGCGGAGATGGGTCCTGGCATCTGCATTCTCGTCGATTACCTTAACCAGCATCTGGCTGACCTCAAGGAATCTGTCTTTGTAATCGTCCTCCCCGATGAATGGTTCTATGTGTTCCGGGTAGATTTCCCAGCTCGATGGGTCATACAGACCGCCGTACATGACAAGATGAAGGAGGATGACATCGTCTTGTTCAACCGGGGGTGGATGAATCCCTCCTTCTGTGGATGTCGAACGCTGGCAAATAAAGTCGCGGACTGCCCTCCGTACACTCTTGACACCACGCACGGTAGTGGCGTATCTATAAGGAAGGGCCATGAGACGATTCAAATCATGCATCCCAAGTCTTGTTTCTGATAGTTCACATCTGGGAAGAGTTTTCCAATCGGTCCCGTCCCACAAGAAGGTAATGTCATCGTTGTCGCTGTCATCATTGTCATCAGCCTTGTCGGTATTGTCGTCATCACCCTCATCATCAACATTATCAGTGTCTTTGTCGTCTTCTTCGTCACGATCATCAGCATGATCACTGTCTTCATCCTCGCCATCCGTGCTGGCGTCGTTATCAATGTCCATTTCTCGGTCAAAGACACCGGTGTCGCTGTTAGATGGTTGTGAGAGTGGAGTAGTGTCTTCGTCAAGAGGACCGAGTGGCCTAGTCATGGAGTAGTCCATGCCAGCGATGTGGTCGGTCCATGGGGCATCTTGGAACGTGACGGGGTCAGAGTCTTCACCATGTTCTTCCCAATCGGACAGATCTGATTTCATGGTCGGAGCTGGTGGAATGACTGAGGATGTCTCGGCAATCTGAGGCGTTATTAGTGGAATGTGACACGATCCTCGGATGAGAAAACATACTGGAGGGATGCCTTGTTCTTGGGAGAACGACATTCTTGATCTGATCTTTGGAGGGAAGAGAAGAAGGAGTTTGTACAATATTCAACGTTTTGAGTCGCGAAAAGGTGTGCGAAGCGAAGCGACGGATAATGTGACTGCCAATGCTTTTGAGATGTGTTTCATGCAGTTCAAGGTTGGTACGACGTTGGATGAGTGGAATGACAGCGCGACGTTACGGTCTGAAGGAACAACATCAAGCCATTATATAGACGTCTCCTGGGCGGTAGAAGTGGTGGCATGTGAACTGAGGCCCACTGCCTTGAGAGTCGCGAAAGTGACGACAAAGTGAAGAAGTAGTGACAAGTCGTGGCAGCATAAAAAACGGGTCAGTGAGCTGGAAATGTCCATGGAGTCCATCATTGTAAGATGCACGACTCCAGTCGTGATCTGGAAAGATCACATCTTCTGGTCTTTCCTTTTGCTTGAGGAATGCAAATGTCTCCATCACCGGTTGCAAGCTAAGTAGAGTGCTGCTTCACGATTGCTGATTGGGAGCTGACCTATCCACCGCCATACAACAGTCTCTGGCTGATATTGGTAGTCGATGACTTTCTCAGACTTGGAAACAATCCTGTGTTCAGGCAGCGTAAGCCTACAGGATGTGGAGGCTCAAATACAGCGCATCACCGTAGCATGCCAGCCTCTAAACCCAGATGCAAGGTGCGCGTCAGGATAGTATATATTTTTATACGAAGTCTTGCCCCTGAAAGTGGCGATTGTTGGGGCCTGTCCCAAGGAGTGATCCGTTCAATTCATTGTGTAGCCAACGGTGATCTCATAGATCGACTGTGCCAATGATTCAGGATCTTGCTTCGCGACAGACCTGCAACTGTATTCAGTGAAGTGCACAAAGAAGTGCTACACGGAGCAGCACTTCAGGTGAACATCGCCATAAAGGCATTATCAACACTTCTTCATTGACGACAATTTGGGTATCCTTGATCTTCGCAGAAGTTTGTCTTGATAATGCTTGCCACAGTTCATGCACCAAAAACTCCGTCCCCAAGTAAGGGCAATCGCGGTCATGATGTGGTTGAGTATGGATTCTACGCAGCCCCAAACAGATATCTGAACGACGAGAAGCACCTTCGTTGCCGAAACAGTTGGCGAAAACGCGAGTCATCTCATCAAGAAGGGTTGTAATTAATGGTCTCGTCGTGGCTGGGACGCCATCATGCTCTCAGGCATACGTTAATCACGACTCAAGACCAAGGAAAAGATATGATGTTTAGAAGGCCATCTGAGTAGACCACATCATTGCGGCTGCATTAAGTTTGGCCAAAGACTTTAGAGGTTGTACGACACAAGTGATCAACGACTGACATAGGCTGAGGAGCTGCTTTTCCCGCTGTCGATACCATCAGTGTCTGAGGCCATAGATAGAGGATGTGGTGTTCGTTCTTTGTATGGCAGTCAAGGAACAAATAATTGACCGAGGATGACGTCATTTCCGGAGGGGACTTTGGTCATTTCTGAGGACTGCAAAGTGCTCTAATTACATGCGGTTGACAGGCCATGACAAGTCTCTAGACACGACTCACCTACGAGTTTTGTGCCCAGGCGATGCACTTACCTAAATCAGCAACTCGATCCACGCGCAGGTTCAGCCTGTTGAACGGACTCAGGGCGAGAGTACTCCAAACGCCAATATTTCGTGCCACAGGCAAAAACCCTCCTCCTCCTCCTCCTCCTCCAACAAAGGTCGACACCATGTCTGGCCCTCTGAACGGTATGCGCACAGCGGCTTACCAGTGCTCTACGATGCATCCGGACACTGACGGCACTAGTGTTTAAGCAGCCTCTTGCATTGTTCTCCAGTCATCCTCTCACTGGTTTTCATAGAGACGGCTATTGCAAAACAGGAGCTGCGGACCCTGGCAACCATGCAGTCGCTGGCGTCCTTACAGACGAATTCTTGGACTTCTCGGCATCGCAGGGCAATGACCTTCGGGGGGCAGGATTAACGGCAGGATGCAAATGGTGCCTGTGCACATCGAGATGGTTGGAGGCATTTCAGGCATATAAGGATGGTAGGATCAGTAAGAACGCGGTGCCGAGGGTGGATTTGGAGGCCACAGAGGATAGTGCTTTGAGAAAGGTGGATTTGGACACATTCCGAGAATTCTCAACTAGGCCAGAAGGTGGTGCAAATGGAGTCAACGGCCACTAGCCCTTGCTGGTGACAAGCAGGATACCTAGTCCTTCCCTTGAATCGGTATTATTAGTAGTATCCCATTCTTTGTGGGCAAAGAGCGCGCTTACATGGAAAAGGAAATGTGATGCGCCGCTCCCCAGAGTAATCGGAATCGAATTGAACCCTGCCCTGTTCCTCGAAACAGGCAGACTTCCGCTGCGATTGCACTAAAGTAAGTCCGCTCTCATCAAGGAGACGCGCCATACAATCTTCACAATGGCTCTTCCATAGGGAATCCTCCAAGAGTGACACACGAACGACGAGTCGATCACGGCCGTCAAGGAGCCCTGTAAGTTTCTGATGCCAATTGTGGGCACGATTCGTGCTGGACCCTCGCGGGCAGTCCTGAGGGCTAGAGTCGAGGTGACTGAAGACGCAGGCTGATTTGAAGATTACTCCGAATTTCTCATCTGCAAGGGAAATGTTCTTCTCAACTGCCGATCAGCAGGAGAAGAGCACTGTTGGTAGCAGAGAACGCAGCGGTTGGGGAGCGGCGCATAGGAGAAGAACGCCAAAAGTTGTGTGCACACGAGAAATTTATATTCACATTCTCGGGTTCTGCCGCCAGTCACCGCCAGCATCAAGAGAAATCCAGTCACGTGATTAAAAAGACCTGTACAGTATGGTGTCGCCAGGGCATCCTACGTGTGGTAGCATCCAATCCAGAATGCTGACGGAGTACTGGGACTTTCCTCAAAGCTTTACCTGCCCCAAGCCGCGGTTTTACAAGATTCATTAGGCTATAGACATGGTTACCAGCTCGATGAAGCGCGGTGACCTTGTGATTGTTACTGTACATGATGTCCCTCTGTAGCTGCCTTGAGCCACGCAATACTGGGTGATCGGGTAGCACCTTTTTGTGGTAGTCGTCTCTTCCACTTATCTGTTGAGTGAGTAGGCGTAATGCCTTTTGTCCAGACAGTCCGCCGGTTTGGGGCGAGCTCGATTTGTTACAACTGTAGTAGCGATCCCCTACAGAGTAAGGCAATCAGCGATGGCAGGTCCTCTCACTGTGCAGAGCTTGGATTCTTAAGAAGAATCATCTGCCTAGTCCAGCCCATGCCAACGCTCTTTACATTCTGTTTGAGTGCCGGCGGAGCACCCGAATATAGATACGCTCTTTGGGTTGTTTGCCCCGTGTTGTATGCTTCCTGCCCTCGTCGGTATGAATCCATGCACTGTGGCAAGTCCAGACATGACTTGACAGATCCAGATGAGTCGGGCTGCCGCGTTGCAACAATCTCACCGGATAGAAAACAACGACTTCAGAAAATAGGGGTCAAATCGGTATCGGAGAAAGGAAATCGTCATACTGTCCGTGTTATTCAGTTCTTCCCATGATTCGCAGTTTGCTTGTATTACTGATATCGCATATGCTGACCCGGAGGAGGAGCTCCCCAACCCTGAGGAGGGCCTTGCTGAGGTGGATGCATCGGTGGCTGACCTTGTTGCGACTGTACGTCTGGTCGATTACTGTCGCGATCGTTAGTACTCGTGGATCTTGAAGCTTCGTGCACTGGATTTCTTGCCGTAGATCTTGACGGAATCTACAGATAGAACAAGCGATCTTGAAATCAGTTAGCCAGATCAAGGGATGCATGGTGAGAAACATACATCCTGATGCTTGCCCCCAAGAGGTATGACTGGAACCCAGCAGAAGGTAAACCAATCCCAAGATTGGATCGGATGCGCTGACCAGTTTCCGCAGTTTTGGCATTGAGCCGTTATTCCCTCGTAGCCCTTCAACGGCTTCGTGAAGTCTAGAGCTGTTAGCTGCGTATCGGGAGGCTGCTCGAGCATTGCGCGCACCTTTGCTTCCAACTACGAAGAAAAAAGCCATGTGTGATACGGATTGGCAACGCTCTGAGAGCACACTCTTTGGACCTGAAGTTGAGGAGGCAAGAAGGAAGCCTGCGGTCGTGGAAAGCCTTCGCCAGCCCAAAAGATGAGGCGCAGTTCGCGAACGGCATTACAGTGACGCGCAAACTCGGCTCGGCACAGGGCGAATCACTGGCGTAGATCGTCGGAGAAATAACAGAACCGGCCGCCTCCACCGACATAAGGACAAGGGCTAACAAAACGCCATTTGCTTCAGCCTCGCCTCACGGAAGTGTAGGTAGTTTCCCTACGGCTCTAACACAACATCGTACAGTCCTCTCTCGTATACTCAGGAAAATCCCTTCGATCCGAAGAGGTCTAGCTAAACACTTTTATTTTGGTCACCAAACATCGCGAATAGCATACACGAGGCACATCAGGCGGCGGCAGCCTCCCATCCGCACCGTACCGTCATTCATTTCAATAAGTGCCTAACAAGAGCCGTGCCGAGTATCACCGAGTCCTTCCATCCATTCGAGACGCCAATTTCGCTAACTTGCTGCAATCACTGAGTCTTGAACAGAAGAATCGCAACGTGTCCAAGATAAAAGTAAATGAAATGCTTCGTCTCTGAATCATGTCCTTGTTAGCACGAAGTCTGTAAGGAGGCTCGGTGGTTGATGAGGATTCGGCGTACCGTGCGTGACGAAGCTTCCAAAGTTCCTGCCCACTATGCAATGCCATGTAGCACCCTTTTTCGAATCAAACTGTCCGTCGCTGGTAAGTGTCCGAGGATAGGCTTATGGGGGGATTCGACCAACCTCTCGCTTGATATACTGTGCAATGTCCTATCCCAAATCAGCTTGCTCTGACACTCAAAGGCTCCAAATATTTGTACGAACCTTCTCAACACTAAACTTCTCCATTGCTTCTTGTGCTATTTCCGTGTCAACGCGATGCGCCGGGTAGGACTCGAGATGCTCCATTTCTCACCAACTTCGATGGCTTCTTGTTGCATGTCCTCGCTCTTTGATAACATCAGCGCCGGGATCCGGGTTTGGTACGAGACTGGTATCTTACCATGTCAACCGACTTGATTTGTGCTAAGGCCATATCAGTCACATTCCTAACCTAGCATCGGGTGTACTCACGCTCCAACTTCACCTTCTTCTCCGGAGCAGTGTCTGCCATGTTGGTTGTTGTCTTCAAAGGTTCAGAGATAATCCCTTGAGGTCTGAGACTATAAAATGCCGAGACCACAGTCTCACTCTGACAGAAAGGCGAGGTGGAAGATAAGGGAAGGTTGCGCTGGAAATGAGTTGCGTGAGTGATGGATGCACGGGATGGACCCGCGTCCGCAATCTCCATCAAAAGACATTGTCTGACGCATGATTCTTGGCGCGTCATGCAAGGGTCTGCTCGACCCATGCGCAACTTTTTTTGCCCAAGCCAAGGACATTTTCTGTGCAGTCTCAAGGGACAGTGTCCTCTAACTCGATATTATTCGCTTTTTTTCAGCTCGCAGAGACCATAATGGCAGAGACAGAGGTCGATGTCACCTCTCTGACCAGAATTTATGTTTCAGGCTTGCCCCCGTCCATGACCAAAGAACAATTGCGATCGCATTTTCAAGGAAAGTTCCCAGTTACAGATGCTCATGTTGTAGCAGACCGCCGCATTGGCTTTGTTGGATTCCCTTCCCATGAGCAGGCAAAAGATGCCGTGAATTACTTCAACAAGTCCTTCATTCGTATGTCCAAAATCTCCGTCACTCTCGCAAAGCCTGTCGAGGTCAAACGTGACCCTCGAGGGCAGGCCGCGCCCGTATCCCAGCGTTCTTCGAGGCAACGACAAGAGAATGAACATAGTCAGAATACTGTGATAGGCAAAAGGAAGCGTGCGACTCAGGACGATGGAGATCAAAAGGCCAATCCAAGGCCGGGACCTGCTGCACAGGCGCAGTCCGGAAGAGACGGCCTGGAAGAGGGTTTGGTCTCTTCCACAGAAGCACCGGAAAATTCAGGCACTGTCCAACCATCAGCCGAAGCTCCTCACGATGGGGCTATGGTTGGGATACCTGAATCTGATAACGATTGGCTTCGTGGAAAGACCAGCAGACTTCTAGGCTTGGTAGAGGACGATCATATCGATATGCAAAAGCCGTCATTGGACGCCAATCATCCTACGAAACCGGAAGCAGTCATCAACGATGTTGTAGAGGAAGATACAACCGTCACAGGCCCCCAGAGTCCAACCGGAAATCCTCTTCCAGTATCCGTTCCGAACGCGCGACTATTCATTAGAAATCTACCGTTCGATACCAGAGACGATGATATAAGAGCGACCTTCTCCCCCTATGGTCGAATATCCGAGGTACGCTATACCATCTCTTAGTTGCCTTCTGTTTTCATGATGATTTCCTGATAGGGACAACTTATGCATTGCATTTGATGTGAACCGGGAAAGAGTATTTTAGTAGATGCTTCTCACTTCTGATTGTTTAATGTCCACTCTTTGCCTTGATTGCCATGTCTTGCCTGTACACATGCTAATCGGACCCAGATACACCTAGTCACTGATACGAAGAGGTCTACTGGCAAGGGCCTTGGCTACGTCCAGTATGTCGAACCGCAAGATGCAGCAAAGGCACTTCTTGAGCTCGATGGGCGAGACTTCCGAGGCCGGTTGATGCATATCTTACCTGCTTCGGACAAGAAAATTTCAAAATTGACCGAATTCGAAATATCAAAGCTGCCCTTGAAACAACAGAAAGCCATAAAGCGCAAAGCCGAAGCATCCAAATCACAGTTCAATTGGAATTCGTTGTACATGAATCCTGACGCAGTTCTCGCGTCAGTTGCTGATCGACTCGGGGTAACAAAAGCAGAATTACTCGACCCTGCTTCGGCTGATGCAGCTGTTAAGCAAGCTCATGCAGAAACCAGTGTGATCAAGGAAACCAAAGACTATTTGAAATCACACGGTGTCAATATTGACGCTTTCCAAAATCACGCTCGTGACGATAGGACGATCTTGTTAAAGAACTTCGCATATGGCACGACTTCGGAAGAATTGTCTGGGATGCTGGGTCAGTATGGAACCGTTGAACGGTTGGTGTTTCCTACCACAGGAACTATGGCAATTGCTCAGTACACCGAAGCAAACTCTGTGACCTTAGCTCTGAAAGGCCTGGCTTATCGAAATCTCAGAGGGTCGGTCCTTTACCTTGAGAAGGCACCTCAAGGGTTATGGAAAGGTGGCCAAGATGCTGTACAACATGAGGAAGCCTTGTTCGTTGTAGACACGAATGGTGACACACTGGGCACTACGGCTACCCTTTTTGTCAGAAACTTGAACTTCGCCACGACCAGAGCAAGGCTGGCTGAAGCATTCAGCCCCCTCCCTGGGTTTTTGTCGGCCCGTGTAAAGACAAGAACCGATAGCAAGCGACCTGGCGAAGTCTTGAGCATGGGCTTTGGATTTGTCGAGTTTCGCTCCAAGAGCCACGCCGAAGCTGCACTATCAACCATGAATGGCCGAGTACTCGATGGGCATGACCTACTTGTTCAACTATCGCAGAAAACTACCGATCTGGCAGAGGAACGTCGGAAGGATGACATCGTAAAAAAGCGCAACGCTAACCAGACGAAGATCATCATCAAGAACTTGCCGTTCGAGGCTACAAAGAAAGACATTCGCTCTCTTTTCGGCGCATACGGCCAGCTTCGCACCGTCCGCATGCCGAAGAAGTTCGATAGCAGTGCTCGGGGTTTTGCATTTGCTGAATTTGTCACCGCAAAGGAGGCTGAGAACGCAATTGAGGCTTTGACAAATACGCATCTCCTCGGTCGCAGGCTCGTCCTCGATTTCGCCGAGAGCGAGATCATCGATCCCGAAGCTGAGATCAGCGCCATGGAGAAGAAAGTACAAAGTCATCAGAACAAGTTGACTCATCACAGGATGACAGGGTCAGCCCGGAAGAAATTCAACGTTGACCTACGAGAAGACGCTGAACCGCTCTGATCGCCTGATATGTTGTGGGCCCACTCCGCCCCTTGCAGCGTCCATCTCTAGTTCGTCAAGAATATAGGAAAACTCCTCTGCAACTTCTTCCACAAGGCCGAAGAAAACACCTGTATTCTTCATTATAGTGAAGTCTTGCTTCAAGTCCCGGCCTGGAGCAGGCCCTCAACAGTCTCCATCTGATATCTGCTTGTGTAATGTTCGACGCAGGGGATTTTTATTCTCTGCCAACGAAGGGGGGTTCATCATACCCATTAAAACGAGGGCGCTGGCAATCGTTGTGTGCACAGGGCATCTCTACGTCTGGATCCCAGCAGCAGCACCAGCCATTCACCTGGCAAGCTCATCGAAGCAAACCGCATCCATGCTCCCTCCAGTCGAAGGCCGGGTCTTCAGCATCCCTTGCATTGCCCTTTCTAGACCTTCAACCCCTGCGCGGTAAGGATAGCAAAGGACATTTAGGTCGTGAGATTGCTTGTCTTGCTTGTTCGTGATTTCTTGGGCAGAACGAGACCAAGGCCCCTGAGCGTGCCTTCCTGTCCAACCAAATATCGAAAGGGTTGTGGCTGAGATGCATTGGTGAGGTTTGCTGAAGAGATTGCACAAGACCAGACCATGTTTTTATAATGGCTGTTATAATCCCACCATATTACGCTCGACTCCCCAGCATTCACATTCCCTTCTTCCATTCCTGAGTCTTTTCGTGTCCCATTCATTTCATGTTTGTCCTGAGCGTAATGCAACAAGCCCTGCTCGCATGACTTGCAATGAATATGCTGCATTCCGTGTCATTCCAACCGCACCAGAAGCCTGAACTGGGCGTGGACCCTCTGTCCATCACATCAGGCAATATTCAGTCGGCAGTCCGTACATCGCGGGATGGTCTTGAGAATGAGCGACCACTTACTCCTCTGAGCACGCAGATTGAAGTCGCATCCAAACCATCACTGCTTCAGCTCCCGATTCCCACAACACTCTTGTGTGGCAACGATGCTCCGGATTACGCTTTCGACCGAGAGCCACAGCCACAATCACAAATCCAGTTCCTCGGTCGTCGTCACGTTCCTAGGCCTGCACGTTCATTCAGATACACCAAGAATGACAAGTATCAAACCTATCGAAAACGCCCACGACAAGATGTTGGTGGTGATGGCAAACCAGTGTGGCCTCTCTTCATTGAGGATGCCTTTCAAGAAGGTATACAGTGTGACCCAAAGCCTACGGACTTGCACTGACATCGACAGCGCTCCAATGCATACAACCCATGGGCCGTAAAAAGTGGGCTCGAGGTGGAAAACTGAATGGGCGTAACATGCTCATTTCGGAATTCATATACCACAGAACAGGGCAGCGACGCACACGGAAACAAGTCTCGAGCCATATTCAGGTACTTGATAAATTCCTGAGAACCGAGCCGGAATGTATGTATTCTTACCTCTTGCAAGTTGCTTCTATGCAAAGCTAACGTATTCAAGGGGTACGCCTAACCAAAGTACCTGACGAAAAGAACCGCGGCTCTAAAACTCAATCAAAAGGTCCAGACTGTCTACAAAAGTCACTGGACGACATGGGGGAAGTCCAACATCGAATGCTAGGTGGCTTCGAGCAGCCCTACTACCACCATAACGAGTTCAGGAAGGAAGACCACTGGGATGACAGAGACGATATTTTGTTTGATAGCTCTATTCCCACATTCTTCCTGGCAAGCTACGTCGTACAACACATGCAATTCGAAGTGCGTGTGATCCCTCCGCCAGCTTCCAAGGATTCGGAGCCTGATCCAACACGGGTGTTGCATCATTATACCCAACTATCCTCCCGCAAGTCGAGACCCAGAGACTTACCCCTCGATACTCTCAGCAACTGGCGCAATTCCTTCCCCCGTTTGAACAACATCATAGATGAACTCTGCACCAGCAACCCGTGCGAGATAATTTTACTCAACTCATCTTTCCACCTGATGGACGGCTTCCCACCTGAGCATTCGAAACTTGGCATAAGTCTGGAAGTCGATTTTCTGTCTCAGGACTGGCCTGAGATGCAGCACAACAGAGAAGCTAAACGCTGGACTGTTGCCACCCACATCTACCAAGACGGTCAGCTTCTTGCCTCGCCCACCCACGAGGAATGCCGAGCCACGGTAGATGGTCTGGTAGAGCCTTCCTTTCACAGCTCGTGGTGGGCGTCGGCTCTTACAAATCTCACAGCTGAAAGATTGGTGGCAAAAGACGCGAGCGGGTCCAGCACCCTTGAAGCTGCAGACGAACATTCACGTGCGTTCTTTGCGGGTCTGACGATCCTGCAAGAGATCTTTGCCCTGCGGTATACTGTGGGCGAAAACCTCAACACAAAGAGCGAACAGCCCCGAAGAGCGGCAATACTTTTATGGAAGTTCGCCCAGGCAGGGTCTAGTTCAGAACGGACAACAACTTGGCAACCACTGACGCTGCCCGAGCCTGTCGATAGATCCATCAAGAACAGTCCTCTGGTGACTACCCCGAGCATGGAATTGCCATCTTTACCAATCAATACGATCGAGTACGGAGTGGAACCTGTCGCTAACGATGCACGTCACGCTTTCGATAGTTTTGACGAATTCCCTACGACGGCGGAAGAAGATATGTGTCAAGGCAGCAGTTTCAATCCTTTCAACCCAGAGCTTCTAAGTGCAGACCATCTACAACCCGCGTTGAACCTTTCGACTGCACAAGGACTGAATCCGGAAAAGAACAATGCCAACAGCTTGGAGTACTTCGCCTTCTCACCTTCCCACTTTCCTCCTGCGACAGAGGGTCCAGCGCCCCAGCCTGGAAACATCTTTGATCTTCCACACCTACCTGAGCAGGAAGAAGCGATGCACACATTGGCAGACGCACACGAAGAGGTGTTGGAGGCAACAGGTTGTAGTCCGGGCCTGGTCCTGCAAACACACCAGGCGTTGCAGGAACACATCGGCATGTCTGAGGGATTGAAGATAGCGATCCCGTCGTCCAAAATCCTACTGGAAACAGAGCACAATTCACACACACCGGATGTTCAACCCTGGGATAAAGAGAAGCACGTCTTGCATTTTCTGGCGGACAAGCAGCAGACGCGCAAGAGGAAGAGGAGCGATGGGGATAAACTATGGTCACCGAGTCAAGACGGACAAGCTACGCAGCGTCGTCGTCGTCATCATCACCATCATCAGTTTCACCAGCCTTTGTCTGCAGAAATTCCAGGCTTTCAATCTCATTGGGGCTCTCATCTGTCCCGTCCAGCCATGCAAACTCACCACAGCTTTGACACGTTCCCCCGGCAAGGTTCCTCTGCCGACTCTGGTCTACTGGACCACACCTTCCAAGACATTTACGATTTCACCTTGGCAGGGGATCCTTTTAGCGGTGATGGCAGTGACCAGAATACTCAACCACACGATCACTCATTGCCGCCACAGTTTCTACCGAGTCAACATGACGTGGATGTTGGGAGTCGAGGATTGTCGAGGGCGCACAGCGAGTCAGATATCTACACGATCGTAGGGGCGCCGGAAAACAGCATCCCCCCTGTCCCTTCTTTGCCTAGTGATATCAATGAGGCGCTGCCGGTGTTGAATGTGGTGGACGTCGAGGAGGATGGGGATGGTGGAGGCGGCAGCGGTGGTGGTGCTCGTGACGACGATAAGGATGTCAAGTCGACCCCTCCACCATCAGAAGAGGCACGGGAATTGTTACATTCTCAAGTCGACGAGGGCGGTGCAAGCAAGGGTGATGGGGGTGGTGGTGGTGGTGGTTACGTTGAACAGTCTCAAGCAACGCATCACTAATTTTCTGTACGATTAACATTGGTTCAAGAGCTCGGTCGGGACATGCTAGTCCTCAAACACGTGAGGAGGAGTCATCAATCAGGGCGGAGATGATGCTGGGCATTCTTTTGCATGTGTTTCCAATTTCCCTCAAAAGGGGGGTTTTCTTGACATAGTCAAAGATCGTAGTGTTCAATCATTTTGCGGCGGCATGTTTCATCCCCTTTTTTCCCGCACTGCTTCTCCAGACTTGCTCATTTCAAGCCTGGACACCGTACATGCCCGAGTCATTGTCCTGTACTTGTCCATGCTTCGTAAGCATTCCACACAGCTGTCTTCGACTTGGGTTGTCGATTAAGTGTCCAGGTTGGCCCGCTCGTGCCGCCAAGCCACTCAATGAATGTCAACCGCAACACGATCGTCCATGTACCTGTGGATCTTGCCAATGAAGCACGAACAAATGATCGCCAGGCCACCGAATGCAAGGGAGATAAGGTAGACGATTGAATAACTATCCGAGAATCCTTGCTGGCCGGCACGAACAATCATCTCGTAAGCAGTCTGATTGCCCGCCACGCTGGGGAGGTAGAGGATGTCCTCGGTGAGCGACGATGCAGTGTATTCGACTGCCGCGATGATCTCGGTTTCGTTGTATATGCCCAGTTGACGGACCATAACGTGGGAGATCGTGGAGATGAGGTGAGGCCGGGCTTTCTGCACAAAGACGCTGTGGTAGATTGCGTAGGCGACGCAGCCACCAATGACGCGGATTGATAGTGTCAAGGCCGTAACAGTGGCGATGATGTCGTCTGGGCAGATGATTGTTGTGATGATGCTGGCTGGGATGACGATGCCGCCGATGCCGAAACCAGAAATGAACAGAAGAGCGTACACGGTGTGCAAGTTGTTCGGGTTGGCGCAGGCCAGCGCGCCCGTGCCGGCTGTCATGAGAATGCTGGATCCCAATAGAATGGAACGGACGTGGCCTTTGAGGTAAGACAAGAGCGATAGGCAGATTACGCAGCCAGCGAGGATGGCAAAACCGATGGGGAGGGTGCGGATGCCGTTGTCTACGACATGTTTAGTCATGGGTCTCACGGCGATCGTTCAGACGTGGCCCTTCGAAGGGGATGAAAGGCGCGGGGATGAACAAGAAAGAGTAAGGACGTACCAACTGGATCATGTCCATAGACGTTGAAGGACTGTGTGGGCCAGAACATGAGCACGGAGAACAAATTTGCACCCGAAATCGCAGTAATGATCAGAGTCATGGTGAACAGGCGTGCTTCCTGCTTCATGCGGGATGGAAACATTGGGTGTGTTGCGAACTTGATCTCCCATACTGGGAAGGCAACGAAGAGCAGCAATGCCCCTATGATCATTGGGCCGAGGACATGGGCTGATTTCCAGGGGTATTGATAGCCACCCCATGACAAACCGGCGACAAAGATGCTGACCCCGGCGATGCTCAGGAAGCCACCCATGAAGTCGATCTCGGAGATGACCTGACGCTTGGTGAGGCCTCTGGAGTTTTCCCGTGGTGGAGGGAAGTAGAACTGTCAACGGATAGTATGAGTGAATGACGCTGGTCATTCAGGGGGGGTACTTACAAACAGGACACCGACCAGGCCAATCAAGGCCCAGGCACCAGCGAAGAGACAGCAGTATCTCCAGGTTCCGTATCCCGCAATCAGCTGAGCATACAAAGCAGACGGACAGAATGGGATGATCTGCGAACCGTTAGAAGAGCCGTAGAGGAGTAGTCATTGAGAATCAATGCATACTGTAGCCACCAGGAGTGCGACATAAAATCCACGTTTTCGTGCTGGTACCAGCTCCGACGTACCGGCAAGACAGGTCAACTCACAGATGCCAGCTCCGCCACCAGAGATGCACATGCCAGCTGAGAATGGTCAGTTGGACTGTTCATTACATACAGAAGACGAGATGGATGACAGACCTATGAACTGATTCATGCTGAACGCGCTTCCACAAACGGCCATGCCAACAACGAGAAGACTGGCCCCGATCAAGGCCACATATCGTCGACCCAAAAGGTCAGATAAGCTTCCAACAAATGGGCAAACGGCAGCAAGTGCTATGGCGTGACCTATCACAAACCAAGTCCATCGGTCAAGGCCGCCGATGTCCCTGTAGATGCGAGGAGGAACACTGCCGAGCAGGTATGTCGGGATCTGAGAGCCTGTCCACAAGAATCCCATGGCCACGAAGCTCAAGACGCGTTTCACCGTCCACTAGGGAGCACAATCAACACCAGCAACCGAAAAGGCTGATCCTGTGACATAGAGGTAGATTGCACTTACCGGTGGCTCACCCTCGTTGACATGATTGCTACCTCGTTCCTTGTCTTGAGCAAGGTCAGGAGACTCAACCTGCTCAACATAACGGTCAATCTTGACGTCAGAACTGGAGGAGGAAGCTATATGAGCTACCCCGGGTTTCTCGATTGTGGAAGACCCATTCTTGGATTCGGGAACCTCCATTGCTTTTCTGTCAGTCACTATTTTGGACAACTCAATAGGGCTTTCTGAGGTGGTATGAGGGATTTGCGTGGGGACAAAGGCGATGGAAGCTTGCCAGCATAAGCCAACACGGCTGGCATGGCCGGGTCATGGCTGTTAAATACATCTCAAACATCTCGATGTATAGTCGTAGTTTCGCAGACGACTACTCATGATCGAGGCTTGTCGATTCAAGACTCCGGGGATAGAATATGTGGAGCACGGTCGAATCTGTGGGGTTAAAGTCGCTCTCGGTGGCGACAGTCAAAGCCTCCCGGGCAGCCTGGCTCCCTGCATGAGAATGCGCGATTGGTGTTGATGGGAGTGAGCTATCCAGGAAAAGGTAATAAGTGTCCGGAAGCGAGTACAGCATGAGCCTTGTGCATCTTCAGGCGACTCACCTGGACCACGAATCAACCCTCCCCAGGCCGGTCCTCGATGCCGGAGCCAGATTGGGCTTAGTGCCGGAGATTTGATGCCTAACACGGTTTGCAGACATTCAACTTCTCTCCAACCCCGCCGTCTTCGCTCCCTTTCTTCCCAGAGGCGTACGGCGCACGAGGTGTCCAATATCGTCCCAAGAAGCAGGGTGTCAGTCTTAACCTGTCGTCCTCGGCATGTCGACAGCGATTACCACGAAACTCCGGGGATCGTGTGACCGTTGTTACGCGAAGAAAGAACGATGCACGTTCGAGAGCCATGGCGCTTCTTCGTGCACTTTATGCGAGCGCAATCAAGTCGACTGTACATTTCTCCGCGCTCGACGAAGAGTGGGACGACGGCCAAAGATCAGTCACTTCGGCACCCGCGACTACGTGCACATCTGGGACAGTGAACGAACACCACAATTGACAGTCCATAATAGCCAGGCATCAAAGCCTAGCACACCTGCTTTTCCAAATACCCCTGCCACCACTACTACAGAATGCGCAACCGAAGATTCTAGCGAGGGCGACGCAGGGACATTCTCTAACATGACTGAAAGATCGCCCCACGCCGTCTGCAAGCCTGACTCTTCCACATCCAGTCTCGACCTGCAGCATCGAAATTCCTGTGGATATCAAGTCACCACGCGTGGGTTACAGAATCAGTCTCGGTTCGCAGCTGGAGTGTCGCTCGAAAATCGCTATGTGGACCTCGACTTCTTCTACTCCACGAACGACATCTTCATGCTCGGGCCCAGTTTCGCCAACCAGTACCGCGACAGCCTGTTGATAGTGTATAGGTTCTCGCCTGCCTATCTACGCGATATTGGTCGAGCCATGTTCTCTGCAATCACCTGGGCGCGTCTGCGTTCTTCGTCCTACGAACAGGTGGACATCACCACAGGCGCATTGACTCTTCAACGACTGCGGACGGCTACAGTTCGCGACCTTTCGGACGCTGTGATGGTTAACACTCTCGGCCCAATTCTAGCTGCATTCGACCTTCTCACTTCCGGCATGGGGTCAGCTCTGATCCTGCGCCACACCCTGAGATTAGTGAAGCCATGGTACCGAACGCTCTTGGATAACCCGGCTCTCAATCCAGTGACGATCTCCTCGATATTCTGGGACACGGCCCACTGCCTAGTTAACCGGCAGATACCCGTGGTTGAGTTTGAGGTCCGAGATGAACATGTTATTGACCGAGTGGCAGGCTTATGCACAACGCTCTTACCCATGCTTTACAAGCTGTGCATCCTTAGCCACGACATTGCCCTGTCAAGCCTGCAACCACATCTTGAACCTCTCCTAGAGCTGTATGCAACCATCTCATCATGGAAACGGGAACTCTCGGCGCAGGAGGAGTGCCGGTTCTCCAAGATGGAATGCTTGCAATTAAACACGCAAGCGAGCATGTATCGCACGGCCTCTTTGTTGTTAATCCACCGAATCTTGAACCCCATTGGGACTAACGATTACGTCGCAAAGGCCTACGCCGACACCATTGCTCTCGACCTGTCAAACTACCTTTCGGCAGCAAGTCCACGCAAGAAGGTACAGTTTGTATCGGTCCCAATATTTCTAGCCATGTTAGAAAGCCGTGCTTTGTCGGAAGAGATATGGAAAAACTTGAAGATGATGGATGGTCCATCCCTCGGCCTAGACAAGTTGGCTAAGGCCGTCGATGCAGCCTGGAAGAAGAGAGACGCGGGGTTCACTGGATCGGTGTTTGATCTTCTTAAGAGCGGTCCAAGCTTCGTGGTGCTCCCATGAGCAAGAGTCATGCTGACATTGTCCGTTTCCAGCCCTCGATGAGAAGAAGATTTCGCCATTACCTATGAGGCATGCTATTCTCTATGAGATCTGGCATCTTCTATGGGATCTGGTGACCTATTTAGACTAACGATTGATGTGCTTCGGACTAAGCGAAACATGGAATACCAAGACTGTCGCCAAACCAAACCAGCTCCAAACGCCCTCGGTATACAAATTATACATACTTCTTCTCGGTACCAGAAGTGCCGATGAACTTCAGCCCCTTTGTCAGACTTCCATACTTTGCCCAGAATACGTCCTCGAAATAACTCCTTCGTCCCACCCACGGAGCGTCCAAAGACGCTTTGGGTAGACTTCCAGATCCTAACCTGACATATGTTGACGTGAGTGGCAACGAGGGAGTGGGTCTGAGTGATCCCTCGTCCTCCAAACATGGTGCAGCAGCCTTTTGCTTTTTCCTCTCGAGCGCCTTGAGGAATCGGCAGACAAAATGAGCCGTGGCATCAGCACCCAACGTCCACGAGGCATTAGGGTATCCCATGACGAAGGCAGCGTTGGGAATATCCTGTATCATGACGCCGTTCCACCAATACTTTGAGTGGATCTCGACAGGCTTTCCGTCGACTTCGATCTTTACCCCACCTGCAAATTGCAGCTTCAGTCCAGTGGCAGTGACAATCATGTCGCAGTCCAATTTCTTGCCTGAGGTCAGGACGATACCATCTTCAACGACGCTCTTGATCGTGTCGGTCTCGACATTGGCTCTACCTTCTCGGAGCGCCGTGTAAAAGTCGCCGTCTGGACAGATGCAGAGCCGCTGTTCCCAAGGCGAGTAACTTGGCTTGAAGTGCGGATCGTATGGGATACTTTGAGGTAGTTGGCTGATGGCACCTTTGGCGAAGAGAGCTCGAGCCTTCTCTGGGTACTTCATACACCAATTGAACACGAATCGGCCGCGTATGATCCAGAACAGGCGCCGGAGCTTGCTAAACATGAACTGTGGCATAAGCCGACTCCACCACGGCCGCATACGGACCTTGTTCGGTAGTGAGACTATGTATGTCGGACTGCGCTGTAGCATGGTTGTTGAGGCTGCCTTTTGTGCAAGCTCAGGCACCAGTGTCACTGCGGTAGCGCCTGATCCAATCACGACGACCTTCTTGCCCGAGTAGTCGAGACCCTCAGGCCAGAATTGAGGATGGATGGTCTGCCCTTTGAAATTCTCCAGTCCAGGGATTGTTGCCGCCAGGGGCGTATGGTAGTCATAGTACCCTGCGCCGAAGATGAGGAAGCGTGTTGTCAGGAACGTCGTCTGGCCGTTGACGGTTACATTCAACGTCCACAGAGCGTCTTCTGACGACCAGGAAGCCGAGGTTACAGAGGTCTCGTATTGGATGTGCTTGTCGATACCGCATTGTGATGCCGACTTCTTCATGTACTGTAAGATGGACGAGCCGTCGGCAATGGGATTTTGCTTGTCCCAAGGGTTCCAGGCGAAGCCGAACGTGATGAGATCAGAATCTGAGCGAATCCCAGGGTATCGGAAGAGATCCCATGTGCCGCCCATGTCAGATCGGGCTTCTAGAATGGTGTAGTTATAGTTGGGGAGTTCGGTCTGGAGGCGATATGCGGCGTTGACGCCGGATATGCCGGCGCCTATGATTATGACATCCCAGAAGGCCTGCTCCTTGGACGGCTTGATTGTTCCGTTCATTGTGAGCTTTGGAAAGACTTTCTCAGTACCTTCAGGCGAGCTCGACTAGGGATGCTGTCAACAAATTCCAGCGGCCTCAGGAAAGGGTGTTCAGAATGGTTGACGAATCTGTCCTGGTATCAAGTCTTTCAAGAAGCACTTATGATAAACGGAGTATCACTCGTACGTTCTTTGCCACGAGTCTGAGATATGTACCTCGGCTTGACGTTGTTGCGACTAGTCAGCTCGTCAAGCAACTTGGGTCCGTTGGGTTAGTGTTTCGCGTTGTACGTGCAGCGGCTCGCGTGATAGCCGATATTTGTGAACGGACACTCGGAACAGGAGCAACAATGGCGTCCGTGTGGGTGGGTGTTGACCAAGGCGCAGCGAGTCAAGGTTACGAAGAACGAAGAACACCGTCTCTGGAAGAGCCGCGGCTACGTGAAGGTTCAAGGACACTATGTATACAATATGTTTATACTCGCCTAGTCGCACGTCCTGATTTTCCCACACCCCCTTACGGGGTACGAGGAATGGAGTATGCTCAGCCCAGCCTTCATACGGTGGCACCACACCACTGCACAGTCCTCGTCTTGTTTGCGAGATCAGAAAAAAATGTGGTGGAGCCCCAAGTTTTCATTCGGCGACCTAGTACCATACGAGGTACGCCTCGCATCGCGAATGATTCCTAATCGAGCAGCAACATTCCGGTCCAGAGACCGAGGGTACCCTATCAGCCTGAGCAAATGATCCACCCTGGGCAATGTGCTTGTATCGTGTTAGTGACACTTTGACCTACTGTAGGCGACCTCCAGTCAAGCCTCGGTCGAGTACGACCACCATTGATCAAAAACCATCCTCACGGTCCTCAAGTCGCCGGTTAAACGAGATTTGAAAAGTGTGACTTGTCATCTCGCGAAGGGTGTACGAATTCGGTAGGCCATGCTTCCACGCCGTAACGGAGGTATAGTGCCTATCTGGGTTTGGTACTCGTGCGTATCTCGCGCATACTGTAAGAGGTGCTGCATCGTACAGTATTGACGATGGTGGTATCCGGGGGCTTTGAGCATAGCCATGTCCGTCTCTACACCTTACCATCCTCGCAAAGGGGGTACAAGGAGGTCATGGGTACATACAGATTTCCCCCTTACCCCGTGGCGCCGATTGAGAGCCACCAAGTGCCTATCGATGCTTTCCCGAGGTTCTGACCTGGCCATGTCGAAGTAGATGTGGAGTGCATAACCTGCGCCCGGCCAGAAGCTAGATACCTGGTACGGAGTACATAGGCAATCAGTCCGCCTTGTCGTCTAAAGAGTTACTGTACCTTGAGCTTGTTGACGAGTACCACGAGCAGGCAGTAGTAGCACTGCGCATCTGTGTGCGACGGCAACAAAGTCAGCCGGGACGATGGATTCTCTCACGCCCCTCGCCAGGTTCATACATTCACTGTACGATCGATTGCCAACATGAGCACAAGATATCATCAAAGCACCACTGACTCGATATGCCTTGGGCGCTTGGCTTGCGTTGCGAGTGTTACGGGGCTTGAACAATCAACTCTCACGGTACACTCTCAATAATTTCACCACGCTGAGCAAATGGGATCCAAGCAAGGAACTCGCCGTCGTCACGGGCGGCGCGGGCGGGATAGGATGGCAGACCATGAAGGACCTCTCGGCATTGAATGTCAGAGTTGTCATTCTAGATGTCCAGGAACCAAAGGAGCCTCTGCGTAAGTTGTGAAGGTACCCATGCAGCCATCATGAGACCTGGAAAAGTAACAATTCTCCTGTATGAGACAATAGCACGTGGTGCCTTTTTCTACAAGACAGACATCACGTCCACTGAGACTCTCAAGATCACCGCCGACAAAATCCGACAGGAACACGGCGATCCGACCATACTGGTGAACAATGCCGGAGTAGGCGGCGGCGGTTCGATCATCGACAAGCCAGAAGAGTTCATTCGACGGACGTTCGAGGTCAATCTCATAGCACACTACTGGACCGTCAAGGAGTTTCTGCCGGCCATGATCCGGAACAACCACGGTCATGTCGTCTCGATTGCAAGTGTCGCCAGCTTTATCTCTTTCGCCAGATCGAGCGACTACTCTTGCTCCAAGGTTGGCATCCTTGCGTTCCACGAGGCCCTGGCGCAGGAGATTCGGCACCAGTATGGTGCAAAGCGGATCCGCACGAGGTAGGACTGTCCCCGATGTCACTACCAAGACACCCATCTCAGACGCTAACCCGGCCAAAATAGTATCATTCATCCACTATGGACACGAACACCAATGGTAGAGGCCTTGGAAAAGCAGGGAGTCAAGTTCGAAAAGAATATTTTGAAGCCAGGGGATGTCTCGCGGGCGGTCGTCAAGCAGATAGTCTCTGGAAGTAGCGGTCAGGTTTTCCTTCCCTCTAGTCAGCAGCACTTGGCCAGATTGAGGGCGTATCCTATCTGGTTCCAGGAGCTTATCAGAAACAAGCCTTCGAAGATGTCGCAAAAGACACCGCGTGCCTAAGTATCAAATGTGGCTTTTGTTTGAGCAGTAATAGGAGACTATGGTTCAAGCTGGTCAAAAAAGCCACGATTAGAATGGTTTGGACACATCGCTTTCTATGGGCGACTACTTCCAATGGGAGGAATCCTGATATAATAGCGTCGAGGGGTCGGATAGACTGAGAGTCGCAGAACTTTTTACCAACCTCTTCCTAGTAATCATACTTCGTCATCTGGTCGTTCAGGGTCAAGTAATCGTAACGAGAATTCCGACTGATCCTTGGTCTGTCGCTTCTTTCTTGATATCCAGGCCCTCAGCCGCGAAAATAGTCCCTCACTGTCTTTCTCCGCTTTCTGCTTGAGAAGTCGCTTCTTGACAATAGGCATCAAGCGCTTGATAGTCAAGACGAATAAGCCGATGATGACAGCAAGTATCAGGACCAAGGTGATCACAACAACCCATGGGTTTATCCCTTGAAGACAACATCCATACATCGACATGTAGAACTCGACTGCACTCTTCAAGAAACTTCCTTTCGGCTTTTCGTCCGGCTCAACTCCTTTGCGAAGAAGGTGTTTAAACTTTGGGCCAGTGGGACCACTGTTGTATTTCTTCAACCCAAAGTACGGAACTGTACTTTGCCGTGGATCGTTGTCAGGATACTGTTTGTCTCCCCAGCCACCATTGAAGTATAACCAATCTGTAGGAGCGGATTCTGGTTCTAGGGCCACGAAGACGTCGGTTGTATGATCATAAGAGTAGAACCAAGCAGGTGACACTGGATCCCAAATGCGACCTTTATCGGCGACATCTATCAAGGCAGAGTCGTGTACATGGCTCCTATTCAGCGATTAGCCAGGGTTATGTCAGCATAAGGGCAAGGTCCGACTTTACCCTGCCGAAGGATAGTTGGCGTGTGAACCTCTAGCACTGTAGACAACTGGCTTTGCGCGGAATAAGCACACTTTTATCCCATAGAACGAAGAAGTCGTGTCTTACCCTATCACCTTGCTTTGAAAGACAAGCTTCGTCTTCCCAGAGACAAACCTCGCCACTGCCGTGCTGACTGAACCACATACCGTAAGGCATTCCATCCTTGAATCGTATCATGTTATGTTCCCTTGAGAGCATTGTCAGATACGCTGGATTAAGAAGTAATGATGGACATCTTTTACCAGTCTCCAACATGGTTTCCAAAATGGTCGCCAGGTTTAGCATCGGGTAGAATTTTGTTCAAAGGTGGCACGACTTGTGTGATGTCGGCGCCCTCGTCGAAGGAATAAAAATAGAAGTAGAAGGCGTCTGTTATAGAACTGTCTTTCTCCACAAGAACGACAGCACATGCGGTGGAGTTGTGCAAGGTACCTTTGGCGTCTGGCGTTTCTCCCAGTAGCCAGTCCGGCATTGAGGTGACATTCTCAATGGCTGTCAGGAACATGTCCTTACCGGACTTGTTCAAAGTTGATAAATTGTCGAGACTCAGAGCGGGTGAGTCTGGTACGGGCTTGAAGCCGTCATACGGAGTGGTATGTAAAACATGCCCGAGTATATCACTGGGCATTAAGGAATCCTCGGAATGAAGCCATATAATAGGAGCTGAACACGATCAGTACCACTCTCATCATGACATACACAGACTTCAGAGAAGAAATGCTTCCCAAAACATACCATGTTTTTTGACATAAGCTGGAGCGATTGAATTAGAGACCGCAAGTTGTGCAAATACGATCAAAACCAAAGCCGTCAACGCAGATAGATACTTATACATGGCCTGGCATGCCATAGCTCCTACCAGTCACGACTACTCAGCGCCACATGTCTGCAAATCACCCGCAAAGAACCAAAATCAAGGAAGAAATCACAAGCAAATGCACAGTAAGCTCGATATTGTCTGCACAAGTTGAGACTGATGAGCCTCCCAATCGCCGGGTCGCCATGGTGCCGGATTTGCCGGCAACGATGCAAGGCTGTCATGCCAAAAGCCCATCCGCCAATGTTCCCAAGTCTTGGCTAACAAGGCTCTACCTAACCGCCTTTTAACTAGCGCAGTATTTTCTCCATCGAGCTCCAAATTTCGAGAAAAAGTATCACCCAGAATTTCGCAGTCTGCATGAGAGAACAACCGTATCTTTGTCACCCGATTTGACTGAAATATCACTCATCTACCCTCACCGCTATCATTCCTTCAACTTTTAATCCCAAAAGAGACACATAAGCCAAGAGATGGCGTTCGGAGGTCCTCCACGAGGCCGCGGCGGCGGTGGTCGAGGAGCACCTAGAGGCGGCGGAAGAGGTGGTTTCGGTGGTGGTGGTCGCGGCGGCGGCTTTGGCGGTGGAAGAGGTAAGCCATCACTTCGAGGCTGTCTACGCTGTCAGTCGAAAGTGTCAGCGCAAGTATACTAACATATCCTCTCATGGCAGGCGCACCAAGAGGCGGTGGTAGAGGCGGTGGACGAGGAGCACCTCGTGGTGGTGGTGGTCGAGGAGGAGGACGAGGCGGTGCAAAGCCCGGCATCAGAGGAGGTGCCAAAGTCATCATTGTATGCTCCTCCTCAGCAACTAGCATTGGCTAGGAAGAAAAAAAAGCCAGAGGCGAGGAAAGCAACACACAACGTTAACAAATTCTTCCTAGGAACCACACCGACATCCCGGTGTCTTTGTCGCTCGCGGCGGCAAAGAAGATCTCCTCGTGACCAAGAACCTCACTCCCGGCGAGTCCGTGTACGGTGAGAAGCGCATCTCAGTCGACGCGGCGCCTGCCCCTGCCACCAACGGCTCCTCCGACGAGACCCCCGCAGCCACAAAGACAGAATACAGAGTGTGGAACCCCTTCCGCAGTAAGTTGGCCGCCGGTATCCTCGGTGGTCTCGACGACATCTACATCCGACCTGGCGCGAGCGTGCTGTACCTGGGTGCTGCCTCAGGAACGTCCGTCTCACACGTCGCCGACATCGTTGGACCCACGGGCCGTGTGTACGCCGTCGAATTCTCGCACCGAAGCGGTCGTGATCTCATCACCATGGCCACTCACCGAACCAACGTTATCCCCATCATCGAGGACGCCAGACACCCTCTGCGCTACCGCATGCTCGTCGGCATGGTGGATGTGATTTTCGCCGATGTGGCACAGCCCGATCAAGCGCGTATTGTCGGCTTGAACGCTCACTTGTTCCTGAAGGTCGGTGGCGGTGTGCTTGTTAGTATCAAGGCAAACTGTATCGACTCTACGGCCAAGCCAGAGGTGGTGTTTGCTTCGGAAGTGAAGAAGATGCGCGAGGAGAGAATCAAACCCAAGGAACAGCTTACGCTTGGTATGCCGCATTCCTGTTTTTCCACGCCCATATGTGCTAACATGGTATCACAGAACCCTTCGAGCGAGACCACTGTATCGTGGCTGGTATCTATCACCATAGCGCACAGTAGATCTTGCGTCACCTGGCAACAACACTACGACAGCCACGAGGTCCGAATTAGTCGTCGAACAAAGTTATGCTAGCAGCTTCTTTCTGTTTCCGCAACTACGGTCTCTAGGCTGGTTTCAGTAATGTACAGCCTCGCATCATCGTCAATTCCGACCTGCCGGTGCCGAGAAGTCTCAATCGAATGCAAATCTGCGACAGGGAGTGCGGTATGATTGGAGAACGATTGGCGAATGGCCAAGTCCTAGGGCGTGGGGACAGACTCCCTCCTGTATGAAGTGGCAATGCTTGAAAAGGGCGTTTCACGGCGTTAAATCTGTTTGTGGCAAGGAGCCGGGCAATGAATTAAGTCTTTAGGCTAGGTTTCTTTGGTAGAATGACCATATGATAAAAAAAATTGTACACCTCAGTACGGATATGCTCAAGAGAAATCGAAACACAGCCAAAGAATTGTGCAATGCGCCTGTCGTTTCGAACATCACCTCCTGACCAACACAGAGAGATCCGAGACCCCCTTCCTCTGGGTCTCGAACATAAACGCGCACAGCCACTGGTGGTAGTTCTCTGGACTGGTGAATTCTATCCTCAGACTGTCTGAAATCGATATACTGTTATCGACAACATGCTGAGCAGGCATATAAAAAAATTGAAACCAGATGATAACCATCACAACGTGAAATGAGGGCACTTCTCAATTGACTACCAACCTGTCGTACGCGCTTAGCGCATTGTATTCCTTGGTACGGAGGTACTGCCAGTCCCATTGCTACCGGTGTTGGTGCTTGTTGGTATGCACCTGTGCCACTACGTCCCATCATCATACCAAGTGACGGACGTCCAAAATGATTCCGGCTTACTTTTCATCCCTCGTATACAGCGTAAGCCAGATGTCCGGGTTTCTCCCACAATGCTCATACCATTTTAGCCCTTAAGATTGGTCATGCCTTGGTGTACAGATAAGCTCAACCTATGTCGGACCATTCTCATGAAAAAGAAACGACCAGGGCCTTTCGCGATGTGGGCCTCTACCACGATGATGGTACCCAGTGCTGTCTCCCATATTTGTAGGAAGATTCTCGCCATGCTGTGCAATAAGAGTTTACGTTTCAGTTTCACAGTACCGTCAGTCTGTTCTTGAGATAGCATGACTGGTATGCCGGACCCCGTACCTATACTTTGACAAAAGCTGTGTTATGCCATTAGCAATGATCCCATCAACATTGTCATTTTGCACATAGATGTTTGAACTTACTGGCATCAATTTGTTTGACCTGTGGCAGAGCCAAACGCACCTTGTTCCTATACACGGCGGGGCCCGCCAGCTGTAGAGGGTTCATTTCGAAATATACTGTTTCCAGGTTTTCCTTGTCGGCCAGTTCTCGTTCGACTTCTCTGAAATCGGTCAATCTGTTGCTGCTGGCCCACAACTCCTCGAGGTCTTTGAGATGACCAATATTCTCTAGATGGGATATCTGGTTGCTTGAAATATCCAGCACGCGAAGTTTCTTGTTGTTTGCCAGGGCTGACGGGTCGATTTCAGTGATGCCATTGTGCGAGACGTACAGTTCTTCCAGGCTCGAGAGTTCTTCAAGGCCAGAGATGGAAGTGAGGCGATTTGATTTGATGTCCAGAAGCCGCAAATTTGTCAAGTGAGACAGGTTCTTGATCTCGGTGATCTTGTTTTTCCCTAACCACAGTTCCTGTAGGTTCTTCAGAGGTTCTAGGTTCTCAATCTCGCGGATTCTGTTTGCACCCAGTTCAATCATGGTCAAATTATCCAGTCCATCAAGATTCTCGATCTTAGATATCCGATTTTGAACGAAGAATGCCTGTGTCAATTTGTTCAGGTGATTTAGATTCTTGATGTGCTTGATTTTGTTGAAACTCAGGTCCAGGCTCGTCAAATTCTTCAACTCGTCCAGTCCCTTGACGTGGGATATCAAGTTGTCATAGAGATCCAGCTCCTCTAAAGTCTCACCAAAGTTCTCAGGCAGAGATATAGATGTGATGGCATTTTGGCGTAGACACAGCCTCTTGAGCTGCGAAAAACGCTCAAGTTTGAGCGCAGCAATCGAGGAGATGCGGCAGTGGACAAGGTCAACGTCTTCAGAGTCTAGAGGATAGTCATCAAGGAGGTCTTCATCTGCATCGATCTGCTCGGTAGGAGGGGCCTCGGGGTCAGAGTACTCTGGATCGGAGAGCGCCTCTGGATTGCTAAGGACTGCATGGCGTGAAGGCATACGCAGTTTTCCATCCCAGCCATTGCTACTGACCAACGGTGCAGAGGAGTGCTGGTGTAAGGAATCTGAGGGAGGCAGTTCTATATGCGGATGAGCGTGGTGATCTCCTTGACTTTCAGGCTGCGCCTGACCCTCCGAGGTCTGCTCGACCATGACGTGGAGTTGGCAGTATGGTTGGGAGGTCTTTCACAGAGGTGTCCAGAGTCCCTAATTGGCATGCGTTTGGGATGGAATCATCTAAACAGCGCGAAGGAAGGGGAGGAAGTCCGACGGTCTGCAGTTGGTGAATGTGAAGATGGAGGGGTGTGAGATGTTTGCGACACAAGAGTATCGTGCCACGCGCTCAGGTAAGATCGAACGAGATCGTCACATGCAAGGTACAAAAGTGCATTTAATACATGCATAGTCACATTCAATACGCCCACCAGACCTTAAAGTGTTCTGCATCTTCTATGCCGACAGAAACTTCAATAGACACAAAAAAAGTATCCAGGTTTCTAGCAGACTGTATTCATACAAATTCGGCGGAATTGGGCACTGGCGCTAAATGGACAGGAGCAAGAAGTAATCATTGTACCGCCAGGCCTCTTCACAGCGTGTCCTATTCATGTGTGATTCTTCTTTGACGAAGTTCTAACCAGATCAATGGCCATTGTCGGTATTTGTGCTATCAAAGCCTGAAAGATGGGATAGCCTTGCTTGCTGAGTTGCAACCACTTGTTGGTACTATACAAAATATGCCCGAAACTGAGCTTTTGTCTGCATTCCGTGAACCCGCTTGTCCCCGTTTCACCAAACAAGTCTAGGAGAATCTCTTCGTAACCTTTGCGATGACTGTGGGCGATGTTAGCTGTCATTCTTCATGGATAGCTCCCAAGGCTACAGCAAGCACTTACGATGCAATGCAACCACGCTGAAAATGAAACCCAAACTCAGAAACAAAATAACCATCGGGTCAACCTTCAGTCCTGGGCTCTCGTCGGTGTATAGTCTCAGCATAGTGCCTGAAGAGCCACCTGCACCTGCAGCGCGTGTAGAGGCTGGTCGAGCATTCTTGACTGATTCTTTATGGTCGGCAGCTGCGCGACGTCGAATAGCAGATCGAGGGCCTCCAGGTGGTGAGCCTGCGCGTGCGATCGAGGATGAACCACTGGTTTTTGCAGCAGACGGCGTGGAATCGGGGCCGGATTCAGGGCCAGAGGTTAGGGGAGAGGAGGGTCTATGAGAAGCCTGAAAGCCGATGTTAGCACCGCATGCTCTTGTAGATCTGGATTGAAGCGCAATTGTGCCCTTGAAACAGAGGGTAGGTGATGCTGAGACAAGGGAGCAAAGAGCCGTACCATGGCTGGTAGGAATCGCAGGGGTGGACGGTGATCTCGTGCCGCGATTTGTGTGCGACTGCGCGAGGGCAGGCGAGGAAATGCTTCAGTTATTGTTCGGGACGACAACGACAATGAGGTGCAGGAGATGTCGACGCGCAAATGTTTTACAACAGATTGTGAGTTGCAGGTTGTGGTTGAAAGGTGATGGTTGTGGACACTTTTACCAAACGCCTGAAATTCTGGGGAAATTCGCAGCTTCGGAGTTCTGGCCAGTGCAGCCAGCCTTGTGTTGTGCCTTGTAGTCAAAAACCCCCCTGTCACCCTCTGTCTCTGGGCATGCCATATTACTCCCCCTAACTCGTAAATCCATCCTTCTGGTGATTGCAACACCTCCGGCCTGACCTGGTTAGGCATCTTGGTCTGCCTCGCAGCGTGAAGAACCCTGTTGGGTGCAAAGGACTCTATCCGGGCTACATTATGGCCGCAACCTTCACTTCTACCACGTGCAAGGTGACTTGCCATCAGTGGCCAACCACCGTGACGATAGGATACAATGCTCATGCTGAATTCAGTGATAGGTCCATGCTACCCTTTGGCTAACAGAGTCCCCCGTTGGCGCTTGAATGGCCATGATGCTGGACAGTAAGTGATATGAAGACGATTTGGTACCTTGCCAGGAATGAATGTGTGTGAGCATGCGTAGGGTGAGTGCATGGTCTTTTCCGACAGCTATCAGCAGGATGACCTTCCTACAATCGTAAGCCAATATGCTTTGCGTCGTACACGATACTGACACAACTTTAGAAGTCCACGTTTGTCAGAGACTCATGAACAGCAACAATATGAGCAAGCAATCCTGCATAAACACTACCGTCCAGAGCAGGTTGGTTGCGACACTGACTATTTGGCCAATGACACTACACCGAGGTTGAATGAGGCAGAGGGCGAAGCAACAGACTCAAATGATGGTTCTGGGATCAAACACAGATTCAGATCGTTTTGGGAGAAGACTGTTGTTCCCGCCTTTCCCGAGGCTGTAGCGGACATTTCGTTCATGAAGGCGGCCCTTAAAGTCGAAGCAATAATTACAAAGGACATCAAGGATGCAAACAAACACCCTGAAATTGCTCAAGTAGCTACTGTCAGACGTGGCTTTGAGCTCTCCCCTCAAGAATTGGCATTTCGAGAAGCAAGGAAAGCCAAGGTCAGGGATGCGTTCTGTCGGTATCTGGAGCTCGACCCGACAGAAGTACACAGTGACGACGTGCCCATTGTGGCTTTTGGAGGCTCGGGTGGCGGCTACAGAGCCATGCTCGGTTTGCTTGGATACTGCCATGGTATGAAGCAGTCTGGGTTGTGGGATCTACTCACCTATGTCGCTGGCGTGAGTGGCAGTTGTTGGTCATTGGCCGCGTATTATACCTGGGCAGATGCAAGTATGGAGACTGTAATTGAGCATTGCAAGAGAAGGCTGAGCCCATACCATCCCTTATCACCCGAAGCTATCAGGGATGTCCTCCATTCGCCAGGTGGCCCGACAAAGACCATCGGGCCCATTGTACAGAAACACCGTTCTGGTCTGCATACAGTTGCCATGGACCTATACTCGGTCTTTACTACCGGGCATCTCTTCCTGCCGAGCGATCCAACCATGGACCCAAAAGGCGCAGCAGTTAGAAAAGAGCTCGCAGGGTACCATGACCAGTGGTACAAATGGTCTTCGGCACAAAGATACTTTAATGATGGATCGGAGCCTTTGCCCATCTTGACAGCCATCCGCCATGAAAGGCCCTGGAAAGACTGGGTGGACGCAGAGCATCCCTTCAAGGATGCCGATCCACATACAAAGGAACAGCAGGAAGCCAAGGATGCCTGGTTCAACTGGTTCGAGATCTCGCCTATCGAGGTTGGTTGCGACGAACTGGAATCCTGGGTACCTACTTGGGCCTTTGGTCGGCCTTTCGAACGAGGCCGGGATGTCATGCAACTTCCTGAGCAGTCTCTCGCCTTATTGCTCGGTCTCTGCACGAGCGCACCAGCCGGACCTTTGACGTCGTATTTAGCAACCATCAAAAGGAGCCTTCCTTCCGGGTTTATTGGCACTTCTATTCAGAACATGGCCAAGGGTGTTACGAGATTATGGGGACGGGAGGGCACCGATGAGTTCCAAGGACACCATCCTCTCCACGCAGTCAACGAACACAACTTCATGTTCCATCTGACAAAGTCAGAGGTTCAAAAGCACCCATCACCGCCGATCGAGAATTCACCACGGATCCATCTCATCGACGCTGGGATGGACAACAACTGTCCCACGTATATCATGCTGCATCCCCGCCGATACGTTGATGTAGTCCTGAACATGGATGCTTCGAGCGATGTGCTGAAAGACAGTTTTCAGGAGCGTGTTGATCAGATTGCCAGTCGCAGAAGCCTGAAGTTTACAAAGCGGCTCCCGAAGCTGACGCCAGACTTGGAGCCGGACAAGGCGAACCGATCCAAGGGCCTCTACGCACAAATATATGACGGAAATGTTCTTGTCGATCGACCAGAAAAGGTTGTTGATTCGTATGGGCATACGGTTACGAACCCACCAGCGCCTGCATGTCTTCACAACTCGACAATGATATACATGCCGCTTCTGCCAAACGAATGTGTGGTGCCGGGTTTCGACCCGTCGACTGCTAAATTCTCTGGTTCGTACAATCTTGTCTGGACTCCTGAACAAGTCGAGGTGCTCATCAAGGTATGCCTTGCAAACTTCGCGGAGAGCGAAAGTACAATCAAGGACGTTCTCCGCGAAGCGTGGCTGAAGAAGAGGAAACAAAGGAAAGGCGATGACGCCTCGGTTCCCTTATGATGCGTGGATGTCAGCCGTAGACCGTGTGAGGGAAGCCTCAATATGATCCATCATCCGCATTTCGAATGGTGTCAGATTCCAAATTGAACTGGTTGGTGGTAATTGGCTGTGTTCTCTGACCATCCTGTTGCAACCCAGCGTGCCTGATGCGGCTGAGTGCTCTCCAATGGCACCTTCTTTTCAGCTGACTCCTTCCTCGCCATTGTATATGTATGCACTTCACTCCATCGTTACTGCCTCGACAATTACTGGAGGAAAGTCCAAGTCACATTCACTGCACCCACTTAATTGTGACCAAGATGTACATACTCGACACCCTCATCACGAAGACACAACAGTGGCTATTCTCTCCAAACACAAACCACGCCGCCGACATGGGTCCCGCCAAAGTCATGCAAGCGATTACCTCGGCTGCGGCCATTCTAGCCACAGCGTCCCCTGCAGCAGGCGGTTTGATCGTCGATATTGCTCCGACCACTCCTCAACCCTACGTCCTGCCCAACCTGAAAGGTACCGCAGTCGATTTTGGTGGCCTCATCATCCGAACCCTCGTCCCAAACACCACCTCATGCGGAAGCCTCTCTATCGTCGGCGTCAACTCTGGCCCGGCACCACTTAACCTCATCCACTACCACAAGGAAGTCGAAGCCTTCTACGCTCTCAAAGGTGGTGTCCAGGTGTTCCACAACTCAAACCAAGGCCGTCAAGTTCAAGCCAATGATTTCGTACTTCTCGCTCCCGGAAACAACCACACCTACCGTCCAAACGACCTTGACTTCCAGCTTAGTCTGTGCATGGCCCCTGGTGGCATCGATGAATTCTTTGCAGCTACCGGTCTGCCTTACAAGTCCTCTGCGCCATTCAACCCCGAAGATCAGTCTGAGCTGAATGTCACCAAAGTCTTGGCCTTGATGCCCAAGTACAACATCGTTCCTGAGCCTTACAATGCCATCAATGTCGAATGGATCAACGGCACCACCGCAGATGGGTTGGATACTTGGCACGTTGCAGACCAAACCTTGCCTACCGATCCATCAAAGCCATACTTCATATCCAGCAACCGTGGACCAAAATACCTACAGCATGGCTCCGGCAAAGTGATCGCTCAGCTTGCCAGCGGTAAGCAGACGAATGACAAGCTCAGCATTGCAACGATCACCATGAAAGCCAATCGGCCATCAGCCCAGATCAAATTCAACGTCGATCAAGCACTACAGGTCACTGAAGGCCAGCTTCATCTCCAGATCGGTAACGAGACCGCGCAGTTGATCTTTGGTGATCTGGCTTTCATTCCCAGAAACACTTACTTCAGATATTGGTCTACCGTCGGTTTCACCAAGTTTATCAACTGGTCCGCGGGTCAAGGTCTAGCCGATAGCCTCATTGAACAGTCTCAGCAGTGGAGTCATGCTACTTGGCCGGCCTGATAGATATCCTCGAACACATGTCGGGAGTATTGCTTCTCTCCGACTCAATTCGGCAGACACATCATCCTCTATTCAGATGTAATGATATGACGACATGCCTGTAGCTACAGCATGAATGACGGCGCCAGGGAGTTTTGGCACGGACAACCAAAGAGTTTTAAACCACAACATGCTGCTAAGCTTCATATCTTCATAGAATAATACTATTCGGGTCCCGGCCCCATGTCCTGCGTGACCTTCGTGATCATGGAAGTAAATTCCCGTACTTGTACCCGTCAAATCGCGTTTTCTGTTCGGCAGTCTTACCCTCGGCTTCATGAGGGTCTACTAACTATACTTCCACATGTACCAGACATTTCCACAAGCACCTTAAAAGCTATGTTTGTTAAAGTATTTTGATCTTGATATCCAATCCTGTCTAATCTATACAACGTGAAGCAGTCCTAGCACCGTCACCGTAATATAACAATCCCCTTGTGGTAGGAAAGAAGCAAGTAATAAAACATTGGCTAGAATCATAGATAGCCAATTTTTCTTAGAACTTGCCCAGAAGCGCTTGAGAGCCCATATGCTTGACTGTCAACCTGACAGTCTTCCAAAGATTTCCAAAGTCCAAAGTACTGCTAAAGGTATCTGCGAAGCCTGGAGTTCTGTTAGCGTCCGTTCATTCAAAAGTGTGCCAATTGCAACATGGAAGACCCATACCGAATGGTAACATGGCTGGAATCCAACCCTGCGCGAGCTCGAGCGCGAAGCAAGGCCCCGGCATTGAATACTGTCTCGACGACGCGCCACGGGGCAAATGGTTCTGATCACCTGCCCGGTAGACTTGGGCGGTCAAGTCGCCGGGCCCAGCGAAGTGTTCCTCGCCAACAAGGATGGTGAAATAGTCGTCGGCCATATGAACGCCTGAATGGCCTTCAGTCTGCAATGCGGTGCCGAAGAAGATCAAGTACTCTGTTATGGAGGAGTGGAGAATGACCATTGTGCCCTACGCGGTGAGATGACGTTAGTCTCCTGCTATACTGTACCGCACTTTGCAATGCGTTGATAGACCCTTGGCCCCGTCTCGCCTGTGGACGAGCAGGGGATGCCGTAATAAACAATGAAGGGACTTGGACTGACTAACCATGGCACCGCCAGCATTGTTGAAAAACCAATCCTCCTTGGTCCAGTCGACGATCGCGCTGCCGTATTCAGCCTTTAGATCCGCCGTTATCTGCCGCATCATCGGCAGCGTGTCGTTGCCATGGATCGCGATGGCATTCTGAGATATCTGTTGCAACTTGGCAGGGTCGAAAATGTATGCCTTGTGAAGATTCTGGTCGAGAAAGTAGAATATAGGCAGGAGTAGAGCCCCCAGCAAAAGTCGCGTCGAGAGCATGGTTCCTGGTTGTGTCGGTCTGGCCACCGAATTCGAACAGGCTCTCTTAGGAATCTACCGTACTTGACTGGCTTGTTTGATAGCAGGAAGGGTCAATGGCGTTCTTTGTTTATAAAAAGAGCCACGCCGTTGAGCATCGTCCAACCATTGTTCTGTCGGAAGAGGTCGTCCCCCGGTGGTACCACTGAGATTGAGTGGATTCGCGCTTACAGGGACGGAGAACAGTGGTGTCAGGCCTAGTGAGCACCTAACGAGTGTCCCCTGGCTAACGGCATGCAGGTAAAGGCTTGGCCTCTGGAATAGCGGGTACGGGTCCCCCGGAGCAGGGCACCGAGGTACCCTGACGCCGCCCGAGGATTCCGTGAGGCTGCTGGACAGTTTCTCTGCAGCGATGCAAGGCTGAGCAGCATTACTTTAAGTTGTTACTTGTTGCATACCCTCGCCTCCGTACCACATTTGTTTGATAGTAGTACATCATGATCAATCTGACACTCAAGCAGCATAACAGGACTGGTAGATATCATATACTGCTCCTGCAGAATGCGAGACCTAGCACTCCCGTATTGTCACATACGATCAGTTCATCCTAAGAGCGGCATCAATTCTTGTCCCTCCGCGTCGAACGACTCACGGCACTTTAACGTATCCATTTCATCTATTATTGAAACGCATTGATTTGCACTCGTAGCTACAGTAATTGTTGGACTTTTGGCCAGGCTCATGTAGACTTTCAATATTTCATTCAGCGTCTTTGCGCGCTGTATACGGACTTACTTGCATTCAAGCACACTCCTGGTTCCACCGTCGACTCCTTGTTGCGTGCACCATCATGTCGTCGTTCCGCGGCAACAGTCCAGGGAACGAGATTATCACCAACAGCAGTTACACTGATGCGTTCAAGACGATTTTACGGGTTGGAGGCGGCTGGGGAACCGTCAGGTATTCCGAACCCTCTTGTCCGTGTACTGTGTTGTGACGAGCAACCTGGATAGCTTAACATCCCTGCCCTACCTGAGAACCAAGCTGACCTTTGCGCCCTCTCCTAGTGGTCCGGGCTTGTTGTAAGTCCCACGTTTCTCAAAGCTTCACAGCATTATGCCCGCCCAGCCATGCTTTGGGTCACTCCGATCCTCCACATGGCCTGGTTTGTATGTACCGTTTTCTAACGGCGCTCCTCTTTGGGTCACACAGTATGGTCCGCGTCATAATCTCCGGTACTGTGGCCTCGGTATTTATGGGCATGACTGGGGCTACAATCGGCGCTTTGCTCTTCGACACTGCAACCGTCCCTTTCGTCGCTTCCGCGTGTACAGGGTTCGTGCTCGGGACCTGGGGATTCTACCGTGATGCGGTGCGCAAGTCTCTCCGCAGTCTCGACCGGTATCCTCGCCTGTTGCAATTACATCTGGATGCCAACTTCCCACATCGTGGCTTCGAAACATGGCCTACCAACCGCTTCAGAAGTTCCGTGTTTGGGCAGAGCTGGGTTTTGCGAAGTATGTTGGTTGCCAGTTGGTTGACGGCGACGAATGCGATTGATGTGAGTTGCCAGTGTTGTTTGTCTTTGTCAGATTTGTTGCGCTAGATTGATACAATGGATGGCTCTATGTGCTATCAGATCTATATGTCAAGGCGCCTATGCTAATGTATCTATTAGCGAATCTTGGAGGCCGAGGAGGAAGGAATCCTTGCACCGTTCACGAAATCAGCATTTGAACCTGAGATAGAGGTCGCGAATGGTAGCACTAAGCACTCATAATGTGTATATGAGCTCGAAAGCGCTCATGATCAAGTATATACAAGCAAGCAGCACGGATAGTCACCCATGATTAACCCTAAGTTCTAACCCCCCAAAGTGGCCGGGATCTGGTGCTCGTCATCTTCGATGCCATAGGAACGGTGGCGATGCCCCAGACCGGCATCTCTTTCTCATAGCAAGCTTTTGTTTTGACTGAGGCATAACATTTTTTTTGATAGTAGTAGTTGTTGCTGGCCTGCCGAACCAAGTTTGTGTTGGAAGTGCCAGACTGCGCATGCCCCGCGTAAAAGCAGCTATATCAACTTGCGGGAAAGAACAGCCAGACAAAAGGTGGCTTTACCATTTACGGTACAGCTGCCCAACTGCCCAGACTAAGAAAGCCCTCACGTCTTTGATTGAAGTTAAACTTCACATCAGCAAACAGGCTACCTTCATGAAAGTCTTTCACTTACTCTCGTTCATCATCAAATTCCCCTCCACTGCATCCAGGAGCTGAAGCTTCTTTTGCATACATGAATTCCAGGTCGAAACCCCATCCATAAATTCCAACTCCGTCGTCAGACCAGCTGCGAAGATGGTCCGAGAGAATCAAATTGTCATCGCGGTTGATCGAGATGTCTACGCTTGCAATTCCTGCAACGGGCGCCGATTCAATTCGGAACATTCATTACTTCAACATTGTCGGTATGCAGGATGGCACGAAGGGGAGTGGTGTGAGCGGTGTCCATGGATGTTTGTCCATCCACACGCTCGAGATGATCATGTTCAAAGCTCGCTACGCCACTGGGTCTGTAACATTTGCCACTTTGATGGCATGAGCCAAGCAGCCCTTCGTCACCACTTAGCAGACGAGCACGACTTCTGCTTGGACTGCCAAGCCTCCTTTTGGTCTTCCGAGCAACATCGCAGGGAAGACCACAATCGATGAACCGACTGCAGGAAGGAGTTTGCTACTCGGAACGAGCTTCTGATGGTAAGTCCTCATCGTTGGACCTCCTGTCATCACAGGACGTGCTAACAAACCCGTTCAAAGCACGAGCAAGTTCATATGGACCGTGACAAAGAATGTTATGGCTGCGACAAGATGTTCAAGAGTCCATCTGGTATCCTCATCCATCTTGAGTCCAGGACTTGTCCTTCAAGAGTCACCTCCGCACAGATTGAAGAATGGGCCTTTGAGCACTACGAAAGCGACAGCTATACCAACAACCGCTTCGGTTACAACAAATACCGGTGTCCCGAGTGCGACATGAATTTCCCCAAAGTCAGTGCGCTGCTTCAACATGTGGAGAGTGCGGCCTGTAGTGCGGATTATGGTTACCGGTCTACTGTGGAAGAGTTGCGAGCTTACATTGAAGAACAAGTCGGGGATATGCGGGAGAACTCGAGTGACGATTATTTCTGGTAGAGGTTCTGTTGAATGAGCACTCCTACTGGTGATGAGTGTCTGAAAAGAACGGATTATGTGTGAATGAATTGTGTGGGAAGGTCAAGGGTCAGGCGTTGCTTTGAGTAGCTTCTTGAATTTGGACAACAGCAGTGGCGTAGGTGATGTTTCATGTACCGAGTACCACAGAGCGAATTGATTTCTTTTGCCTCACTTTTCTGATGTATCTCTATGGGCTTGTACTCCGTAGCTGCAGGCGCTCGTGTGGCCTGGTGAGGGCATATTGTAGAGGGAGTATCTGATAAGGACTAGCCGGAGCTTTGTCGTTGATAGCTCCGACTCCGACCAGTCACGTCATATGGAGAAGCTGGGTACAATTACCCCGGAAATCTGGAGGAGGGGCAAAAGGGGCTTGGTTGGTGCCCATGTCGAAGAACCAACCACCATGAGTACAAACGGCTACTGAGACCCATGTGATAGGCTCTTACGAAGTACGTAGTAGGCAACGGTGCGGAGTACCTTGACCAGAATGGTAAAAGATAGCCTCTGCTGTACTCGTATGTCGCTTACCAACCCAGACCTCCTGCGAGGGGTAGAACCCTTATGAATCCCAGGCAGGCAAAGCACTGACCTCATCCTTCATGGTGGGGAGAGTACTGTAAGGATTACCTCCCCCATGGCTCATAGCGTACGAGTACCTACTGTACAGTACGCTTACTATATCACAACGTGCGCTATTACTTGAGTTACTCCTCTTTCTTGGACCTTGTATCTCTAGTATTGCTGTCCCCAACCTCCTGCTTCTCCTGCTTTCCTATCGATATCTGATCTGATTCCCATCACCACGAACCCCAAAGAATCCCTCCACTATACGAGTATCGTACTCTGATCTTAGTATTCCCCTGACCACCATGTCCTCCTCTTCCTCGTCCTGGCAAGACCGCCGGTTCATGTTCCCCTCCGGCCGTGAAGTCCACCAAGGCTCCCGCCGGTACAGCGGCAGCAAGGACTCTGACCCTGCGTCCGTCCTGTCTACTTCGACCGACAGTGCCACTGCCAGTGCTGCCGCCGCAGCCCCGTCGGCGGTCCTAGACTCCCAGCCTACCACCGCGGTATCGGCCGGAAAGATCCTCCCTTCGTGGGAAGGAGACCGACGGTTCATGGGCACCGTGCCCAAAGAGATACACGAGGGTGCTGCCGCCCGTCGGAGTTCCCAATCAAGTGACAAGAGCACCGGAAGTGCAGGGTTCGGAGGCAGCGCGGTCAGGACATCAGCCTCCCCACCGACATCTCCAGGCGGCGGGATCGCGGCTGCGATAGCAGGAAGAAGAAGGGTACGTTGCTAAACCCTAGCGTCCTAGCGCCCCTGTTTTTGCATTTCCCAATGACAAGAGATCCGCGGAACGAGGCTGACGACAGCGGTTCATAGTCATCGGCATCCAATGGGGGTGTATTCAGCGGTCTCATGGGCCACCGTAACAGCAAGGAAGACTACGACCAGCGCCGACAGGGCTGGGAAGACATGAAAGCTCCAGGTGGACTGGGCGGGCTGTTTGGTGGGTTGGCGAACAAGTCTGGAGACAAGAAGTAAAATTCACGTCTCTGTGTCTGTGCTCAAGCAGCAGCATCACCGCAGTATGGTCGGAAGGGGTCAGCTGGATATTGCCACATGAAGGTTCGAACCTTTGAGACTTCAGAAAGCCACGATTGGATGGATGGATGGATGGATGGATGGATGGATGGATACCCCCGAGTAACCAAATTGATATGGACAGACGAGTGAAGCACCAAGGAAAAAGAAAAGAAAAAGAAAGGGAAAAGAAAATCACCCACCCTGTGACGGGACACACACTCGAGTCTCGAGGAAGGCATGTACTATGTAGTAGTAAGTCGAGTGCATCAATTCTGAATTCAACTCTTTCTTCAAAAAGACAAGCATGAGTTCCCTTCGCTTGGATAACAGCCATATTTATGTTTGTGCTTTTGTGACGGGTGCGATTACAACGAGTGTATCCGCATTGAAAGAGCATTCTTCCGTACAGAGTATACACATACACTGCCTTGGTGCTCCATGTAATCTAATTTGATCTACCTCGTTGCTCGCATACGAAAAAGGGTATCTTATCGACGACTCATGCTACATATCACACATCGCCCATCGCTCATCACACATCCCACGTTCCACATCCTCTCCGCATCGGCCATACATGGTTGAACCCGAGGGGGAAAGGGGGGTCACCTTTGAATAACAAGCAGGTACCAGTAGTCGAGAAAGGACTGTCCTAAAGACCTAGTCGGCAGTCCGCCCTATTCAGTCTTGACGGCAGTCTTCTCCTCTGGCGTCGCGGCTCCACTGGGGGTCTCCTCGTCGCCAACGGCACTGACGCGACCGTGAATAGCTGGATGTTTCTTGCCCGAGATGTCCAAGATGATGGACTTGACGGTATGCGCCATTGTCTTGCGGCCCTGCCAGAGCGGGAACAAGCCCACGGCGAACGTACTGCAGAAGAGCCACAAGATACCGACGACGACCCAACCTGAACAGGACGAGACGTCAGTTACGCGCCAGTGCCACATGCGCACGGTGTGTTCGAGAGCAAACTTACCAGTAAAGAACTTCTTGCTGAAGATGTATCCACTCCCGTACATCGGCATGGGCCACAGTACCAACAAGGCAATGGTCATGAATGCAGTCAGGCTTCTCGCGATGATGGCTGCCTTCTTGAGCTTCTTTTGCTCCGCGGCCTCTTGTTCAGCGGTCTCGTTAGGGATATCGGCGGTGGGTACGACGTCGCTCTCGACACTCACGCTTGCACGACGGATGATCTCGCTGTCGTCGCCCCTTCGAATGGCCCTCATGCTCTGCCAGTCGTAGTTTTGCTGGCCGAAAGCAAACGTCAAGATCGGGACGAATATCAGCGGGCTGAGCAACGCCGTGACGTTACCCGCAAGCATAGGGTTGTTGCTCCCTGTGCAGTCGACATTGAGCACACCGCACTCCTTCTTCGCGGTTACGAGCCAGGCTACAAGGGCACAGGCAAGACCAAGCACCGGCGCGCCAGCTGCGGCCTGCCAGTTCTGGCCCTTCCACATCAGCGAGAGTGTGGCTGGGATGACGGCGCTCGAAATGATGCAGCCCATCATCAGGTACAGGTAGCCCATTGAGATGCCGGCGTAGAACAGCCCCGTCGAGAAACTGGCCAGGATGAGTGCGTACACGATGCAAGATACATGCGACATGCGGATCAGGAACTTCCCACTGGCCTTTGGGTTGATGTAGGTCTGGTAGATATCGTATGTCCAGATCGATGAGACGGCAATGAGCTCCGCTGACGAGGCTGACGTGACTGCCATGAAAATCAACAGGAGCGTTGCGCTAGCACCCCCTTTCCGAGGAGGGCAACCGCCGCATATGGCAACACAAGGCCGGCAGAAACGTCTGCGTGCTCCATTCGATTCGGATACGTTGGAAAGACTGGATTGTTCTCCAGAGCGAGAGCCGCTAGTCCCATTGTGGTAGCGCATAGCCACGGGATGGCGAACCACGACAGCCCACCCATTACATATCCTGGCAATGCGTCGACCGGGGAAGCTGCGATTGCCTTGTTATAATAGCCGTTGTCTAAGAATACTGTCCCAAAGTTGCCCACAATATTGATGACGAAGAAGATGGCTCCCTCGCGAGATTGCATGGTCAGGTAGCTGCCTTCGTGGTTACCCTTGACCGGGTGTCGTTTGGCTGCATCGACGAGAAGTTCCCAGACTTTGCCCGGCGAGCCTGCAACCTCGTTGGTAGCATAGGCTGAGAATGCAAAGACGAAAATGATGACCAGGATAATGACCGTATGCACATAGTCTGTCAAGAACGTGGCCTTGATGCCCCCAAACATGGTGTAAAGCACCACACCAACAGGAAGCAGGAAACAAGCTGCCGCTGTAGGAACACCACAGAGAGAGCTGGCAACTGCGCTGCCACCGGTCAAAAGCATGGCTGTGACCAAGATGTTTGTCATCAGGCCAAAGGTCAGGAAGACAATGTGCGTGACAACTCCATATCTAGCCTTGATGACTTCGAGGAAAGTATGCGCATTTGGAGCACGGCGCTTTAGTCTAGGAGTCTGTCAGTATAGTGCTAGGATGTTAAACAAACCGAGGTAGGTATACTCAATAGCCAATGTAGCGAAAAGGAGGATCTGCACCGTAGCTCCGGATGCATACCAGAACGGTCCAGAGACGCCATAAGAATAGGCAACGCCTGACGACTGGAGCAGAGTCGCAGCCCAGGTCCAGCTGGAGACCACAGCAGCTGCTACGAGACCAGACTTGACCGTTCTACCGGCAGTGGAGAAAGCTTCCGATGTTTGGACCTAGATATACTTAGTCCTGTGATCTCTTCGACCCCGGGACCAGCACAAACCTCTCCATGATATCGCTTTAGAGCCCATGTCGTCCCGATCATGCCCAGGGCGAACGCGAATCCTAGACCGAGGATAATGCCATAGCCGAAGCCTTGTGAGAGAGGGACGTACGCAGACCCCGCTGTATCAGGCATGCTGGGTGAGTGTTTGCCTGTGTGTAGGTACTTTGGAGGGTCCAAACGAGAAGAAAAAGGCTCCAAATGGTCCTGAAGGGCAGGATTTTTCGTGGGATGTCGTGCAAGCTATATAGTTCATTCAGTATGACCTCCGGGGGGTTGTGTGGAGCCCACACAGGAGTTTCGATGATCAAAAACAACGACAAAAAGGAGATCTGGAGCTGTGACAGTACTCTGTACGAAGACAACATGACGATTTCCGTGGCTCTCGCATGCAAGCACGCGATCCTAGCCTACTGGAGAAGACTCAGCGCGTGGGTTTCTTCGATGGACGCCGATAACGGCAGATTCAACCATCGTCGCCAGCATGGCGACTGACGGACAGCCAGAACTCGACTGTAGGATGGTCCCTGGACAAGCCCTGGTGGTGTTTGTGGTTGGAGCACGACGGGGGTTTGCGAACCCAGGGATGCTTTGAAGCTTGTGACGCGCGCGAATGCAAGCTACGGGACTGCGGACACTGATAAGCAAGCAGCGTACCAATCAGTATAGACGACATGGGGGAGTTACGGAGGAGGAGCAGATCATCTGTACGATTGACGGTGATGGGGCTGATAGATAAAGACGACATGACACATCCATCTCTGGACAGTATGGACGTACCAAGGTCGATTTGATGCGGTTGCTTATCAGGCCAAGCAAGCGCGGCGGTGGTTGGCAGAAGAGGCTCTTTTCGAGGCTGATGGGGAAATGCTATGGAGCACACTACTCTTCCAAGCTTCTTCTTACCTGATTCCCTTTGCTAAGCCCATCCCCAGACAAGCCACCAGCTTCCCGCATATCTTAAAACTACTGTACAGTACCTGTATCTACAGTGCTGAGCAACAGTGGTCGCTACCATCATGATCTACCTCCAGGCTCGGCCCAGCTACGCCTTTTCTACCAGGCCCCTCCACGCAAAAGAGGAAGGAGGTCCACTCCTCTCATCCCTCCGGAGAACGAAGCCTCCTGTATCCTCCGCGGCCAGAGATTGCTTTTTGTTTGCTTATTCCATAATCTATTGCTACGTGTGCACTCAGATTTTCTGCTCGGAACCCAGATTGCCGCTTGTTCCGTGGGTAAAGACTGGCAGTCCCGAGGAATGGCCCCGTTACTAGTTTTATTCCCAGGCCAGACAGTTTCGCATGTGCGAGCGAAGATGCGTACAAGACGCGGCCATGAAGGCTTGCCCTGACTGTGCGGCGCGGGCACACCATCCGATCGAAACCATGCTAGAAAGGGTCGTTCAGCTTCCTATCTCTTACTTTGACCAAGACTGGGCGACCAAGGTTCGAGAGCGAGACTGATACTCAGGCATGTCCCCCGGGATCTTCTCGATGATAAGGACCACCACGAGATTAAGTAGCGACCCTTGCATCGGAGCTTACAGATAAAGAGCCACTTGATTGGCCTCTACGACTTCGGGGATGGCCTGGCCGCGTCTGAAGCTGCGATGCCATCTATTGTATGGTGGTCTCCGCGAGGCCCCATGGAAGTTGAACGCTTCTGCAGGTCTCTACAGGGCTTAGTAGCTTGAAGAATTTTTCCTGATACTTCGTACTACTGGGCAAACACTGCGCTTCTCGCCTGAGCCGCACATGCAACCCGTATCCAGGTGTTGTTCCAACCTGTTTCCACCCGATCCAAAAACAAAAGCAAAGCGTCCTCGCACAACCGAGGCGACGAGGAGAACAGTGCTGTGACTGAAAGAAAGAAGAAAGTCCAGGAAAACGGCGACTGGTGTGAAAATCGACTTCCCCCACGTGGACTTGGTTTTTGTAGTGGCTTCAATCAATCTGGGCAAAGACTTCCAATCGCTGTACCATCAGGGAAGTTGTATCCCGATGTCGGCGATTGTTTCATGGTGCAATATCGGAGGTTGTCCAGAGGCTGGAATTCTTCAGCGAGGGTTTGTCAATAAAGATCTAGATTCTATGTGGCTTGGTGGTCGAAGCTGGGAAGGCTTCGCGAGAAGACCAGTTTAGATATTGCGGCGTGGATGGCCAGGAAACGGATACCATGGTACGGATGCTAGATCTTGTGTTAAAAACATGCACCACTTAATATCAGCCTGAGTTCGTAGCGAGTCGTTGGTGCTCATGGGCTCGTTCTGTTCCAAAGCATTCTGCGATTTCACAACGTACTTTTGCAACGGCAACAGCCATCGCAACACATCCTGTGCCCGTTTGAAAGCGGATGTGCAAGACGTGGAGCCAGATTCACGTGTAGCACTATATTACCGACTTCCCTTCAAAGGTCTCAATCATGGATCGGGATCGAAAGAATATGCCCTGGATCAATCAGTGCGAAGTCTTCAACTTTGAACGTTCTGGTACAACATCCTCTCCAAGTGCATGTTCAAACAAGGCGCGTGACGGGTGAAAGTCGATGCATTTTGTAATCTGCGAATATGTATTGTACTCCCTTTTCGATACATGATCGACTCCTAAGATTACAAGGGCAGCCAACGCAAAGCATGGCGGTGGTTTTTCTAGTGCTCGTGGTGTGCCTCGCCGTGATATCCGACGACCTTAAATCTTCCAATCATCTCACCAACAGTGAAGAAACCCAATACCTGAGCGAAGACGATCCCGGCCGTAGTCAGTTGTCGAGAGTCCACGTTGCGGACGCTGCCGAGGAAAGATTCGGGGCTGGCGGTGTTTGACAATGAGCTCAAGCTGGAGCCGATTGTTCGAGGGTTGCGGAAGACATTGACCAAAGGCTGGAAGTATGACTGCCACTGTGCTGAGGATCTGAGATTCATCATCAATCATTGCTCAAAAAGGAAGTTCGTCGGCAACACTCACGGAGGAGCCATGTTTTGACCCTTGAAAACAAGTCTTGCGAGCTCCAACCCGACGCGTGAGTAGTACACAGTCGGTGGTATTAAAGCTGTCTACAGTCAACAATCCGCATCCATGTCGATCCCACGGCCAGATGACCTACATTCAACAAAAGAAATCACTCGTCCTGTTCTTCCGCCAATCTTGCTCACTGCATTGTAGGCCGACGATCCAACTCTGGTGATGGCCGAGCCGGCGGAGCTCTGAACTCGGCTGAGGCCTTCTGATGCTTTTGATACAGCTTGCTTGCCAGTTTCCTGTGCCTTCGAGGCCGCCTCTGAAGTGGTCGAAGCTTGTCTGAAAGCGTTTCGGCGCAAGACAAGTCGGCTTTGGCGGAGAACGGCTCGAGAGACCGGAGCTGCAGACATGGCTACAGAAGCTCCCTAAGGGGATGCAGAGGATGGGAGGAGAGGTGAAGAAAGAGTTTGCGTGACTACACACCGGGAAAGGTGCGTCCTGATCACAGATATCGAATGATGGTGGTTGCGAAGAGGGAGTGAAAAGGCATGAAAAGCAGCTTCCCAAATTCTCCCGATCACTGCCATTCCACACCAAAAACTGCGCCCAGACTCCAAAGCTCGTGATTGGCCCAAATATTCTCCGGTACCTGGGCTGGCAACACCACCAAATCGGCAGGAACGAAGAGAGCAGAGAAAAACGACGACGAGTGTGTTACTTCTCATTCATCAGTGCTTCATTCTCGTTATCGAACCGATCTCATGTGGTCACCAAAGTCAGGTGTTGATGCTCATCTCGACGCTGCTTCTCCTTCGCCGTTCAAGGCATCGTCCTCGTCCTCGTCGCCGTTGCGCTTGCCCCTGCCTATTCAGACCCGTCTACCCTTTTTTCCGCATGTCCATTCGCCTCGCCTCGCCTCACTTCCTCTTGGACCCCCCTAAACATTGTCTCACGTCGGCCATACCCAGTCTTGTGGTTGTCAAAAGAACCTGAAACGATCCGTGAGGCCACCCTTGACCCAGAGGAATCCATATCCGAGCTCCCCGGTGACAGTGCCGGCCCCCAGCCCCTGCAGTAGACCCGATCTTCGGTTGTTTTTCACCCAACGCCCACCCAAGGCTGGGAAGACTTTTGATCATCTCTCTTTGAAGGCTCCCTTGACAACAATTCGCCATGTAGAAGAGACTCAACGACACGACACCATCATTCTGTTGCGCGCATGGGGTAGGTCTCTTCTGACTCGCGATTCTAGGGTTCTGGGGAGGGTGTTCTTTGTTTACTCGTTCGTCATGTTCTTGACTTTCATTACGGTTCCTCACTTTCTAGCAAACTTTTTCCACAGGCGCATTTGCTCTGATCCTGTCCTTCGAACGAGCTACAAAACCAGTTCCTCACTACACATGATTTTGTTGTGAGAATCCGAATCGTCAATGAGAAGGAGAGTCGGCAGCTAGTTCTCCAGGCTACGCGCCGTCTCCAGAATGGCCACCAAGTCGCGCCAGGCGCCTCGAAGATCATTAAGACAATCCCTCAAGGATGTCTTTATGCGTCGAATGCGAAAGTCATCAAGTCCTCCCAATACCATCGGATCTGGTATACTGCGCAGAGCAGATCCTTCAAGTTTTGTCCTTTCATCCGTCACCACCTTTACTTCCTTCTCCGACCTGACCAATAGCCAAGTCAGTCTGGACCAATGGATAATTTCTCGATCTATACCAAATCGATTTCAGTCACCTCCTCCCAACGTGGCCTCGGCAACGCGAGCTCGTCACACTCTGCTTCCGGCGACGAGTTTGAGCCAATTTGATCTTCACCACACATATCTGCAACAATCGACTGTCCCTCGCGGGTATGCACAACAGGCGGCGCTGCCAAGCTGTGCGTCTCTTCTTAGTCGAGAAGGGAGCATATCGACTCTATCATCATGCCCCAGCACATCCACATTGAGAGTGAGAGACTCTCGCCAGCATCTAATCGAGCAGCGTCGACCAATTTCGGGGCTCACGCCTTCACAGTCTATTCCGCAAAAACACCAAAATCGGAAGAAGCAGGTGTCATGGCTGCAATCTCCATCCGTCAGTTCTGCATCCATGTACGAAACTCATTCTGAAAGTCACAGCTGGCGGAGCAGCGAGAGTGTGTTCGGAGATATGCCCCTGGTCGAGCACTTCAGGTCTTTTTGTGTGCTTGATACGGCTACTGCAGGCTTCCCCGTGGTGGCTGCGTCTCAAGAGCTCAGATACATCTTTGAAATTGGCGAGCACTTCTTTCTCAATAGTTGCGAATGTGAAGGAGCTTCGATGGACATTGTGACTGGCCATGATGCGGCGGGAGATCCGGTCACTCACCTTGTACTCTTCAGCCCATTGATCATTCCGAGCAGTGGTCGCAGCAGGTTTATGCTCGCAAGCTTGGTCGATGTCACCCGGTTTATCTCTGGGGCTGCTTCGTTGCCAGAATTGGACAAATCCCCGGAAAGTTCTCTCGCGGAGAGTGATCTGCAGACACCACGGCAGGATCGCTTAGAACCTAGCTGGGTTGCATCGACTCCCGAGCTGTCAGCGGAGGACCTTCTAGGTGGTTGCGTCCTACCAGGAGATAGAGGAGCTGAGTCACTAGGTATCGCACATCGAGAAGACATCTGGCTGAACCTTGCGCATGAGGAGAAGAGTAGATCATCGACACGCAGTAACACTCCTCGGTCAACACCGGCAAGCCATGCGCGAACAAAGTCTTCCAAGTCGGCACCTTCGTCTACCAACAGCAGCACTGTGGATGAGGTTTTGGAGGAGTTTATGGGCAGCTTGCAAGAGTTATACTCCGACTTTTTCCTGCTCGGTAAATCTCCCCTCGATGACACTTACTATGAAATCTGCAACGTGTCACCCACTGTGCACGCCGCGAAGGATTATGTCAATGGGCATCTTTCGCACACGGGGCCGGAAGCCATTGTAGAAATGAGTGAGCGCCTTGCGCAGGGCCAGCGCTTCTCAATGAAGGTGAAATGGGGTAACCAAGGCCTTGGGAAACATATGTATTGCAGCCCACTCTACGGGCAGAACTCTACCACGTGGATATGTTTCCTAGTGGACGACAACATGCCATCATTGTGGTGACGAAGCTTCTACTCCATCTGGAATGATGGCTTCCGAGTTGTGGCCGGGCTCGAGACACATGCGAATCGAAGGCTGTTGGTCTGGATAGCAATTACAATGTTGCTTTTCGTTACTTGACAGCGGGTGGCGAGGATACCACGACCCATCTCGCAGGGTGTCATTTTCTTCAAAGAGATGATCGCCAATCAATTCGTCTGACCCGAGCATTCGTCTCTCTCGTTGGAAAATGTCGATCAACAACAAGAGGTCCGGGCTGAGGTGAGGAGAGGTCCGAAAGAAAGATGGATGGAGTCGGATCAGCAAGAGAATGGCCGAGAACATGGATTAGCTCCTCAACGTCGCAATTGAAACGGTACGAAATCTTCGAGTGTCTACTGTACTGTTGGTGGCTTGCTCGGGGGCCAGATGGCGCCTCCCCGACACCTTGGATGGTTGCTTCTGGACTTGTTTTGGCTGTCTCCACGTCGCTCTGGGCAGCCCTCGGCAGACCACCAAATAGCCGGCCATTCCTCCTTGAGCTTGGGCCCCAATAATGCCTGCAACAACCTGCCGGGCTCAGCGACGCTTGCCCGATTGCCGCCGGGGGCCCTCACGGAGTCGGCATCACCCAAAGCATCCACCCTATCGAAGTTTCGCTCGTATTTTCGCTCGCCTACAAGGGCCTGTGCGGAAACGATACCACGATGGAACAATAACTTTAAGCCCAACACCCATGCTCGTCGTTGCTTTGTTCCACACATCTCGATCCACCCGTGCCCCGGCCAGACGCTGGTATTGTATTATCCGATAGGCATCGATCGCCTTCTCACTTGCGCCAGACGAGCGGCGGCTTGTACTTACTCCGTTACCACCCAACATCTAAGAAGGAATGATCTTCTTCTTCAATGTGACTCTCCATTGATTTTATTATACCAGACGTCTTCGATCTTCCTCGCAACGCCGATATAGAATCACGACCAGTCTCGACGTTCCACCTCCTCCCAGTTACCGACATACGCATCTCGACGCTATCTATGCCGCGAACTGGCCCTGCAACCTGCACTTACTGATCTCTCCCGACAACCTCTTGTCGGTTGAACTATCTGCAGATTTGGAAGAGGAAGTTGTCACAATGTTCAATGAAAATTTCTCCTTTGGCTCATCACCAGTTGAACATCAGTTGCCTCCGGGCGTTGAAGAGTGTACCTCGTCCGATATCTCCCCATTTACCTCACGATGCTCATCGCCGCGCGAGGACCGGATAGCCTCTTCTCAACGAGATTACCGTTTCGATTCGTACAGATATGCCGTTGCACCTCGACACCCTTCCGTCACGGCGCTTACGGCACAACTACAGTCTCACGCTCTCGATGACACTGAGATGAAGTCGCCGTCGCTGTCGCTCAGCGTTCCCTGCTCGCCTACCGATTCTGCAAGCGCAACAGATGTAGACGAGGGATTTTTTGATGGGCCCGACACTCCCGCTACTACAGCATCTGATGATTATGAGTCGGACGAAGTTGATCCTACCTGGTGGGATTTGAGCATGTCCGACGCTATGACAGCTACATCATCTCCCCGGCCATCATTATCCCTTGAAGCACAGGCCCTCTCCTCGTATACCATGCGACGAAGGCAACGGCAAGCATTGGTGAGGCTACAGTGTTTAGTGTCACGGGCGCCAGATCTAGCTATGTTGATTGAAGAATGCCACCCAAGTTCACTACCTCTTGGTAACGACACGGCGAGAATCTCGAAAGGGAGAAGCGATTCGACGAGCGGATTTTCGGGGTTGGGTTCAGCTGAAAGCACGAACACCGGACGAATAGAGAAAACCCGAAGTGGTTCAATTGCGACAGTCAGAAAACCAGTCAGGATGAGGAAGAGAACAAGTCCCTAGGCATTTGGCATTTGGCACTGTTGGCTCATCTGGACAGCTGTACATGTGGTTGCTTTACTCTCGTGTCGTGCGAGCGACGCAACACCGCCAATTAGCCTCTTTCTTCTCAAGAGCCATTTACCCGGCAAACAAGGTGAGGGATGTTCTGGAGGCAAAATCAGGGGACACCTGGCCCCGCACAAGACGAATTACCGATCCGATGCGGTGGACGAGTCTAGACAACAGAAGCCGATTGATTTCGCCTCGAGATTCTCCGAGATCAACGCTACTGTTGTGCCGCTACGGCAGCCCTGTCAATCGAGGCTAATATTGTATGTACGCGTGTCTTGGCGGACTTGTGCGTCATTGAGCACATGGTATGATAGGTGGACACGATCCATGTTGAACGGCATAAGTCGGCGTCTGCCAAAGCAGAGGCGGAGGGATGAGGCTCGTCATTGAGTGGAAGAAGACGGCATCGGCATCCGATATCGTCGTCGTCGCACATATCATCCGAGAAGGGAATTGCTGCATGCCTGCGGAGTATTTGAACCCCAAGTACGATACATTTCTCTTTTCTGGGAATACATTTTGAAAAGGACGAAATTCTCCGAGCGAATGAGCGAGGCATGTATAGGAGCAGGAGGGTTATCTTGCACGTTTTTACGAAGGCATAGCAAAGGGAAAGCATTACAGGTCTAAGGCGGAAACGGTGATTGATTTTTACGAGAGCTCATGATACCCAAGGTGTTGTTGCATGTTTACGGATTTCTTTTATAGTACAAGACTTTTGGTTTTCTTTCCACGATGGAGCAAGAGTAGTATTTATTGGTAATGCCAAAATAAAAACCAAATTGTATCCAGGAATTGTGCCAGAGCCTCCTTTTCTTTTTTGACCCTTGACGAAGTGAATATGGGTCAATGTCATGTCATCACAACGAGTTCTGAAAGTCCGTAGACTCAATTAGGACCGATGCTCATGCGCGTTGTTCCATTACGACGTGTACTCCTATGCACTTTCACTGTTTAAATTCAAGTCCCAAGATCGAATCGAGTCTCGGACATTTTTATATCTCCTGTGTAGTCACCTCCTTTCCTCTCATGAAGTCGTGACACACGTAGTATACTTGCACTTGTACCTGTGCTTGTACGTTGTAGACGGAGAAGTATCAAAGCGGCGGCAGCGTCACACGGTTCCCACGGCACCGCAGACGGCAACGACGATACGATACTTTCTTTGTTTAGCAGCACCGGTACCGTACCATATCACATCGCATCGCATCGCATCGCATATGCCAATTCATCATTTCTCGGTAGTGTAGGTCCTGTATATGGTATATACTGTATGGTATATATTGTGAGGTATACAGTGAAGCTGCGGCAGTCGCGAGCGGGTACAGCACTTTTCCAACGGTCCAACAAAACGTCTGAAGCCGCCGGTTCAACGTCGCCCGTGAACATAAAGTCTGCGTCGAGATGACAAAGAGCGGAAGCGCTCATCATTCGATAATTCTGTAGATACCATTTCGTGCATGCACCCCTTTCAAAGACTCCTCTTTGAAGACGTACGTACATACTGTGTAGCTGGCGGATCCGCGCTCGCTCGCGTGAGGGAGGACTCTTGTCAGTGTCTGACATGATTCGAACCCGGGACGAGTCAAAGTAGGTATGAAGGAAAGACGTGGAAAAGCGTGTGACAGACGGGGGGTATTAAGACAGTCCGTAATCTGCCCTTGCGCTTCCGCTTTCCGCTTGTGCCAGTATCAGGTTGATTACTTGGTAACCCCATGCTAGGTAATCAAGTCACGCAACATGCATGTCCCGGCGGCAGTCGAGAGAGAGAGAGCGATAAGATTGTGGTCTGTCTCGGTTGGGAACCGGCGGACTACGTTTGTCGGACGGCCTGAGTATGAGTGTGAGTATGAGTGTGAGTGTGAGTGTGAGTATCAGTAGACGATACAGTAGAGTGGGCGGATGCCATCATGTGGCGAGATGAGATGGTATCTGTACAGTACTGTATGTACTGTAGATACTGTACCTCAGGCTCACGTAGTAAGGAATGGAGTACTGTACGGATCCGGATGTGCATGTTTCCTCGAGATCCCAGATCCCAGATCCTGGCTCATACTCGTAGTGTACTTACTGTACAGTACATTGAGTACAGTAGGTGTCTCGTACGGACAAGGCTGAGCTGGGCTGATGGGCTCACGCATTGGTTGTAGTGGCGAGATGGCAATACAATTAACCCATGAAGCGACGTCGCGTGGTATGGGTTACTCGTACAGTGATACTTGGTTCACCGATTGTCCTTCAAGGCAGTCGGGGGCCATCGGCTACGGGGACCGCCGGCGGCGGGTGTACGGTGATAGCGGCGGCAGCACAGGTGGGGAGGTAATTGTATCCGAGACGGTTCCTGAGGGAGCACCCTAACGAAGGAGAGAAGCCCTGTACTCGTACGTCCAGTATGTACCTGGCCCGGTGCGCCTAGGTGTGGCGAGACGTACAGTACTGTAGAAAAAATACGAGGGATTACCTCGTATCCGGGCGGCTCCCCGGGCCACCTCCGGAAATCACTCGGAAGCTTTTCAGCGGTCTACTGTACAATACCTTCTGTTCCCTGGATACTCCGTACTCGTACGTACTGTAGGGAGGTAGTGATGGCCTCAGCTGGGCAATTTGCCGATTCAGACGGGACGTCGGCTAAGTTCCGGAGCAAAATATCACACAACTTGAGAAAAATAAGAAAAACCGTGCCACCGCCATCTAACTTGATGCGGTCCCGTACTGGCTCCGTACAAAGTACTCCATTAAGGGGGGTCAGTGTGTTTGCTTGAAAGACGTAATGGCAAGTAACATCACTCCGTAGTGGTTACTCCGTACAGTAAGTACAACATCGTAACAATTTGTGGGAGCATCCGAACCTACCTGAAGGGCCGCTCCGCCGTGGCATGATAACATACTGTACATACGAGTAGTTTACATATGATGTGTTTAGAATTTTTTTTCTTCTTCTCGTTTCCGAGAGATCTCGGAAAATTTCTTCCGGGGGGGGTTTACATAATCGTCCTCCATTTACTTGTATTTCCTCGTAGGTTGCGAGCACGGGCATCGATGCGTTCAAATGGAGGATACTCGTACTCGTACAGTGATCTGTTTACATGGTATTGTACCTGTACAGGTCGTGCCGCCGGAATCGTCGACCGTACTCCTAGCGGAAACGATCCGAAACAGGCTCTGATATCGGGTTGCTTTGGTTGTGATGGGACACGTCCGCTGTCCCGCTGGGATTGTTGGAAGGAGATACGGATACTTGGACCAATTTACTGTACAGCCTTCCGGCGGAACCGTCGTGGTCCGCTCGAGTACTTGTACTGTACAGGAGAAAACACATCGAGACAAGCATCCGGGACCGCAAAAAATGTCGTTTCCGCTCGAATAGAACAACAGGCACTGGTACTGTACAGTATTCCTTGAACGTGCTCGCGGCGGCTCCGAAACAACACCACTACAGTACCGTATGTACAGTACATACATGAACGTGTGGTGCCCGGTAACCCAATCCAAGTATCAGGTGAGAGACGGCCGTTTGTGTGGATGGAGGCCGGATGCGGGCGATTTCCGAGCAACCATATACTGTACACCTACTGTACCTGTCGGCAATCTCTGCGGTACGGTACAGTACTGTAGGGACCTGGAAAGAAACGCTCACCAAGGCTTGACAAGGGAAGGTCTAGACTAGACACTTGAGGCTCACTACGCCACACCTCACGTTACATACTCCAAGTTGTACAATACAAAGCCCCAATCGATCACACGCGCTTCTTTTACCCGGTACTGTACTCGTAGGACGCAAGGTTCATGATCCGAGCACCGGCTGGGGGGGTTGAAGAAACCAGGGATCGAAAAAACCAGCAAGAGACCACATGGTGCGAACACTTACAATAGATTACAATACTTTGGACGTCCACCTCTCGTGACAGTACTCGTACTCTTACCCTGCGGCAGCGGCAGCGGCAGCAGAAGCAGCAGCGAACATGGAATGTAATGTTCAAACTGCCATGGTTCAATGCCATGTTCAATCAACACTCAATTGAACCCTTCCCATTCACCTTTCTCCCGATCATCTGTCTGGTGGGCTTTCTTCTTCTCCTGCATGCTATGAACTATCGCACCACGCTTCCGATTGACCTCCCGCCTCTCGTAGCCGCTTTGCGTGCCGATCCTGGCTTTCCGCTTCATCCGTTTGGTCTTGTCGTCGTCGTCGGCATGGATGGCACGTCGCGACTGGACGCCATGCAGTTTGAGATCCTTTCTGGTAGATTTCGACACGGATGGCAACGCATGTAGAAGCCACGGCTGCAAGCCCCCGTTAGCCACCGGGACTTGGGATGTCGTCGTGCTGCCGTTGCCGCTGCCTGCTTCTGTGGGCCGATCCGATCGAGCCTGGGCCTTTTCACTTGCGGCAATCACGTTGGCGATGCCTTTGACGTATTGGATATCTTCCTTGGTGTAGAAGCTGACACAGACACCGCCCTCGCGACCGGCTCTTCCCGTTCGGCCTGCGCGATGGACATATCCGGCCACCGTGTTGGGGATGTCGTAATTGACCACCACGTTCACACCACGAAAGTCCACGCCGCGCGACAGCAGATCCGTCGTGATTAGGATCCAGATTTTGCCCAGCCGGAAATTCTGCATGATGCTCGAGCGTGTATGTGTCGGGAGAGACGAGTGCAGCACCGCGATTCGCGAAGACCCTCCTGCCGGAGCAGGGATGTCGTACTTTAGCTCATCGTACAACGACTGTGCTCGGTCTATCGTCTGCGTGAAGACGAGGAACGGTGGTCGAAGCGGTGCCGCAGCAGCTTGCTTGCCCTTATCGGACGACGACCCTGAACGAGCCGGGTGAAGCAATTGGCGCATGCCCAAAAGCTTTCCAGATTCGGTGGCCGTGTAAGTTAGGCGATGTGATATTGTTGGTAAACTGATGTCTTTCAGCCCGATGATCGTCCGCAGCAATGGTGGCCGATCGTTACGGCGGATCTTCAGGCTCTTCTGGCGATCATGAATCGTTTGCACGGCAAGCTCCTCGACGTTCGAGCCTATTGTTGCCGACCACATACTGACTCGTAGCGTGGGAGATGTACAGGCTGACCAGACCGCTAGTGTCTGCGCGCGAAAGAGAGGGTCCAGAAGTACATCTGCCTCGTCGAATATTAGGGTCTCGATCTTGGGAAGAGGCTTAGCCGGTATTGTTTCGTCCTCTTCCCAAGACGGACAAAGCGCATGGACAAGACTAAGAGGTGTAGAGACGACTACATCGGCCTTGGTCAGCGTAGTGGCAGACTCTGTCGGATGCTCGTCCTCACTCTCCTTCTCGTCTTCTTCCCCCTCCGATTCATCATTTTCCATGGCCGATTCTTGCATCTCGAAAAGCCTCATTCCTTTCCTCATGGCTGTTATTCGTACACCTGTCTTCGTGCATAGTTTTCGTCCTTCTGTGACAATTTGCGATACGAGCTCTTTTGTTGGAGCCAGGATGATGGCGCTGATATGTTTTTCTGTATTGTCGGACTGCTGTCTGTGACGTCGTGATACCTTGTCTATCAGTGGAATGAGGAAAGCAAGAGTCTTCCCGCTTCCCGTAGGTGCAATAGTTAACAAATCCGGCTCTTTGTCATCTTCCGACAGACTCTGAAGGAGTAAAGGAATGGTTGCCGTTTGAACTTCCGTAGGCTGATAATACGCCTGCTCCGAGACATTATGAGTAAGGGATTTATTGGCGTTGTGCTGAGAGAGTTGAACGAATGAAACAAGAGGCTGAGGGAAAATGCGCGACTGTTCCTTTTGCGCCTTTCGTGATTCTTCGGTTTTGCCAGCTGAACGAAAACGATTTAAATCCACAATTTTTATCTTGTGCTTCTTTTGGTATTGTCGAATCTCATCGTCGGAGAGCGTGGTCGAGGCATCTTCTGACGCTATAGTCGCCGCTGTCACATCGTCTTCTCGTTTCCGTTTCTGACCTGAAGATGGATTAGAGGGGCCTGTATTTCTTGATTGCCCCGAAGTTGACGCTTGATTTTGTTGCGAAGACTTTGCGGTCCTTGATCTTAGCCCCGTAGACCGAGACAGTAGTTGGAGGGCATTCATCCTATGACACGGTCATTGTCCACTGTATATTCCAGCCGGACATCGAGTTCGCCTCAAGAGTAAGTAAATTCTGCGTCGTGATTCCAGGGCAAGGAAGATTTGGCTTTGATGCCAAGAATTTGCGGATGAACTTTGATCCAGAGATTGAGAATGCGGCTTCGTCATTTGAGTTGCATACATACTGTAAGGCATGTAACAGACTAAACGGCCTTCAAAATCACTGCGCATACGACCCGAGACTTGAGTTTTGGTCTACTTGCTGCGATACTTCCAGCTACTCTATCACGAGTTAACTCCCTGCTACACGTACGCAAAGGCCAGAGGTCAAAATTCGGGCGTCATTTTTCTGTCAGACGGCCCTAATTGTGTCATTTGCATGAACGTCTATTCTCGTGGCTACTGATTACGTAACATTACTGTCATCGTCGCAGGCTTTCCAAGTTTCTTCAGCCCAGTGCCAACCTGGACTGACTGCAATATTATCTTGCCCCAGAGCATGCAGCACTTAAGATATGGCGATAGCATCCCCGGAGAATCGCCTTGCTACGACTAGGCGTCCATATAAAACGCATAAACCCTGAAGGCGAGCCTCAAGATGGTCATCGGATTGCTCATATTGACCTCGATTCCTACCGTGACAGGTGTTGCCCAAGCCATCTCCGCGCAGAAGACTCGCGATGAGCGCCAGAAAGATGAGAAACGAATGAAGAAATTCCACATCGATGTATACTGCGAGGCTGTAAGCTCTCGCACAAAAGAGATTCATGACAAGAGGCTGGTCTTGAGGGATGACAAGATATGGATCGGCCCGAATGAAGCGGTGAATCCATGTCCAGAAGGCTATGTTGCCGAGTGTTTTTACATTGAGTATCCGGACAACGAAGTAAGCGATCCGACCATGTTCAAGCAAACACCTATCCTCGGTGGCAACTAACATGAGTCAAGAGAGTGCCGATACCGATTGGCCTTGTGAGCCAGGTTCGCGACGACCCTCCTTTGCTGAACTGGTTATACGTGGACAAGGACACGATGGAACTAAAGTACGGGAACAAAAGTGCAAGCATTGAACATCATGTTGGGCCTTGGGACTGGACCGAGGATGAAGAAGGCATCACGTTTGATGAGACGGAAGATTTCACAGCCGTGGAGGACCCACAATCCCACAAATGGCAGATATATTATGACATGGATAACGATGGACTGAGCAGATTTGTGCCGAAAGGACGGCGAAAGATACAAGTGAGCTTGGAGAGGACATTGATACCCGGTGCCAGCGTGCCTGGAGCATGATGGCATTCCTGATGGGCAGTCTTGTTTGTATTTGTAATGACGAATGTATTCCTCTTAGTAAGTCTGTCTAACAAGGGATACTTGAATCTTTGGGTAGTTGTATTCGAGACTTCACTTCACTTTCATTTCACTTGTACATTAACTTCCAGTTCTTTATTCTTGAGTCATATCTCATATCGTAGTGGTATTATCCTGCGATGCGCATTCAATCCCCATGCGCTCACCCGTTCATCGCATGGTTGACTGCCCTTTGTCTGTCCTTTGTCATGCATAACACTCTGCACGAGGCATCCTATTGCCAATAGTACATATGGACTGGCGCAAGTTGGTATATCACCAGCCAATTGTCGACACCCACATCGCGCAAGTCACAGTGCCAGTCCCAGTGCCAGTCCATTTCTTACAACAATGAATAGAAGCGCATCAGAGCCACATCTGTGGCAAATCATTGGAAAGAAAGGCGGGCCATGGGTCAAAGTCCCAATAAAGCCATTCACCGACGGCGAACCCAAAACTTGGCCCAGTAACAACTCTTGGAAAGGTAGATACCGCCCAAGTTCAGAGGAACGCTACTTAATTCACTTGGGCAAAGCATGGAAGAAGCAACAAAATGACCTGGCTCCCGGAGTTGACTACTACCTAGACAAACTTCCCGATGGTTATGCTCTGTTTGAGCTGGATCAACTTAGCGGCAGTCAAGTATTCAAACGCCTGTTCGGCCATCCTAGCGGAAACTACTATGATTCCATCGTGAAGTTTGAAGTTCACTTTTTATGGCTGATGTCCGGCAAACAGGGTGACTGTAAATGTATCAACTGTGGAAAACCTCAGGCAAAACCCGTCGCGGTGCAAAAGCCACGCCCCACCGAGTTTGAGCGACTTGTACCTCTGCGCAGAAGCGAACACAGCGGATATCAATCTGATAATACATCAGGATCGACCTCTGCTGGCAGTATGAAAGGCCGCCCTTCCAGAAGACCACAGCGTCAATTGAAACCGGCTGGAGCTCCCTACGCCGTCGACGAAGAGGGAAACGAAGATGTTTACAAAGGGTATCTCAGAAAGCTTGAAAATAGCAAGGATGGCAAGAAAGGAATCGAAGACGACATTCGCGAACTCAATTCTTTGGACTGGAGAGCTGAGCATGAGGAGTTCGCAAAGGAGATGAAGTATGGAGTTGAGCTGATAAAGCAACATCTCACCTTGATCTCACAACAGCATTCCTTCGCGCCTAGAATAGGCGAGCTCGTCCTCTGGACACCGCATTTTCTTGACGGGCACTATCTGATGCTAGACTCCGAAAGTGGCGAATTCAAGTTCTACTCATTCGACCAGAAGCAATTTCACGGATTTCCACGATGGCGGGCTGGTCTTGTCACCCAGGTACCATTGACAATTGCAACAGATGGCCGTGTTGACTTCCCGGACATTCAGACACTGCCAGATAAGAGCACTTCTCTTAACACTTCCGGCTTCCGTGTCGAGACCTTCCCAGACCCAAACGATGAGATTGATAAAACAGCATCCAAGCAGTACCGATATGTCCCCCTTCGGAACATCAGACCTCTGAGCCAATGGCAGATGCTACTTCATGGAATTCCACGCTCAGAGCAGCACCCTTCAATCATGTCTGCCTTGACCTGTATGACGAGCATATCGTTGTACGAGAAATGGTGGTTCAAGGGAGAATGGCCCAATGCAAGCATATTGTGCAAAGGAATATACATAGGTGCAGAATTCATCATGACAGGCGATACGGTCAGAATAACTCCCGATGCTAAGGCTGCGGGCAAGGTGAAGAAGTGTACAGATGTTATGATCGTGGACTCAATCAGACTGAATCTGCTAAACGTCCGGCCAGAAGACGTCTTACCAGATACACCGCTCCTCTCCGCTGCATCCTCGATTACTCTTGTGGGCAGAGCATACACTCTGGACATACGACGCCATTACACAATGCAGCATCAGGACCCAAATGCTGTCCAGACAGTGCTGCCGGTGCCAGTGCCAAAAGAGGAAGTCAAGACGGCCTTTCGACCTGTTGGCACGGGTGACTACGGTACTTGGTACTACCTACACGACCCAACCAAAAGATATCAGATCTCTTATGACCGAGTGCTGGGTAGGTTGTACGAAGCTGCGGCGGTGAAATTATGGACCGGCCAGTCACAATTCAAGCATAGGGGTCGTGAGCAGTTGGATACTAGGCCAAGCCTGGACTTTGATTTGAAAGCTATCGAGGAAGGTCGAAAATATGCGAGCGAGAACGACGAGCGCATCGAAGAACCAACACCGGGTCAATTGGGATGGTTTTGGGCCGACACCAGAGTTGAAGCACTGGATATTCAGACGATCAACGGTATTGAGGTTGGAAAGTATCACGATGCCAGAACGCCGCAGACTCTCCAGCAATGGCGGATGTATATGAAGCTTATCAATGGGCATACAGATACGCCAGAGCTCTTTAAGTTTACTTCGGATTTTGCCTCTCTGTCAGGACTGTCAGGGACGGGTGGTCGACGTGGAAGGAAGCCTGGCTCAAAGCTTATTAATGGCAAGGTGGTTATGCCAGGCGATCCAGGATATGAGGAGGCTGCTGGTAAAGCCATCACAGAGCCCAATTCAACGCCAAGACACAAGAGCAGTCAACTTGCCGGAGCTGCTTTGGTCTCAACCGATGACGAGAATGACGAAGACGACGAAGACGGCAGCGAGCATTTCGAAGATGCTGAGGAAGTGCTGCAATCGGTTGAGAATCCGTCGCTGGTGGATGCAGTTGATCGTGGAAGTCCTCTTCCCCAAAAGAAGAGGCCGCAAATTCAATCAAAGGCACAGATCATGCAGAACCCAGAGGAGATCAACGACTACGAAGACGACGACGAGTGGTTGCGTAATGGCCCCGTAATCAGGGGAGGAACAGAGGAATCCGAAGGCGGTGACTATCGGCCTGATTCTGAATAGAAGTCGGCTCGTTATGGACCTCAGGTTGAGAAGGTGTTGAATCAAGCGAGACATGGACATGAGTTGTCTGGTCAGGGACATCAAGTTCTTGGTAAGAAAGGTGCCTCAGATGGTCGAACTTGTGAACTTGTGGTGATTTAGATTAGATGGTCCTCAACTGTACAACTATCACCGAGAATCGTCTCGTAGCATGGTGCTGATTTTCCTAACCCCAGATTTAATGAATGTTTTCAAGACGGCTTTTCGCAGCCTACACGCATTGTTGATGATGATTTCGCATTGGTCTAGTGCCCATACAGACGTAGGAAGTGAACAATGATTCGTTAGAGACAAGAGCCACTAAGACATTTGTTCTTGTGTATGTCTGGCACTGCATATCAGTTCTCGTAGTGGTAGTTCGGGTGCAACTTTTGTTTAGAACACCACAAATTTTCCTGCGTTGCACAGCCTCGCGAAACCTGACAAGGCTGAGGATGAGGACAACGCCAAGACACACACACGTGATGAAATTGTTCGGTGCACCTGCCCTTTCAATTCTGTGAAATCGCAGTCTTGGCTTTCGCACATCCCAAATTCTGGCAAAGTCGATTTCGAGGATCAATCGACAACGCCGACAAACAGGACCATCTCTTTTACTACACACAACCGACAAGATGGTAGGACCACCCCGAAGTTATATCTGATGATATACAAGTACTCACAAATAGTTTTGCAGGTCCGCTACGCCCCCGCCGACCGCATTGCCAGCGCCAAATCGGCAAAGAGCCGTGGCAGCTACCTCCGAGTCAGCTTCAAGAACACCCGCGAGACCGCCCAGGCCATCAACGGCTGGAAACTCGAGCGCGCCGTCAAGTACCTTGAGAATGTTCAGGAATTGAAGGAGGCTGTCCCAATGAGAAGATACGCTGGCAGCACTGGCCGAACCGCACAAGGTATGAAGCACCGATTGAACAGAATTTTGGAAAACACAGAATCGACCGTGACTTTAATTATCGCCAACGGTCCCCTGTGGCTGTTAGTGGGTGCATATACCAAAGACGGTCGAAAGACCAGACATTTGCAATTGAAAACTACAAAAACGCGCACATCATTCCGAAACCAAAGTCAAACAATTGGACACATGTGGCTAACATTTCTTTTCCCCTGCGCACAGGCAAGCAATTCGGTGTCTCCAAGGCCCGCCACCCAGTCAAGTCCGCCGAATTCCTTCTCGGTCTGCTCAAGAACGCCGAAGCCAACGCCGACACCAAGGGACTCGACACCTCCAACCTGATCGTCAAGCACATCCAAGTCAACCAAGCCCCTAAGCAGCGTCGCCGAACATACCGTGCCCACGGTCGTATCAACCCATACATGTCCAACCCATGCCACATCGAACTGATTCTGACGGAAGGCGAGGAGGCTGTCACCAAGGCCGAGGAGTTGGGTGTCTCTCAGAGACTGAACTCCAGACAGCGAGGTGCTCAGAGACGGAAGGCCATCGCTTCCTCATAGACGATTTCCATGATCGGGCTACGACAGGCTATCACTGAGGATTTTGACGCATTGAAAATTGAACGAAAAATGGCGAAAATCTTTCTTCCCCGGCGTGAGAGATGATCAAAGGGTATTTGGTGAAGCACGTTCGATGGATGGGGGCGAGGGTGTCGCAAGCTAGAGACACAGTATGGCCCGGCTGCAGTGAGATGTAGTCGAGTTGGTACCGGCTTCGATTACATTCGCACTGCAGCATAGGAGGCCGTAGGACTTTTACGGGAAGAAGTGCATCTTGAAACTTGTAGCATGGTATTCCCTACAATGTGAAAAAGAAAAAACATTTCTGAAATTCGGTGTGTGTTTGTCTTTGTGTCATAACCTCAATGCACTCTTTGCGATCTTCTCTATTCGCTGTTGCATTGAGCCGTTGCTTGTCAAAAGGTGTTGTACCTTTTGCGCTCTCGTGTCCCTTTATCCCTCGTATTGAGCCTCATGGAAGTGTCATGAATCGTACAAAACTTTCGCAAGCAAGTAAACCCAATTCCCCTGTGCCGCCGCCGCTGTTCCTCAGCAATGAAATCTCCCAATCGCTAAATGTATGACCCCGATCTCTCGAATCCAGCCTCATATCGCCCTTCCAGTATTCCTAATGGCGCCAAATCTGCCACACCTGTTCTGTCGTGTGCAAAAAGGTTGATAACTCCAGTCTGCAAAGTCTGCATTCGACAAGAAACCCAATCCTCTCTCTCACTCTCCCTCTCTCTCTTGTCGAAATTTTGTGCTGGGTTTTGCCTTTGGTGATCCGTGTTCAACCGATTCTCACTGTCCGTTCATCTGGACTCTCACTCCTCTGTCATTTCTCGTTCAAGGCCAACCGATCTCATGAGGCAGCGTATCAAAATCCAGTACCTCTGCGAGGCACTTGCCGACGTTCTCGATGTTGTCTGGGTGCAGTCGTCTCGTCGTCGTCGTCAGAGTCTTCTTCGTAATAATCGTCAATGGCACTCCGGCGTGGCCAATCGTGCAATGGTTCAGATCTCGTCAGACGTAACCTGCTCATGTATGCCCCATTGGGCGAATTCGTGACCTCGGATTCAGCCAAGTCGGTCTCGTCCGGAGTTTCACGTTTGCTGCCGTAGTAACTGACCTCCCGAGACACGTAAACCTCGCCTGGGCCTTGCTGGAACTGGCCTGGTCTTGGGACAGCGGACATGACGGGGTATCGAGGAGTCCAGCCGAAGATTGGGATGTCAAAAAGACGCCATACAAGTTCGTTGATGGCTCTTGTCTCTTCGACGACAGTGCACAGAGTAAGTGGCCTGTCTGCGTAGTAGACCTCGTCTAGGAGGCGTGGCTCTCCCACCATGTCCTCCTCATCTTCATTGTCGATTGCAGAACTCGTTCGAGAACTGTCTGTCATCGAGCTATTCATGGGCATTTCCCGCCCTTGAGACTGCCTCGTGGCAGCCCTCGTGTGAGACCACTGTGGTCGTGGCTCTACACTGATGTTCGCCGCCATGCCAACATCCTCCTGGATCCCCCAAGGCCCCGTGAGACCAGACGCACCCCTAGGGCTCAATGTGGCCGGGCTCGCATCTCCAGCCAGCCCTGCCTGACGGGATTCCCCCGTAGGGGACACCACGCCAGACAGGTGCTGGACAGGAGATGTCCAGTGAGCAACGACCACGCCCAAACGCTCCCTGACGACGGCGTTCATCATATCACTATGATACGATCTTGGCTGCTGGATGTCTGTCGGAGGGCCGTTCGTCTCATGAGAGCGGCGTTGGGACAACAGCCGCCTCGTCTCCACGGCCTGTCGTGCCCAGGGCGAGACTCTTGTGTATCCGGTCTTTTTGACCCGTCTTTGACGGGTCGGCCGCGGCCCGAAGTCGTTGGCAAACGCAGATGGAAGGAGACTTCCATCTGGCCTCGTATGCTTCTCAACATACTTGGCTTTGTGCTTGTCTGTTGCCGCTTGTGCCTTGGAGGTGTGGATGAGGTCAATCCGTGCAGACTGCTGGTGCGCCTGCGCGCCCTCTCTGGCCGACTGGATGCTTTGGGTACGTTCGGGAGGATCAAGGGAGTTTGAGACGGTCTGAAAGGTGGTTTGGCGATTGTAGGACTCGAGGTTGGCCAAAAGCCCGGCCCATTCCATCTCGAGTTCGTCACGTCCTGTCGTGGTCGCCATGCTTGCTGCCTTTGTGTGAGGATTGTCTGGTCACAAAAAGACTTTGATGGTGGCCGGTACGATGATCTTGCAGTCTTGGATTGATGCTTGACACAAAGATGGACGGATCTTGATGCCTTGACATCAAGCAAGACTGGGATCGAGACGCTTATGAAGTTTGAGACTTTGGAAAATTTTGAGCAGCGAGGGCAATGATCAAAACAATAGGAGGTGCGTGTGTCCTTGTCACTCTCGGCGACACTCGGCGACAATGTCGTCGACGATGACATCGTGCTGAATGCCGGAATGTTCTGTTGTATGATGTCGCCTCTGGATCTTGCGCTGCTGACCAAACGAAGGCATTGGTGCACATCCTGATACAACCTTCCTTTCAATTTTGAGAACCTCCTTTGTCGGTGCGCCTTTTGACAAAATATATATAAAAATGTCATCAACCCATGATTGTTTGGGTCGATATCTCACTCAGACAATTGGAGGAGAACGTCTGCTTCAACAAGCCTTCTAAATAGCAGACCGCGATCTGCCCGACACGTTAGCAACGCGGTCGTGGACGGCATTCACCATGCTCTCAAACGTGAAGTTAACCGAGGCCAGAGGTCGGTTTCCTCAGTGCCTATTCCGGTCTCTTTCAGCGGTCAGCCTCTCCTGTGTCTGTGTCAGCAAGCTCTCCAAGCTCAACCCAATGGCGCGAACAGCAGTTCCTCGATCATCTCTTCCACTAGATAGCTGGGCTGGTCACCGCCGCAGCACGAAAAGAAAGCCGGCTCACGAGAAATACAGCTCGATGCAGCATTTTTTCAATGACAAGAGACATCAACTCCTCCGATCCTTACCGCCAACGGACAATTTCAATGAACGTATTGTTCCTGAGACCAGAGGAGAGCTTATCAGCCCATCACCACCAGGCTCAGCTCGAAAGGTATTGACAGAAGAAGGAGCTCGACTCAAAAGGTCAAAGATTTCCGGAAGAGGAGGGAAGAAACAAAACACTCCACAATATCAACTGGCAAAACGCCAGCTGAAGAACATGTGGAATGCCAAACCCACGACCAAGGAACAGGAAATCGAGAGAGAGCAAGCGACGCCGAAGATGAGGGCCTTCAACAAGACCTACAGGCTGAAAGAGTTTGGACGCATGAAGACCGACAACAATGCTGCGAAGAAGGCTGCAGAGCGGGGTGCACCGGACCAGTATGACAATGATGTACGCAGCGATATCGAGAGGGCAATCGCGATGGTACGGGCCGAGGCTGGTTGGATCAGACGCTTGCCGAAGAGGAAGAGGTGTGCCATAGAAGATGGTGACAATGGAAACGAGGAACATCCCTACAAGAAACGCAAGCTTTGGTAGAATCATAGTTGAGCTGAAGCCGCATCTCGGCAAACGTTGAATTGTTTGTGAAAAGTTACCGACGCCCTCTACGCCTGGAGTTCCTCATACTGAGCTTAGGTTGAAGGAAGCAATGTGCAACGAAGAGTCAAGCTGGCACTCGAAGTTTGTTGCCGACGAGGCGTTCTTTAGCAACAAGGAGTCAACACCAGACAGCTTGTTGCTAGTAGGTAAGAAACTGAGAGGGCCGCTCTTCGCAGCAATGCCGTTGTAATGTCCCAGTGACAGCTCCAGTATAACACGGCGGCCGGGATAGGAGAAGGGCTGCTTTATCGTGGGGTTGCGAGTAGGAATAATACGCGACAGACAGACAATGCAATGATGGGCATTGGAATTGAGTTCTCCATGGTAAACATGCCCAACGGAGACCGTTCAAAGTCCAAGTTTGAGATTGCAAAGATACAATAAGGGTGGTTGTGTTCAACGTCGCGATATGCTTTCCCCGCTAGGCGGCTATTCTTTTCCCGGCCAAGTTTAGCCGTTTGTGGCGTTTGACCCGCAATGAGATCCTCATGGGCGTGTGGCGGTGGTATCCCGTAACAGACCAATTTCCGAGGTCTATGTCGAGCCCCTGAGAGAATGTGCCCCGCGGAGGAAGGAGTACGGAGAGATACAATCATCTAATCGAACGCTGGTGACCGCACTTCACCGGTGTTGTCAGTCGCAGTGCTTCCTGCCCTGGAAGGATTGACTAGTTCTACCCATGTAGGATGGTGGAAGACTTACGGAGTATCTCCAACATGCATTGTTCGTACATTCCTAGAAAGGGAAGTTCCCAATGCCAATGCTACGCAGGTGAAAGATCATTCTAGCGTCGAAAAGTACGAGTACCGCAAGAAGTCGCCAGCCAGGACCTCGGCTCTGATCCGGTTTACCACGACCACGGGTTGAGAAAAAAGAATCCGCCAACAAAGGCCTCCTCTACCGAGATTTGTTCGAGATGGTTGAATAAAACATAGCCTATGCACCTGCAAGATTAGTGACCGAGATACAACTTCTACTTGGGAGATATGGCGTGTTTTCATCAGCATGGTCTTGGCCATTGGAGAAGGCCGCCGTAGTTGAGTAAAGTAGTCGGCATATTCCATATGGGATTACTATCATCGTATGACTAGAATGCCATGACTGCGATATAGTTGTCCCAGTATGAGGATCTGTTCCGAAACCGAGGCGTCCTCGTCGAGTCTAGAGCTGCCGATGCATTGTCGCACGTGGAGTAGAGACCTCATGGCGAGTCAAGGATCGTACAACCATCATGCCTCAACGGCAAACGCTTTCACACGCGAAAGAGGAGGCTGGCCTCTGGGCGAAGCGATCTGCGGGGAAGCAGGAGCAACGTCAAGGGGTGGCTGTCCGCCTCGTCGGAGTGCCACTAACGTATGTACTTCGTAGCTAGTCCGATCCTGGGGTCTGGATGTCCGCGCTTGATGCGGTATCTCGTGATGCCCCTTATAGGTCATGAGAGACACTTCCACCGGAGCGTCCGGTGGCTAATTTGCTGTGGCTTCGGGGCCCCGGATTTGATGACCACCTCGATGATCGTTCTGATGAGAAGGTTCCATCGACATCGAACCAAATGAGCTGAGCAAGGAGCACAAACTCTGGGCTTTTTGTGCCCAGCAACGCGCAACGAATGTGCGAAACAGATGGTACTGAATCGCCCTGGTCGACACCCTACCCAACAAGAGAAAACCGTACCAAGCCCGAGTATGGATCTGATCCTATGGCCAAGCCTGCCACAATCAGTATAATACGGTCACGTGAGGTCCACTTGGCCGGGTATATGGCCGACTGTGACCAGCCTTCGCCCTGTCCTCGTTCAATTATTCCCCATGACCGACTGCTGTAATTCCGCACCCTCCATCGCTTCGAATCTGTGGACGATCCATTGTGCCCAGAACCTAACTTACAGAGTCTTTCACACGCCAAAGAATGAAGACCAAAGCGGTAGATTTTTCGACTGCAGCCATGCCATCCGGTGGATGCTGTGCATACACCGTCCATCCCACCACGTCAGCTAGATTAGGCTATTTTTCCATATGCAAACCGAGGCAGCCTTACTGGATCGAGTTTGAATCCGTCAAGGGCTGTCTGAATATCTTGCTCTATCGAGCTTAGAATCCCGGAAGGGCCAAGGTGTGCGAAGATGCAACTCCAGCTCTGACGACTCCACGTTGCCCAGGGTTGTGCCCCGCGAGCATGGAGATGATGGGTTTGTGTTGACAGTGACCCTGTTTATTAACCCCCGGATCCTCTCCAGGTCTCCTCAAAACCGTCCCCAAGCTCACACTTTTCCTTCCTCCTTTGTCAGACACGCTCACCTTATACCTCAACATGGCAGACAAACTTCAAGATGAGAAGCGACTGGAATACGGGAGCGAGGAGAAGGGCCTGGGTGTCTCCTCTGAGCCCTCTCCACACCTTGGTCCCAATGATGGCCTCCGTACCGTCGACGCTGGTCTCCCCCCTGACGAGGTCATCGGCGAAATGAGCCCTGCTGAAGAGGCCCGCGCCATTCGCAAGATTGACTACCGCCTTATTCCTCTCCTCACCCTCTTGTACCTGTAAGTATACACAAGTGTGATGGCTGGTTCGCAGCTGACTTTTTCACCCAGCCTCGCATACATCGATCGAAGCAACCTGGGCAACGCGAAGATTGCCGGCATGTACGACGACCTGGAGCTTTACGGAATGAAATACAACACAGCTTTGACTGTGTTCTTTGTTACCTATACGATCTTCGAAATACCTAGCAACGTGGTGAGTTACCCCGGGGATTTGAGCGCTTCTGGTCGCGGTCGAGTTGACCGGCCCGCTCTCCACTTCCTCACGACGGAGATGTATTAATGTGGCTCTGTCTAGGTACTGAAAATCCTCAGACCATCTGTCTGGCTCTCGATAATCTGTTTTTCATGGGGTCTCGTCATGACTCTGATGGGTCTGGTCAACTCGTACGAGGGTCTAATTGCTGCGCGTATCTTCTTGGGTGTTGCCGAAGCTGGTTTTTTCCCTGCTGCTACTTTCGTACGTGGATCCAAAGCTCCAAGATCTCACTGAACAAGGGTTCCGGTCGAACTGACACGATCTTTTTCCAGCTCCTCACCATCTGGTATCGACGGTATGAAGTCCAGAGACGTATGGCCGTCTTCTACGCCGCGGCCTCGCTTTCCGGCGCTTTTTCTGGCCTGCTCGCATTCGCCATTGAGAAAATGGACGGCATTGCAGGCCTCGCGGGCTGGAAATGGATTTTCATCCTCGAAGGTCTCGCACCCGTAATCGTCTCCTTCACTTTATACTTCCTTCTCCCCGACAAGCCCGAAACGGCCAAATTCCTCACCATACGCGAGCGTGAGTTCGTCGTCAACCGAATTGCCCTGCACACCGGCTCTGGGTCTGGTCGTGTTACGAACGCCGACAAAATCAACTGGACCTCCTTCAAGTCCGGATTCAGGGACTGGCGAGTCTGGCTCTCCATCATCCCCTTCTGGGGCTGCAGTATCGGTACCTACGGCTTCACTGCGACCGTACCCACCGTCGTGAAAGATCTCGGATACAGCAACGCCAACGCCCAATTGATGACCATCCCAATCTACGTCGCGGCAACGTTCGCCACGGTCGGAGTTGCGTGGTGGTCCGATCGCATTCAACAACGCACGCCGTTCTTGATGGGCGGTTTCGCAGTCGCTTGTGTCGGATTCATCGGCGAGCTGGCGATTCCTCACCCTCGTCTGCCTGGTGTGACGTACTTCTTCCTGTTCCTCGTTGCCATCGGCCTATACTGCCCCTTCACATGCGTGGTGACGTTGGTCGGCAACAACCTTGCCCCGTCGAGCAAGCGTGCCGTCGGAATGGCACTGTTGATCAGTGTTGGAAACGTGAGTCAATATCCCTTCTTACTGTTTTGGATATCTCGCAGACAAAACCGAACGCTGACTTTTTTCATCAACCATTTCCAGATGGGCGGCATCTGTGGTTCCAACATCTACTTCGCTGCCGAGGCGCCCAAGTACCCCACCGGCTTCGGTGTGTGTCTCGCCATCTGTTTCCTTTCCATCGTCGCGGCAATCATCCTCCGCATTGCGTACCGCCGCGAGAACACGAGACGTGACGAGTATGTTGCTCGGGAAGGCGAAGCCGCGATCAAGGCCAAATTCTCCGAGCAGGAACTCTTGGAGCTGGGTGACTTGAGTCCATTCTACAGATACACTCTGTAAATGAGTCGTCAGAGCTAAAGGCCCGAAAACACAGGGTACATTTTATGTTCGACTTGAGATCGATCATGAAGAGCCGGCCACAACGGCACATCTGTCTGCTACAGCATGGGTAGGAAAGGTAGTCATAATGATCAATTGATGGCGGGAATTGCTGCACCAGCCTCGCCCCCGGATAGCCTTCGCGAAAATATAAACTCGAGAGTACACACTACTGTCCAGATGTTAAAGCCAGACGGGAGAGGATAAAGAACGAGCTGCGCCCAGAGTGCTACTTAGTCGAATTGCACAGGCTTATCGATGCTCAGGAGGAACATATCTATGCTCGCAGACCGATCAACATGTCAAAATCCACAAAGTCCATCCCACGCCGCGGGGGAATTTGCAGCAATCACCCAGAAGTCCGGCAATGATTGCGGAAGCACTGCAGATGATCACCTACGTGTATGGATTACTTTGTGTATTCGGAGCGCCGGTCGTGCTACGTTGTGGGCTGGTGGATATGTCTCGGTGCTTGTATGGTGTATGCGTACTTCGTATTTGGTCTCGAGGAGAATTCCCGTGTAGCCACTAGATTTCAGACTTGGCAAGACAAAAAATCTCATGTCACGCAGGAGGAACGATTTCGACAACACAAACGGAAGACGAGTAGGGAATGTTGGAGGGAGAGCAATCGTTTCTTGATTTTTCTGGTTTAGCTGAACGGCAAATGCCTTTCCCTCCTCCTTTCCGGATTCTGCAGCTAAACTACCTCCTGCTCATCCTCATCTAAATGTCGTGTCCATCAACACCTTGGCCGGCACCACCGTCTTTTCATTGATCAGGCCCATTGGCGTGCTGGTTTTGACGACGACTTGGGGCGAAATGCCCAGCTTTACTCTTGCCCCCTTTGCCTCCAATTGATCTGGCGTCGTGCCATTTGGCAGCGTTTGCTTGGAAACCACCACCATCGCGTTTTTCTTGAAGAGCGCACTTCCTCCTGGCATCTCGAAGCGGTATTGGTCGGTGCTGGAGAACATCATTATGGCCAGTCTGTGTGCTTCTTTCATCAGCGAGGCCATGTCCTCCCAATCTCGACTCGTCTTGGTGTGCATCAGGGGCAGCACAACCTCCCAGAGCTCGTTACCACGGTTCTGTGCTAGCTTGTCGACGAATCTCTGAAATTGGACATTCTGCCCTAGCTCTCGCAACTGTGCTGCGATTTTGTTAAACAGCTGGAACTTGACTTGAGCAGGCGTCGACTGGTAGACCTGGTTCTTGGCGTCGTCGATCATAGAGTCGATGTTGGCGTTGAAGCCTCGAAAGCTGTCGGCTCTCAGCACCTTGTCTTGAATCCAGGCATTGATGACCTTCGCCACCAACAGGTAACGGGTCGCTGGAGAAGTCATCAGAGGAAATGCCTGTGTCGGTGCTGCTGCTTGGAGAAACCGGTCTTTGATTTTTCTGTCCAGCTGGTTGTCCCTATGAGAGCTGGGAAAGTTGACATGAGCCCAGGTGAACTTCTCTACCATGTCGAAGACACGCGCGAACTGCTCTCTTATGGTGGTGGCAGTGCTTGTGGCTGCCGAAACCGGCACCAGTGCCAGGTGATTGTCTGGCTGTTGTATGCCACTCCCTGGTGTCTTTCCAGTGTTGTTGAATGATCTTTCCGCCGGAGATCCGAACGGATTGACACTGGATGGGCCGTGGGCGTTGTACGTTGACTGATGCGTTGAACGCATCGTTGGCGGCCCGTGCCTGTTGGACGTGTGTCCCTGCATTCTATCCTGCGGTGGGTTGTCTCCACACCCTATGGGTGTGGTGTTTGGTGCAGGATAGTATTGTCTCGGATTAGAGATTGCCACGCTCTGGTTCCGGATTGTGGCTTGTTGGCGTGCAATCGTGTCTCTTAATCCATTCATCTCATCCTCCATTTGTCGGAGGCGCACTCGAAGTTGTGACATCTCCCCATCTCTTTGTTGACCCTCCACTACTGACATTGGTGTCATGGCCCTGTATTGTATGAGATTTTGCAGTTCCTGTTGGATCTGAGCATGACTCATTCTGGCGGAATTCAATTGACTCTGTGCTTGATCAAGCACAGGCGAGGATCCAGAGGGCATGGCTGTGTTGCCGAAGTAGTGAGACATCTTTCCGGTGGTATGAAGTATGAGTATTGTCTGGAAAGGGTTGAAGGGTGTTGTGAAAAAACGTGCAGTCCGGCCTGTGGAAAAAGAAAATGGTTGGACGTTGATGGGGTTGGATGGTGAGATTATTTTGACTTCGCTTTCTTCTCTTTCTCTTGTGACGTGTGACAAGTATTCAATTACTTTCACGATTTCAGAGTTGCTGAAAATTCAAACTTATTCAGATCGACGGTGTTCGACTTAAACAAAAGTGATTGTGGTGACGAGGAATTGTTTGAGGCTGCTGAGGGAAGTCGGATGTGTTTAAACGTCGAATTGATATCGCCGATACTGTGATCTTGTTGAAAGTTCGATCTTCAGAGGTCTGTGACAGGAACGAGGGAGAAGAGGTGCGGTCAGGAGACAAAAAAGGGTAAGCTACGAAGAACAAGGTCAGTTCAGCGTCGTGCATAAAAACAGGACCCTAAGGCTAAGCCGCACTGGACGATATTATCAACCCTTCACCCTGAAGAAGACGAAGTTGTGTCGGTGTGATTCGAAAGGCTGCAAGATCCCAAACTCTTGAGAACACTGTTGATGATGGCAAAGTTGTTGTTGCTTCTCTCTTCGTGCTTTGGTCTGAGCAAGCTAGGGAAAGGCCCCTTGGTGAGATGAATGGTGTCGATGTTGGTTTCTGGAGAAGGAGATCGATGGCAAGAATTCTCAAACCTGCGCCTGTTGTCACTGTTTCGATCGACAAGAGCCTGTCCAAGGACTGTTGCATGTGTTCACAGAGGAAACAAGCCCAGGAGTGTCCAGATGGTTTGATGGTTGAAATGAAGAAGAATGAAGAAGGTTGGAGAGAGAGTCTGGTCAATTTATACCCTGGAGGTGGAAGGTTGTGTGGATCCTTGCAACTGTTGACGGCCATTCACTCTTTCACTTTGTCGTCACCTTCTCTGGCCGCGAATATCCATGTGCTTGCTGTGTTTGCCTGAGTGCAAGTGACAATGCTGATTGACTCAATCGTCAAGTCACGTGAGCGGTTGACAAGGCGCTGACCCCTGAATCAGGCAAAGAACACAGAGTGAGAGTGTTGTCATTTGTCATCCACAATGGCAGCGATCGTCACCTTCAGGTCAACCCTGAGAATGTGATCACTGTCCTGAGGTAAGACTCGTCCAAGGTGAGTGTTCAAGTGTGTGCTGATTCCCTCAGTACTCAGAACAGCAAGTCTTCTTGGGGGTTCCCACAACTGAGTCCACGAAAGGTTCAGAACATGGGTGATGCCACACTCAAGAATGGGTTTGTGTCATGTTTTGTTTTTGATCCTCCTCTTGATATCATCCAGTGAAGCCAGCGGGACAAAACACAGACATGGCAGGGCGAACATACCAGAGACACAAGAGACACCAGCTGCCATCAAGGCAGGGCTGAGCAGACTCTTGATCATATATATTTAGGATCTGTTGTTATCTGTTTAGTTGAATTGTCTTTGGTGTGAACTCTGCAGATCTTACTTACTTTAAAAGGTCGCCGGAAGGTCTCCTGACACGGGGATGATCCTTTACAAGAAAGAATCACCCCCGTGTCCAAGAGGAGAGGAAATCGACTGTGTTGCAGCAGACAGAGAGTGATTCAATAGGTCTTGATGGTGGTTGTGATTGATCTGTTGCTGTCCGCACTGAGGAAGGAAAAAGAGAAGAAGTCAGGAAGAGGAAGAGGAAGAGGGCAAGAATTTATAGTTTTCACCGTGGGCAAGAGCAGAGTCCCAGCCGCTTCCATTCATGATTTAGACAGCAAGCCAAGGAGCATTTGCGGCTGATGAAGTGCGGCTTGTGGTGAGAGAACGAGGGGCGATGTGCCTTTTCGTTTTACAGGCTGCCAAAGGGACAAACAAGAAAACAGCTTGCAGGCTGGTGGTTTCTCCTAATGTCACCATCTCAGGAGTGTCCTGTTGATTCTCTGCTTAGTCCTGAAAGCATTCCGCCTTAGACTCTGTCTTTTACAGGCAGCAACTCTTGGACAGCATCAGCACAAACATGACCTGATCAAACATGACCGGAATCACGCCTCCTGTTTCTCCTCCCCCTGAAGACCTTTGAAGGCCGTGTTGGACAAGTTGAGTGATATCTATCACAAATTGAGCTCCATTTTTCAGAGCTCCTGTCGTTTTCGACATCATTCCCTTCAAAAGAAAGTCCTTACTATGGGGAAATCTCTATTTTCGACCGTTCAATATCCTACTCCAGAACCTGTGGGCAATTCATCATGATGAATGAGCCATGGTAGCTAATGAGATTGCTGGCCTACATGGTCGATATCCTTATTCTTCCTCCTCCTCCTCCTCCTCCTCCTCCTCCTCCTCCTGAAGAACAAGTCTTTTGCTATCTCGAGCACTTGTCGTCCAGTGTTCAAGGCCAAGAGAAGCCACCAAGGCAGACCAGCATTGAGGGATTGAGGGGGGTGGCGCGTTCTTCTTCCTGACACCTGCACGTTAGCACAATGTAACCAAATCTTCCGGTACAGTAGTATCGACTTGTGGTCTCGTTTCGGTGCTGACACAATTCATCCCTAAGAAGGCGAGAGCAACATCGTCACCAAATTCCGGGGCATCCAAACCCTTGGAGCCATCAACAACAAGATCCTGGACAAAGACAACCGAAGAGCCACTTAACTATTTGCCGTACGCCGAGTCCTCACATACGAGAAATTGGTGGCAGGACAACTCATAGAGACATTAAAAACCACAAATTGAAGATGCTGGGCACATTGAAACAATACTTTCGCGTACATCACATTGGTTTGTACGAAGGAAGAGATGTTCTCATCAGAATGGCTCTTAGTACAACGACTGGAAGATTTCACAACAGCTACATTAACATACCTTGTGGGATTGCCTTGTTCTAGACCTGGAGAGCAAGCACTTTTCTTCTGAACCAGAGCCAAGAGTATCAGGAGACGAAGGCCCCGTGTTTTCGATGCTGATGTGATCTCGGATCATAACATACATTAATCTACATACACGATGAGCGCCAGGGTCTCATCCTTGATACAGAAGCGCTTCAACATCGGCATCCTTCAACCAGCATGGAGTTGTGTGCCATGTGTTAACAGGAGGTTCTCTCGGAGAACAGAGGGGCTTTCTACGTGTGAGTTCTGTGAGACGACTTCCAGAGACTCGAGGAGCGTGTCTGATAACCAAGAAAAGGATCGTTTATATCTATTCTGGTCACGAGTGCGCGTCGCGGCAGGACTTGAGATCAATTCTCCCCGGCCAACACCTCATACTTCGTCACCATGGGCTGGTTTTGCAGCTCTCAACGGTACCGGTCTTATCGTCGCGGAGGAAAGTGAGGATCGGATCAACACCTCCTTACTTGGCTCGGCAATGCTGGATCTTCTAGATTCACGGCCGATTTTGGCAAACGAGTCAACAATGGACCGCTAGATCTCAAGGATTGTAGACTCAAGGGTGCACTTCAGTAGGGGAGGGTCAATGAAGAGATGGGGGAGAGGTCACAACTACGAGTGTCCCTCTGACAAATGGAGGATGAGATGACTGGATTAAGAGACACGTTAGAGAAGTGAGAGGGAGCGTCTACGCAGAATGTCATGTAATTGCGACAATAGATAGAAGACACCGTTGATGACCGCTATGTCCTACCTTATAATCTGAGAATGTGACTCTGCAGCCGAACACTCATACATTTATTTCTCGCACGCGGCGAGCAGACTAATATTATTTCAGGATCTCTTCTTCCGCTGAACTCCTTCATGATCTGGATACTCAGATCAGAAGCTCAGCAGCTTCTGTTGAGAATTATATCGATCGCGTGGGTGGTACAGGATGCATCAGATCAACACTACCTTTATGTGCACATTCGCCAAATAAGCGAACATATTCCTTTGGAGTAAAGAAAAATGAACCACCCGTTGTTATATTCGATCTGCGTCGGTGAGGGAGGCTGCAAACAACCCATAAAGCCCTACCACATCAAGGTGCCTGCGGAGCGTCAAGAGGGCGCATCATCTTCTCGACTCATTACTTGTAGACAAAGGGGCGCGGGTTACTACAAGGCGGTCGCTACGAACTTCCATACACCAATAACTTCCAATCCTGAAATGGGCACACACCATGCTCAAAGAAAAAGGAGAAGTATTCGTTAGCGATTGAAAATCCTAGCAAATAGAGAAAGTCAGAAAAGGAACAACGTAGCATTTAGAGTATGTCCTGTCTATCGGTTAATGTTCTTTTCATCAAAAAGAAAATCATGTCAGGTTCATATCGGACAGAGAACTGCAACGCCGACCTACCAGAGCACCTGGATGGGCTCACGGTGAAGCAGTACCAGTGCTCGAGATACCTTGATACTGGAAGAACTTGGAGAAAGGCACTAAAAATGTCAATAATATCATCCCCAGATCTTGACACACCAGTCGAGTTTCCCGCTCTGACTATCCCAAGCTCCTCCCATAACGACGAAAGCACGACTGGCCCTATTCAGGCACCGCTGCTGGTTTGTGCCATATCGGCTGCCGTCCCTCCGTGACTCGTGACATAATGGATGGGAGTTTCGGATTCAACTCTTGGTTTCGGGAAAAATCACAATGCCTTGGTCCTAGAGAACAAGCTGCTGTAGACGGCGTCAACGACTGGCTGCGCGCTGATTTGCCTACCACCGAAGTAGCGACCGTTAAGGCCTTTGATTGCGTTCTCCCCACCCGACACACGTTCGAATTTCAGATAGATGTCGCCCTGAGTATTCGGGTCAAGCGAAATGTGCACGACATGACCATACTTCTCCTCGCACTCGGCTCGCACATCGTCCTCGAGCTCTTTGACCCAGCTGTCGCCTTCTTCCCTGTGCACTATTGTCAGTAAACATCACATCAAGCAGTGGACGACTTACTCAGTAGGGTCGAACATATTACGGAGCAAGACACAACGACTCGCTTGGCTGACGTTGACCGGAAGAGGTTTGCTCTCCTTCTTCGGAACAACGGTTCTCTTCTCGGACTCCGCGTTTGAATCATCTGTCCTGGCGAGTTTACGCATCAATGCATCTCTGCTATAGTTGTTGAAGTTCACACCGGCAACATCTGTATCGTCCAAAGCACTTGCACCGCCAGTGCCTTTATCATTGTCACGGCCGCCTGCGCGATCGAAGGTTCCGCCAGAGCCGCCAGCATGAGCGCCCCGTCCACCAGACCCAGAGAATGCAGAGCCTTGATAGCCGCTCTGGTTTGGACCTTGGAAGCGCTGAAGCAGATTGGCCGTTGATTCGGGGGTGAACTTGTCGTTGCCTAGACCCACGCGGATCGGGCGACCTGCAAGGTCAAAGCCGTTCATCTTCTCGAGGGCCTCACGAGCCTGGTTGGGATCACGAAATCTGGAGATGTTAGCACTAGTATGTAGCATCGATCAAAGAACGTACTGTACGAAGCCGTAACCACGGCTGCGACCTGTGTCATCTTTTTGAAGCTGCACAAACTCTAGCTCACCGAAAGGTTCGAAGACATTCTGCAAATCCTGTTCAGTGATGCTGAAGTGGATGTTTCCAACATAAAGGCGATGAAATGGAACAGAGTTATGATTGCCACTGCTCGCTTCGGGATTGCGAGCTTGTCGATTCTTTTCTGCTTCAGTGAGTTGAGCAATAATAGGGATTCCGAGTAGCTTCTGTCCAGTCATCTGAATAGCGAGGGGTACCGAATCTTCATCTTTGAACTCAACGTAGCCAACACTGTCAACCTGTTAGTACCAAAAAAGGCTATTCGGAAATGTGCATCAAACTTACCCCTTGGAACGCCCACTGACACGATCCTTGACGATTTGCGCCTCTTTGACCGGGCCAACCTTTTCGAAAAATTGGATCAGCTCTTTGGTTCGAAGTCGAGCGGCAAGTTGTTGTACAAAAACAGTTCTCCTGTCACGCTCATCCTCAGTAAGTTGTGGCTCTGGTGTCTTGCTTTTCAAGTGCTTTTTGGGGCTTTCAGAGCGACGGCGGTCTCTGTCACCCTTTTCACGATCCCGGCGCTCATCATCATCACGTCGTGGTCGTCCTTCTGGTCTGTAGTAGCGATCATATTCTGGAGACCTCGATCGTCGACGATGGTGACCTTCTTCACGTCTGGAGCGTCTTTTGTCATCTTCACGGCTCCGACTCCTCCTCCTGCTCCTGTGGCTGCCGTTAGCAGAGCCGTGTTCGCTTCTGGGGCTTCTCATGTCTTCGTCTCTGTCTCGATCTCGATCTCGATCCCTGCGGTGTTCTCGACTTCGATCCCGTCTTTTGCGGTCGCGGTCCCTATCATGGTCTCGTGAGCCATCACGATACTTGTCCTTATCGCGCCGCTCGTTGCGTTCGGTGCGGTGGCGGTCTTCATTGTCGCGAGGAGACTCTTTTACGTCGGTAGTAGCTGTGGAGTCGAGAAGAGCTTCGACATCGATTCCTGACATTTTGAACAAAAGTCGGCGGTTTGCTTAGAAATGGTATAGTTGCTGAAGGAGAGAGTCACTTGAGCTGTCAGAGCCGGGCAATGAAGCAAAGGGTGCGCAGGCAAACCCTTGCAAGAAAAGCGTCTAGTCGGTGCTGCTTCCTAATGAAAGCCTTCCTTCAGTCTGCGATGCGGCGGTTTCTGTTGTCTACGGTCAAAGACTGTGAGCAAAGACGAGAGTAGTTGGTCTGTTCATCCGAGAACAAATTTTGGAGAGTCGATCTATCGATCTGGTACGAGTAAATGATGCAGGTTGATGCGGACCAAGAGCAACGCAGTTTGCATTTGGCGCCTGTTTCGGCTTGGCGTGATTACGTAATGCGACATTGTCGACTGCCAATGTCTACTTGGGCCTGGTAATTCTATGCTCAACACCCTCATGAAGCAGATCCAAAGGGGGTCCAAAGGGAGTCCAAGGACCGCTTCCTGCCGTCCATCAATCCTGATCCCAGTCCTACTCCCGAGTCCTGCTGTCGCCACATCCATCGTCACCAGCTACCCTTGTTTCTGCGTGAGCATACATTCAGCGTAGAAGTCCATCTTTCACATGTTGATAGCAACCCAGGCAGAGACTTGCGGCACATGTTGGTCGTCATCAGCATCGTCTTGATCAAGCTGATCATCATCAGATGACTGTTCGTTACCACTAATGCTCGCTTCATAGCCCTCAGACATGTCGACACTTGAGCTTCGACGTATCGTTCCTACCTCGAGAGTTGACTCGGTTTGCTCAGCAGCGCATATCCTGCAACGCGGACAAACATAATTCTCAGAAGCTTGAGATATCTCTGCAAGATCCGAGCAACGAAGATGAATCCATCCATAAAGGCACGAGACGGAACTGCAGCGAATCATTTTCTCCTCGAACAGAGTCTCATCGCAGTAACAGGTAGCTCTTGGCTCCTCTTTGAGGATCACTTTAATCGCACCAGACTCAGGACTACCTGCTTCATCCTCAAATTCGGAGACCCGTTCACTCTCTTGCTCTCTTACATGGTCTAGGCGGTTTTTCCACTCCAGGCCTTGCTTCTTGTACCGGTGCCTGTAAGGTTCGTAGGGTACTGGAGGCACAATGCGAAGGTCTGGTTCGCGGTCTGATTCGTCATAATCTTGTTGGACTTGTTGACAGGTATGTCCATGGTTCATTTCTTTCAGTTCCTCGTGAATCCTCACAATCTCGTACTGTTTTTGACGCCGGCGCCGGAGGCCTTTTTTAGAGTTCGACCCTTCACCTGGCTCAAGCGTCGGTCCTTCAGGCAAGTAAGTGAAGAAGTGCTCATTCGGCGTTAGTGGAGGATGAAGCTTTTCTGCAGCCTTGATGATTTGTTCCCTGTCACAGGCTCCATCGAGGTTGTAAGGAAATGTCTTTTGTTCATTCTCACGTGTAGGCTCATTTCCCACAACTAGCTGGAAGCAACCAAGGCAGAGGTAGAATGGATTTGGCTGGGCTGATTGCATGTACATGCTCGCAAGGGTGTTTTCATGTGGGATGATGTACGTCACTTCCTCACAAGCAGTGCTGCATCGTTGACAGAGTCTGTCCGCATTATTCTGCCTGTGTAGGATGTCAACGGTTCGTCCATCTGTTTGGAGTTAATGTCAGCAACCAAACAAGCTGGCATGAGACCTTACCTGGCATATTGAACTTTGACGGCAAGTTGAAGCCTGGGCGCGAAAGATCTTTCTCAGTTCCCCCAGTCGATTCGAAAACCCGTCCAGCGTAATCTCGAGTCGTGACTTCTCTGGCCGATGGAGACATTTCCTTGTGGTTTGTTAGATCGTCTTCCTCCTTTGGTTCAGTCAAGGCCGAACGCGATTCTGCTTCACTATCCTCTGGTAAGTACGAGCTGGAGAGAGGCATGTCCTTGAGTCTCTGATACAAGGCCGGATGTGACCACCGAATGAAGTCTCTGATGCGACGCTCACTAATATGGTGACCCTCGAAAAGACGTCCAGAAAAGCTTCCTGTCCCTGAATCGCCGCACAGATACACCGAGTCCGCATGACGACCTCTTCTGTAAACACCAGTGGGAGCTGATAACGGCATATTTGCCGATGGCATGTGCATCTTTTCGACCGTGTTGGAAGGGAGGAGCTTTTGTGAGCTTGGTTTTGGAGCGCGCTCTAGTACTACTACAAAGAATTGGCATCTTGACCTGCTGTAACCTACTCGAGGTAAGGTGAGGCAGATGCGCTGAGTTCACCACTTTCCGATTCCAGAGTGAAGCTGCAGTGAACGAAAGCCGTACTCTGAGATCTCGACAGATTGACCTGTGAATTTAGTTTAGCCCAACAATCTAGAAACATGGTCTTGTGTTGTATTGCCGAGCAGTCTGTTTGCTCGCAAGGCAGAGATAGCTATCATTCCGTACGCCTCTGAGATCTATCTGCTCGGAACAAAGGTCCTGACCAAGTGATGAAATCAAAAAAGTCAATGCTTGGGGTTAGCTGGCGTCTCCAAGAGCTAGATTAACAGTGCATAGCCTTGCCTTCTTGAAACACGTAAGTCATGTTGAGTGATGCGGGATCCTGCTTGCTACTACAGCAATAGGATTAGTGAACACACGCGATTTGCAGGATGTAAAGCTGTTCAGTTGTGGATGTTGTTGAGATAATTGATAGTTTATCATGAATTCTGAGTGACCGTGTATGAAGTGTTTTGCCATGTTGGCAACAAGGACAATCACTTTGGTGCTTTTTTGTTTGACCTTTGCAGGTCAGATAAGGCTGCAGTCTTCTAAACGTTCATTGGCCATTGCAAAACAGCGCGCTATTACCAAGTAGGAATGGCGGAATAAAACTCTTGGCCACACGAACTCTCCAACACAAGGATAAACGCAGTTTCACAAGATCTCAAAATCCGACTTCATAACGACAACGACAATTCACATCGTCCACATAACCGCAACTTTCAGAGGTATGTCGACCTTCATGCGCTCTTCAGCTGGCCTTAGATGAGCAATCGGATTGCGCATCTGGATTGTAGCATTTCCGGATGGCGGACTCACGATACGCTCATCTTTTGCGACACGAGCTGAAGAACCCTTGAATGGGCACTCTTCCTGCTCGAGGCTTCTGAAGACTAACGTGTTTTCCCACAGACACCTCAAGTCCTCGTTCTTCCCGACTTGAGAATCTCACTACCCCACCGCCAAAATGGTCAAGACCTCCGTTCTCAACGACGCTCTCAAGAGCATCAACAATGCTGAAAAGGCCGGCAAGCGTCAAGTTCTGATCAGACCCAGTTCCAAGGTCATCATCAAGTTCTTGTCTGTCATGCAGAAGCATGGTACGTTTTTGTTTGCCCCCAGCATTGCTATTGTATAAGAAGGAGGAGGACTACGCATGGCATTCGGGTTGATAACTAGGCGGTGGTTTCAGTTTGCTCAACAACCTTTGCCCTTTAAGTACCCGAGAAATCAAGATCTCGGCGGTCGATCTTACACATTTGCTTTCTCTCTTCGTGTTGGTTACATGTTTATTCGATCGCAACATCCTATTCCTCAACTTCTGCTGACAGGCTATGTGCAGGTTACATCGGTGAATTCGAGGAGGTTGACGACCACCGCAACGGCAAGATTGTCATCCAGCTTAACGGCCGTTTGAACAAAACTGGTGTCATCTCACCCCGCTACAACGTTCAGCTTCGAGATCTCGAGAAGTGGGTTGTCAAGTTGTTGCCATCTCGTCAATTCGGATACATCGTCCTGACCACCAGCGCTGGTATCATGGACCACGAGGAGGCCAGAAGAAAGCACGTCGCCGGGAAGGTTATTGGCTTCTTCTACTAGACATTGCGTCTTCCAATGTTTTCTGATGATGGCATGAGCGTTGGGAAAGATACCAAAAAGTTCACTCGAATTTTCCAGTTTGTCATAGAGCCTGGACAAGACACCAAGTAGATCATGAGGCAGAGCCTGTCAAATCAATAAAATCATCGTCTGCCAGAAAACAGAAATCCAGAAACATGCATGCTTGTTCGGAGTACTCGTACAGACTTCTCCCAGTGCCTGAGTCTCCTCGCTTGCCTCGCGTAACTTTGGCGTACCACAAATGTCCCCACCGCACTTTTCACACTGTGCCAAGCCGGCCCGCCCACAATACCTATCTCTGCGACTTTGAACATCAAGTCTTTCAGCATCTCTTACTATCCGTCAAGACAACATCGCAAACATGGTATGATTGTTTCCAACCCCGGTGATGGTCTCTTGGAGAATCCGTAACTAACGATACCAGGCGCCCGCAGCATCATCCGGCGGCAAGAAGCAAAAGAAGAAGTGGTCAAAGGGAAAGGGTACGTTTCGAAACTGCGCATCCACGTTCACCATCTCAACTGTCTAAATTAGAAGGATTCGCATTCTTCTGATCCAAAAGCTGATAACTCTGCTCGTATACAGTCAAGGACAAGGCCAACCACGCCGTTGTCTTGGACAAGGCCACCTCCGATAAGCTCAACAAGGACGTTCAATCGTACAGACTCATCACCGTCGCTGTTCTCGTCGACAGACTGAAGATCAATGGATCGCTAGCACGAAAGGCGCTCGCCGATCTCGAAGACCGAGGTGTTATTCGCAAGGTCGTGGCACATCACAGTGGTGGAATCTACACGAGAGCGGCTGCCGGCAGCGACTAAATGACAATTGGGCGAACGAAGCAAGGCGACAAGGAAAAAATGATTCTGTTTTTGCAGGTCACCAATGCCGAGTGGACAATAAGTCTTTGATGGCGTCTGTATGATGGTCACGAATATGCATCTGGGAAGGTCCAATTGTGGTCGAGGATGGCCACGGGTGAGAACTGAGACAGGCATAATGCAAATCTCCTGCACATATGGAGGACTGGTCAGCAATTTTCAGACCCATGGTCACGATGATCCCGAGGGACACGAGACCCCATTCTAGATTATTGTCTGTGGTAACCTTCGTTCCAGGAGGAATCGATATCCGCGTTGTCTTTCATGTTTTGTTTCAACTAACATTCAACTCCATTCCTTCTCGTCCCGAGCTTAACTACTGGACCGGTTTCCCCGGCGCTTTGTCTGCTTCGTTCCCCCTCTTCCTCTTGGGTCGTCCTTTCTGAGCAGGCTCGCACAACTTTGGGGGATCACCTGTGTACTCTGGCACGCCTACCAGCTTTCCCACCTCAAAGTATTTCTTATGGTTCCTGTAGAAGGCCTCCCACTTGTTAACTTCCTGGAGAACACGCTTCTTCGCATTCCTTCTCTCCTTCTCAGCTCTTGTTTTTCTGGCTCCGCTCGAGATGTCTTCATCAACCTCTTCTATGGGAATGTAGATTTCTTCTGCTCCTCTCAGATCGCCCGTTCGATCTTCCAAGAAGCACCCGGTGACGAACGCCCTAGTAGCGTCTCTCCCAGCAAACACTTCATAGCTTCCACCAGGACCATAGGTCCGTCTCCCCTCCGTCACATCGAAGATTGTGCCATTGATGGCGAGATATATCGGTTTCTTTGGGTCTGTGCCGTTGTATAGCACCAGTTCGTCAGGATGTAGATACAGTGGCCCTCTCCACCATCGTGTGAGTTGTGTAGGATTCGTAAACCAGGGTCGGTAGTTCCAAGTGAAGGAGGAGCCAGAAGTTAGGTAGTATGATAATGCGCAGGAGACGCCAACAAGCGTTATTATGACTCGGAGGACATCGAGGACGGAGATTACTCGAGACGATTGATCTTCGAGCTCATTGTGGTCTGAGGATCTCGCTCGCACTGGTGAGGTCTGGGTCTTTGGTGGACGCCTACGTACGGAAGAGTCTGCCATTTTCACAAGGCTCCAAGGCTGGTGGCAGAGAACGCGTTTCCAAGACTTTGGTCATCGAGTTGTAAGATGTCGGTGTCGACAACAATTTGTCTGGTGAGATGTGGGGAATTGCGTAGCTGCAACCGCAGGCTGGGAGGTCGAATAGGCCGCGGCCTAAAGGACCAGCCACACGGATTCGATCGATTCAAAGCACAACCACCCATTCCCCAGCGCTCGTCCCTCTTTTGTCCTCTACGATTCTTATCGATTGCGCATTGACTGCACTCTATACGTGGCAAAGGTATATCCATTTCTTCTCAGGAAGTTGTGTTAGTTTCAATCTACCGAGACAACGACGAACAAGCGCCGGCTTGACAAAGTAAACAAACGAGCCGCGATCATATCCAAAATCTCCATTTCACGACTTCGGAGCGTCGAGCAGCCTGCCTCCATGCATATATAAGTCCGCACCTTGTGCGATAGTAAATGCGAGATGTCCTACCAATATACTGTCACCGAACGCAGGCGCAGAACAGCGAATACTGGTGGTCACGGCCACTCCGGGCATAGGTCAACATTTGGCTACTGGGTACCCTTGGTCGTCACTGTCACAGCTGCCGCCATTGGAGTTGCCGCCTGGGTATGGAGTGAACGGCGCGATGATGAAGAAGAGTCGAGCGAAGAGGAACACTACCCGGGAGGAGTGCCACCTCCAGGATATGCAAGCATGAGTGGTGCGCTACCTGCTGGGCCACCGCCGCCCGCTGGCTATCCAGGGCCTTCAGGACCAGAAGGCTTTCAGGGTCCGCCGATGATGCCTGGACCAGACCAACCCGGGGGCTTCCAAGGCCTTCCACCTCCTCCCGGATTTCAAGGTCCAGGTCCTGAAGGCTATCGTGAAGCTGGCGGAGAATATTACGCTTCTCGGTCAACGGCAGAAGAGCAGCAGGAAGAGACTGGTTTCGTTGCGAAGATGTCAAGTGCACTTGGTTTTGGTCGGTCAGCAACCCCATCGCAGCCGTTGACGCGAGGGGACTCTGTTCAACAGCCTTATGACTGGGCTAACAAACCATTCGCTTCCGGAGTCGCAGCTGCTGGCGCTATGGTCGGTGCTGCCATTAGCTCCATCAGAGGTGACGGTGGGGAAGGCTACGAAGATCACGAACGGTGGAGTGAAGAAGTCGAACAACGCGAGAGCGGGAGGGACGTCAAGCAAGGAATTAAGCGGAGGGGAACAGCCGACGAGTTCTTCTCTGGCGACGTCGAAATTCTAAGAGAGTCTTCGATTGCTCGTCAAAAGAGAAAAACTGTAGCTGTCGTTGTTTCTGCGGCCGGTCTGGGATCTGATGGTGATGTGGATCACGCTGTAAGTTTTGTTTTTTTCAACAGCCAACACTCAGTCCACGCAAGCTAACGAGAGCAAGTCCATTCTGTCACATCTGCCTGAATATGTTGATCCCGACACGACCAGGGTTTTTGTTCTGATCTACGCTCCTGAATTGAAAACGCATCCACTTAGCAATAGAAGGCCGTCTCAGTCAATGACATCCTCCTTCTCGAACATTAGCCAGGCTGAAGCGCATACACCCGCTCAAACACCCGGTGACTTCCCTTCAGGAACACCAGATGATGGCATACTAGCACATGTTGATCCCAAGCCAGTTGAAGATGGATTTTCGGCTTATAAGACTCTTCGCGATCAAGCTCTCACGATAGTGGACAGGGAGACAATGATTCTCCCATTCACTTCATCGAGAGGACACAAACACATCTTACGAAGCCTGGCACCAGAACTTGTATACATTCAAGAATCTCTTTGCGGAGCTGATGGCGAAATTGTTTCAGAGCTTTCGGGTTGGGTGCGCCAAACTGTCGTTGTCATTGGTGATGAGGGGGGTCATGGTGGCTTAGTTGACACCGACGATGAGTCGGTCACACATAAGCTTGAAACATGGTGGCAAAAAGAGGAGAGGACTGGACTCGGGAAGCGTGTGGGAGTCGTCGAGAGTCTGAAGATAGGCGAGGATTGGCAAAGGCGGATCAACGATCGAGACTGAACTGATTGACGTTGACGATTCTATGTCGACAAAGAGCATAATGGCTACAGAAGTCCAAAGGTGCGACGTGAATAGTCTACTTACTGCTTAGCGTATGAAAAATGTGTTTGATACCGAGGATTTGCGCCTATGACCACAGAGTACGATACCTCGCGACTCTGTATACCTGTTCGATGTATCACACTGGCCAGTGAGTCAATCTACGGAACACTGTTGCTTAGGTCGTTAAACTCGCTTATGCAGTCAGCAGGAGGGACCTCTGCAAAGCCTTAAGCAGGACTGGTCGTGGTCGCGGTTCTCGGTCCCGGGTCTCCAGTATGACTGCCACTCCCAGGTACTGATACCATAAGTTACAATGGTACAGAATACTCCGTCTTTGTACCGTTCTTCGTTGGACGTAGCCTACGGCTGAGCCTCGACATATTGATTGGCCTAGGCGCGTGCCCCCTGTGGGTCTCAGCCTCGCGCGACCAGTGCTCTTCAACGCCAGAGGCGAAGGCGATGGCAGAATCAGATTTCAAGCAATACCACTGGCATGCCCACAATGTCATAAGTTTCTTGGGATTGACATACACAGAGCGTTAATTCATTGGCGGCGACCCTATGAATTGTGACAACAATTGATCCTTGCTGTGTTTTGCATACAGGTCACACTCATCGAGAAGATCTGTACGTATCATCGAGCCTAACCTCGAATCAAACTCCCTGACCGGAATGTCACCATCGAGTACAAATTCTGGACGAACCAAAGATCTCTCTGAAGTTCAGAGTAGGGGCTTGGGATGTAAAGACGCACGTGACACTAAGATCTGTGCCAAGACCGAGCATCCTTAATCATACCCGATCTCGCGAGGACCTGCGCATGAGCGACGACGTACGAACGACCATCATACAGCGATTTCCATCCAACACGCATCAGTTTCCGCACCCCTCTCGGTCTGTCAACGTTACACGTCTTGGAACATTTGGTAGTACTGCGAGATCAGCAATATATACCCTCGAAGTTGCTTGCGACGCCTTGACGTGCCCCTCATGATGCGCGTGTCGCCAGTGCCGTCGCAAACTGGCCGGGAACCTTTACAGGCTTCTGCAGCTTTTGAAGACTCGTTGTGACACATCCAAGAGCTGGGAACCCATTTCAATCAGTAATCACTCCCAGGATGGCTGCCGTCGCCACGAAGGCCACGGGCACAGCCACCAAGATGAAGAAGCCGCCTGCACCGATCCTTCAGACGAATACGAACGGGACGAAGCCCGCTGCACCCTCTTCCTCCCCGACCAGTGCCAGGAAGACACTCCCTGGTCAAAGTCAAACTCCTACCTCTGCGGCTAGCAATACTGCCGGAGCAAATGGCACTGCGAGGCCAAATCGAAGACTACAACGACTCAATACGAGAAATAGCACGACAGATGCCATGGGCTCAGACAAACGAGGCACCAAGAAATTTCCTGAGCCATATGGTATGTTCCCTACACGAGATCTCGTGTGTCTTTGGACTGACACGTGCCTTGGCTGTAGTTCCTAAAGAATCTCACATCCTTCGGAAATTCAAAGGTTGTACGCCCTCTCTTATTGTTCACCTGCACCCTACCCACTTCCGCTTCGATCAACAAGAAGGAAGTTTCAGTTACCACTCCGAGATGCGCATCTTCATTGAGCACCTGGCTAAAGGAACAATACCGCATGATATGGTGGAAGAATTTCGGAAGTCAGAGGTCAGATACTATGATGGGTGGCTCATAGTCCGGGTACTCGACTACAAATCTGTCGCGAAGGATGCGGCTGCCAACGATGCCGCTACCGGAGACGAAGAGCCTTTCAGTATACACAATTACAACCAATACATCACTCCATCCCCGTACGTGCCATATCCAACGAAGGAGCAGTCGGTAGCTCGGTCACCCCCAACAAAGCAAGAGCATAGGGACTCCATACCAGGAGAGCTCAAAGATGCTATTAATTCCGACGACACTATTGATGTTGTACCGAAGTCAATGAAGCCAAAGCCCAAGATATATCATGTTGCTTTGCGGCCAACCATCCTCTCAAAGCATATGGATCTGGTGATTGATGCTATGACCCCTGATCCAAAATCTGTCAATCGAAAAGGACAAGCGAACTCGAGTAATCGAGCAACAGGATCAGCAGTCCCACAAACCCCGATCTCCGGAGTACCTTCAACGCCATCCACCGACAAAGGTCCGCCGCACAAGAAGCTGAAATTGAAGATCGATCCTAGAGACCTTATCGACTATGAGGCTCGGGTTGTGAACGCCACTGCCCCTCCTCTATACCTCGATGCCGTTGAAAGCATAGAAGAGGCGGAGACCCTGATGGAAATGCTCCGAGATCCGTATCATGATGCGCGCCCTCTTTCACCAATCAGTCGGAAGCGAACTGTTGCTGAACTCGCTGCCGACGACGCACATGCCAAGGGACAGGAGAAATTCATGCTCGTTATGGATGAGCGCACATCTGGTGCATCTGGTGCGCCGAATGCAGGAGCTGTTGATGGTCAAGCTGCCTCCGCCCTATTCCAACCACGCTTCGAGAAGTTCAACGCTCTTGATAACATTAAGAGAGAAATTGCAGAGCGCAAACAACGTGAGAAGGATCGACAGCTGCAGGAAGATGAGAATAGGAGAGGTCAGCAAGAACTCATGCAAGAGGAGGAAAAGAAGCGCATAATGATGCAGCGAGCACAGGAGGCTAGAGTCATCCGTGCTCGCCAGCAAGAAATGCAAGCAGCGTTGGCAGCGCAACAGCAGCAAACAGCTCAGACGAACCAAAGGCCACCTTCGCAGCAAATGAATGGCATACCTCCAAATATGCAGAACCAGATAATGGCTGCGCAACAACAACGTGGCTCACCAGTCCTCAGGCAAGGTACTCCGCATGCGGTATCCTCGCCAGTAGTCACCAGTGCTACTGCACAAGGTGGGCTTCCCATGGCAGTCTCTGGCTCACAACAAGGTCACGGCTCGCCAGCTCGACCCGGTTCCGCAGTTCAACACGCTCATCCCACCGCTCCGATGGCAAGAGTCGGTAGCGGCCAAGCTCCCAGCCGCAACGGCACACCACAATTGGCGCATGGAACACCTGCAGGTGGAAACGCTACGCCAATCATACGCCAGGGTACCCCTGCTCAGCACATCAGCCAGGCAAGCCCCCATAGCAGCATGGCAGCGCCTACACCTCAAATGATGCCAAATGGCATGATTCAAGGCATGCAAGGCCAGATGCCGAATGGTGTCCAAAGACAACCTAATCCTCAACAGCTAGCAGAAATGCAACGACGCCATGCAATGCAACAGCAGGCTGCAGCACAACAGGCTGCCATGCATCAACAAATGATCAACGGTACTCCTCAGATGGCACAAGCGCAGATGGCGCATATGCAAGCTCAACATCATGCACAAATGGACCGGCAAGCTGCCATGCAGCGTCAACAAGCACAGCAGCAAGCTATGCAGCAGGGCACTCCACAAAGTCAGCACATGTCACCAGTGCCTGCACAGAATCAGAAGGCGTACAATCAAGCTGTTGTTGATCATGTCAAAGCGCAGATGCAGAGCCTTCAGCAACCACAATCCCAGGGGTCACCCGGTCAAAATCATCAGATGACTCCCCAACAACAAGCTGCACAAATGGCACAGGCTCAACAACAGCAACGGATGATGGCTGCTCAGGCGCAGAACCAAATGATGGGTGGCAATGGCCCTCCACAGCAACGACCACAGATCAATCCCCAGTTACAACAGCTCTATCAGACAACCTTGAACGCATATACTCAACGCTTCCTCAGCCAAGCCGCTTCCAAGTATGGCGGTAATACAAATATGCTTCAGCCTGCCGAATTGCAACAGGTGCAGGCTCAAGCCAAACAGGCGGCTATGACTGCCGTGCGCAAACGTCAGGCTGAGATGAGCCAGATGCAGCAGCTGCAGCAGGCCCAGATGAGGCAGCAAGCTCAACAAGGCGGCGGAGGAATGAACATGAACGGTGGTGGCATGGGGATGAATGTCAATCCCAACATGGCGGCAGCCTTACAGCAGCATCAGGCTCAACAAATGCAACAGATGCAGATGCAGCATGCCCAACAAATGATGGCGCAACAGCAACATCAGCAGCAGCAACAGCAGCAGCAGCCAGGCATGCAGTTTCAACATCAGCGAGGATAGTGTCCAATCTTGGGACCTTACCTCTGGATTCCACCTGACCAGTGGCATCTCTATTTGGTTCACTACCTTGCTTGGGTGGGGCGATCCAGCGACCCCGCTCCCGAAGAAATTGGGTAATACTCTGTTGGCTCGATGGAGTCTCCTTTGTGTATTGGGAGGGCGGAGCATCGGTGCAGCGAGACGTTATGACATGACATGATCTGGTTTGACGGCACGATTTGGATTTCGTGATGGCCACGTTGGATCTTGCACCAACGCCCAAAGCCTTTGAGGGAACAATCTGGCGAGCAAAGAATGGCCGACATTTACTTAGCGTCAAGACGTTCGAGCATCGCCGCACCAGGTCACGAAGTTAGACGAATGCATACCCCCCTCAGGATCTTGGCCTGTTTACTCTGGGCATTTGCTACGGTTTGGACATTTGCCAAGCAACGAAGTTACGACGAAGACAAATCACAGCGTTAGCTCGAGTTGGTGTTTTACGAGTTTTGAGGCATTGCATCGGCATTCAGGGGAAAAGGGAGTCGTCTTAGTCAAAGACGAAATGCATGGAAGGGTGCGAATGTAGCACAGTATGTTGTATATGTAAAGTTGTGAGCTTCTCTGACTGGGACGCTTCACACGATGGCAAAAAAAAGGGGTCGTTTTGATTGTGTTGACCAAAATCGCAGCAGCATCGCGCTCCGCAATCACAAGACATGAAATGTGTATTGAATAATATGTACTGGACCTTTTAAGTATATCGCTAAAGAAAACTTGACTCGATCGGACGCTTTCCGTTTCAAAGGTACTCTTCATGAACGCTACTTGCTGCTTATGGCTCCCCGGAAACCAAGTGTGATTATTGCAAGTGCCATATTTTACACATGGAAATACGCAGTAGAACCATCGCAAAGCGCCGAATGTCCTGCGGTAGGTGCCTAGGTAGGTAGCTGCAGAGATTGACTCGGTGAGGGTCGGTGTGATTGAAATCGGATCACACGTTCTTCTTCATACACTTCTGCTCGAGCCACCTCGCCAACTGTACGCTCTTCTTGTCAACGTATCGCGTGACCAGTTCACTGATCCAGAACAGGGTCGGGATGGCGATGGCAGCATAAGCCAGCAAGACCAGCCACGACCCGACTTGGCTTGAAACGCCACCTTTTCCGCCGAGGCCAATGTGCACGGGGACCCCGGAAAGCGCGCGCATCAACGGCCGTCCTATGCTGTTGATCAAGGTGACGTGCATGAGGTAGATGCCGAACGAGTTCTCGCCGAGGTACTGCGGGAAGGGTGTCGACAGGAAGTTCCGAAACATCTGGGACTGGCCGGTGTAGAAGACCAGGAGCACGGAAGCCACGCAGACGGGGAAGCGGCCGACGCTGGGGAGTTTGTCCCAGCTGCTGGGGTCGAATGATTTGATGGTGCTGTAGAGCTGGACGTCGCCCATGTGAGGGTACTCTGGCATGGTGACGACGGCCATGATGGCAAGGAGGCCCAGGACGAGGGCGACCCCTTTCACTAGCACCGCCAGCTTATTGCGGCGGCCGGGACCCTTTTCGCTCAGGACACCACCGCCGGCGGAAGTGGAAGCGTATGCGGACGTGGTTGCTTGCGGCTTTCGCTGTTCAAGATAATGGTGAAGTTCGCAGCATATTGGCCCTGAGAGAAACAAAAACACATCCCACTGTCCTTGAGCGACGCAGTAGAGTACGAGGGACGTTAGGATGCAGAATCGTAGACCGGGATGAGTCCTGCCTAGAGCTAGCAGGACCACGAAAACGACAATCGACCCGCGATACTCAAAGGGAATGGTCCACATGCCTATTGCGTATCGTAAACCCTTGATGTTCCAAGAGTGGTATCTGTCGAGGTTGAGCGGGTTCAGGCCCGTGAACAGGTCATCCAGCCAGTGCCATAAGGTCTTGGTGATGGTGCTGTTGTAGGGGACGTGGTCGGCGCCAGCAGGGTCGAAGAGCTTGAAGTAGCTTAGCATGGCATTGAGGAAGGTTAAGAAGACGACGGGAGCGTAGAGTCGTATGGCTCGCCGGAATAGCGCTGACGAGAGCGACTCGGAAAATCGAGTGAAGTCAGATGAACGTGTGAGAGACAATGGTCGACAGCTCAGCGCGTAGCCAGATATCACGAAGAAGATGTCAACCATCGCTGGACCCGTGCAAGGAAGACGGAGGATAGGGAGGCGGAACATGTGCGCGTCTGAACTCTTCCATGCTGCGCAGTGGCCCGGGTACAGCAGAAGGGAATTGTGGTAGAACACGACGGTGAAACATGCGATGCCGCGGAGGCCGTCGAGCCAGGCTGTTGCGTGCACTTTGCGATTCGCTGTTGGAGAGAGTATGGTAGGGCGGACGGCTACCCAAACGGCCCATAGTATCGAAGTGGCCTTGCTATCTCCAGTAGGAGAGACCGCCAGCACCCTGTCTTGATGGGCTGTTTGTGATGAGTTGCCTGGAGTTAATTGTCGTGTTTTGAGGTACGGTTGTATTAGGGAAATGACTGCCAACACTTTGGCGAGTAGAGTATGCCTCCTTCCGTCGTTTGGTACCGGCTGGCCAATTTCCTCGTCGTCAAGGTCGCCATTCAACAACGGGTACTGCTGGGCTCGGTGTCGCTCATCAAGTCCCGTTAGGACGTTCTTGAATCCCTGTATAACCATAGCGGCACGAATGCTGTAGATATGGGATAAATTCTACGGAACTTTGACCAAGAGAAAAACGAACGCGTCCGCCATGAAAGAGCACCGTAAACGATTGCTGTAAGATGAACTTCGAACAAAACTTACCACGAATTGTAGGTCCATTGGCTTGAAAAGGGGCTCTTAGCTGTCGACGTCAAAGTGCTCACAGACCAGATTGCCTGTCCTTAGATTGAAAGCGTGTCAGGAGAACTTTGACAAGTCGCCTTATCATACAAAAACCTGGTCAGTTGGGGTAGAGAGATCGGCGTCAATCGCCTCCTCTTCTCGGACAGCCAAATCAACGAGGCAGGTGCCAGTCCTGCTGACCCTGGACAGGCAGATATCTCCCATATGGTACCGATGCTGAGCCATTCTTAACCAAAGCCGCACGTGGGATGGTCTGCGATTGCTTGTGATGGTCTGATGGACGACAGACTGACAGTCTGTTTAGCGACCAATGTCGTGGGTGTCAAAAGAGAACCAATCCAGCCTTGGGCAGACCAGGCACCGAGTTCGATGGGCCTGGTGGACAGGGATACGGGCAGATACCCGAGATCACAGCAAACCAGGGAACGTGAAATCGACTTGGCGCGTTTCCAGCAGGGCGCGAGGTTTGCCTTAGTTCCCTCTGACCCTGAGCGCGGGACAAACGGAACCTGAATGGATGTCACTCGACAGCTCCATCGAGAGGGACAGACAGTACTCGTCCCTAGGTGAATTGCGATGGACGTCGGCCCACGTCAGGCTTCACGATAGAACGAGCCCATTGACGATGTGCTGCTATGAGCAGCAGAGCGCCAACTAATGAGCTGCGCATGACTTGTGATTTTGGTGATGTGAGATGTCTCGGCTACAATGGAGGTTGGTACCTCGAAAGGACCTGATCTCGGATGCCAGTTTGTTGCGCTCCGGTCTTGGCATGCTGTTCGATTTGTTGACCCCATGAATGACAGCTGCCAACTCCCCAAGTATCCCAGTTCTGAGACAGCTCACAACGCATGACAAAGACTAAAACATGGTTCGATGAAAAGGGCACGCGCGCACGAGTTACAGTAGGTCTCCATCGCCCAGAGCTACAGGCAAAGAGCCAAACAAGACCCCCCCCCCCCCGGGAATGTGCCTTAGAGCCCGTCCTTCAAGGACCGATGCGGTCGCGCAGGCTGAGGAGCTCAAAGCCTGGTGAGCCAAGGCCCAGGGGACAATCCTGACTACTATGCCCCTATGCGGGTTCCATGGAGACCAATGACCACATATTCCAACGCCAATTACAGGGCCTGTTGCCTCTAATTATGAGGTTTCTAGGCGAAGAGTCCGTCTTTCAATGTTATTATCGCGACAACGAATGCTGGAATCTTGTCCAGCGCAACACTCGAACGTGGAGCCCATCTACGCCCGGGAGAATTGCTGTTTTGGCGTGGTCTGGGGGGTTGTATGGCCAACCACAGATACCCCCCAGGCATGAGTACTGGTCCGATTCACGTTGCGTAAAGCAAACTCATTGATTCCTGTTCAATAATGCCACTCAGAAGGAGCTGGTTGATTCTATTCCATGCGGTACTCCATGGTGGTATCGAATCCAGCCTAAGGGGGATTCGATTGTTAGGGCAAATTGTTCACGTGGAGTAACGCCCTCAACCTTCCTCGCGATTGATTTCATTCCAACGCTCGAAACTGGCGTCACCAGTACGTTCTATCTTGCGGCACGTCGACACCAACATCCTCCTCCCTCTATTTTACTCCCCTCTGAAAACCATCCGGAGAGCACGACCCCGCTTCACAAAGAATTCTGAACACCTAATCGACAACCTCCTGTATTTATGGTCTCATAGTCGAGGATTTGATGTTCTCAGACTCCGCTGCAGGAGCAACTCCCCGCTGTGGTTTCGTAAGGCCCATCGAGAATTTGCGCACTGCTACAACTGTATCGGACCAGTCAGGCAGACTTCTTCTTTCGCTCAAATGCGCCCATCATTTATCGTATGGCGAATCATCTCTAACGATGTAGACTTCTGCAACGAGAATGGCGCAGCCTATAGCCATCGCTACCGAAATGATCGGTAGGTTGACTTTCGCAAATTCCAGGCGCTTGACCTCGATATACTTGCGTTCCAGAATATCCCTCCACAGCAAGCCAGCAAGTGAGGCGCTGAACACTGCACTGAACGCGCCGTAATTGACGCCAATTGCCATGCTGTATACGGTGGCCCAAAATGTTCGGTTTGAGATTGGGATTCCATTGTGGCGATGAATTGTCTGCCACGCTTGAACCACCCGAGAAAGAAGGATGGCGCTACCGATGTTGGTCCCTGCGAACTAGAGAAACGCGCGATGCATGTTAGCTATGGTCCTTCTAATGTTTTGCTGAGACTCAGTTCCTGGAGACGACTTGCTTACGTTGCATAGTACGACGGAGAGGAATCCCATGCCGCCGACGGCGCCTACGGTCCCCGTTTTGTTCACCCAATGGTCCCACCCATATGCGAAAACGGGAACCCAGCCTCTCGTAACGAGTCCTTGCACGAGGACAAACATAGAGAGTGCGAATGGCACAAGAGCAAACGGCAGGTGAGCGGCCACCACTGTAACGGTTGGAAATTTCGACTGCAACCATCCAAGTGCCTGCTTTACAAGACTTTCGAACGTTGTCGGGCCAGAAATTGGGCGAGAGTCGAATTCCTCAGACATGTCGTCGCTCGACCTTTCCTCTCTCTCGTTCGCTGTTAAACTTGTCCCCATGATTGGTTTTTCTGGTGCTGTCCGTGAATAGAGAGCTCCATGCGCAAAGTGTCTCTCATTGACATTTCCGGTTGTTGTTCTCGAAACAGAGCCATTGGGCCTGGTCATTTCAGTGAGAGAAGTTGCGGACCGCAAGTTCGGCGACGACGGAGGGCTATCTACAGGCGACACCCGATCATCGTCAATCGTGATAGATCGCCCTCGCATACCAGTAAGGGCAGCATGCTTAGTACCTGCCGCCGCGGAGTCATCCTCCTCGGACAACACAGAGCTGCGAGATCCATCACCACCTTGGCCGTGCTTCGCAAGCGAAGGGCTCGTCTTCGGTTCCGCATTCTGGTATGCCTGTTTTTGCTCCTGTGCCACCTTTTGTAACTCTGCTAGTTCAATCCTATCACGTTTCTCCTGATATTCCTCAAAATCGCGCCGCCACTTGGGCAGTTGAGATAGACCATAAAGGGCGTCCCAGCAGAACATGACGAATGCTGCCGGCACAGTGACCCAGTAAACGGGGTGCGTGCCCGTAGTTTGACTGACAGCATTGAGCACCAGGATGGTAACAAGCGTCACAGACATCAAGATGGCTCCGAACGCCGCGCTTTTCTCGTCGATGTATGGATTCATGATTTCTTCAGCCATCCGCATTTTACCCTTCTCATTGTTGGCCTTTTTATCCTTTTCTTCTTCTCCGCCACTCTTGACATGAGTGATGTTTGGGTTTCCGGGCTTCAGCATCATGATAGCATCCGGCAAAACTTTGGGTTTGATCGAGGACGGGATGAAGTCCTTCTTCTCCACATCATCCTTTCCAGAAAAGACAACGTACAGCAGAAAGGGAAACAGGACGATGCCCGTGACTGCGACAGGGACAATCATGTTGGCAGTGTAGTGAATGAACTTGATGTCGAAGGCTCCTGCGAGGACAAGATTGGTCGGGTTGGAAGAGACCAGGATGGCCGAGACAACATTGGCCACGGTGAACTGAGCGTGGATCCAGGCTCTTGCAGTGTGAATATTCTCAGACACTCGGGTCATGTATGCCAAGAATGCCGTGCCAGACAAGATGATGGGATCATTGCCGATGAAGCTTCCCAGGCAGAAGAAGAAGGCATAAAGGTAGAAGAATAGGGCGTGCCCGTTTTCTCCACCTTTCTCAAGGGCTTTCAATGCCAACCACCTGATCAGACCGGAGGCGTCGATAGAGACGGCAAGGTAAGCCAAGGTCAAGAAGAATGCCATTATGTCGATGGGTGAGATGTTATCGGCGCCGACCGTTCCATCGTGAACCTCTTGACGGCCAATGGCGGAGATGGCGAGCAAAAAGAGGTCTGCTAGAAGAGGCGCCGTCACATAGTTCATGGGGAATTGGAAGCGCATGAACGGTTTGACTTTGCCGGTACTATCATTGACGTTGCCATAGTTGAGGTGCTGGCGTCGAGGTGAGATGATGCGCAAGGCTCTTAATAGTCGCAAGATGCCGTCCCAAACCCGCGTGGGAAAGAACAGTGACACTCTGAATGGGAACAGCACGGTGAGATCTATACGACCATGAACAATCAATCTCAGAGAATGCTACGGGATTTGGAAGGCCATGTACCTACTTGTCAGGAAAAAAATAATCAAAGTCACTATTGACCGCCAGTCTTTGATCTGGCCAGTGTCTAGTGCTTCTGCCATTGCATTCTCGCCGGATCCAACCTCGACTGTCACTTCTTCCTGTCTTCTGGAGTAGACATAAGTGCAGCAGGACCAGCAGGATTGTTTCAAGTGCGACAGGTATCGACCCAGAGGATTCAGGTAGGAAACAAATGCTTCAGGTTCGGTGTAGAAGATGTAGCGGAATGATTGAAGCTACCGAGCACTGCCACTGTAACCAACCGCACCCTGTTAGAGTGCAGCATCTTCGCCACGGTTCTTCCCTGCATTGACAGGTGTGATGAGAACGCAGAGCAGTCTGCCCCCTCAATATCTCACTGGCACTGTACTCGTTCTTGTCAGGGGAGGCAGTGCAGGACCCAGGTGTCTAGCGAGTAACCATCCCGCGGATATGCAAGGCGTGAAAAGGCTGCATTAGTACCCAATGTCTGCACTTGCAGCTGGCCAAAAAGTCGCCGTTGTCCTACGGCTGGATATTGGTGTAACCAGGCGTTGGTAAAGTGGCTGGAAGGCATCAACCGGTGTAGGGATGGCTCAGCCGTTCCATTCTAGGAAGGAATTGGACGCCTCACCCCACCGCCAGTTGGCTTCTCTTAGCGAGGAGAAGCTCCACGGGGTACCATTCAATCCAGATGCATGATCACCTCATGGCTTGCTCGTACTCATGGTTGGTTCCACCGTAGTCAGAACGTCGGGCAAGTCCTTGCTTCGCGGCTGGGATTGCTTCGTCATCCTCTGGGTCGACCGAGCAGTTGTAACACTGTCACAAAAAGCAATCATAGTAAAGTTGCTGATAAGGCCCAGTACAGGGCAACCCTGGTTAGCACAAGCGCCTCATTTTCTTCCAAATTCAGACCGAGATCCCGGTCGGCAAGCTCTGAAAGTCACTGTGTCTTGTTGCTCCCGGCAACTCTCAAAACAAGCTAATGATGCCCATTCTTTCATCGAGGGCCGAAGGCTGCCCTCCGATTGTCGCCGTGGTAAGAGAAACAAGTACCTCATGTTCTACCTTGGATGTCAATTATTAGCACCATCAGACCTACACGTTCGTAGAGGTGAATAAGAACACTTGCAACTTCAATCAAAGGCACTCACGGCTTCTGGCGGAAATGGATGAGTTTCAAAGATAGGCCTCTTAGTCGTCGTAGGAAGTAAGCTTGAAATGCACCGTGCCGTATAAGCGCACTGTGCGACATCGCTGCCTTTACCAGGTGAAATAGGATACTCGGAAATCAAAGCCCCGCCCACATCACAACAACGTCCACTGATCTTCTCAGCCTGAAGCCATGGATGAACGATAGCCTTGTTTTATCACTTCAGGCAGGGTTCATTCGTGATAACGCAGAGGGCCTAGCAGGGGCACGCGATCTCTTTCCGGAAGTGACGAGTAAGCCATCCGACAGGGACAAAAAGTCCCTTTCCTTCACAGACGATTGGTGCGTTGCGAACAAGGTCGAACGTAAGAGAAGCCTGGGGCGAAAGGGCTTGTCGATTTGGCTTTGGTTCGGCGCTTCTTTGAAAGAGATATACACTCCACTCTGCCCCAGATGGTTGTTTCCAACTCCAGTGATGGTCTTGAGAACCTCTTGAAAGATCATGCCCGTTCTGCCTTCGAGTGTACCGGTAAGCATCTTACTGGATCGAAGCGCGACGACCACCAATATCACCAGCCATGCCCTGAAGGTTGTGTGTGCGTGGCCACTGTCAGGCCAGTACGGCCCTGGCACTAGGTTCCTGTAAGTTGAGCCCACTATTTGAAAGCCTCGACAGACGCCGGCTCATCATTCTATACTCAGGTACTATGCTCTTATCAGCGCCTGTTTCTTTGGCAGGGAAATCCAATGGCTTAGAGCGGCTTGTTTGGCAGCGGCTTTGCTGTTCCCTGCCGTTGCTGCTCTCCATGGTATTGTCCTTGCCGCTGTCCATGTCGATGGTATGTGAAACACGGAGGATTGCAGCTTGAACCAAGACACTGAATGGTATTCAGACGCCGTCGACATGGATGTGTATGGAGCATTCCAGGTTTGCTCCATCGGAATTCTACTCGCTCCAGTCACGGTCATGCTATCTCGAAGCTACTTTGAGCAAGCAGGCAGTAGTATTATCATCCTGTGGACAGCACTGATCCTTGCTGGTGAGTACTCGGATCTGATTATCGTGTTGTTAAATACATGGCTGGCATTTTCTGATATCTCGACTAGGACTACTAAGCTTGACCGTAGAGTTCTTTCGCACGAAGTCAACACGTTGCACACACGGCGATGCTGGCAGCTCGATGCCGATTAGTGCTCGAGACTTTCAATATGGTACCGAGTCTTGTAATCTCAACTGCTCTGTTGACACAGGTCCCTTTTCTCCTATGCGAGGCGGTTCTGCAAACAACATCTACGTGATTCCAGCTCCAGACAAGTTGACATTCAACGCCGCCACTCTCCTTGCTGCCGCCTGCTGTGTGCCTGCCCTACTACTTCTCATCTCTAATTGGAACAAGATTCGTGAGATCAACGCCTTGGAAGCAAAACGCCTCAAAGAGAAGACGGACATTGATGTTGGGGATCAACAGTCAACAGAATCCAGCGACGCGGACGACCAAGGGCCTCGAATGCAGTTGTCAGAGGGAGACACGAATGATCAACAGACGCAGAATAATCACAATGAGGAAGATACAGAAGGATTCTGCACTTGCAACGACCATGACCTCGAAAACACTGGCAATCGACGGACTCGAAACGTCGTGGCCACCCCAATATTTGGAGCTGCGATCCTGTCAATCCTTGTAATTGGGGAGTGGAATTTCTTCAGTCACCAGGTTTCATATCAGACTGAGCCCATAGCGAGTATAGGTAGGTGGAAACACTTTTATGAATCTACTCATGGTTTGCTGATGACCTTCTCTCTGCCTCTAGGTCAATGGGCACCAATCGTAGGAACAGGCCTTGCATTAGTTGGCTCAGTGTATGTGCTTCTCGCAAAGGATGTCATATTTGAAAAGAGGGAGCAAGAAAAGCGGAAGCAGGAGAAAAAGCAAGGAGAAAGGAGATTCCAAGAAAAGACAACTCCCTCTGTGGAACATCACGACGGTAATGAGCCAACAAGGCCGGTCGCGCCAAATGTCCCAAACGTCACTGTTCCTAACATCACCATTTGCCCCAATTGTGGCCGTGTTGTGGCAAGCGATACCCGGTGGAACAGAGGACAATCTCGTGGCCAGAAAGTAATCCAAATTCTCTCAGACTGGCGACGACGAGGTACGCGGGCCATGATTAAGCTAGTCGACTTCGTCGGCACCGCTGCAGAGGACACATTCGAGAACAAAAAGTTCAAACAGGCAAAAGAGAGGTGGATCCAGTATCCAGGAGAGAAATACAAGAACCCTGCTTTGCGCGAGACGGCCGATCAATATCGACGCTCAAGAGACCTCTCCAGCATGAACGATCAACCACGTTCAAGAAGTGGCAGCATACAGTCGAGACGTGATGGAGAGACTGCCTCGAGAAACCAATCCCCTGATTCGCCATCATCACCTTGGTCTCGTTCACAGCTAACACGGCTCGAGACTGGCACAACGATTTCAAATGGCACAAGTCACAGCGGACAAGGATCCTCGGGCGCACCTTTGCGACGTGGCACAACAGACAGCCTTCAGGTGCCATCGCCGATACACTATGCGAGGACCAGGGACAGCTTGCCTCCAATATCGCCCACCGAGCCCGAGGTTCTCGTACGGGGTAAAGGTAATCGGCGACCTTCAGTCGTCGTTAGCGATGGTGATGATATCTCCTGTCCGTCGCCGCAGATGCGACACTCTCGTGCGGACTCGCAACCTATGTCACTGGCTCAACCGCCTCGTTCGCGGCACTTCCGCACCCGTAAGGACACCATGTGAGACCATCATAGCGCTGAACACTGCCAGATGAGGGCATACACACTTGACGGTTCATTGAGACCATGCACGTGGCTTCCCAGATACGACTCCGGCAAAGAGTCTGAGCTTGAACGGCCCCAAACATACCCGGCTTAACCTTATGCCCCGCCACCAACACCTCATTGTCACCGTTGTCGGCACACAGTTCGTCGCCGGGGAGGTCCCCTTGTCCAAGGCATGAGACATCTGATCAAGTTGCGATGATGAGGAATGAGATTCAGGATCGTAGGCATCAGAAGTTTCTTGTACCGGCTTGCGGATGGATGCAGAGACAGACAGAAGACAGTACGACATGACTCGTTTCGAAGATCTCATGTTCGATCGAGGAGAGGCATCTTTCCAGAGAAGTCTTCATCGTAATGGAAACCCAAGAGCTGCCGAGTATGGCCGTCTTCAAACAACCTAGGTGTCTTTGTCTTGACCAGGAAAAAGCCAACGATCTTATAAATTTTGTCCAAGGGGAGGCTGGATCATTGCATAGGAAACGCGTATACTCAATCAATACAACTTTTCAGAAGAGACTGATCGAGGTTCTGTAATATCTCTTCTACTTCGACCCATGGAACAACCTATCCAAAGACGAGTCAATGAAGATTTCTCCTCGCACAAAAGAATGATGTTCGCAAGGCTCAATTCCCATATCGAATTCGTGCTGATGGCGTACGTATGGCCACGATACGGATTGCTTTTAGAGTACATGAGAAGCCACGGACTCAAGGAGGAAACTCAGCCACCATTGTGCTGTCATTGCATAGTGATAGGCCCTCCGATGATTATAGACCATAGTCACACTTAAGGGGAAAACATGTCAAGTCATGACTCAGTTAAATCTCAAAAAATTGTGTCCACCCATTGGTCTTCGTCCCGCTCTTGGGGACAGACGCGCTACCTCTTCCTTGATCACATCAGGACCATAGAGGTGGTACAGACCAAAGCATGATGCAGTCAGTATACTGACGCAACATGCCTCCTCTCACCCGGAGCAGCCTTGTGTTTGCGGGCATGGTAAAGCCGCTGTGGCTGTGTGGTTGTGGGCTGTGTATATGAGGCGTGTCCGTACAAGTGAGGTTGAACGACACGGCAGGAAGCGGACTTGCTTCACTTATCTGATACGTGTTTGCGCGACCATGGCATGAGGTAAACGGATGGAAAAATCGCCTCATTCAGTCCGGGGGAAGTTTGTCTGGTCGTAGCGGTCACCACTACACCTATCTCTTCACATGGCCGAAAATGCGTGATGCGTGTGATTACGAACCGGACTGGTCGGGAGTTCTTGTCCGACGAGAACGTAACTCAAAGTTCCTTCTTCAAGAAATGCTCCGGCCGATGGTCCGTTTCGAAATCAATGTGGACATATGCTCGCTCCACGTCGGGTAGCCTTTCGAGCTTCATCTGCAACTCCTCCGCGATGTCGTGACAGACACGGAGAGTCTCTTCGGGGTCCATGACGACGTCAACCTCGACGACGAGCCGTGGGCCAGAGTGCCATGCCCGCACAGTGTCAATCTGTCTGATGCGGTCGCTGTGCATCATGCTCACGTAGGTGATGAGTTGCTGTGTCTCTGTATCCGCGGTGATGCCAATTAACAGCTGGAACTCGGAATAAGCAGTGTGCAGCCACAAGACTGAGATGAGCACCGATAGCACAATGGCACCGGCAGGATCTAGCCACCAGCGCAACTTACTGCCGCCAACGGAGGTGAGTACACCAAAGCCATTGATGAACAGATCGTTTCGATGGTCTTCCCACAAGATCCGCACCTGAGAGTACTGGTTACGCAACGCCCAGCAGTACAAGAACAAGGCTAACTTCGTGCAAAATGCCACGCTGACGGCAATCACAGAAGGCAGGTGGAAATTCTTAGTCTCGTTCTCGTGGCCTCGGATGAGTTCTTGGACGGAAAAGGCAATCAGAATGAGACTGACAGAGGTCATCAGGAAGCAAAAGACAATGTTACCAGCCGTCTCGATACGCGACCTTCCAGCGGGGAATTTTCGGGCATCGACCTTCTTCACGGCCTTGTTCGAGAGTATCAATGTGATGTTGGACATGGGGTCGAAGATGGCGTCGGCCATGGTGGTGAAGAGAGACAGAGACCCAGAAGATATAGCGCCATAGAGCTGTAGAACGGCCAAGATGATATTGGCCACGAAACTCCCGTACACGGCGATTTGGTACCGCAGGTTCGTTGCGCTTTGTACATCTCTTGCTTCCCTGAAATGTTCATCTACCGGCTTTAAAAGACGCTGTATCTGCTCATTCTGCGACTCGTAAAAACCTGCAATCTTCGACTGTGGGGCGCGACCTGTGATGATCAAAGGGTTGCAGGCGTTGCGTTTTCGGGCGGTGTTGGCCGTGATGCGGTCAAGTTCGGACTTGGACTTCAGCCGGCGGGAGAGGTCGAGAGGGTCGGAGGTAGAGGCGTGGATGGGAGATTGACTCTCGGTATCGAACGTCGAGGGGGTTCGGTGCCGGGAGACCATGTCGTCGCTAGGAATGGCAGATGTCTTCGCCTCGCCATGGAGCAGCTTCGACGTAGCCATTGGTTGGTGGATGTCAAGGCTCCGATGGTGAGGGTTTTGCGTGAGTTCCATGAATCGCTCAGAGATAGGACTTATGGAAGAGTCCATCGCGAGACTATATCTTCGTGAACGGCTTCGTAGGACTCGAGTATCAATCAGACGCTGGGTGGCGAAGGATGGTTGGTGTTGCGAAGAGAACCAGGCTTTAATTAAGCATTATGATTAGGGCTAAGGAATTGAGAGTTGACCGTCTGAAGGGCTGGAAAGGCACGGTAGGCGATGCGAGAGGCGAGGAGAGACGCCTTGTAGGTGTCGACGTAATTGACTCTTTGGGATGCGGTGAACATTGTTCGCCCGCCAAGGCGAAGCTATTGTACAGTATAGTTGAACTGCGCGCGCCTCACCCCAATCGGGAAACATTGTGACGCCGCCCTTGCTCACCCTCGCCTTCCGGTGACCACCCAGACTCCGATAGTTCGACACCGACAGCGTGGGCCAGTGAATTCCATGTTCCTGATCTTCTCCCCGAATGAATCGCGGGCTACCATTGCGTCTGCGACTCGACTTCTGGAGCAGTTTAATCAAGACATAGAGCTGGGCGAAACCAGCGTCGCAGGATCGACCATGCTATTCTTCGTACGTTCAAAATGGTTATGGCGTCTTGACTTATGCTTGACTTGTTCTAGACGATACCACGATCCGTGTCTGCTTTCGAAGGTCAGTCCGTGCGAGGGCCGCTACCTCCGACTGCCATCCACGACTGAGGCAATAATCAGTCAATCTATATGCGGAAGATAAAGAAAAGCAACAACCAGCTGAAAAATACTTCTTATCAGGACATATTGCCAGGACCAACGCTGAGACTTGCGACTTTCCGGAGCTACTGATCCACTCCCTTTCGAGGAGATCCCCCAACAAACTGGTCCACGCAAGTATGGTAGATGGTTGGATCAGACAGAGTCGGAGTTGTCGGCACAAGAAAACGCAGCAGACCCCCCTGACTGGTTGTAAGAATTGATTATGCCCACGACCGAGCCGTAGGTGCCAACAATCATCAGGAAAGAACCGATCACGACGACAAATACACTATAGCAGACCATCAAGGTCCATCTTACAGATCGGTCCGTCTTCCCTTTCTTCCAATTGTCATACAGCCACATGCAACCCATCAGCTGGAAAGATAGGAGTGTACCGAGGAGGGCACCGATTAGTGAGACGAGGCTGCCAAAGACAGGGATCGAACTGGCAATGATGAAAGCAACGACAGCGATGCTCATAGTGCAGCCGAACCAAGTGGCCCAGTGGACCAAAGTTGGACTGGCGAGGTGTTTTGACCCCCGCAAGATGTGCACAAAGAGGTACTTGCTTGCAACCTGTTCTTGCGGTTAGACCACAGAAGACCGGTCTATGGATTGACTCACATGGATGACAAGCGTGGTCGTCACCAACAGACCTGGCAGGGCGAAGCCATAGCAAATCTTCTTCATGAGATGGCCGGCAGAGCCCAGTGCGGGAGAGGCTACGTACGACCCGCAATAGTAGTAGACCACACAACCAACGATAATGTAAATTGCGGTCACCCCCGATTGGCAGACCAGAAGGGACCTTGTGTAATGGCGAGGATCTCTCATCTCCGATACAATAGCGAAAAACCCGGGTGTGCCTGCATACGCAAATACGAGCGAGGATAGTGCAGCACTGGCGTCGGAGAAGGATGGGTTGTTGAAGAGTTTGTAGTCCGAAGACCAGGCTCCTTGCTGTGGTGCCGCGCTCGGACGGCTTTGTACACCCACGGCAATCGTGAGGGCGATGACTGGCTCAAGGCTCAGTTGACTGACTTCAGCCAATGTGTCAAGGTAGGGTCACTCACTTGCGGTAAGTATACAGGTCGGCCCAACCCATGCAAGCCAGGAGATGCGACCCAGCGTCTGGATACTGCCCAGCCCACAGCCTGCGATGGCTGCCACAGCAACAAAGACGGCCGCACATGCACCATGAGTCGAGACGGCATTGAGACCTATTGAGATGCCCAGCATGCCCGAACCAGCAACGAAGACCCAATCTGCCCAATAAGTCAGTCGGTCGAATCTTCAACGAAAAGAAGCGGCAACGTGGACGGACATAGAACAAATGCGGTGCCCAGGACGTATCTCCCGATTTGCCCGAACATCAGGGCGCCGGCGTCGTCGATACTGTAGATCTCGCGATGCCTGAGCTTGAACATGCCGACTATGTAGTCTGACCAGGTCGTGATCCCGGCAATCACGAGCAGACAGATGACGCCTGGTATCAAACCCAGCACGTCAAAAACTGCGGGAATGGACAAGACACCAAGGCCGATCTGCGTCTTCATCATGAGAGCGACTGTTCCAAGCCAGCCTACCTGAGAAATGCGTCAGGCACATGTCAGCTTTCTCGACGTGGGAATCATGTGTACATTACGATAGTTGGGGCCCTCGTCGGTGATGACGCCAAACACGGCGTCTTCGAGAGAAAGCCGGCGTGCCTGTGTGTGGCCCTCGTGCAAGGTAAGCGTTCGATCCAACCCGTCTGATCCGACTTCAGGTTTCGTTTTTTCGTCTCGAGACATGTTCAGCTCCATACGGATGAAAGTCTCTCAGAAGGTATGGAGCAGTACTCTGGTAGAGGCGTCGGAAGGGAGCACGACGTACGTTTGGAAGTTGACAACCCTTTTAAAGAGAAACATGCTGCTTCACAAGGCAAGCGAAGGCTCAGTACTTCCTCCTCACCAGAGGCTGGACCAAGCTACAAAATGACAATGAGCAAACCATAGCTACCTGGCAAGGTGAGCATTCCCGCGAGTGAGCTGATTTTCCGGGGTATGATACCCACTCGGAGAGCCTGCCGATCTACCCTGGTAGTGAAGGGTGGTTTCCGAGGACCGGCATCTCTTCCCGAGATAGCGTGCGGCGATGCGGCCCGATAATTAAATGCTTCTTTCTCCTCGCATCGAGCGATCGGAACACAAACCCAGGTGAGGAACAGGCGAGACGCCCTTTTGATCGACATCTTCTAGTATCCCCATCCATCTGCCACCGATATCAACATTTTTCCCTTGTTCCTCACCTGAAGATGAGCATGGAAGTACGTACGGGTGGCCATGAGGCCGGAGGGATTGAGATTGAAGCTCTAGCCGGCAATGTCTTCGTCATCCCCACCGGCGTGGCGCACAAGACTTATGATGCACGCCCTTCTCAAACATTTGCCCTCCTGACCCTGAGGGATGGCCATTAGATTCGAGGCTCCGACGTTAGGAGCTTGATAGAGAAACTCGAAACATCGGGCCTGCTAGGCGCATTCCCAGAAGTTGGACAACGCGATGTGGAGAGCACCATGGGAACTATTCACAAGTGTGGCAAGTGTGGCAGGTTGCTAAGCCAGAGAACGATCCTGTTCTGGGGAAACATGTAGACGGTCTGGGTGGCCAATGGCAGTCATAAAAGAACAACGATGAGCAGTAGCCGTGAGCAAGACCAAAGCGGCAAAGCCAGCGGACCGGCGATGCGAAGAGCAACTCTGACGCCATTACTTTTTCTTCGTGTTCATAATGCATACAACATAAAACATGATTCCTTGGGCGTTCTAAGCATCCAAAACGATACTTGACATTGTCAAGGGGCGCCAAGATACGTCCGGACTACGGGCCGGGCAGGGTCGGTCTCTGGGCCGGAAAAGGGCTGACCTTCATCCATCGAACAACCTCCAAGTTGATTAATGGATTAATCTCGAAACCAAAGGTCAGTCGCGGCGAAAGACTCGGCCTCTCGACAATCAACAAGATGTCTGCCCAAGCACCACCCAAGAAACTTCACGTCGCCATCCTAGGCTGCGGTGAGAAATCTCACAGTCTGCCGATGTCCCCTCCTCGCTGACCGAGCCTAGGCTTCATGGGATCGGCATTGTTGTCAGGTATTCTTCAGAGTCTGAAGGATAAACAACATCCATACACGTTCGCAGTCAGCGCTCCTTCAAGTTCATCGCTAGAGCGGCTACACCAGCAATTTGGCGCTCGGCAAAGTGGCGTGGATATCATCACCGCAGACAACGTGGCCGCTGCTCGTGGAGCACAGGTTGTCATTCTCAGCTTTCAGCCACAGCAACTCGCACAGGTCTTCAACGATACCAATCTGGCAGCAGAGATGGATGGGAAGCTGATCATCTCGCTTCTTGCGGGAGTATCGCTGCTCAAATTGGCCGATAGCATCTCTCCGCAACAACAGATCACTCGGGTGATTCCGAGCATTGGGGCTCAGGTCAGAGAGTCAGCGACGCTGATTGCATCTGACACCAACCTCACGAGTGACGAACAGGAGCTGGTCTGTTCACTATTCAAACTGGTCGGATCAGTACAGCTTGTGCCAGAGAGTCTTTTGAACACCGTCACCGCCATTAGCGCTGCGACTCATGCTTTGGCTATAGTAGCTGTTGACTCGATTGTGGACGCCAGCGTTGCTGAAGGTGTTACACGGACAGCAGCACAGGCAGTGGCAACACAGTGCCTCCGCAGCGCCTCTACATTGCTACAAGACAGCATGACGATAGAGTCGTTCAAGGAGTCAATGTCAGTGCCGCGAGGAATCACGATCACCGCTCTCTTAAAATTGGAAAGGGGCCAGGTTAGGGCGGGGATATCTGATGCTGTTCAGTGCGCAGTGAAATATGCCGAGAACATGTAAGATACGATGATAAATTAATTTGCCCTAAAAGCCCACGCCTCGATCTATACAACGTCTCACACCTGGCCCGGATTGACTTTACCTGGCCGAAATACAGCCTGGACACCCACCCTCGACGTGCTTCTCACAAGCGGCTTTTGGTCGATTCCAGGATCTGTGCCTCTTCTTGATCTAATGCTCTCATCACGGCTTGTATGGCTCTTTTGGACCCCTGGGTAGGTTCTTCGTATGGCTCTCGAGGCTTGAGCAAAGCCTCCGCATTTGCTATCCCTGCTCGAGGGGCCGTGAAGATTGCAGCTGCATATTTGGTATTGGCAATGCCAGCCTTGGTGGGCGATTCAGCCAACGCTAGCACCTTTTGGAGTCGGAGAGCTTCCTCATGCTTCCCATATGTCCACAGGTCGTAGATTTTGACCACAGACTTCGGGAAGACATTTCCAAAGGCACATATACAACCAGCACTGCCCGAAGCCAGCCCGCCGACCAGGAAATCCGATTGACCTCCGAAGGTGGCAAACCGTGAGGGAGGGAAAGTGGCCGCCAGTCGTGTAATTTTGGCGACTGAGCCACACGTCAACTTCACCCCGACCACATTGGGGCTATCGTGGGCAATCTGTGCGATTGTGTCCGAGTCAAGGTCCAGGCCATTGGTGACGCCGGGGAAGTTGTAGATGATGATTGGCAGCGCTGAGCACGAAGCCACCTTCTTGTAGAATCTTCGCACTACAGCAGGGGTTGTCTGTTTGCCGAAATACGCCGCAGGGAGGAGCAATGCATAGTCTGCTCCGCTACGGTATGCATCGTCAATGAACTCGAGCGTCTGTGCCGTGGAATGACCGCTGACTCCAGCGATGATAGGAAACCGCGATGGAACAGCTCCTCGCGCGGTATGGAGCAATGTTTTTCTCTCCTCGCGCGTCAATAGAAAGGTCTCGGCGTTGGTTCCCAGGATGACAAGACCTGTAATGCCGGTGCTTGCCAGGTAGGCATAGTATTTGGTTTGGGCATCCAAGTCGATTTTATCGGTCTCAGGGTCGAAAAAAGTGACTGCAGGAACATAGACACCGGGTTCTGGAACCCCTGGTTGACTTGTGGCCATGGCGCATCATCAGAAGATCAAAAGCAGTGGCTTTCGTCCTGCCCTGATGCACAATTCCCTTACCCATCCCATTTATGGATCGCTCTGCTCGTTCGAGCGCCCTGGTGCAGCCTTAGTAATCTGACGATCTACGGCTGTCTTTCCGACATGAGAGATGTGCATGGTGAAATCCGGCTCGGTAGTGCTTCCGATATCAGGGAACGACTCCACACCGTTGCATCTCGACGACTTGTCAGTGCCGCAAGGTGAGCAACCTCAAACATTCTGCAAACATCAGCAACGGTTACAGGAGTGTTTGCTGTCCTAAGCTAGAAAAGAACAGCATCCAAGTCGAGATACCACGGATTTCTGGGAGTGTTTACAATCTCGAAGAACGGAAGTGTTCACATATACCTCACCCAAATGGGACTTTTCAACAGAATGACAGGGCGTATAGTCGTACCCGCGCGGTTCGCCATTCCAACAGGCCCACGACGGACTGGACAACGGTCGTGGTCTCCCACAGCAACGCTGGAAAAAAGAGGTCTTGCAACAGCAGGGCACTACAAAACACCAAAGCCTTTCAACGAGCCTAATGTGCGAAGCAAAGACTTCATAATAACCTCCTTCAGTCACTAACTTCTGTGCAGCTTCACTACACCCCATCGTCACCAGAACGACAAAAGCTGATTGCAGCACTGAGTGAATTGCGAACCAAAATCCCCCTTCAGGTGCCCAGCATCCAAAATGGGGTAGAGTCTGACACCAAATCGAGAGCAGAGGTCTACTTTCCCTCCGATAACTCATCGGTTTTTGTCAAGTATGCTACTGCCAATGAAGAAGCCATCTCTTCCGCCATTGAGGCTGCCTTGAAAGCCAAACAGGCGTGGCAAGATACTCCATTCACAGACCGAGCTGCAGTTTTCCTGAGAGCAGCAGAATTGGTATCCAAGAAGTATCGCTTCGAATTAATCGCTGCGACAATGCTCGGACAGGGAAAAAATGTGTGGCAGGCCGAAATCGACGCCGCCGCCGAGCTTGCGGACTTTTACCGATTCAACGTCTCGTACGCCGAAGAGATCTATTCTAGACAGCCTACCTTGAACGAGAAAGGTCAATCAGGGTGAGTTGAGTTTCGTCTGCCCGATGTAGACAGTTCACACACTTACAGGAGACACTTTTAGGCGCACCGACTGGCGTCCTTTGGAAGGCTTCGTCTACGCAATCTCGCCATTCAATTTTACTGCCATCGGTGGGAATCTGATTTCCGGCCCGCTGCTTCTGGGCAATGTCGTGGTTTGGAAGCCATCTCCGTACAACGTCTACGCGAGCTATCTGGTATACAAGATCCTGCTCGAGGCCGGTCTGCCACCAAATGTTCTTCAATTTGTCAATGGCGACGCGGAAGCAATCACCAAGGTGGTTCTGTCACACCGAGAGCTATCCGCCATCAACTTCACCGGGTCCTCAGACGTGTTCCGTAGCCTTTACGGAAAGATCGCCGACGGCGTCAAGGAGAAGAAGTATCGTGATTTTCCACGACTGGTCGCCGAGACTTCGGGAAAGAACTTCCACCTGGTCCATCCCACCGCCGACATCAGCAACGCAGTCAAGCACACAATCCGGGCCTCTTTTGAGTACGCTGGTCAGAAATGTTCTGCTTGCTCTCGTATATATATACCCCAGAGCAAGGCAGACCAATTCTTCTCCGAGATCAAGGCCGAGCTGAGAAACGTCAAAGTGGGACCGCCCGAAGACTTTGAAAGCTTCACAGGGCCTGTGATCAATCAAGCGGCGTTTAACAAGATTTCCAAAGCTATCGACGCTGCGAATGAAGACGGTCAGCTTGAGCTTATCGTTGGCGGTCACCACGATTCGACCAAAGGCTTTTACATCGAGCCCACTATCTACAACGCAAAGACATTGGATCACCCTCTCTTTGACCAAGAGCTGTTTGGCCCTGTCCTGGTTGCTTATGTCTATCCTGACACCGAATTCGATGCTCTCTTGGAGACCATCGACAAACAAGGCGGCGGCTTCGCTCTCACGGGCGCCATCTTCGCCAATGACCCGGCAGCAATCCGGAAAGCTGAGAACCGGCTGCGCTACGCGGCTGGCAACTTCTACACCAATTGCAAGACGACAGGTGCTGTAATCGGCCAACAGTCTTTCGGAGGTGCAAGAAGCAGTGGTACCAATGACAAGGCCGGCAGTGCAAACATGCTGATCCGCTTTACAGCACCTCGCACTTTGAAAGAAGAGTATAATACTCTGGACGCTGTTCTGTACCCTAGCAACGCCTAAACTAGGTGATCTCGGTCATTTTCGTGGGTTGCCTCTTAGGCACAAGCACTGCTCCAGCAAGCATAATGGTCAATCTGTTTATAGTGTTTGAAGTGGGTGGTGACGCGGGCAAGACAGAACAGCGTTTCCCAATATTTGTCCACTAGTACAACGGTCCTGAAAAGAGTGAAATCTAGCAAGACAACGGCTGTTCCCAAGATACTAAGGATCTGGTTTAGCAAGCAATATAGACATGTGACGTCGGTGTTATCCCACAGCGCAGTTCAGAAACCTTGATTTGACTGACTTCATACCTTCTGGACAGCCTTGGTCGAAGTAAACGTGCTGTATGGCTTCTTCTACAAATTAGACGCCGCACAGGGCGATGTGGCCTCTAAATTCGACTCGGCCCTCAAACAATCCGCAATGGCCTTCGCAACAAAGGCCACATTCGATTCGTTCAATCCAGCGATTGAGATACGTGAATTGTCTGCCATATAGATATGGTATTGTCCTGGTGGATATTGTTAAAGCCGGGCTCTGGACAGGAGCATCGTGGCGTTACTCACGTCTCAGTCGCAGAACCACTTCGTGCGATAGACCTAGGAAGCCGAACATTCCTGTCTGTTGTGTGATATGTTCCCCTGGTGCCCCTGATAAATGCTGTCAGGCGGTGGAGGAAAATCATGGCACTCAGACGTACCACTTTTGACTAGTAAATCACATAGGCTTCGACGAATTGTGCCAATACGCGTGCTCATTGTCTCGAGATCTTGAAACCACATGCTCCTCAACGACTCGTCGCTGAGAATCTGAGACGCTACCTTGGCACCATACGCTGGAGGATTCGAGATCTCGGAACGTTGTATTCTTTCCAAGACAGATTCGCAACTGCGGGCGATTCTCTCGGACTTGGTTACGATGATAGTGGCCCCAACACGTTCTCCTGTTGCGGCCCATCGGCCATTTTCACCCCTTTGGAGCGTCAGCTCCCCGCTGCCTTACCGTAGAGACCCATGTTTTTAGCAAAAGAGACGGCCACTGCGGCCTCGAGTCCAAGATCGTTGACAAAGTACCGGATTGAGAAAGCATCTTGGTCAAAGTTTCCCGATCTGAAACCTAGATATGCGGCGTGAAATAGCGGGAAAAGGCTCCTGGCCTTGATAATGCGGCCAATCTCTCTCCACTGCTCCTGAGTAGGGTCACAACCAGTGGGATTGTGTGCGCAAGCATGCAAAATGACGATCGACTTGGGCTCGGCAGCGTGGAGAGCGTCGACATAGGACTTCCAGTCGAGTGATCCGGTCTCGGCGTTGTAGTATCGAAACGTCCGCACCTCGAAACCCAGCGACGAGAAGACTAGATGGTGATTGGACCGTGTCGGCTCAGACAACAAGACCTGACTAGTCAGTCCGCTGTATTTTTTGAGCAATGTCCCCACCAAATGAAGGCTTTCTGTTCCAGAGAGGCTTTGGGACACGGCGAGCTACGAAGGAGAATGGTCAGCGAATCCCTGGATGAACTTGGCGAAGAGCATACTTTGCTTCTAATCGCGCTGTGGGCCTGAGCACCCAACACTACCCTTCCAACCGCGGACCGGAACGCCGGTAAGCCCAAAATGGGCAAGTATTCATGTTGGAGGTTCTGACTTGATAGTCTTCGTCGAGACTCACGTACCGATGGTAGCACCCAGGGAAGACCGGCGCCGTCGCGATAGCTACCTTGACCGAGGTTTACCTTCACTGGAGAGGGGTCGTCGTTGTACTGTGCAGTAAGCGCGAAGATGGCATCCTTTGGAAACAGTGGTGCTGACTCAAATACAGACATTTCACCCCGACCTGAAGTGATTACGGGGGCAGACTCAGAGTATACGCTCTCTCTCAAAGCGTAAGACAGATACTAATCTGTGAGAAAGGCCTGCCGCTTTTGCTGCCACCAACCCTGGTGCAGAGAGACTTGGAATTGGCTGAAGCGATTGATATTGGAGCTTCGGAGAGTATATCATGACTGGATATCAGTCTTGGGTTGTTCGGGAGGGATACAGTCAGGATTGGTATTAGCGACGGATCCTACTAATGTCAGACATTGCGCCCTACAACTCCAGGATTTGAGTCGACGGATGCAGATCATCGAGCATCGGCTGCGAGAGCCGGTCTCTCGGCATCGAGTGCAAGCAAAGGCCTCGGAATCTATCCTCTACAGATGGCAAGCGGCCTTTCATCTTTGAAGATGTCTGAAACGACCTGAAATGCTTTCCTCTTCTGCTCTGTTTGCATTTGGACTTTGATCAGATCTGCCATTCACCAATTTTGGAGTCAGTGACGCCGCATTTGTCCGAGGACGGGTCACCACCGACCAAAAGGTTGACCTACTTTTCGATCTTCGATCAGCGCCTATGCTTCCAGATCTCAAATCATACTCACCAAGAAGAACCGACACAATACCGCCGGCGGCTCCAGCAATCGCATTTGTTGCAGAAGGGGACCTCAGAACAACCGGTGCTTGTGAGTTCGCCATGGTAACAAAGTACCCTCTCTTCCAATCAGGGACGATACTCCGAAGCCCACTTTGGCGTCAGTCACGATTGAGCCTTATGGGTTAAACGGCATTGAAATCAAGTTAATCGTAAGCCTCATGCTCAAAACATGTTGAGAAAAGCTGCAACGAATTTGTTTCGCTAAACTACTCTGTGCTCTATTCAATCAAGTCTCGACCCTTCGTAAGCGTGGAACGTTGGTGTATCTGGGTGGAGTCGGATTCGGAAAGCCTCCCGATCCAGAAAATAGTAGGTCGGACCTGTTGCACTTGGCATACCAAGGCAGGCGCGGGTCGCAGGAGGATGTATCTCTTAGTTTCTTCCTCGCTAGATAGGCTATCATCAATCATAACACCACCGTTACTTTGTCCTGTTCGCTCCGCTGCCAACAGTACCCGTGACAGTGACCCACATCCGTACCCCACGTCTTCACAGCATTCGCGGTAATAAATATACATGTGACTGCGAGTAACTATCGAGAGAGGATTCGTACAAAGGCAAACAGTATGAATTCCATCAAAGCTGAAGCCGTGGCCATTCTCGGTGCTGGGGCTTGGGGCCTGTCGACCGCTGTTCATCTCCTCGACTCAGGATACACAAACATCTCGGTCTTTGACCAGGCATCCGAGATTCCCTCCCCCTACTCGGGAGCGTACGACCTCAACAAGATCGTCCGAGCAGAGTACGAAGATGAATTTTATACCGAGCTGGCTCTTGTACGTCACTCACACTGCGGCGAGCGTTTTGGTTGCGGAACTGACGAGGGAGTGTAGAGAGCCATCAACAAGTGGAAAACGCCCTTCTGGGGAGCCAATTTTCATCAGCTCGGTTACGTGCTTGCAACATCGGGTGCAGCACCTGAGAAGGCCGTCAAACACTTACAGACAGCGCTCTTGTCTGTAAAAGACCATCCAGCCTTCGCACCAAACATTACAGAGTTGAACACACCTGGCGAGTTCAAGGACATCTACTGGCAATTTACCGGTCCAATGGCCGGGTTTAGAGGTTATCAGAATCGACTTGCTGGCTACGCGCATTCTGCAAATGCCATGCTAGATGCTTACCGTTACCTGAGTGGTAGAGGCGTCAAGTTTGTGCTCGGTCCGCACGAGGGCAAAGCGGTAAAGCTACTTTATGATGGTTCCGAAAAGTCTTCAAAACGACGCTGCACCGGCTTTCAAGTAGCGAGTGGGAAAACACACGAATCACGACGAACCATCCTCTGCCTGGGATCTTGGGCTGCGACGCTCATCCCAGAAATTGCCTCGTACGTCATGGCAAAGTCCTGGTCAGTGGCTCACATCCAACTCACGGAGCGAGAGTGCGACTATCTACGCGGCATCCCTATCCTGAACGTTCGGGACCTGGGCTTTTTCTTTGAACCTGATCCGGTCACGAAGCTTTTCAAGCTGTGCCCGCTGGGTGCTGGCTACATCAACTCTGACAAGACGACAAAGATTTCTCTGCCTCCAGAAGACGCGCTTTCAACCCCCCGAGACTACATTCCAGCAGTTGATGAGGCGAAGCTGCGGCGACTGTTGCAGCAGACGCTACCGTGGTTGGCAGACCGCCCCTTTGTAGAGAAGAAGATGTGTTGGTTTGCCGATACCGCCGACTCAGAATACACGGTCGACTTCGTCCCCAACACGGGGGATTCACTGATCGTTTTGTCTGGAGACTCTGGGCATGGGTTCAAGATGATGCCAATTGTCGGCGAATGGGTTGTTAAACTGTTGGAAGACGGGAAACAGACCCTGAACAGATGGCAATGGCGGCACAGCCAGGGCAATGGTGGTAAGGAGTGGGGAGACGATGTGAGCTGGAGAGTTGGCACGACTAGAGAGCTCAAGGAAGTCATTGAAGAGCAGCAGAGAGCTGAGAGGTCACGTTTGTAGATCAAAGCCAGGCCACGCCTGTGAACGAGATGACGAGGATGAGTGTGTCAATATGCACCCCTTGCCTACATCAAAACCTAGCTAGGAGAGATCATTGTCAGTCAATTGCATCTGAAATAAACGGAGGGGTGTGCGAGGAGTTCTGCGAGGGGCTATTCGAGGAAGAAAACCTCCTCGACCAGGAGGAGGTCTTTTCGCTCTTTTCTCTATATGATAGGTAGAACCAGACCGCCTAGTCATCGAGGTCAGACTGGACAATTCATCTGATACCTACTTAGCCCCGACAAACAAAAAGCCTCATCGACTCAGGCAGGTGAAGTAGCCTCCACGCTTTCGAAGTACTCCACTGCTAATCGCCCCCATACGAGGCTTCGAAACCGCAGGAAGACATGTCATGAAGCCTGATGATTGACCCTCGACGGAAGCAATTCATCCGTGTTTGGATATCCAGGAAGATCTGCTTGGCTTGGACAGATACATACGGCTAAAGCGCCAGTTGAGAAGGATGGACGCTACGGATGCGCCGCCGTGGTCGGAGACTGCTGCCGGTGCCACGGAAATCAGCGTCAAACACCCGCATGTGATTGAGAAGTCTGCCACCATATCGTAACGGCAACGGCACCTATCTGCCAGGTCTGGACCGTCACACGAAGCCGCACTCTAGAATGACTGGATCTCTAGATGCGGGGATATTTTACCTGAATCGTCGAGTTTGGCCAGATGATCATGACCCCGGCCACAGAGCCCGAGGCTGCCCTGGAGGCTTTGTAATATAATGTTTGGAAACGAGATGTCGTTGCCGGAGGCTGGCTAGGTCCTCTATAGGTTTATGATGGCTTTCCCGGTCAGCAAAACGGGATTCCAGGCACGACTCAGCATCCATCCCATTCTCGGCACTCGAGCTCCAAGATGCAGATTCCAGTCGTCAACGTCGACCACAGCAACGGGCGTTCCTAACAATGAGCAAGCCAAGGAAGCCTTGGGTACAGTGCCTGCGAGGCAGGATCTTCCGTCTGCCCGTCCTCTAGCCCGGTTGTCGACTGTGAGCATTCTCAGGACGCTGTTTCTCAGCGCCGTTTTTAGATCACCTCTGCTGTTTAGACCCGGCTTTGCCATCTTTGAAAAGATCGCCAATTCTCCGTCCGTATGGTTGAACCCAGATAAAAATCCACTATTGAGAATGATTGTACATCCTCTGGTGTACAAGCAGTTTTGCGCGGGCCGGGACCAGGCAGAGATTGCCAGCACATCCGCAGAGGTCAGACGTCTTGGATTCTCCGGGGTCGTTTTGTGTTACGGCAAAGAAGTTCAAGTCCAGGGCCCAAGTGGCGAGTTCTTGGGCTATGACAGGAACAAGATACCTGCCTTGGACGCAGAGGTCGCTCAGTGGGAGGATGGAAATATCGAAACATTGAACATGATCGCACAGGGCGACTGGCTCGGCATCAAGTAAGTTTGCCCGAAGGTTGCTGAGCACAAAAATCACAGGAATCACAGGAACCACAGGCGCGAATGCTGACCATGGCCTAGATATACCGGCGCGGGCACCAACATCACCAAGGCACTGATGGATGGTGACGCCGCACCCGAGAGATTTGTCAAGGCCATGGATCGGATTTGTGAAACGGCCATGTCCAAGAGATGCCGCATCTGGATCGATGCTGAGCAACAGGTGTTGCAACCGGCCATTGATCGATGGACCTTTGATCTGATGCGCCGATACAATAAGCCGGGCCAACAGGCGCTGGTCTACAATACCATTCAAGCCTACTTGAAGTCGGCGCGAGACAAGGTCCAACACCAGCTTGAGCTTGCTCAGAGAGGGGGCTGGCGGCCCGCCATTAAGCTTGTCCGAGGTGCGTATATCGCAAACGAGGTACGTGGCAAGATTCACGACACAAAGGAGGACACGGACGCATCCTACAATGGCATTGTGGAAGACCTCCTTCAGGGGAACTTCCCCGCGCAGGCTAACCAGCAGCCGGAAGAAATCGACCTCTTGCTTGCCGGGCACAACACGCAGACCATCCGAGGAGCAGCTCGGCTCGCGACAGAGCTGGCCGCGCGCCGGAAGCTGCAGGTCAGGCCCGAGTTTGCCCAGCTGCAGGGTATGGCCGACGACATTGGATGCGAAATCGTCCAGATGGCGGATCAAGTCAAGGCCGACAGAGCAGCGTCATTCATTCCCAAAGTCTACAAGTGTCTCACCAGGGGCAGTATTCAGGAGTGCATGCAGTACTTGACGCGCCGTCTGGTCGAGAACCGTGGCGCTGGAGACCGCATGAAATTGAGTGCGGCGGAGTACCGGCGCGAACTCCTCCAGCGCTGGGGCTTCAGTTGGAAGAGATAGCCATCTGAGCTCGGACATGATTGGGTCTGGTAGTTGTCCGTACCTTGTCACAGTGTCTGCGATAGTTCAGAGACGGCGAGAGTAATGAACAAACGAATCACACAGCCGTGGGATCAGCATGTAGCCTTATGTTTACTCTTTCGGGGACTACACCGCGCCCACCTCTGTGGTGGTTTACATAGTAGCGGATGGAGTGCCGCCCCGTGATATCGCATCCGGCTGCCTTTCCGAGTCTTTGCCCCCGCTTTGCACTGCCATCTACGGAGTACAGTATCTGAATCTTATACACTTTGCTGCTTCCGACACCTGGGAAGCATCCCGAGATGCTGCCACGGCCCTTTCGCTCACCATGGACATGGACATAGAAGCAGCAGAGTCGACGCGGCACCACTCCTCCCGAAAGCGGGCTCCTAAAGCGTAAGAATCTCCGCAGCGCCCCGGCTACTCTGCTGATATGCATATCGCTACCAAAAGCTGCCGACGGTGCCGCCGTCAAAAGATCAGGTGCACAGGATTGCATCCATGCGAGCCATGTGCCAGGAGGCAATTATCTTGCCATTTCGACGACCATGCGCAAAAGATACTCGTCACCCGGGGGTAGGAACTTCTGTCCACAAGGGGAGCCCGAACGCTCACGACCAGCAGCTACATCCGCGATCTGGAGAGAAGAGTCGCGTCGCTTCAGCGCCAGAGCGAACCATCCAGAGATCCTCCCACCGCGTCTGATGAGCATGCAAGCCTCAATGTGACTCTGGATGTCGGTACGCGAGGCGGAATGTATTTTCTTTCTTTCTTCTACATCCTTTTGCTAACCCTTACTAGAAGCCGCCGGCAGACTCGACCACCACGAGAACAACAACGCCGATAGCAATCGAAATGGTCCCCGACAACCAAGCATGTCACGTCTGCTGCCTGGATCCCGCATCTCGGAGGACTCTGGCTCGCTACCAAGCTCCCCTGGGCTCCAAAACCCTCTCGCGTTGGGCTTCCCCAGCTACTTTCCGGACACCAGTGGCAGGCCGAGTAAGTTCCCAACGTCGCCGTTGTTCTGTCACTCACTCAACGTAATCTCTTCTCAGTATACCTGGGGACATCGTCCAACTGGTCCTTCGGCCGGAAAGTCCTGGCCATGGCCCATGAGAAAGTCTTGGGAGCACCACTCCCTCCGGAGAATCTACTATTCGAAGGCAAGTCGTACGATCTAGAATGGGACGGCGAGAGAAGGCTATCCAGCCCAACCCAAGCCGAGATCCCAGCCCTTCCTTCGGCCGACTTTGCTACCTTTTTAATCAACGCGGTCAAGTTTCACTGTGGCCAAGTCTTCTATCTTTTCGAAGACGAAAGGTTCACGCAACAGTTCGCGCAGTTCCAAACGGACTCGGCAAAGGCAATCGAGACGTCCAGGCTCTGGTACATTCATTATCTGCTCATTCTAGCCTTTGGCAAGGCGTTTGTGGCGCCATGCGACAGCAGATCGCGCAAGCCGCCCGGCGCCGAGCTCTTTGTTCATGCCATGACCCTGATGCCCGAGTTTTCATTTTACGACGCCGACCCCATTGAGGAGATCCAAGTCTTGTGCTGTGCAGCGCTGTACCTTCATTGCCTCGACTTCCGCGGCGCAGCCTATTGCATGGTGAGATATTACCCACCGCCATGTTCCACGAGGCCCAGTGGACTTGTGCGCTGACATGGGTTCTAGATCGGCCAAGCTCTGCGCAAAGCGCTGGAAAACGGCATGCATACCAAGATCCACGGCCAGAAAATCGATGGTGGGTTGGTCCAACGCCGTCGCAAGGTGTGGTGGACGGTCTACGTGCTCGATCGCCAGATGTCGGCCCTTATGGGGGTCCCCTTGGGGATCGCAGACGAGGCAATCAGCGCTGAACTACCTACGTTTGTTGACCAACCGCAAAAGTCAACGGCGATGAACATCCAAATCCAACTCTCGCGCGTCTTGGCCCTTGCCCTCAACAGTGCGTCACTTCCAATGCCTCCTCGCAGGCGACAAGACTGACTCTGACAGCGGTTTACGGGCCCGCGGTCGGGATCAATAAACGATTTGTGGAAAATACAAGGGAAGCTCTGAAAGCTCTGGCAAGGACTACGGACCAGCTGAACTCCTCCTTCGGCATCTTTGAGAATGGTGCCATTACAGCCATATCCAGGATTTCAGGCTACTTGCACCTGCTGTATCATCAAGTAGGTTCGGATGCTAGCACCCAGATTCCTCGGTATTGCTAACGAGGTGTCCAGTGCGTGGTGCTCATTACACGGCCTTTGCTGTACAGCTTTCTCCGCTCTCGGCTGGGCCAATCCATACATCAGAGTCTGAACGTAACACTGCAGTCGAGCAGCGTCCGCTCCCTATTGCAGATGTGCGTCGAGTCTGGTCAACAGATTCTGACCATTCTCTTGGCTTTGCAAAGTCATAGCCTCCTGGGTGAGTTTTTAGTTCAGTTCCAAGACCGCTTCTGCTCGGCAACTAAATAATTAATCGCCCTTCTGTTTCAGAAAGCTTTCTTCCATTCGACCTTGACGCCACCTTCACGTCAGGAATCTCGCTATTGATCGCGGCCACCGTTGACCCGTCTTTGATCGACAATCATCCACTGTGGATGCAGCGAACTCATGCAATACTCGACGAGATGGTATCTCGGGGAAACAGGGTCGCAGGAATGATCAAATTGGAACTTTCACAACTTCAAGACATCCTCGGCCGCCTCCCCCCGTTGGACAAGGATAGGAGTCTTCGAGATCCTCGAGCAACCGGTTGTCAGAGCGACCTGGTGGATGCCGACCGCGTAACGATCAGCGTAACCGCGCAGTCCCAGCATACTCCTGGCGCTCCATCCCCTCCCTGTATGAACCCGGCGGAGAGCATGAGCGACGAGTTTGTGACCGAGTATATTAATTGGCAGGAAGGATTTCCGGCAGAGCAACTGATCAACTTTGCCGAATCAATGGATCTTAGTGCTCTGGATTGGCTTTCCGCGGAGACATAGATTCCGAAAGTCAAGAAGACCCCTTTGTCTACAGAAAATCCCGGACTTTGGACGTCCAGCTCCCAGTGTCAAGGGTGTGGTCGATGGTGGGTCGAACCACTCATCGCACTTGGCGCAATGGTGTGACCATTGTAGCTTAAGATGCCAATCGTCCGAGTGGTGAGGTCGGAGACACCGAAGGCTCCGACGTGTACAGGTATCTATCGGAGCCGAATCTCTCATCCCTGAATTCGGAGCTGGCCGAGTGCTCGGATGGCCTCGACCAAGATATATTGCCCAGAGAGGCATTTGGGGTTAGCCATGGTTTGGATGGCGGCTTGATTGTAAGTGAGGACGATACACTTCCCGGCGGTGTTTTGTCTTTGAGTATACTTCAAGTGCGATCTGGAACGCCAGCTCCATCCCTATAAGTTCTGCTGCATATACGGTAGAGGTGATTTAACGTGCCCATATGTGCCATTCTCTTCGTTGGGACCCCCTGGGCCTGCTGCACTAGTGCTACGGCCGCGGCCCCGATGTGGCCGTCGATGTCACTTTCCATCGGTATATATGCACAGCGTCGATGGCTCCGTTGCACCGTGTTCTTGGATGGCAACATCAGCAGACTCCGCGATCTGAGTACAGGGCGGGGTCCAACACGGTGGTACAATACGTGGTGGGCGTCGTCTCTTCAGTCGATCGAGTTGTATGTTGTGTTTGCTACTCGAAAGTTGATCGAGGGGGCTGGGGACCTTTTCGTTACTTCCGCAGACCGTTATATCCGCGTGGATTGGCGTCGTCTTAATCCGCATGGTGGCCGCCGCAGGGATATTTGTTCGACTTGCTGCAGTACTGGGAGCAAATGTGTCTCGACATTCGCCGCCGCCCCCGCCGTGGTTCGAAAGGGCACCGATGATGATTTACGCCGCACGGCGCTGAATACGAGTGATCGTCTTGAGCATGGTGCTGGCTCGGCCTCTGGTTTTCGCCGGGAAATGTGCCACGCTGTGAGAGTGTGTGAGGGCGTAAGTGGGAGTTCTGGACAAAAGTGAGGAGAGGATGAGTCGCGGGTAGATCGTCTTAAGAACGGCACCGTCTGCGTCTGCGTGAGCACGTCGAGGGCTCAGAGCAGTTCGACCATTGCTGCTTGTGCTGCCAGGCATCCTCGTGATTACAAAGGCAGACAAATTTCACAAGAACACACAGTACACCATTTCCAGTAAATTCGTCTTCTATTTTAGTCCTCCCGATAGAAGGATACTCTGCCCAGTCAAATATCCAGTCTTACACAACATTGTCACCACGTTAGCGCACTCTTGCGGAGTGCCTAACCTGCCGACGGGTATATTCTGCACATCTCCAGGAGTTCCTTCGAGGAACTTTGCATTTGGGATCATACCAGTCTCGCCGATCATGGCAGGTGCCACGTCGTTTACAGTAATGCCATCCTTACCAAGCTTCAGTGCCAGATTCTTTACCATACCCATCAAGCCTGCTTTGGAACTGGCATAGTGGCAACCATTTATGCCGCCGCCATACCCACTGATTGACGAGATCATAATAATCCGTCCCCATTTTTGCTCGGTCATATGTGGCACGGCCAGTTTGGCAAGGATAAAGGGAGCTCGCAGGTTGATCTGAATGGTGTAGTCAAACTCTTCATATGTGATATCCCCGATTTGTGGTATTCTTTTCCCATATCCGGCATTGGCGACCAGAATATCTGGGCCATGGCCGTGCTCTGTCTCGATCTCTGCATACAGATTCTCCATCTGTTCCGCCGACGCCATGTCTGCCTGATGTGTGGAGATCTTTTGATCCGACGAAGCCGCTTGCAGTTCCGCGAGCAGAGTGTCCACACTCGCCTTGTTCTTGGAGTATGTCAATGCCAGATGGCAGCCTTGTCGATAGAGGTCTCGGGCACACCCTGAACCGATGCTGTATAGATTAGCGACGTCACCCCTTGCACGCTGAGGCCGACTTACCCTCCAGAGGCACCGGTGATGAGCGCCACTCGCCCTCTGAGCTCGTTATCGACAGACATTGTAGATCTGTGGGAGGCGAAAAGATTCGTTGAGTAGGATGAGACTGCAGCTGGGACAATTGCTGCGTTACATGCGACACCTTATCTCAGGCCATCTGCGTCTGATAGAACGACAACTTTTGTGGTACAACTTTTGTGGTCGCGACTTCGGAGACTGCGCCGATAGTTGCAGACGATGCGGGGAAATCCTCGGGGCTGGAGCGCGGCAATCGGCAGGGTCGGCTATTGGCGGTCGCCGACAGTAATCCCGACGAGGCATTGGGTCGGACACAATCCAAGTCAACACGCACCATGCCGCCATGGGATTGTCTGGACGCGGTCCGTCATTCTTGCCTGTCCTTAAAAGAACAAATTGCCAGACCAATCCCAGTTGGTGTTGTTGTTCAGCTGCTGCCACTGCATTCCTTGAGTCTGTGGGAGAAACGGCGGAGGGTCGAAGCCGGCCATGGGGGCAAGAAGATGTGCCCCATTGCCCGATAACTGATCCCCCGAGACGTAGTCACCCACAGCCTCGAGGTCGAGCCACGAGAAGTCATTGTTCGGGCTGTATTGAAAGAAGCCTTGAGCATCAACCCGGACGCTGCCGCTGGAGGATCGTTGAGTATCGGACGCTGCTGGTGACTGCATCGAATGTTGTGCGCGGACACCTCTTTTGGGAGGTTTCACCCACAACAGCTCCAGTAATCTGGCGTAACGCGAACCCGGATCCTGTGCAGAGACAGAAGCTCGTTTGAGTACATCCATGGTTTCATTGACCAATGACCGAACTTGACGTTCTTCGATTTCCGACATTACACCGAATGATCTCGCCTTGTACAAAAACACCGCTGAGTATATACAATACAGGTAATACCGTAGCGGCATGTATCGCAGATATCTGCCAGGGTCGATCTGTGTACTGAGTAGTGTCAAGTATGCTTTTGCCGCAGCAACACTGGCCCAGATGAATCGTGCATCGGGCATTGCACCGACGTTGCTGAATGCATTACGGAGGTGATCCCTCACGGAATGGGCATCGGTCTTGGGCTTGTTAGCAATGGCCTGAGATATTGCAGCTTGGAACACAAATGCATTGGTGTATAGACACAAGTATTCGTAGGACAGTTGAAGGGTGATTTTGATGCGTGGTGAACACTCCAGTTTACCCCAGGTTGTGTTCCAACCGGCGAGAGCATTGCGGAAGTCGTCCACATACTTGACATAATCACCCATGAGCATCATCTGCCCACTTGTTCTCATGCCTGAGTACAGAACATCGTGCACATTGGAATAGAGTTGGGTGAGATCGAGGGTGGCTTGCATGATTTTTGCATAATCTTCATCATCTGGGCTGAATGGCTGAAGCGATGGAAAGTCTTGAGGAGACAGCCCAGTCATAGGTCCAGGGCCCCGGGACCAAAACGCTTTGCCAATCCGTACAGAGATGAGACGATCTGAGACATAACAGTTGGCCCAAGCAAGGCGTTTCCGCCCGTCGATCCTGGCTTCTTCAGCAGACTCTTGACGAAATGCGGTTCTGTCCAGCCCGAGAAAATATCCTGTCCGCAGCGCAATGCCAACATGCATCCACGCACTGCGGTCTTCCTCACCTCGGCCAACTGCCTCTATGCGGTTGCGTAGGCCTTGTGGCTCCCATTCCGCAAGCAGGAGTAGCGCCTCCACAGCCTCGACATCACAATCGTGTCCAGCAGCAATTCCTGATATCAGGTCATGCATGTAACGAGAGCAGCAGAGGTGAATGTTCGGTTGTTCGACCAAGTCTTTGGATGAAATCGTCAGAACGGCGGTCAGTAGGTGTTTGTCATTCGCCGCAAATACATCCAGTTGCGCAGGATGGAAATACTTCCTTGGCACCAAAGGAAGGTAGGCATGGTAATGCTCAGCGTAGCGACTAACGAGCATCTGTATCATGTCTGGCTCCAGGTAGCCCTCTCGGACCAGGCGATAAGTCGAGATACCTGCATGAATGCCGTTGATCGAGCCACGAGGCTCTAGCCGTGATCCATCACTTACGTGCTGACTCGGCGTCACACTAGTTTTAAAGGTGTTCACTGATGCTTGTAGATGCTCTGCCTCTCGGTTGGCCACATCTTTCAGTAGCTGCCATGCATCGGATGGGTTTCTTGGTATGGTATGTCCTAAAGTACTGTCGACGGTTGATGCAGAGTCGTCATCTTCTGCCGTGTTTCCTGCTGTTGTACCATCTTGATGTTCTTTGCCAGCTATCGTCTTGGGGATGATCTGAGAGGGAGGAGATTGTACACAAAAGCTAGAGGGAGGGTTTGAGGATTTGTCGAGAAGAGGTGTTAGAGGAGGATGGGAAAGCCGTGTGGAGGATGTCGTCGAGACGGCCTTCTTCCTGACCCGACTGCCTCCACGGTTGGAGGTGCCCAGGATACATTCACGCTGCTCTTTTTTGCAGCGACCACACGGAGGCTGTCCGCCTGAGGCTTCCCTGCAATCATAGTCAATGATAGGATTCCAAGCGATCTATTTGTGAGGTTGCCGATGGACGGCTATTGCAAGGCATAGCCGGGATGGCGAGGTCCAAATGCAAGGCGACTGGAGGAGTTCTAAGGGTCCACCGAGAATGTCACAAAAGCTCGCAGACAGGGCAGCGCAGCTTGGGGAAGAGGTGAAACCAAAACTGGTGGAGGTAGCTCACAGGTCACAGCGACTTTTACGAGCCCGACAGTAGATGCAGGCTCTTGACACGCGCTTCAACGTTGGCGCAGAAGGGCTTTGGTCGGCCATCAGACAGGCGAGAAGCGAGGCGGAGGAGTTTACTTGGATTCATCGCAGTTCAGTTGCCTGCCATCAGGTCATTCTTAATGGTGGGGGGATGGAGTAAGTAGCTCTGCGGGTGAAAATGCGCCATCAGAGCAGCCGAGCAAGCGAACCACCCATACTTTATGTGCATATAGCGGCCCCTGGGGATCGTTTCAGGCATAGTTCTAGGTCTACCCTCGCCCTCTACGGCGCCCATAAGGCTTTGTCGGAGGTGCCTAGGCGGGCCTATGCTTACCTAACCCCCCGGCCCAAACCCCACAGGCGCACCTGATTGACGCCTACTGTCTTCGCCTGGAGAAGCGCAATGCACTATCGCTGCAACCGCCTTGAGGGACGGTGTGTAGCGCGTTGTCACCACGCGTCATAATTCCAACACAATTAATGTTTGTAGCCATGCAAATGTAAGGATGCTTAAGGCAGGAAAATGGCCTTGCATGGAACAACATAATTCGATTGAGGTAGATGTGCCAATGCCATCAATGGCACCGCGTTTCTCACTGGCTTCTTTGTCATAAAAGGCAGGGCGCGATCAACTAATTTTCTCTTTTCACCCCGGACTTTGTACAGTCCCTTCGCCACTTTTCTTCAATGCGCTGCTTGCTTCACTTATAACTTTCATTCATTGATCTTGCGCCTCAAAGCGCTGCCTCGTCTTAGTTCTTCCTTATTTGCTCATGCCTTTCAATTCTGCCCGACCCATTCAACACCGCTCATTCATGCAGGCGCCTCGTCAGCCCTGCGATTGCCTTGTTGTCAGCCTGAAAGCGGACGTCGCTCATTAAACCCAAAGACTCCCTCCTCCCGCCTTCATCATGGCCGAAAATGACAATCTTGCCGTCACCACCGAAATCGAAGATCTTCAAGACGATATTGCTTTTAGAGAAGGCCTTATCGCCAGTCTTAAAGAGGTGGGCACAGACGAGAACGATAGAGAGGTGGAAGAACATCGTGCCGAAATTAGATCTCAGCAAAATCGAATCCGTACATTACAGCGAACGATGAACAAGAACGGCGTTGCGAGGCCTGACCATCGTCAAGAGCCGTCCTCGCAACATACTCAGAGTTCCAGCAGTACCTGGACCTCACATGTCAGACCGTCCATGTCAAAAGCCACCCATTTCGATCGGAAGCGCCACAGAATCGATCTCTCTGACGACGACGATCACTCTGTCCATCCCTCAAAGTCGCGTCGGACTACCCCAAGCTCATGCTTCACAACAGCGCCCTCGCCTGCTGAATCATCGGGGAGTGTCGATAGTCTTCCTGAGTTGAACGCCCTCTTCGGTTCCGAGGAAGATATCGAACGCAACAACGTCCTGTGGAGGCGACTTGAAGAACGCAAGAAACAAGAAGAGGCCGATGCAGAGCTCGCAAGAAGCCTGTCTCAGCAATGGACTCAGGAAGATGCGAACGAAGAGCCAGCTCCTGCTGCTCAGCAGGTTGATTACACCCAGCGTTTCCTGTCCAATGACGGCACCCTTCGTCGCCGCCCTGTCAATGCAAGTGAAGGAAGTGTGTCCAGCTCGTTTGGAAGTACTCTGAACTCAGATTTGCAAATTACAGGCACTCGTTCGAATTACGCTTCGATAGTCTCTCCTCCCGAGTCTTCAGGACATCGAGGACTAATCAAGGACGAGTCCTTTCCTACTAGAGCTTTGGGTTCAGTAGTTCACAGAACGAACGAAGAGGAATCCGGCCCGTCGCAGCCTTATCGCTCTGGGTCTCAGTCATCATCATATTCTCCATCCGGGGCGATGCCAGGGGCTTTTCCGGGATCGCAGCATACCGTCAGTACCGGCGGCGCTTCAGTCTACAACCTGACTCCGTACAATGGTACTTCCTTGTCCTCGACCAACTCGCAACCTTTCGGCCATCAAGTCTCCTACGGCAGTGCCTTCAATCCCTCATCTTGGCCTTTCAACGCTCCGTTGCCCATGCCACACTCCTATGTACGCGATCAGTACAGCGATCCAACGAAGACCAAAGAGGAAATCGAGACTTTATTGAAGCATATTAGACCGGACGAGGAGTTTGCCCCGGATCAAGTAAGCCAACAACCAAAGGAGCTCGACGCAACTATGATGCCACACCAACTCTACGGACTGACATGGATGCAAAAAATGGAAGACGGCACTAATAAGGGCGGGATTCTTGCTGATGATATGGGGCTGGGCAAGACCATCCAGAGTATTGCCTTGATTTTGAGCCGGCCACCACCAGCCAACAAGCATTTGCCGACTCTCGTCGTGGCTCCGGTAGCTCTGATGCACCAGTGGAAGAGCGAACTGGAAAAGATGGTCAAGTCGCGACATCGTCTCAACGTTTTCATTCTTCACGGACAGACGAGAACTACAACTTGGTCAGCACTACGCGCATACGATGTCGTGCTCACCACGTATGGCCTACTGTCGTCGGAATTGAAGCGCAAACTCGAGTGGGAGGAAAAAGTGCGGCTCATACCTGATGCACGCGATGATTGTCCAGTGTTAGGCGAACGTTCACATTTCCACCGCATCATCCTGGATGAATCGCAAAATATCAAGAATGCCCGGACAAAGGGAGCATTGGCTGCATGCCGGATCAACGCAGACCATCGTTGGGCCCTGACCGGAACTCCCATGCAGAACAACGTTGATGAAATGTTCAGCTTAGTCAAATTTTGCCGTATTCGCCCTTACAATGAATGGGAGCGTTTCAGACGAGACATTTCTCAGCCTCTTAAGGCGAACTGGGCAAGTCAAAATGAAAAGGGTATGAAAACATTGCAAGCATTGCTTCGGGCAATTCTATTACGGCGAACTAAGCAGTCGAAGATCAATGACCAACCCATATTACAACTACCAGACAAGCATACTGTAGAAGAACGAGTCACCTTCAACGAGGACGAGTTGACCTTCTACAAAGCACTTGAGACACAGGCACAGATTCAGATCAACAAATACATCCAGAAGAACACAATCGGCAGGAACTATTCCCATGCGCTTGTCCTTCTATTGCGTTTGAGGCAGGCAGCTTGTCATCCCCATCTTGTCACTCAAAGCAAGGATTTCGTCCAAGCAGCCGGCAACCTCGATTCCAATGATCTCATCACGAACGCTACAGAACTCAAGGGCGATGTCGTCAAGCGCTTGAAAGATGCAGACTCCTTCGAGTGTCCGATTTGTATGGATGTTGATGAGAACCCGGCTCTTTTCCCCTGTGGTCATAGTCTCTGCAACGATTGCCTCAGCAAATTGGTAGATCAAGCCACCAACGATGCTGATGGTCGTCCGAAATGCCCTCATTGTCGTTCTCACATTGATGCAAACAAAGTTACCGACGTCATGAGTTTCTACCGCGTGCATTGTCCCGACCGAGAAGGCGTGGAACCTCTTCCTAACGTGGACTCGGATTCGGGTTCCGGTTCGGATTCTAGTGACGAGAGCGATCAAGACGAGGGCAACGATCTTGGCGGCTTCATCGTGTATGGCTCTGAAGACTCTGACAATGACAAGTCGAGAGGCAAGTTGCCAATCCGTTCAAAGCCAAAGAAGACCAACAAGTCTTCAAAGCTCAAGGATAAGCCCAAGTCTCACGATGCTTTCAAATCACTCGCACAATTGCGCAAAGAAGGACTCAGAAACAAACATGCCAAGCGGAAATACCTCAAACGACTCCGCAAGAACTTTGTGACCTCGGCAAAGATTGATCGAACTGTGCAACTACTCGAAGAGATCAGAGACCGCGGCGAGAACGAAAAGACAATCATCTTCTCAAACTTCACCTCGTTCCTGGATCTCCTTGAAGTCCCCCTTCATGATCACAAAGATTTCCGCCGCTACGTTCGCTACGATGGAAGTATGTCTCCAACCGACCGAAATAATGCCGTGTTGGAGTTTACAGACAATCCTCATTGCAACATTATACTAGTCAGTCTCAAGGTCAGTACAAACTGTTATTCCAACTACGCATGACAAAACTAACATAGGTATAGGCTGGTAATGCAGGATTGAACCTCACAGCCGCGAATCATGTGATAATGCTTGATCCCTTCTGGAACCCCTTTGTTGAATTCCAAGCGGCAGACCGTTGTTATAGGATTGGACAGAAGCGTGAGGTGACCGTTCACCGGGTCTTGATTGGTGAAGACGAAGAGTCTCGGGGAGAACCTACACCTGGCGGATTCACTGTCGAAGATCGCATCTTGGCCTTGCAAGAGAAAAAGCGCCAGTTGGTGGAGACTGCTCTCGATGAGTCGGCAGGGAAAGATGTTGCGAGACTTGGAGTGAGAGAACTAGGTTACCTGTTCGGCCTCAACCAACTATGATTGCGGATGACTTTTAGTGGTCTGCAAGCATGGTTGGGCAAAAAACACTTTTTCCACTCTGCGAGACTGGCTTATCAACTCGGATCTTCACATCGACAGATTTCAGGGCTTATCACGATCAACTCCAAGGGGCTATGTACTGTGGTGCATTGTCTATCGACCCCCTTTTTCGACCCCGGCATTTCTCGACCACGACCTATTGTTTTCAGCACAATGATTGTTTTACTGTACGACTACAAGCTTATGATACCCCCGTAGATCACCAGTCGATATGCGCCACACGAGAGACAGGGTTCCACGATCAGCGATCAAACGCATGTTTTAGCGCAGATGCACAGTTCACTATTCTTGCAAAGCTCGATGAGGTTATGGCATCTAGACTAGTGATGGAACCAAGAGTCAGCCCAAACCAGAGCAGAGCGATTTTACGCAGTAGAGCAAGCTTTACAGATAGTCTAATACGGCTCATGCCTTCATTTCGCTTCCAGACCCCTCGAGACAAAGGAACCGTGCCTTTGTCGAGCCTTGGTCAAAGGGTTAACGCTGACAGGGCAGCGACAAACATCAACTCCATTGTCGAGATATAATCCTCTTTGTCTCGATGCCCATTAGTGACCTGAGCACTCAACAAATATTCATCCCATAGATGGCCCTTTCTATCTCTCGCACTCTGATTCATTCTTACATCTTGCACGCCTATTGCTTTCGAGGCTTCGCGTGGTTCAATACTCGTCAACGATACTCATCAACTTGTCAGCTTGCGCCACCATGTCTGAACCAGGAAACCCCGATAGCCTCGACGAAGCCAGCGCTCTGGAAGCCGGCATACCACCACGAGGCTCATCATTATGTTCATTCACCGTCTATCCCGAACGCGACACCACAACCTTGTCTGAATCGCCTTCTCCTCGCAGCGTTACAGAACGCCTGGCTAGTTCATCAGCACGTTGGAACTCGCACAATGACTTGTCGTACGTTACTTGGACACCACCTGCAACGTATGTTCCTCCGCTTCCTCCTTCACCGTCACGCCCTGCTCAAGCAGTCTTAGCAATCAATTGCCGCGGCTCCCCAAACACCAAAGTCAATGAACCATTTCCTGCTTTCATCGATCCGGCCAACAACCTGATCAATGCTCGCACGCTGCTCCTCGACGTCCTGCATCGCCGCTCAGTCAGTAGCTCTTCCACTTCTCAGAGTCCGTCTCATCCGGACAAGCAGCACTTCAACTCACTCTTCTCCCGAATCAGCCCGCAATCAGGTCACATCAAGACCGATGAAGACTTGAATCGCACCAAGGTTGATCTTTCAGTCGTCATGGCTAGTGGCAAGGCATTACGCGAGAAGCGCGGGTCGGGCAACGCGGGAAAAGTAGTCCATTTCCGAACTCTTGAGGAACCTGCCGTTGTCAATGAAACGACCACGCTGCACAAGAATGCGGAGCCAAAGCAATTGCTGCGGCGGAAAATGAGAGCGAGAGCGAACCTGGGCATCGCGACGGCGCTGAAGTTTGAACGGGAGTTCGGAATTGGATTTCTTCATCGGCGACAAGCTTCGAGCGATCTGCGAAGACAAGAACTGGACCCTAGAGGCAGAGCTAGACCCGGACAGCCTCGTCGACCACCTGGTGTGACAAGAGAGGAAGTTGCTCTATCCTTGTCGATGCTGCGCGAATCTTTCCCTGGGCTTTATGATATTGTCCGTGCTCGTCACTCGTCGCTTGCACAGCACGGCGATACTGCGAAGTCGAGCACGAGACCAAAGAAGCAGACGACTGTGACACATCAGATCAATGGGATTGGATTGCAAGGCACGTTGTCATCACGGTCATTTGAGCAATTACCGTCGGCGTCCGTCCCAGAGACAATGAAGAATCCGATATCATTTCAAGGGCAACAGTATGCTTCACTCCGCGTCGTTGAACCCACACGGAGATCAAATGCTCGGACTAATAATAAGACTCAGCCTCGATCATCAGCGGGTTCTACAGCGCATTGTCAGCCGGTAAATACACTCCATGAGGAATCCGCTCAATACTTCCACGCTCGAAGCAGCCACCCGTCACAAGGCGGTGAGTACACACAGAAGTCCGAGGTCAAGACAAAGACATCAAAGGTGCGTGCGGCCTTGAAAAAGGTCTCGTCAATGCTCAAGGCTTTCGCAAAAGGAGTCGGACTTCGGCCGTCGTCTACTAAGAGTTCAAAGCAGGAGAAGAAACAGCCCAGTGACGCCGAGCCGTCACGCAATGCTTTGAGGAGTCGTACTCGACATGTTGATTCCGAAGGGCAACAGGAGAGAATCACAGGTAAGAGAATGCAATCCACGTCGCGTCTTGTGACATCGTCTTCGTCTTCGCCATCGTCATCAGCAACAAAGCCACACTGGTGTTCCACGTCACGCTCAACTGCTCCTGATCTCGTTTCGACGAGCCAGTCGTCTCGATATTATGCCTCATCTAGGATGATGAATGCGAAGAGCCGAGTGAGTATGGAACGACCCGTGACACGGGCAAGAGTTGTCACAGTCCAGCAATCCAGACCGCAGAAGCTGAAGAAGAATCGAAAGGTCGAGTGGATTTAGACTCGATGAGAATATGATTTGATCCTTGAAAAGCAATAAAAAAGGTAAGTCACGTACGAGAAATGTACGGCATACGGTTTCGGGGTTATCAGGTCAAGGAAACCAAGGTAAGGAGACCCAGGATGAAAAAACAGCAGGTAAGGCCTTGTGTTCTTTCTTGGGAGTAGTTACCCATGAGTTACAGCATGTCGAGAGTAATAGATTATTCAGTTTTGCGTGGCAATTGAGTTATGTTAACATCATACGGAGTAGCAGAGCAAGTTGGAATTGAACTTCTTTTTTAGCGATGTGGGCAATCAAAGTTCATCCATCGTGACTAGGTGCAACATAACATACTATCGCTGGCCTATTCTTGAAGTCTTGACTGTGACCGGGTCAATTCGGATGCAACCACACCTTGAACCAACTGATCGCCGCCTCCCTCGCGCGGTTCATGGCCTTGTACTCTTGTCCGTCTGCGATCTTGGGATCTCCTCTCGTGCAGAACCCGTGCTCGACGCCCGGAAAGTACTGATAATCATACGCCAGGTCGAGCGTCGGGATGACTTTATTCGCGTACTCCTTCATCTCGGGCGAGAACATGGGGTCGTGTTCCGGCGCGAGGATCTGCACAGGAACGCCTACGGCGTCGATCTCGGTCTTGTCCAGGAGTGATGGGTGGCCCGTCGATATACAGTCGACGAGTGGCTGAGGCTGAGCAGGTTGGCCTGGTGAGCCGTCGTCGGAGCTCGAAACGACGTTGTGTTGTTTCGCGCCGAGCCTGAACACGGCCCATCCACCGAAACAGAACCCGATGACTCCCAGACGCTTGTATTTGTGTTGTGCGCCGCCGCCACGAAGCGTACGAGCACACTCGAAGATTTCGGGCGTGCGGATATCCTTGGTGTTTCTGCTCATGAAGCCCTGGAGGTCAAGTTTGTGCCATTGCGTTGGGTCGGCGACGGTCTCGAACGGGCCTAGAACTTCGCCGCCGAAGCTGTACCAGCACAACACACAATCACATGTCGCGTTAGCCTTGCACTGCCACTGCACGTGTGTTCTCCCCGGCTCTCCTCTCCTGTCATCCCCTGTTGTAAAGCGGTAGAGAAGGGCGTTGTGTGTATATGTGTGTTTATGCGAAAGGAAAGTGTAACTTTTGTGTGAATGGTGTGTGAAAGAGCAGAGGCTTACAAGTCGGGTAAATATACAGTAATATCAGCCTCCTTTGCATAACTATCCGCCAACAGCCTTGTGTTTGGAAACGTCCATCCAAACGCATCGTGGATGAGCATGACTGCCGCGTCGGGGTTGGTACCGGTCACGTAGGCCTTGTTGGGTCCGAGCATCTCTTCTTTTCCCTGGGGTGTGCCGTCCCAGAGAGCGCCCTTTTGACAACACTCGGAATAAGACATTGTGCGTGCACGCCACGGAGTAGTAAAAGTAGTGTATGGATTGGTATCCTCAAAGTACGAGAATTGCGCAAACGAGGCCCCTGATGGCGAGTTATCGATCCGTAACGTAACGAGAAGATCAAACTGCCAGCAAGCAACGAAAGTAAAGACCTAAACCATGTATAGAGGGAAGCCAGTTGCTCCGAATGTGGCAGATGACAAAGGAAACCCCGGATACGAATACGATAGAATCACGTGCAGTCCGAAGAGATAGCAACCGCAACAGGATGAAATGCTGGAAGCCTGTGTTTATTTGTAAATCAAGCTCCGATGCAAAAAAGGCCACGGAGACCGAGGGGGGCCGGACAGGAGAATATTGATAATCAAATCATCAGAGAAGTGGACCGAGTCGATCATGCTTGATGGTGTACTTGTACTTCGTACTCTCTAACTTCATGTAGGTAGCTTATACGAACGAGTATGTATGGCAGTGCTTGGTGGGGTCTCGTGAAATTGTAGACATCAGGTTAGATCAACAACTCGCTTGGAGACGCGGACGAAGATTTAGGTAATTGAAGTTACGAGGTCGATTGATGCACAGAGGAGTACAATATGACAGTAAGGAGTATCTCTCCACGTGAGGATCGTGTAAAGGAAAATCGTATTCAACTATTGAACCACTCGTACTCCGTGTTCGCCACCTCAATAATTCGACCTGAGAAGTTGCCTCGTTGTACTCTACACTTTCTGTTCCTCTGCTCCCTCATTTGTCGGCGTCTTCGTTGGTTTCTTCGCCTTGGGTGCTTTCGGCGAGGATCCAAACAACTCTGCACGTAACAATCCTCTGACTTTGATGTTGGCAATATGCAACGTGGCCAATGCATGTTGTATGCTGGGTGCTCCTTCAGGGTAGATGAGATACAAGCCAGAATCTAGATTTGGGTCTGGACGGAACTTGTTGTGATACGCCTGCTTTCCGCCTATGGGTAGGTGACGGAACGCGCGCCGATAGCATGACCTGGTAACGGCCGTCGTAGGTCTCGACAGCGACGTGATGGCACCGAGTTCTGTTGCTGGTTCGAAACCAAAGCTCAGGTACCCAATACCAGCTTGTTGGAGCAGTGACATGGCCGAGAAGACGAGCAGGTCGGTAATGCCCTTTGGCGCAGTCGGTGACGCACAGTACGGATCAATGTGGTAGCCTTTGTTGGCCCCGATCTTTCTCAACGCTGCGAAACCATTGCACTGTCCGTCACGGTCCGTCGTGTAGATGTAGGTCATCAGGGGTGGGATTGCAAAAGGGTCGAAAACCGTCATGTATGCTTGCGGTCGGGCCGATTGATTGCGAACATCCCTCCATGAATCGTAGACATGCCGAAGATTTTCCTCGAGCATTTCATCTCGACCTTGACTCGGAACGTAGACATGAACGGAGATTCCACCTCTTCCGGGGTCGAGGAGTTGTCTGTTCTGGCTAAGAACCCTCTTCCCCTCCTTCTCTTGTAGTATAGGGTTGTCCATTGGATTGAGAACTCTCTCGGTCCCAAATCGCATGGTCACCCATTTCTTCTGTTCTGCGTATGGTAAGAAATTGTCCGTAGCGCCGAGGAATGCAACGCCCCAACCACGGCGCTTTCGTAAACGGCGAAATTCCTGAAGGAGGTTGTCATACTGGCTTGGAGAACATAGAGGATCACCGCCAATCACTGCGATGTTGTTCAACACCTTGTAGTACAGTGCTGACTGGAGATCTTTACTCAAGAAGAAACTGTAAGATGGGTCCAGCACTCCCATGTGCGAGACTCGACCATATTTCTCTACTAGTGACCCCAGCGCCGAGATGGCTGCGAAATCATGAAGTGTAAAGGTGTTGATATCCTTGGGCCTTTTTGGGGAGCTGAAGAGTGTACCGTCAACTTCGTCTTGACTCTGGCTGACATTGGCTTTTATTGTGGCTGCAATCATGGTTTCCGGGCCGGTGTGGTCCAGAATATCGTTCGTCATTTCCTGTGTTGTTACGTAGACTGGTGGTGACTGGTCCTGTGCCTGAAGATGCTTAAGTCGCTGGGCAAGGTCCATAGTTTCCATGTCTTTTCCACCCGAGATCAAGGACGCCGTCATCAGAGTCCCCAAGCTCTCAGAGAGCAACGTCTTCTTCGTCCGGTGGCCTATTGGTTGGGTAGGAGCAGGGCATGGCTGCTTTTTGCTTTGTGACCGTTTCATTGATGCTGTTGTAATGCTTGATCGTGGTTTGGGCATTTCTTTCCCAGGAACGCTTGACACTAGAGTCGATTGGCTGTCACTGAGAGACGCTCGTGGAGAATCATCTACAGCGTTTGGGATATTGAGATGATCATGAAGTTGCATGACGAGATGTCTGGTTCAACCAAGGATTGAAATGTAAGGGATTGCGTTTCTCCGAGGAAGAGAGTTGGAAGCTCGACTTGAAGATGAAAGTGTGTAAAGGCTTCCACTCGCGTGCCGACGAGGGTGTATATCTTTAAGAATTCCATGAGGACTGCTTCCTCCGTTTCCGTGTAGGCTCTGTCGTATCCCTGACTGGGCTGAACTCGAATACGCCATAGGGGCTGTGTGAACAGTTCACGTAGGGCGGGCCTACAGGGTTTGACTTTGCTAGGGTGGCACCACAGTCCCAGAAAGGTATAATTCGTGCATGTACTCTGTATATGTGGTATGTAGCAAGAATAGGACACCTGAATCTGCCTATGTCATGAGCCGTACGGAGTATGCTGTCCAGGTACATACTGTAGCAAAGAGGCCGCGTAATGTTCGGGGATTGGTCGGTCGAGGCTTCGTAAGCGGGAGAGTCCGACCTTAGGCAGAAGTATTTCCGGCCATCTCAAAATGCTTCCAGAGACGAAAATAGAGCAGTGCACTGTCCACTGTCGCTCTACCGGTCATTTGCCATGTGCTTGGACCATAACGGAATATAATAATATTGTAATTCGTAAAATCCCCACGGACGCTGAGGACTCCATCGTGCTTCAATAGAATACGAGCCCCTGTTGCATTCTGGATCACATCGATCGGAGGGAGGTGGTGTCGCAGTTAGACCAGACGTCAACATTGTAGTGGCGAAGTACCCCTGACTTTCGAATAAAAGATGTCGTCTTCAGCCCCGAAGCCTTCTCAGTCGATGAGCCATTTCCGGCGCGCTCAGTTCTTTGCGTTGCGTGTCAGCTTCGAATTTCCTGCTCGTCATCTTCGTCTTCTTGGGCCTCTCCCTCCTTTCGCACCTTCATTCTAAGGCTTCCTTGGGAACCTCGATGACCAAAATCCAGCTTCCATTCCAATGTTAATTTTCTTTCCAAGCATTCATCACGCGCATCTATAGTGCTTGGCCTGACCCAACCGTAGTCTTCCTTGAGGATAACGATGGCGACGATAAAAAATTCACCCCAACCTAGCCGGCGAATCTCAAACGGTGGATGCTGTAAGACAACTCCTGGATTGTGAAATGTAGGATGCTGGAAGGGAAAATTGTCAAATCCCTTGCGAGAGAACAGCATGCCGAACTTACCAGAATGATCTGCACTTCTTGGATGATATCTGTCCTCGAAGGTCTAAGGAAGAATCTCCAGTCATGGTTATTCTTTGATTCATCGTAAGCACGGACGAGTCTATGCTCGTTACCGATATCAATGGTGAGAGTTTCAATGTTCGAAGCAGCTCGCATTGTTTCCGCTGATCTTCTTTCAGCCTCACGTGCTATGTAGATGTTGGGGTACAGTGTTCGTAAGGTAATGTGGCGGTCACCGTCAAACGTAGCTGTTGTGGATGTTCGACACATCGGACATCTGGTGTTGATCTCATCAGGCAGAAGCACGAGAGTCTGATCTTCGATACCATCTCCGGTCATTTGCGAGGAGATGCAAACATCAATCCATTTTGCCATACAGTCCTCACACGTGGTGTGATTACAAGCCGTCCGAACTGGCCGGTACAGTAGCTGAATGCATATCGGACACAGATCATCTTCATCAACCGCAGCGGTTGCTGTGTCTCCGTATGGAGGAAAAGTCTCTGGCCTTTTGGAGTTATTCTCTGAGTGTGTCAACTCTGTTCTGCTTAGTCTCCGCTTCATGATGAAGATGTCGAAGAAGAGTAAAGAAATTAGGGATGGGATGTTGCCCGGCAGGATATGTCAATGAGAGTCCTGGTTACTTGGGCCTCTTGCATCGACGTAGCGGCTTGGAAGTATCTAATCTAATCTAATCTAATCTATGCTGCGGCCTAGATTTTCTTCTACGGTGGGCTGACCTTGCTGCGGAAGTGTCGGGAAATTAGATCTTCACGGGAAGACACGCCACGGCCCCTTGTAGCCAGAAACGTTCGATTGACTCGGGCGTTGCATGACATTTTTACCGATATTGCTCAGATCTTCGACTTTCTTGACTTTCAGGGAGGCAAATGCAATAAAGAGAAACTTTGTCACCTTGTGTCAGCACCTCGTCCTCCCCCTCCTTCTTCTTCTTAACCGCGACTCCTGACACTCCTTCGATTTCCCGTTTACCTTCGAGACGTTCTTTTCCTCCATTTCCTTCAGCGCATCGGCTCTCCGTCAAAGCCTTCGACGATGCCAGGCAGAACGCTTCCCACGATCCCGCAAGCGGAAGTTGAGACACACAACACGAAAGAGTCGTGCTGGGTCACCATTGGGGAGCGCATATTCGACGTGACCGACTTTGTTGAAGACCATCCTGGCGGCGGTGATTTGATTCTCGAATATGCCGGCAAAGATGTCAAGCAAATCATGGAGGACGAGGTCTCCCATTTCCACACCGAGACTGCATACGAGATCCTTGAGGAGAGTCTCATTGGATTCATGCCGACCGAGCCCGTCCTCAAAGCCGCAACAGCTTCTTCTCACCCTGATGAAGTCGTCCCCCTACCTGCGACAGCCAACGGAAACGCAGAGTTGAAGAAGCAGGGAGTACAAACCGGAGATCTACCTACAAGAACCGTATTCGAAACTACTGGCATGTCCTGTGCCGATGACCTCTCGAAAGACACAGACTTGGATAAAGACTGGAAACAATACAAGTTCTTGGACTTGAACAGGCCTCTGTTCCCACAGATGCTGTTCAGCAAATTCTCCAAGGAATTCTATCTGGAACAGATTCACCGACCTCGACACTATCGTGGAGGTGACTCTGCTCCGTTGTTTGGTAACTTCCTTGAGCCACTCAGCAAGACGGCGTGGTATGTTGTGCCGTCGCTCTGGCTCCCTCCGGTCTTATACGGCTCATATCTCGGCCTCACGCATCTGCCTATTTCCCAGGGCCCTGCCTACTGGGCCCTCGGGCTCTTCCTCTGGACCTTGGTCGAATATCTCCTACACCGCTTCCTCTTCCACATCGACTACTACTTGCCTAATCATCCTGTCTTCCTGACGCTGCACTTCCTCCTGCATGGCATCCATCACTACCTCCCCATGGACAAATACAGACTCGTGATGCCTCCAACGCTATTCCTTATCCTTGCGACGCCATTCTACAAACTGGCACACACCGTCTTCTGGTATAACTGGTACGTTGCCATCACCGTTTTCTCCGGCGGCATCTTCGGCTATGTCTGCTACGACTGCACGCACTACTGGCTCCATCACCATCAGTTGCCATCCTATGTGCGCGATCTGAAGAAGTACCATTTGGCTCATCACTACCAGAACTTTGAACTAGGGTAAGAATTTCGATACCTGAGACGTTGTTATATTGAGCTAACCAACGATTCTCAGGTTTGGCGTGACCTCCAAGTTTTGGGACTACGTTTGGGGCACTCAACTCGAATATACCAAACCCATCAAAGCCACTTAGACGCAGTTGTCTCAAGTGACTTTCTTGGGTAGACCTGCTTTGCTCAAAGACTCGAACGTCGTACCAAATCACGCAGCCGACCAAACCATGCGCCTACTGCCAAGTTACTCTACACTTCCAGTTTGTACAATATTCCACAAAAAGATCAGATGAAGAGAGACGGTGTGCACGGCGGGAGTTGGGGCTTTTTTGCTTTAGGAAGTCTCCTCTAACTCACGGAAGGTTCGGCTACGGGGGCTGTATAGAATCTGTACTCGTTGACCTACAGAAATAATCCTAATGAATTAATGAATCGCAACAACCTTTTGTATTTCATCACGCGATACTCGCTTGACACGTCGTGTATTAAGATTGAATTGGGAGAGAGATTTCCTATCGCAGTTGACAACTGACACCTTCACAGCAGAGTGGTGTTCAAAAGGTCTCTCTCTGAACGAATAAGAACAAGACAAAGGCATAAAAGTACACACATAGCTTTGCGTTGTTCAACCAGTTGGATTGTAAGTACATCATCTTGATTCTCCTGGCAATTTCCTTTTTTCTCTCTCCCCGAGGTAGACAAATACGTGGCCATGAAATCCGGGGATGTTAAGTCCAAAAAAAAAACATGTCCCTTGCCACACCCAAATAGAGATCCAGTTGTGCTTGGGTAGGTACATAACATGCCAAGTATCAAGCATATCTAGCTAGCTAGCAAACAAGCAAGCACGCAGCCAAGCAAGGTCAGGTCAGGTCAAGGTTCCAAGGAGTGCGATAAAAGAAAAAGGAATCCCCTAGATGCGAAATGCGAAATGCGAAATGCGAAATGCTAAATGCTAAATGCTGAATGCTGAATGCTAAAATGCTAAATGCAACAATTTCATCTCAATTCCCCTGTCCGGCAGGCAATCCACGGACTCATACATAACATACATACATGTCTCTCTCTCTCTCATTCTTTAACCAAAAAGAAACAATAACCCAATGATTCCCTTATTTTTCCCTAAAAGAGGTTTTTGGTCGTCACCCTTCTGTACCCAAAAAAGGAGTCATTGGCCCCAAGACACTTCATACACTGGGAGATATGAATCCAATCCCAGTCCAATCCTCGATCCGATCCAAGAAGTTGAATTGAGTTAGAAGCCAAAACCGAAAAGTCATCTAGGAAGATGAAGTTGGCGTGGCTTCGACTTCGGTGGTGGTGGTGGTGGTGCTGCCCCAGATCCATACGAAGGGGTTTCGTGCGCGGAGCTTGAATGCAGCGTGGGCTGTCGAAGTCGGCACCGCATGAGCAGCAGTGGGTTCTAGGACTGGGATAACTGTCAGCTGGTCTGGTCTGATGCTAGAACTCAATGTATTGGATGAGGATAGGGAGAAAGTGGATGGCAATGTCGACAATGTCATGGGTGGAAATGGAATGACGGATACACCTGTCGCAATGTCGCCGCCGGACGTGGACGTGGACGTGGACATGGACATGGACATGGACATGGATGGCGATCCGGTAGGAGTGTCAGGGCCGTTCAAAGGAGAGGAGTCGATCGTTGTCAATGGACTTGCAGTCACAATTGTGGTGACGGTCGCAACAACCACTTCCGTGGTCGTTGGGTTGTCCAGATCCGAACTCGAGTCCGAGGCTGTGGCTGTAGGGACAATCGTAGTCGAAGCGCCGTCTGCCATCCCAGAGACAGGCATTGTCATAATGCTTCCATCAGGCATGGTCATGATTGAACCACCTGGAGTCGGCATCGTGAGAACGACACCATCTGGCAGTGTCAGGAGTGGTCCAACTGTCGGTGTCGGGCCGTCGATTGGAGCGGTTGTGGTGGCTGGCAGACTGAGACTCGGTCGGAATGGGAATCCAGGGTGACTTCCATTGTGGTGATTCCGGTAGCCAGAGGTGCCATTGCATTTTGTTCGGTTGGAATTACCAGGGTTGTTAGTGTTGTTGAAGGTGCCACAAGGATGATCCCAGCGAAAGACTGAGTGAGATTCGCCAGGGGCAAAACTGGGTGGTTGACCGCCAGCCCCCGGACGTCCAGTCATTGGGGTGTTGCCATTGAATGGTTGAAACGGGGTTTCTCCAGATCCAGATCCACGGCCAGTCGTGTTCAAGTGTTGCGGCGCGAATGGCATTTCTTCATGTCCACGGCCCAGATAGGCTGTAGGGTATGATTGTGCAGTAGAAAATGCATATGACTCACCTTGATCACGCTTGGTGTATTTGGTCATATAGACAGTGTGAAGAACGGTCTGAGTGACCGACTCCCATTCAGTCTCAGTAGCAACCTTCAACTGGCCGTTGCCATTACCGTTACCGTTGCCCCCGAATCCGTTTCCACTGCCACCCCGACCACCCCCGAAGCCCTGGCCAGAACCAGAGTTGCCAGTTGGCAACGGTGCCGCACCTGGGCTATCGGTGGCAGCCATTGGAACAACACTGAAAGTCTGTGTTTCCAATCCAGGGCCAGCAGTTGAGCCGGTGTGCACAGTCAAGAAGTCGGGGATACCTGTGCTGACAACAGTAGCGGCGGAGACACTAGCTTCGCTGGCACCTCCAGGCACAGGACCTGTTGCAGATGCACCAAATGCAATTGTAGAACCTGTGTTGTTACGAGTCAGCGGTCGTGTGGAAATACTAGTGGGAACCACCTCCAGCGAGGACGGAGTGGGAGCATTCATGAATGGAAGGGTCGTACCTGTAACAGCAGTTGGATTTGTGAGCTCCGCGAATTGAGAAGAAGCCGCAGCCATGTCATAACCTTGACCAGGGACATAGCTGGCCTGGCCCTTGGAATAAGGCTCGATGCCGATATCGTCAACAATGTCGACATCCATGCAGGTAGTGTAGATTTCTTGTTTGCCATTAGGCAGATTAGGATCACCTCCAGGTAAAGTTGGCCAATCCCATACCCAGTAGAGGGTGTAGGGTTTGCCCGTCGGCGCGGTCGAGGGAATCTGAATATCAGTTTGGCACCACAAGTCTCGACCCATCAATTGTTCCGCTGGGTGGGCGTACGTGACCTGGCGCTGTGCAGAAAGGGGGGACCCATTGATCTGGTAACACTGTCCGTCGTCGAAGTTCTGGGTAGACAGGAGGACACCGCGGCCATCGCCACCTTTTCCGTCAGGAGTCCAGACACGATGAATAGCCAGGAAAGCATCGTCAGGGCTAGGATTGGTAGTGCCATAGACATAGACTGTACCTCGATTGTCAGGTTTGCCTGGTTGGTTCTGCGGAAGAGTAACATGGCCATTCTCCTGATATCGCAAAGCGACTGCGGACCCTGGGACGGCCTGCAGTCTTGGACTGCCATCGGTTTGATTCTGAGATGTCTGGCTAGATTTGCACATCAAATCTGTTGGAAGGACTGAATTCGCACGACCGTTAGGTGGAATGAGGTTGACCATCGGCTCGTCGGGAGAGACATTTGGCTGGCGGAGCACATTCCCCCTAGCGAAACCCGGTAAACCGGCAAGAGTACCATTCGGAGCAATGACCAGCATCTGCTCAATCCAAGTATGGGCGGAGGCGATGGGGGCTGCAGCAAGCACCGCAAAAAGGAGGCTGCGCAGAGAGGGCTTCGATAGAGACATGGTGTTGACGGTTGATGTAGGTCTTCAGGGATGGGAGGGTTCGTCCAGCGAAGTTAGGTATGATTCGAGTAGACTGCGAGAAAGGATGTTTGTGAACGAGTTGGCTTTCTTCGCGCTGCGGTTTGTGGAAAGTTGGGTATACTCTCGGAGTATGGTTGTGGGTTTTTTTGAAAAGACAGTCCGTTCAAGCTGTCGAAGTTCAAACGGGAGGTAATGATCGTGGAGGTAGTCAAGCAACTGACAAAGAGCGATCCTGTACAAACAAAAGAGTGACGAGGTTAAAAGAGTGACAATGCAAGCATTGAGATGGAAGAACAAAGGATTGCAGACAATGGCTCACGGAAGCATTGTTCTGCGTTGTTTGAATGTGAAGATACAAAGAATGACAGGCGATAAGCGAGACGTCGGGGTCAGGCAGTGTTCACAAAGACAAGAACTCTCAACCATCCGAGTGGAAAGTGGAGCATGGTTATGGGATATTTTCGATCGGCATCTAAGCGCAAGGAGTTGATGGAATTGTTTGAAAGCTTGCAGCATGATCCTTGCTTGATAGACCCCTTTCTATGAGATAGACAGGGCATGCTGCCGTGTGCAAGGACATCTTGGACAAGCTTCCGGGAAAGCATGGCAGGGTCCGACCAATACATGAGCGGCAGCAGGGTATTGCCCATGGCCTGGGCCCAGCGGTGCTGGCGTTTCAAGGGCATGACGATCTCGTGGCGGACCAGGGTGGTCAATTCACTCTTGGTTGGTGCGGGACATCTGCCTGGGGATGTTGTATATCGATAAGATACGAGGTTGCGGAGACGAGCTTCCTCTCACGTTGATATTGTTCCGCCTGCCTAGAGAACTGTCAGTATTGTCTGGGTGGATTTTTTCAGCAGACAATGCAACGCCCAGGTGAGGCAGAAGACATGTCACTGGTGACTGAACGACTTCAGTTGCCACTCCTCTACTGCGAGAATTGCGCAATTGACAGCTCGACGTCAAAGCACCGACGACCCTCAGCGCCCCTTTCATTTCTTCTCGAGTGTCGTGTGACGGCGAACAGCGCGGATTTGACGGCAGAGAAGAACAAGGAGTGAGAACAGGGGCCAGATTTGGCAGAGGCAGAGGCGAGGAGACATCGAAGTCACTTCAAACATTAGCGCGTGTTTCGTATCCGTATTAGCGCCCTACTAGAACGACTAGCGCGTGCATCATAGCCAATCACTACCTGTAAGGCTCTCGTGTTTGCATCTGGCCTGGAGGAGGACAGCTCATGCACGCCGCCTGCTCTTTCGTTTTTCTACCAGTCCCTTCGCATGCAAACACTCTTTCCGGGGTGCCGAATGACGGAGATGCTCGCCTCGTGTAGGTCGGTCGATAGGACGGTCGATTCTCAGTCCGGAACGCACGGCTGAGTACACGGCAAGGTCAGGCCGTTCGCGTGCGCGCTTGCGCTTAATCTAACAAGTCTGGCCATTGACGTTGGTGTGACAGTCATATTACTCGCAGGATGCTTAGTTCATGGGATTTCCCCAGGTCATCATTCCTCCGTGCAGGAATTGGCTAGGTTATTAATTCCTATTGTATTAGGCTCAACAGTGACGTCGATCTCGGCTGATGATGCAGCAACGGATGGGGGATTCGTGGTACCCAGATCTACTGTACATGGTCGTCTGCTTCTGTTGCATGAGCAGAGCATTGTGTGCTTAATATGCACAATGTGGTAATCAACACCAGACCGCTGTATCCTACCTGTTTGATAATGTATAGAATTCTCCTAGCGGTTGCTCGCCACCTTCGAGCAATCCGGGCAAGAAGAGGTGCTGTATGTCAGAGCGGCATATTGTCTACACGACACGACCATCATGCGATGACCCGGCGCGTGACACGACTCTCCACCTTACCTCTTGAATCCGCTTTCTTGAATCAGCCAACTTTCGAAATTCAGCATATCCTTGTTCAGCTTGCGACACTGAACCTCGTCAGCGCCATACCCATGTTCGACAAACCAGCGGAACATTATCCCCAACTCGGGCACCATCCGCTGTAGAAGGTTGGCCGCGAAGCTATAGGAGATTGGCATCGGCCGGCCAAGGGCTCTCCAGAAAATCTCGTTGGCTTGCGATTGAGTAAGTGTGTCTCCTGCCAGACTGATCGAGGTGTTTTTGTATTCCTCCGTGTCCGAGCCCGCAAAGGCCTTTGCGGCAAACACGCCGATATCTTTGGTGGCCACAATCTGTAAGGCTTTGTCGCCCATGTTTGCCCACATCGCCGCAAAGACTCTGCCCGGAAAGGTTGGTGTAAGATTCTCCATGAACGCGGCCGGTCGCAGAATAGTATAAGTCGTGTTCTTGCCTTGGGTGTTCTCAATCAGATGCTTCTCGGTCCAGTACTATCAATCCATTAGCCATGTCGCCTTGCAGCAATGCCTAAAGAGAAGCTCACCTTCGTGACAAAGTGTGGCACATCCGTAGCATTGACATCGGATTTTTCAGGGCCTCCGCGATCCACGGAAGTGAGAACAAAGTGCTTGACATCGTGCTCTATGGCAGCATCGATTAGGTTCTTCCCTTGCTCCATCTCAAGCTGCTCAGTCCCCTTTTTCATTGATGGGATTGTCACACAGAACACACCCCATACTGCTCCCACGCCTCCCGCCTTTGCAAAGATGGCTTGAGGATCATGTAGGTCGCCTTCGATTAAATCAATCTTAGGGTTCGCAGCAAGGGCCTTTGCGGCTTTGGAGGTCCCTTTGCGCGTAAGAGCGAGGATGCGGAACTCGAAGGGCGGAGGATTGGCGAGGAGAGCTTTGATGGCCGAACCACCTTGCTTCCCTGTGGCACCAGTGATCAGGATGGTACGGGTAGTCATAGCGAGGAGTGTTAACCTTGATAGAAATTCCAGCAAAGATTGTTTTACAGCGACGCAAACGCTATTATCCTTTGCATGCGTGGCTGGCGTGACTTGCGCAGGCAAGCGAAACGGTTGACGTCAGTCTAGATTGCACCAAACATCGCGCGAAGACTGGAGCATCCCTCGCACCTCTCCGACACGTTGTCGACTCTGCCTGCGTCCATGTGACACCCTCATGACTATACGCAGTTCTGCTGAGGATGGTTGATGAGGAGAACTTACCAAAGGGAATCCAAAATACCACCGCGCGCATGCGGGTGGTGCAGGTTGCCTGAATAGTTCGGCGGACCTGGCTTTTCTGACTCCGGCACGCATGTCAACGGTTCATAAGATTAACAACTACTTCTATGCTATGAAGTGATGACCACCTTCACAGGGACTCTACCTTCGTCTTCTCCTTCTCTGGCCTGATTTGCGGCCAGCCTGAATGCCTTTTCTCCGTCTGCGAGACCAACTCGGTGAGTGACCAGATCCTCTGCCACGCCGTCCAACTTCCCGCTCGCGAACAGAGCAATGGCAGCAGGATAGCAGTTGGCATATCTGAAGACGCCAATAATGTCCACTTCCCTCAACGCTGCCGCTCCTAACGGAAGTGTCTGAGTCGGATTTCCCATGCCGACAAGAATCAGCTTTCCGCCAGCTGTAGCAGCAAATATCCCCAACTGTACACATGATGGTACACCTGTGCACTCAAAGACCCGATCAAACCCTGTTTCTAGGCCAGCAGACTTTGACACCTCGGCAGCGAGCTCTTGGGCACCCGCCAACGTCTCCTCGATACTTGGGGCAGCTGGCTTCTTGGGGAGGAGGAAAGTTCCGAGTTTGAATCTTCCACCACCAAGAGCCCCTGCAATTTTCAATCTTGGAGCATCGATGTCGGCAATGACAATATTTGTAACACCAGCGACTGCAAGAACAGCCGCAGTAAGCATCCCTACGGCACCCGCGCCGAGAACAAGCGCGCTCGAGCCGGTTAACGGGACTCCAGTAGCCCCAGAACCTGCCACCTGGCTTCGATTGAGAGCGTGTAGGGAGACAGCCAGGGGCTCTACCAGGGCGCCTTGCTCGAACGTCACATTGTCCGGTAGCTTATGGCACATATCAGCCGGCTGGGATATTTTGGTCTGAAGCGTCCCATCAGCATGAGGAAATGTCTTTGCCGATGATCTGAAGGATAGTTTGGGACACAAGTTGTATCGTCCTGTTGTACACAGCGAACACAAGCGGCATGGGAATCCAACCTCCATTGCTACCCTGTCGCCCACTTTGGGACTTGAAGAACTTGCCGCTGCATTGGGAGCCTCTGACACTGCAGTGACCACGCCTGAGGCTTCATGGCCTAGCACCAGAGGCGCCTGAATGACAAAGTTGCCATTGCGGCCATGATTGTAATAATGCAGATCTGAGCCACAAAGACCCGTGGCTTTGACAGCTATCTGTACTTCTCCTGCTCGCGGAGGAGACTGAGGTCTAGATTCCTGAGAAGAAGTGAGCTTCAGACCTTGGACACACTCTCTGATCCTTTTCAAAGACACGATGCATACTCACCAACCTCAGATCTTTTGCGCCATGTAGAACTAAGGCTTGTATGCCCGCTGCTCCAGACATTGTTCTGTAATTGAAGCGAGCCCACAGCCCAAAGCAATACTTTGCCTGGTGGTTTAGAATTGTCCCTCGCACAAAAGTTTGTCTCGCAGACTTCTTTCAACGACGTCAAACAGAGACTGCAGTTAGCTTGGGCGACAGACCACCGGTCCAGATGGCAATTGGACTATATCGAGCTTTGTCCACGGAGTACTCCAGTGAGTCGAAGATTAGACCTCGAATCATCCTCCGGTATGCTCGCCGCCCCCAGGTTGAGGCCCATCGGCTATTGAAAGGCGCATGTTTTCCCGCGTTGTCTCGGCGAGGGGTGACCCGATGACGCCCCAAAGACCACAAGGTGTTGCCCGCGGGGTGGAATCAACGCCTCGAGTTTCTGCCATGGCAAGCTTAGTGGGGGTTTTTCATCGCTGGGACCAGGCGGCATCAGATGGCGGTGCGGGGGAAACAAAAGTCGGTTCAAAGGCCGATGACCAGAAAGACAACAAAGTCGTGTATATCGTTCATATTCCCGCAGTCAAATTGATATTGGAGATTTGTTTGCTATCGATAGTCTTTGAGATTCGCATGAAGCGCCCTGTTCCCTACTTGTGTTGTATAGTGTAGACGAAAAGGCTGCCCATTCTCCCTACAATTCCTTCCAGGATGTCGAAACCTACAGTCTTGCTGATCGGTGAACTGGCGCACACGAACACGGAATGGAAAGCCTACGGTTCTAAATACAACTTGAAAGAGTTTCGGAAAGGCACACGAGAGCAGTTTCTCTCAAATTGCAAGGCTGGAGAGTATGACAATGTCGTTGCTCTGTACCGCTCAAACATGTCGACCTCGGAAACTGGCCCATTCAATGAAGAGCTGGTCTCGCTCCTACCCACCTCCCTGAAGTTCATTTGCCACAATGGTGCTGGTTATGACAATATCGAGGTGGATGCGTGTACAAAAAGAGGGATCAAGGTGTCGAGCACACCCCTCGCGGTAGACAATGCGACGGCTGATGTTGGTATTTTCCTGCTCTTGGGCGCGTTGCGACAGGCCTGGACACCTTTGAAGGCCATCAAGGAAGGGAAGTGGAGAGGAAGTGCACAGCTTGGTAATGATCCCAAGGGCAAGCTGTTGGGTATCTTGGGAATGGGCGGCATCGGGAGAGTAAGCGACACCGGTGGCCTTCAATACTGACAAAAGCTGACCGATTTGCAGGCAATGGCAGATCGAGCACGAGCGTTTGGCATGAAAATCGCCTACCACAACAGATCTAGACTGCCCAAGGAACTAGAAGGCGACGCAACGTACCTCAGCTTTGACGAACTACTCGCCAGATCGGATGTTCTCAGTCTGAACCTGTCTCTCAATGCAAACACACGCCACATCATATCGGCCAGAGAATTCGCAAAGATGAAGGATGGTGTTGTGATTGTGAACACCGCACGAGGCGCGCTGATCAACGAGAAGGACCTGGTAGCAGCACTGGAAAGCGGCAAGGTCTCATCGGTTGGACTCGACGTGTTTGAAGACGAGCCAGAGATCGAAGAAGGGCTCTTGACAAATGATCGAGCCTTCATCGTCCCTCACATTGGCACAATGACTTGGGAAACACAGAAAGACATGGAACTCCTGGTGCTTCAGAACCTGGAGAGTGCTGTCGACAAAGGATCGTTACTGACACCTATTCCTGAGCAAAAAGAGAAGTTGAATGGCCACTTATGACAGGGTGGCCTTGCATGAGAGAAGGGGCGTTCCAGAGACTCGTTTGTAGACAACTGTTGGTCAATAGAATGGGATTTGGGCATCGAGTGTTTACAATAGTATGTACAGTGAACTCCAGCAATCGCAGGCCCTTAAACCTCGGCACAACTTCACATGCCAAAGTCGGTCAATGCCCGTGACTTGTTTCTCCGGCCTCCTTCAACACCATCATTGCGTCAATGCTGTGTGCACGAGGCAACCGTCTTCGTAGACTTGGTTGTTTTCTAAGTCCTTCTAGCACACGACGACTCTACATCACCTACGATCATACAGCAAGACCATTTCACGCGGCTCCCTCTCATGGCCTTGCGATGACAATGTGTGTCCGGGCCAGGTGACAACAACGCGCAGGTCAAATCAACACAACCGCAAGCACGTCTACAGCATGCCAGTTCACTCCAAGGAAGACCCTTTGATGGTCCTTTACAACCACTATCTCTCTCTCTTTCGAACGCATATCAAAAGCACGCCTAAATCTGCCAAGCTTGCCGCGACAGCGGCTCTTCTCATTTCCATTCTCTCGAGCAGTTACGGCGGCTATAGATGGTGGCAGGAAAGGACCAAAGAGAGGGCTCGAGGACAAAGACTGGTCAGAAAAAACAGCGGACTCAGAGGAAAGGGCGGCGAGCGCATCATATACGTCCCCAAAGGCAATACCACCTCGAAAGTCATCATACACCCTACTCGTGCTACAACTTTCGATGCGCACCGACGCCTGTTTCTCACACCTCCTCGGATCACAAGGATTGCGAGTGGTGCGTCCACTCCAGCATACGGTCATGGCCCGCCACCACAAACCAAGCCAGGTCTCAACCTTGCCTTTCTACACCAATTTCTGAGTTTGCTGAACATTATGATTCCGCGGTTTCGCAGTAAAGAGACGGCACTGCTGTTGAGCCATGGGGTGTTCTTGATCCTACGAACATACCTGTCTTTGGTCGTTGCCAGGCTTGACGGCGCCATTGTTCGAGATTTGGTCGCAGGACAAGGCAAATCCTTCATGCTGGGGATCCTGCGGTGGTTGTCGGTCGGGACTCTAGCCTCTTATACCAACTCCATGATCAAATTTTTGCAGTCGAAGATATCGATTGCTTTCCGAACTCGACTTACGCGATACATCCACGACTTGTACCTAAACTCCAATCTCACGTACTACAAACTCACCAACCTGGATGGCGGCGTCGGGCAAGGGGCCGACCAATTCATAACGCAAGACCTGACCTTGTTTTGTACATCAGCAGCGTCATTGTATTCGTCTTTGGGAAAACCTTTGGTTGACATCTTTGTTTTCAACTATCAACTCTACCGATCTCTAGGTCCCTTAGCCCTAACCGGGCTGTTGGCCAACTATTTCGCGACCGCTACCCTCCTGCGCAGACTTTCCCCTCCGTTCGGGAAATTGAAAGCCGTTGAGGGAAAGAAGGAGGGTGACTTCCGTGGTCTTCATGCTCGCCTCATAGCTAATGCCGAAGAAATTGCCTTCTATGGAGGCGCAGACGTGGAGAAAGTCTATCTCAACAAATCCTTCAGAGAATTGCGCAGTTGGATGGAAGGTATCTATAATGTCAAAGTCCGCTATAACATGCTTGAGGACTTCATCTTAAAGTACTCCTGGTCGGCCTTTGGATACATCATTACCTCGATCCCCGTTTACTTGCCGGCGTGGGCAGGGCTGACTTCTCTACTTGATACGTCCGGGCCCTCTGGCACTGAAGTGTCGGAATCCTCACGAGAGAGATCTCACATGAAGGACTTCATCACGAACAAGAGACTCATGCTTTCCCTTGCGGATGCCGGTGGAAGAATGATGTACAGCATCAAGGATCTCTCGGAGCTCGCTGGTTATACATCACGAGTATACCAGCTCATCTCCACACTTCACCGAGTACATGCGAACGCGTATGGTCAAGGCCACCGGCGTTATTCCAGCAGAGCTGAGCTATTCTCTCTGGCTGATGTTCAGGGAACGCTGCATGCGGGCTTCGATGGCGTCCGTCTTGAAGACGTTCCCATAGTTGCCCCGTCCATTTATCCCTATGGTGGTGAAGAACTCATCGAGTCTCTTTCGTTCGTGGTCCACGGTGGCGAGCATCTTCTGATCTCTGGCAGCAATGGCGTGGGCAAGTCAGCCATTGCAAGGATCATTGCCGGTCTCTGGCCTGTCTTCAGAGGGCTTGTCTCACGACCACGTAATAATGGTCAAGATGGAATCATGTTCCTCCCTCAGCGGCCGTATCTCAGTGTGGGCACACTACGTGATCAAGTGATTTATCCCCATACCGAGATCGATATGCGCGAGAATGAACGCCGCGACAGTGAACTGGAGAGGATCCTCGAGGACGTTAAACTTGGCCACCTCCTCGCACGCGAAGGAGGCTGGGACACAAGGAAAGAATGGAAAGACGTACTCTCGGGTGGAGAGAAACAGCGCATGGCCTTTGCGCGACTGTTATACCACGAACCGAAGTATGCGTTCCTAGATGAGGGCACAAGTGCAGTTTCCTCGGATGTCGAGGGACTACTTTATGAACGATGCAAAGATCGGGGCATCACCTTGATCACACTCTCGACCCGTGCCAGTCTACGGAAATATCATACTTCGAACCTCATACTTGGCTTGGGCGACGAAGGGTATGATTGGGAACTGGTCAAGATAGGCACCGAAGCTGAAAAGCTCAGCCTGGACAAAGAGATCAAGGAGCTGCGCGAGCAACTGGCCAAGGTGCCTGAGTGGGAAGCTCGCAAGAAGGCCATCGACGAGGAACTTCATCATGTGCAAGTGCTGGGTGAAGCAGGTTCCACGGAGCTTGAGAAGCCGGATTATATGGCTGGAGAGTCAGATCAGGCATGAAGTGTCATGTAATGTCACGCTTACTCCGTATACACCCAGATGATATTCTCAATCTTTACACTGCGTAATGGTTGACTGCGCAGAATCAGTCACATTCCTTTCGATCTTGCGAGTGCTATTGTTCTCTAGGAATCCTTGGAACTAGTCTGTAGAAGGCCTCTGGGGATGCGACCTCTATTGTGCTCTGGCGGTGGGACTGCACGTATGCAACAATATTCTGCGCCTGGTTCGGCACTCATGGGCGGATGTCAAGCAATATCAAAGTCCTCGCTCAAAGTAGAAGGGCTTCGGAGACCCACAATTTTCAACTGCATCAGCCCGCGAAGCTGCTCGTGTAATTGGTCACTTCCGCATCAACAACAACCCCAGAATGCTGTGTACATCCACGAAACCCATGCAAGTCCTCGGAACAGCAAGGTCATACAGCGTCCATGGGGATAGGATTCGGACATGAGCCTGAATTGGTACTGCAGTGTTCCTTGTGCTTTTGAAATGGCCTATCAGCTACCCTGGAGAGATACGGCTCTAGAGCACACTTCATCCACTATCTGCGTCAAGATGCAGAGACTAGGCAAGAGTCTCAATCTCCTTGGAGATATTCTATTCGAAGTGGACATGCAATGAGTCGATCAGGGGAACTTCATCATGCCGCCTCTGTATCGAACTTGAGACTTGTCAAGTACAAAAAGAGCCCGTCTCCCAGCAGGATTTTACCTAGTATTCAAGCACAACTAACACCACCACCACCACCACAAAACACCAGAATCAGACCATCAGATTCCAACTTGAACATGGAGCACCAAGATATCTCGCCAGCTATCCTCTACTGGGGAACTCCAGTAGTCCTCATCTCAAGCAACAATCCAGACGGCACCACGAACATCGGTCCCATCTCCTCGGCATTCTGGCTCGGTCATGGCGCTGTCCTCGGGCTAGACGCATCGTCCCAAACAACCCAGAACATCCTGCGCACAAAGCAATGCGTCCTCAATCTAGCCTCTGACAACATGGCCGACGCCGTCAACGCCCTGGCGGGGACTACAGGTACAGATCCCGTCCCCGAAGGCAAGCTGCCCCGCGGATACCGCTTCGTCAAGGACAAGTTCGGCGCCGCCGGCCTGACACCGCGCCCGTCCGCGCACGTCGCCTGTCCCGGTATCAAAGAGTGCCCTGTCATCATGGAGGCCGAGCTGGTCAGCTCACACAAGATGTTTGGAGGCCGGCCCGCCGAGGGACTCATCCTCGCGATCGAGGTCAGGATTGTCCGGGTCAGGATTCACGAGAACCTGAGGATGGAGGGACACCGCAACCGCGTCGACGCGGACAAGTGGAAGCCCATGATCATGATGTTCTGTGACCTGTACGGCCTGAAGCAGGGGAAACTCGAGCATTCGAACCTGGCAGACATCGAAGAGGAGATGTATCGTCCCTTGTCTGACCTGAGCGGGAAGGTCACGGATGTTGAGATGGTCGAGGATGACGCTTCGGAACACGTTTTTGGTCTGGTTGCTTCTAACAACCAGTAGGAGATCAAGCGAGAGGTCCTCCCCCAGAATTACACAATCCATGAGAGAGCAAGTTTGTAGGGAGCTTGAGATAGAGGGACAGAACGGTATAGAATACACAGTCATTCGTTGTTAGCCAGCCTTGGACAAGTATTGATCACTCCATCATTCGATCATTTCGATCATCGTATCAAAAATCCCCGTTACCGTGATCGCTGACCCTAGCACTGTGTTAACCTTGGCCAATTGCCAGTGCGGCAAAAGGGTCTTCAAGAGGTCAAGACAAGAGACGCCCTCGGAAATCTTTTCTAGCATTCGGTACGAGTGCGTGATTTGCTTGCTTGCTCTCTTCTAACAGAATACGGATACAATAGAAGTGAGATTGTTCTACAGAGTCGGTACAAAGTGCGGCTAAATCGGCACTTCGGCTAAATCGTCCACGATCCTCTCTCCCTTCAGCAATCACCAGCCGGACCATGGTGACAAGTTACATCTGAAATACACCGTCGTCGCGAAAAGTGATCCTTATCTCAACATGGACTCCGTGAGACACCTCGACACCATGGGAAGGTACTCGGACTACCAAGGTCCCGTGCCAGAATGGGAAGACTTTGTCATCTTGACAGGAGGCGACCCGCCACCCCCAGCACTACACCTCCCGATCCTGGAGATGCGCACTCAAACCAACGCGGGCCGAACGATGGCGGCACAAGAGCAAGTAAAAGTCCTAGGTGAGCCGAGAGACTCATCTCCAGAGTGCCTGATGCTTGAGCCAAGTCTAAGACTGACATTCAAAATATTTGGTACGCTTCTTTAGGTCTGCATGAGAAAGTGACGTGGCAGGACTATTCGATCCTCACACAGGACTCTCAGAACATTATCGCCCGGGTATACAAACCCAGAGCGGCATCGAGTTCAACCATGACCACGGGTACAAGGTTACCAGTCTATCTGTACTTCCACGGCGGGGGCCACCTGTATGGCAACGTCGACGGAGAAGATGGCAGCTGCGCACGTATCGTCGCCGAGTCTCCTTTCCCTTTGGTCGTCGTCAACGTGAACTATCGACACACGCCTGAATTTCCCTGGCCTACGCAGTTCAATGACGCATGGGACTCTCTTGTGTGGTTGTCGACGCACGCGTCTACGTTTGGCGGCGACCCGTCAAAGGTTGTCGTCGGCGGCATCTCTGCGGGCGGAGGCCTCGCTGCTTCAGTCGCAGTACATCATCACCAACTCCTCCAGTCGGGTCAAGGACTGGCGCCACCGGTGACGATCCAGGGTCAGGTGCTGGGTAGTCCGTGGCTGTTGCATCCGTTGGTGAATCCTCTGTCCAAAGAAGTCTTGAGTAGTTTCAACCAGAACCAGAATGCGCCCGTGTTGCCATGGTCGATTTTAAAAGTGTTCGCAGACCTTCTTGGGCCTGACGCGGTGACGGACCCAAAGTTCAACGTCGCATTGACAGACGACAAGGCCCTCAAGGGTATGCCGAAGGCGAGTTGTATCGTTGCTGGACAGGACCTGTTGAGGGACGAGGGACTATATTATGCCGAGAGGCTGAAGAAGAATGAGTAAGTTTCCCCCATGAACACATCAATAGCCCATACTGTACAGCGACTGGCTAGGTGGTATTCGTGTATCAATGATTGTATTATGATACTGATCGATCGGTTGTTTCCCAGAGTACCGACCAAAACAACCGTGTTCCCCGGCTTACCCCATGGATTTCGGAGGTTTCAAAACCTCTGGTCGACGAATAAATGGGACCAAGTGATCCTTCAATCGATACAATGGTGTCTGTCGACCGACTCGCAGGCAACTTTTGAGGTTGTTAGTAAAGGATCTGTCTCAGCCACTGAAGTCGGCCCATGATTGTCACCCACAGAATATGGTCGGGGCACAGGTGGTATGTATGTACGTGCATGTACACGAGTATATTGTATTATACACTGCTCAAAGAAACATTTTTCTCCAGGTAGGGTAGACAGCGTACTTCGCTGTACTTGCCTAGTACCTTCCATCATTGTCCGACATGTATCCTCCACCACCCCTTGAAGTAGCCACCCACCCGTCCGACGCGGTTAGTTCCACGTCGTCGCGTCTTCCCTGTACTTGGGATACACTGACATCATAGGATTCGGGTTTCGACATGTACATGCGGTCGTTGGGGTTTGCGTTGAGCTGTGGCTGGTGTTGCGGAGGTGGAGCTTGGCGTCCATCGTGAGACGCGCTTGACTGGCGGAGATAGAAGCCTGAGCGATCTTGTGTCGAGGCGAATCGCGACGGCCAGCATCTCTGGAGGAGCAGACGAGCCGCAGGCATGCATGCGCACACAATACTGATGTACAATTCGAGCGAACTCCAAATGGAGATGGAGTAAAGATGGTCTAGTGAGAAGGGTTAGTATCGAATACGCAAGACATCTTACTTCAAAACCGAGCAGGCAGGTAAAGGGGCGAGGCTATAAAGAGGGACGAGGAAGAATTCACATGTGACGTTGGAGTCCTTGGCAAACTTGATGAGCGATTGAAGTCTGATGATGCTGATAATAGTTATCCTAGATATGACAGATACAGTATCAGTTGGAAGACCCTCCATTGACGGATGTTGTAGGGTTTGGCAAGAAACATTATCATGATATAATGTCGATGGAAAGACTCACAATGATCCAACTCCAAACATGCTCAGAACTTGGAGTTTCTGCTTTCGAGAGATTTCAAGATTGAGGATGACCGGCACCGGCATCGCGAGGATGGTCGCATCGAGAGCGATATTGATTCCTGCAGCTGCCCATCCTCCGGCGTTGATGTTGATGCAGGTTCCTGCGGATGGGTCCCGCCACTGCTCCCAGAAGAATGACGCCGGTGTGCATTCAAAGCCGAGGACGAACATGTATGAGACGAAGTAAGCGAGACAGAGGCCCATGACGACGTATGCGGTCTTTTGGAAATACGGCTGCGAGAAGACCTTGAGGTAGAAAGCCAAGACGGCCAACTTGGTGACGACGCTGATGAAGATGTACAGGAATTCGCCGATGAAGAAGTTCTGATGGAGGGATTAGTCACAATACTGGTCGACTGCTTCTCGGGCTCAAGGTACAATACCTTCACGACGATATCGATATTGTCGGGCTCAACATTCCATATGTCCTTACCAAGACCCAGGTGCGCAGCTATACATGACAATCAGAGAGTGCTTCAACGGGTGGAAAAAAAAGGGGCAAGGCTTCATACCCTGCAGATTGAGCGCCGTGAAGACCACAACTGAAAGCTGAAAACACACGTTAGCGTGGTCAACTTGGGGTGGACTGTGAGCATGTCGCTCAACGTACAGTCGCAACCAGCATAATGCCATCGTCGATACGGAATCCCGGAGTTAATGGCGGACGGACGTAGAGACGAATTAGATAGAACAGAACTGCCAGGGCAAGAAATATCGAGGCAACAATGATATAGGTTTGCGACAGGTCGGTCGGTGTAACACCACATGCTGTCTGTGTCGCATTGAAGGCGCCTAAAGGCGATGATGGTCAGAAAACGATCTGAGGAGGCCTCCTCACGTCCGGTTTACGTGCGAACTTACTCAGAGCCTCGATAACTGTACAGTTGGCCGTGCTGCATTGTTCAATTTGACCGAGAATAGGCGCGTCGGCGCAAAGACATGCCACATCGGTCAACGAACATGTCGAAGACGGGAGTATGGACTGGGCGCAGGCAGCCTGTGATGGTCATATCAGTGGGTGAATCTCTGTGTGGTCCATCTTGCAGCGCATACCGCACATTTGGGCAGCGCAGCCAGCAGTTGCTGAGTTGCTGACTGTCCAGCAGCCATGGTAGAAAGGTTGTAAATCGATTAGAAGAGGCGACCGAGGTGTGCTGTTCGACGGTGGGTGAGGTCTGAACAATGGGAATGGTACCAGTTAAAACCACAAGGTTTGGACCAAGTTCCTTTCCCACATCAGTCATCTGTCAGTCGTCGGGGCGAGCAGGCGTGTAGTAGTATTTTTCAGCTGTTCCTTTCGAGGCGAGAGGGCGATCAAGGATGGTATCCCCTCCAGTACCACGTCCCATCCATCTCTCACTACCTGGTTTTGCTGTGGAGAAGTGGATCTTTCGGCACAAAGCATAATTGCAATCAATCAGAGCTCATCCTCGCCCAGGCTAATAAATCAACTCAACGGTTTATGGGGCCGCTGGGGGCTACTGTACCTAAGCCTCGGGGTCGAGAAGAGCGTCGTCCTTGGCTACTGTACGAGTACGTCGATCTCGCTTGAGCTGAATGGTCGTCCAGAATATCACATGTACGTACAAAGACTTTGTGCGAGAGCCGTACATAGAAAGCATGTTGCTCGTTATGAAAGTTCTTCGGCAAGCCGAGGCACCTCGGTGGTGAGTTGGCAGAGGCAAGGCTAGCAAGCACTTCTTCGAACGGTGTACTGTAGATAGGCCTTCGAGGTCGTGGAGGGACGAGGAGCAGGAGGACCCCTCGCAGGCTTTTGGAATCTGTTCCAGTGTGCCGTTGTTCCTTGCGAGTATCCGTATCAGCTTTGCTGATGGAAAAGTTCGAGATGGACCAGCTGGCATGTCAGAACTCCATCACAGGCTGAAAGGAGGCAAATCTGTCGATCATATGTGGCGCATACAATATGCCCCTGCGTCGGACCAGAAGATTCTGAGCAAATCAGTTCCTGCGTCTGCTCGTGCGTCGACCCATCTGCCAAACCAGTGTACCGCTCTGGATGAACAACACGAGTATCGAAACACATCTTACCTAACGCGACCCTTTAGGCCGAGCAATTCAAGATAACCGGGGCAGCTTAACTAGACATGGGTTGGCTTGCAAGGGGTATGCGGGAGAGGGTAATCTCTGCTCAGACTTCTGCTGGTATCACTTTTGGTGTGGCCGGCGACGTTGATGGTGGGACAAGGTGGCGTGCCTCGGACGAAAATGTTCGGAAGGCACTCTGGTCTTCTTCACGAACGAGCATCGTCGCGCAGCTGATGTGTCAATGTCAGCACCGTCACTGACAGGTCTATGTACGCCGGGAAAATTCTTTCTGTGCTCCTTTGAAACGCGAGAAAAGTTCCTCCAACTCCACTGACGTCGCTGCCATCTCCACCTTCACTGCTACGCAGCAAGCCCCAAGTGAAGTTTTTCGGTAAGGCTCTGTCCGTGGGAAGGATCTCTTTGCGTAAGATGCGTAAGAAAAGCACGAGAGTGTCCATCAAACGAGATATCATGAATGCCATCCTTGCCCTGAGCATATCTTCTGGTGGCCTGGCCTGGCGCTGCCGTCTACAAGTATGTTCGTACCCACACTCGTTCTCTACAGTACAATGAGTAAGTTAGAGGAAGACCCGGAACGAAAATTAAGGCTACCCACATATTGACGGTGCTGGTCGTCGGCGCATTTACTCGACACGGCCTTTCTCCCCTGTCCCAGCAGACTTGGGTTTTACATGATGCCCCTGGGGGATCCTCCAATGGTATCCGTAGCGCCATGTCCATCAATTATCGTTACTTTGAGAGCTGGACTGCTCCATGAGAGTGCCATTGCACCGTTATTCCCCGCCAGGAAAATCATGGAAAGGCCCGTCCCCAGTGCACTGATCAGACTGCTATTCTTTGACATCATCTAAGACGATCGCACCACCTGGTCTACCATCCATCTGTTCACATAATCTCCATGAGGCGAGATGAAAGACCAGATTACGGGCCCGTCCCTCTGCTTGAAGAACAGTCCTGACTTCTCTGTCTTGCTCGTCAAACTGGACAACTTCTCTAAGCAGCTTCTACCACGTTTGCGCACGAGTGCGAGCGCACTTGTGTATGAGATCTGCGCATTTGTGGTGCCACGGAACAGTCTTGGTAAGTACTATTTCAGAGCTTTCACCCATATGTTGCCTTGTATCTTGAGAGCATGTGCTCCTCGACCGTGAACTCCTCCCCTTTGGACCCATCCAGCGGCTTGATAACACAGTCTGGAGCGCCATCATAGAAAAACGGTACGCTATACCTATCCATGCCGCTCGTATTTATCTGGACAGCGAATTAGTGTCTGGAGTCTCACCACGAAGAAAGCGATTTCCACGTTTGAACGGCCGGCAAGGAGCACCCACAACTCGGTGTATGTTAGACTTGTACTGCCCACTGGTCCAGGTCTCTAGCATGTCACCAATATTCACCACGTATGCATGCTCCTGAGGTGGCACGTCGACGAATTGATTGGTGTGGTGGTTCAGGACTTGGAGACCGGAATGTCCATCTTGAAGCAAAAGCGTGATGGCGCCGAAATCTGTGTGTGCTCCAGCGCCAACTAATTTCGGATCATCCGTCTGCGGATGCGGTGGATAGTGCAACAGTCTGACGTTGGCGATGGGGTCTTTGCAGTATTCCTCGAAGACCGTCGTGTCAAAACCTCTCAATCCTCTGGCCAATATGTGCATCAGCTGGACAGATAAGGTCGAAAGTGCTTGCTGATATTCGAGAAGAGGCTTCTTGAAGTTAACTTCAGGGATCTGACTCGCTTCAGGCCATATATTTGCTTGCTGAAACGGTCGAAATGGAGGCTTATTGTCAGGGATCTCTCGCCCCATCATGAATCCCTAGCACTTTCAGCTCTACACAACGTGATTGATGGCAATGGAAGCACACCTCCTTGAGATCAGGCTTCTTGCCTGGTTCGAGGATCTGAGAGCCAATTATCTCGTATCCTCGGCCAGGCACGCCGGCCAATTTCCGTTTCTCCTCGTCTGGCAGCGCGAATATTGCCTTTGCTGCTGCAAAGATATCAGCCTGCAAAGACTGAGGGATACCATGTCCGGTGATTTGAAAGAAACCACTCGTGGAACATGCAGCACGAATGTGCTCGATTACTTGTTCTGCCTCCGCGGAATGCTGATCGTCCAAGTAAGGAGATATATCCACTGTAGGGATCGTAAAATTAGCAGGGCTGGCTTCGTCGGTGATCGACATGGTAGGAAAGCTGTGAGAAAGGAAATGCCGATAGCCAGTGAGAAGATATCATCGTCTGCGAACTCGCAGGGCTATTTGAAGGTTTAGTATTCGTGATCTGTGACTGACACTCGTTATCTAAAGTTCAATGGTTATACACTTCGGAGGTCCCCGAGAACTGCCGTAGAAGATACGGTGGAGTGGAGCGGCCTTTATGGAGGAGGCCGTCACGTGCTGTCACTGACACGAATTGAGATCGTACGAGTTTTTTTGATGTTCTCAGGTTTCGTACGACCTCATGCCCAACCTCGGCCCTCGATAAGACACCTTGGACGCATTATGCCCTAAGCCGCGATGCACATTGATCTGGGCCGCAGAGATGCCAAACCAACGGGCTCGAGAAACTTGTACGGAATGTTCCATGCGACGGCAGAAATGCGACAGGCAGCTTCCTTGCGCGAGGTGTGTCAAAAGAGGGATTGCAGACCAGTGCACGCGTAACTGGCCGACTCAGTACAATCCCTCGATTCATCGTGTCTACAGAAGAGTGCGTCCGCTCTCCGTTGAAGTATCCCGATCCAACTCAACTTCTAGTCCGGCCGCCCATCAACCTGCTGGATCGTCTACAGGGTCCCCGTTGCTACAGGAATCGAACGAATTCGCCGCCCATGATATGAGATGGCCGGATGAGCCCCGCTTACACTATGCTTTTACGCCGACGATAACTCTCGTCTCGAGACTCCGGAAGCAGGAGCCAAATACCCAGCTTGACAACTCCTGGATCAACTCGAAAGGAACAGGCTTCAATTCCACAGAAAATGCTCACTCGGCATTCCTGCAGATGTTACTACCCAATGTTGGCCACATCTGGGACCTCGTCAACTATCATGAACTCTCCCTCTTGTGGTATCACGGCTGTTACTTTGGCCCACTCTTCCGGTGGGAACTACAAAGCGTGCTCGCTGACCAGGATCAAGAGGAAACACTTGTTATCAACGGCCTGGACCTTCAGTGGCTTGGTCTCCTCTTCTCCATTATAGCTGGCAGTTTGGCTTGTGCCCCGGAACGGAGACTGTCTCAGTGGGGATTCCAGAAGGCTGAAGGATCGAAACTGTCTATGCAGTGGTACAAGGCTAGTATCTCTTGCCTGAGCCAGGCGAACTACACCTCCAATCATAGCATATATGCGGTCCATACAATCGCCACATTGACCATGTCTGCTCATTCGCTGGGACAGTCTGCTGAGCTATCTGTCCTACTCGGCGGCGCATTGAAGATTGCACAAAGCTTAGGGCTGGACAAACTAGACTACGACTCATCGCTCGAGAAGATCACAAATACATCAACGGAAGAACAACGCCACAAGCTGATCAAAAGGGAAATCGGCCGTAGACTATGGTCCCAGCTTTGTGTCCAGGACTGGATGTCTCTGCCTTTCAATGAGAGCTATCACATTCAACCGCGTCATTTCACAACGACCAAGCCTTCCAACCGAAACCACTTGAACATGGACCCAATCCCCCCAGAATTTCCTACTTACATTAGTTACGGGAATTATTTGTTCGAAATAGCGAAGCTCATGGTAAAACATCACGAGGACATCCTTCGTGCGACTACTCAATTCACTACATACGAGCACGTCCTAGAATACGATTCGAGGATGCGAACTCTCGCCACGAAAGGAATGCCATCCTACTTTCATGTTGTGCAGCCGATCGACCCAGCCTGGCCAGAATGGATTCCAGCAGCCAGGAGAAGTTTGACGATATGCTTTGCACATAAGATCATCATGATTCACAGAGCATATATCAAGCAGAGCTTCATCAATTCGGTTTACTCGATGACGCGTCTCACATGCTTAGCTGCGGCTAAAACGATTCTGAATGAGGCAAAACAGTCCAAGGACCTTGATGGACCTATCATCTGGGTAGACAAAGCTTTCTGCATCGTCGCGGCGTTAATTCTCTGCCTGGATCTCTTCCATCGTCCCACGTCTGATCCAGTCTTTGACACACATAAAGAGCTGGTCACAGAATGCACTGAATCCTTACGCAGGTTCGGTGGCAGCGCTATTGCTACTCGAGGCGCGAATTTGCTGGCGGCTCTACTGTCAGAGAGGGACAGGATCACATGCACCTCGACATGGCAATCAGAAGCTATCGACACAAGCAAGGTTCTCACCTTGGTAGAAGCAGAGATGGACGGTGCTAGTCAACTTGATGATGGTCAACCGCGACCTCTCACGGAACTGTTACCTCCTCAAGCTGGATTCTGCAACCGTTTCATATTTGAGAACCTGCTTAGTTCCAACAACAACGCTTCTCGCTGAGAGATGGCGTGCTACATTCTGGGCGAAGTGCACCGGACCACGTTCATTCACTGACAGAATGCATCATTATTTTTCTCGGCCCTAAAAGGGAGAGGGTCGAGGCAGGTGGCCAGCCGAGGACTACCCGACGGTCGTATTCGAGATGTACCCTTATCATAATACATGCCATGAACAAACCGTGAAACTCGAGACCCACAAGAACAAGACTTTCGGAGCGAGACAATCGACCACACGACTGCGGGATTTGAGCTTATCCTAACATCCCTATCTGTCTTGTTTGCGCCCCGAAGACAGTATATCTGAGGCAATCCATGGCGGCCATTGCCGTACCAAAAAGGCAACAGAGACCGCGATAAGCTTGGGTACGTCCGATTGGCTCCTCCTTACGACAGTGCATCCCGCCTCGGGTTTCAACAAGCAGGACAAAAGTACATCTACGCCCGACTCGACCAATGCACTGATTGAGTGACGGAGTTCTCACGTACTTGGATATCAGCAACTGTAACGATGCCTATTGCGACCCCGGCCCTCTCCACAGTGCTCGATGAGGCTGTCAAGGACTACGTCGCATCGAACCCGACTAGCAAAGCAATTAATGATGCGGCTTCTGGTTCCCTGCCTGGAGGTCCGCGCTTGAGCTCGCCTTGTCTTGTTACTCGTACTGAGAAGTCACAGGCACAACCCGTAATGTAGTCCACATGAAGCCTTTCCCTGTCGTCCAGGCACGGGGCGATGGATCCTACCTCACCGACGTTGATGGACACAAATACCTTGACCTATGCGCCGAGTACAGCGCCTGCCTGTTTGGACACTCACATCCAGTGATCAAGAGCGCTGTCCATGATGCCGTCGATCGAGGCTTTGCCCTCGGCGGTGTCAACCAATATGAGGGCAGATTGGCCAAACTCTTCTGCGAGCGTTTCAAGACCATGGACAAGGTCCGCTTCTCGAACTCGGGCACTGAGACGAACATGACCGCCCTCGCGCTCGTCAAGGCATACACCGGCCGTAGCAAGATCATCGTTTTTGAGTGAGTGGCTTTCCCATTGTGTGGGGATACACCTATCCTCTCTTCGCCCCCAATCATCATGAAATCCCATCACCTCGCCCGCACAATTGAAAGACGCTGAACATCATCTCAACAATTAGAGGCGGATACCACGGTGGTCTAGCAACATTCACATCCCAAAGCTCCATGAACATGAAATCGACCGGGAAGAAGACCATGAACGCACCCCACGACTGGGTCGTGGTCCCTTACAACGACGTTCCCGCCCTCGAAGCAGCCGTATCCGAGCACAAGGCCGACCTGGCGTGCATATTCCTCGAACTCATGCAAGGTTCCTCGGGCTGCACGCCGTCGGACGTCGACTTTGTCAAAGCGTGCCGGTCCCTCGCCACCGATGCCGACGCGGTGCTCTTCTTCGACGAAGTCATGACCAGCCGCATGAGCACCCGCGGATACCAAGACGTGCTGGGAGTGTACCCCGACATGACCAGTTTGGGCAAGTACTTTGCCGGAGGCGGGCAGAATTTCGGCGCGTTCGGAGGCAAGGCCGAAATCATGAACATGCTCGAGCCGGGGTACCCGGGTGGCGTGTATCACAGTGGCACATTCAACAACAACGTCACGACCATGGCGACTGCTACAGCCGTGCTCGAGGAGGTCTGGACAGAGGCCGAGGCACGCGACCTGTTTGAGAAAGGCGTCTGGCTTCGTGGGACGTTGAACGATCTGGCCGCGAAGCACAAGTCAAGCATGTATGTCACGGGGACCGGTAGTCTGATGGCCATTCACTTTGGAGAACCCGAGACGGGGGCCGGTTTCGAGGCTGCAGACCTCAAGGAGCTGTTCTTCTTCGACATGCTCAAGAAGGGCGTGTTCCTTGCGCGCCGGTTGATGATTAGTCTGATGACCATCACGTCCAAGGAGGAACTGCAGCCATTCATAGATGCTGTCGACGGATTTCTGCGCGAGCGAGCCGAGTTCGTCAGGTTGAGTTGATCTCGCAAGGCGATTCTTTACAAGACGCATTGAGGCAGAGCGAATATCATGAATCATATGAAAAGTCATCTTCTGAGCTGATTCAGAAACCAAGTATTCATGAAAGAGACAAACAGTACTATCTTTGTGCCGACTCTCACATCTGGAGCATGCCGCTGGACGTCTTGATCTCCACGATTCCGCAAGTGGTACCATGTCATTTCTTAAAGCACACGCTTCCACCCACAATCACAGGTTCCTTTGTTTTTTTCCCCCCCCAGTCTATTTCCTAGAACCGCACATACGACAAAACCCGCTTCCACATGGGCTGTGCAAAGTATCGATCGAAGTACACGATATCCTCCTCATTCAACGGTCTTCGGCCATGCTGTAAATCGGCCTCGGCTGGATTGACAAGCTTGGTCCTATAAACCAGCTTGTACCCAAGGTAACAGGCGATCCAGAGCGGGACGGCGAGGAAAGTCTCGAAGAATACTTCGGCACTTGGTGGCGCGCCACCGATCGGGAACAAGCTCACGTAGCCTGTTGCGAAGAGGACAAAGATTGTGGTGATGAGCAGGTACACGGCGGTGAGTGGGAAGGCCCGCAGCTTCCAGGCGTATGGGAGCTTCCAGACAGGATCATTCTGTGACTTGATCGCTCGGTGCATCTGGATGTTGGTGATGCCGATGCTCAGCCAAGACAGGAAGTACACCGTCGACGAGACGGACGAGAACCAAGTGAAGATGACGCCGCCGGTGCTGGAGCAATTGATGTACGTGAAGATCGTGGAGAAGATACCAGTGGTGAGGAGCGCCCAGCGAGGACGGCCGCGCTTGTCGATATGGCCTAGAAACCTGGGGAACATGCCCATCTGCGACATGGCGACCATTGCACGGGACGAGACGTACAAAGACTCGGCGCCGATGGCGACAAGACCCAGAAGGATAACGGCGTTCATGAGGTCCGGCAGACCCCTGACGCCAGCGTTGACCATGGCGATCACAAAGGGAGAGCTGGCCACGGTTCCGGTGCCGAGGAGTCGATCCTCATTGTAAGGCACTAGGATGGTCAGGAAGATGATCGACAGCTCGTAAAATGCAAGTATGCGGAAGAAGAGGTTCTTGCACGCTCGGGGCATGTCCCAACGCGGGCGCTCCGCTTCTGCGGCAGACAACGACATGATCTCTTGCCCGCCAGTGGCCCAAGAGGCAAGCAGGAAGGTCGTGGCCACTCCTTTGAAGCCGTTGGGGAATGCAGGTGCCGTCGTGTAGTTGTAGGCATGGGGTGTGGTGCTGTCCTTTCCTGCGCCGGCGATCAAGGCGATGCTGGTGATGAGGATGATGATCATGCACATGACTTTCAGGGAAGCGGTGCCAAACTCGAACTCAGCAAACCACCGATTGGGCAATGCGTGGATGCCGAACACTAGGACGAGATAGACTGTCATTGCTGCAGCGGTGGGAATAGCTTCTGTCCAGTATCTGCGTGAGAGAAAAGATGTCAGCGCCACGCAGAGGAACAGGATGATCATTCAGAAAACGCTCAAACTCACGTCAAAATGACTCGCACGATTGCACCCTCGGCCGCAACGACAGTAACCCAAGCAAGCCATTCGGTGAACCCACAAGCAAAGGCCATGGCAGGATCGACGAATCTGTTGGCATGCTCGATGAAGCCACCCGAGGTAGGCCAGATGCAGGTCGCCTCAGATAGCAGATTCATAACCGCCAGCGCCATGCTGCAAATCAAGGAGTAGCCGATCAACATAGCTGCCGCACCTCCCTGGTTCAAGGCCTTGCCGGTACTGATGAACAGGCCACTGCCGATACAGCCTCCGAGTGTGATCATTTGAATATGGCGGGCCTTGAACGTTCGATGTAGCTCTCCACGATGAGAGCTCGTCGGCTCTCCGGAGTAGTCAATGACCTGTCCCGCGACGACGACATCATCACTGGAAGTCTCCTTGTCGAAGGCCGTCGACGACTTGTACATGGTCTTATCGTCCATTGTGAAGGTGCTCAGGAACGATTTCTACCAGGAGCAGAGAAGAAGGATGGGGCTGGGGCCTTGCAGCAACACCACGACCACAAAGAGGACGATTGGGCAGGGTTTATATGCAGCAAGGCACTCCCTAGGGCTGGCAGGACGCACGTTTCTCGGCCCAGCAGCACCTCTCAACACCATGAACGAATACTCCGTACAGAACAGATAGATACGAGGTCGTAGATAGCTGGCGGCATCACGCAACTCCGCCCCATGCTGCGTGGCGATCCCTTCTGCCATGGACATGCGACGACAGAACCGGCTCGACCGATATGCCGCGATAAGGGCAGAACGGTCGAGAACTCCACAGCAATACTAACTTTGGAAATGCGAATATCCCCAGGACTTGCCTGTGACTGGTCCGCTGTCAGCTTCCTTGGGTGTTGTCCAATCAGTGCGGTCCGAAAGATAACGAATGCCAGGGGCATCACCGTACCCCATGACTGCAAGGCTGGCTTCTTTAGCGTGAAGCTACGCGAAGAAGCCTAGATAAGAGGCCAGAACGCCGCATGGCTGCACACATGCATACAATTGCATAGAGTTCTCTCGAGCCACGGGACTCTGGGAGACAGCTGCAATACTATCAAGTGATACTCGGACGGATAGTCTGGAACGCGGCAGCTCATCCCAGCTAGGTATGCCTCGTGGCTTCCCTGACTAGGCTGATCTCACTCCAAAGCACAACCGAGTGCTACACTTGGCCAGCCAACACATGCTATCTAGGCCGCAAAGACACAATGGCGTGGACACCCGGCAAGAGCGGTCTTGCTCTGTGGCAAGGTATGTTAGGGTTAGAGTCAAGGTACAGTATGTACAGCATGTGGATGCATCAGGTAAGCATGAGCTCGACCTGTCTCTCCTCGGCAATCGTTCGCCACTGGCTTGTGATTCGAGTCTTGTTTGTGCTGTCCTTGTTCCAGACCTCGAGTGCTATGGCATTCCCGCCCCAAAGAGCATGCAGCCCATACGACCTGGCTCTCTCAAACCAAGCCATAAACCGTGCTTGTAAGGCTGGATCGAAGGCTTCGGATGCTGCGATGAACGCTGGCCAGAACAATGCGCCACCAAATCCAGGGGAGCCGGAGCCGTTCCTGATAGTGTCGAATGCTTCCAGGTGGTACAGAACGCTCTCAACATAGGGTCTCAGATGGCGATGATGCATCAACCTTACATGCTGGGAAAAGTAAAGAACAAGTGCGTCGTGGAAAGCCCGAGTTTGATGTTCGATTGTTTTTGTCGTATCATCTTCACGACTCATGATTGAACAGCGACTCAGCTCTCGTTCGACCGGCCAGTCAAGAATCTCTTCATCAACCTCGTCGCATTTTCTTGCCAGACTGGCAGAATACAACAATCCAGGATTCTTCCGCCGGTAGCGTGAAACATGTTGAACGACGCGGACTGCTTTCCTCATCAGGACTAAGAGGCTTTGAGGCACCCCGTAGAGGTACTCGCAAGACGACATGTCCTTGGGTTCACCTTCTCGCATGTCAAGCCACGAGTCATCCTCGGCTTCCATCTCGCCGAGAACTTCGTGGTCGTCCACCACGCTATCATCGCCATCGACCTGTTGTCGCGGCGGCGTCTGAACGATGTCTTCTGTGTTGATAGTCGTGCTTGCGTGAATAGTTCTAAGGTAGAAGAAAATACGATGCAGGGCTCGCGCTTTGCCCGAATACTTCACCTTGCTCTTTCGAGCGCTGCGGATGAGCTGCTCGCAGCCTTTCAGATGAACGCCACAAGTTCCTGTATCCCCTGAGGCGACCTTGCGAGCGCTGTTAGCTTAGCTAAAAGCCATCAATACCGTAGCTTACATCAATCGAGATCATAGACAGCATAGCTGCTAAAAGCTCTTTGTACTTTGGCCGCGACTTAGAATGGAGATCGCACTCGACCGAGTCTCTGAGTAGTGCGATAGCCTTGTAGCGGAGCTGCAGAGCCTTTCTCAGCCATTTGTCAACGTCCTTGGTTTGCCCTTCGAGCCTGAGGTTGTTTGCCAGACTATAGGCACTTATCGACAGAAGGGCATGGAGTAGGCATTTTCGAGTGTTAGATGTGGCCCCCAGAGTCCCAAGTTCTCCGCAACTCTGCAAAGCCCGTGGCAGGTGCAAAGCTCTCCAGGGGCTTTTGGGGTTGTCGATGATGCAAAATACCCTCACCACTTTCTGCATGTAGTGTTGCATAAGAAAACAGTCTTCCGGGGACAAGAAGACCGAACGTGGGCTAGATCTTAGCAACGCCGATGGTGACGAGTCTACATCATCCTCGGCGAGTGTTGATTCTCTGAATGGTGACCAATTGAAGTTTTGCTGAAACGAGGTGTTTGCAGAGTAGGGGCTGCTGCACAAAGCTTGAAAATTCGATTCCAAGATAGGGCTTTGGAACGCTATTCCAAAGTCTCCCAGTGAGCCAACTAGGCTTGGAGATGCTTCTGGTGAGTTTTCATGATCCCGTGGGTGAGCATGAGACAGCTGGTAGGAGTTCAGACTGGGCGAATGGTCACGGTCGAGAAGGGAGGGGGATGTCTTCGAAGTAGGCTCGAGGTTCACATCATAGTCAGGAGAGGATGGCGGTAGCTTTTTTGCAGACAAGTTCTGCAAACGCGTTGTCGGCGAGCATGCAGCAAATACTGCGAAAGGGCCATGAGCTATCGTGGCTTCAGCGTCGTCTGTGAAAGGCTGCTCAGAGTCGATTTGACTCAAGATCTCATCGATCTCCGCGGTCCCGATGATGCATGTCGGTTGTGCTGCATATCATACATGAGCACTCAGGGGGGACGTTGAGGAAGATGAGTGCTTCTTGCCTGTCAGTATCTGACGCCGTGAAGACCCCGTGGTCCTAACAAGAGCCGGGACGGTATGAGAATCAGGCACACCCGTCTCTGGGGCCAGCCATTGTAACCTGGCACCGTACCCCTCGCACTGGAGACTCTTGCTTGCACATTGCCGGCACGTCGGTTTCTCCTCTGAGCACTTCAGCTTCCGAGCACGGCAGGTCCAGCAACCTGTAAACGTCTTGGTTCTCTTCCGAGGAGGACAAGGAGCAGATGCGACCGGCGACGTCATTGGGTCCGTTGGGGGTTTGGGTAAGATGCCGGGAATGCACTGGCGATGCCTCCCTCCTGACAGGAAAGGTATCGCTACTGACGGTCGAGGTCGAGGGTTGGTTTTCAGGGAGTTGGGGGAACTCATTGCGAGATTAGTGAGCAGTGGGGATCGACTTATCTATCAACCGCACTTGCTCAATCACCGGCCACACATAGGTCAGAAATCATATCTACGGCGAACTACTCGACATGTTCCGGACATTTAAGACACAGGCCGCACACCGTACGACCAGGTTAGAAGGTGGGACAGTCCCGTCATACTTCACAGAGATGAGATGATATCTACGCTACAAAAAGCCACGGTCTCAAGAGACACCAACAGGTGAGTCGGACATTGCCAGAAGACGGTCAAGCAGGAGGACGCTTCGCAAGAGTGGGGTCCCTTAGCACCAGGGCGAGGTTGCCGCTGCCCAACAACCTACTCAACTACAGTGGTCTCTACTATTGGCTTCGCTGCGGCTTTCCTGTTCGAAAGGCGACGCCACTCCAAGGCTTCCCCAGATTTCCCTGCGTCGTTATCAGGACTTGTCCGCAGACCTTGTGCCTCGAACTGTTGACCTGCCGTGTGTCGAAACATGTGCTGTTGGGTTCTGGGCCCGTCACATCTCCTGGGAAGGACATCTATCCCTCAGGTGTCATGTGAAGATGCGAGTGATCAAGGCATTGATCCACGTCGCTGTCCTCTCACTGGCAAAAGGCAATTTAACACGGCATGTAACTTGTTCTCGCGAAACCTTGGTGGCCCGGGAGCTACCACGTCCTCTCAACGAGATGTACGTTCGAATGCATGGTACAAGAGAGGCTGCTATGACCACCTTCATCTGCCATGACGAGCGGCCACTGTCGAGACAAAGTCTCGTTATCTGGATTACGGATGAGGTAGATCGCGACATCGACTGGCCTGCGGATAACCACGGATAGCTCGCAGCTTCGCTCCAATTCTGATGCCCGCGGTATCGTTGATGAAACCACTGACGAGGCTTGATGCGCATATACTGTGTAGCTATTCTACGATAAGCAAACCATAGCCTCGGCGCCCAGCACGTAACTTGTTAAACAGCCGCGCCAAAACTCGAAGGGCGTGAGGTTCTCCGGAGGCAGTCTACCTATCACAATAGTTCTGCGGACTTGTCCCTCTGAGCACTGGAACTGAACGGATACCTCCTCGCTCCGAGATGATTTGGCACTAGTTCAATTAACGCCGCTAAAGACCAAGCCAGCGGATCTGACATGGCTCCGCACTGATCGGGTAAAGGGCGTGAGTTGCTATCTTGAATCATCTTATCGGTATATGAGCAAGACCTCAAGTATTCGCAGGAACGTTGGAGCACACATCTGAGAGACCACAAAGGACATCAGCAACTATCTCACGCCGTCCAAGCCCTGAGCATCAGAACCATCACCATGGCAAATAGAGGACGGACTCTAGATCCTGAGGTCTTCTGCATCAGAGACCTGAAGGAGAAGGCATCGAAGAAGTTGCCCAAGATGTACAGAGGTATGGTCTCCTGTTGCTTATCATGCTGCCACCGACTGAACACAGCCAGAATACTTCAATGAAGGAGCCATGGACATGATAACGTAAGTCCATCTGAGCCAGTCTGCATAACAGACCACGCCTGGGTCCGGATCAAGCCTTTCTCACGTGGGAGATATACAGTCTACGCGACAACGAGGCGGCCTTTGATCGCTATCGTATACGCCCTCGGATCTTGAAGAACGTTTCGTACATCGACACGTCAACGACGATCTGGGGCAGCAAAGTCCTGTTCCCGTTTGGCTTCTCCCCAGCTGCAATGCATCGATTAGCTCACCCTGAAGGTGAAGTGGGAACTTCCAAAGCATGCGCGGCCTTGAATGTGGCTATGGGTCTTTCAGCATACTCGACCGACTCTCTCGAGGACGTTATCGAGCAGGGTTCGGGCAAGACTAACCCATACGCCATGCAAGTCAGTCTACTCAAAGACAAGAGCCTAACTCTGCAACTTCTAAAGAGAGCTGAAAGTAAGTAGACATCCTTCTGTGATTTTTGTACTGAAAAGAATGTCGGCCTGGTCTCCCGGTCGAGCGTCCTGATTTGTGCGTGCCCAGAACTGACGCAAATTCTTCCACTGCACAGAGGCCGGCTACAAAGCCATCTTACTTACTGTTGACGCACCAATGCTCGGCCGCCGTCTCAACGAGTTTCGCAACGGCTTCGGTATGCCCAAGGACATGAGATATCCAAACATTGCTCCAGACATGGACGCTAGCAACCTTGAAGGAGGCGATAACGAACTCGCATATGGTACATCCCCCGCGACTTGTACAAGTCAAAGCCCCCCTCCCCCAAAGAGATCCATATCATGCTTACCTGGACTTGGAAGAAAACGGAGTAAACTGGGACGAGGCGATTTCCTATGTCAAAAGCAACACCAATCTCCAAATCTGGGTGAAAGGACGTAAGTTTTCCCTTGGTGGACTTCATCGACATCACAAACCTGACTCGCATGGGTGTGCAGTGTACACGGCGGAAGACGTCGCCACGGCAATCTCGTACGGATTGGACGGCGTTGTCATCTCAAACCACGGAGGTCGCCAACTCGACAGCGTCCCAGCCACTCTGGACGCCCTGCGTGAATGTGCACCTGTGGCCAAGGGCAAGATCCCCATCGCCATTGACGGAGGCATCCGAAGAGGCACCGATATCTTCAAGGCGATCGCTCTTGGAGCGGATTTCTGCTTTGCCGGAAGGATACCCATCTGGGGATTGGCTGTGAGTTGCATCCCTCGGATCGTCTATTGGGATGACCGTGCTGATTTGGCGGCTAGTACAACGGCTCGAAGGGTGTAGAGCTCGCCATCAATCTCCTTTATGATGAGTTCAAATTGGTCATGGGACTTGCAGGGTAAGCAAGGGCCTCTCGACTCTGGAAGCAGGTTCAACTGACATTTCTTCTCTCTAGATGCAAGAGTGTATCTGAGATCAATCGTGGCCACTTGTCAATCTTGGAGACCAACGGAATCCTGTCCAAGTTATGATCAAAATCCGCAATATTGAAGTTAGCACATAGACAATATACGAGAGAAACGTGGGAGTGCTGCATATCTGTCGACAGCGGATGTGCTTATTAGAAGGTGTTTGACCGTGGTCCTATATCGTGCCTGAGGTACGACAGAACTACTACCTAGGCATCGCCTAGCCATAAACACTGTCCTCGCTCCATTTCGGCACGACCAAACCTTTAGCCTCCATCGTCTTCCATTGCAAACCCTTCAGAATACCATAAATGATCTTTAACACTGGAGTTGAGACACCTAGTTTCTCGGCCTCACGCAGTGGCTCTCCAACGATATTCTCAAACTCGATATAATTGCCCTGTTGCGAAGAACGTTAGTATCCTGCTGGTAATGATGTCGGCAATAGTTTTGGCGCTTCACACGTACCTTTTCGATATCTTGACACATGCTAGGCTTGAAATAGGTCTCTTTGGGGTCGACTCTGATCATGACCTCAGCAATATCATCTGGGAGCTCAATCCCGGCCGCTTTGGCAGTGCTCTTGATTTCAAGCATGGCAGGGCGGATCAAATTGTCGATGACGTGCTCAGAAATCCTCATTCTCGTGGTATCCATTCGCAGGATGGTCGCCACCGAGTTGAACGAGGAGTTGTAAATCAGCTTCCTCCACCTCGTAAAGGGCACATTGTCGTCGTATATGGCCTCTACCTTGCCACAGGCGTTATAGATCTCGACAAACTTTTTGGCAGCAGCCACGGCGTCTTCTTCGGGTACCTTGGGCGACTTGTACGGTCCGATCTTGACGCTGTCCTTGTCGTCGTGTCGGATCTTCCCCCATGCTGTTTCCGTTGCGCCGATCAATGAAACACCCGAGAGCACGGCGTTGCTTGGGTACTTTGCAACGACTGGCTTCTCGATGTTTAGACCGTTTTGGACCAGGACGATCACGCTGTGTCCCGGGGTCACGGCGGGTTCAATCACCTCGTCCACGGTCGGCTTGATATCAGCGACGTTCTTCGTGGTGACCACGATGAAGTCGAATGGTTTCAATCCCTCCTCGGCCACATTTGGCACTTTGTTGACCACTGGAACAGGGTGTCAGTTTCGTGGCCGTGCATTTGCTTTGCTGAGGGCCATGCACTAGAACAGGAACCTACATGTTGTTGGCTTCCAGCCCACGATGCCGTCACCGTGCTCAATCGAGTCGATGGAGAATCCTTGCTTGCTTACAATCTCGTAGTTGGACCTTAACACAGCAGTGACCTCTGCCTTGCCTCCTGTTTCCAGGGCATAGGCGCCCATGGTGCCCACGCCACCACTGCCGACAAGCAACACATTGGCCTTGGAGGGTTGAGAGATCATTTTGTGTGGGTTGGACGATTAATTCAGGTCCGTAATTGGCAAATTTGAGGATTTCAATCTATCACCAACGTCTTTTGAAAGCAAACAACAATTTCGACGTTGAGACGAAAATACATGACTAGCCTTCTCCGTACTCGCACCAGTCGATACTCGACGTGCTGACTGATCAGGGTAGATTCATCTGGATGGAGCCATACAACCCAAAAACACTCCATCAGCGATAAGGCTGCCGCGTGTAGGCGACCCTGCGCCCTGCGCCGAAGTATGCAGCGAGGGAAGAGCCGTGGGTGTGCTCAAGATACATCCGACAAAGAGGTAACCCACGCCGACACTTGCCGACAATCGGAGCGTACGTTATCAGTGAGAGCGGAGATGAGCGAATTGCTGTCCCACGAGGCTTGCTTTCCTTTTTGGAAAGTAAATCCGACAAGAACAAGAATCTGAATACTTGTCAGGCCTCTTGATTGCGGCCAGACACCAGGAGAGTGGTTTGGCTTACGTTAGCGCTCAACGATACCCTTGTCCTATCATGAGGTGGTGTGCCAGAACATGCAGGTGTACTATTAGTCGTATCAAGACTCTGGTCACTATGTTCAAGATGTCCAGCCCAAACATTCAGAACACTTCGAGATGTAGAAATGCGAATGTTGATGATGTTGATTGCTTCGCAGTCGTACTGTTATCAAAGCTTCGGCCGTGCTGTTCCAAGAGCCTGTAGGGCCAGCCGCTTGACTTTGGCTGCTGCACCAAAGGAGTATACGTAACCCGCTCCTTTGAAGCCGTAGGCATGAACCGTGCTACCATCAAGTTCGACTCTGATGCCGCCTTTGCGGCCAGGTCTGACACCAACGAGGTCCTTGACGTCCGTGTCAATATCAACGTGTTCGAAAGCACCCCCAGTCATTCTGTTGACTCTCCGCAAGATGTCCTTACGTAAATCGGTGTCAACAGCACCGTCAAGGTTGTTCTCTTGACTGATGCCTCCCAGGATGACACCTCCAGAGAACATGCGCGGAATGACATAGGTATACTCGTGGCCATTGATTAACCTGACTTCGTCATAATCACTCTTGACAAACATTGTCTGACCCCGATACCCTGCAACAGCGGGGTCTTGTGCAAGGTCTTTCGCCCCAAGTCCAGAGGCATTAACAATGATCGACGCCCCCGTCATTTGTTTCGCTTCGAGCAGTGATTTGACCTCGGACCGTATGAACTGAGCCCCTAGACCTTCCAGCCTCTTTTTGAGCCACGGGAGGAAAACCTCCGGGTTAGCTAGGCAAGTCTCAAATGAATATCCAACTTTGCAACCAGGGGGGAGCGAATCCTTTGGGAGCAACTTGTATTCCGGGACGAACTCCTTGTACCATATCGTGTCATCGTTCTCTCTGTCAGTGAAGTACTCGGTAGCTTTGACGGTCTGGTATGTGCCTTGATCAGCGATACAATGCGCAAAGTTGAGCCCTGCGACAACTCACTCGAACGCTGCTGCTGGGATCTGATTTGGCAACACTTCGATACCATCTGATAGACTCCATTGCCATCTCCTGGTTGCCCATTTCTGGAGGGGGAATCAAAGTTGCACCCGCGTAGGGACTTGCCCATCCCAGACCGCCATCTCCGGGAAGATCTTTGGCCACGATAGAAACACTCAACCCTTCTTCAGCAAGCAGGAGAGCGGAAGCAAGTCCAATGATGCCAGCTCCGACCACTACGACATTGACATGTCTCTTCTCAGCCATCTCTCATGACCGGGACTCCGTTTGAAGGTTCCAGATGTCGTTCGTGGACAAAGAAGCGTTGGCACTCTTGCAGTACATCAATAGGAGGAAGAACGTCCACTGGACCGAGGCCTATGAAGTAAAAGGATCGTTTGGACGGACATGGACGAGTCTTATCACTGTAGCCATAGTCCATACAATGCATTAAGCCGTGCTGAGCGGGTCTTTGCGAGCCGCAAAGACTGGCGTGGGTTGCCCATCTAGCCTAGGCGACCGTAATCAGTGGACAACTGATTTTCGGTTGCCGGAAAATCAATTCCTCCGCGAGTCAAACCATTTGACATCAACATCAATTGTCGACCTCCTTCATGTTCTCTCTCCCATTCGACAATCTCGACAAATCTATCTCAAGGGCCATCGTCCATTGATCATCATGGCTGCTTACCGAATGTCAAGTCGTCTTCGCGAAATCCTCATGTCGGCGCAGAGCACTAATAATCTCGCTGGTCAGCGGACTGTCCCCTTGGACTTTGGCTGACCACAGATTCACAATTGATTTCTTCATACCTCGCAGGGTCTCACATGATCTTCCAATGTGCCTTTCATGAAGAATGATTCTTTGCGAAGTATTGTCCTTGTAACCTCCAATGGCAAAGCTCCGTTGGCGCGCAAATACGAAGTCTAGGATGTACCTCAGTGGCATCGTGGCTGTATTCTCCTCCATTCATAGAGAGGAGCACATTTCCTTTTCTGCTTTCAATTGAAATCTCAGGAGCACTTCTTACCTTTCCTTCGCAGCTGAAAAGGTTCGCGGCTGCCTTCAGATTTGAGTTATAGCCAGTGGCTGTGGCTTCCGTGTCGACTCCTGGAAAGAAGCTGTGTCTCATACTCAGCCATCACACTCCCTCTGCTTGTTCGGATCACACAACCATATCCAGCTACCAATTCGCAGTTTTGGACTTCTTTGGACTCACACATCTCTGGGCTTTCGAAGCCCACGCTTGTTTGTATCATTCCTAGTCTGACGTTGTTTCTTGGTCCTCGCTAATATCGCATCCTTCGCCCATGCTCACGTCCCTTGTCGACCCGTCACAAGAGGGACACGTCCCGCCGACTACATTCGAGATATACTGGATATTAGCATTGGCCCACCAACATGTCCTGGAAGCTTGCTGAGTTACGATGGCGCCATGATGTTGGCTTACAAGAGTCTGCTAGGGGGTGCCACAATGATAATTCTCAACGTTTCGAGTCGCAGGAAGCCGAGGGGAGGTCGCAGAAACCTAGACGTCAACGTTCACGTACCACTTCATCGGACTGGCTGGACGGCGAAGGGTTTCAGAAAGCATGTGATGGTCAGTTGTCGCCATCGTTGTCACCGGAGCCAATCGAGAGGATACAATCTTACCTAGATTCGGCCCTCCTACGAAATCCTCCTATCTCATCCACAACTCCCCTCTTGACTCCATCCCATCGGCTTCAATCGACTGATGTTACGACAGGAAACATGGTCCCTCCTCAGTCCGATGACTTCCAAGGCGGTCCTTGTCTACCGACAAGTCCCCCTGCCCCTGCTGCAACAAAGTCGGCCTCGTGCACAGGCTATGAAAGAGGAGAATCACCCTCTCGGTCCGGTGATGTTCACCCATCGCGTACCGATGACAATCCACTCCATTTATCAGACCGACGTGTTTCGGGCGACACGTCGGCCGCTGGCAATAAGCAAGAAATTATCAAGCCACCAGGCCAAAGTTTGGAAGTCAGTATTTCGTGTTCCCCATGTAGACCAGAGCTCACATATTGTAGCCGTACGTACTTGACAACGACAGTCTTGATCTTTTCAGCATATCTGAGTCACCAGCCTTCGGCCTCCACTTCGACGTTCCTCCATCTGATGACGAGAGACATCCAGCTGCGACTTCAAGCTCCCATTCGGGTGAATACACCTCCTTTCCCACATGCTTCCGCCGGGCCCCCATTGAGTCGAAACACCACTCCGACTCTTGTTTACTGGAAAAGTGCAAAAGCGAAGACTCGGAAACTTCGTTCAGCTTTCATTCTCAAACTATGCGCACCTTGTATCCAGACTTACGTTCTGCACATGCTCAGATTCAGGGACGCAGGGAAGCAAGCCAGACCAGGTCGGCCGGGTTCGAGCCTCGCTTCCCATTGAGTCGATCAAGCTCCTCTTCAGAGGACGACGATTATTTCACAAAGGTGCTACCATTTTCTGATGCAAATACACCTTTGCGTGATCTAGTTTGTCATCGGGTCCCATCTGGGCTCGGGATTCTTCAGGTGGCTCAGGATCATCTGGAATCCAGCGCCATACTTGAAAGTATAGAAGATAATACTGCCCGTAAGCCGGATGATCGCCTCTCCTATACTGTTGATGACATCATCTCCCATTATGTCGACCTTCCAACGGGGCCATTTACTCGCCATGGTTCCAGTAAGGACGATTTTCGCCCAGCTACTCCAGGTTCTCATGCATGGGACGCCAACTCGAGAACAGCTCAGTGCGACAAAAGCAACACAAAGGCGGGCGCAGTGGTTTGCACAAGCGTGGAGGACTTGGTGAATGACTCTGTATCTGGGCCTCCTGATATGCCAACGCAAGGATCTAGCGTGGACCAATTTCGACGACTGGAGGCACCAGAAGTGGACGACTGTGAATGGCCGACCTTTCCCGAGAGTAGCAGGAGTGGATTTTTGAACCCTTCTGGACTACGATTCCGTTTGACAAAAAAGGAGACCGGAGATGTCGCTCGTGCAAGTGCAATCAGCAGAAAGAGCCCTGCAACACCGTGGGATCCTTTACCAACCACACATCGGCGAAGAGGTCAACGTGGCTTATACCGCAAAACCCATTCACGTATCGATCAGTCTCATACATCTCCACAGCAGCCAGCTTATCCAAGCCGGGATACATTTGTTGGACACAAGGGTACGCAAAGAATTAGGAGAAGGAGCTTTCCTGCCTCTGCAGAGAAAAGGAGATGTCAACCGCTTAAGCTCTTGGATTTGGCGCATGCTTCCAACGAACGTCCTCAAAATTCACAAACGACTGTACACGCCTCGGCAGAAAATGTAAACGTTCCGCACATTGCGGCGAATACTTCGTCCTCTCCATCGGCTCTTACATCCTTGAATGTCATTGACAGGGCCCTTCCATCCAGCTCTTTGTTGCCGAAATGCTCAAAACAGGACTCATGGTTGACCCTACCACTTTCTGGCAGCATTAACATTTCTACTAATAGTGTACCGGTGCCATGCGCACGTGCAAATGTTTCAGACACCGTCTCTGGTACTGGCAGTTCAAATAACGGCCCACGAAGCGGAGATTCCTCCGAGATACTCATCTCAGAGCGAGATCGACCGACCATCAGCGGACTAATCAATATGATCACGGATGCCATGGATGCTAACGAGCTAGAAGGAACCTTCCAGCGGCCATTTCGTTCTGATAAGACACAATCAGTTGCTCAACAAGTCTACTCCAACCCCGATTGCAATGGTCTCCCAGATGAGAACTTTGTTCAGAGTCTTGACTGCACAAACGATGTGGATGGTTCCCATTCCATCAGAGATAGCCAGCGACTTCAACGCGGCCCCTTTTCAAAAGGCAAAATCACGAATGCCATTCTCAAGCGCACAGGCATCGGAAGAGCTGGCAGTAGCCTCGCGGATTGTTCGTCTAGTGCTCTTCAACTTTGCAACAGCGAAGATAGCGGTTGTCAGGCCTCCCTTGGCTGCCAATCCAATGCCGAGGACACTTTCCGATTTACGGACTTGTCTGACGCACTTAAAAACACTCAAGCTTCATCTGCATTCCCTGAATGTACCTTTTCGTCTCGATTCACTGATGTCACTCTCTCTACCTTCGAGTCGTCGGCCGAACTCAAGGCTCATTGCGCACGTCGAGATGTCTTGATCGATATGGGGCACTGCCCGACCTTTCCATTGACGCCTGGTCAATTGTCAATTGCCAGGCTGGACGGTACTAACAGGATTCCGTTCGAACGATTGCAAGTTCTGAAGAGTGGCGAGTGGCTAGAGAAGGCTTGGTGCTTTGTTCACAATCGCGCGGAATTTAGTCATACCAGGCTTGCTAAGAAGATGACCTCCATTGTGGCTTCTGACGCCATGGAGACCCAACGTGAGGCTGGCCGGTTTCTCTTGCTGATTTCCGCAGCAACATACATCGTGGGTGGTTTTGTTTTGGCCCACGATATGGGAAAAGAGGGCATCTTGTCAACTTCGGCCATGGCTACATTAACCAATGGTGTTGCTTCTCGTGTACATCCGAGGGACGTTCGATGGGCTCAAGCTATCGTGAAGGGTGGTCTCGTTCTGGTTTTCTGTGTGTTGGTCGGATGTGTCGGTGTTTTGGTTTGGACACTCGCATGACTGATACGGGTATTCCTAGGGTGGTCGACAGTATTGGCAACCATTTGGCGTTCCTTTTCCCATGGCGTACGGTAACTACTCTGTCTGTGGCGATTGTTGCTATTGCTCAAAGCCTTCGAGAAGAAGGCAATTACAGACCATTGTGCCCATGATGATCAAATCGTAATGACTGTACGACTACTGTACAATATATATTCAGAAGTAGGGGCTCAACATCAGTACCTAGCATACATCGTTCTGAAATTCCGAACAAGTACCCTGGGCCACAGGTTCTCATTCGTCATCCACGTACCCTAGAGCCTGGCCGACCTTTACTCTCTGGTCTCGTTCCACGGCCCATCTAAAGCCGCCTCTGAGCTCGCCTCCTGTCGTTCCCCCATCATCGAGACTCGCGTTGCGCTCTCCGGCCGGTGCCTCGAAAACAAGCACAATGCTAGATCCGAGCTTGAACCCGCCCATCTCCTCGCCACGACGGAGTGCGTGGCCGCCGAGGATTTTACTCGCCTTGTCGTACGTGGCCTCGCTGAAACCGCTGTACGGTTCGCCTCGGGCGGCGGCCGCGGCGGCCTGTCTATCCGCTTCAGTGTCGGTGGTCAGGCTGTTCGTCCGCAGTTCCTTGTCGAAGTTGATGACGATGGAACCCACGTTTGTGGCACCCACGGGCGTGTAGCTGAAGAAGCCATGCTTCCAGCGACCAAGGAGGACGACGCGCTCGTTGAGCGTGAAGAGACCGGGCAGCATGCGTTGGACGTAAGGGCTGACGGAGTACAATTCGCCCGCGAAGTGTCGTCGAGCCGAGCAGACCCAGGACACGGGGCTGTGGAAGCGGTGGTAGTCGCCCGGCGCGAGATAGACGACGATATAGTACAGCTTCTTGTTCGTGGAAGGGGAGGAGAAGGGCGACCACCATGGGGAAGTCGTGGCTAGGTCAGCGGAAACAGCTGCCTCGGAGGAGGGGAGGGATTTCGTGGATGCGTCTTGTGTTGTATGCTCGTCGGGTGAAGCTTGTGAGCCGGAGAGGAGCGAGGGGAGCGTATAGGAGATGCCGTTGACATTTGCGAATTCTTCGTCTGCGTGGATTGATTTGGCTTCTAGGTCGGGGTCGTCTTGAGGGGTGGACTGGCCCTTGGGCGCCGCAAAGATGGCCGGGGGGTGCTGAGGGTTTGGTGTCGTGGGTGCGATCTGGCCGAGGAGAGCATCGACACTATATGTCATGCCTTTTACTTGTTCAACCTCGCCGTTCTCGATGCTTCCAAACTGGAGTACCTTCGCGTCTGCAGGCGAGAGGATGGCGTTAGGGTTTGGGTCCAAGGGGCGCACTCCTGGCTTTAGTTCACGATAGAAAAAGGAGGCTAGATTAGGGTAGACACGCAGATCGGGCTCAGCAACCTCGTCAAAGTTGACGCCAAAGATCCAGCCGTACAGTTTGAATCCCGGCACGCGCAGGTAGTAGGGGATCGTGAGTTCATTGAAGCGGCCCCAGACGCGGGATATGGCCTTCAACGGCAGAGTAGACATGATCGAGACTTGCCAGCCACCACCTGTCGGATAGATCCTTTCACGTTTGGGAGGACGCTTGCCGTCCGTTTCGCCGGATCCCTCTGATGCACCACCTTCGCGATTGCGGATGCGTATGAACTGGAAAAGGCCGAGGAAACCAATGCCTAGGCCTATGGGAATGGGCTTCCACTCGGTGCGGGTTGAGCGCCATGCTTTGCCTAGTCGCGAGGAGAAAGACTCCTCCTGGCGGTTCTGCCTATCTTCTTTGCAACGACGGGGTGTGCGGGCGAAGCTGCGCCGTTGTTGAACGCGCAATTGTAGACGACATGGCGGCGGACGACAGGAGGGCAGAGGCTCAAAGAGGGGCCGCACGAGAGATGAGGATATGGTGGAGGGTGACCGGCGGTAGAGGCATGCTCTGCCTACACTGCTGGCGGTAGCAGTGGCCATGTTGTTGGTCAGGAGGCCATGGGTAGAGTGAAGGGCTCGAGCAGAATGACAGGGAGGAGGATGTTGGGTCTCGAGAGCTTGCTCTGTGCTGTGACGAAAGATGAGTGACTGAGCACTTGAGCAGGTGGTGGTTTTTTGAAAGCTGCACAATGACGATGTTCTGAGGCTTGGGACGGGAACTCTTTCTAGGCACCGTTATTAGGCGGTGATTGGTGGCTGCTCCGTGGCCTTGGGCGGGACCTTCGACACCTATAGCGGGCCCTTAACGTGCCTACAGAGCCCATCGCAGGGGGCCCAGACAGTCAGCCTTGTGCGGAGAGGGCAACACCCGTCTGTCACGTAGGCTCATCACATACGAGAACGAAAACGAGGTGCATCCGAGCCCAGATCTAACCACGCTGGCGACAACCTTGAAGTCTACTCTTCCCTTTCTTGAGTCTACTATGAGCCTTTCCAAAGGCAGCTCACCTCATCCTCATCATGGATGATACGGCTGGCGACTCTTCTCCTTCCAGCGAGCACCCACCTCCTCCATCGTCGAGCCAACAGCCAATTCTTCTTCCATCAACCACACAGCCTCGTCTTCCGACAGTAGCAGAGGAAGAAGACTCTTCTCTGATCGGGCAACCTCTCCCACCAAGCGAACAGCCTCCTCCGCTGTTGAGCGAACGTTCTCCTGCTCCGCCTAGCGAGCAGCCTCCTCCTCCCACCTCGAATGAGCCGCCAGCCCTCATTGTGCCTCCAGATCATGTCAACCTGCGAGTAGTGTACCTGGTCACTGGCAACCCACGACCACCGCATTCTCTCGGAGTCTTGCCTGTGAACACTACCGTGTCAGCATTGAGGGAACAAATCCAATCTGAACTTCCAGAACACCCTTCTCCACAACGTCAACGTCTCATCTACCACGGGAGGCCGCTCCTGCGCGGCGATGCCACCTTGCGTGAGGTCTTCCGAATTCAAGTCAGTATGGGGCTTTCTAGGGATGTTCTTGGTACTAACGGTGAATACATAGGCTGGAAGTACCCCCGGCCCTCTCCCATATACGCTACATATTGTCATCCAGCCTCAGCCAGATGGGACCACCACCGCCGCTGCACCCAGCCCGGCCGGACCCTTGAATCAGCCCCCCAGCCAGGGAACGGGGCCCATGCAGACTGTTGACCTTGATCCAGAAAGGTTACAAGCACATTTGGCTCGCATTCAGCAGCAAATAGAGGCAAATAGAGCAGATCTGCATTCTGTACAGCAACGGATCGCCGTGCAGCATAACAATATGGGGGTACATGTTGATGGACCAGTCCATTTTCCGGCAATGCACCCAGGAGGCAACCTTCCACCTCACCCAGTCGCGTTCGGCTTGACTCCGCAACAGATTGCTCAGTTTCGACCGCCTGCATTCCGAGGACATCAAACCGTACCCAACACATGGACGATCGCCCCAAATGCTGCGACGAACGTAACCACCACAATACAGCAGACTCGCACCGGCTTTCGCACAATTATACGACCAAATGGTGAACAACGCATAGAAGCGATAGACTCCACGCCGACAACAGTATCTCAAGAACCGCCACCGTCCAATCCTTCCTCGGCGAACGCACCACAAACACAGGCAGGGTCACTTCCCCTACCCAACCTTCTTGGTCACCTTCCACAACCATTCAACCAGAACAGAACTTCCGCAGACCGGAGTGTGCCTTCGGAAGGAACAGCCTATGTGCTGATGACGTCGACAGGCCCCCAAGGGCTCTTGTTTGCTCCTGGCTTCGGCTGGTTTAGTTCTGGTCGGGGCGCTTCTCAGCAACCAGCCGTGAATGCCTCAACAACCCCGCCTGGAGGCACAGCTCAAACCGAAGACGTCATGCAGCAACAGCCCCTAGGTCATGTGGACGGTGCTAATGCTAATGTCAACGGCGCCATCATCAGACCGGACCAGCGACCAGCTCGACCTCAGGTGGCGCAAGCTTTGCAGAATAATGCAGAAGATAACGACTTCTTTGCAGTTCTGATACGACGTGTTTGGTTGTTTCTGCGACTCTATCTTTTCATGTTCGTGTTTTCCGAACCAGGAACCTGGAAAAGATGGGCTATGATTTTCATCGCCATTGTTGTCTGCCTCCAGCCTCGAGATGGGCCAATCGTTCGTGCAGTGCGAGCTGCACGTCTACACCTGGATAACTTGATAGGTCCCCAGGCACCGCCACCTCAACCTGATGCGGTAGCACCGAGGCAAGGAGGTCCTGCGGAAGCTACAAATCCGACTCCTCCACGACCAGCCAATATCCGTGGAGCAGTACAGATGACGCCTGAAGAAGCTGCAGCTAGACTGCTGCGTGAGAGTCAAGAGCGCAATCGCGGATTTTGGCGAGAAAGCCTTTACCGAATCGAGCACGGCATGGCACTCTTCCTGGCGAGTCTGATACCTGGCGTCGGAGAGCGGCATGTTTTGGCGAGAGAGGAAGAGAGACGACAGGCACAGCGCGAAGAGGAGGAGCGAAGACGTGCGGAGGAGGCGGCAGCAGCAGCAGCAACAGCAGCAACAGCAGAGCCAGCAGCCGGTCAAACGAGTGCTGAACACGGCCAAAATGGTAGAGTTGTCACTGAGACGAGCCTGGAAGCACAAGCAGAGGCGAAGGTGGATAGGCCTGACGGGTCGAGCTCGTCAAGTTCAGTCCAGATTCGTGATGCAGGGGTGGAGGATGGCGAACTCAGGAACAGGACGACTTGATTCTCACCATGCACGAAATGGATACCATTAAATTTCTTGTCACATCCTACAAATTTCGGCAGTCAGCCATGAACAAGGAGCAACCTGAAAGCATGGGCCCGGTAGTAAAACTTGCGGGCGTAGCCACGTTAGATTGCGCAAATGAAGGATGGTACGATGAAGGGCTTCTCGTTTCCCGATCAGTTTCGGCTTTAGCAGATTCAAAAAGTTGACTTCGCATGCAACTAAATCATGTCGTTTGGAACCATCTCTGTTCCTTGGACTGGCTTGCACGTATTCGTGGCGGCAGTGACGGTATCTCAGAGCGCACAAGAGCGAACTCTTCACTCCGCCTGGAATTCCATCGTTTGATTCTCTACGTCTGTTTCAACCACCGTAACGTCTACGTGAAGCCTTCTTCGCTCAGCCCGAGCGACAGACATCCTCTTCCCGACCTTGATTGCTGCACACCATCTTGGTGGCAGAATGGGTGTGAATGTACACGGCAGCGGTTTCGACGCCATCGGACTATTTTCGAGTAGAACAGTCCAAGCATACGTTTGGGTAAAGTTCTATCAGCGGTCGTCGGCCCATGATGTCGTCCTTTTTTAGAGTATTGATCCGCGACCGACCCCGACACTCGCACGGAGCGTAAGGGTGTCACCCTCTCCGCAGACACGTGCATTGTCCACCATTTTCCCCAGGCAAGGGGTCTCATCTCTTCACCATTGACAATCATTCACATTTCTCGTCATGTGCCGAGGCCAGCGTCACGACAACTGGCCCGACAACGTACTCGTCCCACCAGCCCTCGAGAGTCGACTTGACGGCCCGCGGGAGGACTTTGCCTTCCCCGTGCCGCCATGCCGTAGAGGATGATTCCTCTCCCACTCCTCATCGGCCCGGAACGCCTGCACTGCAATGTCGAGATCGTAGTCCGCGCCCTTGAGGTAGAGCGTGGCGACGCCGTAGTCCGGGCACTTTGTCGCGACCATCCACCGGCGCAGCTTCGTCTTGCGTTCCTCCTCTTCCGGGTCCGGCGGGGTCGAGAGCGCCGGGCCCGCGTAGTGGCTTCGTGGGATCAGGACCCATTTCCGCGCCGCGAGCAACGTGTCGGAGTAGAGGTTGTTGTGCTGCCTCAGCACGGGCACGGGCACGTTGTACGCCACAGACAGAGACGCGAGGGTATCGTCGAGACCGTTGACGTGGTGGATCGTGTCTTCGGTGTCGGAGGGCGGTGATGCGTTCGTAGCAGAGACGTTGACGAGGTCTGTTCGTCGGCGCGGGGAGCGTTGTGAGATGACGGTGGCTTCGTCGTAGGATGGCGGTGGTGGTGGCGGTGGCGGCGAGCCGTCTCTACATGTAGATATAGGCGTTTTCGAGTACGACGGAGGGAGACGGAGTCCATCTTTCGGCAGTGCCGAAGGGCCAGATGAGACCTGGCAGAATGGACAGTAGGTTTGGAACCGGTGGTTCTTGGACTGGCACAGTGCGCAGATCTCGCGAGAACAGCACGATAGGCGCCGGTTGTACAATAACGGCTTCTCCGAGTCCGGGTCGTAGGGAACTTTGGTGTCAGTCAGGAGTGTTGCACAGGTGCAGCATGCCTCGGCGGACATTATGTCAACACGATTGAGGGTTCAGAGTGAGAGAGGAGGAGTTCGGTAGAACATATTCGTGAGACGCAGTTAGTTGTATGGATGTACGGGTGGACGAGGCCGAGGCACAAGGCTGTGACCATATGATGATGTCATTGACGATATACAGTGCTAACGACCGGGTACAGGGGCGACGAGTACTTTTTCGCTCTCGACAGCAGTTACGGAGCAAAAGGCATGAAACAAGTCAAATGGCACCTGATCAAACCATCTTCGCACCCACACCAGCATGCTTAAGTCTATTGACAACTACTACATCCCTGACGAGTCTACACCGTCTACGTCAGCGGTAACCGTTACACATGCTTCCGTCCGCCAAACCCTCCACTGCTACGCCATATCGGACCCTTCCACAGTCCTGCTCAGCAAGCCGTTTCGTCGCAACTCCTCTGGCGGATTCCACATATCTCTGGTCTCCACGCGGCAATATAACAACGACATCCTTCCACGGCGGAACAAAGACGTTGTCAGCATGTGCGTAGATGTCAACAACAACCTTCTCATCTGTCGAGCTGTACGATATCGTAAAGGCCGAGATGTTCGGGTTCAATGACAGACCGTCATCTTCGTACCAGATCGTCGAGAAAATCTTCCCGTGTGAACTCTTCTTAGGCGGGAAGACCTCGATCCCGCGATAGTCGTCTTCGGGCAATGTCTTCGACTCGGGGCTCTTGTCGCCTGGCATGCGGGTCTGTACACTTTTGCCAACAGGGATCGCACCACCGATCTTTGCAAGCAGGGGTATGCTTTCCCTCCAGGGAGAAGGTACGCTCGCCCACTGGCCTGAAGCAAGGTACTCGTAAGGCGCGTTAAGATTGACATACCCGTGATCGAAATCGGCCTCGGTCGTCTTGCGCGGCAGGTAAACTCTTGCCTTGTCCACCCCTGGCTCATACACACCCCCGACCAGCAACGTGTCACCGAACCAGTACTGTTCTTCGCCAGTTTTTATCTTCTTGGACCAGACTTCCGGATCTGCCTCGTATCCCCAGCCGATCCATCTCTGCGGGGGGCTGGCAGCCACATGGCTCTCCAACCCGAGCGAGTAGATATACGGCATGATCTCATATCTTCTCTTGATTGCCTTGCGGATCTGAGGTGTGATCTCGGGATACATCCAGGGTTCGATGACCTCACCTGCCTGGTTGTCCTGGGGCGACGTTTTGAAACAATTGATTGCGAAGCGGATCTGGTGACATCCAAGCTGGACCCAGCGAAGTAAAAGCTCAGGCGAGGGCTGTGGGCCTTCAAATCCACCAATATCGTGCCCGTAGCAGTGCATCAGGCTCACGCCGGCATTGAGAGATATCGCGTTTGCGGCACGCATGCTTTCCCAGCTTGTCATGTTATCCCCACTCCATGAACTAGCTGCGTACCTGAGCGTACCAATACTGGCACTCCGAGTCAGGACGAAAGGACGAACGGCCGGCTCAGTACGTAGCAGTCCCTCGTATGATGCCTTGGCCATGAGTTCGGTTTGCATAGCACGGCCGTACAGACCGACCTTATTTTCCACTTCGGCGTTGGACGTCGGGAGAATGTTCTTCTCGAGGGCCAGTTGCCAATCGTCATGCGGCAGGGTGTATTCGTTGTTGTCGTTCCACATGGCGTCTATACCTTGCTCTTTCAGTTTTTGTACGCCACGGACCCACCACTCGTATGCCACCGACGATGTAAAGTCGACGTGGCTGCCGAGTCCGCTTTCACCACCTCCTGCACTCCACAGGCGCATTTCAGCTGTGGCCTTCGTCCCGTGATCCGTGAACAGCCCTTTATTCTCGGAGAGCAAAGCATAGTCTGGATGGCTTGTCAAGATAAAAGGCTTGATGTTGGTCAGCAACCGGATCCCTAGACTGTGGTACTTCTTGATCCAGGCCTCCGGGTCAGGGAAACGATGTCGATTCCACGTGAATACGTTACGCACTTTAGGTTCATTTTCGGCAATCGAGTACCCGCTACTCATCTGGTGTGCGGAACAAGGGATATCGTGCTCTTCAAGTTTCTGTGCAAAGTCCAGCAGCTGCTCGTGTGCTGGAGGTTCATCGCCCATGGTGTATTTGTACCCACCGGACAGGTAGCCATACGCCCACCGTGGTGCAAGAAGCGGATACCCAATCAGTTCAGCATAGGACCGTACAATGTCCTTGAGCGTCCGGCCGATCAGGATGTATTGCTCGAGGCCGCCATAGTCTTGCCGATAGACCTTAAAGTGACCCCACAAACCGTCGATTTCGGAACCTACACTCCAGGAGCCTCGTGAGTGAGAGGTCGATACTAGGGCCACACAGCCTTGGGGAGTTGCTTTGATGAGCAGGGGCATGTGCTTGTACAGCGGATCAGTGTGATAGGCATCGTAGCCAAAGCTGTCTGTCGCAGAGATCTGGAAGTATCGAGCTGTCAGATCCATTGGGCCAGACTTTTCGCCCAGTCCAACGTGCATAGCCGTGCGATCGTGTGTAGTGTAGTGGGCGATACCAGGGCCATCGAACGTATAGGAGCGGAAGGCCAGATCCTCATGGAGGGGCGTTTGGGAGCCTGCCCAGCGGAGCGAGACGACAGGAGCGTGTGTCCATGTCAGAGTAGCTTGAACGTCGTTGATGATGAACCCAGCCGAGTGTGTTGATTGGCTAAGGGCGGTAACGTCGGCACTGGGGATCTTGGTGTCTGGCAGTGGGATGCTTGGGTATGGCGGAAGGGGATGTGTCGACGATGTAAATGTGGTGCGGAAGATGTTTGGGCGTACAGCTTCGAAAGTAAAGTCCGCAGGGACGCCATCGTTGTCTGCTTGGAGGTGAATTGACGCATTATTCTTCGCTTTAACTCGGTCGACTGCCTGATAGGCCTTGGGAATAGTTTCAAGTTGTGGCATCGTGTCCTTGTTTGAGAGAGCAATTATCAAAGAAGTCCAAGGAGATGTTCCAGCAGTCGATGACCGAGCTCTCAAGCTCGTCAAGGTACCTTGCCAACTGGCGTACAGATGATGCAAAGAGTTCTAACAAGCTCCGAGTTTCTTTCTGCAAATCTTGGATGTCGGATGTCAGGGTGTCGAGTGATTTGGGCAAAGGAAGTACTGATATTCAAAGATGTCCAGGTCAAATTAATGGTAGGGACGATTCTGCCCAGATAGACCGGCAGCCTGACTCCGGTTCGTATTCAAACATGACTTACCGATATCATTTGCCTCGATGCTCAAGAGCCGTCGGCATGAAAGAGCGAGGAGCATCTGCACGTCTGAAGCACGTAGTATTGACAGGGATCGGATTTCGGATACCAAGTGCGATCCTGGACGCTCACAGCCAATGAGCACCATCAAATGCCGGACGGCTCTCGCAGTTGTCAAGCGAAAGCCGTTGAATGACCTGCGCCCCACCAATTCACGACCCCGGAATCTCTTCCCCAAGCATAAACATCACCCGCAACTCTCAGGAGACATGATGCAGGGAGACGACGAGCCGATGCCGTTCTCGGGCGGGGGCCCCGATACTGGGTAGGTTGCTTGTGACCCTACAATTTCAAGTATTTATCGTGGAGCGAATCCTGCTCCATCTGGCTGCTCGTCAAAATCTCTGCTCGTCCTTGGACTACCGGCCAGCAGAAGTGCAAGGTTCGATCAGAAGCGCGATCATGGAGGAACAGACAGTCAAATCTCCCACCGACCATGTCGAATCAAGGAGTGAACTAGCCGCAGTCCAAACGCTCAATGACAAGGCGAACAAGGTCTTGAACGAATCAGGGCAACGTATCGTCCTGACGCCCGAGAACAACTCGCGAGTTCTAAGGAAGATCGATCTGTTCGTCCTACCTGTCGTCCTGGGAATATACTTTCTTCAAGCGTTGGACAAGGCTACTTTGGCATACGCCTCAGTCTTTGGACTTGTGGAGGATGCGAATCTCCACGGTCAGCAGTATTCGTGGCTGGGATCGGTCGTCTACCTCGCTCAGCTGGTGGCGCAGCCTCTTATAGCATACATGCTGGTCAAGTTGCCTCTGGGCAAGTTTCTGGCCGTCATCGTTTTGCTCTGGGGCATCGCACTTGCATCTATGCCTGCCGCCCATAACTTTGGAGGATTGCTGGCATGCCGTCTGTTTCTGGGGCTGTTCGAAGCTGGGGTTGGTAAGTCACCCACATCCACGATCCTTTTGCTCATGCGCTGACACTATTGTAGCTCCTGCATTCATTGCTCTAACTCAGATGTGGTGGCGCCGACGTGAGCAACCGGTCAGATTGGGTGCGTGGTACGCCATGAACGGAATCACAAACATTGTTGGTTCGCTCTTAACCTACGGCATCGGCCATATCGACTCACCTCATCTCAAGCCGTACCAGGTATGCAGACTTTTCCATGGCACGATGGCGACTAACGAGACGGCAGATCATTTTCTTGTTCTTCGGACTAATCACCGTGGCGTACTCTATTCTCGTTTGGTTCTTCTTGCCAGATTCGCCTGTTTCGGCCAACTTTTTGCAGGGTGAGGATAGGTTGGTGGCGATTGAAAGGTAGGAAGAGGACAAGTTGGTCACAGGCCATGCGGCTAATTCGTGCAGATTGCGAGCCAACAACCAGGGTGTCGAAGGCAATGAATGGAAGTGGTCGCACGTCAAAGAAGCTGGCATGGACATCAAGACCTGGCTCTGGGCTGCAATGATGTTCTCTATCTCGTAAGTGCACGAGACCTGTAGCATTGAGATGATTGCTGATGTGCCCCAGCGTTCCAAGTGGAGGGATCTCGACTTTTGGTCCACTGATCATCAAGAACTTCGGCTTCAACAGATTCCAAACCATCCTCCTCAATATGCCATTCGGGGCGGTCCAGCTGATCGCGACCATGGGTGGTGCGTGGGTGGCGACCAAGATCAAGTGGAAGTCTCCGGTCCTAGCATTCCTCAGTCTGCCGCCGATCGCAGGGTGTGTGATGTTGCTTCATTTGCCGCGGAGTGCGTCCGCAAAAGGACCACTGCTCGTGGCATATTATCTGGTGAGTCAGCTCCTTGCGTACCTGACCTGGGTTGTGGCTAACGGAAGCAGATATCAGTATATCCTGGCATTAGTAAGTCCTAAAGGAAGGGGCCGTGTTTAAGGGGCCCTCAGCTAACGCAGCAAAGCACCTTTGATATACTCTTGGAGCGCGGGCAATACGGCAGGCGAGACGAAGAAGAAGGTGACCAGTGCTTCTGACCCTTGACCATTCGAGGCTAATATCAACCCAGGTGACCACCGGAGTGCTGTTCGTTGCTCAGTGTGCGGGCAACGTCCTGGGACCCAACCTCTACACAACAGGCGAAGCACCATTGTATCATCGAGGGTTGCTGTCCAAGTGTGTGATCGTCTTTCCTTGAATGCCGGGCCAACGTTTGCTGACATGGCGTAGCCTCGCTCTCTTTGTCGTTTTGATCGGCCTGTACGCAGCGCAGGTTGCATTCCTCATGATGCTGAACAAGAAGCATGCGAATACACGAGAGAGCCTAGGGAAGAAAGCAAAGATAGTGGACAAGTCAATGAAGAGAATCAAGGCCGTAACTGCGCCTGCGGATGGTGATGATGATGATGCTGAGGCGGAGGGACTCGGACAACATGCATTTGACGACAAGACGGACTGGGAGAACGAAGATTTTATATTTGTATACTGAGATGAGCCTGTATGCCGGTAGGCAGCTAGATGCGAAGGATGTCAGAGATGCGATGGATAAAGAAATTTGACATGATTGCACACGTCGTCGATTACCTACGGAGAATCGGTAGGGGGTTTTAGTCGTACAGCACAGGCTTAATTTAGGGCTCCACGTACTAAGCTTAGGTGGCGTCCTCTCCAGCCTGCGCCCATCGTTAACCCCCGAAGAAATCCCCATAAACCCCAAATGCCCCTCGGCCTCAAAAACTCGAGCGTACATCTTGCCCGTCATGTTTTCATCTCAGTTTTTTAAATTGTCGCGTGCTTCATCGCATCAACAATCAGCTTCACTATGAGAGCCAGAATCGCCTCTGATGATGGCAGACGAGACCTCGGCAGCAGACGTCGCCACAACCGGGAAGAAGAGAATTCCAGTAGGTCCGCGACTCGTGAACAAGCTTCGGTATCCCAAGCTTGCTCGATGTAGGTGCCGAGTTGACATCCTGCATAGAAAGCCTGTGGCTCGTGTCGCAGTTCAAAGGTGCGATGTAGTGGGCAGCATCCATGCTCTCGGTGAGGACTTCCCGTACATCTCAGATACCGCTCCCTGACCGATGCTTGAAAAGCTGTCAACAATTGAAGAAAGTCTGCGTGTTTGTCAAACGGCCTCAAGATCCTAATGAATTGTGAGAACCGCGCCTTTGCCCTACTTGTGTTCCGTGACTGATGTGTTTTGGGACGGGCTAATGATTAATTCAGGAAGATCGAAAGTCTTCAGCACGAGGTCCAGCTATTGAAACAAAGGCTGGACAATCAGCAGAATGCATCTCATCCACTCTCCAGGCTATCCGCTGCGCCAGTCAGTGAGGGCTCTCCTTCAAACTCCCTAGACCTCAGAACAACAGCTTCTGGCCAAAGTCCAGCTTTACAACACAATCTTCCTTCGCTATCACGCAAACGCACCCACAGTCAATTCGAGGTGGAAGACGGATCCGTCCCGAAATTCATTGCCAAAGGACTCGTCAGCACAGAACAAGCCGAACTCTTCTTCAACGCCTTCTTTCAGGGCTGCGACCGTTTCGTAACGATCTTTGACCCTCTTCATGACTCGTTTCGGTCGATTACTGCCAGAAGCTCCTTTCTGCTCGATGCCATAATAACCGTCGGATCTTCCGTGGTGGATGACACAAACCCGTCATTGTCTGCTGTGCTGCATTTCCAACTCAAGAAGATGGTGAATCTCGTCATTATCAACCAGGAGCATGCCTGCTTGGAAACTGTCCAGGCTCTCCTGATCATAGCTTGCTATTCCGCAGAGCGCTCATTGATCTTGGCGTTCGCGACCAGGATGGCCGTCGATATAGGCTTGCCGGATGCATACGAGGAGCTGACGAAGAGACTGGTGAATACAGACACAGCAGACATCTCGGGAGATTCGAGCTTGGACAATGCAGCACTCATGAGACGAGCCAGAGCCTGGTTCCAATTGATGGTGCTTGAACAAATTCTCCGCGTGGATGCGGGAAACCTTCGAGCATTCCAGCTTCGGGGCAAAGCAAGAAGATGTCGTATACTCTTGAATCAGCCATTCTCGACAGTTCTGGATCTCCGGCTCCTTTCTCAAGTGGAATTGAATGCACTCCGTGCCAAATTTCACGACTCTTTGTCGATGTGTGACAAGGGCGACACAGACGACGTGATGTCGATAGTCCGAGATGCCCAGATAGACATCGATATCTGGTTTGATGACTGGCAGAGCATCATGAAGCGCCTACCCGTCACCGAGACCCCCGTTCTCCTCCTCAACCTGAAAGTACAACAGTATTGGTCAAAGGTCGTGGTGCTGTGTCGGGCGATCCGTGTCCTTGGTATCGAAAACATTACGGAGATGTCGGACAGTCAGAGACACCTGTTGTCAACAGCCAAGGGTGCCCTCAAGAAACACCTGCGTGTTATCCTCGACCAGCCGCAGAATTACCTGGCTCATTTTCGCTATGCAATGGACTTCGTATGGGCCAAGGCCGCATATTGCTTCTTGTTGTTGCTGAAGCTGACGCGATTGTTACCAGAGGACGACGCTTCCTTCAACCTTCAGCTCTTGAACGACGGCTACGTTCTGCTGGACGAGCTTAACAAAGCTGGCGGTGGGTCATCCAGCGGTGGTGGGAGAAGTCAAACCAGTAGAATGTACCTGCAAGTACTCCAGACGAGCGTCCAGAAATTCGCCCGAGCAGTTCAGGGAGATCGAGTCAACGCTCAGACTCTTCCCGTCGGACAACCCTCGATGTCCGCGACTGACACTCAGTCTCCCCTCAATTTTTTCTGGAGTGGAGAAAATCAAAACACGCAACACGAGATCGACTCATTCGTTCCAGAACAATTTGTGTTCGAGTGGGACTTTCCTGGCCTGACGCTCTTCTCTTCGGCCGGGACAGGAGACAGCTCCCTAGAGGAGTTTTTGTTAGGCCCCAATTTCGACACAGATTCTTGGTTCCTAGGTGCGCCTGCATAGTTGTCGTGCTGTGCTTGTTCATATCATAGACCAGGCAGAGCGAAGTGCCAACGAGGATCCAATTTCCGAGATACTGTCTCCAAGAGCTTGGTGGCGCGGCCCTTGAAATACCATTTGGATTCGATGGGTTTCAGAAGTATCGCATAATGTGCAAGCAAGATCAGCGCGGCTGGATGCGAGTCGCGAAGCAGTTTGGTGAATGCCATCGACATGCGCGTGGGCCAGACCCTCAGGGCATCCCATGTGGTGTAATTTTGAGGATCTGACTGTAGGCATGCAAAGGCCATTGCCAGTTCCGCCGCAGCTTCTCGGTATGCTTCGCGCACTTCGTGAGGCCAAGCATGGGCATCCACAGAATCATCCATGATTGCATGCATGTCCTCCAGATATGCTGCTTGTTCTGGAGTACGTGCCTGAAACGGCTTCTCCCAGGCCCTGGCGAGGGTCCCGCAAGGTCCACATTCTACCATCTTCCAGTGGTCGCAAAGCATGATGCAGCCGTAGCGGATAAAGTACAGCCAGGTCGGTACAACACCAGCATCATGATCGGAGGCGAGCAACAACTCATCCTGTTGCTCCGAGGCAAAGCTGTAAGGGATGAGAAGACAAGAGAAGGCGAGTACTGCGTGGCAGTTGCCGTTGCTTGGTTTCGCTATGGCATCTCGAAATTGCGGCATAGCTTTGCCTTGGTATTCACTTGCCTTGATGAGGTATTCGTTTCGTGTTTCGGGATTGAGGTATGCCAGATGGAGACACGTGAATGCGAGGAGGCCATTCCAGAGGAATTCTTGTTCGTGGGCCATCTGGAAGATAATCTCCCTCCACAGCTTCTCGTCGGTGGGAGTTCCGTCCGCTATCGTCTTGTAAGTCGACCTCTGGTAATGTTGGAGAAGTACCAGGGGATCCTGACCCAGACCCTGGGATCGGCAGGTAATGGATTTCGTTATTGGCCTGAGTAGTGTTTGTGGTTGCGCCAGCCCCGGCGGGAGGCTTGAATGCGAAGTCATGGCTGTCAGCAACGATGGTGTACTCGGGCCAGTGAAGTAGGAGAGCTTGTTGCCGCGAAAGAAGGTCTGTACGGGCACACGACGAAAGACTTCTCGTCGAGACTTGTGTGTGCTTGCGAAATGGTTCTTCAGACGCTTCTCGCTTGTGCAAAGGTAGTCGCAGCCCGAAATGCTGCATTGTAAGCCGTCGAAGACTGGCAGCTGGGGAACCGGAAATTCTTCTGCGGCCGGGGGTACCAGTTGGTCGGGACGGCATATGTCCAGCTTGGCCACGTATTCAAGGTATGGCTTGCGGTCGGACGGGCTCATGTAGTGCATTTCCTTCAAGTGCCATGCAATTCCTGGTCGGGGTACCGCATGATGGCAAACAGTGCAGATGACCACACGATACCGTCGAGAGTGATGCAGCAGCTCGGCCGGCTGAGAGCCGTGGGCTGGTTGCTTGCGAGCCATCAACGTCACCGGCGGTCTTTACGGTCCTCTTCGCAACGCAGCAGGGGCGGATACGGCCAAGTGAAGTACAGTCGTTCGAGACATCAGAAGACCAACAATCGAGTGAGGTTGACAGAGGAAACGCCTCGTGTCCCGTCCGAGCATGCCCTAAATGGCCGGTGCTGTCGGCGTTACAGTAATTCCGTGAAGATGCGACAATGCAGTTAGACCGTCAAAGTGCCGTTCCCAATCACAGGCCGCCATCTATCCCGGTCCACCGCGCTCCAAGCTTCGTCTGCGAGTTTGAGGCTTCTTATTCGTGTCCTAGGCTCCTTGGAGATACACCAACAAAACAATCTGCCCTGCTCAACTATGTTGCTCGTTGACAGTGGTTTGACCATGCCAGGCGACCGAGACATGCCGGGTTTAGTCCTTTCCCGCAAGGGAGATGGATGGCCGCCGACAGGAATATAACAAAGCTCTTCTTTCCCGCTCAGAGCCGGAAACCTCTCATCTTCCTTTCCAAGTCCTTGAGCCTCACCTTCCAACATGTCGACATTCTCAAAATCGGTTCTCATAACTGGTGGTACGACAGGTCTCGGTTTCCACGCCGCCACAGAAATCGCCGGGCGCTATCCCAATTATCAAATTGTGATCGCTGCACGAAAGGACGCCAACAAGAGCGCCGATGCCATCAACTCCAAGCTTGGTCAGGACAATGTACGATTCATGCCTCTTGATCTCGCAGACCTCAAGAACGTCCGCGCCTTCGTCAAGACCTGGGAGGAGAAGAGCTTCCCTCCTCTCGCATGCCTGTTATTGAACGCAGCTCTCCAATTTCCCGACGGCATCAAGTACACCGCGGATGGCATCGAAGCTACCTTTGGCATCACCATCTTGGGCCACGCATTGCTATTCCATCTGCTACAGCCTCACTTGGCAGACGACGCCCGCATTGTGGTGACTTCGAGTGGCACACATGACCCAAAACAAGGAAGTGGTCTTCCTGACGCCAAGTATGACACCGCCGAAGAACTTGCCCATCCCACCGGTGCCTCTCTCAACTACGATGGTCGACAACGCTATGCAACAGCCAAGTTGTGTAATATCCTGTGGACGTATGCCTTGCATCGACGTATACTGGCGCTCAACAAGAAGTGGACTGTCGTGGCTTTCGATCCTGGTCTCATGCCTGGTACAGGTCTGGCGAGAGAAGCAGGACCATTTCTTCGCTTTCTCTGGCACTATGTCCTGCCAAGGGCAGTTCCGCTTCTGCGGCGAGTATATCATCACAACATCCATCGACCTCAGGATTCAGGATCCAATTTAGCATGGGTCACAACTGTTGACACGGAGACAAACGGTGTGTACTACGAGGTGAGGAAGCCTATCGAGTCCAGCGTTGATAGCTATGACGAGAAAAAGCAGGAAGATCTCTGGAACTGGATGGTAGGATTCCTGGCCGCAAGCGAAGACGAGAAGCAGAAATTCAACAACCTATCCAGTTAAAATTGTAGCGTTCAGTCTTCCAAATCTGGCTTCGAGATACGGGCCCATTCACATTCAGGAATATTTTTTTTGGAAGCGAATGCGGCACCATGATCGTGATCACTGGTTGAAGGATGCTTCTTTTACTTGTAAATAGTACCTACCTTAATACATTGTTCGCTCGAAAACTATTTCGCAACCGCCTTCTAGAGAATTTTGCTGCTTTTATGGCCAAAGTCGCTGCTTTTATCGGCGCCTGGCTTTGCTGTCGGGAAGTTGTAGACAGAGATCAACCACGCGTACGAATGTTCTCCAGCGCCTCTCCCATTGTCCTCTGGAGGCTGTTCTAAGCACCGGGAGATCAACAAGGCCCAGCTATATGGCTGCCGTCACCCAAGTGAGGCTCAATGGATGGCGGTAAATGATTCACCACCATTTGCCCCAACGGGGCTTGAGATCAGACCCATTGTGGGGGAGGAATGAGCGCCACAACGCCCATAAATCAGTACTGGCTGATAAGCACGCATGTTGGAGAGCTTCCTGTCCAGCGTAAGGACAGACGACCATCGTGCGACGACTATTTCCTTCCACTAACTGTTCAAGTTGCTGTGGGCCCCAGAATCTTTTCAAATACTGAATCAGGTCAAACAGGGTCTCACTCAAGCACGTTCTTCGTACTCGGACTCGTCATCGCTGACACTGAACGAGACGGCAGAATGCGCAAAGCGCCGGCAATGTGGTTTCCTTTCTGTCCATCTTCCGACTCAGGGGAGATAGAGGTACGCCAGCATCGACCGAGTTGCTTGTTGGTCCGGTAGCACGTCGAGGTGGCCTGGACCTTGCCTTGCAACCTGCCTGCCTTTATGGTTTGTCGTACAACCGGTTGGCGGGTTTCGAAAAAAAAAAGAATCAAGCTTGGCCGCACGGGCAGATGTCATTCCATCATTCTGGTTACACTCGGACATGAGGGCGATTGATCGCCTCGAATCGTTTGTCAGCACACCTCAAACTTCCGCGAGTTGACCATCGCTCGTACTGGCTTGGCTTCGGACGCCTACAGCAGACTTGCTTAACCGGAGCCAGGGTCAGTGAGGGACAGACCAACCATGCTGCCAGGATTGGGCATCCAAGCAAGCACAATCATGCCTCTAAGCCCTGTGCTGCCCTGGCGTTCGTTGCTCGCAGGTTTCACTGGCGAGGGAATGCCCTCGGTGGATCCAGCCTGCACGGTTTTCGTATGCATGAGGGTAAGCCTTACCAACGTGCCCGACCAGCGCTAAGTAACAACTCAGGTCCCTAGACGGAAATCGTCGAGCCCAGGCTTGCGATATCTGAGGCAACATCGCCCGTCAGCACCATGTTCTCTCTACTATACTCGCGCTCACGCTTCTGAAAAGGCAGTTGGACGCGGAAATGCCTCCATATGAGACTTGAGGGACGCATATCCCTGCTGCACTCTTCTCCAACCAAAGTTTAGAGCAGCTGCAGTTACTTTAGACGCAGGGCAACCAAGCGGGGTCAAAGACTCGGGGTTCCAAACGTTCCAGACGGTGTTGGCTGGAACATTTAGGACTTGCTTGCTTTTTCTTTCTTCGCGCCAGACACTGCGAAAACCTATGACCAAGTAAGTGATCTGGCATCGGTCATCTTGGCTGCAAGGCGTTCCAAACACCTGCTGGAAAATGGTGGGAAGGAAGGAGGACTATGGCAACCATGACATCCACCACGTTACTCTTCCTGCCTTATGACAAGAAGAAATCCTTCGACCATGACAATGTCCAATCCCGCCAACAACACACTGCACTGGAATATCACAGGAAACGAAAACTATCCAAAAACCAGTCGCGATCTTCCGTGAGCCGTATTGCATGTACGGCTCGTGCGAATGATTCAGCCTCCACACCACAGTCCGTGGTGTATTCTCCGGGCACGTCGACGTCGGACGATTCCGAGACCAATGCCACAGAGCTCTCGCACCCGCGAATCATCGGGAAATGGCGATTAGACCCATTCGACGCGCTCCGCGACATTCATGTGCCCGAGTATGTCCAGGAAATGCTCGATCACGGTAAGCTCTTCCGGAACATCTGTTACCGTGGTGTGTGCGACTTCGCTAATGTACCCCGTAGCCATAAGACATCAATGGGTCCTTTACGGTCCTTCGCGGAGGGAGATAAGGAATACACAAGCCGACATCATGAGCGCCGCGATGAGAAGTCCTGTCGCATTCTACTCCGTCGTCTTTGCCGGGGCGTGTCATCGAGCATGGCTGGCAGGCCCGCACTCGAACTCCAACCAGAAAAGCATGATGTTGCGCATGTCGTACAAGGCGGAAGCCCTTGCTTGCTTGAGGAAGGAGCTTGCGGCACATCAAGGGCCAATCTCAGAGGATCTCTTGTTGTCGATCAATCTGCTTGGAGTGCATGATAGTGGCGAGGTCATTGTGGCACCCCAAAAGCCAATGGAACCACCTCTGCGCCTCCATCGGGACAACGAATTCTATTCCAGTATGCGATGGCAACCCAAGCACCTGGAGATGGTGTACAAGATGGTCCAACAACTGGGAGGTTTAAGCGCACTGAAGACCCACGGCCTGGCGGAAGCGCTTGAAGCGTGAGTGTTTCTCGTGGCCATGGAACAAGAGCTGACGTTTCAACAGTACCGCCCTCAACGACGCGCTCCTGACACTGGAACCCCCTAAAATCGACCTCCTCAATTCCACACGGCATCACATCGCACAGTGTGAAGCGAGGTGGGATAGCCAAGGTCGGCAGGTCTACGAAGTCATGAGCCAAAGAAAGCTTACGCTTCTCGACGGACTTGAAGGCAGAGACGTCATGCAGGATATCCTGGACAACATGCGCAGACTCGTCGTCACCTACGAATGTTTCCGCAGAGACAATCTGAATGGACCAGATCTATTGCAAATAATTGCAACACGACGCTCTATCCAGCACAATCTCCTCTGTCCACCCTTTTCGAACGACTGCCGTTACCTGGTGTGCCGCTATACCATACTGATATTCCTGGTTGAAACGATCTATCCCAAGCCGCGACACGTTGGAATCCATCGAAGGCTGGCTGAGAAACTCATGCTTGCCCTTGATGAAAGTTCGATTCTGGGATACTGGGAGCAGCAACCAGAAGCTTTCACGTGGGCAAGTGTTCTGGGTGGTGCCGCGGCTTCCGACACCCCCTTGTATTCCTGGTACGTGGCACAAGTGAGCAGTACAGGCTGTGAGTTTACTACTGGTGACTGGAACTCGGCGTATCAAAGCCTGTCCTCGTTCCTGTTGCCCAGTGCAGAGCACGAAAGACGATGTTACCGCTTCTGGCACGACGCGCGCGAATTCCGTGCGATGCGAGATTCCGCGTCCACTTGAAGTTTAGAACAGATGAGCCATACCCTGTCGCAAGACATTTCGCATGGAAGCTGGTCAGGAAAGCAGAAAAAACCAGAGGACATTGTCAGAGAACAATGGCTTCGGACTACGAATTGAAGCATTCGATGACGCCCTTATGGCACCGATCGCATTGGAGATCAGTCCTTAATTACGGCACTCGTGCAGTTAGACTGTTCAACGATGCTCATAGTTAGAAATCCACTCAGACCCCAAATGCAAGAGAAGAGATGCGGAAGGCTATGGTTCCACTGTGACAACCTGGCTATGCAGCCCTGTAGAACATGGAGAAAGATAATACCAGGAGATGACGATGATACACTTGGATAGAAGCGGATCGTGCTGGGGAGAAAGGACATCGGCCCCCAGCCTGAATGATCTCTGCCCAAAGGGTGTGGTTTTTCTGGGGGTTCCACTTCACTAGTCATTCGGGGGCTGAATTGCTTCCCCAAGCGGTTGGATGCCCCTTTCTCCCACCTTATCTGCTTGAGGCCCTCCACCCAACGGGGCCCGGTACTGTAGAGAGCCAAGTGAGTCTTGACCATAGTGGGCTAATCTTCCACAGAAGATACTCGTGGCCCAGAATGACTAAAGTTGTTGCGGCCGAAGATATGCGCATTTTCCAACAGGCATTTATCCGAAACTCAGGTTTCTAGTCTTTCCCCCAGTCAGACATCCGGTGAAAACCATCCGACTCTGCGGAATGCCAAACCATGCGTGCACACAAGACTACGATCTTTCCCACCATACTATACTCCTGACGTCTTTGTGCTTTGTGGAGGCGGAGACGTGAGATGGAGGTGGGTCGTCGCGTGTCTTCTGGCAAGCCCCGCCAGAAGGTGTGGAAGCCTAAGGTCAAGACCGGCTGTGTCACTTGCAGGTACGAGATCACCAAACCCCTGCGCTGTCGACCTGCTCAGAGAATCCTCGCTCACTCTGCCACAGGGCCCGCCGGATCAAGTGTGATGAAGGGAAGCCGACGTGTGCGCGGTGCTTGTCGTCAGGCCGAAAATGTGGCGGCTACTACCAGCAGAACAACACGCGGCCAGAGCTCGGGACCTCCTGGGAGAGGCACTCATGGCAGCACTCATGGACACCACTGGCGATGGCAGCCGGCCATGCGCTGCTTACGAATGAGCGGCACTGTATGACATATCCTCGACTGATGGTCTTTGACAGCAAGGTAGAGGGACAGTCGTTTGACTTTTTTCGTTCTTATTCTGTCCCGGAGCTGACCGCACTGTTCCGGGTCGACGAGGAGTTCTGGCATCTTTCCGTGCTTCAACTGTCCATGACCCAACCCGCTGTCCGGTTCGCCGTGACCGGACTCGGAGCCCTGCACCAAAAGTTCTCCAATGGGCACGAGACGGCGATTCCAGATGACACCACGGATTCTCAAATCCAGTTCGCGCTGCGACAATGCAATCGGGCCATCCATGCCCTCTCGGACACGGCTGCTTCTCAGGAACCGGTCCATAAAGTCGCCACGCTGATGACATGCATCCTGTTCACCTGCTACGCTACCCTGCAGGGCCACCAAACGCAAAGCATCATGCACTTCCGGAACGGTATGAAACTATTTCGCAATTTGGAGCGGTCGAGAGAGGCAGCGACCGCTTCGACCACCCAATACGACGAGCTGTACAACGCTTTTGTCTTGGCCCTGACGACTCTCGAGATTCAAGCCCGGTCCCTGATGTACGATGAGAATCTCCCAGCATTCATCACGCAGTCTCAAGCACTTTGGCCCTTACGCTCCGATACCAAGTTGGTTTTCAGGAGTCTGACTGATGCCCGATGCTACTTCGATTCATTGTTGAGCGACCTGCAAGTCTTTCTTTTGGATTGCGACGGCCGGGGCGAATGGACTCAAGTGGGCGCGCGGCCACGACAGTCCACCACGGATCAATTCGACGTCTTTGTCCGGAGGCAAGACATGGGGAAGAAAGCCTTCGAGGCTCTGCAAGACGAGCAGCAAGGGGGCTACGATGATCGAGATCGGAAGACCGTGCTGGTCATCGAAATACACAACTGCATCATGGATATGTACCTGTCGATCTTTCGACTTTCTTCAGAGCATGGAGACCTGGTATGGGACTTGTTCGAGGGCAGTCACCGAACGGTGGTCGACCTCAGTTGCCAACTATTGGACTGCGAAGGCGGAGATCTTTCCCCAACGTTGTTGGCACCGCCGGGCCAAGGCAGATACGCACAGTACAATGGATCAGGCAGGGACAACGAGGTCGAAGAAGTCCCAGACACAACATCAATCGTTAGGGAAAGCATCAAGCCGGCCCGTCCAGTCTTCACATTCAGTCAAGGCGTGACAGGTCCGCTGTATACCGTGGCATCCAAATGTCGCGATCCCAAACTCCGCCGGGAGGCCATGGTTCTTCTCCTCCGACACCCCCGGCGAGAGGGTCTGTGGGACACCTTCACTGCAGGACGGGTGAGCTGGGAGATCATGAACTTGGAAGAGGAGCTGGCCAAAGAATTGCACCGAGAGAAAGATCCGCACTTCGAGGTCAAGGTTGCTGCCGATATTCCCGTCTCCTGCAGGGTCAGGGAGGTGGAGTTTCTGATGGCCGGTTCACGTACAGCCACGGTGAGGCTGAAGACTGGGGCAGAGAGCGAGCGAGGGGAGAAGGGCAAGTATCTGAAGATAATGTCGTGGTGAAAAGGTGCGGGCCAAAGACAACCAGAGCTTCTCCGAAGGCCGGTTCAACGAACTTACTTCGGCCCTCCTGAGACACGTAGGCTTCTCTCCGAGCGCTCACCCGTCTTCGAGAACATCATAGCTTTGATCAACCGATTGTATTTCGGCGTATTGTGTGACTGCATCGGGCGGTGGAAATTGTCCGTGCAAAGAGATTCTAGACTCTAAGCACCAGGAAACAATCTCGGTGTGTCAAAGTTCTCGGATTCCCACACCCTGCCCTCCCAGGTCTCTTCACTCGGCAGCTCTCCCTGCTTTTGCAGCCTTGTGGCCGTCTGCTCGACTTGTTCCCAAGCACGCAGCAAATTGTCGCCAAGCAGCATCTTGACCTGCGTATCGGTGACGTTGCCACGGGCAAGGATCCTTGCAATGAGGTCTGGCCATTTCGAAGTATCCTGTCAATCGTTCAGTATTCGGTCAGTCCCAACCGCAACACCTTTATCCACATGAGGCCACTCAGGGGTGGGAAAACCTACCTCAAGTCCTTTCACGTTGAGGGCCGCTCCATCAAAATCGGACCCGAGACCTACGTGCTCCCACCCAGCTTTATCAGCGACCCAGTGTATGTGATCAATGAGATCTTCCACCGTCGCATCTTCCGGGTGCTCCCAGTTCATGAAGAATGGGATGGCAGGGATCATGACGACCCCGCCATTCTCTTTCACAGCCTCGAGGACATCGTCAGGGACATTCCTCAGATGCTTGTTGACGCTGTACGCCCCCGAATGCGAAAAGATGACGGGTGCCCGCGCAACTTTCAGCGCATCCCTCATGGTCTGTGGCGAGACATGGCTCAGATCGACGAACATCCCTAGTCGGTTCATCTCGCGGACGGCGTCTTGCCCGAACTTGCTGAGGCCGTCATCTTTGCCGGCTGCCAGGTCCACGCTGACCCACGAAGTGGCGAAAGCGTTGTCGCAGTTGTGCGTCATGGTCATGTACCGTACGCCACTCTCGAAGAACAGCCGCAACGAACCTAGCGAGTTCCCCGTTTGATGGCCTCCCTCGACACCGATCATGCTAGCGATCTTGCCTTGCCTGTGCGCTCGGCGGACACACGACGGAGTGACGCAGAGTTCGAAGAGGTCCGGGTACTGGTCGACAAGGCGTTTCGTGATATCAATCTGCTCGAGAGTATCTCGGACCGTCCACTACAAAGCACACACCGATTAATATCTATACGTACAGTACCAGATGCTTGAAGAAAAAGTTCGAGACGAAACTTGACGTACACTCGGCTCATTGAGATCCGGCACGCGCTTGTTGGGGTCGTGCAGGTCAACGCCCGCGACCAGGTCTTCTGGACATGGCACGTAAACAGACCAGAACTGGCCGCCCATCAGCCCATCTTTCATCTTCTGAAAGTCGCTGTGGCTTCCGATTCTCTCGGTGTGGAAATCGTGATCGTAGATCTTGCCATGTAGTTGTTGTCTCAGGTTGAATGGAAAGTCATTGTGCCCATCGATCAGCGGCGTGGTTTTGAGCAGCCGTCTCGCCCGCGCCATGTAATCGTTCGGATCGACTGGATTCACGCTGTCCACGAGAGAGGTCCATGTCGGTACCACCCAGTCGGATATGGTTGCTTGGACATCTGCGTTGGGTTGTTTGAGAACAGATACCGCCAGGGCGGCGGCAAGTATGCCTGTTCCGACCCCGTACACCGACCATGGCGATCCGCCTGTCTTGGACCTCGATTGAGGTTTCTCCATCGCAAGTAGTCCGAACGTCGCTCAGCTTGATTGTTTCAAAGGGGGTTTCTTGACTTTCTCGTTATCGCATTGGAAAAGAGGGGGGTTGTAACTCGTAGTCCTTGGCAAGGGTGTCGGGGTGTCGGGGTTCACTGTCACTGATGGTGTAGTGCCTGGATAGAAACACGCAATGGCGTTAGTTGGAGGTCTAAGTCTCGACAGACGTTGCGGCTGCAATGGCAAGAGCGCTTGCTTGAATCGCGGAGTAACTTTGGAGTTGCCAAACGAGAGGAGTACATAGATTACACTAATTTCCATCTTCCATCTTCGTGTCGTAAGCAAGCAAATACACCGTGGTGTGCCGTCGATAAGCGACGAGCGTGAATGTCCGTCGGTCCGTCCCCAGATGCCAACTAAGAAGTATTGTACCTTATCTACGGAGACGAGTTGGCACTGTTGTACCTGAATGCAATAGTCAGGGAGTGGGCTTTTGAAAAACAGGGGTGCGGGTGGATACATCCTCCGTACGGATTAGGTAGCTGGACGATAACCTGCTTAAAAGAGTAGGTGTGGGCGACGAGGTCTTGAGCGGGTCGAATTTGTCCCGAAGAAACGAGTGCGTAACGAACGACTCTGTACTGGGACGCAGTGGTCTCTGCCAGGGACTAGGCGTGATACCCAGCGCGGCAGAGGGATTGTTGGCACGTCCTTGGTAAATAGCGCGCACACGGTCCGGAAGCAACATCACCATCCGTGAATAGCGATGATGTTTTCGTGACGTTCCTGCTTGCTTGTAAAACGGACGATACTGAGCATGTCGGATCCGATGCGATGACCAAACAAAGAACCTAGAGTACAAGTCGACTTCTACGACGGGGAACCATGCGTTAGGGAAAATGGATGAATGCTGACACGACGACCTCAAGGTCTCATTGACGTTCTGAACCCGTCGAATCTTCAGAATGCGAACCCTATACAAATCTTGATGACGCGTTGACAGGATGCCGCCACGCAGAGACATCAATCGACCTCTTCCGTTTGTATGAACCACCGACGTGTACCTCTCAGCCTCGGAATCGCCGACCTACCGACCTCGCTGCTCGTGTAAAGATGGAAGGCTTTTCTTCCGTCTCATCAGGCCCTGCAAGGTACGTCCTTCTGCCATACTGCAAGTCGACGTCTGCCAGATTCACCAACTTTGTCTTCTTGTACACTTTCCAAAAGACAAGCAGCGCCACAAACAGCACGATGACAATGTAGGAGAATACAAAGTCGACTGGCTTCCATGGCGTCAGCAGTGTTCCGTACCCTTGAATGAAGAGCAGAAAGATGTTGAGCCCGGTGATGAAATACGCGCCCCACGGGTACAGGAACGCGCGGAACGGTAGCTCCTCGGGCGTGTGGCCTTGAAGTTTCCACGCCCGGCGAAACCGGATATGCGTGACACCGATGCACGCCCAGGCGATGAAAGTGGCAGCGCCAGACAGCTCGATCATGTAGCCAAAGACCTTTCCGGCGCCGCTCGCGACGTTGATGAGCGCCAACAAACCCACGGCGTTGGAAACAATGGCCGCATTGACGGGCACACCCCTCCAGCCTGTCTTCGCGAGAAAGCGAGGTGCACGGCCCGAGTCTGCGAGAGAATACAGGGTTCTGGAAGCAATGTATATGGACGAGTTGACGGCGGAGAACGTGGCCGTGAAGATGAAGGCGTTGATCAGGTCCGGGCCGTGCGACCAGCCTGCGTGCTGAAGGGCGATGCTGAACGGTGACAAGCCGGTGTTGCTCGTGGCCCTCAGGATGGCGGGATCGTCCGACGCCACGGCGATGCCAGCGAAGAAGATCATGCCCCAGTATATGAAGACCACTCTGAACAGTGTGGCTTTGATGGCCTACGGGTACTCTCATCAGTAACGGCGCTTTGGGGGTTCAACGGCGAGACGTTACCTTTGGCACATCCCTGTTTGGCCTGCGGCTTTCTCCTGCCGTTATAGCCACCAGTTCCGTGCCGCAGTAGTAGACGGCAGCGAGAACGAATGACTGTCCGAACCCGTTGATGCCATGCACAACAGGACCGGGGGTTTTCCAGTATCGGAAGCCAATGTAATCGCCACCGATGGCACCGGTGTTGCAGAGAATTGTGAGGAGGAAGGTGACGAGCACGCAGGTGACCTTCCAGAGAGCCAGCCAGAACTCCATCTCACCGTATATGATGACGCCGAAGAACGAGAGGCCTTGGTAGAATGCCCAAGCCATCAGGATCCAGGCGTAGGTCGGGACCTTGTCGGTCCAGTATCCCATCACGATGCTGATCAGATTGTATTCCGCTGCGATGTTGGAAGCCCACTGCGTGTCTCGTCAGCAAATGGACCCATGTGCGTGTCGGTATCTTGCATGGCCAACGCACCAAGTACCAATAGTTGTACCCAAGGCCGACGGCTACGGCAGGATCGATGAACCTGCCAGCAAGCTCGGTAAACGCACCCGTGGTCGGATACATTGTCGACAGCTCCCCGAGACTTTGCATGATGAAGAAGACATCGATGCCGATGATTATGAAGCAGACGAACGCGCCAATCTATAACGTGGATGAGCACGTCTAAGGCAGCAAATGGAACACAGGACTGCGCACCGGGCCCGAGTCAGAAATCGCATAGCCTGTACCGTACCAGATACTCGCCCTGAAGCACAAAACGTCAGCTTAGGTCGTCGACAGGGAAAGACGCGCGCACCCAATGACACCACCCAGAGCGATCATCTGGAGATGACGCTGTTTCAAAGAGCGGTGCAGACCATGGTCAACGACTGTGCCATCCTCTGTGATCTTGATTTGCTCCTTTTCTCCGATGTCGATGGTCTCGTCGTCGACGCTCGCCACGCGATCAATATCCGGATTGGGAGCCATTGTCAGCAGAAAGTTTGTATGAGACACTTCCACTCGGCGTCACGAGCAAGGCAATTTCAGAACAATCCTCTCTCTCTCTCTCTCTCTCTCCTCTGTTACGTGGACGAGACTGCGGGCCTGGAGAGAAAGCATGGAATCCCGAGGTGTTTAGTACCTCCCCGACACCGTTGATAAGCGGCGGTCGAACAAATGTCCAGCAACGCCAAGGGAAACGGCACATTCGAACTCGTCGAAGTGCCTATCTCGAGACGGAAAACATTGTGTTAGGACAGCAGACAGTCGCCCGTCTCCGCCACCCTCACTCTGAGGCCGTCTGCGTCAACCTGTCCCGATGGTAACCTATCTCCCTTTAGTCAGTCCATCCCATATCCTAGTCTTGAAGCACAAGCATTCTACCGTTCGGCTCGGCTCATCAATTTGGCCCCAGACTGTCGTGGTTCTCCTAGCCGACACATGGGGTCCAAGCGAGCAGTCGAGTGAGGTATGAATAAACGGAACCACGGTCGAATGCGGATAGTGCCTCTGGCTTGGCGTTGGCCTTTTGTTCTCCTGTGAACGAGACGCGGAGGAACATCATCCCATGTACTTTGGAATTAGCATCACGCAACCCACGAACATGTCCTTAATTCCACACTCTACCAACAAGGACGTCCTCGTCTCAAACGAGGTGCTCTTCATTGGCACGGGAACTCGTCCTCGCTTCGCTCGTGCAACTTCGGAGATCGCCCTTCCTGAAGTCCAGTGTTCCACAACAGGACATACACACCGTCGAAGCATGGCTGAAGTCAATCCCACCTTGACCCGTTTCTTTACTGATGAACTCCAAGTGTATGCTTGAGAAGATAAGAAGATTGCTTGTCACCTTACTGACTTTTGAAGACCCTAGCCGGAATGCAGAGCATACCCTAGGTAGACACACCGAGTGGGGTTGGAAGCCTGGTATTGCTCATCCGTACGAGAACCACCGGCCTCTTTCTAACCTGAATCAGTATTAGATATGACTAGGCCCTTGATTCGCACTACCAAGGGTCACATACGTGTACCTGAAGACGAATTCACAGGGAACGAGTTGCGGATAGATTTTATCCCATCGTCGCAGCGGAAATGATATAAGGTAAGGGAATGCGAACCTCTTGAACCGCGTCAATTGGCCGATCGAGCTTCGCAGAGGAGCATAGGGTAAGAAGAGCTCTAGTGTAGCTCACAGTCCATTCGTTTTTCAATCGCCACATCGTAGGCAGGCGAATCATACGCGGCCTGTACTTCAGAAAGACCAAGATGGGTCGAACAACCACCAATACTCTCCTGTGGACAGGCTTCGTGCTTGGTGCATGTGCCCAGTTCAACCAAAAGATCGACCTGGCTGCCCTAGGCCCGGTCTACCAGCCCGCGGCCAACCATTCGTATCAGGCCTTTGCCACCGCCAAACAGCAAGCTACGGACGCCATCAATCAGCTGATTGCCACCGGCAACAACACCTACGGAGCCTTCGACAACCAGGGCACCTCGTTCTCAGCCTCCGTGTTCGACCTCACCAGTAACGAGTATCTCTTTGAGTTCCACTTCGAAGCACCGGGGCTCAATGGCTCGTACACCAAGGGCAAGCTCAGCGAGAACACCATCTATCGGACTGGGAGTCTGGGCAAGCTTCTGACCATATACAATTGGCTGGTCGATATTGGGGACGAGGTGTATTTGGACCCAATCACCAAGTATGTTGTAAGTAGGGTCTCGCTTCTTGTGGGTGGCCGGCATCGTCGCTGATGAGGAAAAGCCTGAATTGGAGGCTGCCGCCAAGTCGTACAAGAATCCGCTCCTGTCGACCAACTGGAGTGAAGTCACCGTTGGCTCGCTGGCCTCGCAGATCTCAGGCATCGGGCGTGACTGTGAGTAGCTCTGCGGTTCAGGTGTGTTGTTTTGCCCCACTGACAGCTTCCCAGTCCACCTCGGTGATCTTGCGATCCAGTCATTTCAGTCTCCACCTGTATCAAATGTCGTTGACCAGGATGGATATCCTCCACTGGGAAACGAGAGCATCATCGGGTGCAACTCTTATGGCGACTCTCTTCCGCCATGCACCAGGGCACGTAAGTAGACCACATCTGGCGAAAGCATGTGCTCGCTCCTAACCCTGTCAGAATTTCTCCAGGGCGTCATTGAGCACCCGCCTGTCTTTCCCTCATACGCGACTCCCAGCTATTCAAACCTCGCGTATGCCATCTTGGGACTCGCTTACGAGAACATCACCGGAAAGTCCATCTCGGATGGTATGCGAGATCTCTACAACGACAAATTGGGGATGACTTCGACGACGCCCACAGCCCCCGGTAACGGATCAGATGCGATCATCCCAAGAAACGACAGTTACGCAATCTTCACTTACGACATTGGCATCCAACGACCGTGAGCCATATCTTGATTTCCTATTCATTGTATTTGAGCTGACAGTTGACGAAGGGCCGGTGGGCAGTATACCTCCACGAAGGATCTCAAGACCTGGGGTCAAGCTATTCTGAGCCACAAGCTATTACCAGGTTTTGTCACGCGGAGATGGATGAAGCCGACGACGTTCACGTCGCAGTGGGAGGCAGCAGTTGGTGTAAGTAAACCGGTTCCGGACTCTGCACCTTGGCGAGATATAGCACCTCGAATTTTCTGACGCCGACTCTTACCGTTAGGCTCCGTGGGAAATCTACCGGTACACAATACCCGCTGACGCGATCATCAACGCCAGCCGCATTGTAGACACATACACCAAATCCGGGGACATTGGCGTGTACTCCACAGCGTTCGGTCTTGTACCAGACTATAACCTTGGATTTACTGTCTTGGCCGCGGGTGACCACCCCAATAGCCAGGTGGCTCCTGTTCGAGGCACCATCGTTGATATCTTCGTGAGTATTTCTCGCGTTGTGTGCTGGACAAGAAGACTGACTATGCTGCTCAGTACAAAGCCGCGGAAGCCGCCGCCAAAGAACAAGCCAGGAGGGCCTTTACCGGTACATTCAGGTCCACCGACCGCAACTCGTCCATCACGCTGGCTGTCGACGGCGGTGCGGGAGTCAAGGTCCAGCAGTGGACGAGCAACGGTACCGACTTCCTGACTCAGGAGTACCTCGCGAACTACCACGACTTCCGGCTCTTCCCTACAGAACTGAGCACAGAGGCAGATGGCCTCACATACTACAAGTACCACCTTGACACATTCATCAACCCGGATGGGGAACCTTTCACTGGAGACCCTTGGGCCGAATACAACGACTACTGGATCCAAATTGACTCGAATATTTACGACAACCTGTCCACCGACGCTTTCGTCATCGGCTTTGACAAGGACGGTATTGTGCAGAGCGTCGCTTCCCAGGCTTTGCGGACGTCAATGCTGCGGTCTTCCTAAGCCGGGGCGTGGATGTGGTGGGTGAGATGGAGGATCGTTGGAAATAGCTTCGTTCAACGAAGTAAACATCTTCGCTATAATACGCAGCAAATACTAGTCTGTGCATTCCTCTCCATCGACGCTGTAATACAGAACTTGCGTCGTCGGCTTCTGGATTACATTGATAAGCATACGAGAGTTGTTTCGGTTTGTTTGTGTTGACTTGGATGCTAGCTTTCGGCGAAGCATGTATCCAGTATATATTTACGTTGTGTCAGACATTGCACTTGTCAGAATGTTGTATAGAATGTGCAGTTGTTTCTGCACATTCGAATCCAGTTGAAACTCGTCATGACATCAGAATTCTTATCTTCTCTGACTTGGATCCGTCTCACTACATCATCATTCTTCCCCTTTGTCCCCATCTTCTCTACCGTTGCTGATTTCAAACCCTTCAATGGAAGCTCATGGAAGTCACAATGACGAACAAGTCGATAAACATATTGGTAACGAACGTGTGTTCTTGCTCACTGCCCAACTATATCAGCTACGGGATTTGCATGGTTGTCAGAAAAGACCGGATCGTCTTCCCCCTTGCCCCTGTTCCATGCTCCCTCCTTCTACCAGTGTCGATCGACACAGCTCGACCACAGATAGCCAACACTTGTCGCTGAACATGTTCTCGCTCACTCCACGTTGCTGACTCTCCTCTTGACATAGGGCAAGAAGCCGGTGGTTTCTTGGAGCCTGTCAGCACAACACCATCCCACGACATCTGAACTGTAAAGACAAGTTCACACTTACCATCGCCCGGAGTACGCTTTTCATGATCAGCTACATTGACCACGTGTCTCTTGGCAGGTTCTTCCACGTTGCTGACGCGTCTCTTAACATATGGCAAGTTGCCAGTGGTTTCTTGACGCATATCAGCCAAACACAACGCCGCGATACCTGAATGGCAACGACACCTGCACTTACCGTCTCCTGGAGCGCGTTTCTCGAATTCTGAGACATCGATGGGATTGGCATTGGCAAAGGCAAAAGCCGTGTTGGCGAAGCAAGCCGCCGCCGCGAGAACGATGGCGAATCTCATGTTGATTGAGTCGGGCTGGAGCTTCTTGAACTGGATGTCTTCCGACAGTAAGGAAGGTAGTGACACCCTGAGGATTATCGTGACGAGACCGTGTTGAGAGGTAATCCCAGGGATGGTCCGACTTGGCTCATGACTCTTATATAGGTCTCTGGCCACGCATGATCACCCACTTTCAACCTCACCTTGTGCTCACGACATGGGGCTGGATCCTTGGATCGGCAAACTCCATGACTGGACGCATGCATCAACAGAGGATGAAACGTTGCTAAAAAGGCCGATCTACAAGTCTCCGAGCTCGAGGCCGCTACTATACCCTCGTGTCGTGCGTTACTTGTTTCTCGTAAACATGCTCACCGTGCTGACAACGTACATGGATGCGGCGAGTGGTCCGTTGGCTTCCCACCAACAACGCATCGCACGTATGGGTAATGGAGCGCATGACGGGGTCATGAATCCTACGCTGGTAGCGTTATCACCTTGACAAATATCGCGATCCAGTCTGCAGATCAATACGGTGTGGTTTCTTCGTTATCCGGTGGATACGCTCGAGCAGGGTCGTGCCCACAGACTTTGTTCTCACCTTCGAATGTCTCTATCGTTGCTGTCTACCCTTTTCCCCCTGCAAATTGTCTCTCTGCCCCGTTCTCTCTCTCTACTCCATCTAAAGAACACGGTCTATTGACCGCCTACAGATCAAGACCTCTCTACATGAAATTCCGTTCCAACTCAAACTCTCTGCCCTCCATATTTTGGGCTCTACCCCGTGAAGCTGGTCTCTACTCTGACATGATGGATCCCAAAGCAAAGCCCAGCAGGGACCTGTATGCTCGCATCGACGGGAGTGACGACGACGAGAGGCTCAACGATCCCATAAGTGTCGACGTGCCAAAACCCAGCCCCTTCCGAAGTTGGGCAATCGTGGCTCTCACCGCGACAATTCTTTCGACCCTCTTCATCGCACTGCTCGTCCTCAGACCGTCCTTGACGGCCGCAAACCAACGACAATGCGCGGATCACGACGAGCTTGACCATGTGTCTGGCGACGCTCTCCAACCTCTCCCTTCCGACTCTGACGCATCGCCATGTGGCCACTCAAGGGCAGAGGCGCTCGAGGCCGGCTGCATTTTCGACATGCTGTCATTCTCCTGGATGCCACCAGACTGCTACGACGCCGACCTGACGGCGGAATTCGAAGGGCTGAGCAACTGGCGCTACTTCTCGGAGAAGGACGCGACCAGTAGGCAGATCCCACGCTCTGTCGCGGCATTGGGAGAGCATCACCACTTGTTCGTGACGTGGGAATGGCACCTTCGTCATTGCACGTACAGCTGGAAGCGCTACATGCGTGCAACCCTCCCGGATGGCCCGATGCAGAGTATCGACAACGTCACGGCCAGCGATGCACACACCCTGCACTGTGAGCGGCTCATCTTGAGAAAAGACCCTCCTGACCTCCAGAAGGTCAACACCAGGGTCAGGCTGAAGTACCTCAAGTGTGCCAGGTTAAGGCAGTGATTTGGAGCAGGCTGGGATTTGAGATGGCAACCACCGCACGCCGGTGTGATCGAACATGAGCGTCCTCAACGGGTGCCATCGTTCCATTGCAGACCACTGAACGAATGAACAAAGACTGTAGCAGGAGAGCCAGAGCAATCAGTCCGCGGAATTCCGCGCGGGACATGTATAGCTGCGTGTGAAACGCCAAGATGATATATATCTACGAACGTTGAAATACTACTCCGTATACCAATCAGGCTTCGAAAACACCCGTACAATTGGGATTTTCCCACCATGGCCCACCACACCTCAGGTTTCGTCCCCCTCAACAGGTCTCCTTCAGGCTTTGAATCCACCCATCCGACCAAATATCCATCCACGTCGCTCTCATGTTCGGGTCGGGTTCGAGCATCCACCGAATGATCGGCCTCGAGGGAGCCGGGAGCAATGTCACCAGACTATCCATCGTCGCACGGTGGACTTCCGTCTCCCAGGCCTCGTAAGCCAAGAAGGGAAAGTTACGACCACCCATTGGGACGTCGTTTGGATGCTCGTCCCCGCTGATCGCTCTCCGACCGGAGCCGTGACTCTTGTTGGCAGAATGTCGACGTTGCTTCAGCGTGGCATCGTGTCGAAACAGGCTGAAAGAGTCACGCTCCCAGTCCGGCCAAACGCGTCTCTTCCACGGAAGTCCGGGTTCCGTTATCTCGCAGAAAAGGATCGCTAGCGCGAAGATGTCGACGGGGACCGGGTCGTAGAGTGTTTCGAGGTACACCTCTGGCGGGGCGTATGGGATAGCGCCTCGTAAACCTAGCGTAGGATGAAAAGGGCAGGGAGTCAGCATGGTACTACTTCGTTCATCCTCCTATGCCAAGAAATAAAGAAACACTGCATATCCCCGCTGGCTCTTCAGGAGGAGTCGCAGCGTTATCCCGGTAGGGAAAGTGATCGTGTGAGGTGGTGGTTAGCTTCGAGATGAGGCCAGGGTTGCGCGTCGAAAGAAGCTTTTTGGCCCCCCTGGGCGCGAGGAAGAAGCTTGCGGTGTCGGTTGGCTGGGCGAGATGCACCATGGGGTCTTCTGTGATACCAGGAATTTCCCCGTAAGGATCTCAGGACGAAGTGTCGCATCGTACGCTCATACTCCGTGTAGCTCTGCTTGTCGAATCAGTGGGTCGAGGTAGACTTTCAGCCCTTATGTCAGCCTCTCCCAGCCGCACTGGATTGCTGTGATTTGATACGTGCTTTGCCGGGAAGGATTGGTCTTTGTCGATCGGTGGAGAAAGCTACCCAAATACCTCGTACAGAGCTGTATGCGTGATCTGGACGTCGGCTTTCGCTGTGTTGTTAGATAGCATCATCATGCTGGTCATCGGCAGTGGGTCCCAAGTTGTAATCAAAAACGGAAACTCTGAAGGGGTATTGTAATACTGTGGGTCAAAGAATTGGTATGAAATTGTGGACACTCACCCCACTGCAGTCGCTTCTCTCGCGTCAACATGTCCAACGTCTGGAACGAGATCCCGAAGTCCAGAACGCGAACTTGACCCAACTCGTCGATGCCAATGTTGTTGGGCTTGAGATCGCCGTGCGTTATACCCCGGTCATGCATATGGTTGATTCCTTCGAGAAGCTGGCCAAAGATACAGGACATCGAGGATCCTCGTGATTGGGAATCGTCGCGCGTTGCGACCGCGTTTGCATCCTGATTCATCGAGCCGTCCACGGAGAAGGCAGCTCGGATCCTTCGAGAGAGGATGTCGGGACAATACTGCATGGGCATGTACCACCTGTGTGACACAGGGTCGAAAATGAGGTCGTACGTCTCCACAATGTGTCCATGCTCTAGCCGCCGTGCGACGTCGAACTCTTCTCTGACATCGCGGTTGTACTCTTCATCGTACTCGGGGATGTGGTTCCTGACAAAGGCCTTGACCGCGTAGCGTCTCATTGTGTCATTGTGTTCGAAAAGAACGACGTCGCCCGTCGCTCCTTTGGCAATAGGTTCTAAAAACTGGCCGAACAATCCGAGATTCGGATAGTGATCATGTGGTGAAGCTGGAGTACTCTTGCCGTCGACGAAGATGCATTCAAGGCAAAAGAGAAGCAGTACCACTGCCATGATCGTTGTCGTCGGTCGTGGTGCCATGCTGATTCCACTTTCTAGACGGCTCCTTCGGGCTCTTTGCTTCAGCTTCCAGAGACCTGCTAGAAATATGATGGTTGAGCTGCCGCAGCAGACCTTGCCCTCGAAGCTCTCATACACCGCTTTCATAGCATACCAACAGAGACTTGACCGGAATGGCGAGTCTCGTGTCGATCGTTCAGGATCGGTAGCGCAGCAGTCTCCAGACCTTGTAAATCCTACGACGCTGCTATCTGTCTGCCTGGGTTGGGATGACTCGGCGACTTGGCGCATAAATTGTCGCATCGCGCACTTCGGGACAGAAGTACAATCGAGCCTCGCATGGATCATGTAATCCAAAGTCATCACGTAGCTGACCTCGAGCTGGTTCAAAGGTGGTAAGAATCCTTCGGTCTGGATACGACTCGGCGATGAACATCGCCGTGTGGACCTCTCAGAGTAGTATCGGTCAATCACAAGCCGTCGACCTGAAACCCAGACGAGTATGGCCGACAATGCCACTTTGAGCATCACGCGTTCGTGCGTTGGGGCCGCAAGTGATGAATCTCGGCACTGGAAGAAGACGGGAAGTCAGGACTGACTCAACGGATAGCTGCCTTGGTAGGTTCATGCCTCAGTGGTCTGAGAGGTCGATCTCGCACTTCTGTAAGAATGCTTTCTATCAAGGAGCCCTTTCATCTCGTCTCGCATATCCTCCAACACCCATCATTTCCCTCTCAATTACAGTTCCTACACCTGTGGCAGCGATGGTGAGTACAACATAACACTGGAGCATAATTCTGTTGATAACACGGTATAGGGATCATTTTCTACGGCGACCATAGCCATCGCTGCTCTGGCACTGGGGTTGTGGAACATCATCCAGAACCATGACATGACCCAAGACGCGGGTGTCAACGGCATTATCGGTGTCCCTGACGAGAGTACTTCGACCACAGGACAATACTCAACGGTTGGGGAGTATGTCTGCACCCATCAATACACTATCGAAATGGTGTCGGGCGACCCACTCATGATATACATCAACGGATTCCTCTCACAGTACGAGATCAACTATCTGATGAGCATGGCGTGCGTACCCAAAGTCCCAGCTTCTCTCCTTCTGGTCGCTGACAGTAAAATCTTAAGGCAAAACATGGCCTATTACAATCGGACCGCGTCACGATCGTTCGTGGTCCCAAATGCCGACCCTGTTGGACAGTGTATCACGGCACGCGCCGAGAAAATCTCCGGATTCCTGCCGTGGGCAATATTCGAAGAACTGCAGGTCGTTCGGTACACCCCTGGGGAGCGACACGACATGCACAAGGACAATATGGATAAGCCTTTTGCCCACGAAGGCATTGGAGATAGGTGCAACAGACTACTGAGCTTCTTCATCTACATCGGAGACCAGTGCGAAGGAGGAGAAACCTATTTCCCTCACCAGCTGGCTGCTCCTGAAGATAGTGATACCAGAAAGTTCGGCAGGACCACCAAAACTAGTTCCCGAGGACTCGTGGTGCGGCCAGTCGCCGGAAATGGGCTGTTCTGGGTCAACCTGAAGAAGGACTGGACGACAGACGACAGAATGAGGCACGCCTCCTTGCCCGTGACGGAAGGTGTGAAGTACGGCATGAACATACTCGGAGAGGGATGTTATTGACATCAGCCTGTGTTGTAGCCATAATGGTAATAGCCAAGAGAAATCCGCCAGTAGTGCGCTCGATTGCCTCTGTCGGAAGCCTTCGTGGTTCGATTCAACCGTGTCTTTGTACGACGATTTGATCGCGTTGACGCCCGAGTTGGCATGAACGAGTGTACCGATCATGCCGCAGATACACCCAACTTCTGAAGATAAGCGAGATGTCGGTCGGGACTATGTATGGCTCAGTCGGCCAATCTCCCGATAGTTCAGTGTTTCAAAATCACACATCAGACCAAAGGCGGGATCAAAGTCCATGGCGTCGGTGAGAAAAATGTCGTTCTGAAAATCCCATTGTGCTTCAGGTAAATCTGACAAAGTCGAGGCCGGTTGTCTTTCCTGCGGCCCAGAGTCGACGATGTCATGTTCTGTCGTCGCTGGCATTCCTAGAAATACGGGACTGGGGGAGTCCCGTTCGGCGTCCGAGACGCGCTGTTCCATGGAACGGTCTAAGTTTTCGGATGCAATGCTGCAGCTGTAACCCCCGTACCTGAGTCCAACCAGTCCTTGGTCACCCTCGGTTTGCAGCTCAATTCCTGCTCTCTTGACGACCGCCAGAGCAAATCCGATGGCCAGATCGACACCGGGGTACAAATCTTGCATCGTCTGTAGCACCTTTAGGCAGTACAGGATCGATTCGAGCGCTTGTGTTACCACGTGACGATTTCGATGCCGAAGTCGTTTGACATGTGTTATTATGATGGGCAGGTCCATGGTTGCGGCAGTCGGATGGAGGAATCTGGCAAGGTTCAGATTGCACAGCTCGCGGTTCGCGGCCGCCGATTCCACCGCGGCCTGCTCAACTCTCTCCGACGCCATGTTGAGATGCTCAGACGACACTTCGTCGGCCAAGATACTGCGGCGATTGATCAGCGGGCGATACAAGGCAGACATGGCCGACGCAAGGTAAAAGTGGAGGAACGCTTGGTGAACCGTTATGACCGAAGTTGCAATTCCACATTGTTGTCGTTGTTGCGACATGGTAGGCTGGAAAATCGTCGATGGCGGTCTCGTCTTGGTCCAGGTCTGCAGCTCCCGGTCGAGGGCCGTGACGGAGTCCAGTTGCGCGACCCGAAGATTTGGCCACAAGATTGTGGTGGTTCTCCCGGTGTGGTCTATAGTTTGTTGCGTCTGATCCTCGCTGGGGATGAGGGAGAAGTGTAGATCGATCACCTTTCCAACAAGTATACACAGCTCGGCCATCTTGATGCACATCTCAGCGAGCGACGTTTGGTGCTGCTTGGTAAAGACAGGGTCGCCGGCCCCCTCCACCGTAAAGTCGTCAAGATCAAAATCCTGTAATGTCAACATCGGCGTGTTGAATTCACCGTCCTTGACCCTGAGAGGACGAGACGTGCCGAGAGCTATCAGTCGATCCCTGATGTAGAATGACCACCATATTCTGCTTCGAAGGTGCACGTGTCGAGCAGGAAGTTCCGAACCCGATTTCCTGTGGAGCCCCAGAGTGAGTGCTAACGTGTAGCAGATGCCGGTCCAGTGCCAGCCTCCCTTGCTGTCCCCGGGGGTTTCCGTCCAGTAACTGAGAAGAAGTGCTGTCTGGATGACCGGGATCCGGTCACATTCGACGTCGAGATCGTACAGTACCTATTTCCGACGTTCAGCACACATTCACACCAACCAGTCGACAACACTTACGCGAGCTCTGTCATAGAATGTCTTTCTTGCTGCTCTCCTTGTCGAGAAGCCACCCCGTTCGATTTCGGCGAGGTCAACGAAGGTTGACCCAGCAAACAGGACTGCCTGGAGAAGCAAGATACTCATCCTCGGCGAACAATGGGATCCATGACCGCTGAAGCAGCAAAGAAGCGTCGGTATGTCGAGGAGCGGCATGAGAGGGTGGAAATATCGGATGTAGCTTCGGATCATTGCCTCCATGAAAGCCGGAGATGGGAGACGGAATGCGCCTTTCCTGCTCAGATAATCAATATCATCTGGTGTCAGATGAGACGAAATAGGCTTGACAAAGACCGGAAGACTGTCACTGATCGTTTGCGGCGATTGTGGAGATGACGCGGTTGGCGAAGAGGATTTCTTGTCGAGGTTCCATGCCAGAGTCGTGGCAGGGTCCCGGCCCACGAAGGACGTCCATGTCACTTCATTATGTAGTCGGTCAAGAGTGTCCCTGTCGGCCTTCTTGAGAAGGTCATACATGTCGCGATCTTGAGGGAATTAGTTCATCAGGATATCTCCTGCTGTGGAGGTGGGCCCTGTGCTTACCGCCTCTACCTGACGATTCGTCGTCGAACAACCCGGCAAGTACGCGTTTCTCGGGCTCAGGGAGCCACTGTGTGGTATGCGTCCGACGAGACGCTGGTCGAGTCTGGCCGTGATAAAATCTCTCGGATGATGTGCGAGTTGAGTGCAATGCAGCTTCGTCTCGCCCTGATTTGGGCGGCGAGGCTTTCTTGATCGGTTTCCTACACCTGTGGATCAGCAGCCGTTTTCTGTGGTCGCGGCGATCCCTTAATGTACCTCCCCCTTCTACTCTTTTGAACACGACAGTCGACCTCGTCCGAGACACAATTTGTACAAGGAAGGCCCCGATCCTCTACGTCGCATTTCACTTTGCGAGCCCGGCAGCCCAGGCAGGCTCTTCCGGCTCTCTTTGCAACAGGCCACAGATAATGATCGTCGGCCATGGAAACGGCATCGAAACCATGTTGCAAGACTCCAGAAAGAGAAAGTCTGCCTCATGGAAAGGAATATTGAAGTTATGACCAGTTCCAGACTCGCACCACCGTCGGGCCGACCTGAATTCGGAGGACCTGGAACCGAGACGCTACTTCGGACAATCGCCGACCCCGCGGAGCCACCGTGCTCTCTCCTCAGCCTGGGGTCTGGTGGACTCGGGGAAGTGTTGGCTTGGCCTGGCGTCAGGGCTGGCTGGAGCAGAAAGCCGAAAGAGACCTCGGCTGGCTATACAAGGTCAACGTGGGTGCTATAAGAGGTCACAGGTACTGACTGGCCATCAGAGTATCGTGAAGAGGTCCGCTCACCATCACAACTTACGAATGACTGATTGCGTTCCTTGCCTTGAGTCACTGCCGGTTACCTAGCACCCCCTTACCTAATACCAGGCCCCTGACCCGGGCTGTACTATCTTTACCTACGTTGCCTCAGTCAACACGACGGCATCAGGCAAGACCATAGTCCAGACGAGATCCCAGGTCATAACCGCTCTTATCTTTGCGTGACAACGTCTCGCAAGCAGCGTTCTGCTTCTCACGTGAAGCGTCCTGGTTCCGTTCCCCTCTCGACGAAGGTCTACAAGCAGGGTGGCCTAACTCCTGCTGGCGACCAGGCCTGGTTCCGGGATCTTCATCGGTTACACGCGTGCAGAACCTCGTCCGATCTCAAACAACACCGAGGATTTTATTTCTTCCTTTTCAAAGGACCTCTCAGATTTGCTGCAGCGAGTAGATCTGTTCAAAGCTACCATCAAAATGCCGTTTCTTGCTGAGAAAACCGTCCCTATCTCCAACAAGGACATCCTTTCGTGGATATTTGATGAACCCCTCTATGATCAAGACAAGCCAGTAGGTCTTCCCGTCACCCGTCGCTCCAGCCGTGCAGGAAAACGAATCAGACGTACTGGTCATTGATCCTCTCCTCAGGTCTACATTGATGCGTTGAACCCGTCCAACTCCATCTCGGGCAATCAGGCCAGGGAAATAATACGACAACTTGCTGCTGGCTTCCACGCCGTCGGTATTCGACCTGGAGACTGCGTCTGTCTCCATGGCTTCAACAGTGTGAGTCGAGACCATGGCATTCCGGGCCGCCGAAACAAACTGACCGGTTCAGATACACTACTCCATGCTCTTCTTGGGCATCGTCGCCGTCGGCGGCTGTTTCGCCGGGACCAACCCTGCGTACACCCAATTCGAGCTCACCCACCATTTCAAAACATCCCGTGCCAGATTTCTGATAGTAGAACCCGAGTTGCTTCCGAACGTGCTTTCGGCCGCGGAGGTTTGCAACATCTCACGATCGAACATCATGATGTTCGATACGCAGAACGAGGCACTCCCGTCAGGCTACGTGTCTTGGAGAAGCCTGCTAACCCATGGCGAGAGGGATTGGGTCCGCTTCAACGACGAACAGACGTCGAGAAACACGACGGCGGCGAGGCTGTACAGCAGCGGCACGACCGGTCTCCCCAAAGCCGCCGCCTTGTCCCATTACAACTTTGTCGCCCAGCACACGTTGGTGTACGAGCACGACCCGGCCTCATACGAGGTGAGTTCTCTTCCAGTGAACCAAGGACAACGCTGATCCGTCCCCACTGCAGCCTAGCCGCCTCCTGTACCTTCCTCTCTTCCACGCGGCAATGGTTCCCAATGCCCACGTCACGCCGTTGAGGGCAGGGCATCTCACATACGTCCTGCGCCGATTCGAGCTACAAGCCGTGTGCGAAGCCATCGCCAAGTACCGAACCACCGACATGGTTCTGGTCCCTCCCGTCGCGATGGCGATGCTGAAATTCCCCGGCATCCGCAACTACGATCTGAGCTGTGTCAAGGTGATCAACTGCGGAGCCGGCCCGCTCGACAAGGAGCACCAGAATGCTCTTCTGAACATCGTCGGGGCCGATACCTCCTTCACCCAGGTCTGGGGTATGACCGAGACGAGCTGCATCGCCACCAAGTTCTACTACCCCGAAAAGGACGACACGGGTAGCGTCGGCCGACCAATGCCAAATCTGGACATGAAGTGAGACGCGGCATTTTCTGACCTTGGGGAGTTTGCTAACCCGTCGCCAGATTGATCGATGATGATGGCAAGGACATCACGGCCTACGACACCCCCGGCGAGCTTTGCATTCGTGGCCCAACCGTCATCCGGGGCTACTTTGGCAATCCCACCGCGACGGCAGAGTCGTTCGATGGTGAAGGATACTTCAAGACGGGCGACATCATGTACTGCAATTCAAAGACCAAGAAATGGTACATCATCGACCGCAAGAAGGAGTTGATCAAGGTGAGAGGGTTCCAGGTGGCCCCCGCTGAGATCGAAGGCGTCTTGCTCGCGCACCCTCACGTCCAGGACGCCGCCGTGATTGGAGTACAGAAGAAGGGCGATCCAGAAGTCGAACTGCCTCGGGCGTACGTGGCACGCAAACCCACCCCGGGAGGCCAGAAATTGACCGAGGTCGAGGTCAAAGCGTACTGTGACGAGCGGCTGGCCAAGTACAAGGCGTTGACGGGAGGAGTGCGCTTCGTCGATGCCGTGCCCCGAAACGCCACCGGCAAGGCGCTCAAACGGATCCTGAGAGAGACGGTGAAGGCAGAAGAGGGCAACGAGGCCAAGTTGTGAGACCATGCGCTGGCGGCGGTGAGGACATCAGAGCGATCAGAACGATCTCATGGTAGATTTGATAGACACGGGAGCAAGGCTACTCGGGTGACAGAGAGGTCATCCAGCGACGGCATCGATAAGAACGTGCAGATTTCTCCGTACATGATTTTGGAGCACCACGATGTGCACTCGGCATCATTTTTAGGTACTGGGATATCTACGGCCCGCTCTGTCTTCCGCACAAGAGGCGCCGGGGGACCTCCTTTAACTGGAGCTCCCCCTCATAGGCACTCTCGTTACCTAGAACTGCCCGCTCGTAGGCACTCCCTTACCTGGACCTGATCTGTGGAACACCTGCTCTGGCAATGCAGGGACCTTCTACTGCGTCACGTAACTGGGATAGCATCATCATTTGGCACCATGGAACCGTCACTTTCAACGACAATCGATTCCATCCCAGAGAGAACGCGTTCCCATACACACACCTACAAGGACTGTAAATTGTTCTCCTGGTGAATGGCCTTCCTATCTAGGTATAGTCTTTCGTGCGCAAGACCCATCACCCATTTCGGAGAGGTACAAGTACCGATTGTCGTTCCGACCTCGCACCTAAAGTCGTCGAGTCACTTCAGACTTTTGTCATTTTTAGCTACAGGATACCTCACGACCACGCAGGGCATCTAGACGGGGACAACAAAAGCGTAGATTCGAACTTGGTGTTCTGTCCTTTCCGCGGTTTCTCCTATAGGATCTTCAGTCTCAACCATGGCCCAGCGCGTCACAAAGCAAGAGGAGCTCGTCAACTTCGCCCAGGTACTCGCCAGGGCATTTGCCAACGACAAGCTCGGCCGGTACTTGTACCTCGGTCGCGAATCTCGCCCTGACCACCCCAAGCTCTCACAACACGAGGACAGAGTGCGGTACTGGCTGTCCGCGGTGCAGAGTCGGTTCGAGAAGGAGTCGCTGCTGTTGCAAAGCTTGAATTGGGCGGCGGTGGCCCTCTGGTGAACAAGACCCTTGAACCCCATTTAGAAGCACCGGGGGGTGTGTGTGTGTATGTGTGTGTGTTTCGAAGACTGACATTGCGCCCCGTTTTCAGGATTCCACCTGGAATCGAAAAGCCTGAACCCCCGACCACGGCAACAGAGGGCGTGTTCGAGTATACGACCAAAGTCAAACAGTTCAAGAAGAAGCACCTCGGCGACAGATTGCACTGGAACCTCAACCTGATCGGGCGGATGCCTGACAGGTCTGACAAAGGTACGTCGCGAGCAGCGCTCTGGTCGGCTTCCGGGAAAGCATGTGTCTTCTGACCCTTTACGTCTTCAGGGGCCATCCGGGCACTGATCAGCCCCATGTTGGAGAAGGCGCGCGAAGACAACCTGCCAGCATGGCTTGAAGCCACCAACGATCACGCGAGAGATGTATATGCCCATCTCGGCTTCAAGGTGGTGGATCGGTTCAGGATAGGCGAGGGCGTGGTCGACTCGGAGGGCTGGACTCGAGAGAACGGGGAGGGCGTGTTGATATACGTCATGATTGCTGGGTTATGAGCTTTCCGGCGTGTCGTGTACGGAGGTCAACAGAATCTACTCCAGCATCTCTAGCCTCACAGTCTCAGCCTGACAGTGTCACCTCGATCTGTGATACACCGCTCTCTTGATCCACTCGCCAAATGCGCGGAGATGCTCACCATCCTTGTTCAGGACGCGTTTGACAACCTTACTACTCAGGACATGCATGGCGACTCAGGATGAATGGCAAACTCGCTCATACACGAACCATCAATGACATACACGATTCCTCTCGACCGGAACAGATACTCATTACACGTGGACTGCGCCATATTGAATCTTGTCCGACATCATCTTTGGATTTCAGAACAATATATACGGACCAAACATGAAAGACCACGCGTTCCGCTCGCCTCCATCTCGAGCACCATTTCCAAACCTTCCCACAGACCCCCCCCTTCCCTACTCACTTTTAGCCATTACACACTCATCTCCGTCGCAACATACAATCTATAATCCTCAATACTCGCCAGCCGGTGCGGCAACGCCTTCTCCTCGTACTCGTCACTCTCAATCACTCTCCTGAACACGCCGAAGTTCGGATACTGAATGATGCCCACCATGTCAAAGGTCTCGTCCCCCCCGTACGGCTTCGCAATCATGTTCGCCTCGACGTTGCCCAGGTACAACGGCTTGAACTGGTCTTCGGGTCTGGAAGCCAGCGACGCCGAGATCCGACTAAAGTTCGCGATGTAGCGGGTGTAGTAGGCCTCTCGGCCCGGGATGGGCGTGTGTGGAGAGCCTTCGGGGTACGTGGCCTGCGCCTTGAATTTGATCAGGTTGACCAGCACGACGGGCTTGTCCTCGGGAAGAGACTTGGCGGGCCCGGCGAGGTCGACGAGTTTGATTTCGACGAGACCCATGGTTGCGGTAAGAGAGGAACAGATTACTGTTCTGGTTGACTCGCTGTGATGTTCGTCCCGGGCTGTCGGAGGTCGTGTCTGTTATGGGACCGGTTGATTTGGGACGTACCGTGGCTGCTCTGAGTCCACCAGAGAGGGAGAGGTGGGTGTTTTTATATGGCAATCGCTCGACGGGCGGCGCGTCACCGATACCACTTACAAATTACGCCCGTACGTTCGAGGTCCCAGAACCGGCGTCTCTGCACAATGGATCTCGACTAGTGGGTTCTTCTCATGGTACCCTCACGCATTCTTCAATTCGACGGAGCAGGACAGAGTGAGGTCGGTGGTGTGCAAAGTGGTTCAAGACGATGCATAAGCCATAAGCCAGGACCCACAATCCACGAGGTACGGAGTAGATCGTATTGGAAAATAGTTATTCGTCTACATTACATAAATGAGTAGAGTACTATACCCTTATCGGGTTACTCCACCCCACCCAGACGTCTTCTTCGAGTATTGTATGTATGATTCCGACATGGGCGATCTCCGCAGACGGTTTCGCGAACTACGGTCCCGCGACGCAAGAATGTCTGAGGAAAGACAAAGGCACTTGGAAATGCAGAATCAGCGAATGCGACGCACCAACCTGGCACAACGAGAACGGCAAAGTCATTCTCGCGGATGACTGGTGGGATGACATGGTGCCGTACGCGGGCCAAGGGGCGGGAATGTGTATTGAAGCCGCTGCTGTGCCTGCCGAGTTTTCCCATATTCTGTCCGCGGACGATCATCAAGCGTTCAGGACTCGTGCAGGAGCCCAGGCAACCTCGAACGGCCAAGACGCACCTCCGGTCTCGCGGGATAGGACTATCGTATTGTCTGCCGGATGGCAAGGTGCAGATGAAGAGCGACGCCGCTCTCAAGGGGAGGGGCTTCTGGAGAGAAAATAGAAGCTTCCAATCAAAGGAGACTTTGATATTGATCAGTCTCATCGAATGATTGAAGAAGTGACCCGTCCTTCCGCGTTTCCTCCTAAACTCCTCGTGCACCCGATAGTGCATATGCTCGAGACAAATACTGACTGGCTTTCGGTCAGGCTTGGAAGGTACTGGGTAAATTCTCTCGCGGAGACGTGCCTGCATCTAATCTATAGGATATCTGGATACCTATGTAGGCAAGATACGGATGCGCAAGCAGGAGGTAGCCTCTGGCATATCCACCGTATGTTTCGGGGCCACAGAATTACTCAATACATCATACGAAGAAAAGCTTTGTGCTCTGTCTACCGTCTGCCAGTGACCAACAGTATCGCACTTCCCAACTGCCGTCGTATGTCCTCGTTATCGACATCGTGAGTGTCCTCAACTTCTCCCCACATGGCAGTTTGCCAGCGGACTTCCAGAGTCGCTGCTTCCGCCGCCTCTTCGATACCGAACCTCGCGTCAGTGCTCCGCTGAATATCCCGGAACTCCTCACTCCATTCGATCAGAAGTCTGGTGCCGACCAGGAGACTCTTGGTCGCGAGAACGGCTCGTTCTAAAGCTGCGAGCTCGAAAGCCGGCAGACCGGCTATCCATCCTTGAATCACGCTTCTCGTGAACTCGGACTGCTTGACTGGCATGATACTACCTTCGTCGAGCACCGGCTTGATCTCAACTCCAGGCCAGACAGATGTGTTGAGGAACGTTATGATTGGCCTCGCAGTTCGGATCTGTCTTTCCCGTAGTGTTTCCTTCTTGGTGTCTTCGGTCTGCATGTCCAGTCCTGTGTCGAACGCAGAATGTTCTGGCGCCCAGCACAGTAACGTGTCTGTGTCAAGATAGCCCATCATGACAGCAATGATCTCGTTTCTAATCGTGTGGTCTCCCTTCGCCTCGGACTCGACAATGTCTTGTGCTCGCGCGGTTGTCGAAGTCATGGGGATGTTGTGGTTCTTGAGGGCCTGCTGTGCATTCTCGAGCATGTCCCATTCTATGGCGATGGCATGTGCGAGGTGAGGCTTTGATTTTGGGATGGTGAGAATGGCTTTCGAGGGTGTTCTGACAGGTCGTGCGTCGAGGTGCACTTCGAGCCCTGCGGGAGTCTCTCGAATGTGTACATCTTTCCAGAATCGTTTCTTAAGAGGCGACTTCTTGCTGGAGGAGGGTGACTGCGATGCACGAATGTCTTTGCCTGCTTGGAGGAGTGCTGCTTTGCGGCGACGTTCCGTGACCCTGTCAGAGTGCGGACCTGAAGTAGGCGTGGGAGGGTCTGGGGGAGGACCAGTGGCGGTGATGGGGAGGGCGTTTGCGAATTGAGACGGTGTCGTGGATAGAGGCCGGAAGGAAGGCAATAGAGATGAATGCTGGCCTCGCCAGTTGCGAGAGAATCGAACAGCGTGGGCCCTCATGGTGATGTCCCTGCGGTCGCAGATACAACTGGCATGTTTGTCGTCAGTTGGGTGCACGCTGGAAAGATTTATACAACCGGAGTTAAGCGCCAAGATTCTCGGAGTTAGATCGCCCGAGGCTGCGAGTGATTCTTGTAACGAAAAATGTTCTACAGGGCCGCGTCCTTTCGCAGTATACGAGACTGGACGAGCGTTTAAACATGAGACCGCCTCGAGAAGTAGGCGGCTGTGTGGCTCTGCCGCTGCAACTGCCATCGATAGATGGTTTACCGGAAAAACTACTACATTACTTGTACCTCAAGCCTCACGACCCTAAAATCTCAGACGACGATGCCCGAAGATCTTTGTTCTTAGTGAACATTCCCATATCGACGACGACACAAGCCCTGAGGTATCTCTTCACAACCCAACTCGAAGGTGGACGCGTTGAAGCGGTCCACTTCTCCGAAAATGTCGCTGGAAAATCTGCGACTGGCGCCATGTCAAGTCGCAAGAGGAAGAGAATGACTGCGGAAGAACTCGAGGCTGGTTTAGATGCACATTCCCTACCAAAAGCCTTTGACTCGGAAATCCACCAAACAGGCTCGACGGCAATCGTGGTGTTTGTGGACCGGGCAAGCATGGAACTTGCTCTCAAGGGCGCGAAACGAGCCGCAAAGTCAGGCACCGGTCTAGAATGGAACAACGGCACAACCAAGGGCGTACCTCGTTTAGGAATGACAAGATACTCCCATCACAAGCATCTACAATACCCGTCGAAGAAGGAACTACTCCGGTCAGTCAATGGATTCATGACCGCATATGGTCAGATGGAAGAGGCACGAAGTCGGGAGAATGCTCGGAAACGACAAGAGCCTGACGAAGACGGTTTCATTACTGTTACAAGAGCGTCCAGAGGTGCTGTTCGAAGCGACGAGGCAAAGGAACTTGCAGAGCGACAAAAGGAGAAGAACAAGGGTCTCGAAGATTTTTACAGGTTCCAGATGCGGCAGAAGAGGAAAGAGGAGCATGCGGAGATGTTGAAGAAGTTTGAAGAGGATAAGAGGAAGGTGGATGAGATGAGACAACGAAGAGGCAAGCCTCAGGGGTGAAATCATCACAAATGACCGATGTCTTGTCTCTACCAATGTCAAAGTTTTAGCTTTGATGAAGATTCGATGCAAAGGGTCAGTCAATCATTCCTTCCCTCGTTGCATATGATGAGGCAGCTGGGGCCAGAGAAGCACTTGTCTACAGTGGTTGGGTCTGACGACTTCAACTCTGGACTTTCGGTGCAATGCCTACAAAAACCAGCCACAAACATCTTCTCTCTTTTGTCTGAAGCCCAGTCCAGATGTATATTTTGCTCGTTCACCCCACGAACACATACTAAGTTATTCTTAGGCGCGCGATTCATTCACGGACTCTCAATCTCTCCACGCCACCATCAAGCACTGAAGAATTTGGTGGTCTGTGATGGAAGCACCTTTCATCTCGCGGTCGTTGGCCATGCGATATTGACTGCTATAAATAAGATCTGAAACAGCCGAATTCATCGACTCATCAACCTCATATGGAATAGCGCGAACATACATAGCTACTGTACAGTACAACTTCCCTAGGTGTTGCCGTGGCAGAGCATGGTGTGACTGTCATGGGTCTATCTCAGAAGATGGTATGCAGGGGTCGCTGGCCTCGCCAAATCGTCCCACATAGTGGACTGCTGGAATCTGAGCACCCAAGAGCTCTTTCCCTGCTACAATATACTCAGCGACTGCCCCCGCCTGACTGTTAGCCCTGCACTCAGTAGCGGTCATTTCAGCGTGCGCCGTTGTTGGACAGGCACACAGGAGCATTTTGACGACGAGCAGCAGCAACATGAGCAAATTGGTGGAGATTCAACAAACGGCTATACATGAGGACGGGAGAAGGACATACTGTACATACTTATTGTAGATGTCGAGACGCGCAAGAGAGGTGGCGATTGGAGAGTCATGTTACTGCAACCGGTTGGATCAATCGTACACATTGGCAAGTGACATGACATGAGATCCAGGACACGGTAGATATTTTGTCGGCAACTGAGACACAATATCAAGTTGTGGTCATTTGATGTGGGTTTGAGTCATGCCCAAGGCTGTCGCCCGCTCTTCGTTAGATGTCTGATGACCTGGTACATGGGATAATCTATGTAGAGGGTCTGCCATATTCTGCGTGCTTAGGAAGACTCTGTAATCAAAGAGCGTCCTGTGGCAACCTGAGTAGAATTCTGGATGTTGTTCTGCTGGATCAGCTCGAGTGGTGAATTGGGCATTGAACTGTTGCAGTGTAGAGTCCATGACAAGAGTGGATGTACCTTCCTAATACGGATAGGCAGACTCGACTGCGCATGAAATTGTATTGTAGAAATTCATGCTTGACAAGCCACTTTCAATGGAAAAGTGCTATTGAACCTATTGAATCTATTGTTAGGTGGCCTGGTCGAGACTTTTGCCATTACTTGCTCATGAATGCGATGTCCACCTTTCGTAAATCTCCATAGAGGCAGACAATGGCCGAGGCGAAAGTGGTGGTGTTGGAAGCTGCTGGTTGTAGCACGTCATACTGGGACATGCAAATGTATAATACTGTACAGTATCGAGCACAGTATGCCATTCGAACAAACACGACAAAATCCGCTGTTGGTCCAAGGTAACGTGGTCAAAGTGGCCGGGGAGAGCCGTATGGCAGGGTAGCTTCAGGTGGTCTCTTTTCGGGTGTTCCTGGGCGTCCTCAGGTGTCCTTGGGTGTCCTTGGGCGTCCTTGGGCGTCCTTGGGCGTCTCCCTTTCGACGCCTCAGCTGGCTTGAGCTTTGGCTAGCTGGCCCTAAAAATAGTGAAGTGGCCCAGAATCCAGATTCTTCAGAGGTAACCTCGCCGCTTTAGCCATTCGAGCTCGGGGTAGTTTAAGGCCGCATACAATGTGACGGAGGACACCGCCTGATGATGGGACTCGAAAGTACGTCATGCTTAAAACAGCGTTCCCATTACCCCATTCCAGGTCTAGCTCAGCCACTCCATGCTCTGTGCGCCATTTTCCTCTTCATTTTTTCGGCTACCATCTTCGCATGACTGCTACTGCAAGGCTCAGCCTTCTCAGGTCTCGAGACTCTGGATTGTCTAGCCTTATACACACACATCTGACCACCTGTGATGGTAACATGGCCAATACGATGGCGTCGACGAGCAGATGCTACGCTCTTTCTGTGCATCATCCAACGGTCAGTCTGGAGATGTCTCAATCTATTTCGAGAATCATCGAGGCAGGTATAAGTAATCCCAGGTCTCTCAAGCTTCGGAGGCTCTTTTCTTTCCTTCATCATCAAAGCATACAAACAAACAACAACACACTCTACATTCGCTGATTGCACAAGGACACTCGTTAACTCCTTATACATTCGCTCTTCCATATACACATCCCTGAACACCACATTCGTCCACCTTACTCCACAGACATCAACCAATCCTCACTAACACAAATGCGTTCTCCCATCATCTTGCTCGTTGCAGCCCTTGCAGGCAGTTCTCTTGCACATCCTTATGCAGAAGGATGGGGAAGCAACTCAACCACCACAAGCACGACTTCTCTGTCGAGCAGCAGCACGACGTCGGTCTCGACGACCACGAGTGCTTCGACCACGAGTGTGAGCAGCTCAACGTCCTGCTCTACAACACCCCATAGCTCCAGCACGTCCACCAGCTCCGCCCCAACAACAAGTTCGACTTCATGCACCACGAAATCGCATACCGCGACTTCGACGACCAGTTCTGCATCCAAGACAAGCTCCACTTCATGCACCACGACCAAGAAGCCACACAAGACAACAACCAGCGCCGCCACCACGACGACGCCTGCTACGATTTGGACCACCATCACCACCACAGAATGGATCACAAAGACCAGATTCGTTCCATGCTCTACTCCGGTGGCGACTCAAGGCGCAACCACAATTTACACGACCTGGGTGACTGCCGAGACATACACCACGACCACATGCTATCCTGTCACTACTCCATGGCACCCAAAGCCAACCCCAGCTCAGACCACACCTGCTCCTGTCTGCCCTCCTGCAGTGACCAAGACGGTGACGGTGACTGTAACTCAGCCTCCTAGCAACGGTGGCTCTGGGACATACTACCCACCAGCGCAATGCAACCACTGCCAGACCATCACCTATATTGATGTTTGGGGCATCACTTGCACAATCGCCATTCCAAACCCTCCTGCACCAACCACAACCACCACGACCACCACACTCGTCACTTCGACCAAGAAGCCAACCACGACAGTGGCACCGACGTCGACCAGCACGAGCACTACCACGAAGAAGCATCACAGCTCAACAACCACCTCGTCTGCTTCTAGCACTTCCACTACATCCACATCTACCAAGGCAAGCAGCACGACGACTTCTTCTGCATGGACCTCGTCAAGCACTTCCACCACGTCCGCATCCACCACATCCGCATCCACCACCACATCAGCCTCTACCACGTCAGCCTCTACCACGTCAGCCTCATCCAGCGTCTCTACCACTTCCACATCTTCAAGCGCACCAGTGACCACAACCACGTCAGCAGTGACCACAACCACAACGCCAGCAGTGACAACTACATCCGCAGCCACCACTACTGAAGCTCCAGTCTCGACCACCAGCGCCGTGACAGTGTGGTAAAAGAAAAAGGGAAGAGAGAATGGTGCGACGCAACCTGCAACCTTCAACCCTCCACCTGTTGAACCAAATCTCTCCACCATCTATTAATTACACACCCCGACCCACCGACTATCCTTGACGAGTTTCATTATCTTTGGTTGTTTCTTTTCTGCATAGCACTGCATAGCATGGGATGGGCATAGCACGGCACGGCACAGCATAGCGATGGGAGGCATATCTATCAATTTTTCCAAAAAAAGGCATAGCGATGGCATCCGAGGAGACAAACACAGTCTAGTATAGTACAATATAGTAATCGATCAAGTAATATTTTTCCAAGTACAGTACCTACCTACCTACTGTACCTACTGTACCTCTGATCATGAAGGGAAAGAAAAATTTGAACCAAAATACCTTTGTGCCATGGGGGACTTCACAAGGCCTTTTTTCTTTCTTTTCTTTTCGCGTCTGTAATGAATGAATGGAAAAAAAAAGGGGGGGGGGCCACTCTTGGAGCCACATTCCAGACACTTCTCTTTTCTCTTGACGATACATATACATACGTAGATGCTTGCCCTCTAACTACATACGCCACAAGCTAGGCTTGCCAGACCTTTGATCACCGGGTCCTACAAAGACCACTCGACTCTACTCTATGTACTGTACTGTACAACACACCACATATGTACATAGGATACGGACGGATGCTAGCTCGGAAGAAACAGTTGGAGTCGAGCCGAATCGAGTCGAGTCGCGTGGGATATGGTGTGATGATGTCTTGGAACTGACGACTGGCAACTGACAACTTGACCACAGGTACAACGGATGTAGCATAAAGTAACGAGGCGGCGGACACACACACACACACACACACACACACACACACACACACACATGCACACACACACACACCGAGAAACAACATCACCAAGGCATGACATGATCACCATGTGACAAGCCCCATGCACTTTCATACCGTTATGTTCCAAGTGTAGAGGACTCCATATAGTACTAGTCATCAATAACGAGAAGAGTAGTACGTACATATCGTCGTCATCATTATTCAATTCAGTATCCAATTTCGTACTAGGTTTGGGCTCATCTGCTTTTAAAACGCAAAAGATTTACGGTTCTGTAGAACAGAGTAGGTAGGGAGTGAATTTAAGACAAAGTCCAATTCCCACCCCAGACCTTCCCGCCAAGCACGCCTTCCAAGCCACCAATGAACAAAGTCTTGCTGTTCGCATCGTACGTACTGTTCCCAACCGTGTTCCCATTGATCTTGACCACATTACTCGGCGGGGCCCTCTGGACGCCCAAAATCGTGATGTTGGCCAAGGGCAAATCGAGACCCGAGTACGCACCCGTGACCGTGACGTTGAGACCGCCCATTTCCGCACTCAGATTCACCGTCTTGGTCGCGTTGGGACTCAGGCTCTCGCCATCGTCGAGGTACAATTGACCCTTTGCCGTGCCGTCGACGCCCAGCGCGACAATGATGGACCACGACGTGTTCCTGGCGTCCCTGGTCGTCATGGCCATTTGCTGCGTAGCCAGGATCGCCCCGCCGCGGATGTAAACCGGGATATGACCCAGGGGGGCGTCGATGGTGGTGTTTTTATTCTTATTCGGCACCGACACGGGCGTCTTGTTGTACCAGTCGTAATACACTTCTGTACCCTCGACGAGGCCGGGAAAGACGCCGTCGACGCTCGTGGCGCCCTGCGTGAGGACGGGCGTGACGAGGATCGACGGGCCCAGAAAGAACTGGCGATCCGCGTTGGCGAGTGATGGGTCGTTGGGAAACTCCCATGCCAAAGCCCTCATAACCGTGTCGCCCTTGGTATGCGCGTTGTAGAACAGAGTGTACAGGTACGGCAGGAGCTGGAAGCGGACGTTCATGGCCGTCTTGGTGGCCTCGATGACGCTGCTCCACACGTACGCCTCCTGAGAGTTGGCGGACAGCGTGTTGTGGTTGCGGTAGAACGGGAAGAAGGCGCTCAGTTGCATCCACCGATTGCAGAGCTCTTCGTCGCTGTTGCCGTTGAACCCGCACGTGTCGACGCCGAACATGGGAATGCCAAACAGGCTGAAACTTAGGGCCTGGGGGATCGAGAAGTACATGTAGTAGAACTTGGACATGTTGTCGCCGCCCCAGTGTCCCGCGACGGTCCCGGACCCGGCGAACGTCGATCGGCCGATGATGAACGGACGCTTGCCTGGTCTTGCGGCCAGAAGACCGGCGTATGTAGCTTGGAGAATCTGATGGCCAAACAGGTTGTGCACGTCGTACTCCTCGATACCGTTGTGGTGGGTGGCGTTTGGCGAAACGGCATGCACGGCGAGATCTCCTTGGACATGGTTGATGGCGTACGGTGGATGGTTGACGTTACGTGATCCTGCAGTGGGCGTGGTACGGAGATAGCTTGTTGACGAGGATGATGAACCACTGACCGTGGTGCTCGATGCGGTCATCGTGGCGTCCGCCTGTGACGCGGACGCGGACGCGGCAGACGCCGCTTGAGTTGCGTTGGTCAGGTTGAATCCTTCCGGGTAGTCGTAGATGATGTTTCCCGGCTCTCCTGGAAGCTTGAACGGTGGGTGGACAGGGTTGAGACTCAGATTTCCCGTTCCACAGCTACCAACACAAAAGGACGAGACTTCGCTCATGTCGATCCACGCACCGTCGATGGGTATCTTTTGATGCCATGTCACCATCTGGTTCTTCCACCATGCTTGTGCAGAACTGGTCAACCAATCCGGGAACACCTGCAGGATGTCAGAGAAAACATGACAAGCAGATGAAAATCTGTGCGGAAAACTCACCGTGTATCCAGGCCAGACCGAACCAATGTACAAGGATCCATCAGGGTTGAGAATATACGAGTTTGTATCATTCCCATCATTGAATGTCGGATATGCGTCGCTCTGATTGTCGGGGTTTGGAGCATAAATGGCACTATCAATGATAGGCACGTAGTGCTGACCCTTGTCGTGCAGCCTCTGAAGAAAAGCCTTGCCATCAGTGTAATTGAAGCGAACGGGGTCATTGTCAAAGTCTCGATATTGAAACATGTAGTCGATATCATTCCATATCGTCTCGAGAGGTATACCGAACTTGGCGTAGTTGTCCACCACGCCCTCGGTGACGGTCCAATTTTCATAGCCCCACCGGCATTGATGGAATCCAAATCCCCAATAGTTCTGCAGAACTGGCTGTCCGATGACGTTGAGGTACTGATGAGTAACATCCGGCTGAGTAGGTCCAGAGAAGAAGTACAAATCAATGCTTCCCCCCAAAGTTCGCCAGGTGACATTGTCAGACCGCAACAGCACTTCCATACCGTGAGCATTGCGGAAGTAGACTCCATGGCTCGACGAAGTATAGTTCGCAGTCTCGTCGTTGGAGTCAACTGGTTCCGTGACCAACGTTGTGCGGTTGTCATTGCCCAACTCAAAATACTTGGTCTGCAAGTAAAATGGATGACTGCCATACAAGTTCGTGTCAATAGGATCTCCCACGTCTGCTGCGTAAATGGTCCTTGTCAGGTTATTTCCCAACCGAAGACCGTGAATGACTTCACCAAGCCCATACAGATTGTAATTCTCTTCCTGATGTGTGACCAGCTCGATGAATTGATTCTCAAAAACCAACTTGGTTCCGGTGGTGGAAAACAAGACATCTCCGGTGCTGTTTCGGGTCACGTTGAAGCCAAAGCCGCTCGATGCTGTATTGGCCCAGGAGAAAATAAGGTCGCTGGTGGTCATCTTGCCATTCTCCTGACTCGGGGCGGGAACATAGTCGGTAGACAACAGGTACCAGCTCTGGTTTTGAGAGGAGACATGAGAAGGGCGGATGTTGACATGGAGTCGTTTGTCGGTCTGATACTCAACTGTCAGATCTAGGTCATGGACATCTGTGCCGTAGACATTGCAAGCAGAACCAGCCAACGTCAAGTGCGCAGTCAGGCCGGTAGAGGAGGTCTTGACGCCGGTGGCATTGTAGCCGGGGCACTCTGCTTGTGCGTCGGCCGCAGTCGGGTCATAGATGTTGGGTAGAAGAGTTGCACCCTCGTCAGCGCTCGCAGGGACGGTAAACTGTGCAGCAAACGAAGTTGTGGTCAAAGCCCGAGATGCCGCTGTCGACGTTTGAGGCACCGCGAGACATGGCACAGCCAGCAAGCTCGTCAAAAGGGTGACTAGATTCATCTTGGACGAGTTGGGAGAATGAACCAATGTCGAGAAAGGCGAGTCGCGACTGTTAAAAAGGCCGTGAGAGTCTCTTCAGGTAGGTAGTGCCATAAAGGAAATCGCCCGCGGGATCAACAAGGGCCAGAGACCCTGGAGGCAACGTACCATGATGAAATCAACAAGCTTGTGTGGAGAATGTAACCGCTCGCCAGGAAGAGCACGAGGTAGAAGAGAGGAATGACAGCAGTGCGCATGAGGCGACTGCTAGCACCGTCGGCAAGCTTCATCACTGGTTTTCAGCCCCCCAGGTACGATATTTTCCATGTAACCTTGTGGGAAGAGGAGGAGGAGGACCAGTAGGATGTGTTGGACTCTTCTTCGAGGCCATCCTAGCCAGGCCGAAGCTTAACTGAGCACGGTGGTGACAGTTGGATTCTCCAGATCCCCCGGCCTGATGATCGCAATCCCTGTCAAGCGGAATTTGGTGGTCAAATCGATGGACTGTGCTCAAGATCTGGAGGAGAAGCTAGTGGTGATGGCTGCGTGACGCTGCGGGGAGAGGAACTAAAAAAAAAGTGTTGTTGTTCACATGAAGATGGTTGGTTTTGTACTTGCACGAGCTTCCATCTCTTGAGATACGGCTCTGATATATGTGAGATGGTGTGAATCGTCGTATGAAGAAGCCTGTAGTTGTTCAACGGTATACGCAGAATTCATTGCCAGAGAGAAATCCAACGCGCTGTCACATAACAGTACAAGAAATCCCCCGCAAAGCTTAACAAACAACAAACAGCCGTATGACGCCAGAGGCTTGGCGGGGTGGCTGAGCTGCACCGAGTACCTACGAATGTTAAGAACACAACACATAACAGTTGGTGGCCAGAGTAATAGCAGGGCAAGATCATCATGAGTGAGTGAAATCCTTGCCTACCTAGGTATATAGCAAGCGGTCACGTTAGCAGAGCCCACAACACTCGCATTAGTTAGGTAGCAACCTGACCTCAGGAATAAATACTCCGACTTGACCCCGAGCGAAAATCCGACCGCTGCTCCATCTACGAAGCTTCGGACCTTGCTGTGCATTCGATGATGCCGATGCTCGTGCGAGTCCAAACACTAACAAGACAAGACAAACAACACACAATGACCAACACATACATTGCCCTCACAGGGGCAGCTTGATTTCATTTCAATGGATGCTATGTAGGGGTATCCCACGCTGTCTTTGGCAAAGCTTTCTCAGTCAAACAAGTCTCAATACTCCAGCAATAAAAGTGTATCAACGCCATCAAGACTCGGTTATTACCCCGACAAATCCACCTAGTTGCAGTCTACCAGGTATCGTTCGGACCAAGACCAGCAGGTCAGAAATGGCTGAAAGTGCCCCGTCCACACAACATCCCCAATCCCTGCACAACCGTTTCAATGCCTGCTAAACAATCAATTATTCATTACAATAAAATCACTAATCACTCCAATCTGGGTCACGCAGGGATATCGAATGTTTGCGTGCTTCCAAAAGTTCAATCTTTGCTGCCGCGTCTACTTCGTCATCGGTATTCCTCCGTGCCCCGGCGACGACGGAAAAAGTCTTGCACTTTCTTGACTGCACCTGAACGCCCTCCGTGATGATTCGGTCCGTGGTCGTGCGCGTATGCATCGGTGAATTTGCGGTTGTTCTTGACGAGGACACCTCGCTGTCGTCCCTGTTGCATCGAAGGTCGACTTTCGACAGCTTCAGCCTGCTGGGTCATCATATGAGCCATTGGTTCACTCTGCTGGCGTTGATGAGCCACGCGTCCCTGATCATACGGAGAGTATACACCGGTTCCGCCATAGACATCTGTCGATGCGTGGCCGGAGGCTCCTCGTTGTTGTGGTTGTTGAGGTGGCCGGGAATAGTTGTTGTATTGCGCTCCTTGGGAGCTGTCATACTGACCATCGGTGGTGCCTACTGCCCCGCTTGCATACTGCTGACCGGTCGCCGGTCGGCTGGAAGTCGACGATGCAAATCGATCCGCTTGGGGAGTTCCGGGCTTCGACGAGGTCTCGTCCTTGGAGCCACCCATCAGACCTTTGAAAGACATTGTACTAAGAAGTGAAAATCGCCGCACCGCTTTTTCTGTTTGTCCCTGATTCTCCAAATCCGTGCTTCGCTTCTTGCCCAGACCAAACGAGAATGACCGCTTCGAGTCGGTGGACATGCGTGGTTGCACCTCGGCAGGATATTCCTTCATGCTCGTTGGAGGATACTTTCGTCCGTTCTTCTGGCGTTCAGCGTCCTTCTTAATGACCGAGTTTGACCGGCCAAAAAGTCGTTCTCCCAGCCCACTCAAGGTGCTTGAACGCCTGTGATGAGATTTCTGCACCTGCTGTACACTTTGTGGTGGCATAGGTGTAGTTGTCGGCTGGCCTATGGATGGATGTGTGGTGGACTGAGGGATGGGTCCTGAAATATTGTAGCCTCGACTAGGTTTGGTCGGCTGAGTGACCCGACCTTGAACATTGGTGGCAGCAACTGTGGGTGCAACTGGTTGACCATAAGATCCTCGGGAGGGTAAGCGAACATCAGATCTAGGTACTCCAGCAGATGTCATGGAGCCTTGCGTACTTGGTCGGGTCACATATTGATGGCCACTTGTTGGGGCTGACTGACCAAATGCAGTGGTAGAATCCGATACAGATCTCGGAATGTCACGGCCTGGCCTAACTGGCGGAGGCATCTTTTCGGCACTTTGGGGCTTTCTATGCCTATGGTCCATCGCAGGTTCTTGCGGTAAAGGTTTGGACAAAGATTGTGATAAAGTCGCATTTGGTGTGTGCTGGGAGTCGTCTGCTCCACCACGACCAGCTGCGGCTGAAGTAGACCCCGACGGTTGATGGCGTGCTGTATGTGTTTGAGGCGGCACATACTCGGGCTGCAAGGTGTGACGAGTAGATCTGTCGCGCCGCGATCCTGTCGAGCCTTCCTCAACCTCTGGCAACAGCCCTTCTGGAGCGCGAGCAATGGCACCAGGAGATGTGCCGCTAGCCTTGGAGGGCGCTTCACGAACGGAAGCGCTCCTGTGCATCGGCGGTGGTTCTTCTTCTGGAAAGGCATCAGCAGCTGGCAAGGCGTCGTGGGAATCAAAGGACATACCAGAAGGCACAGTAGTATGGGCAATGTCTGCCACGTTGGTGGTACTACTAGTGATGTGAGAGACCACATGGTGATACTCACTAAGCCAGCTGTGACGAGCCACTTCAAACAGATCGGCACGCTTTCGTGGATCGGGGACCAAAATCCGACGCAAAAGATCTCGCGCATGGGGTGTAACATATTCGGGGAAGGTCAAAGGAGTGGTCGTGATGTACTTGTACAGCAGGTTGATGTTGTCGCCTTCTGGATTTGAAGGATCGTCGTCAAAAGGAAGGTATCCTGCCAACATCGCATACTAGATAACATTAGTGGAATCACGTAGCAAGGGCCTCACCAACTCACCAGGATGACGCCACAACTCCATACATCGACCTTTTTTCCAGTGTACAATGAATCGCTAACCACAAGCTCAGGAGCTGCATAGCAAGGGCTACCACAGCTGGTCTGCATCAAGTCTCCTCGCCGCATTCCACGTTGGTCTAAGCGGTCAAGTTTGAATTTCCTCACAAAATCCTTGTTGCTGAGATTGTACACGATCTCGTCGGACAGCTCGTCTGTAGGATCGAAGGTGTTGGCAAAGCCAAAATCGGTGATGATGATATTGCGGTTCTGGTCGAGTAGCAGGTTTTCCAGCTTCAAATCGCGATGGACGATGCCCTTCTTGTGGAGATAGCCAACGCCAGAAACAAGCTGGGCAAACAGTCTCCTTGCTGCAGGGTCTTTGAGATATCGATGGTTTAAAATGTAGTCAAATAACTCTCCGCCCGATGCATACTCCAGTATGATTCCGATATGTCGTTCGGTCTCTACCATCTCGTGTAGTCTGACTATGTTTGGATGAGCGAGGTCTCTCAGAATTGTGATCTCTCTGTAGATTTTCGGTAGTCGACTAGGGTTGCTTGCGACGCTCTCTCTTCGAATGAGTTTAATGGCCACCTGGGAGCTTCCGTCTTTCTTCCAGCCCAACTTGACCTTGCCAAACTCGCCTTCACCGAGGGTCTGGCCAAGCACGTAATCACCAAACTGGATTTCTTTCCTACGAGACTTCGAGTAGTCTTGTCGACGAGCTGGACCGGGTGCGGGTAGCAGATCTTCGCTATCCGCAGCTGTGCTCGCGTTATCAGCGCCGATGGGCGCTGGATGTGCTTCTGCAACTCTCTCTTGGGCTCTCTCCTCGTCTTCTTGGGGGTCGGAGACGACTACTCTGTGGATGACCTCACTATATTCGCGCACCAACGGTGCTTGTGGGTTGGAGGATTGCATGGTGGCTTCGGAACGAGTGGGCGGAGGCGCGGTGTGGTGACTTCTCTCTCTTGTGCTCGTGGCTCGCTGTGGACCCTCGGGACTAGTAGGACCTTTTCTTCGGTTACGTGCAGCAGACGCAGCCGCAGTAGCTGTATCATCCCGCGGTCTGTCTAAAGCCTCCTCATTGTAATCTCCGACACGATTCTGAACCCGACCAGAGTGACTATCAGGAATGTTGTTTCTTGCGTGACGTACGTGAACTGACTGAGATCCTGAGCTCTGTTGTTGTGAAGAGGTTCTTGGTGGTGGTATCGGTGGACCGTCGTACTGATCTGGAGCCGCAGACTGGTTGCGAACGTGGTAAGGCAGGTTCGTGGTCTGCGGGTGATAAGAGGTAGGAACAGGATTTTGTTCCCCTTGAGGCGTGTATCTCAGGTCATCTTCTGTATGCCTTGAAGGATAGTACTGTGATTAGAGGGTCAGTATGAATCACGAGACGGGTTTCGGGATGATGGCAGTCACCGGTTGATTGGCGTAATATCTCTCAGGATCCACGGCTTCTTCTTCGTAGTGAATGTTTCCGGACGGAGAATATGCTGCCGACGTTGGTACATGTTCTCTGTATTGGCCCGAGGTTTGCATTGTGTCCATGGACATCCTTCTTCCGCCTGAGTCGTGGCCTCAACCACAGACCCCCTGGGATAGCTTTTCGCGCAATCAAACAACACTTCTGCGCGTATCAAATGGTAGGAAGGGACTTAGGAGCCACAGGACTCGATGGTATGGACAGAAGAATACCTGTGGCGGGTGTGCTTTTAGATCATGTCCCCATATAAACATGCGAAAGGGTCGTTACTCACGTCTTTTCTCTCCTCATCCAGAAATCCCAATGCTGTTTTTTCGCTAGCTGGAAGCGCGACGGAAAACCACGACGCGGCAACTCCGTAGCAGCAAGCAACGGAAGCGAAGGAAAATCGGACAAGGGACGATGAACAATCCAGGTCAAGAGTCGAAGTGCGGCTCGAGATCAGGATGTGTCGTGGGCGGTTGCTTGAAACAAACAAGTCGGAACGGTGACGTCCAGGGTAGACGTCGACCTGCGACGCCGATGGGTGGAATACCTGTTGATGAGGCTGTGATTGCGTGTACTTCAGGGCCAATCATCAACAAACACGGATCGAAGTCAGATGGTGAGAAGATGGGAGGATCGCAGTCATCGCGCTCTCGACGAGGCGGCGGAGGACGAGGAGGACGAGGAGGACGAGGAGTAGGTGGTTTGTTGACAGAGCGGCAAAAGCATTGAGGACGAAAAGAGAGGCGGTCTGGGAAGTTGGAGATGAGTTCAAGATGGTGGTATGTCGATAGTAGGGCGGTGCAATAGGGTGCGGCGATAGAATAGAGGATTAACGAGGTGTGTTATTCTTGATTGCTGTGTGTATCGGTGAACGAGATACAGTTCGGGAGTAACAGCAACAGCACAGCAAAGCGCAGGTTGTCTCGGTCCCAGTAGCAGCGGCCGGCCCTTCAAGCCCAAGATGCCTAAACTCCACCAAGGCAACGACAAAAAAGTCACGCTAAAGGGAATTACTTCGAATCAGCTACAATGCCTATTGTCGTGGTCGTTATCTTGTCACACTTTGGAACGATTTATTGCGCAAGTTCTTATTGGAACGACCTTGGATCTTCCATACCCTGGCCTAGACATGTCGCTTCTGGTATCTACCAGACCGAGTCGCCTGGGGCAAGCACCTCAGGAACAATACCTCCCCAGGCACATACAGGGAAACAGCCGACCCTTCTCCCCTCTGCGAAAGACTACCTAAAGGCTAAGGTCGAGCAGGTCGAGCACCTTACCAGGCTTGCCTAGTGGTTACTACCAAGGACGAGCACCTGGCAGTACGGATACTGATGCTACTATTGTATTGTATCGCGCACCGTTTCCCCAGTTTATCGGCAGCGCCGCGTCCGATAAATAGGGGCACCAGGGCATTTTCGACTCCACCGGTTCCCTCAACAAACGAAAGCTCCATCCTGGACTATTACAGTCCCGAGGACGGAGTAGGTGGCGACAATAACAGCATCAACAACACGATGTGTGCTGGGGGAGAGTTGTGAAGGTGCCGCTGCAGGTGAGTCGTCAAGATCAATAGTGAGGTTCATCTGCTGAGACGGTCCTCCGTAAAGCAATAGAAGCGCCATCAAGCGTGTCAAAAGAAGGCAGAGGCGTGGGCAAGCGGTGTCAACCTAATCCCATCCAGTACCTAGTTCCTAAGGTAAGATGTCTCCGTCAAGTCAGTAGCGAAATTTCGGAATTTACTCTTGGTTCATAGATTTCTTTGAAACGCCGACAGACGCGACTTGGAATCGTTCGGCTCGAAAGTGGCGGCTGAGAGATCAAATCAAATTGCAGGGCAGCGCGGGAGGTCTAGTTGGATCTAGAGATGACATGCTTACGGAGACGAGGCCTAGTAAGGTAGCTATTGTCTTGTTATTGTATCTACCGAGTACGGAGGTACTAATCCATTTGAATCATCAGACTGCGACCCATTTGCAAGATTACCCTACGAGCACCTGGGCACGCATGAGGGCCATCAACACCATGGCATACTCGGCACAATATTCAATCAATTGTCTATCTACTGCTGTCTGTCTATTGTGATACCGTCATCTCTGACCCCTCCTCCCCTCTCCTCCTCCGGGTCTTGGACCACCAACTGAACCCGCACCCAGAACACGCCATGGACCGACCACCACGCAGCACAGTCCACAGTGCGCAGTCTGCTCCTCCACCTTCAGAACTCATGATCGCCGCAGGAGAAATAAATGGAGCCTGCCAACACGAACTGGACTCGTCGATCGAAGCATGTGAGAAGCACGGCCCCTTCTCCTTGGGCTGCAAAACTTGTGCATGCCCGCAGACTAGCTATACCACAACCACACCAGACAGAACAACAAACAATAAATACATGCAGGAGACAAGCTGACGGACGCCGACCCCGGTCGCCAATTGTAGCTTGTACCACATTTCATCGGATAGGCCTGAAATCAGACAATAGAGCGAACCAAACCTACTCCATACGGCTGCACGCGAACCGAGAAAAGCCCTGGCGTCAGTTTCAGCCACTTCCGATGGTCAAAATGTCATGCATGCCATCTCACCAGACCAAGCCGCATTCAGGAATTGAAACACGAAGGTAGCCTTTGCATCTGCAACACGTCTTGTACAACGCATTAATGCTCCTGGCAATATCCCAGTCGAGTCCTACAGGTCGGTCGAGTCGGGATTGATTCAGAATAATCACCACCCTGGAACACCCTTGGGCCTTGTAGAGGTTCTGGATTTCGTAAAAACAAAAGGTAAAAATCATTTTCGTCAGTACAAAGTATTCATTCCGTCATCATCATGTCTCATCGCTTTTCCCTCACATTTTGCCCTTGCAACGTTGAGCCCAGAGGCTCTCCTACACCCGAGGAATATGACGGGGGCTCGTTGGCTGCATTGCCATAGCTCTCAACTCCATAGCCAGGTTTGCTAACACCAGCTTGTGTGGCACCTCCGTAAACGTCTGGGGAGTAAAGGTCATGCTGCTTGGCGTCAGGAGGAAGTGCTTCACCTGGGACTACGCCGCCATCTCCAGCTCCCACTACCAGTTGCTGCCCGTTTGGCATCTTTCCAACCACCATACCCTTGGCCACTGACTTGATGACTGCACGTCTTGAGACGCCCATCGCGTCAATGTAGACAAGACCGACGTTCTTTACACCGCCTGCAAGGCCATGCATGACATTTCCCGCCTCTGTGCCGTATTTGTGACCCACCACATTGGTGGCTGCCACCGACCCAGATGCAAGGAGGTTTCGTCCAGCCTGGTCAATGCCATCGGCAATGGTCGAAAAAGCAATCATGGATTTGTTCAGGAATCCAGGTTTGAATTCCTTGCCTGGATCCTTTTTGTTCCTCTCGCCTTTCCCAGCCATTCTGGCACCAAAATTCTGAGCATATCGGCCCAGCTGACCAACCGTCTTAGCACTCAGTCCGACAGCGCCTTGGGTGAAGGAGTGGATTTGTCGAATGCGAGCATGGGTCGCAGGAGAAAAGGTCATGGGCTTGGGATTGGGCTGTGTCTTTTGCTGGAACGAGTTTGCCCCCGATGACATCTTGTCGGCCAGATAGCTCGAGCCTGTCACTATGAACCTCGAGGCTGTCGCAGAGGTCTGTACAATGGTAGATTTAGCATAAGCTGGATGTTTTGATATTGCAAGGTACTCTTCGGACACATTGTCGACTCGAATTTGGTTGCCTTGCCCTTCGGTAGGGAGTTGGATCTGGACAGGACCTAAACAGTGTGTCAGCATATCGTCCGATCGGCAGGAGTAGAAAATACATACGTTTTGACCCAGGCCTGACAGTGGAGGCCTCCACGACATCATAATTGTCTCCAAGTTCCCCAATCACACTGCCATTCTCTTCGTCAATGAGGACAATCTGGCCGTGTTGAGGAGGACGATTCTTTTCTCTATCCGCGGTGCTGATGTATCCCTCCCCAGGCCTGTAGTCTTGTGGGTTATAGCGTTCAAACCCAGGAGGTGTTGCCTGAGCTCTTTCGAGAAATGCTGTGCATTGAGCAAGAATTGTTTCGAAGGTGTCTACCTCCTCCTGGGTGACCTTTCCGGGGCCAGTGCCAATCGAAGGGAATTGTATGCGTATGAAGGCGCCAGAATCAGGACCTAGATCCCATCGCGGGATCAAGTAGCTGCTTGGTGGCTTATGGAAGATTTGTGTGGTCGCAGGCAAAGGTAGATCGAGTTCGGGAGGCAGGTGAAGATGGAGATAGAAATCTTCTTCAGGCGCAGCGCTCGTAGGCTCAGTGGTGGACAGATCTGTGAAGGGCGATGCTGTTGGCACCATCAGGAGAGACAGAGTCTGTGGGCCAGAGGCGGTGATGGCATGCTCTTCGCCATTTTGAACCGCAAAGGCGGAGATGTTGTTGACGCTGTAGAGCACCTGAGGCTCTGAATGCCCCGCCGACATTGTTTTCAGTAGGATCTGAAATGATGTCTACCACACAGAATCAAGGGGCCTTATAAATAGTGAAGGAAAGAGACGAGAAGGAAAGGACAGCGAGCAAAATACATCTCGGGCGCCTACTGCACGTCTAATATATAAGATAGCTTGCAAGCATTACCTGACTTCTGGGCATTGTCTTGTCTCCAGTCAATCATCATCATCCTCTGCAACTTGCATCCATTCAGGGCGGCTAGTTTTGATTACGTCACATGTGGCTGTGCAAGCACAGCCACTGAAAATTTCAGCCACAGCATGTGTTAATTGGGCGCAACAAGAATTGACATCTCATCTATCGGTACTGAGTACGGAGTACCCATATGTAGATGCTCTGTACTCGTACTTCGTAACATCTCTTCCGTTCGACCAAGTCCATTGACACCCAGCCTCTTCTGGCTGTGCAAGTGAAGTTCTTGGGCCAGATTAGTTCCAGATCGCCGACGCGTTTTAACATGTGACATTACACCGACAATCTGTCCAGGTTGGACTTTCCTGGGGTTTCTCACAAATATATTCGATATCTAACCAGAATCTCCAGACTTGCCAACATCACTTCCTCGCCCTTGCACGCGAGCTACGAGACTTTTGACATGGTCATCTTGTGTTAGCTCATGGCTAATCTGATCTATAGGATCTAGCATTCCCATGACAGTTCAGTGACAACACCCTTTTCTCGAGATTCAACTCTCGTCACCCCCCAACCGCCCCCCTTGTTTTTAAGTTTGTCAGGAGCTGTACTACTATACATCCTCGACTTGCTTCTCGTTCACCTTCTCTGTCTGTTCATTTCCAACGCGCCTGGTGGACTCGTTTTCTGCAACAGTACTCGACCTCTCGCTTCCGATATCGTTGTCACTGCTCAAGTTCTCTCCGTCCTTGATAAAGATGCGGTCAATGTCTTCGAGCGAGATATTCGATGTTTCGGGGTAGAAAAAGTAGATTACCGGGACGAAAGAGAATGCCAAGGACATGAAGATGAGGTATGTCTTCCACCCGAGACGATTGATGAGGACAGGGGTGATCATGACCACAAAGAAGTTCCATGTCCACTGCGCCGAGGTGTGTTAGACAGCTAGTTCATGCGATGGTGGGGTCTGTGGATCAAAAAGTGATAAGATGGGAAGACTTACATGCGCAGCAACCGAAATGGCCGTTCCTCTTGAGCGAGCCTGCAACGGTAGAATCTCTGGACCGTAGACCCAGGGGACGACGTTGATTGAGCCGCCAAACTAGTACGTAACAATATCAGCAAGACCTCATCGAACACGCGGACACCACAAGGTGGGATGAAGTCTTCCAAGCCTTCCGACCAAAATAAGTGACTTACGATGATCATGTACACAAAGAAGAAGGCCACAGCGGCGGAAGAGGTGTTCTTCTTCCCGAACGAAAGCAAGATCGATGCCATCATCATGCAAATGCCGAGACCAAAGCAGCCATACAGCATAGTCTTGCGTCGGCCCATACGATCAAGAGCGAGGGCAGGTCCCAGGTTGCCGACGATGAACATCAGTTGAATGCTGTAATTTGGTAAGCAAATTTGCTTATGGGGTTTGGTTTGCGCACACTTACAATCCAGCAATGATTTGTGCAACACGAGGCGTGAGATCGACGGTGGCAACGAGAACTGTTGGCATGTAATAAACAACGAGGTTTATGCCGACCTAACAAAAAGTGAGCGTCAGCACTGGTTAAGGATGGAAAGGTCAAACGAGAGGGAGGATCGTTCACGCCTTACCATCTGGTTCATGAAGAGAGAAAAGTAAGCGAGAATGATTCTCCTTCTCGTTTTGAGTTTGTCGTTTCTGAAAAGTGCTCTATGGCTCTGAACGCCAGACTCGACGGCAAGAGCGTGCTTGATGTTTGCCACTTCAGACATGATGTATGGATCTGTTTCGGGAAGGTCGAAAACAGCACACAGAACCTGAATGGCTTCTTCTTCGCGACCTTTTTTGAACAACCATCTGTTTCACACGTTAGTAATCGATCCTGGGGAGCCAATGAAAGGAGATGAGGCTCACCTAGGCGACTCTGGGAGACCAAATAGTAGGATTATGACACAGATGGCGAATATGAGCTGAACAGCGATAGGTAGACGCCATGCGATCGCACCACCCGCATATGACATGCCAAAATCTAGCCAGTATGCGAAAGATATGCCTTTGATGAAATAAGCTGGAATCCACTCGCACAAACAGCCAGAGCGTACCAATGCCAATGAACAATACTTCCCACGAGACCAATCGTCCTCGCTTCTCTTTCCTGCATAGCTCGGACTGATACATGGGGACGGTGGATGAATCTATGCCTGTGCCGAAACCCGTAATGACGCGCCCGACAATCAGATGCGCTTTAGTGTATGCGGATGTTTGCAAGCTGGCGCCGACAATGACGAAACACTATATGGTTATGTGTCAACAATGGTCAGATGCGGCGTAAACAGTTGAGACTTACCATGGCAAGCCACATCATGCGACGTCGACCGAGGTGGTCACCGATGAAGAAATTGATACCGCATCCTACCAGAGCGCCGAGGCAGTAACAGCTGACGAGAATACCCGTCTCAGTGTCGTCCTGGGCATGTCAGTGTCGCGATTGACAAGTGGATGAATTCAGGCGCGTACCGGATGATGAAACATATCCAGCCAGTGCTCATTCTGCAATATACCAGAGAACACACCTTGATCGAAACCGAAGAAAAGGAAAGCTGCGAGACAGCATGCTCCGATGGCAGCACGTAGGGGTCGCCCACGACCATACCAATTTCTCATGTTGAACACAGGGCAGAGGGGGAAATATCTAGGGTGACACTATTGTTCTCCACAGGGATAATCGTTTCTTGAAGTCGGATCGACAAACGCACAACAAAAAGAAAAGACGTGTCCGATGTATCAAGTTACAAACAAGAGCAAATACTCGTGGGAGCGTGGAAGGAGAGAGAGAGCGAGGAAAGATCTGATCTTAAAGCACGAGATTGACGGAATAGGTATCCCGTACAAGCACCGGCTAATCCATCTCGAAATGAGAACTTGGCCGGTTGCTCGCTCACTCGCCGTCGGCAAAGGGGCGCGAGACCTCCTCATGGATTGTCGACTTGAAGATCCCCTGGCTTGTCAAGCGAGTTAGGTCACTCCCACCACAAGGCTACGGAATACCAAGACGTCGATCATTGCTAGAACAATACCTTAGCAGCTATGGGGACGAGATATCGCCCAGCGAGTGGTTTGGAAGAAATTGGAGTCGGCCAGTCACTACAGATTGTGCTGCGTAGCGGATGGAGCAGCTTTACGGAGTACAGTATATAAATGTGGAGTCGGGTACAAGGGAGGCTTAAAGCGGGTGTTGGAGTGCGGGGAAGCCACATACGTCAACATTGTCGGTGGGCCCGGTCACCACAAGTTTTCCGGACTTCTAGACGGGGTATCCCGTTACGAGGCCTAGGCACGAGTACTCGTACTTCTGTCGTCGATGCCTTAGGCTATGACAGTCAACTACATTGTGATTACGAGTACGAGCTCTTCCGAGAATGTATGGGTACTGACAGGCATCTTTGACTTGTGAAAATGCGAATAGTCCTCGTACAAAATGGGAAAGGTAGCGCGGCGTCTCTGATAGTATTAATAAACAACGACTACTCACCCCTCAGGCGACCGAGATATTAGACTATGCACTTACGAAGAAGTAGGTTCCGTGTCACTGAGCCTGATTCAGAGCCTACAAGTAGCTTTGACAGGGGGAAAGAGTATTTTCGGGGAATCAAATTTTACATGGAGAGTTATCGACGGTGATGTGGGATGTAGGATGTAGGAATTTTGCATTTGCCTTTACGGTACGAGAACGAGGACTTGATCAAGAAACTCCAAGGTCAAAGGAACTCAAGTTTACCTGTAGGTAGGTAGGTAGGTAGGTAGGTAGGTAGGTAGGTAGGTAGGTATCTATCCATCCGTGCTAGTAACCCTACTAGATACTGGCTACTTGCTGGCCCGGTGAATGAACCAGCCCGGGTGCTCTCTTGAGTCTTCGTATGGTCCATGCGGACGAGCTCGCATTAGTCAAATTTCAACTTGACACTTCTTTCTCCTATGGCTCTGGCTCTGGGCTTTCTTTTTGACAACAACTTTGGTCTCTTCTTTGGAACCTCCTTCTTTCTTCAATTCTCAATCATCTCATCCTTGAAGGAGGCTGGGTTGTGAGTTGTCATTTGCCATAACTTGCGCAAATGCGACGAACAACGATCTAATTCTCGTTGCCCGACACACACTACTCTCCTGCGCCCCTCTCTCACCAACTGCGATACGTCCTGGTCTGCCGACAATTTTGTCGAGTTCTCACTCTGTCTCCGCTTGAACTGCTTTACCTGCTTCGCCTGCTTTGCTTCGGTGGTGGCCTCTCATTGAACTCCACTCTGACATCCCGCAGCCCTCGGTTGAGGTTCTTCAGTAGTGGCTCGTCGACAGATCGAGACGGGACTAACTAAACGATGCTGATGTTGATGATGGTGACTATGACGACCGCGCTTGTTCTTTTTGCGTTTAGGAGATTCTTTCTCTGCTGGCTCTGGCTCTGGCTCTGGCTCTTGTTCCGGTTCTTCTTCTTCCGGTTCTTCTTCTTCTTCTTCTTCCTCTTCCTCAGCCGACTCGGAGCCACTCTCATCCAAAGAACAAATGATGGCATCAGAATCCGAACCAGGGTCTTCAGACCTAAGCACCCCAATCGTAGTCCTTGCCCGTCGTTCCCACCGTCGAAGTTTCTTGTTCTGCGCTTTCAACATCCTCAACAGCTCCGCCTGGATGGCCTGGTACGATCGCTCGGTCTGAATGACTTGCTGCCTGGCCAGGTCTATGATGGTGTCTCGAGCCGTGGCGACAGCCACGGTCGTGTCGGTCGGTTCGCATCCCATCTCCCGTCTCAGCTGGGTCTGGACGCGAGACACTCGTTTGCTGGGAAGGATCTCGCGAAGCTGCGTGAGTGCCTTGGCCTCCGCGGAGCTGATCTTTTGTTCCTCAGCTTCACGAGCATCTCTTTTGCGTTTCTTGGATTTTCCTAGTGACCGGCAACATCGCCCGCGAAAGTTAGCCACGCCAACAAACTTACAGAGGGATAGTGACGGGGGAAACTATTTAAACAAAATACATACCAGTGCTGCCCGGGGCCGTTGATCCACTCTCTGCTTCAACATTCTCGACCTGGGTGTTTTCTCCTTCCTCGCCTTGCTGACCACGGTCGTCGTACTTGTTACCGTTCTTCTTGCTCTTCTTGGATGTCGACTTCGACCTCGATTTCGACCTCTTGCGTGGTCTTTCGGGAGACTCCACTCCGACGAGGTCAGAGGTGACATGGTCATTGTCCTTTTCATCTTCAAGCCTGGCCTTGGACCTTCTCTTCTTGGAATTCCTCTCTTGAACGCCGCTGCTCGTCTCGTGGCTTGCTGCCTTGGGGCTGGTCTTCTCTTGCTGCTCACCCGACACCAAGGGAGTTTTGGAGGCCACCAATCGAGACTTCTTTTCGGGCTTGTCCTTCGGTCTGCGTGAATTCGGGGTAGGAGTGTTCTCTTTGTCTTCAGGGCCGAGCTCAGAACTCGTGCCGCTTTCTAGACCCGGTCGCACGGCGCTGGAGAACGATGGCTGGACTCTTGCACGGTTCCTCAACAATGCCATTTGTTGGAAAAGATAGGCGGGGCTCTGCTTAGGATCCAGAGGGACGGCGATGGTCGTGTTTGTCTTGTAGCCAGACGCGGGCCCCAGGGGAAGCGCCATACGAGTGGGAGCTGAACCACTGACAGGCAAACCGTCGCCCGTCAAGTCAACTACAGGCTTCCATGGCGATTGAGTGTCCTGGGGCGTCGCGGTGGCAGCGCGCTGGTTGCGACCTCGAAATCTTGCCCTTCCCATCGTAAATGCCAACGTGACGATTGGTGGGTTGTGCTGGTGTAGGAATTGCGAAGAAGGGCTGTGGATTTGTGTAGAGTATTGAGGAGAGATGAAATCTGAAGAGGTGTTGAGGATCAAAAGTGGCTCAAGGGAAAGTGAGGTGAAGTGAATGAATCATCATTCACTGCACGTGGTGGCACGCAAGGAAAGGTAATGTCCCGGTCAGCCAGTTCTAAGCATAGTCACTGCAGAAAAACCCAAGAGGTATGTATCACTGATGAATCGTTTTTTGGATTTTATGACTCTTGATAGTCTCGTAAAGAGGGCCATTCAACTCACTGGAGTAAACTCAGACCTCATCATTGCTCCCATAAACATGTAGAAAGGAGCTTGTCGTTTCACTGAACAGCCACCATTTCCCTCACAACATTGTCAACTTTTGTGTCCGTCTCAACCTTGCCCCAGTTGTGCCAAATATCGGCCTTCATCTCCTTCAGGCGCTTATGCATCCTCCACAAATCAGCCATGTCTTTATCGTCGCGCTCGTTTTCCTCCATTTGTGCTATTCGCTCGTACTGGTCCTTGTACTTTTTATAGTACTTTTGAAATCGCCTGGCGTCCTCAATGATGTCTTGCCTGTTGGGACCACGTTTTTCCGGCGAAGAAGATCGTTCAGTATCTCTCCGGACAGGGGTTGGTCGCTTCACTTGCTCGGCAGAACCGCTCCCGGGCATTGCTGAACGACCAGCTTCCGATTGCTGGCGTTTTGAGGGTCTCTCCTCTTCCGAAGGCGGAGCTTTTCGCTTCGCAGGACTTCTGTCCGGACTTCTTCCACGAGAAACAGGTTGGCTTTTATCGGCAACAACTGGAGAGTACTTGGTGCCCTGCTTTGGCTTGGGTAGATCTATGCTGGAAGGCGGAGATGATGGAGCTGAGGACTGGTTGGACGCTTTGCTTGAGCCGGAATTGTCAGCATCAGTGGAAGTAGTAGGTGGCGAAGATCCAAGTGGTGACGGTTTTGACGGTGAGCTATCGTGCCTAGGTCTGGGCGAGATGCGGGACGCCGTTCCTTCCGACTTTGGTTGAGGTTTCAAGGATTTTGTGGTGCCCATTGCCGATGGTCGTGCCTTTTCATTCCCACTTGAAGATGAACTTGAGGCAGATGGCTTATGCACCGCTTTTCGCGGTGACGCAACATTCTGTGACGGCTTCTGCGGTCTCGCCTTATCTTGGTCGGGGTTTTTACCGACAGCCGAAGATTTTGGGTGATTGGCTTGGGCGACGGTGACCTCTGCTGCGTCGGCGTCCTCATCAGAGTCCTCAATTCTCTCTGAAGATTTGAACCTGCCCTCGGGTTTGGAAGCTTTGCTTGGAGGTTGCGGAGTGTTCTTTCCACGGCTGAGAACACGGGCGTGTTCTCGAAGCTCGGTTCTTGAGCTCTGAGTCTGGTCTTGCATTTTTTGCGTCCTAGCTATGTTCTCGTCCATCTTGGCCTTCGGTTCCTTGTTTGATGCCTCGTTCTTGCTATCGTTGCCGTCATCTAGTGTTGGTTTTGGAGCCACGGGCTTGTCGAAATTTAGCCTCGAGAGGATTTTGCCTTTGCCCCGTTCCTGCTGAGGCAACAACAACTGCCACAAGGTATCCTTCTTTTCTACTCGCATGCGATCGTATGCTTGGATGGCATGGTCGATAGCTGCCTGTCGTTCATCCGAAGACTGGTAAGGAAATTTCCAAACGTCCAACTCGCGGTAGGATTTCTCCTTCAGCTCTCTGAGACTGTCACCTTGCTTTGAATCTCTAGCCACTTTCTCCGTCAATCTTTCGCAGTCTTCCTTGCTGGCACGTAGCTTCTTACAAATCTCCTTGAGAGACATTGGTCGGACAGCGAGAAGGTGAACAAGTGGGATGCGAATGGCGTCGAGTCGAACCCTGTCTTTTGCAGATACGCCTGGAGACAAAGCATTAGATGTCGGTCCCAACCTTGGAGAGAAGGTGGTGGTGAGGAAAGGGCTAGATGGACGCGATGATGACAATCCTCCCAGAAGATCTTTTCTGAGAGTTGTTGAACTTTGCCCCAATAAAGGAGAGGGTCTGATGTCTTTCTTTCCAGCATGTTGGTTACCACCTATTATACTCGTTTCATTTGACGCTCTTTGCTCTTGGATCGACTTCAGTGTGCTCTCTAGCGTAGCCAACGCCTCGTCACTTTTGGCAGTGGCTTCTTCTGCTTTCTGTACTTCCAGTCTGTGGCTCGACTTCCCCGAGAAATACAACAAGTCGGCATCCTCGGTAGACTGTTTGAAGATCTCGGTGGGGAATGAGTCGACGGTGCTTTCCAAGGGTATCGCCTTCTTCCCAACTTGTATGAGTGGTCTTCTACCACATCTCAGTTTGACTTTTTCTTTGTTGTTGAGAGATCGAACGAGTTCCTTGGTTACGTTTTCGGCCAGGTCCAGACGGAACACCTGGGGAGGTTCTCTGGCTCTTTTGTCTGAGGTGTCGTGCTTGGAGGCACGTCGAAGAGTAAGGCCCTCGGGAGGAATGTTCAGGACCCCCATGGTGTTTCGAGTGTCGGTAAAGGTTTGTTCTGAAAGGGAGGATCGGTCGTTCAAAGGTGTAGTCGGTTCGTTCGTAACGTCGGAGGTGACGGAGGATAACAAGTCAAAGGAAACAAAGGACTGTCAGCCCGTTCGCTGCATAGCAGTGACAGCAGCTGACAAACGGCGGCATGACAAGCTTAGACGGTCAGGAACGAAACGAGTTGAGATGAGATGTTCTCTTCACAGCCAGCTGAAAAGAAGTGAGAGTGAGTTGCGTCGGGGAGATACTGGCAGCGGACGAGGTCGAGGGAACGAGGATGAAGAAGCGAGGACTTGGTTGTTGCTGACGATTGGAGGACGGGCGGCAGTGGAGTGCTCACGACCAAGCGATCGTTTTGGAAGCACGCGGTCGGGACGCTGGCAGCAAGAGGGAGTGGGACGGCAAAGGGGAGAGGCGTATGGCTGGTTCTCGGCCGCTCTTCAGTGGGCAGACAAGGAGCGGGAGGGCGGCGTTGGCTCGATCAAAGCCTCGATGTGGGTTGAAGAAAGAGGCAGCCAAAAGAGGAGTGAAGAAGGGCAGGGTGAGGACGGGAGTGTGGTGGTCTACGCCTTGTCAGGCTTAGCCTCCCGCCTTTCCGGGGGAACTAGGGTCACCTTTTGGCCACCATGCCCGGTGTCAGCACTGGTAACGCAATAAACGCGTCGACGCCTGGCCAGCCATTCGCTTGGGAGGGCGACTACGGAGCCAGACTTTGGGTCTAAAAGGCATCCAAGAACTCGTGGCCGAAAAGTGGACGGAAGGAAGACGGTAGAGGAAAGAGGAGGCATGGCTTTTTGCTACGAAAGATGTACAAGCAGTCCGGAGCAGTACCATACACCATCCAAGTGTGTCTTCACAGGCACCGAGAGACGCCGAGGCGACTCGCTTAGCCTAGTGGCCCAAGTTCGGAACATGTTTTGTAGGAAAGCTGAAGCTGAGACTGAGTGAAACCGTACGCCATACTGTACTTGTGTAGTCGGTAATCATAAGTCAAAGTAATCGAGGACCAACACACGGATGCCCGAGGAGGGGGAAATCAAAGGGGCCTGGCATCAACAAAGAAGCATCGCCACAGACGGACTTCTGTCTTGTACATAGTGTACTCCGTACTGGACGTTCCTGTGCTCCATCTTCAGCAAAACAATTGCCCAGCGAGGCTCACCAGGCTCAAATGACCAGTTGTCAGATCCAGAGCGACCAAGCATCTGTCAGTGTATCAACCACCCACTGCCAGCGTGTCAGGCCCCGATATTTATATGACTGACTAGCTGGTAACCTGCTCCGTTCTGTCCCTTGACACAAGTTTAATGCAGGCTTCGGGACGGCGAAACTGAGGGTCGCCATGGCTCGGGTCCAACCTTGGGTTCCAGTTCGGCTGGCATGATGCATATTGTCACGAACATGATGGCGAGTGCGACCTTGAAGCTGACGGGCTGTTTGGGGCATATGAGCATCATCCCAAAAATATCAGCTGGTACCGAGTCCCCAGGCAACCTACCCCGTAGTAATACTGTATGTAGTACTATGGCAATTACTCTGTCAAAACATCCGAGTACTATCGCGGCGATTTGCACCTAGTTCACCTAATCCATCTAGCTGTCCGCGGCTGAAGTGATGACGGCCGTGACAGGACAGACGATACAAAAAGACTGACCAAGCGATGAAGCAAGGGCCATCCTGGATGGCTCATGCATGTTCGTATCGCTCTCGTATGTAGGTAGATGGACAGATAGGTAGGTACATGTGCAGCATGCAACCACAGGGGAAGGCCACTTGTACCGGACTCAAGATGGAAAAGTCTTCCTTGTTCGGTCCTCGTGTTGTTCCTGAATCCGCCCTCCTTGCATTAGGTATGTGTCTTGGGGCAACGACGAGGTGGTCATCTCTAGGCGTCTTTCTCCTAGCTCTTCTCTTTGCACTCAACTAGGTCGAATGAGTAGGATGACACCATCGGTAGGTGTTTTGCTGACGACCAACCTGGCTTGGGATGGCGACATTACTCTGTACAGTACTTTATGATGTGGAAGGGTTTGTGGTTTCTGGTGTCTGGTTTCTTAGGTAAGCCTGGATTATGTCCTCGCAGAATACCCGACGCCTGGGAAAGTGATGGTGGGCGCTTAAAAGCGCCTGCTCAGCGTCATGGTTGCGCCTCTTTTCAGCCTAGTGCTTGTCTGCGAGGCGCCAGACACGCATCGCATCACCATTGACCGGTTCGTTGTGCCTTGCATCGGAAGCCTTGCAGTGTACTTTGCACAATCGCCTTGATACCTTCGACAAGATTTAGGCTGGTGAGGCAGGGGTATCGTTTTGCAGGTTCAATATTCAACATGGCTTCTGGTAAGTTGCGCAATGTTGCTTGTACTCTTCGACCATTTTTTTTGGAAATCCGTGCGATCGACAGCACAATCCTCCTCGACTTTTCTCATGTGTCGGACGAGCCTGCTGACCGACCACTATGCTAGACCTTGATGAAAAGACTCTGGAAGATGCTGCCAACCATGGAGAGATGGAATAGTATGTCTATCGTCGCATCGTCCGTCAGTTGAACACTAGACTTACAGCCTACTAGTGAAAAATGGCCAGCCCTCCTCGAACCACTCCTCCAGCGTCTCAACCAGGTACGGAGAAACAAAGAAAGAGTTAGCAAATATTGACACTGTCTCAGATTGTGTATACTGAGTTCCCCACGCCGCGACCCTACCCAAGTATAAATCGCCAACTCATGCCCAACTCACCATCTCAACCACACGGCACTTCCACACGAGACTCGAACCCCGCCATACAAACACCTTCGACCCCCGTACGAAACCTGCCTCCTGTACCACCTTTTCCTAACTCCTCAGCCACATCCACAAGCCATGTCCCAGATTCCCTACCCCCGTCGCAAGAACCCTCCGCTGATGCGATCAATGAATTACCCTCCCTTCTTCTCCAGATTTTGAACAGCGTTCAACATACCCTCCGCACGGCGTTTGCAGAAAAGCCACCACATACCATTCAGCGCTTGGCCGAGTTGGTACTACGCCCTACAAGACACTACCGGACGCTGCCAGCATGGCTACGTGCGGTCGATCGAATAGTGAGCGTCAGCAGCTCTGCCGATATTTTCCCGCTCTCGGACACACCGCCTATCGTCAACGGAGTGAACGGGGACGGCGGCGGTGGCATTCTATGGACCAACAACGACAACCGGAATGGCTACGACAGCAGTTCACTGGGCAGCGACGAAAGTCTAGGCGGCGCCTTGCTCACACCTATACCATGGTTGAGAAACGGCATAGGAGGTGGCGAGGGTTCGAGTGAAGAGTCAGGCCACCTAGGGTCGGATCAGAGTGCGGATGCAGATAATCTAGGCGATCCATTATCAATACCGGACGGCCACATCCACGGTGGAGATCCCTTGGTGCCCGAAAGACCAGACGGGGCGGTCACACAGGGTGAATTGATGCGCATGGAGCAAGAGGCTGGCGTTGTCCCCGTGAATCCAAATTCCAACAACGGCCCGGGCAGTAGAACAATGGCCGGCGCTGAGGATGGCCTGTACATGGACGAAGAAGGTGACTTGATACCTCATGCGCGTGGTCCTGATGTCGTTGGGTCGGTGGACATGGGCCGCATCGATGGGCATAACGTCGAAATCAGAATCGCAAGTCCTCCGCAAGAGGATGGAGGCCTGACGGATCCAAACGATGCGCAGACGGTGCTGCCAGGGCAGGACGATCTTCCACAGTCACCTCAGAAGTCTGGTGAAGCCGACGACTTTGAGATCGTACTCAAGGAGACAGAGGCCGCCGGTGGCCGTGAAGGGGGTACAGATGATGTGGACGCCATGCAGGTCGATGTCGAAGGCGCCAGGGGAGAAGAGGGGCAGAAATCGAATGACGAACAGGATGAAGACATTGTACTCGTGGACGCCGACGGAAAGACAGAAGAGGACGCATCCAAAGCTGACGTGTCTGGCGAAAATGTCGGACCTGATGCAGCAGATGGTTCGACCGTGACTTGAAATGCATCCAGGGGCTGCTGGACTTTTTCGGGCGTGAAAGGGGACCAAAACTTCAGCACGTGTGAAAGCGGGAAGGAAAACAGCAGCCTTGACGAACAGCATTACTTAGGTATTGACCCAATACCCCAACTTGTATACTATACCATTGTACTATTCATGACATGCGAGATTCTCGTGACATGTATGTGACATAGACTCCGTTCCTACGGAGTATTCCTATTCACAATCATTTCGTAAGCGTGATGCGTGATCTCTAGGATTCTAGCTAGTATCAACCACCAAACATGTATAACTATAGTCGTTTCATTTCTTCCCCAGAGTAAGGGTCCGACTCTTTCGTGACGGTCATGCGCCGAACCTTTGTGTTTCTCGAAGTGGTCACACTATTCGATATGACGGGGAACACGACCGTAAAATCCTGTGAAAAATGCAGAGATACCGCAGGCCCGCTGCAGATAACGCCATGGATTGTAGATTGTCGAGCAAAAAACGTGAAATTTGAAGATAGATGCCATGGACGTAAGTCAGGTCTTTGATCAGGGAGATGGTTGTCGATGAGGTTAGTCGATGGAGGAGTACAGCCGTAATCGGCGTTAACGACTGTTGCAGAGAGCTGGGGAGGAGAGCGAGGGCGCGTGTCATGGGGGGGTTTTTTTGGCGCGCCCTTTCTAACCATCATCCTCAATCGTCGTCGTTCGAGAGGACCGCCGGACGGTCTCTCGGTGTCTAGTGGCAGCAGACGTTTGAAAACTTGATCAGGCACTCGTCCATATTTAGTCGTTGGATTGTTCGTCTTTGGTATCGGCATCAGGCGGAGGACGCGTGTTGGTTTCGGAATTCGCACCATCGGGGCCAACAGGGCCGGACTTTTTCTTTTCCTTCTTCGCCCATCGCAGCCCACAGGCATTGCAAAGCGTCTTGGGCCCGTTGGGCCCCTTTCTCCATTCCGGACTGTCGAGCGTGCCGCAGTCCGTGCAGACGTATTCGTCTGCGCTCTTGACTTTCTTGTTTTTCTTGTCCGAGTACGAGTACCGAGACTCGGCTTTGTCGATGGGGATGTGTATACCGGCATCACCACGGATTAATGCCGGAGACGTCCCCCCGGTGGATATGCCGTGTGATCGCTCGCCCTCGCGGTACCGAAGACCGGTGAACATCTCAATCGAGTCGACGTGCGAAGAACCTTCGTAGCGTGCCATTTTGTCTCTTATGCTATCTGGCTTCGCGAACGCATTGGCTTCGTCCAGGGCTTCACGTGTGAGAGCGATGTTGGACACTGTAGGCTTTGCAGGCGGTGGCATGCTGGAATAGTCGGTGTTTGAATGAACTGAAGGCGAGGCAGGGCTTATCTCCGCCGAGTTGGAGCGCGTTCTGGAACTGGAGGCTCCCGCTGGCTTGTGATATTGCTCGGCTTGAGCGTCGGTTTCTTCAGCCTCTTCTTTCCTCAGTGCAGCGATCCTCGCCTGCAGCCGGATATTCTCGATTTTGTGTTCGAGAAAGGAGTCCAGAAGTTCCGAGTTCCTGCTCGGATAAGGCCGTGCCATCATGAAGAACCCTCGACAGATCCCTGCCGACCCAACAGGCGTGGCGGATAACTCGACTGCGGCGGTGTCCTGCGTCAAGTGCGGATGGCCGTGACATTCGAATATCTTGTACTTGTCCTCTGCCGTGCGAAAGCGGTGGTAGAACCGCAACGCGTTCCCTGTGGCGATGCTTTCGTTGAATTCGCGAATGAACAGTCCCTGGTCGTCGGGATGGACGAAGTCGGGCATCGACTTGCCCAAAAGATCTTGGGGATCGTATCCCGTGAGAGTTTTTGCCGAGGGGGAAATGTACAGCATCCGACCATCAGGGGTAAGGATGTACAGCAGATCCTTGAGCTCCTCGAGAACACGTTGAGACCAATTGCGTCGCTTCGTAAACTCGGTCAAATTGCTGCTAGAGCCTTGGGCCAGCCGACCAAAATCTGGGGGTAGAGGTCCAGCTCCTACACCGTTGGTAGTGACCGTACCAGGAGAGTCGGTCTGATTGGAGTTCTCTTTTAGCAATGATGGCGTTACAGGACCCATCATATCGAAAGTGGTGGATGGCATGGGCGTCATGGCTAGAGACAGAGCATCGGGATATATACTCATATCGCTGTTGGCGAGTAGGGAGGGATCTGACATGTTGGGCGGGAGGTCGAATGAGTCCATGCTAGTCTGGAACGCCATACTCCGTGCGTTTGGTGGGTCTGCAGCAGAGGTTGATGTCGGCGTAGAGTCTGCAGGATAGGCCAAACGATGTAAGGATCCAGTGGGAAGAGGTCTCTTCTTCCACTCAAGCCTGGCCAGGATGCAACTTAGTGGTGCGCTATGATTGAAATCGAGATCTATGGCGGCGTGTGTGTTCAACAACTCATCCTGCACCGGAGAAAGTAAGCGAGATGGCCCCAGGTGAGCCCTGGTTTCGAGCAGACAGCGAGAAAACAGCGAGGGGAGGGGATGTGGTCTGACACAAGTTGTGGCGGTGCGATCGAGATTCACTTCAACCTTCGACGTTTCGCATATCCAATTGCCAAGGCACTAATGGTATCTCTCATATCACGTGACCTCGCATCACGGGGATGCAGGCATCAGTCTCGGAAGGGCAGTCATCGCGTCAGTCGCGCCTCAAGGCTAACCGAGAAGGCGACGTGGAGTGCGAAAGATTGACAAACACCACGATTCCCTTGCTTCACTGAAGATGCTGTGACATGTCTCGTCCGCGCCCTGCTTTTGTTTTCCATGCCGATGGGTCATTCTCATTAATGGTACGTTCTGGTTCTAGGCGTGAAAAGGGCATGACATTTTCGCTGGAAGCTCCGTGAACCGGCTTTGAGCTGTATGCCCAACGTTCATTTCGATAGGCTCAGAAATCTCCTCTGCTTTCAGCCATCTGAATTCTCAACGCCATCGACAGCATGTCCCGTCTTCAGTCAATGCAGCTCTCGGGCATACGCTCTTTCGGCCCATCGGACCCGGAGACCGTCAAGTTCGAAACTCCTTTGACCCTCATTGTTGGCCAGAATGGCTCTGGCAAGACTACCATCATCGAAGCCCTCAAATTTGCTTTCACCGGCATGCAGCCTCCAAATACCAAAGTTGGTGGCGCTTTTATCAACGACCCCAAACTGGGCAACGAGAAGAATGTCAAAGCAATGGTTAGAGTGGCTTTCAAAGATGCTAAGGGTACTTCGTACGTCATCTCACGACGATTGGAACTGTCAGTAAAGAAGACTGCTCGCTCTCTTAAAAGCCTTGAAGTCTCTCTCAACATCTCCAAGAAGGGAGTAAAGACTGTCCTTTCCTCACGGGTAGCCGAAATGGATTCTATCATGCCTCGCTATCTTGGCGTGGGCACAGCCATCATCGACAACGTCATTTTTTGCCATCAGGACGAGAGCTTGTGGCCTCTCAGTGACCCTTCAACTCTAAAGAAGAAATTCGACGAGATATTCGAGGCGCAAAAATACACCAAAGCCATTGACAATATCAAGCAGATTCGCAAAAAGCAGAATGAAGAATTGGGCAAGTACAAAATCCTCGAAGACCATGCCAAACTAGATAAAGATCGTGCAAGAAAGGTGGCGGCCAACGGGCGAAAGATTCATGCGACAGTCGAGGAGTTAAGGATTGAAATCCAGGATCTGCAGAAACGGAGTGCTCATGCTCGGAGTATGGCAGACGAGGCTTGGAGGAAAGGCGAAGACTATGCGAAGGTGCTGGGTTTGCTAGAAGGGAAGCGTATCGAGGCGAGAGGCAGGCAAAATACGATCGACGGACTCAAACAACACCTCGAGGAGATTGATGAGTCTGACGAGTGGCTGCAAGAGACGTTGGAGCAATTTGAAGACAAACAACAAGAAATGAAAGACGATCTCCGTACCAAACAGGAGCGATACATTGAACGGCAAGATGAGATCAAGCGCCTCGGTAAGCAACGCGAAGAGAGAGTCAAGCTCAAAGGGAAATATGAGCAGGAAAAAGAAGAGCACGAGCGACACCTTGTTCGACGAAGAGAAATGGTGCAGACTGTTGCCACCAAGCACCAGATTCGTCGTTATGATGATCTCACTGACGACGCCCGTGTCGAAGAATTTCTGCTCAAGGTAAAGAAGATCCTGCTGGATCAGAAAGTTGCCCTGGACCGTGCCAAGCTTGAGCATGCTTCAGAACGACGAGAGGCGCAAACCCTAGTCAACAAGTTGACAGAGCGGAAGGCTGCACTTCAAGACAAAAAAGCCGGCATACGCAAACAGATGGACTCGAATGATCGAGATGCTGGAGAGTTCCAGCGCAAGGTCAATCAGATCAATGTTGATGAGGGCAGTAGAGCGGTTGTGGAGTCGCGTATCGAAGATCTCAATGTCAAGCTGAGACATGCAAGAGAAGTTGCCGAGACTGTCGACTGGGACAACAAATTACAAGATGCTAACAGCCAGCTTCAGTCCCTGGAAACATCAAGCTATAAACTTAGTGACGAGATTGTCCAATCGACCCAGAAGGCAGGAGAACTCGCTCGGTTGTCGCACTTGAAACAAGAATTAAAGGATCGACAGCGGAGCCTAGAGACACTTTTGAGTGCGCATAGCGACCGTATCAACAAGGTTATGGCGGATCAAGAATGGACACCTGCTACTGTTGAGACAGTTCACCAAGAGGTTTTGGCTATGGTCAGCGCAAATCTTTCCTCGGCCGAACGTGAGCGAGATTCTCTCGGAGGGCGTCTGGAGCAGGCATCATTCAGACTGAAGACACTGCGTGACGAACTCGACAGAAAGAGGACGGAGGCAAAAGACTGTGACAAGCAGATTCGTGCGGTGGTCGCGGCCGGGCCAGAGGCGTACGAAGAAGCGTTGCAGCAAGCAGAGGCCGACGCTGATTTCGCTCGCGACGAAAGTGGCGGCTTTGCCGGTCTCCATGACTATTACAAAAAGGTCCTGCAATCTCTCGAGGCACCGAAGCCTGCGTGTCGAACTTGTTCGCGAGGGTTCAAAAGCCATGATGATCCGGCATTGACAAGAACGAAGAAGCGGATGCAGGAATTAGTTGCCAAAACATTTGAAGACTTCGAGCGTACCAATCCTAAAGAAGCCGAGGCCGAATACAAGCGCCTCCTCGATCTTGGACTGGCTGTTGAAACCTGGAAGAAGCTTGAAAACACCGACATCCCAGCCGCTGAACAGGATTTATCAAAATTGAAGGGCCAACGTGAGACTATTGAGTCCGAGCTTGAAGAACACGACAAGATTGTGGAGCAAGCTACGCAGGTGAAACGAGATGTTGAGTCTATTGGTCGAACAGTAGCATCAATTTCGAAATATCACGGCGAAATTGGCACTCTTGGTGCCCAAGTCGAAGAACTTTCGACCAAACAATCCCAACAGATGACTGGCCGAACTTTGGAGGACATCCGAGAGGAGCTAAACTCCACGACCGAGAAGATTCGTGGTATACAGAATGTAATGACCCGCCTCAGAACGGATCAGGAACAGTCTCGAGCAGCACTATCATCCCAGGAACTTGAACTGAGAGACCTGAAAGGAGAGTTGAACACGGTTGGTCATCAACTCGACAAGAAAGCATCGCTTGCTGCCCGTGTCGAGGAGTTCCGCGAACAGAACCGGAAATTACGCGATGACCTCAACAAGCTTGATCGAGACATCGAAGCGCTCGATCCTGAAATTGCAACAGCAAAAGCCAAGTCTGAAGATATTGAACAGAGAACGGCCGCCAAAGAGCATGAAATGGCTCATGAACAATATAAGCTGGGTGAGAGCGTCAACGGGTTAGACATACTGAACGACCAAGTCCAAGCCTACATAGATCGCGACGGACCGAATCAAGTTGCCCATGTCAACAGTGAACTGAGCCATCTAGAAAGAGAACTAGACAATGCTCAGACTGAACAATCAAAATTGACGCGGGAGATGAACAAGATCAATGATCAAATCCGAGATAGCGAGTCGACCAGAAGACGATACTCGGATACTTTGCGATATCGCCAAGAGACAAGAAAGTTGGCCCAGTTGCAAGAAGAGATTGAAGAGCTTGCCAGCCAGAACAGCGAGGCGGATCGTGACAATTTCCAGCAACAAGCTAAAAAGTACCAGAACGAATACAACAAACTTAGTGCGGAACAAGCTCGCAAGATGGGGGAGATGACATCGAAAGATGCTCAGCTCAACGAACTCATGGAAGACTACAACCTCAATCTCAAAGACGCGGCTAATCGCTACAAGGAGGCCCATATCAAGGTCGAGGCCACCAAAGCTGCTGTGGAGGATCTAGGTCGGTATGGTGGAGCGTTGGACAAAGCAATCATGAAGTATCATAGCCTCAAGATGGAACAAATCAACACCATCATCGACGAACTGTGGCGCAAGACATACAAAGGCAGCGACGTCGATACGATTTTGATCCGTGCTGACAACGAATCTGGACGTGGCAATCGGTCCTACAATTACCGGGTCGTCATGGTCAAGCGCGATGTTGAAATGGACATGCGAGGCCGGTGCAGTGCTGGACAAAAGGTTCTTGCCAGCATCATTATTCGACTGGCCCTCGCGGAATGCTTCAGCGCGGACTGCGGACTCATCGCTCTGGATGAACCAACAACGAATCTCGATCGCGAGAACATCGAAAGCCTGGCAGAGTCGCTCCGCGACATAATCCGGGAACGACAACAGCAGTCCAACTTTCAGCTCATTGTGATTACTCATGACGAAGACTTTCTCCGCAAGATGGATTGCGCTGATTTCGCCAATTACTATTACCGAATCTCCAGAGACCAGGCCGAGAACTCCATCATTGAGAGACAACAGATCACAGAGGTTTTGTAGCTCCAGGGATGCCAGACATCCTGCACACGTGCTAAAATATGATTCGTGGGCGCTGTCATGGTACCTGCCAGGGAAGCTGGCCTAGCGAACCCGGAAGCTTACGACGGAACTATTTCTTTCCTTGCCCAGGTACAATATGTATTTGCCTGAAACAAAGGTGAGATGGTTGACGTGGCTGTGCTTGTATGTATTCTGAGTGATCCACAGGTCTGCTCAACAATTCCAGATACCCAGATACCTGAGCTTTGATCTTACGAGTACTCCGGTTTCACATGATTTCTTGAGACGGGAGAATCAAAAGTGCATGTGCAATTAGAAGAGATCTCGGTCCTCGGTTCTTTGTTCGATAGTAAGTCAGCCACCCACGGCAGAGGCTGGGAGAAGATGGATGAAAAAGGCATGGCCTCTGTGGAGAGCATTCAGCGTCGCCCAGAAGAGCTTAGAAAGGACGAACGTGGGCAGCGATAGGCGTTTCTACCCCATCTTGTTCCCAGCCTGCAAGGGACCATCGGCGGAATGGCCCAGGGGTTACGAAGTCAGCAAGGGGCCTATGCTCGTATACCGAGTCACTTGTTGTCATTCTCTCATCAATCTTTCAATATGTCTCTCGTTTCCTTCTACCCCGAACTCCAAACAAGCGAACAATGGTCCTGGCGTTCCAGGTGTGAGACCCTGATACACTATGCATACTATACCAAGATTCATCGCCAAATCGGCCGTGACACTGATGTCTCCCTATGCTGTGACGTTGGAGAATGCATTACTTAGTCCTGGTCAGCCGACGTGGATCATGGCGAATCATGGTCAGTTGGGTCCCTGGATCTGCAGCAACAGACAGTGTCAATCCTGGTAAATGCTTTCTTCAACCTCGACGACTAAGTATTGTACGACCTACTAGCATTCCATTTTCTTCTTGCGGATCATCCTCCGCCCAATCTCTCTCGCACCTCGCCAGCATCCATGCGCTGTCTTGCTTTCTCCTCTTCACCGTTTCATCGTTCCTTGCTGTTCATGCGCTGCCTGGCGCCGTCAACTGACCTTTCAAACCTCGGCACGGCCACTCTGTCTGTTCGCCACACAATCTCTTGCTGATCTACCCCGGACCCTGTTGGGGCTCTGTTTCACTGCTCGTACTTGTGCTGCCGCCTGAATCTCGCGGAGAAAGACACGAAGAGGGTCTAGCTGGCAGCTGGTACAGTACTTTGTTGTCCTCTTTTTCGTCGACCATTTCTCTGCGACCCGCACTTCACTTCACTTTATGGCCCTTAAGCAACCGCTCGGTCCTTTTTAGCATGCTCAATGTCAACCGAGCTTCCGATAATGCCGTTTACAGCCCCGGACCCGCTTCTCTCCGCCACGGCTTGCTAGAGCGCTTTGTATCGTCCCTTGCCAACCTCAACAAACTAGAGATACAACCACTCACATCTCGGACTCATCCCATGAGCACCAGGATTGCTGTACCCACAAACGTGTAGCTCGCCAGGTTTTTGGGTACGAGTGCCTGGAGGTGAGTGCATGGTGGTTACGTGAAAGAAATGTGCATCAGTGCCCTGTCTAGACTACGCCGCCATTCCACCTCTGCTGATCTCAAGTATACCCCCCTTCATATTGTTCTGTTCGTATGCTACTCAAGGAGATCTACACTGTTTGATTGGAGGCTCTTGGTCAAAGCTGTCCTGCTCCTCACGTCTGTCGACCTTTCTTCTATACCAGGTGACTATTGTTCGGAGCGAACCTTCTTTTCTGGTCAAGTCGGGAGTTGCCCAAGCCAATCACTTGCGCAATCACCATCGTCATTACCTTACACAACGTCAGGCGGTATACTGTCGGGAAGGATCGCTGGGGACAAGCACTACCTCGGCCGTTTGTTCCTACAAGTGAAGACCTTTCGGTCTCCTGTTGTGCGCCTTGCCTTCGACCATTCCTCCCAACCATCACCACCATGTGGGCACAAAAGATCTTGTTTGCTGCGCTGGCAACCGGTGTAGCAGCGTAAGTGATATCCTCCCTCAAGCACTATCTATACCTATGGAAGACGCTCACACAATTCAGATCTCCCATAGCCATAGACAAACGCCAATTCGCATATGGCTCGAACCCAGTACGTGGTGTCAATATAGGAGGCTGGCTGGTTCTTGAACCATGGATCACGCCGTCTATATTTGAACCATTTGGCGGGGCCGTGGTGGACGAGTATACACTCTGCCAAAATGCAGGCGATGCCGAATCGATTCTTCGCAGCCACTGGGATAGTTGGGTGTCCTTGAGTGATTTTCACAAGATTGCAGGCAACGGCCTCAATTTGGTTCGGATACCCATTGGGTACTGGGCATTCCAGAAATACGAGCAGGATCCATACATACAAGGTGCCGCAGACTACCTCGACACGGCCATTGGTTGGGCTCGCCAAACAGGCCTGAAGGTCTGGATTGACTTGCATGGTAAGGTCTATCGGTATGTCTATGTAATGAACAGTGCTGAGGACTGAATCCAGGTGCGCCACGCTCGCAGAATGGTTATGACAACTCTGGGCAGCTTACCTCGGCACCGGGTTGGACGCAAGGCGATAGCGTGCAGGCCACCCTCAATGTAATCAGTCAGATATCAGAGAAGTACGCCACATCAGAATATTCTGATGTGGTTATCGGTATCGAACTTCTGAATGAGCCATACATGCCAGGCTTGTCCGGCGGGAAGTCAGCCACTCAGGGATATTATCAAGCCGGATTCGGCATTGTCCGACAAAACGGACAGACACCAGTCGTGATTCATGATGGTTTCGACAAACCTTCGGACTGGAATGGCTTTTTGGCTGGTCAAGGTACATCTGGAGCCATGGTTGACCACCACGAGTACCAGGTCTTCACTAATGCGGGAGTGGCACTTTCGCCCGACGACCATGTCAGTGAAGTATGGAACTCAGCGAACGATTGGGCAACAGGTCAAGACAAGTTCATCATCGTGGGGGAATGGACGGCGGCCATGACCGACTGCGCGCCAAACATCAACGGTTGGGGAGTTGGTGCCAGATACGACGGTTCGTACAACAAGGGCAACGGCGACGGAAGCTCCTATGTCGGATCGTGCGCGAGCATGAACGACATCGGCCAATGGAGCGACTACTACAAGCAGGCCACGACCAAGTATATCAACGCACAAATCAGCGCCTTCGAATCAATGGTTCAAGGCTGGGTCTTCTGGAATTTCAAGACCGAGGCGACTGCAGAGTGGGATTTGTTTAAGCTGATTGATGCCGGCGTATGGCCTCAGAGCTCGTAAACAGCGCACGAGGCGCAGCATGAATTTTTTGGTTCTTTGTCGGAGCTTCCCAGCGATTGAGGGACGACTGTTTTTTATGGCATGCATGAAAAAGGACATTCCTTGCATCTACACATACGAAATATACAAGGCTCATTCAGCATCGATTCAGTTCGACCCCACAGCATTTGGACAAAGGGGAAGCATACTGTACTGTAAGTACTCTTTCTGCAAGACCGATAACGTTGTCTTGTGGCTGTTCGTACGAGGTACGAATCTGAGCATGAGGATGGCACATATCAAGATCAGATTTGTTCAGGTCGATCCTTGAAGATCAATCATGCATTCGTGTGATCAGCATTGATGGAAGATTATGGAGCATCGTCAAAAGATTAACGAAGTTTATGACAACGACAACAAGATCAAATAAGATGACGAGTACACAATGATTACAACTGACATACAGTACATACTCGGTATTCCGTAGGTAGTTGAAAACATGATTTTAATTCGAAGCCAGTCATTGCTTTAGCAGTAACGCATTGATTTCCTGGGATTGCATTTTTGTGTACTCGGTAGAGTACTTTGGTGGTGAGATACAGTAGTAGGGAGTAGGGATGTCTTCGAAACTACACCGAGCTGTGCAAGTGCATTACATAGAGACGCAAAGCAATCCAAAGCAGAGCAAAGGAATCAAGTCATGGTCCGATTCATTTTCGCTATAGCATTCACGAGTATTGACACCCCCCCGGATCATCTCTTCAGGATCACTGTAGAACACTCGTATCCGGATTTCCTGTTTATTTGGATTTTAATACTCCGTCCGTCTCGTCTGTAATTCCAAAGCACATCATTCGCAGTCGCATCGGTAGTTGACACTCGGACCATCCGTCTGCTGTCCAAAGGCATCGAGTATCAAGTATTAATTCCCTTGTGCCTAGTTGTTTATTCAATCATGAACCCATCAGCATTCGCCTTGACCGTCTTTTCAAAATCAACGTCCTCGTCCATCTCGAGCAATCTCGCAGCCAGCACGTCAACGTCCACAAAAGGTTTCGTCATCTCGAACGAGACAGTCATGGGGAAGAACTCGCCGTCGTCGTCGGCCTGAGCCTCGAACTCGAAACTTCCGCTCGCATTGTCCGCGTCGATCGTGCCGATGGTCCACTCCAGACTGTCCCCTGTGACTTGGTACATGGCGTCGAAACTGCTCACGGCGGGTTCCGAGGAGGAGTAAGGGATCGTGACGCTGACGTCGCGCAGCGTCATGTCCGCGTTGGTCAGCTCGTACTCGATCGTGATAGTGTAGCTGTCGTCGGATTTGTTGACCCACGCGGTAAAAGTGAGAGGTAAGACGTCCGGCGTGTCTGCGGGCGCTGTTGCGCGCCAGCGTAGAACGCCGATACTGTTATTCGACGGGAACCGCTTGGTGGTGTCTTTAAGTTGGATCGTGCGTGAGGTGTTGAAGAGATTTTTGTCCACGTTGGGATGCGTGCGGAATTGGGCTTTAAGAGGTCCTTCGTCGGCAGAGACGCGCAGGGCGAGTTTGGTCAGCGCCGGGTCGGCAATCTTGAGTTGCAGGTCGCCCTTTACTTCGAATGAGCGCAGAGCGCCTTCCCGTGAGAGTTTGGCGGAGAGTGTCTCGGATATGGAGATGACGACGGGGTTGGTGTGCGCGGATGTCGTGTGGTCTTGGGTCGTGGTTGAGGTAGAGGGCCGGGTGCGGTCTGGAAGGTCTTCGACCAACGAGGTCTCGGGCTCAGGGCCGAGTTCTTCTTGGACTTTAGCAAAAGCGTTGGAAGTCTTTGACTTTTTGCCCAGTTGCATGCCCTTGGTCGCCCGGGATGCAGTGAATTTAGACGAGACTTTGTTCTTCTCGGCTTCGTAGGTATCATACGTATTTGGCTGGGTGGGGGGGGTGTAGGTGGGTTGTTGAGGCATCTTAGGAGGAATACCGCGTCCGTAGGCCGCAGAGCGCGCTGCTTCTTTTCGTTGGAGCTCAAGTTGTTTGGCTTTTCGTTTACGCTCTTCGGAGGCCTCTAGCTCTTTATTCCTTGCAATGATCTCTTGGATGCGCTCTTCATGTGACTCCATTTCGAGGAAGGTCTTGATTTGGTTCAAGGACAAGTTCTCGCGGTATCCCATGGTGACGAGTTCGTCGAAAGCACTGAGCAACTCAAAGGCATTTCGGAGGATCTCGCGTTCGTCGGGTTTCTTGCATATCGATGTGACCACTTGTCCGAAGAGGTGCAGGCTGTCAATGTCTTGTAGGATGTTGGACTGTTTGTTGGTGATAAGGACAAGGTAGAGCTCGTCTAGAGGCTGGTAGACAAATCGAACATTCTCCTGCTCGACTGTGGTATGTTGAGTAGAACTATCTGCAAGTTTGGGAAATGATGCTAGGAGGGCTTCAACTCTAGACTTTGGGATGTCTCTGAATTGGCGAGAGAGGAGGGCTTTGCCGCCTCGCGTGCAGATGGACGCTGCGAGCACGACCATGATGGTGATGCAATGTGAAGAGGGGTGAGGACGAGACAATTGAGAAACAACTTGCGTGGGTGAGGTCTGGGGAAGGGCAGAACAACTGTCGATTTGTATGTGATTCTCCTAAACTGCTCCGCTGCGACACGTTGGAGTTGAGTGTCCAGATCTCGACTTGGCGTACTAGTATGCCGCTTTAAACAGAACTTACGCGCTGCTTTAAAGGGGACAAAGGAGTCAGTCCTTTTGCACGCCAAGAGCGAGCGCCTTCTCCTGTCTCTGGCACTTCTATCATCACGAACAGAGGCAAAAATAAATATCACCGCGCGAAGGCAATCCTACCACTCCGTCGACTTAGGGTCACCTACACCTCTTTACTCAGTCTTCCAAGCAGGCATTGGCACGTCCTCTTTGATAACACTCTTATGGCAAAATATCACAGTCAACGATATCAATTTAGGCCTCGTGGCTCGATCAAGGTGCTCCAGATCTTTGGCTAGGAGCTATGTGCCAAATCGAGGTCAGTTGGCTTACAGCATTTCTTTCCAGTGCTGCTCTGTAAGGGAGAATGTTTGAGCAACTACCTGCATGGCCTACCTTGATATTACCGCATCCTCTTGAGATCGTAGAGAGAAGGCAGCCCTTTTCAGAACAAACCTAGTTCGACCCCTTCATACAAATCCTGGCCATATCTTTCCACTTAACTGAACACCGACTGCGCGTGTGCTTCGGCTCTCAAACAATGAAGAACCACCACTATGAGTCACATCGTTAGTGGTCTCATATCATGCCAGGGATTCGAGTTTGTCTTTGGAAAAGGGAAAGACATCCCTCATTCGCCGACCGTAGGTCGTAGACTCTTTGCACGTACCTTTTGCAACCAGTTTTTGGCAACTGGCTCTTCCCACGTCCCTTCCATCGCATCGACCTCAGGCTTCCCACTCCACAAGTCTACCTCTTCCAGCTTGTGGATTTTTGTCTTCTTGACAAATTTCCAGAACAGGACAAAGAAGACGAAAATTCTTTGCAGCAAGTCAGCAATGCGCAGCTGATAGGAAAATGAATAGCCTTGCTTACGGTAAGCCGATATAGTGGACCAGAAAGTCGTTGACGTTCCAATTTCCTCTCATGAAAGTTTCGAAGCCATTGAAGATCACGAGAACAGCGAAGTATATCAGCGTGGCCCATGCGATATAGGGCTGAAATCGTGGCCGATACGCTCTACATGCCGGGTCATCAAGGGATACTCCTTGTAGTGCTTGAGCCTTCCGGAAACGAATGAAGGCATAGCACAAGGAAATCCATGTCAGCATTGCAGCCACCGTGGTAAGGTTCGCGAACTAAGGTACAAGCCGTTAGTTGCTTGCTGAGAAGCCGTAAAGGTGGGTCATCCACGAAAGGTGGTGCAACGTACCCAGAGGAAGACTGTATTACCAGCCACGGAGACAGTCATATAAGTCAATGTTCCGAACAATGCAGTTATGAGAACGCAATAAATTGGAACGCCCCTTGAGCCAAGTGTCAGTAAGGCTTTATCAGATGGAACCTGAGAACAGAGCAATCCATACTTCTTGGTGCAAGTCAACAGAACCCGAGGTGCCTGTTTATTTTGTGCCAGTGCATACATGTACCGACTTCCAGTATACAAGAATGCATTTGCGGAAGACACCGCCGATGTCAAAATGCACGCGTTGATAATCGAAGGAAGAGTTCTGATGCCTGAATTGGTAATTCCAATAACCCACGGCGAACGAGCAGCTCCGGGAGCTCCTTCTGCCTGAGCGCGGAGCAGATGTGGGTCATTTGAGGCCACAATGCAGCCGATGCAGAAGCTGCCCAAAACATAGAAGGCCAGGATGCGCCATATGCTGCGACGAACCGCTTTGGGAACGTTGCGTCGGGGGTTTTCAGCTTCACCAGCTGCGGCTGCAACCATTTCAATACCTGCGTATGTGAATGCAGCATAAATGAGGACGGAGAAAAAGCCTAAGAATCGGCCTGTTGCCCCAGTCGCTGGTGCGACCTCATTCATCACTGGAGATAGGAAGTCAGTCAAGGGCCTTCTATGGGTCTCACTGGATGGTCTTACCTCCCGGGTCTTTCCAATAACGAAAGCCAAGCCGGTCGTGGTTTGGACCACCACCGAGAATCAATACGACTGAGAGAATGAGCAGTCCAACAATAAGGATAAGCTTGATCGACGCAAAACAGAACTCTGCTTCCCCAAAGATAGAGACTGCAAAGATGTTGAGAAAAAGGATCACGATCAAACACAAGGTTATCCACACCGCAGGCTTTCCAAGTATCAGTACAATTCACCGAACTCAAAGGTCGAAGCAAGTTTTCGTTTGGAAGCGTGAGGACGTACCGATACACTCCTTGCTCCTGGCCAATAGTCAATGACGAGTGTGGCAGCGCTAATGTCGAGGCAGAGAACGATCGCGCAAAAGTACCAGTTCTATGTGGACGTCAGTGTTCATGTCAAATGAGAACCCCAGCGATGTTGCTTGCATTCCAACCAACAGCAAATCCCAAGCTATCGTCGACAAATCTCCCGCAGAACTGAGGAATTGCGCCCGGGACGGGGAGCCAGGTACACATTTCTCCTAGAGAAACCATCTAGAACTCGTTATTACCTTGGACGTGGGTATAGTGGCCTGTACTTAGACTTGCCATGCCGTAGACCGCCAGACCGGAGATCGCGAAGCCCAAGGTAAGGCTTAATGGGCCAGCTTTTGCCAAAGACGAACCGATTCCGAGGAAGAGACTTGTTCCTATGGCACCACCCAATGCCAGGAATTGGATGTGCCTCGCACGAAGTCTGGAAAAGAGAGGTTAGCCAACGCTGTATTGGTATCTTCATGGACTCAAGAGCAGTCATGGTGTTGTGTAATGTCTCCATCTTGTGAAGTCTTTACGAATGTACCCAAATATGGCGCGCAAGGTTGCTTGATCAGGAGGTATGGAGGCATAAAAGCATGAGATGCTGAACAGGACGACACACTCAACTGACCTTCGGTTGACATGGCCATACCGTCTTTCAAGTTCGGATGTATGCACCGATGCATCTCTAACGCTCACTTCCCGGGCCATTTCTTCCACCGCAGCATCGTTGCTGTCGACCTTTTTCTCCACCATGTCTATCACTGATGTTTTCTTGTGGTCTGATAGCCAGCTGGATGGATTTCGAAGGTAGTATCGAAAGTCAGCTCTTCAAGTTAAGGATAACGAGCTGTATTTATGCCAGTTCTTGACATTACTTCGAAGATAACCAGATAAGCAACGATGAACCAGAGGATACCATTTGGAACCTGGAGATGGCTGTTCCACACATAACGCTAGATGTTGCGAAGAGACGTCCTTTGAAGATAATCAATGGATATTGGGGATCTCATACCGAAGAAATTAGGGCCCCTTCCGTCTGTTGTGATCTGGGCCGGAGACGGAAAGGAGACGTTAGATACGATCCAGTTTCATTGCCCGTTACCAAAATCTAAGAAGTTTATACCGACGAGAGGAATACGAAGCGAACCAGCTCCCGTGTGTGGTGGGTGCTCGACTTGGCTTTTGGTTTGTCCGAGTCGAGGTCGCCTGATAACGGCATTGCACGAACAATATACCAAATGCTTTTTGTTGATAAGATGACAGACAGTTTTCGAGTTCATGGTCTGGCATGGTCAGAGAGTTTCGTTGGCATGCCTGCCCACATCCACATCAGAGCAGTGGTTTAACTTAACCCATAGTCTCCACACGGTTATATAGTGTCTAACCACTTTAGGAGTCCGAGGACAGCCATAGCGAGGGATAGCCTTGTCGCCAAGAGAAGAGCCGGGACCGTGGTATTGGGCTACCTTGGCGGGCGACTCCGCGAGGAGTTTTCATTAAAGACCCTCTCGCCTGCCTCACTCTCAAACCATGATTCTGAAGCTTCGCAGAAGACTGCCTTTCCAACTACAATCAGTCAAGATCAGAATTAGTCAATGTGGCCGAACCCCGCACGCGACTGTTGACCTCCTCCAGGTTTATTGACGAAACCATTGATCATGTGGAAAAGGGACCACCTGTCGCATGGCTCGTAAGCGAGACAGAACCTTTACCGTGGGTCGCTCTGGACTTCCTCACCCATCTGAAGCAGTATTTGGTCGGGCGCACAGATATCAGATGATGAAAAGTATTCATTAGGACCGCGGCTAACCGCTCGGTAGGGCTGTTGGAAATGCCGCTCTCGCAAAGTCAAGGTAAGTCTGACACCTGGTCGCATGCCAGTGCTGAGTCTTGACAGTGTGACGAGGCCAAGCCCAAATGCTCTGCATGTAGAAATCGTGGCCTACCTTGCAACTACGGTGTCAAACTAGTCTGGATTGAGGGCAACAAGCCTGGTTACAAGTCTGATGGTCGACGAGTATGGCGATGTGGTATGTGCTGAGCCCGTGTGATTCAAAGCAAACTCCAGCTGATCGTCTTCTCCTTAAAAGACCTCACATGGAAAGGGTACCCAACCCTGCCTTCGGATGTGGTAGACTGCCTGATCGTCGGCTGCGACGAGTCAGGAGCGCAAGATAGTACTTCGACTTTCCCGGCGCCAGAATGGCTAACACCTTCTCATAATCCTTTCTCGGCGTTCAAGGTCCAGTCAAATAACTCAACTGGTGTTGCAGAGCAAACTTCGATCACCGTTGAAGTCGCTCTTGCCGATGACGCTCGAAACATCATCAAACAGCTCAGTTTGGGGCCGTCGATGACAGAACACCCCGACCTCCCCTGGCAGGAAAAAATGCTCTTTCATCACTATGTTCAACAGGTGGCTAGCAATATGTTACCATTTGCACATTCCCGGAACCCTTGGAAGTCATACTATCCTGCGATAGCACTGAGCAGTTCTTGTGGTGACCAGAGATCCTTGTACCACGGTATGATATCGCACGCTGCTTTTCACCTGGCCCAACTTGGGGTGAGCCAGCATGAAGCATATTCAGCAATCGGCTCAAAACGTTACACCACTGCAATCAGCGAGCTCCGGCCAATTCTCGAAGTTGAACCTGGCGAGTTCGCTACTATCATAGGCTCAATATTTTCTCTGATGTTTGCCGAGGTGAGATTCCGGTTCTTTCATGGCTTCTTATGACTGATGGCAAGCTAACAACGGAGCAGGTCTATTCCGGTCAGTCTCAAAAATGGCGATATCATCACAAAGGAGCGTGGACGCTCGTTCGGCAGTATCGTGACAAGATTCCATGGAACACAACCGAGCTTGCAAGCGTCTCCCTACAATGCCTCAACATTATCAAGATCATTGGAGAAACAGCGACAGGCATTTTCAACGATGTGGACAGCCGTGAAGAATCCTTCGACGATCCCTTCCAAGACTCAGACACCAGCTTGTCGTCGTTGATCTCAGCTACACCGGCATTTGGATTTACACTGGGTGCTAGTAAGCCCATACTAGACTGCATATCTAAAATCAACAAGCTTCAGCAGAACGCTTCCCAGTGGAATAACGAGACGTTTCCTCAAAGAGACGACATCCTGGAGGATATTCTCACGCAGTTGAACTCCTGTCGGCGCAAAACTCTGCACTCGTTGCATGTAGAAGGATCCAGCCCACCACAGGGTCCGACAGAAGAGACTCCAGAAGTCTTGCACCAGGTCAAGGCTTTCCTTTTCGCTACCTATATTTATCTGTATCGTACGATCTTTGACTCGCCACCCGCGAATGTGAGACATTATGTCTCTGAAACCCTTCATCATGTGGATGCATACTATTCGAAAAGCAGCGGGAATTTCTCCATCTGGCCAGCTTTCATTGCTGCTGTGGAAGCATACACCCCTGAGGATTTAGAGGCCGCTCAAAGATGGCTACACCGCTCTACGTGCTACGGCATGGGCAATCGACAAGCCCTACGCCAAGTTGTGGAAGAGGTTTGGAGGAGAAGGGCTGAAATGTCTGGGCTGGTTGGCGTAGAACGAGGTGTGATTGCGGTGGATTGGAGAAAAGTCATGAAGGATATGAATCTTGACGTATTGATCGTGTGATGATATTGATGTTAATCTACCGTCTGCCTTTCCAGTCACAAGTCGTAGGGAGTCTGAAAACTCTTGGGCAAGGACCCATCACTGAATAACTTGGGACATTTCACTTGCCCATCTTGGTTCGACAAACATCGCTGTCGCTTGTGAGAGCACCTTAGTTTCCCTGCCAGGAGTTACATCCTCGACTGTCGCCTTCACCCACGCTTTTCGCCCCTGAACATCGATTGTTTCCGCATTGACCAGAACCATGCTGTTGATAGGTATTGGCGCCTGATAAGAAATTTCCAACTTGACAGTAACTCCGATCTTTGCTCGGAACTTGGGGAAGCAAGCACGCCCCATGCATTCATCCAGCAAGATACCGACCAGTCCACCATGAACAATGCCGCTATGACCTGACAATCGACGACCGAGATGATAGAATGCCAGTAGCTTCCCAGCCTCGTCGTTGGTGATGACATAAGGGCGGGACGAGATCAGGTCCGGTCCTGCGAGAGTCGTCACTGTGAGGTGGTCGGGAATGTGCTCTGGCGCAATGTCAAATATACCCCTCGAAGACTTTGTGGATGGTGAACCGAGTAGTTCCTGAGCGGCAGGATGGTCGTTGGCGACCCTGGATAGGAGGTGATCTGCCTGTTCCTCGTCGGTCGAGAAATCCACGACACCCTCCATATTGTCGCTTGTGGCCAAAGTCTAGGGGAGCGCTTGTTCAGGTGTTATCTTTGAAGAGCTTGTCTGAACAAATGCATCTTATGGCTTGAAAATGTCCCGCCAGAGCAAGAACAGCGTACTTGAGTCATCTTGAAAGTCCATCCCGCCTGACACTTCGGCCGGGGGATTCTTCGACAGTCAGTCCCCACGGCAGCTGCATCCTTCTCACAAGGAACATGATAGCGAAGATGGGTACTTCTCAAACTGGAGCAAAACGTAAGTCACAGCCGGAAATCACATTCAAAGCCGAAGGTTTGGGGCCGATGATGTGGCCGGGATGTTCGCCATAGCATGCACAATGTTCCAAATCAGGCTTAGCTTCAGGTGTGGTTTATCTTACTGTACTCCGTATGCCGCACACGACGCAGAATCCCTACCATCGCGCTTCCACCTCCAATAGGCAATTTGGGACTGGTTGCCCCAAATCTAGAGGCAAGCCGACAGAATGACTTGCATGGGGTCTCAAAGTCGCCCCGCAAGGGCCTCGTCGGGATGCCTTCGCTGTTGGTTACCCAGTTCCCTACCGGACGTTTTCGCGTCTCCGGGAAACTCGCAGACCCAGACATGATCACTGTATCATATATGAATCTGGCCCTTCGATTGAACACTGATTTCAGATTCCGCTGTCCCTCCTAGCCAGAGCACATGCAACCTGTGCTGGGTCAGCCTACATTGGACAAATTTTGCAACATGGCTGTCTCGATGACGACGGAGGAAAAGACTGTCCTCGTACAGCATGTCGACGCAGACATTGTTAAGATTATCTTGAATCGGCCCAAGGCATTGAATGCCATAAGTACCGATCTTCTCCAAAATCTGGTCAAGGCACTTCGAGACGTTGCCGGCTCAAAAGTCATCATTCTCGAATCCGCCGGCGACAGATCTTTCTGCGCAGGAGAGGATCTCAAGCAAACCCTGGCCCCGAAGACAGGCTCACCCCAAGAATTGAGACTTGCTTTTGACCTACTCCAAGACATCACTCGACTTACAAGCTGCTCACAGTCTGTGGTCATTTCGGCCGTCCAAGGATTCGCAATAGGCGGTGGTGCAGAGATCGCCTTAGCTGCAGACTTTGTTATCGGCGGACCTGGCACACAGTTCAGATTCCCAGAAGTGCCTATCGGACATGCTGCCACGGGCGGTATCACTTTTCGACTGACGCAACTGGTAGGGCTTCTGCAAGCGAAGAGATTACTTCTCAGGGGCCAATTCATCAAAGCAGATGAGGCTGCACGACTGGGGCTGCTCACTGAACTAGTGGATGACCCCAAGGCTCGGGCACTCGAGCTTGCTCATGAGATAGCAAAGATGCCCACTGTCTCTTTGGCCGCTTCCAAGACGTCCCTGGAACGTTCCGTGTTCCCGCACATGGAAGGCTCTCTGCAGGACGAAGTGAACGTTGCAAGCTACTGTTTTGCACAAAGCGACGCAGCCAAGGCGTTTACGGACTTCGCAGCGAGGAAAGGTGTAAAGCATGAAAGTACTATGATCACGACAAACGGAGTCCATAAGCACGAAGATGCACCCAGGATTACGAACGGCGTCGTTGGGGCACAAGTGTCGTCGAGTATCAGGGACATCAACACGGCGTTGAAACACGCGGTCTCTTCCTTCCCAAATCAACCTTTCATACGCTTTTCCGGCAGGGATACAAGTTTCCAGCAGTTCGATGACTTGGTGGCAAAGCTTGCTGGAGGGTTCAGCAGTCTCGGCATTGGTCATGGAGACAGAGTGCTCGTGATGATGAGAAACAGTCTTGAAATGGTGACCAGCTGGCTGGCAACGAACCGGTTGGGAGCAACTTGGGTTCCTATCAACGTCCAACTGAGATCGGTGACTCTCAAGCACGTCATCGAGTCAGCCGATCCAAAATTGGTCATCGTTGACGCTGATTTACGATCTGAGATTGAGGTTCTTGGATTCATGGACACGAAGATGCTATGGATCAATGGTGAACACGCCGGTTCTAACAGCATGGCGTCTCTTTACGAGCAAGGCTCGACCATGACGACTGCTGCTGATGTGCTACCTGGCACCCCTTCAGCATTCTTGTTCACAAGTGGCACCACAGGCAGATCCAAACCGTGCATCTTGTCCCATGAATACTTTATCATACAAGCTAAGACGCTGATTGAAGGCTGTGGACTGAATGGAGACGATGTTCTCTACTGCCCATTTCCATTGTTCCATGCGGACGCCACGGCTCTCACCACGATCCCTGCACTTCTTTTGGGGGCCGTTGCTGCACTATCTGTGCGCTACAGCGCCAGTAAATTCTGGGACGAGATTCGAGCTGCCGATGCAACAGTGTACGATTTCATGGGTGCAACTTTGGCATTGACATACAAGCAACCTCCTTCAGCAAAAGACAGAGACCATAGGGTTAGGTTGGCCTGGGGTGTGCCGATGCCTAGCTTTGCAAGCGATTACGAACAGCGCTTCGGACACCGCCTCGTCACTCTGTACGGAAGCGTCGAGGCCAGTTTGCCGGTTTTCCAGGACGGTGATCTGGCCACCGGTTCCTGTGGGAGACTGCGCAAGGGGTACCAGCTGCGCATTGCGGACGAGATGGATGAGGAGCTCCCTCCAAACACTGTGGGACACATCTTGCTCCGAAGTGACGTGCCCACTGCGTTCTTTCAGGGCTATTACAATGATAGTGCCAGTACCCTTGCTGCGTTTTCGAACCTGTGGCTCCACACGGGCGACAAAGGCAAGGTGGACGAACGAGGCAATGTGTACTTTGTCGGTCGAGTCAAGGACGTAATCCGCAGGAGAGGAGAAAACATCAATGCATCAGAACTAGAGGAGGAGTTTTTGCGACACCCAGATGTGGTGTTGGCAGCTGCATACGGCATCCCGTCCGAACTTGGCTCGGGCACGGAAGAAGATGTCAAGGTCGTGGTCAAGGTACGCGAGGGAAGCTCGGTCTCGGAAAGAGACCTCTGGGAGTGGTCCGTCAAGCACATGGCCCGTTTTCAAGTGCCCAACGTGGTTGAAATCACACAGGAGATCAGGAGGACGCCGACGGGAAAGATGGAGAAGCATGGGCTGAGTGTGGCGGGAGGCCAGAGGTTCGACCTGCGTCAGAGATGAAATCAGCAATAGGACCAAGCCGATACACAATAGATAGAGATCTTAGTGCTCAAGGCAGGCTTGCGGGCGCGAACACCAAGCAGGCCCTGGCTGAACGCTTTGGTTCATCGTATCTCACCCTTTCAGAGTTCTAGCTCCAGTCAAGTATTCGGAATGCTTCTACAGTATTTTATGATCCAAGCAACGCTCATACCCAATCGAAACTAGGCATTTTCATGGCCTTGCGCTCACGCACTGAGGCTTGCGTGTCTGAGTTACCCAATCCGTCCACTTGGAAAACCATTGGGTGGCTCCACTATGGCTTGATATGATGGAGCGCCCTCTGGAGCACCTCAAATCGGGTCCACAGGTGCGAACTTCTCTTCTCGCCGCTACAACCACACCTCTGTGGTTCTTCGGACATCACGTGCAAGGCTATGTCTTTTAATATGATAAAGAATCAAACTCCAGGTAAGCCTATATAGAGATCTTATGAAATGAGATCCATGCTGTTGAGAGATCTCAACTTGTCACGTTTGGCGCATATAGATGTTGCATTTTTGCAAGGCACAAATACTCCGCGCAATCCCCGTTGATTGCAGATACATGGAGTATCATTGCTTCAACCACTCAATACTCTCAAAGAGTGAACCGGTGACCAAATGCGCTAACAGCAATCGCAATAGGTGACACGCATGATGTTCAGCAAGTCAAACGCCCGTCTTGATGTGGCTGTACTTCGTACGGAGACATCAAATCATCTCACAAAGGTCGCATGCGGCTATATGCAGCTCAGGAGTGGCTCGCCGCTGACTTCAGCCTCACCAGCCCCTTCTGAGATTCAACTACAGCCCTACTTCTACATACCACTGAAAGATTGCAGCCTGCCTTGTACACAAAAAGTACTTCTGTCTCATATGCCCTCATATCCCAGATTCCTTCCGTAGCTGAGCCGCACAAGCTATGTCGGATTCTATTGCGACAATTGCCCTGGTGGTCTCTCTGGTCGCACTCATCGTGGCCCTTCTACAGGCTCTGCAACAGTACACTGCGACCGCTGAAGGATTCCGACGATGTCACCCTTCAGTCATGGGCGATTGGGCTGCTCTGACAAAGCGACGGTTTCGGCTGAGCGAATTACGATTTGAGACTGTATTTGTTGTTCCGGTCATCTTCCTCAAGGATGATGACTAGGCGGAACGCTTGGTTTCAAGATCCTCCTGTCGTCGATATTGACAGGACCACCGAGTCAATTAGATTGACGTCGGTGACCAATGCGATGGCGCTGAACGAGCCAGATCCTCTACGATATTCGCCGGGGCCCATCAAACGATATAAAAACCAGAACTTACTTGCCAACCGCAAGTTCGACCCTTTATCGACAGATAATGACTTGGTCTCATGGGTTCATCTTCTTGCAACACTTCAGTGGAGTGCGGAACTGCAGTCGAAACAAGCCACCGCTCAGTTCAAACCCACACTGGTACCAGCGATGCAGATCAGCCAGAGATCTTGGGCTGATGCTTCGGGGAAATTTTGCGGGCTATGACTTCGGTCGTCATCCTCTCCGAGCATTTCATGTTGGCAACGCCAGCACTTTTGATCACCATCTCAGAGCGGTCTGTGGTATGGAACCCTTATTCGAGTCCACGACGAGCAAGCACTTGTCACCGCAAGACTTTTCAGGTAGCTCCTAGACCTTTCCTCGACTGATACGGACTGAGCAATATCACAGTGGCGTCCGAGTTCATTGCGCTCGTCTCGCCAGTTTTGAGGGTGAGAGGCACCCAGATTACCCGCCTGCTAAGGCCTGCACCGAACATTGGCAAGGACGTTTTCTCCAGTCAAGGTTGCTTGCCGTCCTTTCGAAAGCAGCTTCATGATGTCGACATTCAGAATGGCAAAGTTAAACACCTCGAAGCTGTCTGCAAGACGTGTGACGAAGTTCTACAGCATCCGGGATGGGATGTTCATTGGAACGCCCCCAGAGGACTCGACTACAACGGAGCCGATCAAGGGTTACTAGACCGCATACACGTTGCCAGGGAATGGGCAACCAGCATCATCTGTTGTAATCCAATTTTCGATCATTTGGTAACGACCCATATAAGCGCGCTTTTCGAATTGAAGAAGGAGAAACTTGCGTCGTATCACCCGGCGTCTCCTCTCATGAGGGTATTTTTCGAGGGAGCCTTGCCGAAGGTCGTGGGGGAACTGGTGGGATTGCAAGTTGGATATACAGATGAGTTCATTACCGACCTCTGGCTGCTGATGGTCTTCAGAGGACTATGCTGGTACAACTTGCATCATTTCAAGTTCAAGTTTGCACCGGTAAACGAGCAATATTTCATGAGCCGGCAACCAATCTATATTGGGTGATGGCAAGGCATATTGTCATGATCAGATACCAGATATGAGTGAGTATGAGGTCTCTTCTTTATGGCGATCATCATAAAACTGGAGAGCCGCTGCCGTGTCTCATAGTGGCCCTTGAAGGAATTCATAGTCTAGGAGGTATGGGTAGCCTTTGACGCCGCCAAAGCCTTCAAGTATTTGCATCACCGTCATGACTGAGGATCAACCATACGAAGAAGTAGAATTCTGAGTCGTACCTCGATACCAACAGTAGCCACTCCGGCCGTATGTGGACAGATTTCAACTCCAGCGCCATGGTTCTGGGACGACAAAATGACCATGAAAGGGACGAAGGGGGAAACAACATCGGATCCGACATTTCTCAGGATGGATCCCTGTTGCTGTTGTAAAAATGCTGTGGTTGGACAGTGCCAGATCTGGGGACGATCCGAGCTACGGCCGCGGGAGTGATAAAGAGGATGGAGTACGGAGGACGGAGACTTGTACCTAGGCAACTCGTAGGGAACAAGAGCGGCCCCCATAGGCGCCACTTAGCACCCAGACGCCCCTCGATAAGTCCCAGCGGCCAGAAGCACGGGAGCCGTTTTTAACCGAGGCCAAATGCTTCAAAAGCTCGTGGGTTGTTCCTATTCCTGCGCTCCTGTCAACATGCCACTTTTCTCTCAGCCACCCTTCCATCCGCATTGATTCTACAGTCTGCTCTTCGGTGCTTCTGAATCGTACGGACAGGCACTTTGAGCGTTTTCTAGGCTGCCACAGCGTCAAAACCGCGCCTACTACACAAACAACATGGCCTCGATATGCCGGTCACTGCGGCCACTGGCCAAAGCATCTACCTCCCTTCCTCTGCGGACTTCCACTGCGAGGGCTCTGCCCCGACGGAATTTTGTGCCGTATGAATATCTACCCGTTGACAGACCGGTCTGATACTTACTTGGACCAGACAGAGAACCTTCGTCGCCTCTGCGAGACAGCGCCACCCCGAACCTTACATGCCCGACGATGTTGACACCGACTCCCTCGACCCCACGCCCATCACCCACTTCTCCGAGACTGAAAGAATGCTCGCCGAGTCCGTATCCAAATGGGCCAACGAAGCAGTAGCGCCCAAGGTGCGGGAAATGGACGAGACTGAGAAGATGGATCCCGAAGTCGTCGAGCAGATGTTTGAGCAGGGACTCATGGCTTTTGAAATCCCAGAAGAATACGGAGGCGCCGGAATGAACTTCACCTCTGCGATTGTGGGTATCGAAGAGCTTGCGCGGGTAGACCCTTCGGTCTCGGTCATGTGTGACGTACACAACACCCTGGTCGTCACGGCCATTCTCAAATACGGTAGCGAGAAGTTTAAGAAGGAGTGGCTGCCCAAGCTGGCCACAAACACCGTCGGATCCTTCTGTCTGTCCGAGCCTGTTTCGGGTTCTGATGCTTTCGCCCTCAAGACCAAGGCTGAGAAGACGGAAAATGGCTACAAGGTGAGTTGAGGTAGATTCTATCTGCGATGACATGCTGAGTGTATGGCAGATCAACGGCTCAAAGATGTGGATCACCAATTCCATGGAAGCCGACTTCTTCCTCGTATTTGCAAACCTCAACCCCGAAGCTGGGTACAAGGGCATTACGGCTTTCGTCGTCACCAAGGATATGAAGGGATTCAGTATCGCAAAGAAGGAAAAGAAGCTTGGTATTCGAGCCTCGAGTACTTGCGTCATTAACTTCGACGATGTCGAGGTGCCCAAGGAGAACCTGCTCGGCAAAGAGGGCCAGGGCTACAAATATGCCATTGGACTCTTGAACGAGGGTCGCATTGGTATCGGAGCCCAGATGACTGGCCTGGCGCTAGGCGCGTGGGAGAACGCGGCAAAGTATGTGTGGAACGACCGCAAGCAATTCGGCCAGCTGGTTGGTGAATTCCAAGGCATGCAGCACCAACTTGCACAAGCATATACCGAAATCTGTGCGGCTCGCGCTTTGGTCTACAATGCTGCCCGGAGGAAGGAAGCTGGAGAGGACTTTGTGACCGACGCTGCCATGGCGAAGCTTTATGCCAGTCAAGTGGCAGGCAAAGTCAGTAGTCTTGCAGTTGAATGGATGGGCGGCATGGGTTTCGTGCGAGAGGGCATCGCCGAAAAGATGTTCCGTGACAGCAAGATCGGTGCCATTTACGAGGGAACGAGCAACATCCAGCTCACGACGATAGCCAAGGCGTTGCAGAAGAAATACACCCAGTAGATACGTCAAGGGACGGTATCTAGCTATAGATTGTACGACATGTCGGAAAACTTTGTTTGATTAGCATGGCGACGTGGAATTCTATACTCGTTATATAGTGAATATCAGATTGTGAGAGTGAGCCACCCTTTGCCTCTATGATGTTGTATTTCCTGGATACTGTGTCGATGGTATATGTACAGTATGTATCTCATACACCGTCCGGATATACAGAACAACAGCTCCGATTCGGGACTAAGATAAAATGGGCCTGTTCCCAACGCCGCAATAAATCCTTGATTTCTTTCAACCTCTGGTGGCTAGATTGGCACGTACGGTATACTATCCGATTCAGTGCCTTGTAGCAGACTTTTCCTCTCTCTGCTTGCCCTCCTGGCCTTGAAGATTGCGGCATCTGCCTATATGTCCATGGAGGGCCATTATGACTTCCCTGACACCAAGGCATCGCAAGCCTGTGTTGCCTGTCGCAAACAAGTGAGTGACGCGTATTTCCTCATTGATTTTCCAGCAGCTATTGAGACGCCGTGGTTTTGACGCTCTTTAGAGTGTGGACGGCCATGTTCTGACCTCTTTCATCCTTTTACGCAGAAACGAAAATGCGACAAAATACTGCCGACGTGCTCGCTGTGTGCGCGCATGGCCCGCACTTGCGACTATTCCGAAATCACACCGTTTCCCAACGCGGAGGACTTTGCATTGATGAAGCAGAAGATGTCGGATCTCGAGGCTCGACTAGAGGGTCGACGGTCTGACGTAGGATGGCATGAACCCTTCAAATCCGTCAGCAGAAGTCCATCCTCGAGCCTTGAATCGGCGAGCGCGGCAGCAGACAACGCTGCCACTTTCCCCACCATGTTCTTCCTCGACGCAGAGCTGTTCGACTCGAGTCCGGCCACTGTCCAGAAACCAACTGTACCTATTCCGCCTGAAGTGCTGTCTATGCTGGGAAGTTCCATTCTCGACATCCAGGACATTGTCGGCCGGTACTTTGAGAACATCCACACCTGGCTACCGTTCATCTCCAGAAAACGTATGGAGTTGACATTAACGAATCCAGGACTGGAAATGACCTTCGACCTCGCTCTGTTATTGCTGTGCATGAAGTTGATCACCCAAGTACCCATGGGTGATCCACAGCGCGCCCGAGGTCCACTCTACACCCTGGCGAAACGGACCTTGTATCTAGCCGAATCCCATGGGCTCATATGCATCCGAACCTTGCAGGCGAATATACTGGTTGCTGCATATGAGATCGGCCATGCAATTTATCCCGCAGCATATCTGACAACGGGACATTGTGCAAGGCTGGGACACGCCTTGGGGCTAAATGATCGGCGGCATGCTCCTCAGATTTTCAAGAAAAAGGCTGGCTCGTGGGCAGAAGTCGAAGAAATGAAGCGGACGTGGTGGGCTACGATGCTTCTCGATAGGTGGGTTTGTTTTTTTTTTCCGATCGTCCCCAAAAGTGTGAAGGTGAACTGATGAAGTATGATTAGATATGTCAATCTGGGTACTTATGGTCATCCTTTGGCTACCGACGATCCCGGGCGAAAGGATACTTTGCCAGCGGATGATGCTCTGTGGGATTATGGTGAGATCACCGGTAGCGAACCATTGTACGTGTCGTCTCCGACGAACATCAAGGCCGGAGCATTTGCTCGTACTTGTCAGGCTTGTCATCTGGTGGGACGATTGATCCGTCTGCTCAATGACAGGATGCTTGAAGGCCCGATGCGATTTGCCGAAGCCCTTCAATTACACCGTACGTTCAAGGCTTTGACGAATCTCCTGACAGAAGACGCTGGACGACAACCCTGGCAGTATGGAACTTCGCTGGCTCTCTGCTTCGGAGGTCTCCTTCACCTCTACGATCCGTTTTCCTGTACCGAGACCAATCACGGCACGGGTACGGTTGAAGAGACCGAGATGCAGACCGTGGCCATAAGCGGACTGCGATCAGCCGCGGGAGAAATTGTGCACTTCAGCCATCTTCTGGAGACGTCGATGAAAGATAACCCAGCCTCTATCAGTCCACTCATTGGCGACTGTCTGTACATCGCCGCTGCCACGTACGCTTGGCTTGTCTACGAGACTGGCTCGAGAGAATCGGCAGAGGCTTACCATCAACTGAGGAGAGTTCTTGAGCTTATGGCTACTCGATGGGCGGTGGGCGGACAGTACCTGGCGATTCTGGAGAAGGCCAGAGAGACATTATACCCAGAGACGCCGCTTTTGCAACCACGGTAGTCTGGGTAATTGCTCTGTTCCTGTGGATGGCGTGTGCTTGATCAATGAGCGACTTGGACTTGGCTATGATGATATTGAAATGACGATGAATGATGTAGCTTCTATGGATATACGGATACATAAGTTCTTCAAGAGGTACTTGGTTGTAAGCCATGTTGACTTGATTTCCATCTGCCGACGCTCGTACTCGGATCTTGTACTCGGTAGACATGGTAGTCTGCGTACTCGGTACTGCATACTCGTACGTGGATTGTGTGTGTGTGTGTGTGTGTGTGTGTGTGTGTGTGTGTGTGTGTGTGTGTGTGTGTGTGTGTGTGTGTGTGTGTGTGTGTGTGTGTGTCTACAGTATTGTGTGTGTGTGTCTACAGTATTGTGTGTAGCTACAGTACTCGAATAAACGAACCAATAGGAAATAAAATGAATGGGCTTGACCTCAAACATCCCACACAATGTCTTCGGTACGTACAAATCCTGCCACGTCTTCCAGACCTGAATACAAACATCCCTCGACAACGACACCCTCATTTTCTCGTCGGCGTTTTGTTTCCTTTTGGTCTTTCGGGGTTGGCCGCACAAACAGTGCCTACTATGATCCAAAGTTCAATTCCAGAATCCATCCGATTACCACAATGAATCCCTCGGGAGCCGTGAGCTACAAAGCTCGCAAGGAGGCATTCGTTTCCAATCTCTCAGGGAGTTCCTTGACCGACATCAACCTCGTCGCACTCGTGTCAAGTGTATGTCACGTATTCCAGCCATTTTCGAGACTGAGTATCAATCTAACTGTTTGTTTGCATCTCTAGTCTGCCGTCTTACTCTGGACAGCTCTTCAAAAACGCCAGAGCTTCTTCACACCCTATACGCCTGTATCTCTCGCCGCCGATTTCTTACTCAATGTCTGCGCCATCTTGTTCGCCGTCACACTGTACAGCGCTACTCCAATAGTTCTGAGCATCTTCTTGATCACGCCAGCATTGCTTCTTTTGTTGTTGACGAGCGCGCCATCCGCCTTGGACTTTTCATTTCCATCATCATCATCATCATCATCATCATCATCATCATCTGGATCGAAAAAGACCACGGCTTCCAGCAACAATGCCAACACTGGCGTCAGTCCACCATCTTCCACTGTCAATACCCTCCCCGTCCGACCATTCCTCACTCACTACCGCGGCAGCATGCTCGTGGTAACGTGCCTATCCATCCTTGCCGTCGACTTTCCCATTTTCCCCCGTCGCTTCGCCAAAGTCGAAACATGGGGGACGTCCCTGATGGACCTGGGTGTCGGCCTGTTCGTTTTTTCCGCAGGGGTAGTATCAGCTCGAGCCGTCGTCAAACCCACCCTCTCATCGTCATTCATGTCTCGCTTCTTCACCTCCCTCCGCCACGCTCTCCCCCTCTTCGTCCTCGGTGTTGTGCGATTACTCTCGGTCAAGAACCTAGACTACGCCGAACACGTCACCGAGTACGGCGTGCACTGGAACTTCTTCTTCACCCTCGCCCTCCTGCCTCCCTTTGTCGAAATCTCCGACGCGCTCACCCGCCACGTCGTGCGATCCCACGACGTCCTCGCCATCCTCATCAGCACCATGTACGAGGTCGTCCTGAACAGCCACCCGACCCTACTTCGGTACATACTGATCTCTGAGCGCGGTCCGTCATGGCTCTCCAAGAACCGCGAAGGCGTGTTTTCCTTTGTTGGATACCTTGCCATTTTCCTCGCGGGTCGCGGCACGGGAAGACAAATCGTCACGTTCAACCTTCCTCCGCCGCCCTCTTCTAAAACCAACTCGTCGACACCCAACATCAATACCAAATCCCAAAAACCCAAAACCAAAACATCGTCGTCGTCGTCACAGAAACCAAGGACTCTCGCCGACGCCACCACCCGCCAAGAACGCCGTATGGTTCTTCGAACCCTCACAGTCCGCACACTAATCTACTCTGGCCTCTTCATCTTCACGACTCACATGTACGGCGGCAACCTCACGGTGTCGCGCCGCCTCGCCAACCTCCCTTACGTCCTGTGGGTATCGGCCTTCAACAACGCCCAGCTCTTTCTGTTCGGCGTCGTCGAGGACCTCGGCCCTGAATTCACCTACGCCGACCCTGACCCTGACCCTGACCCTGACCTTCAACCTGACCGGCGCCTGGGAAAGGCTCGCGTCTCGTTCGCCACATCCCGCATCCTCCGCGTCTTCAATACAAACGGCCTCGCCATCTTCCTCGTCGCCAACCTGCTCACGGGCCTGGTGAACCTGACGCTCAACACGCTCGACATGGCCGTTTTGCCCGCCATGGCCGTTTTGATCCTCTACGCCGCCGTCGTGGCCGCTGTGGCATTAGGTTTGGACTACGCTGGTGTCAAGATCAAGATATGAATCTTTATACAAACGTCATGTCAAAACAATGTCGACATGTCACGGTCCTACTACTCCCATCGACAACATCTCTCACTCACGCCACCGGGAGGGAAAAAACAAAAAGTCGATTTCTACAAGAGTCGATTTCAACAGCGATTTTGTCGCTTCAAAACCAGCCTCCCCCAAAACAGCCTTGCCCCCAAAAAATCCTTCATCATGTAGAGGTGGGAATTTCATCTGCCAGTTACTTCAAGACTTCAATACTTCAACAACAATTCAACTACTACATACATACATACTTGTACAAGTACAATTATCCGGACGAAATACCACTCAAATCATTCCCCCCGTTATCGTCATGATCAATCGCCGAGTTCCCCCTTCTGCGCGTGCTCAGGGAGACCCGAGCGATAATATCCCCCATCTCCTCATCATTCGTCAACAAACAAAGAAAAGAAAAAAAAGTGAAAGTCGTCCATATTGTGTGAATTCTGGTTCCTTAATCCCAAATAGCCCATGCTCCACTCGTAATCCTCCAAGATCATTCAATACGGCACAATCTTGACTCTTTGCCTCGTCTCTTCCGGCAAATCTTCGAGCTTGACCAACCCCATTTGCACACAATCGCCCCAGAAAAACATGGCTCGGTCTTGTGCGTAAGATAGGTAATCAAACTCTTCAAGTTCCTCTCCGCCACCTTCACCTTCACTCTGATCGCAGCCTTCTTTCACAACGGCAGCATCTCCCTCATGATGACTCTCTTCTTGCGCCCTACCCTCCGGTCTGTCTGCTTCACCCTCCTCTTTCAACCTCCTCTCCTCTTCATTCAAAGGATCGGACATTGGTACAACCTTGCCCAGTCCTTCACTCTCTTTTTGGTTCTCCAAAGCCTCCAGCTCCGGCACTTTGGCTTGTACGATGCCCCAGGCAACCCATTGCGCCGAGTTCGCGGCCCTCCAAATTCTCGTCTCTCTCAAATATCTCTGAATCTCTTCTTCCTGCGCTTTCTCTCGTTCCTTCTCTTCTTTGTCGTAATCCGTCTCGAGGGATTGCCCCGGAACATTCCCTCCTGGGGGCGCCCTCGCATCGAGCATGAAATCACTGATATTTGTCTTTTCACGGGCTTCAAGCTTCGGTGTTGAACTCGCCGATGGATTAAACTGTGGTCGGTGCATAGTATAACTCCTGACGAACCGATGTTGTTCACTTTCATTCGGATATTTCCGTGTATCACACATCCAGCTATGCTCCGGGTGATGGTAATTATAGGACCACTCCGTAAAATGATTTGCAAACTCCAGACCAGGCATATTTTGCGAGGCATACTCAAAATCAATAACCACAAGTTGCTTATGCTGGTTCGAGGGCTGAAGTAAGGGTGACGTGCCCGAAGGTTGCAGTCGCATCAGGTTGCCGTATTGTGTATCGTTGTGCGCAAAGACCAGATGGTCACGAACTTTCTTCATGCCACCGCTCTCCTCAATCAATCTTTGTCGGTACGCGTCGTAGGTCTTGCGGAAGAGCGGCCATTCAACACCACAGATCAGACCACATCGTACGTATCTTGGGTTGACAGTGGAGTCCTGTCTGGAAATCCCAGCCTGTCGTTCTTTCTCAGCCTGACGAATTTGACTGTCGAGCCAAGTAATGATCTTTTCACACCGATCGACCCATTTGTCCCAGTTGAGGAAGACTGCAGGCCCAGCCTCGAGCTCTGATTCTAACAATTCGATGCCTTCGTGCAACTCTCGCATTCGCTTCGCAATCTGCTTGGATGTTTCTGGGATTCGAAGATCTTCTGCTGTCAGAGTCTTTGCATGCAAAAACTCCTCAAAGCGACCATTGTCGAAATATCCAAGCAGACGTGGGCCAATCCGCTTTCGAGACAGGCGACGCAGAATGGACAATTCTGCATCTCGGTCAATCAAATGTTCGACTTGAGGACCGTATATTCTCAAAAGGAGCTGTAATGCTGGTCGAGGATGGCCTGATGTCGATGCAGAAGTAGTCTCCGATAGAGCTATTTGGCTATTTGACGAAGGGCCAAGCTCCGACAGATTCTTAGGCGGTCGGACAACATAGACAGCATTGGTCAGAGCTCCGCTTAATCGAACAACGTCAATGTCTTTTGCTTTCTCCATCGGAACACGACGCCAGCCTTTGATCTTGAGGGTATGCGTCAGGCGGAGAATGTCTTCCTTGAAGGTGACCCAATGCTCATAATCTCGCTTTTTAGCGGCATCGCTTGTGTCAACATCGGCGCCACCTCCCGTGAAAGCCAGGGTTTTCGAGTTGTCTAGATAAGCTTCCACATTTGGAACGAGTATATCATCACCAAAGAATTCTGTATCTGAAGATTGGGGTGCAATTGAGGCGCGCTTGAACTTTCTCGCAATAGACCCCTTGCGGGACAGAGCACTGGAAGCCCTGGATGATAACTTTGGCATGGCTGCTGACCATGAGGTGAACCCCGAGAGGATACTCTCAAGCTTCGCTAGAGACTGGGCACCTTCGACGTCTTGGGCTGAATCGTCCGACAGAGGGTCTCCAGGCAAACTTGGCGTATGGTGATGATGATGAGGAATTAGATGACGTCGATGATGCTTCCGCTTCTGTCGGTTAGATTTTTCCTCCTGCAGCCAGTCGACCACCTGGTTGAGCATTGCACGAAGATCTGGGGCTTTGGTCTCGTTTGGAGTCCCAGCTGATTCGCCTTCAGCTTTGTCAAGGCTTAAATAAGACATGTGATGTGATAAAGAGGTGGCAGATGATCCGGAAGGATTGAGAGAAGGTCTTCCAGTCATCTTCTTGCCAGATATACTGGCTCGATGATATTTGGGACTGTGGGCGGTAACCAGCGTCGGGGATGCGCTTCCATCGTTTTCCTCCACCTTGACAGGTTCAATCTGCTCGGGTTCCTCTACGATGGTCACACCTATCTCACGCCAGCCATCAAATTAGCGTTGTACCCTTTCTCATGTAGGCAAGCGGGAGACGCTGGAGAGAAGATGGAAACGATGGCCACTGTCCTGCCATCCTGTGGCAATATGCATGTCGCGTGATGGAGTATTCCAGTCATCCCAGAGGACAGCAGAGGCACGTGGTTCTGTTCCTTTGTGCCAGTGCGACGACAAAGGTCAACAAGACAACATCATGGCTAGGCGACATGGCACACTTCGACAGCAACCGGTGAAGATCGAGAATCCCCAGACGTATGCAAAAGTTCGAGTACGTACCTTTGTGAAGTCCAGGCCCAGGAGAGGGTGCAGCACGTGTGCTGGTTGGGGACAGTCCAGGCGATGATGCCATCGCTGCTGCCCTATCTCAGCCACTCGGGGCCCTTGTCCTGATAGTAGTCGTCGCTACGGAGAACACGGTTGCTGGAACAACTATGAACAGTAACAGAACAGCCTCGATCCCACGCAGAAAGTGCTGAGGCTCAAGAAACAGAAGTAAATGCGGGATACGATTAATTGTTTGGCTTGACAAAATTAGGCAGCGGAAAGTGGGAAGTTGGCTGGTGCTGGCTTTGTGCGTTGGAAATTGGACAGCAGCGATCAGGTCGAACACGTGCCCCGACATCTCAGATAACGGCAGCCTTGCCAGTGCCAGCCTCGTTGTTGCTAGCTTCGCATGACTCGTCATTTCACCAGTTCATCTTCACATCCGTATATACAAAAACCCAACCTACGTGATGATGTCTACTCGGCTCACTGAGGTTCCTTTCCCCTCAATAATCAGTCGAAGCCGCATTGCTCCTGTTGTCTCGAAAAAGCCAGCACAATCTCAATGTTGCCTGAATCCCAATTCCGTTCCAGAAAATGCCGTATCTCATCGCTCAAACCGTCCCTAATGCGTGGATATCGTTACAAATACAGTCTTTTAGATGACGCCCGCTGGCAACCACTTTGTATCATTGGCTCAAAGTCTTTTGGTGTGGCTTGTGATACACCTTGGTGACGGCGTCACCATTGGGTTGCGGACTCCGACTGCCACTGCCTCCTCCCATCTCTTCTGGATCCTCCACAAGATCCGACAGCCCAAAGGCATTATGCTCAACATCGTAACTGTGCATCAATCCTGCACTTTCTGCGCTAACATTCCGTAGCCCTCCAGGGCTAAAGGTGAGGCTGCTACTCCGCCTGTGGGGATCGAAGCTCCTTCGTGCTTGCATGCTCCTCCTCGTATGAAGACCAGCCAGCGGATCTGTGGGGATTCCATCCTCGTCGGGGATTTTTCCGTTCAATAAACGATGTCCATCCGGGTCGCCTCGAGACAGATTGAGCAAATACACGCCAGAAAAGATGATCAGAAAGCCACAGAGGAGGGAAATGGTGTTGACAGCATCTGTGGTGTTGAAACCCCGGAATAGAATGAATGACGCACAGAGCGTGGCTGTCGTAAAGGTAACGTAGTACAGAGGATTGACGATCGAAGTCGAAAATTGACTGAGGGCCTTATTAAAGTAGTTCATCTGGGTCAGGATACACACTATCGTCACAATCATGAAGACGTATGTCGATGGGTGTGAAAATTGGTTGTTTCCAGCAAAAGTCAGCTTCAAGGCAATGCCAAATGCCTTGACTGACATGACCGATATCGATCCGACTGTCGAGCAAATTGAGATGTAGATCAGAGGATTCTTCTTTCCGTACATGGGCGCAACCTTGTATATCATGACCGATGAGAAAACGATGGCTGCCAGACAATAAAGAATAAAACCTGCGACGCATAATTAGTTTCTTTGACGGTGCGGCCATCGTCCATACAGTGCCTCGACTCACCAGGCTTAATGGCAAAATCCAAAATCTGGTCCACCGTCTCGATTTCTTTATCGGGAGGAGCGTGCAGTACGATAATGACCGACCCCAGCAGACATATCGCGCATCCCAGTTTGCCCAAAACGCCCAGCTCTTCGTGCAAGAAGTATGCCCCAAGCACAGCTCCAATAAGCACGCTGAGAGCGCCTAAAGGCGTTACCAGAATCGCAGGCGCAAAGGCGTAAGCTGCAAAGTTGGCAACTTCGCCAATCACGAGTGAGGCTATTCCAGCCCACCAGAGCGGAGTTTTGAGATATGCATAACCATCTCCTTCGAATCCATGCTTGTCTGCAGCATCGTTGAGGCCCTTTTTCGTAATAACAAAACTGGTGCCGATGGCCAGCGTCGATGTTATAGCAAGGGCCAGCCCGATATATTTGTCTTCCAGCATATTAAACATGGGCGCGTGCGTCTAGAGGGGTCGCAGAAAGGACCCGTCGCGATTCTCGGCTAGGGCAAGGGTAAATGTACGATCGGTTCGAAAGGTGAAGTAGTCGTGTTGATGCGCCGAGATGCGCTCTAGGGCTCGCTGGGTAGTCGAGGTTAAGTAGTTTGTATCTTCAGATTTATGTCTGAAACAGGTGGCCGGACTCCGTGGGCTTATTCGGTGTGGGGGCGTTCGATTGAGCGACTTGCGATCGAGGCCTTCGCGTGCAGACGAGCGAGTGACAATTTTCCCAAGGAAGGGTATGTGGTTATGCGCAGCAAGCAGACACAATTTGAGATGGTTTTCAAGGAGGAGAGAAAGCTCAGCGTTCGTGAGAGGTGTTGTGAGCCACAGGACAGGATGACTTTGACCAGGGGGTCAAGACAGCGCAGCCGCAGCGGAGAAAAAACCGAGTTGTTTGGCGGTGGTGATTCAGGTACGAGTCCAGTATCCGTAGTGGTACGAAATACCCAACAGAGGTAGTCGTTGCTCGCTGGTGGCCGCAGGATGCAGGGCGTAGGTCGCGGATTGTCTCTCGTAGTACCAGAGGTACTCCGTATGTGGTGGTCTACTCGTGGTGTACTGTACATACATGGTGGCCTCTGAACATCCCCTACCCTGGTCCCTTTTCTATTCCTGTTCCCTTTCACAACCCCCTTCCCACACAAACACACACACACCCACCCACCCACGACGCGTCAACCTGTGATGAAAAGGGCAAAATGTCCACATACCACACCCCCAATGGGCAAACATGACAATACTGACACTTGAGACATCCTCGACAGGCATTGTGAACAGCCTGTCACCTTACCGTATGCGAACGTACTGGCCCACGAAGACCATCTCCTGTTGCTTTACGACATAGCCACGTCTACACTTTTTGGCGGCAGTTATTGAGTATCAACAAAAGAGCAGTTCGACCACAACAAATGTATCGCGGCTATGGATATGTGCAGTAAGTACGCGTTATAGCCACACTCGCAAACAAGAGTAGACATCTAGGCGATTGCAACAGCAACAGCAGCAATTTCCAGCCCTCGGTTGAAGCTCCAATTGCATCCAAAATTCCTGTACATGCCATTTCGCAAAGGGATCTTTCTAGCCGTTCGGTCATTCCTTGAATTCTCAGACAATAGACGCTGGTCCATTCTTCACAGGTCCACCCAGAAAAAATTGGTACAGCTGTTCCTGAACGCCTCGGGCTCAAATAATCGCCCACCTTTACCAGAAGTTCTTGAAGTCCTTTTGTGAAACCCGAACCAATCCCCATCCATAAAATCGACTTTTCGCAAAAACGCAGACTGCTCTTCTATCTTCTTTCCTTGTGGCCGTAAACAAAAGCATGGAAAATTCGTGGGTTTGACCACTTCGACTGAGAGCATCCGTTAGACCGTCTTCATGGTACTGTTGGATGCTGTAGATCTGAAGGGTCGCCGGGGTGCGTCATTAAAGGTAGTAATCATAGTAGTATTCAGAGCAGGTCTCACCATCAAAGTCGTGCTGCTCGAGGGAATTGAAGCGGAATATGTTCATGACCGATATCATCGGGGGTATCATGTTTTGTGTCACATCATGTTGATATCTCCACCGGCGGAGAGACCAGCTCCCATATTCCCAGCGTTACCCATCATGCCGGGCATTGCCATGGTTGGACTCTTGTTCGCATTAAGCTGCAATTCCGGATTGCATGGAGGAGAGTGTTGCTTATGGTATTTGAGTCCGTTTAAGTTCTTGTATCGCTTTTGGCAAACATCACACTTGTATGGCTTCTCTTTCTCCATGCCCATGGTGCCAGGGTAGGGTGCTTGTGTATCGGGATCGACAATCGAAAAAGTGCCATCCCCATTCTCATGCAGTCGTTGATTGTTATGGCCATGCTGTGAAGAAGTCAGTCGAATGCCTGAGAAAACAATGGAACGTCATGACTTACGGTTTTGTGATACTTGAGACCGTTTTGATTCTTATAAGCCTTCTCACAACCAATCACGGGGCATCGGAAAGGCTTTGGTTCTTCGTGGGGAAGAATATTAGTTGTGGTGTCAGGCAGACCAGCCGCGGCTTGCCGTTCGCGGATTGTTCGGGCAATTTCACTATCTGCTCCGTATTGTCCGGAGCCAAGTCGATTGTGAACCACGTTTTGTGACTGCATGCCCTGAGTCCCATGAGAAAACAGCCGTTTGGCAGGCTCGTCAATACATAGATCGATCATGTCACTGTTCATGCCAAATCCAAACCCACCAAATCCGTTGGGGATGTTGCTGTACAGGTTGTTCGACATGGACATGTCGTCCATACCATTCATCAGACCATCGTCTAATTCACCCGGCGTACCAGGCGCCGACGAATCAGGTGTGCCGCGATAAGGATTTTGCAGGTCTTGGAACTGCTGCATTGGGTTGGCCATGAGGGTGGACGAGACGTTATTGCCCTGGAATGCGGCGTTTGGTCGACCTGAAGCCACAGGTGTGCTAGGCGTGGATTGACGGAATGCTTGATGTCCTTGCATCATTGATGTGTTCAATTGAGGAATTTGCGGCTGTACCGTAGAGTTAAAAGAGGTTTGGGGGGAGGCTTGCGACTGGTTGGATGTATACATGTTGGGCGGCGGAGTTGTCTCGTCTGTCCCGTCGATGTCATCCATCTCCATATCTTCAACCGTATCCATGTCAGGGATCGTCTGCAGTGTACTCGCAAAGCCCGTCTGTCGTGGCGGGTTCTGTGACGCAGATGATTGCGATCCGAACGGCCGGCCAGGCGTATCCCGAGATTGTTGCTGTTGGGTTCGCTGTTGGGCTTCTTGTTGAACTTGGGCTGCAGTGGTAGCAGCGAGGGCCGCCCGGCTGTCGGGGACAGCATGTTGGTTGTCGTTCCCCGAAGGATCCTTCTGCGCATGGGCTTCTTCATAGTGTTGGAGCAAATCATGCAGAGTAGGCAGCGTAAGGCCACAGCATGAGAAATCTTTCATGAAATTTGCCTCCAACTTAGGGAGGTAGGATGCGGATTGGAAAGAGGGGGAATTGAATGCGAAGGGGGATGTTCCAGACATCATCATACTGTTGAATGTGAGCAATGAAACTTGACCAAGGGAGAGGATTTGTGACTGACTCGTCTCTTATCCAGCTTCCGACTGAGATTCCGCCCCAACTCATACCTGCATTTATGCTTTGAGCAATGCTCTCTCGTCGGGCCTGTCTATCATTCTGAGCGCCCTTCATCGCAATCGGCCGTGCCCCACGTTCGAACTTTGCAAAGTCATCGGAAGCGTTGGAGGGCATCTGGGGCATCGGTCGGTTGAAGGCGGTGTCTGCTGGTGAGTTCGCCATCCTTCTCTTTTCTTCACTGTCGCTTCTCTGCAAGGCCGAAGTCAGGTTCGATGGCTGATTACCACGAGGCGAGGTCGATGTTTGTCGTGTCGAGACGTCAAGAGGGTTGGCTACGCTCGCCATGCCCCGGACAGGTGGCGATGCGCCAAAGGTCGGGAAAGTATTATCGTCGAAGTCAGGCTCGAGTAAGGAGTTGTCGACGCAGAGTCTCGTAGTAGTACGTCCAACGTCAATCGGCTTCTTGAACCAGGGAAGAACGGCTTTCTCTGACTTCTTGCCAAATGTTCTCCCAAAGGACGGGCCGCTGTCGACGGGTGTGACGGGAGTTGTATCTCTAGACGTGAGCTGCGACCGATCACTCGGAGACGGCGAGTGATGTAGTGGCGGAGGACTCTCTTCGTAATCAAACATAGACTTGTGTGAAAGAGTTTCGTCGCAATGATATCGAGAAGAGTAGAAGGATGCTCGCGATAATGCTGCTGATATCCGGCGGTGACGTGGTGGAGGAGGACTCGGAACGATACCTAACTGTCTAGGCGCGGCGAATCCGTCAAGTTATAATGAGCGACAAAAGAGAGGCCGTTGAGAGGCAAAGACAAGGCGATGTCTTGTCTACTGATAAAGGCTCTCGTTGAAGATACAGTCTATCGAGTCGGTGAACAAGCACGAGGCAGGATAAGTATCGGCGAGGGAGAAGATGGAGGGTACGACTACAAAGTATTGTCGGTGGTAGGTCAACTCGAATCGAGTGGATGAGGACCCGGCACCTGAGAGTTTAGCAGGCGAGCCAGGGTCGCCCGTAGCCCATTAGATACTCCGTAGGCAGCTGGCTGCTAGCCATGATGGGGGGCTAGCGCAGGCTGGTGGGCTCGCCAGGCTCAAACTCCAAGCACCGACTGACGCCCTTGACTGCCCACAGCGCCCGCTAGGCCACCAGAACCAGAGTTGCATTTCGGCCGGGGGGGTGTCTGCGCGCTGTGGAGCATCCCACTTCCATCATTTCCGCTCTCAGGTCATCACCACTCGACTCGAACACACCCACCATCCCTTTCCGACCCAGCAGTCTCTCCCGAGGCTCCATTTCCACGCCTGTGCGACATGCCAGGCACAGTTCCAGTGGTGTGCTCGTGTTAGGGTTAATTCCGTGTGTCTACAAGGTGTTTGGCATGGCATGGCTGACCGGATCCAGGATATGGACGCCCTTGGAGAAAAGGCTCCTGCTCCTAGCCATCCCATCTTTTCCCGCATCGACGACTTGACAGCAATCAATATATCCGCAGCACGGCCGGTTTAACGCTCCAGAACCTCATTTGAGATCCTCGCTTTTGTATCGATTATTGTGCTAGGCCACTAGTTGCGAGCATGGACGCAAGACCCCCAACACGTATTGGCCAGTCACCACGAGTCGACCATGAGAGAAGCAGCGTCATGATATCTACGACAGCCATCAGACTTGTGAGACAGAGATCGATCCGAGAAGTGCTGGTCAGGAAATATTATTGCTCAGCCTGATAGCCTGCTCACCAAACGCCGAAACCTCGTATGGAACGCACGGCTTCTCGCCGGAACACAATGGAGACTTCTCACCCTAAGCAGGGTATCTTCCAGTCGAACGGGCACCATATGAGACCCTCATTATGCAAAGCGGCTGTCGGAAAATGCTTGTACCACTCCTTCGCTTGTCGGCTCTTTCATCAATTGTTGTGGTGACAGCTCCCGGCAACAATCTGTTACCGACCAACGTTTGACAGGTAACAGTCGTGATTTGAACGAATCTTCCTTCCGGTTGAGCGCGAGTGACGCAGGATGTTTGTATTACGTCGGGCTCTACGAGTACGAGGACGAGTAACAACCAAGCTGGCTCATCACGAAAACTACGAGATTCAACCTAGCCTTGATAGGACTGACCATTGCAAGACCCTTGAGCTAACCAGGCATGGTGGTGGGACACCCGGGAAGCCAAGCAGCCTGCTCGAGCATGCTGTACGGAGTCAGTGGCCGCCAATTGTCTTTAGGGCCTAACTGTTCAGTCTCGGTTCCGCCCACTCTTTTGCTACTCTACAGGACGCCTCTTCCTCAAACAAAACGATCGCTGTGCCTGCGAAGGGCGCCCTGGGCAGGGCGCGATAAATGACGCGACACATTGCAGTTTTCGGCAATGTTCGGGGTCTGCTCAAGATCCGAAGTAAGTCTCGCGCCTACCGAACGGTACAAGTATTCTATAAGTGATCTCGGATCTTGTAAGGCTCTCCTCGAGACATCTCACAGCCTCACTCGCCAGGCTGACGAGATGGCCGAATGTTGCACAACGTCTACCCACTATGGTCGAGTCTCCTTTGGCGTCACGTGGCAAGCTGGACCCTTGGGCTTCGAGAAGAGTACGTGGATACCTGCTTCTCGGGCTATCGGATGTTTGGTGGAGTTTGCCCTCCATTCAACCATGACCGATACAGTGCGTAATCTCGCAATGGTCAGGCTTGTCCTGCCAAATGCATTCCTCGTTCAGAACAGCACGAGCAGAAGTCATCCATTACTCCGACATGCTCACGCGTGTTCGTGCAGGAGGGTGTGGTCACCATGTAATCATAGTGATGCAAGGAACTTCGAGCCTCTGGCGAGCAAACCAGACTGCACTGGGCAGGTGGCAGCTATTCTAGGCGAGCAGTAGACCTAGTGATTGCTGATCATCACGCAGCTAGGCTCTAGGCATGGTCTAGCGAGCGTTGTCAGGTCGGGAATGGTTCTGTGGTTGGTCCTGTCACCAGTGTTCGGGAGCTCTGAACCCCTCCAGCAATTAACTGCTGCGAATACGGAGTACCGTTATTCACGCGCTGTCAATCTCCATTGATGGATCTCAAGCGGGCTGACGATCGGAGGAGATTCCAGTGTCTACTGTATCGTTTTCATGGATCCCAATTCAGGATATGAGGGCCGTTGAAGCCACCGCAACAGTCAGAAGTAAGCATATATTGCTTCACCGTGCCATGCTGGTCACTGGTGTAGAATGACGCATCATGCGTCAAACTATTCCAAAGCTCAACCTAAAGACCTGGAAGCCAGAATGCCGACACTGTTGTACGTCCATCAGCCGGCAATTATCAATAGGCCGTGCACGCAGTAGGAAGCCCGTTGGCGAAGGAGCAGCAGGGCGAGCTTATGCCTCGAGCGATTTTCGACAAGGCTCAAATGTAGTGACCGCCCAACATCACCAAACAAGGCTGGCCTTTCATCCTGGAAAACATTGACTAATGAATTCCCACCCAATGCAGGAACGGGGGCACCGCTTAGGGAGTGGACAGTGAGAAATTTGACGCAAGCCCTCGCCGCAGTGGTACCGGGAGCTTGGGACGACGGCGGCCACTCCTTCGTTCAGTTGTGCTCTACACAAAGCCCAAGGCTCAAGTATTATTACGTTTCGCCTCATCCCTTTTTGAGATAGAAGGCGAAGTTTGGTTGCCGCATGCGGTGCGCTCCGGCAGAAAATTTGGTGTCCGCTTCATTCTCACTCAGGCTCGACATGCAGTGGAAACCCCCAACGGAATGCCGAGGCATGCACCGTTACTGGTTGAACATGCGCTTGACCACCGTGTCTCATCCATGGCATAGGTGGCATTTCTTCGAGAGCCTCGTCACGCACAGCTGCTGACCTGAATGGACAACGTACATAGTACCCTGACTGCCGAAAACACAGTCTGTCGGCCGCATCTTACTGGTTCTTTTCGGCCTACGAGTATATACCACAGCACTCGGCGATCAATAATGGTCGGAAATACCTCGTCGACCCAGCCTCGACCAGTGCCGATCATGACGAGTTCGCCGATACGAGAAGCAAGTGCCGTGCAAGTAGCCGCAGTTGAGTCTTCTGCCCATCCTTGCTCCTACTCGTTTAGCACGAGTACTCGCACTCAATGTCGACAAGCAGAGCGGCTTTCATCACGGCTGTCTGACCCGAAGCGCATTGAGCTGCGAACTTCATGTGTCTAATGGCCGATCCATCAACTCGCCGGCTTTGTTTCCCATCTTGATGAAACCTAGTTTCTTTGATCAACGATTCACGGGCTTTGCTATCTTCTTCCTCAGTATCCATGTGACCGAGATGCAACGCAGCCCTCGTGATCTCGCCGAAGCTTGATTTGACTTCTGGAGAGCCATGCACGTATCCTGCCAGACTCGAGTCTCCTCGAGGCTCCTCGAGGCGAGTATGTAAGATGGCAAGAGTAATTGCCCGAGCGCCACCTACGCCACCAGTCGACGAGCTTTCCATGTCCAGCCACTGGAATCCTGCTCAGCTGGATCAGGTTCGATTGGCCACCGCCGGTGTTACATGGGTGTACATTACACATGCAACGGCAGAACAATATGTAAGTCAAAAAGACTTGGCAGCGGCAATATTCACGTAGCGACTGATCTTTTCACCATTTCTCCGTTGTGCAGATTCGACTGACGGCCAAAGGTCAATGCCTACGTTGCCTTTCGCTTGCCGGGGTGTTCACACCGAGCCACATGAAGCCCGGCTGCTTGAACATTCGCAAATTCGCATGGCAAAGCTGGCTGGAACAACGATCACCGATCACCGAGCACTAACTTAACAGGTCAAAGGTATTTCACTAAAAAAACAATAGACTAGCTAAATGAATGTGAGGACAGTATTGCCTTACATGTCAATGGCATCAACGCACGCACTGAACACCACATGCCTGGGCTAGCGCCGTTCACGCAACGCAACACCGATGTCAGCAATTTCTCTTGATACAACCGTGCCCATACAGTCACGGCAGGACGTTTTCTTTGTGCACATGTGAAGCATTGTCGTCCATATTCTGATCCTATGTCATGCTTCCACTGTTAAACCGGGTTTGGCGAACATGCCGAAGTGCCTACTTTTGATCTTTTGCAAGCAGGGTGTCACCTTCGTCCTCGGCTGAAGTACACTCTCAGCACGATGTCTTGTGTCAGGGAACTATTACTCACCGGGCGATGGTGACTCGACTTGTGAAAACGCACTTCTGGGATCGTCCACGTGGAACGTGGTTGCGGCATGGCAGTGAGGGCACCTCTCCTTGGTCAGGGTGCGTCGATAGCGAACGTAACGAACAAGGGTTGAGGCAGCTAGCCACCCGTGCATTATCCTAGAGAGGACAATCAGCACACACCAGCCTCGATATGTTTTGAAAATTGCAATATCTAAAGGGTATCTCTCTCATGACGGGCAACTCACATTGCCACAAGCGCTCCAACGGAAGCGTATACCATCATGACGACAGAGTTCCACGACTCGGCCGCCGCAACAGTGGTAATGATGTACAGGATCAGGGAGGCAATAACGATGAAAACATCGAGAGCGAGGACCGAAAGTGAGGGCGCGTGATTGCCGTCTGAAAGCACTAGTGATCCCTGAGAGTGTCTTGATATAGCGCCTACCAGCACGATGGCAACGTTCAACACAAATGAGATGGTGAGGAATATGCCGAGAACGGCGAAGGCGGCGTTTCCGCTATTGTCCCCAGCAGCAAACGCAAGGCTCAGAGCCACCGCATCATTGAGCATGAGCAAGAAGCGGACACGGTCATCAAGACTCAGTTTGCTGCAGGTGTTGACGTTGAAGTTCTCTCGAAGTCTGGATGCCATTGGTTGAACGCGGACGTATTCGTAGTGAGATGCCATGGTTATACTGCAAAACAATCGACGAGCTAAGTGGGCGGAAGTAAAGCAGTATATGAAGGTCGAGATGCCCGGAAAAAAAGGACCCTCGACAGATCGAACTGGATGTTGTTGTGGTTATATGTCAAGGAAGGTCTGCGTACCCCGTACTCTGTACGTTGTCCTGATATGGCGAAATGGTGTTGCCTGGAGGATGAAATGAGCTAGCCTTTCCCCCTTTGGGAGTTGGCCCCAATGCTCCAACCTTGGGTTTCAGGAGATGCATAGCCACGCTCAGACAAGTGCCATAACGAGTGACGGATTGTTTCTTTCTTACTCGACTAGCCGCAAGAAGCGCCGTTAAGTGGGAAGATGTAGAGGAGTGACCTCAGTCCAGGGATGCTGTTGGTTAGATGACAGGCTAGTATGCACACCTTAAGGCGTGATGTTTCCAGGCCAGGGCAGCAGAAAACTGGACCTTGACACGAGGATATGCAGGGTGTTGAAATGCTTTCTCTAGAGCCTTGAGGCGCTCTGTCTCTGTGGTGCTATTTTAAGTCTGGCCGAAGAGGTGTCGCCAGGGCAAACATCAGAAACAACTTGAGACGGGCTCTCCACAAGTCACTATGGCGACATGACGCGTCTCTCTCCGAAGGGGCGTGACAAGCTATGACCGAGATCGGACATATTGAGAGTGAGTACCTTCGACGTCCAGTGTTAGTGCGATGATATGTGAGCAGTCTATACACACGAGCAGCTACTGTGAGTGCTTCAGGGTCACAGTCAGGCCAGCCTTGATGAAGTCGGCAATACTTCGGCTACTTTACAGGATCTAAGGCTTGGCGCCACCTTTCCCACACTGGAAACTTCACTTTGATGACCTGTAGATGTTACTAGCCCGTAAAGCTCAGAAGATATTTCGTGTCTTGGTCATAGATTTCCCAGGATTCAAATGCATAATGGCTGACGCCTCTTCAGCCCAAGCGCAGGCATCTGCCGACAATAGTTCTTACCCTCTTGGTACTACAAACCCGGACTCGGCTTCTCCCACCGAAGCCTCTTCAGCTTCAGTTAAGCGCAAAGTTGACGATCTAGGCCCGATGGACTCGAAGTTAGATGCCAGAGATGACAAGCGTCGTAAAGGAACAGCACCAGTCAAGGAAGAATATCTCGTCAAGTCAGACGATGTTGTCGAACCACAGCCTCCTCGAGACGAGGCTGATGATGATGCTGCAGAAGCCTTCCATCACAAAGACAGACAGTTTGCCGGCCACAATGCCAAGTCCAAGCGTCGTGAGAAGAAGACTGGTCAAAACAAGGCTCGAGACTTCGGCAGCTCAAGGGACGAAGTGGGCCTTTGCACATCTCGCGCACAAACCCCTGAGTTCTCCCCAGAAGAATGCAAATATGGGGAAAAGTGCAAGTTCGAACATGACCTGCGGAAGTACTTGCAGCAGCACAAGCGGCAGGATTTGACCACTTTCAACGGCGTGTGTCCTGTATGGCAGACAAAGGGAAGGTGTCCTGTCGGTTGGAAGTGTCGTTTCGTTGGATCTCATTCAGAGGAGGTTGAACGTGATGACGGACGACGAGAATTGATCCTGCTGCGGGATGAGACACGAATGGCCGAATACGCGGCAACATCAATCGAGGAGGAGGGGCCGGGAGTGGCCAATGCCATCAGTCCACAACAACGATTCGATCTCACGAAGCGAAAGGTTGGAACACCTAAGTCAGATCAGTTCTTGAAGTGGCTCGATGCTCAATCTCAGGGCCAGAGACAGCGGGTGGAAGGTGGCCGACCGAATCGAGCCCATCGCAACTCTTCGTCTCCCGAACCCGATCCAGAACAAAGCGCCGTGAACCGTGACAGCAAGCTAGATTCACGTGCCACCTTCGTCGATTCTCCTTTACGACCTTCCGAGAAGCGCAGGTTGTACTTTGGAGCCGAGACACCTGTCCTCGCGCCTCTGACGACGCAGGGCAATCTCCCCTTCCGGCGGTTGTGTACTTCATTCGGAGCCACTTTCACGTATTCAGAAATGGCCATGTCGTTACCTTTGATGCAGGGTCAAAAGTCCGAGTGGGCTCTAATCAAAGCCCATGAATCGGAAGTGCAGCCGCCGACCTTCTCCCTCAAGAACGGAAAGAACATTGTCTACGACTATGACCAAAGCAAAGATCTTTGTTTTGGTGCCCAGATCGCGGCAAACAAGCCATGGCTTGCGATCAAAGCTACCGAAATACTGACAACTCTCCTTCCGAAGGGCCTCCGTGTGGTCGATCTCAACGTGGGTTGCCCTATCGACTTGGTTTTCCGAGAGGGTGCCGGTTCGGCACTCATGGACACGCCTCCCAAGTTGGAAAAAATGCTTCGAGGAATGAATCTTGTGTCCGGCGAGACTCCCGTCACCGTCAAGATCCGTACGGGCACAAAAGACAAGCATCCCACGGCGCAAAAACTGGTGGAGAGACTTGTACTAGGTGCTGGCCAGACTGCGGGCGATCCCAGCGGAGTGGCAGCCATCACTCTTCACGGTAGATCAAGACAGCAAAGATATACCCGCTCGGCTGATTGGGACTACATCTCCGAGACTGCGACGCTGATCCAGAATTTCAATGAGACAGCAGACAGCGTAGCGGACACTGTTCACGAACCGGACGAGCGAGATATGCCAAATGGCCACAAAGGTTCGAGACATGGGAGAGTTTTCTTTGTCGGAAATGGAGACGTTTATTCTTATGAACATTATTATGACCATATTGAACACGCGAAGGTCGATGGCGTAATGGCTGCCAGAGGAGCTCTTATTAAGCCATGGCTTTTCGAAGAGATCGCGGCAGGACAGTACATCGACAAATCTTCATCGGAACGACTTCAAATCATTGAGAAGTTCTGTCGTTATGGCCTGGAGGCATGGGGAAGTGACGAGATCGGAGTAGGGCAGACTCGAAGGTTCCTGCTAGAATGGCTTAGTTTTGCTTGCCGCTATGTCCCCATCGGGCTGCTTGAATATCTGCCTCCGAACATACAGGATCGACCTCCTCGATACAAGGGAAGAGACGAGCTAGAGACTCTGATGGCTAGCGACAACTACTTGGACTGGATCAAACTCAGGTAAGCTCGTCTGATGTGCGTTTTTGTACTCCAACTGACGTGAGATGTAGTGAGATGTTTCTAGGTCCTGCCCACAAAGATTTCCAGTTCGTGCCGAAGCATAAGTCCAACGCATATGAGATGGAGGCGGAAGGATGATGGGGAACAATGATAGTGCCGTGGGCAATGCGCAAAGGCTGCAGTCTAGCATCGTTCTTTGCGTTTGACTAAAGCAAAGGACGGACGCGAGAAAGGTAGAGCTGTAAATCAATTCAGCGTAACAGCAATTGCTCATACGTTGCCAAATCCAGATTTTACGCTTGTGTTTTCTTGTACCTCGATGTCACTCTCCAGCCTGATGGGACTATACCGATATGCTGGAAGTTCATATCGATAAGTCTATCGCACGACCCTCACGCATAGACTGGTCCGCAGCAAGGACAACGGCAAGCGATCGAACAGCATCTATCATATGCTGCTCCAAGTTAAGGTCTTGCCAGATGGCCTCGAGTAGGAACTGTTGCTCTAGAGCACAAAGGGCATGGTGGTCTGGCTCGTCAGCCATAGACAAAATCTCATCCTTGCCGTCAGCGACACGATGTACGCAAAGTCGAGAAGTCTTTGTATGGCTGTTTACGTCTGCAGATCCAGTGTCATCCTCTTTCACAATCGACACGGAACCTCGCGGACCCATAATGTCTTTGACGAAATGCGCAGTCTCCGAGATCATCGGACCCCAGCCTGCTTCGTACCAACCTACCGAACCATCGGCGAATGTGACCTGAAGATGACCATAGTTGACTTGATCCGAAGCAATCTCATCGGAGAGGCGTACTCCCATGCCGCGCACCTGGACAGGAGCACTATCCGTAATTTGCAGCATGACATCCAGGTAGTGCACTCCACAGTCCACGACGGGACTGACATTCTTCAAGAGACGCTTGTGAAGCACCCATTCATGACCCGTGGAGCGCTGGTTGAGGTTCATACGCATGACGAATGGCGGGCCGAGAAGACGGGCTTGGTTAATGAACTCGACCCAACTTGCATGGTGTCGCAAGATGTAACCCACGACCAGTTTTCGACGGGTACGGTGTGCCGCGGCCACGACACGTTCGGCATCCGCGACGGTCAGCGCGAGTGGCTTCTCGACAAACACATGGGCACCTGCCTCCATGGCCGTTATGGCATATTGGGCATGTGTATCGGCATGGGTGTTGATCGACACCACGTCCGGCTTGAGAGCGAGCATGGCATCAAAGTCTGCAAACGTCAGGTAATCCTTCAGCTGGTCTGGAAGTGTCGCGCCGCTTCGGTTGACTAATCCAACGATCTGATATTCCGGATTCCCGTGGTAGGCAAGGGCGTGTGAACGTCCCATTTGTCCCATCCCAATCACTGCAACGGTCGTTACAGCTCTCTTACCAGCGTCGTGGCCAACATCCCTGCCGGAAGCAACGTCGGGCATTATGATGAGCGGGGGAGACAGATATCAGAACTAACGTAGCTCTTGTTGAAGCGGATGAAGGCGCACCTGAACACAGTGGGTACGTGTTACGCTGATGGGAGATTCGCAGTTGATCGACAAGGCGAAATCTGGCTGTCGTGAAACCCCACCGCCTGCTTCTTTGATAAGCAACTAAACGACCTGGACTTAGGCTCGATCGACAAATCCTGGCTAGTCAATCATAATCTCCATATGATAAGATTCGACCTCTATTGTTAGGTCTCGCTGAGCAATACCCTATACCCCTGATTTTTGAACCACAAGGCACGGATTGTATCCGTGTTGCTGATCCCATTTTGGACTAGCCCAACACGTGTCGGAGAGTTCACCTCACCCAAGGTATCGCCCTTGAAGCAGTATATTGGTGAAGTCGGTGTTTTCGAGACTCCTGGTCCTATACTCACTTGGTGGTGGGTTGTGGCCTTTGATCTGTGACTGATGTTGAGCTACAGAGACACCAAAATTGAGGACGAATTTGTTTATCACCGCAAGCCTCGACCAACATTTTTCCTTCCGACGCCCTTTTATCAAAGTCCAGATCTGGTCGAGTGTCTGCTACTCGCCAGAATTGGCCGTAAGAGCAGGAAAATTCGGACATTTGATTCGAATCAAGGTCGGGGAAGAGCGATGCTTCACAGAAGTTGTCTGGGGCCAACTGCCTATCCTATGCTCAAGAGGTCACTTTTCCAGCTCTTACATTCAACGCCACCTTCTGAGCTGCTTCCGACATCTCACCGTAGGCGCCCCCAATTGTCACAAAAGTATGGTCGCTTGCGGTCATCGTCAGAGCCTTGGTTCAGCTGCAAGATAGATTGGTCCAATCGTTCGCTAAGCGAATTGCACAGACTTCCATCGGTCGGGTCTAACCTTGGTCCTTGCCGGCCTCAGAATGCGGCTGTCCATGCCTTCATAGGACCGACCCCCGGTTTAGCCCCTCAGCCTCGCCATAGGGACAAGAATGACTAATGCACCCTTACTAACGCTATTTGAATACAACGGATAGCAGCACCTTACCCACACTGTTATGCTAGGGTAGGACTCCCCTTAATCTGAAGAGGCATAAAAGAAGGCTAGAAGGCGTCTTTTCTGCCGTCAACTTTGACGCTGATAACAAAATGATCCCACCAGCGCAGCTACATTCTTGGATACATCACGACAATCAAGCAGATACCAAAGCCCGTTCTTCACGCAAGAGCCAGGTTTTCCGTCATGTTGCAGCTCATCGAAAGCTGGAACGACTGCAACGGACCTGGAAGTTGAGAGCTTCCGCTCTCGACTTGTATCAAACGCTCCAAACGCCACAAGAGCGACATGCACAAGCAGTTGAGAAGCATTTCACTGCCGTGCTCGATCCTTTAAACACACTGCCGCTGCCTGCCACCGATGAAATCCGGAGTCTACTCCAGTTCGACCAAGAATATATCGTTCCAGCTCTGTCCCGCTGCTCGCTGCACAGGGTATCTCCTCCCGCGTATCTACAGGACGATGTGGCTGCGTATGGATATTTAGCAAGGACCGCAGCTATCAAAGCATGCTGCTCAGATCCTAAAGGATACAACCAAGCGCTCAGTTTGAAAGCTGAGGCCATGCGGCGACTTCGGGAGAGTCTACCACAACTGGAGGAATCAAATAGACTCCCTCGAGCAGTTCTGTCTCTGATGTTTGCGGAGTCGTGGTGCCACAACTATGAAGCGGCAAATGTTCACGTCCAGCTGCTTTGGGCAGTCAACGAACGCTACGGCTTGGACATCAATGACCTCATCAGTGTGCTATATCAGGATGTCCAACGTGCAGCTATGACTTTGACGAGAACAGGGTTCTTGATGCACGACAAACTTTGGGCCAGTCTTGAGGGCGAGTTATTTCACTCTCCAGCACCGAGGAAGAGCCTAGACAGTGGCCAAGAATTGCCCCTCGAACGGATCATGATCAAGATGCGCGGAGCGCTTACTGCTTTGGACATAACTCAGAGGGCTGAGAGCCCACAAAGCAGTCGAGATGCAGCAACATTCAAGTGTCTCCACGTCATGGCGTCTCTAATCGACCATTATCACGACACCACAGACCAGGTGGAGAAATACATGGCCCTGGCTGCGGTTTATCGTATTCGGCGAGCGGCAAATATGGAACGAGTGACCATTTGTGAAAACACCATGTTCGACTCTGGTAGAGTCGTTATACCAATGTTACGTGAGTTGCTAGCGGCCAGTTGTGGAGACCCTCCAGCCCTGCGACTATGGGCGTTGTACGTTGGCACCTTGGCAGGAGACGATTGGTTCGACCAGGAGTTCAATAACCACAGCAAGGAGATGGGATTTTGCGATTCCGGAATGATTAAAGGGTTTCTCGCTGGATTTGAACGTCCGGAACAGAGCCGATCGAATTGGGAAACGGTTTAAATCGAGGCGATTGGTCAATACCTAAGTTAGTGCTACCAAGACTCCCGGTTTCACGGTGATGCTACCGGTGCTGGGTATTCTAAGTCATGCAACCAGGCAACTACCGTCTCTGAATACACGAGTCTCCAGACGAAAGAATGGAGCTTCAATTCCCTCACCCTTATCAATCCAGCCTTGCGTCACCGGAAGCGAGAGATATATCATCCCTACTGGCACGCCATATGTAATTCAGCCTTACATTTGTAGCTGCACGAGACTTTTGTTTTGCCGCCTTTGGTCTAGCCTCCTCGTAATAGGAGTTGGGGAAGCCTCGACACCATTGACGCCCGGCCTCCTTACAAACCTCGTCTACCTAGCGATCAATGACCCTTAGGCCATCAGACCATGGAACCAAGATCGAGATTGACCGCACAAGCTAGGATGGTGGTCACTCTTGATGCTTGAGAGAACACCACATCATCACGACCTGGGACGAGGGACAGCGATGTGACAAACCTTTCGGTGCACATGTTGCCGCTATGAGCGGAACTCTCCCGCAGAGCGAAGCTTCTGGGTTGATGGTGCTTGAGGGACCTTCTCCCGAAGAATGGGCGCTGATCAAGGGTATGTTTGTCGAGTTGTACGTCCACCAGGGGAGGAAGCTATCCGAGGTGCAAAGGCTATTGGCCGAGCAATGTGGGTTTCATGCCACGCAAGTCCTTCTCTCGTCACCTTGCCAGGGAATTGGGCTGGCTGACACGAGGTCCAGGGAGAAAGCATATAAGAGACGAATTGCGCAATGGCAGGCCTTCAAAAACTACAAAGCCTCTGACAAGAAGGCCATCTCTGACACTGTCAAGGAGTTCCAAGATCCCAACAATGCGTCCATTCGGCTATACGGCAGGCCTGTCAAATGGGATAGAATAAAGCGCTTCAACAAAATCACGGGTCCCAGTCGAAAACGCCGATCAGCGCTGCCTTTCGAGACGAAGCTTGACCTGCAACTGCGCCCGGGTGCCTTTTCACCTGCTATCGAGAACGACGAGCGAATTCTTTTTTTGACTCAATCATATCTGGCCTGGAATGTCTCGAGATGGAAACCTCTTGGCTTCGACGGTCATACGAAGGGGCACTGTAGTCCCCCAGACGGTCTACCTGCTGCGTTCAACAGATGCTTCTACGATGCCATCCCCTTACTTTTGACAAAGCACACCTCGGAGGCATTCGAGAAGATCAACTTGGCTTGCAGTCTTGCATCGCAGTGCCTCCAAGATTGTCCATATTGGGTATTCTTACGTTTGTTGCGACTCTACGCATACCCTCTTTGGGCACAGTTTGGAGACGTGCGAAGCCACATGATAAGGTATCTGCGATTATTGGCCTCCCGCACTTTGCCCATAGGCCATCCCTTGAACAATCTGCTTGACACGTGGACTGAGGCTGGCATGGAGCCCGACAAAGACAGGCTTGCCGCCCTTCTCCGCCTCACCTCTGACTTTATCGGACCCTCAAGTCTATTGGAGGCTGAAGAGTGGGCTTGGGTTCAAGACGAGATCTGCTCGCTACATTATCAACTTGGAGGCTTCGATGATGCTTTGCGGATTGCCGAGAGACTTGCTGGCGAAACTAAGGTTCCCCTAGGTGTTCGAATCAGCTCCCTACAGATGGTAGCAAGGCAACATCTGCACCAAGACAACATTGAGGAGGCCGAGTCAATTCTTCTTGACACTTTGAATCTTTGTGATCAAGCGCCAGATGATTGCGAAGCAGACTGCTTCGTGGCACAGTCTTATTCTGACCTTGGATATGTGTCTTACATGAGAGGAGATCATGAGCGGAGCGCAATCCTCTTTCGGTCGGCACTGAACAAAGCCAGAGAAGTCCAGAATTCGGGCAACGCATCATCCATCCAGTGTCGAATCGAGGCTACAAGACAGCAAGGTCATACAGACGACCCTAACCCTGCAGAGACATCTTCAGGGGCAACGCAAACCAACAGTAGATGGGCACTTTGGGCATTTTGTCGACCCTTCTCATAACACCCTCTGACATACCAGGTGCTCGACGAATGAGATGTCTTTCACCCATTGTTTCAACACCAGTCGCTGAGGCCTCTTCACTGTCCTGTCTAGGAGACGAGTTGTCTCCCTGTGACATGTTCTCCCTATGCAAATCTGCGTGGCCCAACTTCACAGGTGCAACTCGAATCCAAACGTCTCGAGAGATCAAAATTGACGTCGGTATTTGTGCAACCACCCAGAATCTCCTTGTTCTTCTGTTCCTTCTTTGTTCCGTTCAGCTACAATGTTCAACATCATAGTCCGTTTCTTTCATCTGAATCACATATTCTTGTGTCTGTCTTTGTTCCCTATTGCACAAAGTACAAGTATCTTTGTTACCCATTTTCTTTAGCCTTGTGGCCACTAATGGGAGGATCTCAGAGATGGATAACTTCAGGTTCGCGCTCCGGACATGCTGGATCTTCCAAAAGTTCTGCGATTTTTGGATTCTACTCTGAGTTTTGTCGACGACAGGGCTAGATTGATCAGACAAGCACGGTAAGAAAGAAGATTCAGCAGCGTCAACCGAACCACCTACGCTCAGCCCAGCTCTACAGCTGAGACTACAACTTTTACACGGTAAGACTTTCTATATCCTCCCATCTCCACAGCCTGCTTAGCAGGGAAATCTAACAAGATGCATATCCAGAACATCCCACGAGAGTACGTCTCAGTGCTAACTAAAATCCTCCAGTTCCCTCCTAACGTCGACGTACGCGAACATATCAAATCCTTGGCAAGTCTCATCAAACCTCTGCCTTACACCCTTCGCACCAGCCGGGTTGAGAGAGTAATCCTTCGACATCAGGGGAACCTTTGCAGTGTTCACAACTTTCTAGACTGCGAGACCGTGGAGACCATCTTGTGCAAGATCAAGGTCGAAATCGGTTCTCGCCTGAACAGTCTCGTCAGCCAATGCCAACTCCTCACTCCCGAGCAACGAACATGCATCACAGGACTTCGGCAATTGCACGCTCTTTGGACACCGCGAGGCGAGTTCGAAATGACCTTTATGTGCTGCGCCGACGATATCAAGTGGAAATATGAGACATCGCAATGCGAGGCATGCATCATCAGTCGGATTGCCGGCGATTTGCAGACCATGCTCAATCTGAGATGTATCGTGAGATCACGCGCGACGAGCAAGCACATTGAGAAGCATGGGCTTCCACGGCTGCAGGCTTGGATTGCGGGTTGGATTGAGCATCTACGTCACCACCTTGCAAAGACAGGACAGATCATGGATTTGGAAAAGGTCATTGCAGAGAACGAAGAGGCTGCGGCTGCTTTGAAGAGGGCGAGAGGCAAGATACATGAGTTCCGGACAAAACAGCATGGCATCATTCACGTGGATTCCTGGAAGCATGGTGAACACAGTCGAACTGGAAATTCGACAGTACGACCTGCGAAAGAAGAAGCTGATGCCGAGACCGTTGTCAGTGCGGATCCCAGCTCCAAAGGTCAGAGTCCTTACGGTGGTCGAGTGTCGCTGATGCGAGCCAAATCGGAGACAGTGTACAGTGTCGATCTTGAGAATCTCGGGGCTGGTCCATCAGTGGTGCAGCAATGTGAGATTGGGGAGCAGGAGCAGGAGCCGGAGCAGGAGCCATACATTCCACCCAGACAGAACTGGACAAAAGTGCCTGTTCCTCCAACTATTCCGCGTTCAGTGGCACAATCAAATCCACCAGCTCCTACCTGCAGAGATAGCTGGGAGACCGAACCATTGGCGAGCACCCAAGTTTCACAGGCAGTGTCAACCCCCTACCCGCATCCTCAGCAGTATGCAGCACGCCCTCTTCAGCCCCGAGCAGGTCCAGCAGAGACATATGAGAAGTTGATCGGATCCTTCCCTGCCGACTCTGTCGCCGAGATCATTGAGCTGTACGACGACGAAGAACAATCGAGTGAGCCCACTCTCGAAACACTACCACAAACCACTTACAGTCCTCACCAAAATCCACATCTACATCCACAATCGCACTCGCACTCCCACTCGGACAGACAAGCACCACCACCGTCGCCAGCTGTCTATAAACACACACATCCACAACCCGCCACAGACAGCAACGCCTCCTTCAACAAGTTAGGACAAGGGAGCGCAGCTGCAACGGCCATCTTCATCCTCGACGAAAGCTGCACCAGCACCAGCACCGGCAGTGGTCCTCCTGCCCCGCCACATCAGCAACCATCAACTTGTTCCTCGTCTCGATGGGAAGATTTCTACGAAAGCCAAACCAGACTACGTGATGATTTGAATTGGTTTTATCGCTCTCAGAGAACGTGACAACAACGTAATACCCAGGAATAACCAATCGCTTACGGACACGGACTGGCGGCACCAGGGCCGTTCAAGTCACTTCTGTCTTTGTCAAGTTCAAGCTCAAGATTGTATAGTGGAATTATGGAATTATGGAGTCATGGAGTCATGGAGTTTCAGGCGTTTGGTTGCAGATCAAGATGTATCTCAAAACTGTCAAGTGTCATTCGTATAGCAACTATACTACTATACTACTCGGCACGTAAATCCCTAATATCTATTTGTGTTGTTCAAAATTCCTTCCAGCAGTACACACTCGTGAAATCATCCGCAGTGACGGCTCATACAACGCTAATCAAAGTAGACCACGTACGCAAGTCATGAGAGACGCCAGGCATAGAAGGACAGGAGTGGAAGAGTCTAGGAAGATTACGATCTTGGTGTTGAAAAGAAAGGCATGCGATTCCTTCGTTTCTTCTTTCTGTTGGTACATATTACCTGTCTGGTCTGATAAGACCCTCCATGCTTAGACGTTGTATATGATTCGTACGCATGACCGCAATCAAACTCCATTATATATCCTTTTGGAACAGCCCCAACAATCCGTCACCAAGAAGAAAAGAAAAACAAGTACAAATTGGACCGGCCAGCTCGGTTGTGTTTCTTTTGAAAAGCAGAAACCCAAGTATGAAGGGAGAAGAGTTCAGTCTGCGTGGAGGATAGTCGGGCTCCTCCCATGTAAAGTGCCAGCCATCCGGTCAGAAAAGGCTTTGGCATCAAAACCACTCTTTCGTCTAGTGCTCCGCCTGAGAGACTGCTTGACTTCCTGCTCTTCCCGTGCTTCTTCGGCGAGCACTCTTGGACCATCCTGGTTTTCAAGGACTTGCTTCTGACTGCTGCGGGCTTGCTGCTTAGCATTCTCCATATTAATTTCTGGCGAGTTGACCACGGAGACCTTCGAGGCAAGATCAGCGTCAACCTTTTTCTGAGCAGCAATCCTGTCGCGTTGGTATCGCGCCGACACGTCGCCGCCTGTCCAAGCGGTATTCAAGAGCCGATCCCAGAATGTGAAGAAGGGTTGGGAAAAGTTGGTCTTGATGCCCCAGCTTTGATGATGGACATCGTGATAAGCGGCGTTGTTCGAGGTGACGTGTTGGAGAGGATCCCATGGAAATGCATAACCGCAGTGATCATCCACAGTCTTGATAGTAGAGCAGGTGAAGAACCACATTCCTTGCCGAATAGTCATGCCCGTCACGAGATAGGCAATTCCAGTACCCAACGTATCGAGCATGAATCCCTCGATTGGGTGGTTATATAGAGCACCGTAGGCATATGGAACGTAAAGCCGGTGGTGACGAGAATGGAGTGTGGTATATAAAAACTTGTTCATGTGCATGGCCCGGTGCAAGAAGTACTGCCAGGTGTCGACAATCAAGATAGCGACCGTGAACTGAACTGCAGGAATGCCTATCCAATAGATGAACTTGGCAGTAGACACCTCCCAGGATGCGAAAGTCTGAGGTTCATAAAGACCGCCACATAAAGCTGAGGCAAGTTGAGGGTAGGCGTGCAGTTTTCCTCCCAGTGCCTGGGCGTCCAAGCCGATGACCGCAAGCAGACTCGGTATGTATTGCTGTGCCTGACGAAGACGATAAGCCCACAGAGCGACATCGTATGCTTCTCTTCCCACGGTCTCCTCTGGATCGAAATACGCGACAGCCAGTCCAAAGAAAGTCTGGATGATTTGTTGCAGAACAACATCTCGAAACACCTCCCACCTCGTGACATGATTTCGCTTCAGCACCTCTGCTGGAGTATGTAGTCTGTATTTCGCGCAAAGATCAAAGACGTCGAGGATGTGGAAGAAACCAGAAACCACCCAATAGGCAATCACAGGAGCCAACAGTTGACAGACGATGTCCGGGACGCCAGGGATCATCGATGGACGAGGGGTGAGGGTGTAAGACGGAAGAGGAGGTAGACCCTGCAGTGTAGAGTTCGCCATGTTGTCAACCATACACGAGGAGGGTCGAAAATTCTCAAGAGAAGAGCCTTGGTTGTTCAAAGGGGGGTCTGAAGTATGTTAAGACGGGTGACTCGGAGGACTCGGATACTGAGTGAATAAGGAGCGTAAGGAGCGACAGGGCTGCGAGGGCCGGAGACAAAACCGGTTGGCTGAGTCAAAGTTGCGTGACAAAAGAAAAGAAGAGTAGCATGCGTGATTGAAGTGAATTAGAATGAAGAAATGAGCGCAAGAAGGGGTGGAGTGAGGTTCAAGGGGAGTCAAGATCGAGCATGGTTATTAAAACTGGTGATGGCTAGGAAAATGCAACATTTGCCTCCCGCCTTGTCCGCAGATTGCGATGACAAGGACAATACGGAGTAACGGCCTTCAACCAGCCGGATCTACTCTTCTCCGTCTCCGAAAGTGCCTCGCCACCAAAGTCACGTGCCGACGCACTGCCAAGCTCTCGGGCAAGCTGCCAAAAACAATGCACGACTGATCCACAGGCATGGCTAGAGCCAGAATTTCGTGTGGGTTGAAGTGAAGACCCCTCTAATTACAGGGAACAACAAAAAGCCTGCGTTTTTCTTTCCCATCTCTAGACACTCCACCTCCACAACTGTCCTGTTCTGTTCTCTCTGCTGTTGTCTTTCTAGCAGCAATTCAAAATGATTATCTACAGGGTGCGCATCCCTGATTCTGGCCATAAAGGCCAGAGTCGCCAGCCTGCCCCGCTCTGAAAAGAATTCCGCACTAACTCGCTCATTCACAGGACCTCATTACCGGAGATGAGATCTGCTCGGATACCTCTAAGATCATCGACGCTGGCAATGGCCTGTGGGAAATCGATGGCAAGATGATCAAGAAGGGCGCCGAGAACTTCGGTTCGTCTCCAAACAATGTGCTTCTTGGGGTTTGATCTGACAAGCATTAGTTCTCGAGGGTGCCAATCCATCTGCCGAAGGTGAAGACGAAGACGGCGGTGAAGATTCTGGCGACAACCAACCGGTTCTCGATCTTGCCGACCAGTTCAGACTCCAGAAATTGGAGGGTGGTATGACCAAGAAGTCATATCAGAGTGAACTCAAGAGTAGGTCAAGGTCATATACCTCAAGTGCCTGGGTGTTAACCTTTCCTCAGAATACATGAAGGCCCTTACCGAGAAACTGAAGGAGATTGGTAAATCTGAGGAAGACATCAAAAAGTTCCAATCCGAAGCACCTGCTGCCGCCAAAAAGATCATCGGCAACTGGGACAACTACGATATCTACCAGGGTGAGTCCATGGCTGAGAACGGCATGTATGTCCTCGTCGACTTCCGTGAGGACGGTTTGACTCCCTACATCACCGTCTGGAAGTGGGGCCTCGAGGAGTACAAGGTGTAAATGAGAGCTTGGAGCTCCCTCAACTTGGTGGTGACGTCCTTGGAGCGCTAGCGAGACGACCTGATGAAAATGGCGAATGCAGAACGGTAGCATTTCATGGAGCAAGCATATTGAGAAATAGAATATGCCAGGGAATTGAACGGTGTTGCGGGTCACTTTTTCTTTGTGCCCGGCTCACTGTAACTTGCTGTTGGTCGTGAACTGAGCGATCCACATGCTCTACGTTCTTTTCCTCCCTTGGCCCCTCGCCGAACCACTCCATCAAGAACGTCAGAAGTGTATCATTGATCGTGGGCGAATTAGACCATTACTCGACGTTCTCCATTGCGATGTGCAAGTTCTCGTTGGCTAGCCATACTAGACCTCATGTTCGTTTATCGCACTGGCTGATAACGTGGCGGATGTTGATGTTAATTGGTAACCGTCGATTGAAAGACAGGCCATTGCTGCACGTAAATCAGTAAATCATTGGGTTCTCCGCAAGCCTCAATACGAGACAGATTTTGTTCTGCTGCTGTAGGCGAAGCCGGCTGTCTGACGACGGTGATTTCCGCTTACGCCGCACAAAATACTCCAGATAGGCAAGAACCACCGTCAGACATTACAGAATACGGAAATCTCCCCTCCCCTCTCCTCTCTCTTCTCGAGCACTCCCATCCGTTTTACTCGTGTGCCTTGCTCCAGAACCTCCTCTATTCTTCCGCATGATATTTTCAGAAGAATCACTATTTGAATGCTGGGGTAACATCATCTGCCGTCATGGCGCCTGTGCGACTTATACTTCTACTTGCTGTCTTCATTACCCTCATCAATTGCCTTCCGCCTGCGCAGTGCCATTCCTCGCTGCGGCCGAAGGTATCCTACCCTGCGAGGGAAAGGCCCGGCGGACCTTTCAGGAGATTCAGAGATTCTATCATCGAGAAAATCTGGACCATACCCGGCAAGAATGGAGAGGAGGAGTGTTCCGGCTCAGAACTCACCCCGCGACTACCTGCGCGGTTCCATATACGCTACGGCGACGATGTAGTCCTGCGCTTCCAGATCAGGACCGAAGACGAAGCAAAGGCTCTCTCTAAAGTCATAAGGATGTTATACATTGATGTCTGGGATGCCACAGACGACTGGGTCGACATAAGGATACAAAAGGACGTCTTACCCTCCTTCATTGGACTACTCCCGTCATCTCTACACCACACATACAAGCCTCTCATTCACGACCTGCCACGGGCGGTCTACGACACTTATCCGAGTTCTCCTTACTCACTAGAAACCCCTCTTCTCTCAAGCCTCACAACTCTTCACCGCGGTCGAACCCACTTTGGTACGCCGCAGGACCTCTTTTTCCAAGATTACCAGCCACTTTCAGTCCTTTACCCTTGGCTACGCCTGATAGCCTCTATGTTTCCTACACATGCAGAATTGATCAACATTGGTCAGTCACCAGAAGGACGAGACATACATGGGTTACGGATAGGTGCCAAAACACAGCCCGGTGATGAACATGAGGTTCGGCATACTCTACTGATTGTTGGTGGCACCCATGCAAGAGAATGGATTAGTGTGTCAACTGCTGCGTACGTGGCGTACAACCTGGTTACTCGCTATGGTCACCCCCATTTTCCTGCAGTGACTAAAATGCTAGATCACTTCGACCTAGTTTTTATTCCTGTACTCAACCCAGATGGCTACGAATACACCTGGACCACCGACAGGTTCTGGCGCAAGAATAGACAGTCGACTCATCTTCCGTTCTGTCCCGGCATCGACCTCGACCGCTCGTTTCGTTTCGAATGGGACGGTCATGATTTGGATAATGCTTGTAGTGACGATTATCCTGGACCAGCACCATTAGCAGCCAAGGAAGCTCAGCTGCTGACCGATTGGGCGAAAGGTGAGAAACAGGACAATAATGTGACGTTTGTGTCGTACCTGGATTTTCATTCTTACTCACAAGAGATCCTCTACCCTTACAGCTACACCTGCGACATCGACCCACCAAATCTCGAGGATCTCGAGGAAGTGGCACTTGGCTTAGCCAAGTCATTCCGACTGACGAATGGCCACTACTATGATGTTGAAAGTGCCTGTTCAGGAAGCACCACTTTCCGTGACAAAGTTGGCAGGACCCGTGTCCAAGTTGATCCACAAGGAGGATCTGCTCTGGACTTTTTCTACCACGATCTCGACGTCAAGCTTGCGTTTCAAATCAAGCTTCGCGACACAGGTACTTATGGCTTCTTGTTACCAAAGTCTCAAATTGTGCCTACTGGAGAAGAAGCATATGAAGGTGTCATGGCTCTTGGGCGATGGCTGTTGGGTAATCACGGCATTGAAAGCATTGATCCTGAGGCCGTCTGGGGTGTGGAGACTGAGCCTACCACAACCCAAGATGGACAGGACCAATATCAAAATAATGAGTACGAGGACTATGAAGATGATGACGAAGGGTGGCAAGATCTCAGAAAGAGACGTCGACGTCGTTGATGATTATCTTTTTTTCTCAGGACGACGAATATTTATCAATGTTTGTTCTTTTGCGATGTAGCAATATGGGTACTATGGTCGGCGGAAGGCAAAAAGTGAAGTGCTTGTTTGCACAATAATCAAATGCAGGGCTTTCGAAAGCAATTGTCTTCTCCTCGTACAGTCTGCTCAATGTACAGCACAAAGCACTTTTAAAAGGGACGATCGTATATTGCTTGTCCCGGGGAGTCGGATCCCATGAGACGTCGAATGGAGTGTTGTGCCTTTTGGTCGAGACATGGTACCGACCGGATATACTGCACAGTATACAGCCTCCACTCCTCTTTCCCGGATTGAAGGTGTCATCGACCATGACCTCGTGCAAGGGCGATGAGGAAATGCGCGTGGAAGGGAAAATCGAACGAAACGTGATTGCTTTTGGTCTAATACTAGCGTTGGCGAACGAGTTATTGTATGAGTCCCGATCACTGGTATGTAGTACGAATACTATGGCACCTCGAAAGAGGTTACTTGATCGATTGTTCCACGACCACTGTTGCCACGTTCGTTTGATGTTGGTCAATTAATTAATCGTATGAGATAGAAGTGCCCACCCTACCAAATGGAGAAAGCAAAGCAGAGCAACGCAAAGCATCGTCCAAGGCAGGCAGGCCTACGGAGTACGAACATCCGCGACGGTCCTCAGCGGCATCCATCTCCTGGAGGGCCAGACTTGACTGGACACACGAATCGATGCCAAACAATGTGCCATATCAATATCGCTAACCATTCATTCCCATGTCCAAGCCACCGGTGGTACTATGAATCAAAGCAAGGCAAAGCAAAGCACACGTCCTGATCCTGATCCTGATTCCCTAATTCCCGACTCCCTAATCTCACACACTCTCTGATCGTATCTCGTGTTCCATGACGAAAAGCGAAGGATCCTCGTCTCGTTTGTTTCGCTCCTTGTCGCCTTCCTGCTTGAAAGTTCCGACTCTATTCAAGGATCTAGCTAGGTAGGTGGGTAGGAAGGCAGACTTTCAACATCAAAAACATCCCCCCAAGGACCTTCAATAGCTCATGAGACTAACATGTCCATCTCCCAGCGCGGCACACGCAAGCAACATTCGATGCGGATGGTAGGCAGTCGCGACAATGGGGCTCTGGGTGCCGCGTCCAGCGAGACTGCCGCCGACGACACGCTCCAGCCTGCTAGGAAGAGGCTCAAAGACGCCCAGCGCGTCGCCGTTGGTGTTGTACGTGCGCACCTCGTGCCTGTCGGTGCCGACTGCGAAGACGGGGGCGTGTTCATGCACCGAGAGACTTCTTAGTAACGGCCCGTGGCCCGATCCGCCGCCCGCCGCGGCTGCTGCGACGGAAGAAGGGTGGTGTCCTCCGTCATTGACGTCGGGGCGTTTTATGTTGTTGTTGCTGCTGGTGGCGGCGAGGGTGAGAACGGCCCTGTCGCTGCGCAGGTCCCACAGCTTGACTTCCCCGTTGCGGCTGCCGGAGATCAACTCTCGCACACCGCCTCGCTGCATGTGGATGTTCGTGATCCACTGACGGTGTTCTCTCCAGATCTTGACCATTGCCGTGCGTGGGTTCAGCCGTTGGTCAAAAACCCGCACCACGCCGTCCCCGAAACCGGCGATGAAGATCTGCCCTGCGACTTGATCGCTCGTCAAGCTGGTTACACAGCTCGAGCTGCGCGCGGGAATGTCACCGACACATAACTCTGTCGCCGCGTTCCAGACCTTGATCACTTTGACGTCGCCTGCAACCAATGCTTTGCCCTGGCCCTGCTGCCAGTCAAAGACGAGTCCGGCGTTCTTGTTGCTTGGTATCAGCTCTGTCAAGGCGCGGAAAGCCGTTATGACTTTGGCCTCTGACGACGACTGATAATTGCGGTAGACTTTAAGCACACCATCACTACTTCCAACCATCAAGAGTGGTTGGTCATCTTCGTTGAGGAATTTTGCGTCGTTGATCCTGCTTCCAATCGGGTTCCCGTTGCTGAAGCGACTGAGTTGTTCGTTCCGCTGAAAGTCCCAGATCGTGACCGTGTCTTTGTCGTCGGTCACCGCGAGATGATCGTCGAATTGGTGGAAGGCAAGGCGCATAGGTTGGTTTTGGTTGTTCAGAAAGCCTTCCAGGCGCGTCCATTTAGCGTTTCCTGCTATACCCTTGAGAGGTTGGTTGTCCGCAATGATCTTCTCGTTGCGATTACGTCGCCAGAGACGTGAATTGTAGTCCGCTGAGCCTGGTTCATCTGGGTCGTTGGGTCGCATTTGCGGCTCGCGGAAGTACTCTGTCGACCATTCCAAAAGGGTACTCGTCAGAGGCAAGCGCCCCTTCTGCTTTGGATCTAGAGCAACATAGCCGGCGGAAGTTGGCAGGACTGCAGACTGGTAATGACCAACGGCACCATAAGCATCGGCAGTCTCGGGTGCTCGACTCCATTCAGGTGGTAGGCGACCGCGTGGAGTGTTGATCGGATGCACAGATTCTCTCGTCTTACTAGGCGATGTCTGGGGACTGTTTTCTTTGGAAGCGCTGGGTGTTTCTGAAGCTCCAAATGCCAGGTTGCGCAACGATGTTCCCGCTCGCTTTAGACTCAAAGAAAGGTAGCTCGTTTGTTTCTGCATCTGTGGCGGTGGCGTTCCTGGACGATTCTCCGCCTGCCTCAACGAAGCCATCGATGGTACTTTCTTCAATTGAGTCTCTTCTCGTTTGTTAGCGCGAAGGAGGTCGTCGATCACTCTCAAAGCCAATTGAGCTAGAGGTGAGTGATTGATCAAAGTGTCGTGGATGTAGTCCACCACCATGGAAGCATTCCGCGCAATCTCTGGGTGCGGGTCGATAGACAGTATCAAAATCTGCAGCCAAATGCAGCCATAGATGGTATTTGCCGAAATGGGCGGCTGACTAGCATTCGGTTCGAAGGCTGAAGCATCGTTGTCCTTGTACGGATGACGGTCTCTTTCTTCCACCAAAGATTCGTAAGCGACGACAAGGAACTTATTCTCGTAGCGTTTAACAAAGGCGGATAGAAACACCACCAATTCTTTCCGCACAAGTGTGCTGCCGTCTGATGTCATGAACAGCACCGACGACGCAATCCCTTCCTCAATCTGGGAGACCTGGTCCGTCAAGTCAGGAATGCCGATGAAGTTTGCGAGAGCGTGAAGCATCGAGGCTCGGACTTCCGGAACAGGATCGAGAGACAGCTCACAGAGTCTCGCATGGGCCATACATCGAATGCCCATCCATTTTGCATCAGCGTAGTCACACCACAACATGCTTAGGCACAGACAAGACCATTGCCGCAGCAAGGGGTTTTCCGGTTCTGCCATGTTGAGCAGGCAAGCGTTGAAAAGCTCGGGTAGGAGGCAGACTGTTTGTCCAGGTGGATATCTCTTGCAAAAAGTGGCCACAATGAATGCACACATGGCTCGATGCTCGCTAGCGTTCCCAACCGGGATATCGGAGCGTGGGTTCATGATTGAGATGAAGTAATGGATACCGTTATCCTTCAACAAATCACTCTGCACGGTGTAGTCGACGGCCATGATTCGTGCCCAGATGAAGACCATGACGGGCTTTAGCTCAAGCGATGCGGCTTGGAGCAACTTTACCACATAAGGAAAGATCCCAATACTCAAGGCGAGGTGCACAGCCCAGGGTCCAAGGTCAAGGAATTTGCTCAACAGAATCAGAGCTCGGAGCCGATGGACCTGACTTAAGAGCACTTGGAGCACTATTGGCAACTGATCTGGCGCATGGTCTTTCGTCGGTCCAGAGCTGAGGTAGACCTCGAATGCTGTGAGTTGCTCGGAGAAGAAGGTCGAGTGCTGATATTCGTACACACGTTTCCCTTCTTCGGCTTCACGAAGCATAGGGAGCTGTGCAAGTACCATTTCCATGGCCAAGTCCCAGCTCTGCCACAGGGGGTGATGGTGTGTCTCTGGAAGAGGAGGTGACGATATTGGATGGCAATGGTTTGCCCTCATGATGCGCTCGCTGAGCAAGAAGTTGCGGAAGAGCGCGGCGACCATGAGATCCTGTCGAAAGAGTTTCTTAAACAACGGTCGAGGAAGGATGTTCCACGCGACGGTATCAGTGATGGCTGTAAAGATCCAATTCAGCTCTCCTAACGGGCTCCGTCTATCCTGAAGACGACCCGGTACTGGGATTTTCCCATCCTCAAGAGAATGGCCGTTAGGAAGTGGATTTTGCAGGACAAACCATCTTAACGCAATATCGATCGGTGTTGTCAAACAACAGGTGAATAGATCAGCTGGGAGGTCCGGATTCGTCGGGAGCATCTCGGCCCTCCCACAAGCTGCAAGCTGGATACAGTCGCCGTAATTTTGCAGAGCAGCGTTAGGGTCTTTCTTCCTTGCCTCTTCATTCTCCTTCTCGTGCTTTGCGAGAAAGGTGTCGAAGTTGGCCACGATGTTGCCGGCATGAGAGACGTCGTAGACGAACAGACTTGGTCCACCTAGCCACGACTGCAGGTCATAGATGCCAACCGGGATGTACTGGGTGTAGTTCTTGTTGAAAACCCAGATCTCGCCGGATGCTGTGGGAAGAGGCACACCGTGGCCATTGTAGTGGAACAGGACTCGCTCGTCTTTCGCATTACGTCGTAATGATATACAAAATCTTTTGGTCTCATCAATGGAAGGATCCAGGTACTGCTTGTATCTGGTCCTCAAGCTCAGCGATTCGTATTGTTCCTGTAATCGCTTTCCGATTTGTTCCATGGTCTTTGTCGAGCCACTGCTGCTGCCAGTCGGGTCGACCCATGCCTCTAGTTTTGCAGTAGGGTTGGTCTTGATCACATCTGGAGGGTCCACCCCGATATTCAGACATATAGCCAGCGCGGCAGAGACGGTCTTCATCCGATCCTTCATCCGCCAGTCGACGCTAGGGTATTGCTTGGACTCTTGCGACTGCGAGCCATTGCTCTCGTGCCTCTTCTCCGTGTAATACATGTAGAAGGTCGAGTGCAACAGCGACAGGTACTCGTTCGACGTGTATTCATCATCCCAGCCATGTCGAATGTGTGCCAGCTTGTCCTCTGAGGGTGGGCTAGCTAATCCTCCTTTTGCTCGTGGGCCCAGGTCGCTCTTCGTCCGGTACAGAGGCGCCGGCCGTGCGGACAGGTAGTCTTCGGCTTCTGGGATGATTCTGGGAGAGGCGCCATTGGGCTGCTGGTGAGAGGAGCTCCCTTGGATTTGGCCATGCATCTGATGGGCAGAGGCTGTCGAGTATCGGGCGACATCACCGCCCAGGCCTCGTGATGAATGGTGGTTATATTCCTGCGTCACAGGCCTCGTACGGTAGGGCACGTCAAAGCCCAGGCCGACATGTGCTTGACTAGGCTGTGAAGCCATGGTGTACTCCTCAGGTGGACGTCTCGTTGTTGAAGCCAGGCAGGGATTTCGTATGCCTACAAGACATCAGTTCTGAGAAGGGCGCAGGGAGGCTGTCTCGTCAACATCATCCGCACACATTGCCTGGAGAGAAAGAGGGATGATGATGTTCAGTTGTCGCTACACAATTAAATTGACGGCGTTGTAAGACACTTGCCACTATTTGTGACAGGATAAGCCCGTTGTGACCATGATAGATCTAGTTGAGGGTGTCTTTGTGGTTCATTCTGGTGCGAATCCCAAAACCCCCAAGCTGCTCATCTGCCTTAATTTTTGGTGGATGCGGGGAATCACGAGGCTGCCAGTCCAAGTCCATTTAGTGGCTTAAACAACTCACTGACAACCTGTGCTGCCAGCCTCGTTGCCAGCCTCTTGAGGCTGTCAATCTGGGGCTTTCTACGAACAAATCATGGCAAGGTCAATGGTCACGGTATCTTCAACAACACATCCATGGTAGTGATTCTCCGTAATGTTCTCCCATTTTCATGGTATTGGTATTACACTTTGCAGCCTTCCCATGCCTCCAAACCACTACCAAAGATACGACCCTCCATTAGAAATAAAATAGCTTACATGGAGCCACTGAAAGCTGTGGAGAGCAGCTCTTCAACCATTTCATCGATGTCATCCTGCACGGCATGATTTGAACAACTCCAAAGAATGCTACTATAAAAAAAATCGAAGTGTATTTGAACAGAAGCATAGTGTGTCGTGGGTCTCAATGATAGAAATTCTCAAGCCACCGTGGGTTGACTGGCTCCCTGCTCTTCCTCCTCCAGTCGCCTCCTCCAGTTGGCCAGATTGTCGCTGAGCTCGACACCTTGGCCTGTGGGTGTCCGCTCCGAGTCAAACTGTGTGCTGATGCGATAGTTGGTCCGACTCGTGCTTTCCCACTGAGTTCGTAGAGTTTCTAGCTCCGAAGCCAGATTGTCCAAAGCAACAGATCCTCGTTCATCCCTGCCCAGGTCTTCATTGACAGAAACGTCCGTCAAGGTCGAATGGCTCTCATCACGGCTGTGGCCGACAATTCCGTTGGGAAGAGGCTGCAGTTGCGACTGTCGTCTGTAGTTGCCCACAGATTGGCCGACCTGATCGAGGAGCATGGTAACTCTGTCCTCAGCCTCTTCTGCTCTCTTCTCGAGCATCGAGTTCTCTGTTTTCAGCTGTTCAAGTTCTTTGCCGTATCTCTGCGAAGACTGTGACAGCTCCGCGTAGCTTCTCTTCTGCTTGTCACGGTCTGCTTGAACAGACGCGAGTTCGGATCGGAGACTCTCGATGTTACCTTGCAACAAGCTGATCTGTTGCCCGGTCTGCGTCTTCATCTCGTCAATCGCAGATTGCAACTGCTGTCGCTCGTTGTCCCAAGATGAGGCGTCCACATTCGCATTAGACATTGCACTGGCGCTTCTAGCGCTCTCCAGCTCTGTGGTCAGCTGTGAGTTTTGGGACTTGTACTTGGTGAGCTCCTCCTTCATCTTCTTCAACATTTTTTCGGTGCCTTTAACATAGTGCACTGCGGACTGATAGTCGTTTTCGAGTTGCTCGAGTTTCTCTTTGTAGGTGCTGTCGGCTTCTTGCATTCGACTTTCGAATTGATTCTTGGTCTCCTCATGCGCCTTGAGGCTTGCCTGTAGCTGTTGATCCAGCTCTCGGAGACGGTTCTGCTCTGGAGTGCCGAACCGAGAACTTGGGGAATGATCAAAGATCGGTGATCCTCTCATGGTGGATCCATTCAAGCCCCGTTCGCCCAGAAGATCCTTAAGTGCGCTATGTTGAACAGCCAAGGCGCTGGCATCCCTTTGGCTGATTTCTAGATTCGATCGCAACTCACGGAACTCGGATTGATGAGTCTGTGCATCCCGGAGGGCAGTTTGCAGTTGTCGCCGGATCTGGAGAGCTTCGCGATTTGACTGTTCTTGATATGCTTCCAGCCCTGCAATCCTTTCTTCTGCATTACGCAGCTTTTGTGCCGCCTTGTCAGCCGCTTCCTGGTTACGTTTGGCCAACGCTGACGCCTCATCGGCACTTGCTCTCAATGCTGCCAACTTCTGATCCGAGACAGCGTCATGCCTTGACGAAACATCCGACGAGGAAAGCCTGGCTAGGCCAGCAAGCAGAGCTTCCCGGTGTGTTGAAGCCTCCTTGGCATGAGTTTCGGCAAGTTCCTCGGCGTCCCGCAAGCGCTTAGAGGTATTCTCGAGCTCGGTGACTCTCTCCTCATGCTCGGCTTTGAGTTGAGACAATTTGCGCTCGGAAACTTCTCGGTGCTGGCGTTCTTCCTCAATCTGGCGTTCGTACAAACTTGCTTTGCCTGTAGAAGCTGCCACTGCTGCTTCCAAGGCAGCCATTGAGGCGACGTGACTCGAAAGCCGTGAAGAGGTGTCCTCATGTGATTTGGTCAGAGTTTCGTGCTCGACTCTGAGATTCCGCAGTTCGTCTTCGAGTTCAGCTCGCCTTCCAGCCTCAGCACGCGCAAGACTCTGGGCTTCATGTAGTTCTGCTCGGAGGCCTTCGAGCTCGGCAGGATTTCGACTCTTACTGAGCTCTTCATACCGAGTTTGCAAGGCATCCGCGGATTCCTCTGCAAGTTCCCGAGCCCGTCTTTCGGATGTAAGGTCGTTGGAGAGCGAATCAAGCTTGATCTTGTGCTCGGACTGCGCAGCCAAGGCCAAAGCAAGTCGCCTGCTCAAGTCTGTGAAGCGTTCTTGGTCGTCTGGCTCATGCGCCGCGTCCGGTAGAGGTGTACTTCGCTGGCTTCCACCGTGAGCAGCAAGTTTGGCACGAGCATATGCAGCTTCGGTCACAGCAGCATCGCGTTGATGCTCTACCTCAGCGACACGTTTGGCCATTGAGGATGCTTGTGCCTCCATAGCTTCCTGCATCTTGATCATTTCTGTTCGCATGTTCACAAACGCTTCCATAAGCGGCCGATCATCATCCGCAACTTGACTGACCACACGGTCGTCAAACGTGGGACTCGAGGTTATTGTTGCGTTGAAACCTTGCTTCCGTGCCAATGCTAGCTCCGAGGCATACCAAGCATTAGTCTTCTTGACTGATTCCAATTCTTTCAACAAGGCTTCTTGATGCGCATTCAACTTGGGCGACTTTGGTTCGTCGACTATGCTTCGTAGACTTCGTGAGTCACCTTCGCCATGATGGCGGCCAGATGACGAGCGACCAAGCAGACCGTCTTCAGTACTATCAATTGAGCTTTGAGCTCGCTGTGAGCGCAATGATCGCTGCCTTGCGACGCCGTTGCTGACCAAGGGGGCAGCCTCACCGGCTTCCATGGCCTTGGCTTTGCTCTCGGTTCTTTGGATCGGGGTCCTCCGACCATGAGTGCTCGGGCTGTTCTCTCGGCTCGGTCTGATGTTCTCCTTTTGTACTTCTCTGATGGCTGGGGCTTGCACCATGGTCTCGGTAGGGATGTTGCGAACGGAATCTGGTCCGGCGGATGGACCTCTTGTCTCGACTGGCGGGCCATTATACCTGCTCTTTGGTAGGTTTGCTGGGGACTGAGCCCCATTAAGGCGAGGTCCCGGAGCTTGTCCTTGTGGCGGAGGACCAGCAGAGCCCTGGGCAATGGAAGCACGCGGAAGTCTTGAAGCCTGCTGTTGAGAATCTGGCCGTTGAACAGGTCCACCTATGAACTGCTCACGAGCGGCACTCGGAGCTCTCTGACCATCTCGCGACGTCGATCGGATTGGTGGTGCGGAGCTTCTAACCTCCGTACTCGTGCTTGGACGTCTAGTTGGACTAGCTGGGCCTTTCATGTCGGCAGGTGCATCATTAGGGTACCTGATTTTGGCCGTGTCCAGGATGTAGACCATGCTCAATTCCTCGGCGTTGCGTGGTGCAGAACTGGGCTCGCCGGCCAGCACGATTATCTTGTCTCGGTACGAAGTCATGCTGTGACCGGACCTTGGCGACGGGGAGGGACCCATATTTTGGAAAGTATACCATCTCTTTGAGCTGATGCGGAATGCTGCAAGATCACCTAGATCAGTGCCTTCCTCGGTTCTACCGCCGAAGATGTACATGACGTCGCCAACCAGCGCAGCAGAATGGCCTTCTCGAGGTGCTGGAATATAGCCTATGCAATCTTCTTGTTTCCAGGAGTTTGTGGTAGGACTATAGGTCCAAACATCGTTGAACCACTGCGTTCCATTGGTGCCACCGAAGCTAACGAGAATTAGCATGACCATCAACTTTCAGATCTCGCGAACTTACAGGTATAGCTGGTCGTTGTAGCTCACAACAGTATGATTCGTTCTCGGAGGCGGTACCTTGCCGTTAGCAGGAGGCGAGTCGACCGAGTTTTGAATCAAGAACTCCCACTGATTAGTAGGATTTTGCAAGGCGTTCAGATCGAAAGCTATCAAGTCGTTGAAAAAATATCCTTCGACTTGGCCTCCGAAGATGTAGATTTTAGAACCCAGGATATTGAGTGTATGGCCGTATCGTCCCGATGGCCGGGGTCCTGGTGGTGATGCGCGGGACCATTGTCGGGAGGCTTCCAGAGTCAGCAAGCAGGTAGGGGTCATCGTTTGGGAATGAAATGCGACTCACAGGTATTAAGCAAGTACAAGGTATCATCAAGCACATCAGAGTCGTCCATTTTAGTGTCACCACCAAATACAATGAAAGCATTGCCAACAAGAAGAGCAGCATGTCCTACACGTGGGCCAGGCCCTTCGGAGACTGTTGCAATAGGGTAGCAGGTGAGGTTTCCACCTCCAGACTCGAGCATCCAAAGGTCGCCTCTGACCATTGAGCCATTGATCAAGCCTCCCATGATGTATATGTCGCCATCCTTGGAAGCGAGCGAATTGACGGCCGCGCCATAGCGAGGAAAAGGGTTCGATTGTGGAGTCGTGAAGTTCAGCCGTCGCTGCGACCAGGGGTATAGAGCAGCATTAGGGACTTGGGTTATCTGGCCACCAGCGGTAGTGGATGGGCGCGTCTAAGTATCACGATCAGCAATGGATCAATCGAATGCGAACGGACAAACCAACTCCGGACTCGGATTCCGATCTCTCTCGGCGAGGATATGATGGTCCTCCTGCTAGGCTCGAGTTCATCGAGTTCATCGAGCCATTGGGGCCTGCATTTGCCGGGGGGGGTGATTGCGTTTGTCGTTCTCCAGCTCTTTCAAGTACTCCATTCTCTACGGTTGAGGCAGTAGTTCCATCCGAGGTATGGATCTTGCGACTTGCGGGAGGAAGACCCGTCGACGGCGCGCTCTTTTTTGACTTGAACAGGAACGCCATGGCTGATGTCTTCCTCGTGTCTCAACGGCCAGGAATATGTAAGGTCGCGGCGTGCAACGAGTCTTTCATGCGGCAATGTCGAGTTCCTGTTCGCTCGAGGAAGGCTACCGGGGGTCGCAGGGCTCGTTTCAGGCTAACGATGAGCCCGAATCAAGCACATTTCATTGTTCGTCGTCGGGCTCGGTGGTGAGAAAGAGAAAAGGGAGCAGGAGTGAGCGAATACAATGGCCCCAGGTAAGAAAATTCGGGAGGTTGTAAAAGATGGCCGATGCGCACGCTGCGTCAAGGGCCCCGACGCGACGAGCTGAGCGCGATGCCCGGTCGTCTGATTGTTGGAGAGGAAGGAGAGTCTGTGCGTAGACGACGCTTGGAAGAGAGAGAGGCTGGTGCGGGAGGGGACGAAACGACCACGGGACGTCGACAATGATTCGATGACCTTTGATGACCTTTTCCCACAGCGTTGGGCACAGGATGGGAAAAAGAAATCCTACAACGTGTGGTGAAAGAATATCACGGGGGGATACGGGGTGCAGTCCTTCTCGTGAGTTGACTTTGGTGCTGAGGAACAGGTTCGCAGGCTCGCAGGTGCAGCAGGGTCGGAAATGGGTGTGGTGATTGGGGATGTGGAAGGATGGAGCACCAACTTCCAGGATCTTGGTCTGTTTCAGCGTCTCCTTTCTGGTCTAGCCGGTCGCGCTTAGAGCACTTGAATCGCCGGGCACGAGCAAGTCAGAGGCGCCTCTTGTGGCCCTCTAGGCCTAAGCATCGGACTCCCGGGCGGCCTATAACACGCGAAACGGCGCTGATCAGGCTGCCCCTAAATTGCCTTGGGACCTTTGCCTGGCCTGCCTCCTGCATCTAGCAAGGAGGGTACTCCTTGTACTCCGTAAGGACTGCCTAACTGAAGTCGAAGTACGGAGTACGGAGTACGAATACAATAACAACAACTCCCTCCCTGGCACTACAGTACAGTGCAAATCTTCGACCCTACCGTCTTTCCCCTGAATTACTACTTACCGGGCCACCGCCACGGATTACGGAGCATTCCTCCGTACGAGCATCGCCTGTGGGAGATCATCTCGAAAAGAAAATCCCGGCTTTTCTGCTGTCAAGATGCTGCCACATCACATCATCTCCCGCCTTTGATGCACAACAGGAGCTGTGAGAGCGCATCATGTGGCCCAGATCCGACACGTCGTGAACCCTACAAGCAACTCCATTTCCCTACATAGGCAATCCGACATCTCGGCTGGTTTTGGCACACACGCAGACTCTGGGTGCTGATTTGTGTGTTTCTCCTCCGTAGCCTCGCTGGCAACTTACCCACGTGATCCTCCGCTTATCATCCAAGAGGCCGTTATCACAGCATCATTGGGTCTTTCGTACACACCCTTCTCGTGCTCTAAAACATCTTATCACGTACTTTTTGCCTCGTCTTGTCAGCTCCTCAGGCACTTCCATCAACAGCCGAACGTGTTCAGGCTGTGTAGCATATTATTAGAATTAGAAATCCTGAAACCACATTCGCTCCTATCCCGCGGAAGAAAGAGGGCATCAGCGGCGACAATTCAGACACATTGTGTGCGACGACGGTGGGTGAAGCATCCATCTCTCTAGCCCGCAGGATCCGTGCCTGGTCCGATACGAATTGCGCCCGAGAACAAGACAAACGCCACCATCAACAATATGTCGTCGGACTCGCAGATGCAAGATGTCGACATCAAAACCTTCATCCACGGAATGCCCAAGTGCGAGCTCCACGTCCACCTGGAAGGCTGTCTCACACCGGGTCTGGCACGCCAACTCGCCGAGCGGAACAACCTTCCCCTCCCACCGTCTCTGTCGTCCCTCGATCCTTCTCAGACAGGGTACTCCTTTCACGATCTGACCTCGTTCCTAGCCGTCTACTATCCCAATCTCGAAGTTCTCCAGACAGAGCATGACTTCCGCGACCTGGCCGTGGACTACCTGACACGTGCCCACGCGCAGAATGTCAAACATGTCGAACTGTTCTTCGACCCTCAAGCCCATACGTCCCGAGGCGTACCCTTCCCGACTGTCATACGAGGCTACCGATTGGGCTTATTGATGGCGCAGCGTACACTAGGGGTATCAGCTAGCCTGATCCTTTGCTTCCTGCGTGACCAATCCCCGGAATATGCCATGGCCACGTTGATGGAAGCCTTGCCTTACAAAGACGCAATCATCGGCGTTGGCTTGGACTCGGACGAGCGGGATAATCCACCGTCCAAATTTGCTGCTGTTTTCCAACGAGCCAGTAAGGAAGGTTTCCTCCTGACTGCTCATGTGAGTAGATAGATCCTGTTGCCTCCACCGATTCTCTCCAGTCCACTGATCCCCTAGACATAGTGCGATATCGACCAGGCAAATTCCATCACTCACATCCGTCAATGCATCCACGAAATCCAAGTTGACCGTATTGACCATGGGACCAACATTGTCGAGGACGACTCGCTGATCGAAACCATCATATCCAAGAACATTGGCTTGACATGCTGCCCAGTGTCCAATTCCGTTGTGACTGCGGATTTCAAGGGACGCGAAATCCTCACCCTTCTCCGCCGCGGTGTCAAAGTCACTATCAATTCTGACGATCCAGCCTACTTCCGCGCTTATGTCAACGAAAACGTCGAAAAATTGGCGCGTGAATCGGATGTGACACGTAAAGAACTCATTCAGCTGCAACGGAATGCATTTGGCATTTCGTGGATTTCGTCCTGGCGAAGGAACCATTTCCTCGCCCTCTTGGACGATTACGAAGCTAAGATGATACAGAGTCTACCCATGGTTAACGGTGCATGAAATTTGAGCATACAACGGGAATGTAATTCTCAATGTTTGTATGTACGGCCCTCGGCAGCGTTTAGTCCTTTCTGCTCTCGAAAGAAACTTCGTCAAAGAACGTCGCGCGCAGTTGTACTATGGCCGCGATCTCGAGGATGAACTCTTGTAGAATAACAGCATTCGTTAATACATGGTTAAGGGTGGCTTGAGTCCGAGGTTCCCGGCCATCTCGACTGATTGGGGTGGCAGTGCCTGAATCTGGACCTTGAGCTAGAGATGGGCGCAATGACAGGGCATCGGCCTCAGGGTCCTGCTTCTTGCCTGCGTGAACCGGGAGAGACGCTGTAGCTTCAGTGGGTGTCTTCGTGTTGTAGATATCAATTTGGGTTCTTAGCAGCGATGTAGTGGAGGGCATTATGGGCCGGGCCGCTTCAGGGGCTGCCGTTATGCTATCAGTTTCATCTGTTCGCTGCGCTTGGCGAAGAGGCGACCGGCCCAAAGCACGTTCGGTCAGATTTGCTCGATGACTGCCAGACCTTGATATCTTACTGTCTATAGAGCCAAATTCGGTGGTCGGGATCTGTCTCCCTCTTGGGGTAGTCGGTCTCGACTGTGTCTTTGACGGCGAGATACTCCTTGGTCTGGTCACGGACACAGCAGTCTGCACTGACGAGGTTCTTGGATTTGGTGGTCGATCTCCTTCGTCTTCTGATAGTTCGTGTCTCCGCATAGATATCAGCTCATCCCATTGAGGGAATTGCGATTTCCACTGCCTAATTTGGTCTGCAAGCTCACTCAGAATGAACGTGATGTTGTATGCCGAATGCTCCTCTAGGCGGCCTTGAGCCCCGGGCAGTAACCAGCCTTGAAGGTTCATATACTCGCAAGCAGTCAAGGCCACCAGGGCTTCAGTGAGGTATAAATTCGTGACAGAATCATTTGAAAAGAAATTGCGCAAGAGCTGTGCAAGTGCCTCAAATAGTTTGCAATCTGGTGCAATGGTGATACTGTGTCCATTGATCAAGTCAGCATCTGCAGGGGGTGTGACAAAGCAACTATGCTGCTCGAGAAGAACCTGGCCATCCTGCAAGGCGTCCTGGTAGGATTGGTCTAGGTCAGAGTCTAATTGATCTTTGGCAATCGCCCCGGAGTGATCAAACAGTTTGTGTAGGTAGTTGTTCAGCGCATCCACGCCCTTTCGTGCTGCCTGAGTAGAGGCAACCTCAGTTCTAAAGAGAGTTCTTGGAACATGGCAGTGGTGTTTGCCAATGATAACCGACAATAGTTTCAGACAAGCGTTGACCGTCTCTGAGTGACTAGACTTCAAGCTCATCACTAGCAAATCCAGCAAGTTGAATAGATTCGGAGAAGGGCTATCGGCGATCTCAGAAAGTGCCTTCAATTGTTCGATGGATTTACTGCGACTGACGGACATACGCTGCCGTCGATGAGATTTGTCCCTAGAAACCCTGGGGGTATTTGGTGATGCCAGGAGATAGCCCAACATTCTGTCAACGAGCTGATAGTGATCTACTGCCAGAAGCATGCGAGATAAATGCGTAATGACTGCAGCTGTCGAACCCCCTTCCACATCAGATGACTCCAGCAGCGAGGGATAGAGGAGCTGTTGCACAAAAAGCACCTGAAAGTGGTCCAACAAGGTATCGCTGACCTCGATTGATTTGCAGTGATTGAGTGTGTCTTGCCAGAATGCTAGATATGAGAAAAAGGCTTTGACGGCTTGCTGAGAGTCTCGTGGTGATTCCGCCAACGAATCCACTGTCTCCGAGTAGTCGGACAGAGTGACGATAGCGAGTTTCGAAGACCGGTCAGCTATTGATGTTGATTGTCTGCTCAACCTGCTGTACAGAGCACCGAGACCACTAGCCATTTGTGGTGCCAGATCGCTTTCGATCATCCATGTCTCCAAGGGTTTGAATCTAGAGGCAGTTTCGGTCAGGTAGAGGAGTGCTGTCCGTGCAAAGTCGCCCACTGGGCCATCGTGGTGAACATACTGCACCAGCACGAAAAACAACGGGAATTGGCTTCTCCTAGTCTCGTCAATTCCATTTCGGCCACGGGTATTCTCTCGATCTGGGTAGAACCAAGCTGGAAGAATGTCTGGATCTAGCCTGATCTTTGTGGCAATCTCGAAGAGTAGTTCCACCAAGTCTGTTTCTAGACGCTCTTCAACGATGACTTGCCCTCCTATTGTGGCGTAGCAAACGAGATCCAGTAGAGACCTAGTGAACAGTTTGCTATCCAGTAAACCCTCGGCCTCGCCATTGATTAGAATGTGGAACAGCTGGGCGGCAACTTTGATGATATCGGTGTTTCGAGAGGACACGGCGAGTTTCGTGATGATGATGTAGGTCTGACTCGATGCTACATAGCGCAGACAGGAATGCGGCGCAGCTCGACGGGACTCGTCGTGGAGGATGTTCTCGAGACGTTGAAGGAGTTTCGTGGTGTATGTCAAGGCCGCGTCCTCCTCGCGCTCAACAGCACCACCTCGCCAGGTTTGCTAGGACGGTCAGCTGGGACGTGGACAGATAATCCGCATGCTTACAGTAAGTGTATTACAGATACTCTTGCAGGTAGCAAGACGCTCAGCAGGTGTGTTGGTTCTTTGTTTGGTCGGTGACGTGCCGGAGCCTGCGATCAGGCGCGTGAGCTGCCGGTCGCGCGACGTTAGACTCGATCATCCTCGTACAACTTCGAAGCTGCTGAGAGCACTCACAATATCCATGTCTTGTGACTCATATTGCAGGTCAAAAATGCTGCGCAAAGATTATTGATGCTGCGCCTCTGGAAGGATGCCTGGAGGACGCTGTCGACACATGCCTGTTGACAGGGTGTGAAAACAGGTAAGTGTAAGGGACTTGGTCACTTGAATGTCGCAGCTTCCATCAGGTTGGAGTCACCCAAGTCGCATGACTTGAAATGTGCCTACGGATACACAACTATCGATAAATATGGCTGTACTTTGTCGACGAGACTATTCTCGTCTCCAGATCTTGATTATCATGCCTCGAACTGCTGGGGGTTTGGAGTGCCTCGTGGTTGCCTGTATCTTTGACTCCTCTCCATTGTCGGGTCTTCAGCCTTGTGTCGACGCATACCCCTACGACTATTCAGGTGTCTATTGCGACTATGATGGCCAGAGAACGCCCAATCGCCATGTCCGATGACACTCATGCTCTTCCAACTCCCGAAACCTGTGTTGGAAATGTGCATTGCAATTGCATCGGCGTACAAGACCTTCGCCAGCCAACTCCTGAGGACAAGTTGTCGACGACGACACCCACAGGACAAGATTCCGAGCATGGCCATTCACTCGCCCAGATACGTCCTATAACACAACACCATGGCTCATCAGTATCGACGTTCTTCAACGGCCTGTTCAGCACTGCTATAGCTATCACCACCTTGGGCGCCAGTATCACATTCTCCTACGTCTTATCAAACGACACTGCTACCCCAACGTCGAAATCTCCAGCATTCTCGCAATACCAGGTTCAACAGTTCCTTGCCATAAGCTGGCTGTTGTTCCTGCTGGCCCTGGCCTTTGCATCCCTGGGATCTACCCTTTTGACATTCTTCAAGAACCACTGGATTGCCGACTGGGATGGGGCGAATGGAGAAACGTCCCAGATGACTGTTCAGATATACGCGGTCGTCGCCAGTGGCCTTCTTGGTGGCTTAATCATAGGCGCTTTTGCGCTCTTGTGCCTAGTGGTGATGGCTTTCTCTGCCGGAGTAGGATGGGCGGCCCTGTCTTTCACTGCATTCTTTGGCCTGGTCATCCTCTTCGCCGTTATGCATCAGGTGCCTTGGTCATGGAGGGACAACAAACCGTCCCTCCCAACAAGACATCATTCTGCATGAGACCAGCTATTTTGTTGAAACAATCCTTGGTGGCTACCGTACAATGGTTGCTGTCGGTATGGAGGACGAGCAAGGGTGATCTAGAGTGAGTAGGAGATAGTTACTATCAACAGTTTGTGAACTGACCACGAGGGATTCAGCTCTCTGTACCACACAAAGAGGCGTACATATGCACTGCTCAAAGTCGCAGACACATTTACCTATTACGAGAATCCGTCCCGGACAGCCAGTCGTCAGCAATGAAACCTCACGCACTCGGCGGCTTCCTCTTGTACGGCTCGGCCCATAGCGGTAGCAGTGGGAGTATCCATCAGTACACTGTCCAGCAGTAAGACGCACAATCCTCAGCCACATTCTGGTCGCCTAGGAATGTTTTTCTGAGGATCAAGGAAGGATCATGCATGGAACTCCTCAGTTCTTATTGCCCAAGTAACAAAGGGTTCAATCTCTTCTCTAGGTAAGGTAGTATGCCAGGGACATTACTTGCACTATGTTAAAACATTCACTTGACCTGAACCACCTACTTTCGCTTCTTATCGATAAGATCGCACAATTCGATCTTACTCGAGGTTTATTAGACGCAGCATTTGAGAGGCATGGAATTTTATTGATGCCTACAGTAATAGAAGAATGGCCGAGGAAGGGAAAAGTCTCCCGGCCTCGATGCTTGGTTGTGCTTGGTTGCGCGGTGATGGAAAGTGAGAGAATTTCACAACCCGACCTGACCTCGTGTCCGAAGGAATGATGTGGTATGCGTGGCTTTTGCGCTTGAACGCAGCAGGAGCTGAAGCCAGGTTTGAATTGGTGGCGGTGACTAAAAGAATAGGTCTCGTCGATTACTTGCGTGTGCATGGCCCAGGAGCACAACACTTGTGTATTTAGAAGTGCTTATTTGTTAGACTCCGATTGCGAGCCGTCTAGATCACACTCTTCCAAGACAAGCCTCGCAATTGTGGCCAGGGACTGAGGAATTGCCCCTTGTTACGAGTATCGCTGCCGCGGCGGAATCGTTTGACTGCCGGTGCCACGTCATTCTGGTTGCAGGTTGGTATTGTCGAGCTGAAAACATGATTTTTGTTCTAGCATCGTTCTTCATCATCCCGTGCGGAACAAATTGCTGATGAGACGTCCGGTAAAACTCGGATTCCAACACATTTGATTTGGACATGTCGTGTTGCTTTGAGGTAAACTTCAGCACATGCTTGGTTCAGATGACGCTCAACGAAATCAGTGCGGCTTGCATGTAGTCGCAAAAACTGTCGTAGTCAAATCGGGCCTTGTAGGATAGCCATGGGTGAGGGCGAGATCAATCAGAACTATCATCGCTGTCGGCCTTCCTTTTTTTGCCAGCTTTTCCCTTCTTCTTGGGGACAACATCATCGTCACTGTCTTCACTCTTTGCCTCTGATTTAGCTCTGCCCTTCTTCGATCCTTCGTCGGGTACACTTTCACATATGTCGGTCAAGAAATCAAACTGGCCGTCCTTCATCAAGGCGGCCTTAAGATGTTGTGCAGTCACACGCTTGGAGTGTTGGTCCTTGGCTTCCGCTGCCCCTTTCATCACCAACGTGATCATGAACAGTTCAAGAGCCTTGGCTGATAAAGGTCAGCATCATGATCACGGCATTCGACGAGCAATACTTACAAACAGCAGTAGGAGTTGCTTGAGCCACTTTCCCTACATCTTCGTCTGCTTGCATGATACGCTTTATGCGTGCAACTGGGAATTTGGTTCTAACGTCAATACCATGAGAGGGATCTGTTGTGGCAATGGGCATGACCGGTGGGGGGCCGGCGGAGGATTGCTCCGTCTTGATGGGCATGCCACTTCCAGGACCATTCGGATCATAATTGGGATCGAAGTCCTCGGCCGCAGACCGTCGAGTTCGAGGCATGTCGTCGTACTGTTGACCAAGTGTTTCTGGATAGGAAGGAAAAGATTGGACAGGTTGTTGTTGTTGGCCAGGATAATTTTGGGTGAAAGACTGGTGAGTCTGTGGGGGATAATATGAAGAATTAAACTGGTCGTAAGAATGTGGCAGGGATTGTGAGTGGCTTGACGGAAGAGCTTGGGTGGGTATGCTCGGAGTCCGGAATGCCTGTGGTGAATAAGCTTGTGGAAAGGACGATGCCGGGTTTGATGGTCGAGACGCGAAATAGGACGTCGACGGCGTGGTGTGTTGTGGCGAGAAGAATGGCGAGGCGTCGTAGGAGCCACGAGCAGAGACCGGGAAGCCTAGAGACACAGCGTGCTCTGGATGATACGAGGGAACGCGTGTGAGTTTTGGCGGCGGCGGCGCTGGTGGATTGACGCCTGATAAGTTGGGGGATTTAGGCCGGTAGTTAGTGTTGTTTGCGTTACTCATTGCTTAGGTGCTCCGTAGATTGGGATACTGGTAAGGCTTTCTGCTGGTGGAATTCTGGGTTGAGCAAGACATGGTTTGAGCGAGGGATTCTTATGGACGCGAGCTGTGTTCGTTTGCAGCACGCGAGTAGCCTTTCATGATTCCCACGACAGGTGAAGCGCAATCAGTGAGAGGCAGTGCAGGGGGTGCAAGCAGGGCGCGGTGTAGTCACGTGTCGGAGCACGAGGCTGACGAGGCTGAAGCGGTCCCAAATACTGGTGGTCGGGATGAGATGAGGGGTTGTGAGCAGCAACAACAGCCTGCGGCGCGCAAATGAGGGCGGGCACATGCTGCCTTTAATAAACATCGAGCCGGGCATCAGTTCGCTGGATCATCCGCCCTAAAAACAAGCCACTCCCGATTGGCGATTGGGCCAGCCAGAGAAACGCGTAGTCAGCTAATGGTCTCCACCGTTCATTGTTCACTTTTCAAACTCGCTGGGGCCAAGGCGTCACACATTATTGATATTTTGCATCATCACCATCAGCCTCGCCGCTTGTCTGATTCCAGACCATCATCAATCGTTTCGCCTTCGACCCTGTATCGTTCCATTGAGGACCGTGAATCTCTATCGTTCCATCGAGGCGCCATGACAGTGCTTGTAACTCCTCTTCTCTTGATGTTGACTACATCTCCCTGCGACCATTACACGCGCATTTCACCGTGGGAAGCGCAACGGTGAGCATTGAATCGTATTCCGTCATGGCTGCGCCTGCTTGTGCATTGATGATGGTATCCTCAATTAGCCCGCCAGCCTGGACATTTAGCAATCCGATACAGCCAAATGATGACAGAGCAAGTTGGAGATGATCATTCCAGAACATTGTTGCGAACGCGACAACCCAGTACTACCATCACTGTGGTCGTCAGTGAGCAACCGGAACGATGGTCGATGAAAGCATTTTGAAAAACTTGATCTAATCTGATGGCTATGATACACCCTAAGTCTTCAGCCTCTCTGAACTCGATGCTAAACTCGATGACATGATGAATTCGGTCATGATATCCAAGCCTTGCAAACGTTCCTCCCGACTCTCACCAAGAAACAGATTCACCACTGGCCATGCATGAATTCCTGCCTCGAGCTCCGAAGCTTTCACAGCAGCTCCATTGTGTTTCATGTGGTGAACCATATCCTGAATGCCCGGTCCAAAGACTTCCTCTGCGCCGTATACGACGCGATACCCATTGAGTGGTGACGCCTGTCTCCATCGGCCAGTGTTCAAGCCTGGGGAAATCACACTGTCCGACTTAGCTGCCTCCCCAGCATACTGCCAGGCATAAAGGTGCAAACTATTCCTGTCCAAATAATCACTCTTGGTGTTTTGATTCGAGTCCGAAATCAAGTGTGTCCACGGCGAAAGCAAAATAGCAATTCCTGGTCGGTGCAGGGATTGGAATTGAGGGTCCTGTTCCAGATGTCCGGGTTGCAACAGCATGCTCAAGACCAGTGTGGCTCCCGCAGAATCACCACTCACACAGATCTTCGCAGCCGAGCCATTCCCGAACGTCTCTCTCAGGAATTTATACCCGGCGCGAGTCTCGTTGAATTGAGTCGGCCATTGAGCATCTGGCACGAGGGTATATTCAAGCGCAAATACAGCAGGGTTTTTGAACCCACTCTCTTTCAGCCGGGTTGCCCAGGCCATTAAGAACTCCATGTAAAAGTAGGCCGACCCCATGCTGAATCCGCCACCTACAAGTGTCAGCACGCCCCTCGGCTTGTACTATCGTCCCAGTTCTACTTACCATGAACATAATAAATGATGATGTCCGGCTCAATCTCTGGGTTTTCAACAATCCAAAGTCCTCGAGCGCCGTATCTCACGACCTCTCGATAGAACATCGGACAATGAAGGTAGCCATGTCGTAATAGACGAAAGCGAAAGAATGGATAGGCCACCCACTTGGAGAAAAAGACTCTGCCAACACTGGCAGGAATACGTGCGAATGCGTATCGTACGCACCGGATGACTATATCTTGAAAGAGACTCGCATGCTGAGCAAAAGGAGACTGTTCATGCTGTTTGGTGAGGTATCTTTCCCGAATTAATTGGTATGGTAATTGCAAAACTGGATAGGTGAGCATGTAGCAGCCACTACAAGTAACCTGGCAACATACCTAAGAATGGAATGACTTTTAGTATCACAATAAGAAGTTCAGTGAAAGCCACCTGGAACAGCAGTTGAGGAATCAAAAAGACAACAAATGCCAGACAGTCGAGTCCGTTCACTGGCCCGAGGATCATAGTTCCAAGTCGAGATGACTGCTAGTAAGCAGAAGTGTAATTATGAAAGAAGGAAGACAAGGTCCAGAATGATTGATTGAGATAGCGACAGTGAGACTCGTTGGTAAGGACAGTGATAGATCTTTTCGCATGGTCCTACCTCTTACTCTTAGGGTAACAGAAATGGATGAGTAGAGAGCTGAGAGTCAGATGGCCTGAGACGAGGTCTAGTATCATATAGGTACATAGGAAAAGTATGGACATCTCCATACAGAGTACGAGTAACTAATAGTGTACTCGATACTCGAAGCTGATGACAATGCACTTCGCATGCATTGGTGGTGATCTCACCATCATCCATGGATTTTCCTTGGGCCGCCTGGCCAGGCCTTAGTCCCCATCCGTATTAGCTGGTAGAGCGGAATTTTGAATTTTTGGAGAAAGAACGCTAACAAGGCTGGGCCGTTAGCCTCGCGGTTTGCGAAAGAATAGAGACTCGTTTGTCAACTGCGCTTCCAGTGCACGAGCAGAAACTGTGCCACGGCATTATCACCATGTCACCACCATCTCTTGTACAATAGCGATATCTACGCGAACTTCTCATGAACAGTTGATTGTCGTTTCAAATGTCGGTCAATGGCGTTTGATCACAAGCGCGCAGCCGCTGTTTTGACCAGATTGCTGGACTTCGAGTCTTCCTCACCCGATACACCCTCGAATTTCTACCATCGTTCGTCATGGCTTCGGTGACCTTAGATGCCTCTCTGGTTGAATTCGCGCAGTATGTCCTTGTGCGATGAACGCTTCGCTGGCAATCTCAACTAACTGCTGCAGTTCTTTGCCGATGGAAAAAGTGCCTGATAAACTTCACTGTGCCACTTGTCAGAAAATCAACCTCAACGCCTACAAAACATCATGTTGCGACGAGTCAATATGCGAGTCTTGTCAGTCGAGTTCTATGTGTTCTGAATTGATGGAGACTAATTGAACGACAGGTTTTACTCGGTCTTGCGACATCAGTTGCCCCAAATGCGACCACAGACCATTCACAGCCGACACATGCAAGCAACACCGTTCCATGCGAAACACAGTCAAGGCTTGGTTGAAGTTGCAGCAGAAAGAAAAGGCAGAGGAACTGGCTAAACCCAATGCCGCCGATGAGACTCCACAATCCAATACGGCGCAAAGCGTGGAAGACAACATTCAGGAGGAGAAAGCTGTGGATGAGTCCACCATAGAGCCGCCAGTCAAAGAGGGCGACAGTGAGGATGCGGCTACTGGTGCTGATCTCCAGGCATCGATAGAGGTACTTGCATTCACTTGTTTGGTTTATTCAATCTCTAACCGCGTCCCAGGATCACGACCTCGAAGATGCTGAGCATCTAGACGATGACATCGATATCCAAGTAGACCTAGACGACGACCACCGTGAAATAGCTTTACAGCCTGTCAAAAGCGTCGAGGCCTCAACCGTTGACCAAGCTGCACCTCCGACTGGGCCAAGGGCGCAGGCACGCGAGCAGTTCAACTCGGACACCGATGGCATGGGTGGAATGGATTTTCAAAACATGATGAATGGCATGAACAACATGGACATGAATCAAATGATGCAGATGATGGCAGCCAGTGGAATGGGCGGGTTCAATCCAATGATGGGTGAGTTTTCTTCTCAGAGCCATTCCTTTTGACGGCCACTGACTTTAAGCAGGAATGCCTGTGGGGATGAATCCAATGTCGTCCGGTATGTTTGGCGGTTTTGGAGGTTCGAAGGGCATGAATGGAATGAATGCTATGAACATGGGAATGAATTTCAATCCAAATCAAGGCATGTTCTGGAATAATCAAAACAACAGTATGTGGCAGAATAATAATGCAAATGCATTTCCGAATGCCATGGGCGGTGACTTTGGCCCAAACTATAGTTTCAATGGCGACTTCCAACAATCATACTCCAATGGTGATTTCCAAACTGGTTATTATCGTGGCTACGGTCGTGGCCGTGGTCGCGGTCGTGGGGGTTACGGTAGAGGTCGTGGTAACTTCTATCAGTATTCTCAATTCCAGCAGCAACAGGGATTTCATATCGGCACCGATCAACGAAAATCTACCGAGGATCATCCCAATGACACTACCAACGATCAGAAAATTGCCAACAAGCTCGTTGATACAACACACGAAGATAATGAATTCGCCCCGGGTGGTCAAGATGAGGTCCAGGAAGCTCTTGGAGAAGATTACCAGAAGCAAACGATCGAGGAGAGGCAGACTGAGGATACGGCTACTGCTTCAGATGCCACTGCCCAGCAGGGTGTTAACAATGAACAGAAGAAGGGGACTGAAGACCGAGCGCAAAGCGAAGAATATGCACCTATTGAGACATTTGAGTCGAGAACAGTGGAGCACAGAGACACCAACGGGAGTGTTGAGATGAATTCAATCCCGGGAGCTTACAGTGAAGATCTTAAAGGACCCATGCCGCCTCCATCTGCGCCTCTAGGTCCATCAGCCCAATATGGAGGCCGAGGTCATGGTAGATTTTCATCCCGTGGTCGTGGATCGATGCCCATGCCGAATGGGCATTTCGCTTCATCAGTAAAGCCTTTCACGCCCCCTGCTGAGCCAAAAGGGGTTGGTATTGTAGGTGCGCCAACAGGTCCTAGAGCGATGCGTGAACCTCCTCCTACTGCTGCTGCTGTTGCTCCTCCTCCTCCAGCCCCCTCGAGGCCAGATTCACGTGCGTCAGGGTCAGGCTTCCAGATTATGGGCAGAGCAACCAAGACGCAAGCACAACGATCACAGTCTCGTGAGAGCGAAAGGATCTCAAATCGAGACATTGAAGAAGATTCTACCGAAGATCGATCCAGGAGACCCTCAAGACAAGACAGCCACGCCAACTCGAAGCAGGACGCCGATGAGCAAGACTATCATGATAATCGCGATAAAGACAAGCGATATAGAAAATCGAATCGTGGTGACTATGATGACTATGACCGAGATTACCAAGATTTATCTCGGTCAGGCTCCATTGACCACAAATCATCGAGACGAGGTCGTGATGATAGGGACAGTTCATCGAAGTATCGATCGTCAAGATCCAGAAGGTACGATGAAGTCGATAGCAACGGCGACTACGAAATGGAAGATCACGAAGATCACTACGCCGAAAGCAGGAGTAAACACCGGAGCAGCAAGTCGTCGAAGTACGACGAGCGAGAACGAGATCGAGACCAATACCGACGCGAGAAAGATCGCGAGCGAGATCGGGATAGGGACCGAGATAGTCATCGGGACAGAGATGACAAGCCGCGCGAACGGGACCGTGATAAAGACAAGGACCGTGACCGCAAACGATCTCGACATGATCGACATCGGGAAGATGAGAAGAATCATAACTATGACTATGACTACGAGCACGAGGCACAAGACCAAGAATCGCGGCATCGTTCACGGCGGCACAAGAAGGACCATCGTCGTGATGTGGACGACGGGAATGATCATGTTACCGCTACCAGCACCAACGAGCGCTCCTCGCATCGGTCGACACCTTCAGTACAGCACGCCAATGCGGAGTCGGAGAAGGATCCTCATACTCTAGAGCGTGAGGCGAGAAACCGTGAGCGAATGCTGAAGGAGCAACAGCGGCGCGAGAAGGCAGCAAAGGCAGGTGGTGGTGGTGGTGGTGGGCGAAGAGTCACGTACAAATATGAAGATGAAATCGAGAGAGGCTTAATGGAAGGTGAGAGGGCGACTTCACGATGGAGGTGAACGGGCTTGACATTGCGATTCGAGTTGAACTTCGACTTGAGGATTCTTCTCTGATTGGAATAAGAAATCTTCACGAGCGCTTGACGCCAAACTTCGGACGTCTTTCCTCTTCTGTGGTGATGGTGACGGGTTGGCCGGTCATTGAATCTCACCTCTACACCAAATGGTCTCTCGCCCACCTGTGTACGGGCATGGTGACGGCGGAGTGCGCTACTCGTGAAATGAATGTAGAGCACACTCCCTGTCTTGCCCATGACAGAATCTGCTCGGAGCCCGACAGACCCATATACCGGTGACTTTAGCCGCTGCAGAAGCCATGACCAAAGAAAACTTCGTTGACGGGTCGACACCCGTCTCGAACTACGCTTCAACGCAGCAATTGGCAGGCGGGAGGGCTTTAGTATCGAAGCCCGCAATGAGAGTAGAGCAAGGGCAGTTCAGAGAATACCACGAAAGGAAAAATCAAAAAATCAAAGCCTGTTGACGACGAAGAGCTTACCCCAGCCAGATGAATCTGTTCCGTGCACGACATATATATAGGCGGGCGAAGAGCTGTGCTTGGCTCTAACTGGAGTAGAGGGTGTTGTCGGAGCAATCACAACGACTCAACCTTTCTTGCTCATGAATTGTTTTAGTATTTTTTTGGTTTGGTTTGGTAATTCTTCATTCTCTCTCTAGACCGAGTAGACACACAAAATGTGTCTTGAGTGAGGGCACAAATCATGGCTGGAATGGAATGGAATGGAACGGAACTGAGGAAAGACAGGGATAGAGAAGGAGGCAAGGGGCTGGTATAATACCCGGTCCTGGCGACATTACCTGCCTGGTATATTGGTACTGTAGATGGATGGATGGATTTTACGCAGGGAACAACAACAAAAAAAATCATGGGTGGTTGTAATCGCTTATTTGTATGGAGGAATAAATACGAAGAAGCAGTAATCGTCTTGACTATCTCTCTCTCGTTCTCACTAACTCACTCTCTCTCTTCAGTGATTGATGTGCCATGAATCCTCTCACGAATGGCCCTCTGGCCTCCTCGATTCTTATCTCTGCGACGACCACTCACTAGTGCATACACGACACCGCCTAACTCTCTGGGGATAACACAGGCTACATAGCCGATTTTGAAACCCACATGTTTCCGATCTGGAAGAGAATAAACTTGGCGTAGACCATATTGATATGAATTAGGCTCAAGACAGAACAGCCAACGCAAGCATACCCATCCCCATCATGGCCATCATCGTCGAGGAGACACAATGTGCGAGTCTCGTGCTGTCGGCGCCACTATCTGCCGTCTGACTTGCACCAGCACCCTTTGTCGTCGTCGTCGTCGTAGTTGCACCGCCCTTTCCTGCCACGCTGGACGTTGGATCAGTACTGTTTCCGCCCGTTGCGGCTGCGGGTTCCCCAGAGGAAGAGGATGTCGTCGAAGAAGGAGAGGACGAAGCTGTGGTGGTAGCAGTCAATGTGACGACTCCACTCGCCGTGACGAGGGCAGAGTATATTTCGTCACTGCCGTCGTTGGCGTTGTTGCTGTACGAGTTACCCTTGTCAAGGCCGTTAGATGAGGCATAGTCGACACCGGCGCAGTCGGGGCGCCATGAACCCAGGTATACGCCTTCGTCGATGAAGAAGCAGTTGCCGACTGGGACGAGGAGGCCGGCCGGGGATAGAGCGAGGGGAGAGCAGTCTGCTGAGCGGTAGATGCGCACTGAAGGAGAACACGTTATTATCAGTATCAGTGGTGTTGTTGGTTGGGGTAGCTCAGGTGAATGTTGTCATGAGATTGAGATGTGGTCGGAAGAGACGAGAGAGACAAGGGGAGACGGCAGAGTGAAATATAGCAGAGGAAGGATAGCGAGATAAAAGATACTAGGTGTAGACCCATCTAGTATACAACACTGTACCAAAGGAAGAGGTACCGACGAGGCTGAAACATTCGGGAAGAAGCATTCAAGGTTGTTGAGATTGATGATCATAAAAAGACTTACATGTACATCCTTCATCTATTTGATTCACGTAAAGCGCCACCGTGCCATTCGGAAGTTGATGACATGACGTATCTGCCTGAAGAGCATTCGGATCGTTGTACGACTGGAAAGACGTGCCGGCGTTACAGGAAGAGTGTTCGAAGAAAGAAAGTGCAGTGGTAGCATGGACAACGTGTGGCGCACAGAAGACGGTAAGTAGTAGAGCAACGACTATCCTCGAGCTGTTCGATTGCGACCGATATCGAGAAGATCCGGAAGTCGACATCGTGGAAGGATGTAGTAAGTAGTGGATGCAAACTCGCTCTCAGGATTGAAGCAGTGTTGTAGGCAAGTGTATGTTGATGTGGAGGTATTTCCTGACTGGGTGGAGGTTTTGATATACAAGGGTCAGATCTTACACCACGCTTCGAGACATGATAGCTCGTATGCAGACAACGACACAAACCCGCGTTATGCAGGGATCTTTTTATTCTCGCGTGGTCGCGTCGATAAGAGTTATTGTATTCTCGTGTAAAGAGGGTAGATACGTAGTCATGGGTGTTGTAGACGCACAGACCGGGAGTTCGTAAAATTGGGTGAAATGCCAAACGGGCACTGACAGCAGTCAACTGATCCCATATCCAACGCTCTGAGATTGATCAGCAATTTCACAAGGCTTCTGGAATGTTAATAGGACAGTCATTCATCAATTCATTTTGTGCTTTTTGACTTTCGGGGCCTTTCATTCCGAGCCTTGCATATAATGCCGCTGATACACCGTTGTTGTTCATGCACGAGTCACCCTCCTGCTTCCGGACAACATCATCGTCTCCGAGATTTCGTCCACATGGCCACAAACTCGATCTTGTCCTTGACCCCTAATCCCACTCGTTTGACCCGGCCTAGTCTAGCCAATGCCTCGGCGATCTTGTCTAAAAATGCTCGTTCTTCTTTGGTCGTGGGTCCTTCGGAATCTTCACCACCCACAAGCGTATCGGCATCGCTTCCTGTACCGTCAGATGCCAATGTGTCGAGATAATTGGTTGTATAAGATGTTACTTTGGCCACTGCCGGTTCCGGACTTCTCTTCGACGTGTTATACACGGATTCAGCTATACGAATTCGTATGCAATGGCTCGGTCTACTGCAAAGGTTCCACAAGAATGTGAGGTAGGCGTGTGGAATTGGTGTTGTGACGTCCGCAGGTGTAAATCTTAGACTGACCGGAAAGACTTTGGTTCGCGGTGGTGTGTTCAAGAGGCTCGGACTCATAGGTAGAATGCCTCTTCCATTAGAAGTGGTACACTCTGGGAAAATCACCAGTATGCGATCGGGGTTCCGTGCGACCAGTGTTCCAATATCAACCAACTTGGTACCATCTGGAGGGTTCGGTTTTGGATGTGCGAGTGACCGACGTACGGCGCTGAAAAGCGAGATCGGTTCGACGAGCCTGGTGTTCGGATATGTCGCTGCATAGATCGGGTCGAAGATAGCAGCCAGATACAAAGCATCGATGGGCGAGGCATGTGAAGATGCTATTACTGAGCCGGCCTGAGGTATCCGGGTGCTGTTCTTTGCCAGTGACCTGCGCATATCAGCACACATGTCATGTAAGGTGGGTGCGCAGACTCATACCCTTTCTTCACTCCGTCAATTTGCAGGTCAATCCACCAAATCCCCGGTATACCTAGTATACACCATAGTGATGCTTTTCTTCCCAACACACCTATAGGCATCCATTGCAAAACCAGAAAATATGATATTGAAAACATCAGAAGTAACGGGACGCGGAAGATGAAGAGAAAGGCATGGAAAGGCAGAGCGATGCCGGCGGGTTCGTGAGGGATTGGAAGGAATGGCGCAATGCCAGAGCCTAAGCATACGGGTCAGCAACAAGAAACACAAGCGACTGCTTCTGTGTGCATATATAAGACATACCTTTGTCGCGGAATTGTGAGAACTTCTCCATGGCGGCTCTGGTGGTTGTACCTTGAGAAAAATGGCTAGGCTAGAGATTCAACGTAGGAGTCGGTACAGTTGAGAAAAGAATCGAAGCATGACCGTCAGAATGATCACTCCATAAAGTCACGAAACCAAGTCCTGAACCGATCCGAGTGGACAAAGAAGACAGCGCAGGCGAACTACCGGTACATGACAAGAGCAGGCGTAGTTGGGTGATATGGCCAGAGTCGGAGATGAATCGCGTGTAATACTGGCGGATCTAAGATTCATTGGGCATGGTGGGAGCAGACTCGACGCAGGGCACTGGCTCGTTGGTTCGACGACGATAAGTTAGGTCGATATGAAGAGAAGAATGTGCCGAGTGAATCTGGCTCGGTCCTTGCTGAGAGACAAAGCAAGATGAAGATTTTCACATGCTCATGACCGCATCATCAGGTTCCATCGCAGTCGTAAAATATCGCCGGTTTTGGGTGTCGATGCTTCGGCTCAGGGCAAGTCTTGGCAATAAATGAATGACCGAAGAGCCTGAACATTGCTCACGCTGTCATTTCCAACGGATCTAACAACATCATTCTCAGCTTCATATGCTGGTACAGAATCTACCGGTCGCTCCTCTGAATACTGTCCTCCTTCGGGTAGTGTCCTCGTCTCCTGGTCCAGAGCTTGGTGCGTCAACACATGGAACCGTATGTAAGGAACGCCTAGTGGGCACAGATAAAGTGCTTGTGCTACATTGTGCATGGGTGAGCGGAGCGTTGATTACCCTTGTTTGCCCTTCGTATCATGCAGCAGTCTCAAGACTTCCAGGGTCACTATGACGCAGGATCATGTTCCTGTTGGTTCACTACACGCAAGCCTTGCATGGGATATCTACCAGCCTCTGGTGTTTTGGCATGTGATAACTATCTCAACACTGGTGCTCCAGGTATTTTCAATCAAAGTCCCGTCTTCACCTACTAGGCATCCTTCTCAACAGTTCCTGTCGCACATTCAATGGCTTGTGCTCCAGATCCACAATTGAATGGCTATCTTGAAGCACTTGTATCATGCGTGTAGAATGGGCTTGCGCCGGAGTTCCAAACCGACTGGAACAAGGAGGTGAATATGGCAGCAATGTTGGACTTCTCCATTCACTCGAGAAGATGATGGGCTTTATGAAATTGTCGTATCATCTTTCTATATACGTGGGCTCAAGCACGTGCAAGCATCGACAGAGACTTATTGCGAACACGACCTGGCATCCCCCTAGGAGGAAGAAGGAATAACTCCGACAACTTCCGGAGGTACATCTATCCACGAGGCCATCAAAACCCCTCTGTCAATACCACACCTGCAAGGATGGGTAAGCTCTCCCCCAAAGCCAGACATCATTACCCAGGAGTCTAACTCAGAAGGCGATGACACTAAATCACATCAATCCAAATCCTTGCACATCAAAACCCCAGCAAAAGAGACGTCGGACGTTTTGAAGCCGAAAACGAACAAGGAGTTTGCGGCGTGGGCAGAATATATGGGTGAGGAGAAGGATGAAGCCTTCATCAGTTGGAAGAAAAGGATGGTAGAAGATGAATCTGACCCAAAGAAGAAGTGATTAATTGAGGGCACCAATGCATCCAAATCTGAAGGGATTTTCACTTCGAAAGAGCCCTATCTGGCAAACTGTTGAAGTCCTTTGAGAGATCGAGTAACGGCAGCTATTGTAGCTTTCGAATCTTCACACAAGCGGAGCGAACTTTGTCCAGGCCATTCCAGGACTGCCGTCACCCTCAAAACTTGGTCCTACTACTGACAAGGTATTCCATCGTCTACACAATTCAATCCTCCATTCCATACTTCTGTCTGCCGGGAGCGGTTGCACTGGTGAGGTCCCGCGGAACTTTGCCAGGTCCGAAACTTCACAATTCACAACTCTTTTTTGTGTAGGGTCATGTGAAAGCGATCCCACTACCAGGAATTCAGCATCATCGCATGAGGCGATAGTTCGACCCATCAACTGCCTACCCAGATACCATTCTGCAACCCCCCCACTCTCCACACTTTTGTCCCGGGATTGGGTAGATGACCGCCATTCAGCCCGCGGGTCGAACCTTGCACCTTGAGCAACCTCCAGGGCCAGCTTCCCGGGAAGCGAGGGGTCCAGAGCCCAGACTCATGGAACGAGCAAAGGCCATGCGATGTATAGAAGGTCATCGTTTGACCGTCGAGAAATATTGTGCATAAAGTTCCTTCCACATAGGAAACATGACCAACCCCGTACAGAAATCCACGATGGAGATGGATTCCGACACTCTTCGACCAAGCCACCGAGACCCTGACCCTGACCCTGACCCTGAAAAGGTACCGGTGTGCATATCGAGACAGATAAGCAGACCGACGATGCCCCTGGAGTTTTGCCTCTGGAGCAGGAGGCCCTCCTCAATCGAGCAGAGTGTGTCCTAAGTTTCCGTCTCTATGGGACATTGTTAAAGACTGACCTGGTTTCTGAGCAGGCGAAAGGTCGATCTCCGCTTGGCTCCCAATCTAGGCGGTCTCTATGTCTTCTCTCTGGTCGACCGAAACAACTTCGGAGGTGCTCGTGTTGCTGGCCTGGACGAGGCAACGGATCTGCAAGTCTCCAACAGATCTTCCATTGCCAGTGAGTAAACGAGATCGAGCGTCGAAGTGCCATAAGATACAATAGGCAAACCACTGACTTCACTTTCTCCAGGCATGCTCTTCTACGTCGGATACATTATCCTGAAACTCCCTTGACGTGATTTTGCAAAAGGGCGGCCCGGCCAACTGGCTGTCTGCTCTGCGTGCCCCCTGGGGACTTGTCACGCTCTGTTTCGGCTTCGCCCGAGATTGGAGAGCTCTTTCAAGGTTGAGAGTCTTGTTGCGTAGCGTGGAAGGGGTCGGTACAATCGATGAATGTGTCCGACAAAGAGCTGGTTGATATGAGGCTCTGGGCAGTGCTGACATTGCTACGGCCTGTTTCCTGGAGCAATCTACATGCTATCTTCCTGGTATCGAAAGTACGACTATCAAAAGAGGTATGTCGACAGTATGCCATATCTCCCTGGTGTGGTTGCGGTGGGTGCCATGGTGCTTTTCACTCTTATTCTGGTCGCTCTGGCCATCATCTGGATGGGCTGGATGATTCGTCAGGCTGATCAGGGCAAGCGCCTCGTTGAGGGATCTGAAACATTCAGGTACATCCTTTGAAACTGCGTGACTGGAGCCCCCAGCCCTATCAATTCAAATGGAGGTTTGCTCGTAGGTTGGCGCAGATTGTGGATGCGAAGAAGATCCAAGCATGCTAGACGCCAGTAATCAGACTATTGATGGACGCCTACGTTGGTCGCAAAGTAGCCGCAATGTTCCTACGGGAATTTACAAATGTCCAGATCTATCGGCACATCGCCCGTCATTGCACAGATACTGCGAGTAGTGTGATAGAGACGAGGTCGCCTTGGATACGACCTACCACCCCTACAATAATTCCGCGGTCCGAAAATCATGGGCTGCTAAACCCGCGCGATTAATCCTTGGTTCAGAAGCTCAACCGTATATGTAAACTATTTCTACACACTGACGAGTGAAGAGATGTTGTGGTGATGAGCGAGAAGTCTTTTCGGAACTAGGTATGTTATAGTCAACTCACTGCACAGATGGAAAGGTGCAATCAGAGTTCTCTAGGTGTGATTCTCGACACAACACGTTCTAAAGGGAGAGTCTTTCGGACATGCCGGCGGATGTTCTTGCCCAGCTCCAGGCATCCCATTGCGCTCCTCAGCGTTCCAGAATTCACGTTTTGGTCTAAAGCGTTGCTCTGACTGACATGAGATTAATGTCATGTTGATATACTCCTGACCCTTCGGCAGTGTATCTCGATACGTCTACTGCCAAAGAAAATCTAAGGTGGTAATATGTCGAAACCTTCGATAGCCTTTGTTCCAGGTTCATTCATTCTGGTCGAGTCCTATCAGCCGATATTTGATGCTATCTCGGAGGCCGGCTATGAGATCAAAGGCATTCGGCTACCTAGCATTGGGCCCGGGAGCCGCCAAGGGACAAACAATCTAGCGCCTTCAATGTACGACGATGCAGCGACGATTGCACGGGAGGTTGAAAGCCTCACGGACCATGGCAAAGATGTGATCATCATAGGTCACTCCTATGGCGGCGTTCCAATGTCCCAGTGCACGAAGGGTCTAGGTAAAGAGGAGAGGAAGGCGCAAGGCAAGCCTGGAGGTATCGTCCGTCTCGCCTACATGGCGGCTCTTGTCCCTGCGTTGGGCAAATCAGGCGTGGACATTTTGGGTGAGCTCCCTGAGGACACTAGGCCATCGGTGGAAGTTGATGTAAGTATCTTCCAAAGAGTGAACACTGTACGGCTACGTCTAATGCGACTCTTGGAAGGGCAACGGCTGGGCCTTGATGAATGATCCTGTGAAGACCGCCCGAATCGTCGTGCAGGAATTGCCTCTGCAGAAGGGCATCGCAATCGTCAATGCCATGGCTAAGCACTCGGCACGCAGCTCTGCGGACAAGTTGACACATGCTGGGTACAAGGATATTCCAGTATCGTACTTGTTGACTGAAAACGATTTGTGCGTCCCACCTGGACAGGCACAGAGACCAGCTATCAACATGATCGAGCAGGTGAGCGGGCAGAGGGTGGATGTGGTATCCATCAAAACTGGTCACTGTCCTAATTGGGCTGATCCCAAAGCAACAGTCAATTGGATCCTGAGTGTGATTAAATTAGTAGAAGACACTCAAGCTGCATGAGATGTTGGCTCTGAAGACCAACGGTTGACTATTTCGAGTTTCGGGAATCATTGCCATGCCATTGATTCGGGATGTCCGGCGGAACCCGGGGGATTGCGAGCTCAGGGCGCCCAGCCAGTCCGCGTCTATTGAGATAAGGTCCTCAACAGCTGCTGCAAGACATGTCAAGATCAAGATAGCATCCCGGATGAGATGGAGGCTGTTGAAGGAGTAAGAGTACTGTAGGAATACATGGGCGTGTCTCGGTGGGCCTGCCCCCTGCACTCTCGCGCGTCGTCTATCTTCAACCTTTTAGTACATCGTAGGATCATAGCTTCAATACACTTACTCCGACATGGGAAGCCACAAGTGCTTAATCGCAAATCGAATATCCCTCGAAATCAAGGGTTTTCTTCCAAGGAAGTAAGGGAAGCATATTTATGAGTGCGGGTCAACAGCCATATGTATATTATATTAATCAGCAACTTCATCGATGGGGCTTAATCGCCATGGTTCTGTCGATTAAGCTGCCTTCACTCATGCTATGATTCTCAAAAGCCCTCGGATTCTCTGCCTGCTTGATACATCTACTGCACTTGGACAGGGTTGATCCGCATGGCTTTTCAGCATACCTGATCGCACTACACGCCACAATGCAGAGGTCCGGCGGCCGACAAAAAAGACCCCGAGCACTTCAAGCATGCGAGGTGTGCCGAACCAGGAAGAACCGTTGTAGCGAAGACTTACCGTGCACATACTGCGTTGGTGAGTGGTCTGGAGTTTGCATCTTCTGGCTATATGGCTCATCTTTTTGGATAGAACATGACTTGGAATGCACTTATTCCAGAACTTATCGTCCTCCCAGGAGACAACGACCTCCGCCAGCCACCAATGGCACTAGCACTGAACTAGAGAACATATCCAGCACGACTGAAAGCGCTCTGCAGGCCTCCCCAGACACGTACTGTGCGACAGGTACCCATGATGAACATCCTGTTCGACCAATGCCCACGGCCTTCGATGGTCAAAGGCACGGCCAAGTGGCATTGCCAGCTCCATCATTCAACGAGAACGGCTATAGTACTTCAACAACTCCTTCACGGAATGCCGCTCCCGATGTGATGGATACCAATTCTCACACGAGAAACCTTGAATTCTACGGATCATCTTCTTCAGTGGCATTTCTTCGCCATGTCCAAACAATATCAGCTGACTCAGATACAAGTCTAGGAGGTGCTCATACCGAGAAGTCACTGGCTACGCTTTTGCATAATACTGGGTTCCAACCTGATACGGCTCAAAGCACGCCTGCAGTACCGCGGGCCGCCGATGTGAATTCTGATCGCTTTCACTTCCGTGTGGCGAGGCGATTTCTAGATGGATACTTTGCCAACATTCACCATATTCAGCCTTTGTTCGATGAGGAGTCATTCTTCGCCCGCTGTGAAGATCTGTGGTTCAATCGACCAGGAACACAACCGTTGTCTTTCATTGCTTTGTACTATGCCACGATGAGTCTAGGCAGCCTGATCATGACCTCAGAGACCTCGGACATTTCTGGGTCGGACCGTTTTGCTTGGAGTCGAAAGCTGTTTGACAAGGCCAGTGGCATCGTGACGCGACTCGGCACAGCGACAGATATCGAGATGGTACAATGTTTCTATATGATGGTAAGGTGTGGCAAGCCCTATGCTCGTGTTGATGACTGACCTCGACGCCATGAAGGGCAAAGTTTGCCAGCATCAACTCAATCCTCATGGTAGATCCGGTCCATAACGAACAACTTGGCACGTCTAACTCCTTTTCCCAGTTGCATACTTGTACTCTGGCCAGGCAGTCAGAACGTCTTTAGCCATCGGGATCAATAGAAAGCCTATCGATCCAGAGGCGGCAGACCCAAGAACATCTTCGGCAGCCTCACAAACCTGGTGGTATGACATGCACCTTCACTACTCACATGACAATCGCTAATCATAGGTAGGGCCGTCTACTGTCTTGATATGTATGTGAATCCAGCTCGGAGTGAAATGTACATCACCACTGATCGTGTTACGCAGACAAACCAGCTTTGCTCTTGGAAGACCCGACAGTCTTGGTCCGGATCAATATCACACGCAATCTTTCCCGACGGCACCATCGCATTTACCTTCTGATGCTCTGCAAATTGTTCCGTGCATGATCGAGCTGTCCCGAATAATGCGGAGGGTCTCCCTTGACTTGTACACACTGCCCTGCGAGACGGACGAAATGATCCGCCGAGTAAGAGCGCTCGACGCTGACCTGGAGGCCTGGGTGGAAAAGTTACCTCCGCACCTCCGGTTCGACCATGGCCGACGGAGCTCAGACTTGTCCCTAAGGCCCAGGCGCATGGCGGGCTATGTGAAGAAACAAGCGGTCGTAGTGCATCTCCGTAAGACACGTTTGTGCCTTCTCAGATGAGAGATCACCGTCGCTGACCTTGCTCCCCGTCAGGCTACTTGAACCTCCGCATGGTGATCCACGCCGTATTCATGACACGTACCAGAGTAGCCAGGACAGACGAGGTGGTTTTTCGCAATTCGTGGTGCAGATGCCTCAGCGCCGCCGAAAGCGCCATCGACCTGATGTACGAGACTTTCTCCACCGACGATTTCTTCCAGACATGGTGAGTGCTTTCTTCCGCCCCACCAGCCAGATCCGACTCTGTGAAGACCGAGGGAACCCCGGACTAACATTTGTTTCCAGGTGGTACAATTCAACCTACACGTTGTTTGCCGTCAGCATTCTCCTTGCCGCCGTCTTTCATCAGCTCGCGAGGACGCAAGAGCGGCTCGAGAATCTGTTCGTACATGTCGACCGGGCCATCTTGGTACTACAGGCCATGGATGAGTGTGTGGTCGCCAAAAACGCTGCAGCAATCGTGAAACGAACACTTGCTCGGGCGCGAAAAGCACCTCAGCAGGTGTTCACGACCTTGGATGTGAGCCCAGAAGGCGCACCACCGCCGCCGTCCGGGGATATGGGACAGCCAACAGATTTCTCTGGCGTCGATAATACCGCTATGCACACCGAAACACCCAACGACGGTCTCGATGACACGGTAGATGGCTTTGATTGGCTCAATCCATGTGCTTTTGATGATAGCCAGCAGGCTTTGTTCTGGACGGAATGGGCTCATGAGCTTGATACACTCGGAACATGACAAGATTTAAGTACGTAGCATTGAACAGTGTATATCTTCCACATCTATCACTGATCAGTATCCATCCTGGGACCTGTTCTCACATCCCATGATCCCCAGTTGCCAACGACAGCACAACGCAGGAGGGATACTCGGGCCCGGTGTAAATGACGTGCCTCCCCTTGTTGATATTCTTTGCGGCACGAACCAAGGCTGGAAACTCCGGCAATGTCACCTCGTGACCCTTGATCTCCAGGCGTATGGACTCTCCGGGCTGGAAAATGATCCCTGACGGCCACAGCGGGATCTCCAAGCACACGATCTCCCCAGGAGTGATCTTGTCCTCTTCATCATGCGGATGCCAAGCGAGAGCAGGTGCGAGCATCATGCTCTGATCTCTGGTGAGGGTAGGATCGTGGCTGGTGGCGCGGTGGGAAGCTCTCAATTTCCCATTGGGACCGAGATACTTGAAGATATTCAGGTCCGGGACATCTGCGTCCGTAGTGCCACTTGAAAGACTCTCGAGTGGCACGTTGACGTGCATCAATGGCTTTCCCGTGGCATCGAGTTTCCGCAAGATGACGTAGACGTCCATATCGTCTGTGTCGGCGCAGGACATGTAAACCTTGAGTTGCGAGAACCCGATGAGTTCCGTGTACGTGGTGAATTTGTGGACAAAATGCGCTCCGTCGTCGTCCCACGAGTCGGACTGGTAACTACATGTACTCTGGAGGGAAGTTGACTCGTCGTGAGCCTCTCGTTCGTCCACCAAAGATGCCCGTTGGCCACTCAAATGAAAGGTTCTATGTTGTACGTATGTGGGCGGATACGAGGCCTCGGCTCGATTGACGACGGAAGGGCCATTGAACCCTAGAAGACTATGGCGTACGCGAGGTGTTTTTTCCCAGTCGTTTGGTTTGCTGTAGAGGTACCGATCGAAGAACTTTTGCAGGTCGTCGTTGGAAGATTTTTGGTACAGATCGTACCATTCTTGTGTAGCGTGGATACGTAACCTATTGGCGCGCACGTCAGTATAGATATTGTGTACCGGGAGGGGGAAGGGTTCGTGGCATCCGATTTATTTTGGACTGAGCATCTGCTAATCGGGTGTAACGTACCATTTATCCTTTGATGATGCAAATAAGAACCCTCGAATCGTGCCTTTGGTATGTAACATTGTAGAGTAACTTGCCAAAGCGTAGATGGGGACATTGATCTGAGTCAGTTTGGCGCTCTTGTCGTTCCAGTATTCGTTCCACAGTGGATAGCGACGGATCATTGCACCGAGATCTTCGCGCCGATTTCTGCCTATGTATATTCGAATTTGAGTTAGCTTTGATTCTCTTTCTCCCTCCTCCGTCTCTACTCAGACACCTAGAATGGAGTACATCATGACTTGGGGCGATACGAGGTGGGTGTAGCGTGTGTGATTTAGACCGTACCACAGTATCCACTGGATCGATAGTCTGTAAAGGCCGTATTTGGAATGCCTCCTCTCGCGAGCAGTTCGCGGTATTGGTCTGCGATTCCCTCCCAGGGAGCGATGGCTTTCAAGTGAGGTGGCTGCTCTGCAGCGATATACCTGTTCGTAAGAGTACACAAGCAGATTAGTCGGTGATGTTGCATTCAAAAGTCCTTGCAGAGCACAGTGAATGCGAATGGGCAGACACGGGGTAGCTGAGTACGAACCATTGAGCAGCAGCTAGCCAGGAATTACCGGCAAGAGCAACAGAACCATTACACCAGTCAAGGACAGCGATGGCTTCGACGGTATCATACCCATCTCGGCCTTCCTGCAGATAAGTGGACAATGCGTCGTTAGTCTCTGAACGCACACTAATACCTAGGAGACACATAGATGAACACACAGTCTAAAAGACATGTAAAGGTCACTCACCTGCGTCCCCAGATAATGCATGTCTCCGTCCGAGTCGAAAACGCCACGGGAATCGACGTTGACGATCGCATATCCTCGAGGACACCACTCGGCTGGATCTAGAGCTTCGAACTTCTCAAGGTCACTGGTCGCATCTCTTGGTACGCCGGCGCGCCAGGGGACTCTATCGAGGCTCTGGAAACCTGACAACAATAATCAAACAAGTGTCAGCAGCCTCATGTATCTTTGCAACACAATGCGGAAGTCGAGAATATCTAGCCACCCTATGCGTACCATTTCCTTGCTTCCCGTAAGGGCTCCACGCTAGTATGGCAGGGACTGGCGTGGCTTCCGACAGAAAAGGTCGAAAGACATCAACGTGGGTTTTGCACCCGTCTCGAAGCGTGATGCAGATATCTCTTTCAAAAATCAGGTCTTCATCGAGCCGGCGTCGACCAGCTGCTTTCTGCCATCCCCTAGGTAAGATTTCCTTGGATGGGCCGAAAGAGTGCCATCGTTTACTGAAGTCGTGGTTCGCTTCGGCCCATTGTATCTCGATACCGTCGAACGCCATGGTGATTTATTCGTCAGTGTGACTTGGACTCCGGCATGGCCTGCGTCTTGTCCCACGATCATACTTGGAAGGCCGGTTTTATGTACTCGTGAAGCGTTTGAGCATTTGTAAGCTTCATTGTCTGCATGATGGACGGGTTAGCATTTGGATAGAATGCCGGACCCAAACTCGAGTATAGCATCGCTATCCCGTATGCTGATCTGAAGATGCGAACAAGTGTCACTTCATCAAGCCCGGTGGCCTTCCCGGCGGATGGCAGAAATCGGGGAGCCTCGTCCTCCTACAGGGACGGAAAAAACTGGCTCAGTGCTTTTCTGGGTGGAATACTGATACAAGCTCATCACGGTACCCTATTCTGCTGCTTTTGGTCTTGACTGCGGATGCAAAGGCTGATTGATGCATTGCAGTCACTTTGTGATCGAAGGATTCAGTAAGGGCGTTATGAGAAGGTAAAACGCCATTCCAATTCAAGCAAAGCGTGTTATCAGCTTAAAGTCTGAGGACGCGTAGACGTCGCTCTGCATTGACAGCCTGAGGTCAGCATACTGTTCTGGGACTTGGGGACGGTATTTGGATCTGATACTCTACTTTGCACTGCTCCTGTCTAGGAAGAGTCGAGAGCGGAAAGGTAACACGTCTATCACCAAACAACTGCTCCCATGCAGTACAATGGCCGGTCTATTCGAAGCCAAAGATGACGAGCCCAATTGTTTGTTTCAGTCAACAACACCTTGGCCGCCAGTGCGTCTGATATCCGCTGCCCGGATAAATTTCATCTGTGAATGATCTGCCAGTGACCAATGTACTCCAACTTTACACCAGCAAATATTTCGCGTGACATTACTCCCCAAAGCGCAAGCTGGCCTATACACGACTTTGACCACACCATCACGTCTCGAACGCCGCTCGGACACTGACGAAAGCTGCTGGTCCTCCCTCATCCTCGAGTAATGTGTCGAGGAGTGCGTCGGTCTGCCTCCACATCCTCTCAATGTAAGCGGCAGGTGGTCGGCCCAGGAACACTGCAGCACATTAGTGACTTGTCCACATGATGTGCAACATGGGTGAGTGACTTGCCTAGGATGGCAGAATTTAGTTCCTCAGCAACTGCAGATCTGCCGGAGGATTCGAGGAGGTGACCATTGACGCTGGCTGAAGGGTCATGGTATGCAAGTAAACTGAAGGTCTCATTGAGCGTCTTCGCGTAGTCTCCTTGACCACCATATTCTCGGGACAATTCTTGACCGTATGCCATGGCTTCCATAAGATATTGATCGTGAAGTAGTACCGTCTCACTTGCGACTGCTTTCCCTAGACCGTTGCTCTGATTGCCACCATTGGGCTGGTCATCGAGTTCCATATCCTGAGCAAAGTCATCGTCTGCAGTTGCAGAAGCTCCGAATTGGACACTATTATTTCCCGCATTCAGTTCGGTAGTCTTTCTAATTAATTCAACCCACTTGCGACACTTCATCTTGAACACGATGCTAGGATTCTGTGCGAGGACAGCGGGAAAGTGTGCTTGAGTGGCTTCAAGAGCTCGGTCGATATCTCCAAAGAGGATTGCACGTCGAATCCCTGAAGCAATGTCAGTACTGTCCTGTTGATGAAGGGGTTAATTTGCTTACTTTGACGGTTTAGAGCTTCAGCATCATCCACAGGCGGTGCAGTCGGCGGAGTCGATATTGTATTGCTCAAAGGTTCTCTTTCCCTCTGGACGTCTTCCGCAAATGCTCTAGCAGTCTCCACGTAGCCATCATGACTCAGGAATTGCATGACCAAGTCCTGAATTAGGGTAGTCTCATTTCGGCGCTCTGTCAAGGATAAAGGCTTCGCCTTATCAATGTCCTTTGCCACTTTGGTCCTTTCGCTTTCCATCTTATCGTCGATGTCAAAAACAAATGGCCTTTGACCGAAGTTTACAGCAACAAGTGCCCCTGTATGCTTTTTCATTCCCACTGTGGGAAACAGCCGTAAGTCCTTCTTCAGTTCCTTGAAGCATACCCCAAGGTCCTGCCCATTCTTTGTGAAAAAGGCATGGCCAGCATGGAAATTCACACCACAACCGATGACATCGCCAGCATCGAAAGTAGGGCCATAGTGTCTACCGGAATGTTCGCCGCAGAACATCTTACCGTCATCACCATGATATCCCCATGAGTGCGTCTCCCACCCGGGCAGTCTTTCTAGCGAAGCTTCCGCCGTAGAGAGCCCAATAGCAATTGCTGTGTCTTTGCTCTTGTGTTTGATCTCCACCTCGAAGTAATATATACCACACGCCGGCGGCATGGGGTAGTTTGCGCGCACCGACGCTGCCTCGATCTCCGCTTTGCTTCCAGAACCGGTATACTTCAAGTCGAGACCGTCATTCATTGCATCCAAGCCTGGATATTTATCTTGCTCGCTCCACCGAGAGGGCAAAGGCATCAATGCCGGGTCTTCGGTGGGTGGATTGCTTTCTATGATGTCGTATGTCATGCCACGATGCGAAGGCGCCATTCTTTGAGCGTTCCCAGCGCTCGTGGATAGCGAGTTGGCTGCGGAAGACGTGTTTGGTGGTTGCTCTCTCTCCCTCTTCACCTTCGCTTTGTGCGCAGCTTCCAGCTTCGCAACATATCTCGACGCTCTCAGGTACGAAGGGACAAAAAATTGGTTGACGGCCATCAGACCTGTCTCTGTAGAATGAATGTGAGCGAACTTCCTCGAATGTGGAGGTAAAGGTGTTGGCCTTCTCCAATGTGAACTGTTTGACTCGTGCTCTTGGGCTGACTGTCGTCCCTGAAACTGAGATTCTGTATCGTGAGAAGGATATGAACTGCTCGGAGTGAAATTCGTAAGTTGAGAAAGGGTTTCTGATTGAGGAGCAGGAAGGTTGGACTGAGAGTTCGCGCCGGAGGCTACAGAAGCATAGGACAGGCGTCTGGGGTAGTTGAAAAAGCCCGGCCTATTGCCTCTACTCGAACCTGCGCCGTCGGCCATGACAGCGATAACAATAGGGATTCGGGGAAGGAAACAGGTGATGAGGATCGTTTCACGCTCGAGGAGGTTCCGATCAGTGGTCACGAGGGAAGGACTGACAAGACAAGCAGTCTGGATGAGTTGTTGCGTCGTAACTCGATGAGTAGAAGGAGGATAAGCTAGCGAACCAGCTGCTTGTCGATGCCCATGATTTCGACCTATTGATAGAACCGAATACCCGCACTTGCTGGCAACTCGATGATGTGACTGTGGCAAGCACTCCCGTAATGGCTGTTATCTCACCGACACGGTCATGTTTGATGCAGTTGTTAGTGTCAATTATTGGGCGGCGTTTCGGTGGCAGGTCGTCCACCTGCGGGGGTACGGAACAGGCAAGCCCCCAAAAGCGCTATCAAAGCAGGTCCATTGAGTGACCAATACATGGCTCGAGTCATCTACTGTACGAATAGTAGCCGTCATGCCAGGGAACACGCCCACGAAGCCAATTTCAGCATGACCAGTTCATACGAATAGATCGTGTCTCAATTTCTCTGGAAGCGTGCAAAATTACACAAAACGCGGCGATCTGGCGATGCCAGTACGCTTACTGCTGTGGCACGACATTTTCCGCAAGTTCTATTCATACAATAATCATAAAGTGTCTAGAGCCATTTAGCAGAAGAGGCCGGCTCTCGTCCGCCATGTGTCTAGACATCACCATGTAAATCAGTTTTTTCCGCCATCGCGACCCTGGTACATTTCCCGCTGAAACCGCAAGGCTGTCTCCCACGCGCCAGCCATATCCCTTGGTAACCACATGAAAATTCGAATCCTAACGCCATGCTGAAATGCTGAACGTTGATACCAAGGAAGAGTACCACCGAAATGTGTTTTGTTTCTCGACATCCGATGCATTATGCTAGTGTCGTAGTCGACGATGAACAGCAGTGAAGCAATCAAGTAAGCTATTGGCCCGAGATAGCCGATAGCCCTGAGTTGTGTCGAAGATTAGACAATTTCTTCTGCCGTAGGCCGACAGAGAATGTGGTCAACCCTGGGCGGTGACCGTTGCTGCGGATGGCGGCATTGGAACTGGAGAGCTGGCTGCTGGGGTAGACAGGATCATGGGATCAGGTTGCTCGCCAGTGTTACTGTCTACGGCAGTGTCGCTGCCATTGGGCTTCATATCACTGCTGCTCTGTTGTGAGATTTCCTTGGCATCACTGGATTCTTCGCCGTTGAGGACTGGTAGTCTCTCATGGCCCTTCCAAGATGGCACGTCCCATACAATGCCAGTGAAGCTTTTGAGGGTGAATGGTTTCTTGGCCCATTTGCGACATGGCTTTCCTGATCGATCCAAGGCTCGAAGGCCAGCGTTGATAGCGCCCTGATTTGCTTTTGGTCCTAATCGGTGGCCTCCAGGCATGGCGGGCAATGATGGTCTGTTAGAGCCGGGGTCTATGGTGCCATCGTCCCTATACAATCATGTTAGAATACTGTTGAGGGTCAGAGCGACGGTGTATATCTGGACATACAATCTTGATTTTTTCTTAGGACCTGGTTTGCCTCGTGGCTTGGGCGTGCCATTGGACTCAGATGCCATTTGTCCCAGGCTTCTCTTGCTACCTGCCCCGGGGTTCTTTCGCTTCTTAGAGCCGTCCTCATTGGGTACGTCGCTATTTGGGGCCGGTGTCGAATTGGACTCTGATGCATTATCATGGCTGTCAGGTGCTTTCACGGTGGGTTGGTCGTCGACCACAGGGGCAGGGGAGGAAGCCGACGACGTCGCTGACGGCTCTTCTGTCTTGGTGGCAGGCTCCTCGAAGCGACGTAGTAGTTGGGGTGACAGCTTGAGCACCACGATTTTACCCTGCTTCTTGCCCTTGTCAGGTCGGGCCGACGGTGAGCGACCAGGTGTGCTCGACGATGAGATGGCCATTGTGATTGTAAGGAATTGCGGTGTTGTGGTGGGTGGACGGCGAGGTGGCAGGGATTTGTGGTAGAGGTGAGCGGCAAGGGACCTCTAGGATGGCTCGCTCGTTGATCGTGGCAGGCGGCTGAAATTATTTTCGTTTGTGGAGTTTGAGGTAATTATTATTGCCAGGCTGAGCAGATTCCTTTGGTGGTGAATTTGAAGATTAGGAGTGAGAGTGGTGGTGAGGTGTCATGATGGGTGAAGGTGGTGGTAGGAAAGGAAGAGATGGAGAGGAGGATGGGAAGGTTGATGTGATGATGATGAGACAGTGCTCATGGCTGGGGGCGTGTGAAGCATGGAATCCTCGGGATGGGCTTGGATTGATTTGGCTCAGATCAGATGCGGACGCAGACAGAGTCTCAGTGAAGGAGCGAGTTCAGGTGTTACCGGAGACGAGGCGTCAACGCTGCGATTTTTCCAACGCAAGCGAAAGCAGGCCAATCGACTGTCTTGAAGCGGCGTGGTCCACTATACGCGCTACAGCCAATCAACACGTGCTGTCTGTGGCTGGAAAGGCTCTTTGCCTGTCGCTGCTTCTGCCGAGTGCGTCCAGGAATCTACGCACCACCATACCAAGTGCTACCAGTACTAGTCAGGAGTCGCTAGCTGAAGGATACTCCGTAAGCTGGGCGGCCTCTGTCAAGCTTGTTTCTTCTGTCGCCTCTAAGCAAGACCACGAATCCCTGACGCAAGGAGTGACGGGTGAAAGGGATAGGCATTGCCCCCGATGCCACCCTCCGAATCAGCTGCGAGTCCATCCTGAGCCACCTCTGAATGACCTTTCAACCATCACACTCCGCCTATCATTGCTGATACAGTAATTCACCCAATTTGACTACGGGGTGACCACCCTCCGTAAAAAGCAGTCCACACCATATTATGCACCCGGCCAAGAGGAGACGCTTGGATCAGTCTGCCACATCGTTGACCAAACCCTTTCGCTCACCGCTACGAAGACTTCCGAGCAATCATTCCCACAAAGGAGACATTTCCAGCCCGGAAACAAGGCTTCATGAAGCCACTAACAAATCCTCGTCGTCCGTGCCTGTTTCTCATGATTCAGATCGAACATCCGCATCGCCTGTTGTCTCTGAATCAACCCACCCTGATCGAAACATCGATCCAGGTCTTGACCACAAGCGCTCTCAGAAGCAACATGTTGCTCTCTCCCTTCAGTTGAGGAAACTATCCCAGTCGCTTGATCTTGCTCAACAGGTCTTACATATCGAGACGTCTCAGCAGGATGTGCAGTTACGGAGCTTGATCTCGAAATGGAAGAAGGTTGCTCGTGAAGTCGCTGAACAGCTATTTGACGAAGCAAAGGAGCGTATTCACGAGATGGGTGGATTCAAAGCCTGGCAAGCCCGCTTACAAGAAGACGCACGTCTTTGGCACGATAATCACAGGACAAGTTGCCAATCTCGTCAACCCAGAGTAGATGATGAGGATCGTTCTTCAGAGTCTGCGACTGCTGACATGGAGAGGCAAGCCACAGCTGAGATTTCAAGAGAGCATGAAGATACTAATCCTAGAGTAAGTCTCGAATACGTTCGTCCCAAGCGTGTTGGGCGCACTAATTTACATGGCAGTTCTTTACCATGGAAACAATGCTTCGGGAGATGAATATCGACCTGAAGCTCATTGGGTATGACAAACAATCTGAGGGATGGGTTGATTGAACGTAAACCCCCCTCGTCGTGCTAGACGTGCCTGGCGACAGACCTGGCCTTGAACTCATGTTTCTCGACATGCCGGTTGCGGTCGACCGTCTCGACCCATCTTCGAGAGTGACTCGAGAGAGCGCTCGAGCATGGTTACTCTTCTTCTTGTGGGAGGCACAAGGACAAAACCGCGGCTGGGTTTCTGTGTCTTGGGTGGCGATCAGCACTTGTCGGACTCTGCAGAGTGACCTCAATATGCGGATTTGGCGAGCGACCCTTCTATGACAGGACTTTTCCGTCAGAGGTCGCCCATAGGAACACATCGTAGCTGCTGTCTCCGGCCATCAATGTAGAATCAACCTCCGTAAACAAGGAGATTCATCCTCATCTCATAACTGGAGGTCGGCTTTCTTTGTTCCAAACGACTCGGCTCTTTACCCAATCCACAGCTTCTTTGACTCCGGTCCCTCGAAGTGCACTGACTGGTAGAACGCGACTATCTCGTACCATACCTCCCTTCTCGCCTTCGAAGACCTTTCTCACAAACCCTTCTTTGATCCTTACAACCTCGAGGCTATCTTCGCGATCTTGCTTATTGGCTAGAACTAGGATCGGTATACCCGCGGCGTCTTCATTCTCCAACACACTCTCTAGCACTGCTTTGCACTCGTCGAGTCGTCCTTGCAACTGCCCTAACGATACCGTTCCCGGTGTCATTGGCGTCATGGGTGTCCACGGTGTCTGCGGCTCATCATCGTCTGTCTTGCTCATGAAACTCTTTTTCCTCGTATGCCAGCCTGGTGTTCTCGGAGTGTCGTCGAGCTCGCCGCTGCCCAAATCCGTGCTGTCGACAACAAACACAACGGCGTGTGCGCTCTTGTAGTAACTTGTCCATAGTCTGCGCAGGCTCATTTGCCCCCCTACATCCCAGATCTTGAGGTACATGTCTGGCAGATCGATCGTAGCGACATTTTGTCCGACGGTCGGCACCGTGTTGCCTGCGGTGTCCGAGGGAGCGGCGTCGCCAGTCTGCCCGGCCGGATCGATAGCGGTGTTGAACAGGGCTTTGACCTGGGTGAGGAGGGTTGTCTTGCCGGCGTTATCGAGACCGAGCAGGATTATCGAGTACTCTGAGAGAGCAAACGCTCGGAGTCAGCCTATGCGTCGGGAAGGAGGACTGGGCGGGCTTCGCTTCACCACTCACCCGGCTTGCTTGTAGCGTAGAGGTAGAGAGATCTCATTAAGTGATACATGGTTCCGTACTCGTAGAGACAAAGTGGACAACGCCGAGCACAGGGTGTTCAGAGGAAAACGCGAACGCGAGAGCAAAACGACTTTTTGACAGCAATATGACTTTGACTGAAGCCTCGTAACTCATCATTGGGCATTACCTCTGCGACAGGGACTCATGGGTACATTTCGCAAGGCAGAATGCTCATCGTTGCTAGCCTCGAACCTATAACACTACTTCGCTGATGCTCAAGTGCGCTTATGTGTCGTTAAATAACCAAAGACATCGCCGCGTGTTACTGTTGTTCCAACCATCAGATGTCGATGGACACAGTGTCTCCGTACAGTGACAGCGATCCTTGGCGGCTCAGGCAATAGGCTAACTGCTCATCCACACAGCGCCGCTTTCAAACATACATAGGTACAAAGTACGGAGTACCTCTACGCGACGACTCACCTGTGGCTTATTGCGTCTCGACTTACCCGCGTCTCGATAGCTAACTTCTATTCAATTCTCTCGGCAGGTCTCTTTAAGATCTATCTCTAGCTACGACTTAGTGAAGCCTATGCTCTAAAGAAGCGCCGAGATCTTTAGAAACCATGGCCTGGAGCAGTAGGAGTGCTTTCCGCAATGTTTGGCGTTTCGGATGTCTTAACGAGGTTATAGGACGCCGCTCGTAAGCCGTCTTCCACCATACCCATCATGTTAGCCGCATCTAGCGAGCTGAACTCTTATAGCATGATGGTCCTTCCTTGGGAACATTTCTCTGGCCTCTCTGACAAAGGCTATTGGCTTGTGTTTTATACAACGGGGGGAGGACGCCGCCTACAGTACATGGTGGGAGATTCAAACGGGAGCAGTTGATGGCTTACTCCAGCGTGGATAACACTTGACATGGAAGAGACTAGGATATGGCTGAGCACCTATCTCTCTCTGCACTAGACATCATGCTGATCTCCAATGCGCGTGTTGCTCCAACAGATAATTCGTGGGCGCGGGTATACACATACGACATGAGTGTATATTTTCCATGAGAGTCTGCGACAAGAGTCGTCACCATGCTCAGTCCCTGTGAAGCAGAGCTCGTTCAAGGTCACCGGACTCGGAAGTTTGCTTGAATCTGCATGATGATACCAGCTCCCAGGCCACTAAGTGGTCGGGTCCCAGATCTGGGTTGCTTTTGCTTGAGCATGATCTCATCACAGTCCCGATAAGAACAAGGCAGCCTTTTCCACTACGCTTCAAGAGCATAGAGAGAGGAACACAAAAGGGGACGATGCAGGATTGCTGCCAAGAGACTGCTTAGGTCACCCAAGGGCGGCATCACCCTGTCGAGGATTGACTACACCATGGCGCAGCGTGTGCGGAGTACTCTGTATCCCCTTCACCGAGCAACCCGAATCTCAATAGAGGTGGAACTCATTGTTTGGAGAGATTTTGATCCCAGAATAAGACTCAAGTGTAGTGAATTAATCTCTGTGTGGACGTCGATAGCTTGATGCTTTAATACTGGCTTAGGGCTCATAAACAACGTTAAACTCGATTGTTTTGCGCAAGACTGCTTGACACAAGATTCAAGTCTGCTGATTAACAACAACTACTACTACAAGCTGCATCAAAATCATCAGGTTATCTCTGTGAATCTCCAGGTAGAAGGCAAGTCCATCTGCCATCTTCATGCTAGCACTATGTCCATTTTCAAATCCTTCAAGACATCCTGCCACTGTATATCCACTGTCGACGATCTTTCACTCCTTCGCCGCCATAACTCCTCCGCAATATCCTTGGAGAAGTCCAGGTTCTTAAATCCATGTCTTCGCTTCATCATGTACCACGCAACCATGCGCCGCTGAAGATCTGTACTCAGACATTCGCAAGCTACGATGAACGGCGGCCACACCAGTGTACATCCGATCGTCTCTCCTCCAAGGACCTCGATCGCTTCCAGGTGGCCTACGGCAATTTCGACCATTTCTTGAACTTCTTCGGGCGGTCTTCTCTTAAGTGTGCGCTGGAAATAGATCAAGCTGGCGTAGTAGAAGACGTAGGCGTGATTTCGAGTCAGGGCCTGCGAGACGGGATCCAAATTCTCCATGTCCAGCGTCTCTGGTGTTTGCATGTAGAGTTGCAGCTCAAGGTCATCGAGCATCTCCTTGCTCGTGTCTGGGTTTGTATTGGAAATGCGCTTTATCAAAGAATTCATCATAACGATGTGTTTCAACATGGGCCGCGTGAGACCAAAGAATCGGTCCAACACGTAGTGGCGCTCATCGAGGAAGTCGTCGGACTCCATGTCCAGTTCAATTGTCGCCGGAAGATTAATATTGCATAGCGCAGCAATAGCGAGATAGCCTTGGTATACCATTGACGAAGACTTGTCACGGTCCCAAGCATTGCCCTCGATTGTTGACAGCCAGGAGGCCCCGCCCTGCAGATGTGTACGCCATTCAGAGGAGCGGCCTGTAATCATATCCATGGCCGAGAACATGGTGATGGTGGCCAGTATGGCACCCCGCTGGGTGTCGACCACGGGACTGGTGTTGGAGTCGTGCTTGACGTTCGCTAAGCTATGCCGCAGGTGCATAATTGCTAGGTTATAATGTTTCATGGCAAGGGTGAGAGACCTGGAGTCGTCGTTCAACAGCTGACCGCGACTGAACGCGGATGCGGAACAAAGAGCGTGGAAGAGTGCGATCTGGCCGTTCGACTGGCTTGAAGGGGAACTCAGTCCGGCGAGAGCCATGGGTGTGAAGACGCTGCGGAATGGGTTGTCTGAACGATCCACGGGGACTAGATGCCATGACACAAAGCTCGTCCAGTGGTGAATCAACTCGCGTTGCTCGCTTGGTCGAGGGAGTAGGTCAAGATGGCGGAAAGATGCCGGGGTTGGCGCTTGGCTCAGATCGAAAGTAACGGAGGTGCTATCAATATCAGACCGGGAAAGAATTGATGTTGATGGCGAATAAATCAACTCAATTTCTTCATCATCGCCAGTGTCAGCTTGTGATGGCGTTGGGAAGCTGTGGGACAACGAAGAGTCCAAGCCATGTTGTAGACTTCCATATCGCAAGTCATTCGAATCATAACCGTCGAGAAGAAAGACTGAAAAAGGGCCTGCTGACAATCCTTCTCTCTCTGCTGAGAAACTCTCTATGGTGTCCAAGGCTTCAGGAATATCGACCCGCATGAAGCTGGAATCATCATCGTATATGGCAGGGGCACCTATCGCCCGCCTGCTGTTCTGCTCCCTTTCCTGTGTGTTAGGGTCGACCCAGACCAGTCTAATCCCATAACCCTGACAAGAGAAACCTCCTTTCAGACATCTTGCACATTCCGGCCGCTCCTCACCACACTTTACGTGCCTATTCCGACACGTCCAGCATGCTGTGAAGGTCTTGGTGTGCTTGATAGGCTGGCGGGGTTTGGCTGATCTGCGCCCAGTGTTTACTTGTTTCATCTGGCATAGTAAGACATTGCGTGTCACGCGTTGGCTGGACCTTTATGGTGCCTGTTGGCCTCTACCACCTCAAGAGCTCCCTGTTTCGAGGTTCTGACTATGCCCGAGGTCCATGAAGAGTGACGATAAGAGAAGCGAATGAGGGGCCAAGAAAAGAATAGACCATGCTCCGGACGGTTGATAGTTTTTCCGGCCGTGACCCCTCGTCGTATTCGTTTCCGTTTGCTGTCCGACTCCAAGCGACGTCAGTGGTCAGTGGCCGATCCTTTGCAATGTTTTCTGCTCAGCCTCGCCAGGCGCACTATTCCTCAATCCAGCGACATTGTTATCCTTTATTGTCGTTCGGCCACTGCCCCTTTCTCTGTTGACCAGGAAAGCTATCGCTCTAATGTCGACTTCGACTCGGATCGATGTCGGTCCATATTCAGTTTGATCAACCCGAATCCAGATGCTACACGAATCTCGACTTCGTCACGGGCAGGGTTGTTCTAGTCCTTCCATATGATGCCGCGATCACTGCTGTCACCGTCAAGCTCGAGGGAGAGTCTCGAACCCGGCTCTCCGGTCCGAAGTTTCCTGGCAATGAACGCTCAGACAAGAGGAGGTACGAGCTAGAAGCACATAAGGTTCGCAACAAGGCCTTCCGCATCCTGCCCTGCGCTCACCGTTACTACAGCTTTTGTACAAAGTTCTTACCGTTTTTCCCACGCCTGAGCTACAAGACAGGAGCACGCCATCCGCGTATACCCTCCTGGCTGGACAATATGTGTACCCGTTTAGTTTCAAGGTTCGCAGATATCATTTACAGATTTTGTCAGGCAGCTAATTCCCTCATTAGTTCCCATTCAACAATGACTGCCAACGGCGGAACCCGACGGCAATGAAAGACATCAGACTCGGTAACTTGAATGTTCAATTCGCTCCAGACTTAAACAAGCATGTCAAGAAGACCCTACCTCCGTCCTTGAGCGGCTTTCCGGGCGAGGCAGAGATAAAATACTATATCAAGGCGACGGTTGTTCGACCCAAGTTCTTTCAGGAGAACTTAAGATCGGTATAATAGGCAATTCCTGACGGCTGAAATTTTCTGCTGACACGTTCAAGATATGCGATATTAAATTCCTCCCTATCGAGCCCCCTCGACCCAAAGACCGGCATGAAGAGACCTTTGCTCGGCGGAAGCGTCAATTCCAGCCATACGCTGCGCCTTCGCAAAAGAAGGGACTTTTCAAGAAGGCTTCAACACCACAATCCGCAGAAGAAGAACCACCGGCTTTTCAGGTCGATGCGCGACTGCCGAATCCTGCCATTATCACATGCAATGAGCGGCTTCCGCTTCGAATACTCATTGAAAAGCTCAACGACAGTTCGGCGACTGTCTACCTCAGTATGCTGCAGATTGAACTGATCGCCTACACCGATATCAGAGCGCATGACCTAGAACGGACAGAGAGTGGAAGCTGGATCTTGATGTCACAAGCTAACATGAATATGCCTTTGGGCACCCCCACCGACAAAAGCCGTAAGGAGTGGAAATTACCCTCCAGGTTGTGGGATGATTTTCCCATACCAAACGCTGTTTGTCCAACCTTCGAGACGTGTAACATCTCTCGTCGATACGAGCTTGAGATCCGAGTCGGTCTTGCTCATGAAGTAGCCGGTGGAATGCGGCCAGAACTCATCATTCTTCCCCTACGACTGCCTGTGATGGTTTATTCAGGTATTGCTCCTCCACCACAATTGTTGCGAGCCATGGCAAACAACCCACGACCGCAAGACGTACCTTCACCCGTATTCCCCCGACCCCATCAAAGCAATGGGTCGCCTGTGCAGAAAACACCGAGCGCGACACCAACAACTCCAGTATCTGAAACCCACTCTTTCCCAACCTCAGGAGGGTCATACAGCCCTCAACAACACAATAACATCCCTGATGAAGCCCCACCAAGTTATGAAGATGCAATCGCAGATGACATTGCACCTGTCGATGGTCCTAGGCGAGAGTATGATATGCCTTCCCAATCTGGCCAGGAGCATGTTTTCAACACCGAAAAGAGTGGACTTGGGCGACGGGTTAGTGAGAGGCTATTCTCCAGTAATACTCCTGCGGGTCCCACAAGGACCGTATCTATGCCAAACGCTATACATTCGGACCCGATCGCTGAAGATGACGACGATCATGCAGTTGGGTCATCCACAAACGAGAATGCCAGGCGACCACCATCGGCACAAAGAAGTTTGACTGGAACCAAAGAATGAAATGCCTGTCCGGACATCTGTTTGCAGCAAGCGAGGCGTTGGCACGGATGTTAGTTGCCTTGATAAAGACGATGGACTAATCATGGGACTGAACGAATAGAAATTATTACTCCGTACTCTGTACAAATCCTCATGAAGCTCGATCAAGGGTGTTGCCCGTCATTGGCCATTGTGAGCACCTCAAGCCCACGTGATATGACGTATCCCCCGAGGACATGGACGTTTGCCTGCTTTGACCCTATCAACCCTCGTCATGGAACTTCTCGCCTGCAGCACTGTAATCCTTCCCTGAACAAAATTTGGCTTTGACTATGTTGTTCAAGTAACAAGTATCAGAGAAACCTGATAGAAGGAGCAGTTGATTCGTGAAGTCGTGTGCTATGGAGACCGCCAAAGACAAGGTAAGAAAGACTGCAACACCATTCCCTCGCAACCACTGCTCTTGTCACTCAGTATATCCATATGCAGCGCTATCTACATGCTTGTGAGCTTCTTAAGGAATCTGCTAACGCTTGTAGACCCCAGGCGCTGGTGGACACCGGAGCTCAGGCTCTACTTCTTTTGCTGCCATTGGAGCTGCCTTGATTCCCACAGCGATTACAGCAGGCATTTTTCTACTTGGGTTTCTTCTGCTTCGATCAAGATACAAGAACATATATGCACCACGAACATACTTTCGTACCATCTCACGCAAGTATGGAGATCGAGTCGGTTGGTGACCGGGATCTACTTTTGCTAATGGCATTCCAGGGATCGGACTCCCTCGTCTAGCCATACCTCCGTCTCATGGTATCATGACTTTAAAGCTCTTGACGACAAATTTATTCTGCGACATTCCTCTCTAGAGGCATACCTGTTCCTACGCTATCTTCGAATGATTGTCCTCATCTGTGGCGTTGGATGTCTCCTGACCTGGCCGGTCCTCTTCACCGTAAATGCATCTGGAGGTGGTGACTCAACGCAATTAGACAGAATCTCTTTCAGCAATGTCTCCAAAACTGAGAGACTATACGCACATGCTGTAATTGCCTGGGTTTTCTTCGGTATGTTCAAAGCGCCCCTCGGAGAGTGCTTGCGCTGATGTAAACAGCCTTCATCATGTTGCTTATCACCCGAGAGCGGCTTTTCATTGTTGGACTTCGACAAGCTTATCAGACAGTATCCCTAAATGCCACTCGACTATCAGCAAGGGTGGTGATGTTTCTGTCTGTGCCGCCCGATGGACTTCGACCTGAAAATATTCAACGATACTTCGGTAAGGACGCAGTCAGATCGTGGCCAGTATCAAAGTTGGACCATCTAGAGAGCAAAGTGAGTAAAAGAAACAGCCAAGTCGACAAACTTGAGGGAGCCGAGTTGAGCTTTCTGCAAAGAGCCAACAAGAAAGGCGATGATTCCAGGACTGGCCACGATGGCACAACTGTTGCTACACGCGTACAGCATCATCGGCCTATTCACCACACACACTATGTTCTTGGGAATAAAACTGACAGCATATCGCATCTGCAAGAAGACATAACATGCATCGTCTCCGACGTGGACAAGATACGTCAAGATGATGCCAACGAATCGAATGGAAGGCATGGAGCCGTGTTTGTGGAATTCAAGGACCAGGCCAGTGCACATCTGGCCTTCCAGCAGGTACGACACGCGTCGCCACTCGCGCTGCAGCCAAAGTTCATTGGTGTACAACCGAAAGAAGTCCTCTGGCAGAATCTAACCCTGGATCCGTCACTGCGGATCACTTACTCTTACTTTGCCATAGGGTTAGCGCTCGCCATCATAATTCTCTGGTCTATTCCTGTGGGCATCATCGGAACCATCTCGAACATCAATTACCTGACAGACAAGTTCCACTGGCTCCGATTCATCAACAAACTTCCTAAACCATTGTTGGCACTTCTGACTGGACTCGTACCGCCACTGTTACTCAGCACTGTCGTCTCCTACGTGCCATATTTCTTCAAATACGTTGCGACTTTGTCTGGTCAACCCACCAGCATTGAGGTCAACAAGTGGGCCCAAAACTGGTATTTCGTTTTCCAAGTCGTCCAAGTCTTCCTCATAACCACATTCTCCTCCGGGGCGGCTGCTGTAGCCAACAAGGTTGCCAACGAACCAACCTCGGTTCCAACGCTGCTCGCAAAGAATCTCCCGAAGGCTTCAAACTTCTACCTGACCTACTTTATCATTCAGGGCCTGGGTACAGCTTCCAAGAACATTATCAACTACTCGGATCTCTTCTCGTACCTGTTTTTCTACTATGTCATGGACAAGACTCCACGACAGAAGTTCAATACGTACACACAGATGAAAGGAATCAGTTGGTTCAATGTCTATCCCAAGTTCACCAACCTCGCGGTGATTGCAATTGCATATTCATGTATTGCACCCCTCGTTCTGGGATTTGCCGGCGTCGGGATATTTCTCTTCTACTTGAGTTACCGCTACAACTTGCTCTACGTGATCCAAGTCAAGTCAGAAACGCGAGGAGAGAGCTACACTAGAGCTCTACAGCATCTTATGACCGCATTGTATCTGGCTGAGCTGTGCTTGATCGGCCTGTTTGGCATTAAGAAAGCACCGGGTCCATCGACTATGATGTCGATACTTTTAGTGCTGACTGCTCTATATCATTTCACCGTTAACAAATACCTCACACCTCTCGAGATTTATATGCCAGTGGATGTTCTCTCAAATGACGAGGAAGAGGAGCAGCCACTCCTGGGTTCTAATGGGGATGTGACGCAGCGTTCTCGGGTGTATAGGTTTGGAGCTGGAAAAGTCCCTCCGATCCTGCTCGACCCACTTGCTGCGTTTCTTGAGCCTCATATCTTCGCTTCACAAGAGGTTCTTCGACCATGGCTTCAAGATCCCGAGGGCGAGTACGACGAATCAATTTCCTATACTGATGAGCAAATGAAGAATGCCTATCTCAATCCAGCATTGACTTCGAAAACGCCAAAGATCTGGATCCCGAGAGATTCCAAGGGTATTTCAAAGCAGCTAGTTGATGAGAACGAGAGTTCTGGGTTGAGTAGCACGGACGAGGGAGCAGAGCTGAGTGCATCGAACGAGATCATCTGGAACCAGAACGACTTTACGAGCGTACCTATCTTCAAGGAGGCAACCAGATATTAGCCGCAATGCTGTCAATCAATGGCGTAACCTTGGGTTGAAATTTCACACATTCCTGCAGCTTTTCAGGTATATGAGGGTTGAAAATAGCTGGATACGTATTCAATGACGAACGCCTACCGAAATGAGTATGGTCGACTGTACACGAAGATAGTCAGCCAGCCTCAAACCCAACAGATTTTTCTAGCAACATTCAGTGTTATCTCGCGCAATCACAGATACATTTCCAGCTTCTCGACATTGTAGCCAACCGTGAACAGGTTACAACAGACTGGTTTCTTACCAAAGCACTGCTCTTACTTCGGCCTCCAAAAGTACATTTTAGGCTAGCTGAGATTAGAGGCTCTGCACTCGACATGAACTATGTCAGCCTGACACGAGGTCCTTTTGGCAGAGAGTGGCTGAGGACAAGTTGCTGAAAAAGGCATGTAGTGCCACCACTTCGCTGTTACTGGACCCTGCCATCCAGGTCCGGCCAGCCTTAACATCCCATAGCCACGTACCTGAGAAAGGACTGTAGCACAGACGACCTCGCTGCTGATCTCGTATCTGCACTACGTGTCAATGCAGTAAAGAACGGAAAGACATGAGAGGAAGTGAGTGGTCACTGGTGATCAGGGGGGGATCAAGGTGAGGGAGTCAGACAGACTTTGTGTGGGCCCTGACTACCGGATTTGCCAGTTCAAGAGCTCAACATCGGTCTTGAAGTATTTATACCACGGGCTGTTCATCGAGTTGCAAACATTGTTTGAAGCCCGCCTCATCTCTTATCTCTGTCTAGCCATCCTGACTACCTTTGTCCCTCGACTTGGATGCATAAACGTGACCCTTCTGGCACGAGCATACATCAACGCGCGTTTCATAAAGACATACCACAATTGTCAAGGATGACAATGTCTTCACCAAATCGATCCTCACTCTTTAGCCGTATTCCTCACAGCTCCTGCTCACCAAGAGCAAGCTCGTCGTCGTCGTCATCGTTCTCGACCACATCAACAAAATCATCCACGCCGAGCGGATGCAGAGACTACCAGCGGGCTCGCTACGCCAAAGACGGCAAAGGATTCGACTTTACCTTGACGTACCCTTACAGCACCAGCGCAACTGACAAAGGAGGCACGGAGACTCTTGACACAAAAGTCCCAACTCCGGTTCCGGTGGTGGGATGTCGCGACTTCAAACTCCGGTACGCAAAGGACGGCAAAGGCCACGACTTCAGCACGACCTACACAGCATCAGCCGAGGCTGCCGCGATCGAGACCCTTCCACTAGTTGATGCGTCCAGTTCACGAGTACCTTGTGGATGCCGCGACTTCAAGCTTCGGTACGCCAAAGATGGAAAGGGCCATGACTTTGCAGTGTCGTATCCATACGACAAGAAATGATGCTTTGTGTTTTGTAAAGGGGGGTGGAAATATGCTCAAGGGGGGTAATCTAGTCGATTCGTCATTCGTTAGCCTACAGAGATATTTTGAAACCGTGATGCATGCCAACCCCAAAAGGGTCCAAGGGCTCTCTTGCCTCAGGCCTACACCACATTCTCAAACACCCTTCTTGAGAAGAGGCGTCTTATCGGTTCTGTTCTTGGATGTGCCCTTGTTCTTGCTCACGACACCATCCTCATGTCCATCGTCACGCTCACTGCCCGTCACCGTCAAGGTGGGCTTCGTCGCCAGCCACTCCTTCACAACACCCTCATAGTCCTTGGCACGATAGGGCTCGAAGAGCTCCCGCACAAAAGTCGGCTTGCGCCAATACTTGAGCCTGAGGTCCTGCAGGAGCGTGTCCATGTAGGGGACCTGGTCGAAGACGAGGTCGGGGAAGAAGCGACCGTGGCCAAAGGGAGCGCGGAAGCGAGCAAACCTCGACATCAGCGCGGCTTCATCGTACACTGTGTCCGGGGCGATGGGGAGATGGCCGTTCAAGTAAGCGTATGCCCAGAGACATTGCAGCTCGCACCGAGGGGTGTTGGCCAGGTTGCTGAACATGCCGATGAAGACGAGGTCGTGTGTGCCTTTTGCCGTGGGTCCAGGAGGTGCGATGCCCCGGTAGAGGCGGAAGGGAGTGTAGTTTGTCTCTGGGTCGATGCCTGGGTTGTAGGGCTGCACGGTGTTGCTGCTCGGTGAGACAAAGGGGCCGGACACAAGACGGGGAAAAGTCTGTGCGAGCTTTTCGTCGGCGGTGCGGTCGAGAGTGGACCAGAACTCGTGCTGGGATTGTGTGAATGTCGTAGAAGGGATGCCTAGATCGCTGTGCGTCGAGGTCGGTGTGAAGGTCACGGTCGGTTTGGCGGAGAATCCTGTCGCCGTGATCAGGGCGTCGACTTGGATCGATGTACCCTTACCAGCGGCCGCGGTATTGGGGTCGGAGCAAGACTTGAACGTGATCTGGCCTTCAGAGAGGTGGGAAATGTCTTCGCGGTGCACGCGGACCTGTCCGGACTTGACCATTTCGTAGATGTCCTTTTCAAAGTTGTACACGCCTGACGCCGTGCCATACCAGAAAGGGCTGTGGGCATTAGTATTGACAGAAATCAAGCAAAACAGGGCACCATCTCACCTCTGCTCTGGCTCTAGAACTTTAGTCCGCTCGTCATTACGCATGCCGCAATCTTGAATCGTCGCAGCGTGAAGATTTCCCCAGAACTTTTGCGCAATGAGTCTACCGAGGGACGTCGAGTGCATGACGTATCGGAACTTGTTGAAGCCATCGTCCCACAGGCATGGGCTGAAGAAGGATACTGCGCGTCGTGAAGGAAGAAACTCTCGCGGGACCGTAAACGGGCCAATCTTGGTGTGGCTTGGAAACACCCATTCGGGACCTTTGCCTGACTTGCGAATGACCCATTCAACGTTTCGACCTGCTTTGCCTGCGATCTGGATGGAATCGTACGCTGACTTGCCACCGCCGAGGACAGCCACAGTCTTCACATTCTCGTTCGCAAAGAGCAGGTCTCTCTTAAAGCCCAGCTCTGCCGAATGGATGATCGGTCCTCCAAATTTCTCTGCGCCCTTGAGAGTCGGTCGGTGCGGGAGATTGGTAATGCCGGTGGCGACGAGCAGTTTCTTGGTAGTGTACTCTGTCTCCGAGGCGCCGCCGCCGGTGGCTGCGGAAGTGGTGATTTTAAGAAGCCAGCCTCGTGCATCCTGGAGCCGCGAGATGTCGCTGACTTGTGTGTCAAAGTCGATGATGCTCAACAGTTTTGAACGCTCAGCGTAGGCTTTGTAGTACTCGTGCATGACTTCGCCAGTAGGGTGTTGACCATCTTGAATGCCGAATCCATCGTGCATGGGAAAGTCGGAGAAGTCAATACCACCGCGGAGGTTGTTCGTCTTGAGACTTGGATAGATGTTTTGTTTGGACCATACTCCACCGAGAGTTTTGTTCTATCCAGCATATGTTAATAGCGATGGTCGAAAACAGGGATGTCAGACCTGCGACGTGTGACTGTTGTCAGCGTACGTACCGCATCTAGAATCTTGACTTTGGCCTCAGGCTCACACTCGAGGATTGTCTTTGCAGCGCATAGTCCCGAAGGTCCTGTGGGAACATCAGCTCATTGTCCTAAACAGTTGTCGCGGGAGGGGTAGGCAGGACCAGCGCCAACTATCAGATAGTCAAACATCGTGAGCATTCTGTCGATCTATCCCACACGTATCTGGTCGCACGGGGGATCTAAGTGATGCTGAGTCGCGACAAGACACAAAGAGCAACAATGAGATAGGCGGCACATTGTTTGCGTGAAGTGATATTTAATTCACAGGGCAGCCTCACTCGTATCGCTCGTCCCGAGGCCAGTGGGCAGTGGCATTCAATGTTCGCTCCAATAGGCGAGATGGTTTGAAAATACGTGACTTAGAGCCTTGAATTCAGCACCATGGGTTCGTTGCATTCAATGATGTTGGCCTGAGTAAGCCCGACGGATCCAAGCTTGTAAGCTGATTTCCTTAAAACTATCCGGTATTGAAATTAGTAGGTGAGCGGCGCCGATGGGCTTCCGCACGTGCACTCGTTTATCATCTCGGTGAGATGTTATCGGTTCGATAGCCTGACCCTGCACAGTCTTGACCGGGCGCAAAAGTTTCAACCGAGAATTGAGCCTTTAATTGCCTGTACGAGAAGGATGGAGGAGTTGTGGTTGACGTTCAGTACACATAAGACCAATAGGCGAAAGACGTCTCGGACCCCATCGACGGACCGCTCCACCTGCTTATGCCCCTAGAAGTTTGGGCCTCGTTGATAGACTAATCGGTGATGTTGACGGTTTGTGGTACCGGAACGTGTACTCGTATTTCGTGGCCTGATCAGGTCCCAAAGAGGAATTCGAGTGGACAAATCGAGCTTGCACACACTCCTCGCTTGAGTTGTATATACGTTCAAGCTATAATAAACAAAGCCAGCCGCTCAATAAGAAGAACACCTTTGGCCAAGTTTCAAACTTACGGGCTCTGAAGCTTCTGGTGACTGAAAGCCCGTGAACAAAGGCTGTGACTTCCAGGTGTAACGAACAATGACTTCTCCGTGGCTTGGTATAATTTGTCTAGACTGCCTTCCCTTTTGCCGACTTCCTGTTCAAGATCCGATACAGGAAGTATGTAGTGTTCAATGCGCGCCGGTAGCCAAAGTTTTGCATTGCTGTTCATGCAGCATGCCTTGCATAGAGAGCATCTCTTGCTTGCTTCTTCCATCGTCCGCTCATTAAAGGAAAGAAAAGGCCTGGATGGAATACTGTCGGCATGGCTGCCGCCAATGCCACCATGCTGAATAACGATATCGGTCAGGAACAACCCCAGACGGTGCAGTCACAGGCTCACTCACATCTCATCAAGGATCAAAAGGTCGGTTTCTTCTCGCATCAGCGAGTTTCCCCAGCCGCCAGCCATCTCAGGCAGACTGTTGACAGAAGTCAAATAATAGCCGGTCGTCACTCTTCCAGCCCAGCAGGCAAGGAGACAGTTGGCTTACCGATATATACAGCGAATCAACACTGTAACGAAAGCAAAAACTTCTGCGAAACAAAATAGTCGGAGCCTGGCGTGGTTGATTGACGTCCTCTTCCCTGGACGCTCTGCTTGCTTGGCATACCTGACGGCGAAATCCAGAGCGAGAATGCTGCAAATTGTCATGGCAACGACTTGAATGCCGATGCCTGCTATCATTGTATAGTTGCCAACTTTCATCATTGTCGGGTTGTCATTTTTAGCGCCACCTGCCATTGCGCCACCTGCTGCCTGAACCAGAATGGAAAATATATCGCATCCAATGAAGATCCAGGTGTACCACCTTGGGTTTAATCTTGAGTGTTGAGGACCAACGCAGAGGACGATGTGCTTGAGAGAGAGGTATATTCCAGCCGCAATGAAGGACGGAGCGAGGATTAATCACACAATTTGTTGACGGAATGATGATATGCTTCAAAGATTGTGACGAAGTTCGATACGCCCGATGTAGCCCACGAGTTCCATGATGCAGCCAGCTGTGAGAGCGATCATGAAGGTCCATGTCGGGAAGAATACACCCAGAGTCAGTTGCAGCAAAGATCAGACACCGAATGCCGCTGCGAGTATACAATTTGCTGGAGCATTGGGGATATAGCCATTTGTCGTCCCTGACACCGGGCATGCTGGTGATACTTGGGTACAGTTGTGGTAATCGCCTGAGGACATTCTTGCTGCTAAGGAAGTTGCAAATAGGAAAATGTCCGCTCCAAAGGTATTGCAGCGGACAAACAGCCTGATGTATACCCTTTTTCAAAGACGAGGGAAAAGGTTGCGATACTTCGATGGCCATTGCAATCTGGCTGTACCAGACCAATGTGTTGTGGGCCATATTTGTACGCAGAGAATATCCGCATACCGCGAACCACGGGAATTAGCGATGCCGTCTTTCACTGTCAATGGCCAAGATCAACTCCTCGAACCTTGTGCAATGCACGACAACGAGGCGCCGAGGCGGTAACACAACGCCGTAGATCCTCGCAAGTTGCGGTGGGCCTCACCCTCATACGGAGTACAGCATGAGCCACAGTATGGGTTGAAGGCGTAGCGGAGTGTTCCCAAGCTTTTGCCAAGTCTGTCTGCTAACATGGCTGGAACATATCGCTTTCTAGGCCAAAGCAGGCAGGCCAACTTGCTGATGAACCCACGAAATCGCGGGCTCCCACTCTGGCTTCAGAGGTTTCAATGCCATGGACAGCTCGATGACTAGCATTTTGCCGCATGACTTCCCCCACCACCGCGTCTCACCGAGTCTATTCAGCAAGATGGCCCAATGCATAGTCACAAGCATGGCAACCGGTTCACGATTACTTATCGCGTCGATGATGGTGCCTTCTTGGGTCGCCAGCCACCTAAAACAGCTCACGATGTCGGTGTCAGACTCCAAGAGGAAGCATTGCTCCAGCTTTTCGATGGCAGCAAGATTTGACTCGTGGTACGATACAGCCTTTTGGGGAGAAGAAGAAGCGTCGGAGCAAAGCAATCGGTACCCCTCGTCGTTCGCGAGGCGCAGATGATCCATAGCGCTTTTATGTGCGAGGTCCAACCCCTCCTGGGACACATGTGGCGTTTCTCGGGGGACCAGCCCTTGAAAAGCCCCAGTGCTCAGCCACGGCCGCGACGAGGCAAAGATGGAAACCACACCCTTAAGGAGCCCAAACATGGTAGGGAGCCCTTCTCGTATGTTTGTAGGGTCATTGTCGCGTGACATATGGTACGGCAGAGCAAGGGCAAGTGCCATGTTCAAAAAGGAGAAGGCAAACATGGCTTGGTGATTGGCTGCTGTCACAGTGAGGTTGCGTGCCTGAAAGGTGTTGATGGCCAAGTTTTGATACTCCAAGGCGGCAAGTTTGTAGGCATGGGACCTAGTAGGACTCGTGGTTGTAGCGATGTGCAGAGCTGTCACTGAGAGGATGGCATTGAGGAGAAAGTCGTACGTCAAGGCTTCTTGGGGCACCATCAGACGCCAGACATCGCCGTCGTCGGGATTGATTCTGAAGCTGTGGTAAGTGTCGGTTGACCAGCGATGAAAAAGCTCTAGCTCTAGAATTCTGTCACCAACGACCGCGGCCGAAACTTGAGGGGACTTCTCTCCTGCAAGCTGAGATCTCGGCCGAGGGGGGCTGATGTTGGGTCCAGGTAGCTCGTGGCCACATTCCACATTTCGAACTCTGCAGTTTGCGCATGGAGGACCTAGTTCATCGCACTGCTCGACAGGTCAGTGCGTGCAATAAGTACAGGCTCGACGGCAGTCTCTAGACTAGGCATATCGACGAAGTCGTGGTAAACGATCAGCTTACCTTGATATGGCGCTTCTTGCAGTTGATGCAGCCAGTTCTTTTCTTCGAGTGAGATCGTCTTTGTGCCATAAGGAGCCATTGAATCTAGGAGAGAATGAGACGAGAACAGGTATGTTATTCTTGAAGTAAACGAGACCGGTGAGTGCACTGCCTCGAGTTGATAGGGTTGAAGTCTGTTGTCTTGGACAGCGTGCAATTCTTCGACTGATTTGGGCTGGGCCTTATGTGTCTGCCAAGCAAGTAACGACTGGTTGAGATGGTTGAACCGGCTCCGGGCGCCGACTTGAACTAAGCAGCCTATAGGAGTTGTAACACGGGCAGATCCTTAGGCTGTCTGCTTAGGCACTCATCCGGCACTTAGGCAAACTGTGGATGCCCATGACACCTAAGAAATGCCTAGACTGTCCGTACTGGAGTGCCATGTGCACGCCTAAGATCACCCGGACAGGTAAGTACCAACCTACAGTACGTACGTATGTATTCTACTAACCTAGGCACGAGATCCGCGATGTTGTTTCCAGTATTCTATGCGCTGTACTGTAAGTTCCGAGGCAAGTAGTACTTGGTACGGACTATGTACAATAGCTTGTTGATCTCCTCGCACCATGTATAATATGCATATTCGGTATACAAAGCAGCCTCGGGTGCGGATCTAGAGGTATCCGAAGTCGAGATACCAAATCCATACAACGGGGGGAGAAATTGGTTCGAGCTTCTCATGACTGACTCGACCTGAATGGTTCAGCTACTCGCACCTGTCTGTACCTAGGTAAACCAATAATCGAGATTCCGGCCTGACTGACACCTTTTCCCAGTGCTTCCTCAGATGGCTTGACCTGTTACCACCTCAACGTGCTTCTATCCCTGGGATTCCTGAATCACCTTCTCCTTCTCTTCAAGTTCCATCAGCGTCGATACAAATTTACTGGACGAAGAACTGTCCCTTTTTCCTGCTCGTTTTCCAGGCGACAAACATGGCCCTCCTCACGTTATCACGCATCATCATACCTCCATTTATCCTCGTCGGAATCTACTGTCTACACATCTTTGGTGAAGCCAACGGTACATTCCCCCTGATCGTAACGCACCAGGAGAAGCGTCAGCTCCCCACCACTGCCGCGACTGTAGTCAGACCTACCTTCGCCGAGAGCTTTACAGGTTTCGACCCTCCCGACGGACTACTGTCCATTCTCGTCGTCTTTTTCTGGCCGTTGGTCAATGGAGAAAACCCCGGCGCTAGTCTTCTCTCATTCTTGTTCGCTGGTCAGGTCGTGGCTCATCTGGCCGTCGTCACGCTGGAGGCGTCGAGAAAGGCCAACATCGGAAGAGTAATTAGCTTGTAAGTCGAAGTCGTCCAGAGCAAGAAGGGACAGGACTAAGCTACCTACCTATCTAATCCTCGACCCCGACCATCTGAATGAGACTGACTCCCTGGTACAGCACCTCGATCTATGGCGTTCTGTTCCAGACCATTGGAGCAGGAATCATCGTCCCATTATACCTGACGATCTACCTGTTCACCTCGCCACTGGTGACTTTGGGCACGGCGCTGACACCGTCCGCGCTGGCCGTTGATGAAGGCATCTTGAGTGGTCTCCCATTCGGCGTTCTGTTGGGATACATTATTCCCTCGATCGCCATGTCTCTACCCGAGCCTACATTGATATCACAAACTGCCAAAGTCCTCGCGATCGTCGTGTGGCAATTGTTTCCAGTCTGGGCGAACCTGTTCACCTTCCTCAGCAAAGCGCTCGTGGGCCCGGAAACCCGCTACCCCTCCGGACCCGAGGCGTTGAAGAATCAACTGCCCCGGCTGAAGACGGTCTACAAACTCGCCATGGCGGTCAGCGTCCCGACGCACATTGCAACCTGGACACTTTCGCTGTCTACCGTCCTGTTCCCGGTCCTGTTTACCCCCAGCACGGTAGAGGCCTTCCATCCGCTGAACGTCATCGTGCCACCGAACCCGTTTGGAAACGGCAAGATATCAAGCGTGGCCCAAGGCGCAGTGTGGTTCCTGCAGTACGACTATCTTATCACCTCATTTGTCTACGTCGTCTGGGGGGTTGTATGCAGATACGGCAAGCTCGGTGGCTTTGGCTTCGCAAGTCTGCTGGATGTCATTGGGAGATGCGCAATCATGGGTCCCATAGCTACGGCTCTCCACCTTCTCCAGGATCGCGACGAGATAGTTTTTGCTGCTTCCGAGACATTGACCACAAAGAAGGACGCATGAGACCATCGTACGTACCGAGGACGCGGAAGCCTTGCCCTTAAGCTGCACCGTACTATTGTACATAAAATGGGGTATACATATATGCGAGCTTGTACTGGTACTTGATCCAATGTCATACAACTTCTCATCAAAATCATGTTCGGCGTCACAAGTGGCCTCCGGATTGGAGTCCTTGACTTCCTTGGTCTCTTCTGTTAGTGTCTGCAGCCTGCCTCCTCAACCGTGGAGTTGTCCTCAGACGAACGCATCCAACTTCAATTACTCCCACCCGGGACCTAAAACATTCAAGTCTCTAGCTGATGGCCACCGCAGTCTCGGCAGCAGCCTTCTCGTTCGACCAGATCGTCTCGTCATGGCTGACTTTGCCATGGTGCGCTGCCTTCTCGTCCTCCTGTGCAGCAGCTGCTGCGGCCGCCACAGATCCCACGCACCGGTACTTTCGAAACTTGCGTGCAGGCACATGCGCCTCAAACTACATCACATACGTCAGCGAATGGACTTCTCTCACAATCTAAACCAGTGAGTGACATACCATTTCATCGATTTCCTCGAATGTGCGACCATGGGTCTCTGGGAGGAAGAACCATGTCCACAAAGCCGCGATCCAGCACGACGGTGTCCAGATGTATCCGTACTTGGGTCCCCAGTTCAACGAGTCAGGGTTGATGAAGTATGGCGCTGTGAAAGTTGCAAGCCAGGCGCCCAAGAATCCAATGGAGGTCGCCAGACCAAAGGTATAGCTTCGGAGGCGTTGGGATGGGAATTCTCCGCCGCAGAGCCACGCGTAGGAAGCGACCATGCCGTTATAACCGATTAAGTATACGACGGAAATACCAACAATGACCTAACATAGTTTGTTGTCAGTGAAAAGATGTCGCTTCTTTTTGTAAAAAAAAAAAAGAGAATAACATTGATCCCTTACCTTTCCAGTGTTTTGGCCAGGTCCTTGCTTGTCATACACGACAGCCACAATGAGTTGCGCAAGACCGCAAATGATCATGCCAGTGACGAGGAAAACTCTTCTGCGTCCCCAGCGGGTGATGACAGCGCTGTTGATGAGAATTGCAATGACACCGACGCCAGTAAGGATACAGGCGTTTTCGAAAGGTGATCCGACCGCGGCCATCTCGAAGAAGTATGTGCCGTAAGCTGAACAGGTCAGAATTCAAAGGCATCCTAAGGCGCTGTGGTTAGAACTTACAAATCATGTACATGGCTCCAGACGCAGCTTGAAGGGAGATCGCTGCACAGGCTAGATATGTTCGTCGTCGGTCGACCGGGTTGCGGAACATGTCTAAGATATCGGCGCTCCTGGCAAGAGCGCGCTCGGCTTCAATGGCGGATTGCATCTCGTGGATTTCAGCATCGACAGTCTCCGGGAATGGCCTGAGCCATTTGAGGGCCTTGCGTGCCTTCTCGGTCTCATTCTGGAGTATGTACCACCGAGGAGATTCTGGGATGAAGAACATGCCAATAGACAGAAGACCAGGGATGATGTAGATTATGCCAAGAGGAACGATATATTGTTGCTTTCCCTCGAATTTGACGGTGAAGTTGTCGACAATTGTGCCTATCAGGGAACCGATCGAGGTCCACGTCTGGAACAAACTGATGACCATACCTCGATACCTAGCCGGAGCGCATTCTTGCAAGTAGAGTTGACCAAAGGTCAGGAACAGACCATTTGCGATCCCAATAAAGGTACGGGCGAAATACAAAGCTCCAATACTTGTCGTGGTCATCATGACCACGTTGGCGATGACACAGATTCCACATGCCAGCCAAAGAGACAGTTTTCGGCCAATGTAATGGGCAATGGGGCCGCCGCACATAGAACTGATGAATGCGCCCAGGATCATAAGAGAAGAGATAAGCTGTTGGCGTTCGTGCGAGATGTTGTAGCCGATTGGGGAATTTGGGTCTTTCTCGCCGAAGATCTGCCCTGTCGTTAGTAAAAAGCTCGCCGTCGTGCCTCTGGCCCCAACGGATGGCAATGGGAAAACCCACGTGCAGGAAGCCAGGCATTGCCTGAAGACCACCAATAATACCAAAGTCTGTGCCATATTGAAATGGACACATGCTAACCAAGGTACAAGCGGCAAGACATTTCCAGTGGGACAACACGTTCTCCTTTCTTGGAGCGTCCATGATGGCGGTATTGTTGTCTTCGTGCAAACGGGCCGGAAGGCGTGAGGTATCAGGTGAGGTTGACCGTGGGTTTCATGGACGCAGGTATAGGCACTTGATATATCAAACGCCAAACCATAGGCCCAGCTCTAACGATAAGTGATTGGACTCAACTGCCGGAAATCCGTCTCCCATTTGGGAATAAGAAGCACTGTAGAGGCGGGAGTCTCTAGGGCCCCACGCGGAGGCAAAGCTCGATCTGCAAGGACTGAGACGAGAGAGGGCTGGTAGACGGCGCTCTAGTCGGGATCATCCTGGTTAGTATTGGAAAGGTCCGGGGAAAGGCGGGCACGGGCTATACCCAATCCCGCCAATGACCCACTGAACATGTTGCTTGTCGTGGCAGATTCCCTTACCTTGTGTTGTTGAGGCGAAGCGATAGACTGGACTTCTGACAACGCCAGTGTCGATGCGAAGGAGGATAGCACTGACTCAATGCGTCGATACGCTCATGCATCTGAGCCATGTTATGGTCCTCTAAAAGAAGCATGCTCCGTAGAGGCTCAGTTGATCATCAAGATCAGTGATCACATGTGCCGGAGATGGCGTTCCAGATCCAGAGCCGCAAGGAATACGAAAAACTGTAGTCGTTTGTTGGGTGGGTAACCCGCTGTATGAGGTAGGGATACCGTGGGTAGGCAGTTTGCGGATGTGCCGTACAAGTAGAGTGGCTTTTGGATTTCTGAGGATGGTAGTAACTCGTACGAGCTGGAGGCGAGCGATTGATTCGGTAGCTGCGATGCTGAAAGGAGATGTTGCATTTCTGATAACACAATCTAGCCGGGCATTGGGCAGACAGGAGGAGAAAGTACGCCCCCAGTACCCCCGTTTTCCCCGGCCATTCGGGCATATGTTTGTAGCCGACACGCGGGGAAACCAGATGCTCATTTGATGATCACTCTAAACCCCCCAAACTCTTGAAGCAAGCGGCCAGCTCAGGTCTTTGTTGTCTGCCGGGGTGCCCAAGAGAAGCATGGCGAAGTCTTCTGGGCTTTCCAGCATTGATTCATTTTCCCAAAGCGGCAACTGCCAGGTTTCACATTAGGCAAGCCACTGACATTGTCGAAGTGTTGGCTATTACATAGACGGTCCGACTAAGCCCAGGTTGATGCAGTACGGATTTAGGGAGGGCGAGCCTCGAAGGCTGACGTATTTGGCGCTCTGCATGTCTGAAGGCTGATGAATGGCTTGCTTTGACGAGTGACAGTCGTGCTTGCTGTCGTTCAGCGCCAGCTGGCCTCGTATCCGTCTCATACTCCGAAGTCCAGAAGCTTCCACAATCTAGGGAGCTGACCTGGAAATTTCTTCACCTGCAATTTAGCATGCACATGTGATCGGACGCAACATCCTTGGCCCTGACCATGGTACTGTTCAAAGTCCCTGAACCCGGTATATCTCACTTTGACATATTATTGCCACTTCTATGGGTAAAACACTTCAGAGAATGTGGAGTCGTAACTTGTTCGGAGACCAGGGACCATTCGCCACAGTTCCCAACGGTTTGCGAGATATATACGTGCTCATCAAATATGAAAATGTTCGTACCAGTTATTTTTTTTTTCGTGGCGGAGTCAAATCCCTCGTCCATCTTGCAGTCGGCCGAATTTTGTCCAAGGGTTTACAGAATGTTTTTGCGCATCCGGCGACGCGAGTCTCTCATCCTATGTCTTCTGACTCTGAGTATCCAGGTACTCGGCTCAGATGTGCCGACAAGATCATGGCAACAGAACATATATTCTGGGTAAGTGGAGGCCGCGGTACGTGACCGCTGTTAGCGTCTGGTGAGTGTATGGTCGACTTGGTATGTGAGCTCGTTGGCCCAATGGGCAGAGGAATATTAGGGAGTGACTGCGCTTGGGAGCATACTCGATTTACACCTGGTCTCGCTTGGAAAAGACGTACGCAGGCAAGATCCTAGTGCTTGTGTGCCTGCTATACCCCTCTTTCCCAAAGAGCCGAAAACCCCTAGTTCAAATTGCACGGCAACATGGTATATCCCCCATATCATGCCCCACTGCTGAGCTCCTCAGGGCGTGCCGCAAACATTACCAACTGTAGCAACGAATCCGGAGATCTGATGCCAACGATGCGCAGATCGTGGGGTCCAGATGCGACGACGCTGGCGTGGAGGCGAGACGACACCCATGTGGTTCCTGACAATATTCGGTTCTCAGCACCACTGTAGTGTTATCAAACCTCAAGCGGTCCATATCCCATAATAGGGCATAGCTTTGAATGGGCAGTGGTCTCCTTCACATACTCGGCACAGCGCAGGACCTTGATATTTCCTCGGTGTCCAGTACATTGCGGCGAGGTTAGGAGCATGATCCGGCGGAAATGCCGTCGGGTTAATACCTCTGAGGTGCGCAATCATCCATAACAGATCGACATTGGAGTTGTGGGCGTCTGAAGAGCTCGTCTCAGTGTATGAGGTCCCTTTTCTGGTCAAGCAATATATTTTGGAAGTTTTCAACCTTACCTGCAAACTGGGATAATCGAACAACGGACACGGGAGGAGTGAACCCACCTCTCTTGCACACACAAAATGGATGGTGGCTGATAGCACGCCTCGGAGCCTGCTGCTAGATCCCCAGGTTGGTACTCTCAAGTTTGAAACCTTCTCAAGTTTGACGGTGAGCTGATCACGGTCTCATTACCGAGGAAGACCATTGCGTGGGGAACCTTCTCCAGGATAGATCCGGTCGCTGTATTCTCTGGAGCGCCAACGTCAACATTGAGACTGGTCTTTGATTGGGTTCCTTCGGGTGGCTTCATGGAGGGCATGGAGTAGCTACTGATGTAGGCCAGTCTGAACAGTTAGCGCATCGGCTCGAACTAATCTTTGTCTGTGGAACGATCCGAATTCAGTTCAAAAAGATCTTTGTTTGTACATTCATGATGATAGCGAACGGTCAAGAGGAACCATGAAGCTTTGGATTGCTTTGGGTTAAGCACATGCTGGACTGAAGTTGTAGTGGCCATGATCACGTAATACGTGACTAAGTATAGACTTGGCATCACTCCAGATCTGTGAAAAGGCATGACGCGCTCTGAGGAGTCTCTGCTCTTTACACTTGTCCTCAATGTGTGATACCAGTTCCAAACCCTCAGGTCTCCAACAAGATGCCATCCACCTTCTTCTCGTCTGGGTCCAGCAGACCTAGTGCTTCACGACGCGTAGGTGCGTTAGGGTCAAAGTAGGGGACTTCCGCCAACGAAGTGACTCGTGTCCCATGTCGAGGATAGTGCCCACCATAATCCCAAGAGGCATTATGTATGGTGATTCTACTTTGGTCAGCTTCAAAGCAGGACAAAGGCGACGCCATTCTTTTACCTGTTATCCCACAAAGCACTCGTTCCCGGAGTCCATTTGAATCTCACTTGGATGTCCACGTTCTGCTCATAAACGTCGAACAAGTATCCCAAGATGAGATCACTCTCAGCCTTATCAAGCCCGACTATTCGACTAGTCATTGCTCTATTAACCCACAGGGCTTTCCACCCGGTAGCCGGGTGTACTCGAACCAATGGATGAGTCCGCTCAATGTACTGAGGACCCGCATTCGGATTCTCCTTGTCGAGATATGGGTGAGCAGATCTATAAACAGCCTGCTTGCCATCAATCAATTTGCGGAAATCCGGGGATAGTTTCTCGTATGCCGAGTATCCACTGGCCCAGAGAGTGTCTCCTCCAATCGGTGGCACAGTATCGTTGTGAAGGTGAGTTATACCTGCGGCAGAATCAGACCAGCGGAACACAACATTCCAGCCAGGCTGGTCCCAAGAGGGTGGAAGAACGTACCGGCAGGCTGGCGTTCATGCACAAGGTCGGTATGCCAACGGGATGCACCACCTGGTTTGCGAAAGCTCGCAGTAACCTCGGTGGCTTGAAGAGCTGGCCAGATGACAGTCACTCCAGACACTCCAGGGACTTGCGGAACTTGAGGCTATGGCCGACTCAGCATAATGAACCACTTTCAACGAGGTCGAGGAGGGGTTGGTTTACATGAATCTCGACCTCGCCATAGTACTCTCCGAGCTCTTTCTGTTGCTGAGGGGAGAGGTCCTGGTTACGAAAGAAAACGACACTTCGCTCAGCGATCAACAAGGCGAGTTCATCCTTTTGTTGATCTGTGAGGTCTTTGAGCTGGAGGCCCTCTATCTCCGTGCCAATGTGTGTGGTTAAGTCGGTGACCTTTGTGGCAGCAGACAACAGTGCGTGTTTCGATTTTTCCGCTCTGGCACCTGCATCGTCATGTTTTCGTTCTTTGTTTCTAATATTGTACACATCCTGAAGATACAAAGGTCGATTGGGGCGGTACGGGTACCCGCTTGACAAATCAATGCCTGCCTTGGTCAACCTTTTCAGCGCGGGCTCGGGTAGTCCCAAGGTGTCTTTCTTAGGGACGACAAAGTCCTTGATGCTTTCTTCGATCAGTGCTGGTGCCATTGTGCTGCTCTTATTTCAGAAGCTGTTCCGCCAACTAAAATAGGGAACAAGATGACGTTCCTTTCTCGGGTCTTATCACATTCACGACGAGCTCCTTACGAACGATGGTGCCGACTCTGCCGAGGATATATCCCATGTACAAGAACTCTGCTTACCAACCCCGCTCGCTTGCTGGCCTGCAAGGTGATATGGCGAGATCTGCATAAGTATTGCGTGCAGTGTCACTGGTTGGCTTCTAACTGTATCTAGCAAATTTACGCATTGACCCTCTCCAGAAAATGTATTGCGAAACGGATCACGATACGAGTGAACCTGCATCGGAGCAATGCCCAAGATTCATCAGGAAACTCTTATCGTTCCAATCACTTGAGCAATGTCATCTGCCCGAAAAACACATGTGTGAGGACAAGGGACGGATGTGATCGAAACATCAGCACGTGACCGAATTGCGTGCTATGGTGCATATATTTGTTGCTCAACTGTCGACACAGACCCCTGACATCTCACGCCCAAGAGATCTCAACTGAGAGAGTGGTGACTGTCCGCTACTCGGTGGCCGTCACTCCATTGGAGTTCGTGGGGTGACACGAGCTATGCTTATCACTGTGTGCCGCAATGCTTGTTCTTGCTTGGACATTTCGGCCTCTCGAACATATTGCTGCATGTGCCGGACATGCGCCTGTACATCAGCGTCAGCACGCCATCTAGGTGTGGAAGACGCCATTGCAGTGATCAACATCTGTCGCAGTTGACATCTCCACTACCATGATACCCCGACCGGAAGGTAGTACCTCAGCCTCCGCAAGCTCGGCCAAACAGATCCGGATTTAAAAGAACTTGGGAGAAGGAGAAATCCATTTCTAAGCTCTAGGTCGCACGAGGCAACGGGAACCAAGAAAAAAACACCATCATGGCGTTTCACGTCGACAGTAAAGAGGTCGAGCTCAAGAGCGCAACGGCCAGCGCTGACGACAGCGACCATTCCCGATCGCCACTTCACAGCCCTACCTCAAGGTCCGACGATGTCATCCAAGCAAAGCCAAGTCTGACATGGAGGTCGTATATTTGGGACAGTCTCGATAAGTCTCCGGAAGAGCGGAGGTTCTTGTTCAAGCTTGACGCCGCTGTCCTCACGTTTGCATCTCTGGGGTATTTTATCAAGTACCTCGACCAGATCAACATCAACAATGCATTCGTGAGTGGAATGAAGGAAGATTTGGGCCTATACAAGAACCAGCTGAATTACATGCAAACATGCTGGACGGTCGGATACGTCCTGGGAGAGATACCTTGTACGTTCCCGTCCCGTCGCAGCCTAACAAGCCAAGCTGCCTAGGCATTTGGGTCTTTTGCATAGTAAAAACTAACGTGGTTGGAACAGCGAACATGGTCCTCACGCGTGTCCGTCCAAGCATATGGATCCCGACGATGGAACTCATCTGGACCATCCTCACATTCTGCACCTCCAAATGTAATAGTGCGAGTTCGATCTACGCCATCCGCTTCCTCGTCGGTCTTGCAGAGTCCACTTTCTACCCAGGCATGGTCTACGTGATTGGATCGTGAGACTCCGCTCAAAAACATCTCCTGTGAGCAGTGATAGACTGACAATGAATCCCGCAGTTGGTACCGACGAGACGAACTTGCCAAACGCTCATGTATCTTCCACACTAGCTCTGCTATAGGCAGCATGTTCTCGGGCTACTTGATGGCAGCTGTACACCATCTGGGCGGAAAAGGTGGTCTCAAGGGGTACGTTGTGCCGTTCCCATTTTCCTCTACGCTCGCTGCAGGTAGCTCCAAACTTGCACTGGGTTGTGACTGACTCACAATAGATGGCAATGGCTTTTCGTCATCGACGGTGTGATTTCCCTGCCTGTCGCACTGTCCGGCTACTTCCTGCTCCCTGATGTGCCTGAGATCACAAAGGCATGGTACTTCAAGCCTCACGAGCGCGAGTTCGCCAAGAAACGCATGAAGCTCGAAGGCCGTGCCGACCGCGCCCCTTACACCAAGGCCAAGTTCAAGAAGATCTTCACCTCCTGGCACATTTACTTTCTGGTGCCCCTGTACATGCTGTTCAACAACGCGGGCGCAGGAGTCTCCCAGCCCACGTTCGCGCAGTACCTCAAGGACTCGAAGAGCCCCAAGTACACCATCTCGCAGATCAACGTGTACCCCACGACGACGTACGCGGTGCAAATCGTCAGCACGCTCGTGTACGCGTGGACCTCGGACACGATTTTCCGGGGTGCGCGCTGGCCGCCCATCCTTTTCGGTGCGGCGGTGAACATCGTCTGCTACGCCAGCCTGGCGGTGTGGGACATTCCCACGGGGTGGCATTGGGCGTGTTATATTCTGGCCGGATGCGGCGGCGGGTTGAGCGGCCTGTGCATGGCCTGGGCCCACGAGATTTGCTCCGAAGATAACGAGGAGCGAGCCATCGTCACAGGATCCATGAACGAGATAGCCTACGTCTTTCAGGCCTGGCTGCCGCTGGTCGTGTGGCAGCAGATCGATGCGCCACGGTACCACCGAGGCTTCGTGACGTCGGCATGCCTGTCTGCAGGCTTGATTGTGGTCGCTGTGGCTATACGGTGGCTGTGGAAGTGGGAACTCGCGCGGAAGAAGCACATCAGCCTTGCCTGAGGCAACCAAAGCTTTCTTACGAGTTCCGCTACAGGTGTGAGCTTTTGCTTACCCCTGGTAGTCGAATACGCTGATACGCTGAACTGTGACATATCAGTGGTGGAGGTGTGAGCAGGATCAATCCCTCTTGGACAGGCAAGCGTTTTATAAGTGGTGCAGCCTACAAAAGTGTTCGTATTGATGACACCCTACCCACTCGTATAGTCACGTCCCTGGTAGTCAAGTCACGCCAGAACTCTCATAGAAATGTACTGGGGGGCTAGAGAAAGCATGTGCATTTCAGCTGACATCAGCAATGATAGACTTGAGTACCACTTTACGATACACACCGTCTCATGTGCCTTTTCTTCAGTGCATTAAATTTTCGATTGGAATCAAACTATCATGCACAAAATGCCCATGGCTGACACAATGTCCTTCTACCACCGGGACGCAAGGATGTGATCATCCTTGGTGGAAATCGCGACATCTCGGCAAGTTTTTATGGCGTGCTCTGGACCAAAGATGAACCAAGATACCTTTCCCCCCAAAAGCATGCTGAACTGCAATTATACCCACCAGGGCATTCGTACATATGTATTTTGACTGCAGTGCTTGATAACCCGATAACCTGATAACCCTACGAATACGAACTCAAGCCTTCGGGTATCGGCGCGCAGAAGGAGGCATGTTATTACCACTCATTCCACTTTGGAATCCGTACTAGCAAGGACGGAAGACCAGGGGGGTATATTAGTAGTCGTTAACTCGCAATTTTTCTGTCCTGTCAATCTCGTGTCACATGTATTCATATATGTATACTCTATATTGACCCTTATAGTCCACGAGACAGTGTAACTACGATGATTCACCACCCGGGAAAGCGTGTGGCTGTGATTGGAGCAGGCATAAGCGGTGTTACGAGTGCTGCTCACTTGTTGAAACACGGCCTCGACGTCGTTGTGTTTGAACGATCAAGCATTGCTGGCGGAGTATGGCATTTCGACCCCAGGTCTGCTCAAGACCCGACGTACCCCAACGAGCAGCCTTCCAAGGGAGATTACGACATCAAGCCCGAGTCGGCGTACAACACGCCACCTCCAGAAGTTTCAGCAATCGACCAGGAGAAGGCCGTCGACCTTGAAATAGCCCATGCACCACCTGGACCCTGTTACGCCGGGCTGATGAACAATGTGTCGACGCGGGAAATGAGAACGAGCCTGCAAGCCTGGCCGGCAGGGACGACAGACTTTGTCAGCCAGAATGTCTTGGAGGAATATATCCAGACCATCGCACGGGAGCACGGCGTCGCAAGCGTCACACAGTACAACACTCGTGTTGAGGATGTGCACAAGGTCGGTTCAGAGTGGGTGGTTCGCACGACGACACTCCGCAAGGACGCCGTTCATGGATCCCACTTGACGGAGCGGCGTTGGACTTTTGACGGCGTTGTCGTGGCATCGGGACATTACCACATGCCTCGGGTCCCTGACTTTCCAGGGCTGCAGGCGTGGAAGGACGCGTATGCAGAACGAGTATGGCACTCGAAGAGGTATCGTAATCCTCGACAATTCAGGGACAAGAACATCCTGTTGATAGGGGCTGGCGTGTCGTCGTGCGACATCGCGAAGGAGTCCGCCCCATATGCAAATCGAATCTATCAAAGTTCTCGTGGAGGAGAACTAGACCTTCCTGCGAGTTTTCTCCCCGAGAAGGCGATCAGAGTCGGCGCAGTCGAATCGTTCGAGCTAGACGGTGACGGCTCTGACAAGCGTGACAAAAAAGATGCATCTGCACCAATACCGGGGAGAATCTTGCTTGCGAACGGCGAGGAGCTGTCGGATATCCATGCAGTGATCCTCTGCACAGGGTACATCACTTCGTACCCGTTCTTTCCCCATCTTCATTCCGACACGACGCCGAAGCACGAGGCAGATGAACATGTACTGGTGACCGCGGAGGGGGACATGGTACATAACTTGTACAAGGACATTTTTTACATCGAGGACCCTTCGCTCGCGTTCGTCGGGGCGCCTTACCACATAGCGACGTTTTCGCTGTTCGACTTCCAAGCGCAGATCGTCGCGCGGGTTCTCAGTGGCAAGGCTCTGCTGCCGTCACACGAGCAGATGCGCGAGGAGTATGCAGGGCGCGTAAGGACCAAGGGCCTCGGAAGAGACTTCCACAGCTTGAGGGGGGACGGCCAAGAGATTGGCTACGTGGATGACCTGGTTGCTTGGGCGAATCGAGACGCTGAGGAACAAGGTATAGATGACAAGATGCAAGGACACACCGAGGAGTGGCATGCAGCGTACCTGGATAGGAAGGAGAAGCTTAAGCATTTGAGAGGGAAGAAACCCGACGAGGAGAAGTCACAGGTTAGACTTGAGGCCGAAGTTGTGTAAATAATTCTGCAGTCTCGAGTGCTTTTCTTTGGCTGGCGACATAGATAGAGCCGACGTGATGAAACAGGACATGGTGCCACGTTTGTTGCATGATTGATATTGACGAAACCGAGGCCCGTGGACCCAAGTTCGCCGATTCATAGATGATACCGTACTGTACTCCGTACTCTACCGTACAATAGAATGCACTCTGAATCAAATACTCCACAGGAATCTCTACTGTACAGCAAGTGGTGCGGATCAACGCGATTTGCTGTAAATTTCCATCAAAGTTCGCATTTGCGCCAAACGATACTCCGTATCGAACATTTAAATCTACAAGAGCTCACAGCATCGACGCTCCACGTATCTCGACGGACCTTTACTCGATTCTTTACCTACCTTTGCCCATTTCCCCCCTTTTACCAGCTAGCTAGCCACCTAAACTACTCCTTGTACCTCCGTTACCACTCCCAGTACCTACCTACCTACCTACCTGCCTCGATCTCAATCACAGTTACATACTCCGTACCTACATCCATATCTTTCACAATGCCTCCCAAGCGAGTCGCGATTCAACCTGCCGCCCGCCGCAGCCAGCCCAGGGGATACATCAGCTCAGTTTACCACTCCTTGACGTCGGAAGAGAATGCTAGTGTTGTCATCAGCGTCGCCATGTTCGGAGTACGTACACTTAACGCTTACGTCCTATCCATATCTTTTTTCCTATTCCCCCGGACCTGCTCGAGAAACTTGACCACCTTTCCAAATTGCTAACACTGCCTTTTCCCCCTTGCCTTCACTTAGGCAGCGGTAGCTTTCTTCAACTCGGACTGGAGCGAGATGCTTCTTCCTGGATTTTAGATAAAAAAACACAAAAACCACCCTCCTCTCAAAAATTGTACCCCGTACCTAGTCGAAGCCACTTGATCATCCTCAACATATGACCTGTCTTTTTTCCCCTTTTCAAAAATCATCCGGAACCTCATCTTATCTCTTCACTCCTTTTCACGAGATCAAAATCGAAATCAACCGGCGAATGAGCGGGCGATCGAACGAGCACCATTGCGCAGTGGACGGCCAGAAAAATGAAAAATCAAACTGTGAACCTGTGAAACTCTAAAACTGGCGAAGAATGTACGATGCCCCCGAAACAGGTGTATTTGAGTGCGCCGCCATCCTTCTGTCACCATAAAGGGAGAAGATTCCAAGTCGGCCGCAAAACCCAGGGACAAGGGAGGAGGGGAAGTCATGCAAAGGAGTCACCTGCGAATCGAAGAGTGCTATCCGTATCGGCGCACTCTTTGGATCCAACGGACGGTCATGGGTTGTGAACGCTTTAGGATCCTGAGACGGGGCTCACAAGGTAGAAAGAGGCTTGAGCTGCTTTGTATAATATCGCAAAAACACACATTCACACAATCACACGTTCAATCTGCATTCTACAGAACCCCGAGACACACACCGACTTTCATGCGCGAGTTCATTGCAACCCAGCTACGAGTAGAGAGAGGTGTGTGTGCAGAAAAGTGAATCGTTTTCATGACAGGTTCAATTTCGGCTATGTACAATCCTTGACTGCCAGACTCCCTTCCTTGACCTGGAGAGAGTCCATGTCGCGCAGTCGAAACCGGGTCCAAATGATCGACATTGATGCCTAGCCCAGAACCATAGTGATCCTATGCCATAATTATGCCAGCACCCGATCGAGAGTCTTTTCCCAGAGCCATCCCAAAATGCTGCGCCATGCTCAAACAAGAATCCACCGACGTAGGTGACGAGACAGATATCCACAATCTGTATGATTTTCATGATAAAAGACAGCTCAAGCATCGGCCGTTTCTGGAACACACACACTCCGTACGGAGTCATACAAGACGGAAAAAAAGGGTTATCCACAATCTCATCGGCAAGTCTATCCTTGCGTGCCATAGCCGACACCATTGGCACTGGGCATCAACGTCTCTGCGGCGCCCTCGGCCTCGTCTTCAAGGTGCTCCCGCTTCATGTTTCGGCTCTTGAGGTATGTAAAGGTAACCAGAGCCGTGCCCACAATGACCGCAATGCTCATAAGAATGACATTCACGGGGATCGGATTGAGGTTGAACACTACATGTGTGGCCGCGTCGAGGGGTGACTGGAGGAAATTGAACAGACCCGCCAGACAAATAATCAGCCCGTAGACCTTGCCAAATGTTTGGAAGCCGAACACTTTTGCCGAGTAATCAGAAACGGTGGTGTAGTAGAAAGGTCTGTACACTACAAACAGGCAAACATTGGCGATCGCAGCCCACATGTACGGTAAGCATCCCAGGACGCCAATGATGGTGGCGACGACGACCAAGAAGCCCAAGGCGAACGGCGTGGATGTGTGGTCAAGGAGCGTGCCGATGAATGGTATGCTGAGCACGCCGCCCAGGGGAAGGGCAACGTCGAAGAAGTCGTTGACAAGTTTGGCATTGTCTTCTGAGCCAAGCAGATAGCGCTCTTGTGGGCGAATAGTTGCGACAAAGTAATTGATACGAGTCATCTGGACGACTGTAAAGAGAGTGATTAACCAAAACCACGGCGTCTTGATCTGGTCCAATGCAGAATGGCCATGCAATGCACCCCAGACGCCGGACTTGCTGTTCTTATCCTCCTCGCGTTTCTGGCGTTTGGTATTGCTGGTCTTATCAAGTAACATGCTGACTTCGGCGATGGTGCTTTCCCTGCGCTCTCGGTAGACTTCTATCTCCTCTTGGGATGCCTCGGGCGGTGTTGGAGCATTAATCTCTTCTTCTGCATCCTTGACAACCTCGCTGACGGTCTTATAGGAGTCTTTGGGCATGATGAAAACTTGAACAACGAAAATAAAGACAGGCACCACCAGGTAGATGAGGAAGAGGGAATGCGTGTTGAGCTTGCCACCAGTAGCTTCGTAGAGGAGTCGGAAGACGAGGAAGAGTGCAGAGGAGGAATCGAATGCGCCAGTCAAAAGGGCCAGGATGAGGCCCGAGTGTCGCGGGAATGTGTTGGACAGCTGGAAGGAGGAGATGAAGATGAATGGACCGCCCAGGGCCAGGAAGAAGTAGCCCGGAGTGAAGAGGTCGCCGCTGACTTTACCGGCGAAGGAGAACAGTAGAGAGCCAATGAGGAGGAAGACACTTCCAATGATACCACAGACCCTTGGGCCATACCGGTCGAGGATGGTCCCGATAGGAAGGGCGGCGACATTCGTCGATACTGCGGCAACAGTGAACATCAAGTTCAGGCGAATCTCTTGTTGATAGCACGGCGACGTATGCTTCTCCACCTCTTCTGGAGTGCACAGGTCTGAGAAGACGCCTTCGTCGATGAGGACCGGTTTGATCGCAGCATAGCCAAAGACGACCCCGGCAGCAAAGAGGCAATATATGATGGCGATGATGACTTGTACTGCATCAAAATGGTCAGCGGGACGATGGCATTCTGCGGACATGCCTGACCTCGGCATCATAGTCTTGCCACTCACCTAATCGCTTTTGCTTGGAAACCTCCTCAAACTGCAGAGCCTCGGTGACCACGCTAGCCTTCCTGTGAGCAGAAGGAAGCTGATCACTGAAAGGGTTGAAACTCATCCTCCTTCGCGACGACGCACTCGAGCCTGGCCTTTCTCGCTCGAAGCCATCGACGGAGGCAACTCGCGTCAGAGACATGACGAGCAATATGAGGACTGAGAGTCAAGAGGCGCACAACAAGGGCCGTCCAGTCAGCGGGAGGACGAGAGGCCTGCGGTCGCCTAGACGTCGAATCGACTACGCGGGCGGGGAAGAGGCGTCGGAGAGGGAATAACAATTGCGGAGTCTTAGGTTGGACTCGGTCGTGTGCAACCAGTCGGCGGAAGATCTGGGAAGATCTGAGCAGGCCAAAGTGGGTGCGGACGAGCCAACAATTCAGCAGAGCGAAGGCAGCGTGCGGAGTAGAGGTCTCGGTAGAGGAATGTAGAGAACAAGAGGAACAAGGAGTCGGACAAGGGTTGATAAATAGGTAGTCGAGGCTGTGAGGGAAGCTGGAGCTCTCTTGAGCTGTTTTGAATCTCTGCCCTCACGAGATAAGAGAACATGAGCTATGAATAAATGCCCGTTGAAATTTTGGCTGGTGGTGTCTCGAAAAGCCCACCAAGCTGATAACGATAAAGTCGCGTAGAAATTTTTGCAGAGGCAAGAGGAGGCGGGCAACGAAGCGATTGGCCAGTCGCAGCCGCAAAGCCTGGAGCTGGCCGATTCTCGATGGACGCCGCCGACGAAGATGAGACCAAGATGCCACTACCGCTCCTCGCCTAGACGTGATGTATGTAAAAGAAGGTGCAGAGAGCAAATCAAGACAAGTCATGCATGTGTTCCAGCGACCACCGGCACTGGCCTTGGTTGATCGTCTAGATGATAGATACTTGACCATCATGAGAGCATGTCGACGTACAGCAGGCTTCGGAGATTTCGCTGCATTCCTCCCCAATAGCTGGTAGTTGTAAGCCGGTGGGTGGTACAAGGACGAGTGGTACGAGCAGAGCAACAAGGCTCACCAGGCACAGCCTAAAGTACCATGCCGAGTCCCTTGGGCCACCAATACCACCAGCCAGTCTTCAGTCAACCCCGTCAAAACTTCACATATCCACTGTTACAAAGAAGAATTTTCAGAGCGTCAACACCTGTGAAAGCACTCCACGATAAATCCGCAATGGAGAGCCTTGTCTGATGTTGCGCTCAAAAGAACAAATGAGGCTGCTGAATCAGGCTGGCCTCTGTTTGTCGGCGGCTGCGGAACCAGGTCAATCATAACCGCCCGCCTGAAATAGGTCACCTACCTGGGCGCTTGTTTCGAAACAGCCTTGTGGCTGCGACAAAGAAACCATCGCCATACGTCAATGACAGTGTTGACTCGTCCTGAGACTGTCTAGAGACGGTTGGCAGTCGCCTCTCCACGTGCTTGGAACGAGTGTTGAGAAGTGCTGGGTTTGAGTGTGCGAAGACAGACTCACCTGGTTCGCTCACATACCGGAGTCCAGGTACTTAAACCGCAGCCATGCCCAAGCCTTGAAGCAATACATGATCTTCCTTCGACAGCTTTCCAAACTCCAAACACAATCATTCCACTTATCCCAACTCTCGCCAGTCCTTTCCTTTCTACAAGAAATCAGCCAACATTGACATTCTTTACATTCCATTCATTTCGGTACTGTACCGCCTCTCAGCCTGACCAACACGTTCTTTGACAGACTGAGTCAACGCATAACCCTCCTCTCATTCAACCATCCATTCGTTTCTTCACTGTATAGGTCAACATGGGTCCCGATCATGGCGTTCTCGGAGCCACCTTCAAGGCCACGAGGGCATTGCAGATGGCTTCCATGATTGCCACTATCGGTATCACGGCCAACTTCATTTCAGAAATGGTCAGCGCTGGCGCAACTCCTCCACCGGTTTTGGTCGCAATATTGAGCATCGTACGTCAGGTTGAAGCAATGAGGTCTTGTGCCATTCTAACCTGCCCTAGGTCTGCATTTCAGTGCTGTACTGCGCCATCACACTCATTCTCTACCTCGACAGCATCCTTCCGTTCCTTGTCAGTACTGGCATCGACTCACTTTTCTTGATCGCTCTCATCGTGGTTTCGGTGGTTGTCGGGAGGCCTCTGTCATACCTCAACTGCCAGAACCTGGACAAGAACTCCAATGCGACATCAAGCGCCTATGACTTCACATCGGCACTCGGAAACAGCCTGAACAAAAGTGGCAAGGTCAACTACACCCAATGGATCGGCACGTCCAAATCCACCTGCCTCGAAATGAAGTCGATCTGGGGACTGAGCATCGCTCTGTGGTAAGTGGCGCAGACACACCCCGGAAGCCCAGTTGGTTTGGTAGCTGACCCTGTACCTGTATTTCGCAATAGTATCTTGTTCACCTTCTCGGCCGTCAGCACCATCTGCCTGTGGAAAAGAACCAAGCAGACACCTGTCAACAAGAGCGATGCCTAAGACGAAGCCAATAGCAGGGAAGTAACGGCAGGCCGGGGAACACGTTTCTCGGGAAGAATAAGCGGAATATTCTTCCAGTACAATGCCACAGGGGTTTGCGCGGGTGATCTTCACAGGAAGCAGGCAAGGATGGTCAGATAGTTCAAAGGGGTCACCACCGGTTGGTCTTCCAGGGTATGTAATGGTAGGGGATGGCGTCAACGGTGACCTCAATTTCCCAACAGTTGAACAAGCATCAAACGATGGTCGTGTTTTTCGGCATGTTTGTATCCGTATAATGAGCCGGGTTCGGGTGCAGCGCAGTTCCATCCCCGGAAAGATGTGGCAGAGAATGACAGGTCGGAAGGATGCGATGCTCAAAAATTCCCAAGTTTCCGCTGTTTTGGTAGTCGAGGTGGCGTTCGTTGGCTTCTTTGATAGGGCCAGATTTTCCAGACATGCAGCTGTGACATGCATGTGCTGTACATGATGGTGTACTTGTACCAGGCAGCCCTCCACCTCACTCGGGTCCTCACCGGCAAGAGGCGAATTGTTGCCAAATGGTCGGGAGCAGGTCCATCAAATGGTTTTGAGGATGGATGGATGGATGGGCGGCAGCCATCTGGAGGTCTGCGTTGTCCTGCTGACCCAGGTCATTTTAGCCGACAAGGACTTGAATTGACCTGTTCAACGACCCAAGTAGCTCCGTCATTCAGACAGCTAACGATGCAACTGCGCTGAATAGGAAATTGGGCGGCTTCCAACGGTCAGGCAAATGGGCGTGGAGTTTGCTAGAGGTGATGGACGTGCAACGATGGGGTTGGTGTCTGGACAGGGATCGTCCAGAGACCCAAAGCCATAGCAGTGGTAAGTGGTCGCCGAGTTGAGGGAGACGGTGGAATGTAACCTGCCTGGCGCAGGGGAGTGAATGCAGGGTGGTTGTGTATTTGTTGGGGGAGTGTTGTGTCTTTCTCAGGCTCCCCAGGCTCTAGCTGTCGCCAGGGCCAAATTTGTTCTGTTTCTCAGGGCCTCTCACCAGCGCCTACTGTACAAGGTAGGTACATACAATAGTCCGTAGTCGTTCAAGCCTCGGGATCAGCAGACATGCCTCGAGCAACTGTGCCTTTTCTCTTCGACTGGGCCCGGTTATGCGGGACGGGGCAGGGAGCTACTGTACACTGTGTCTTGCAAGCGTGAGGGCGCCCAAGGGCACCAAGCCACTAGTAGGGGTGCCCGTGCGGTGGCGTGGGCTTTACGGGCGTCCTAGGTGCCTTTGGGAATAGTTTCGGAGGCCAGGGAGGCCTGTTTCGAACCGACGAGGGAGCGCAGTGAACGGAGCAAGACACCCAAACTGAGGGATCCAAGTTGCCGGGACTGACATGGAAACAAAATGCTGTCCCCCTTGCGAGGAGGTCCAGGCTGCTCCTCCCTGCAGCAGCTTTCATTTCCAGATTCGCGGTTCGCCCGTGGTTCTTCTCACGCCCATTCTAGTCGCTTGCCTCTCTTGGTGATGGCTGCTCCAACGATCCCGACTTTCTCTCTCGTGTCCCTCCATTTTCCTTTTCGCTTGTGCTCTCCTACTTGTTCTCTACATTCCACTACGATCCAGCTATTGATCCACTTGTGTGGTGGGCGCATACCTTTACCCGTCAAGGTCTTTCTTTTTGGCCCTATCTGTATGTTACGGAGAAGTCGTGTCGACCAAACCCCGTCCATCATCACCACTCCGTCACTTCAATCGCCGGCCGAGTGGCATGGTCCCTCCAGCCTGGGCTCATCCTAACCGTCATACTTTTCTCTCCGAATCGATCCTCCACCACTGCCGCCCCTCCCTCGCTCCTCGCCCTCGTATCAGAGTGTTCCAGCCCATGTCAACCGTCTTGCCGAAGAGGACTGTAGCTTCAGCTTTTCCATGCTCGGTCCTTGTCTCTCTCCACTGCTCGAGGCCAGTGCTCGTCGTTGTTGGCCTTGTTGGCCTTCGGGTTCCTTCCTGTCTTTCAGCCGCTCTCGTCTTCCTCATTCATAACCTCTCCATCTCGGCCATCTTGAAAAGAGTCGGTCACAGATTCCGATCGTCTTCTCGCCAGGCCTTCTGCGCTCCACCACTCGGTCGCTCAGGATATCCTTTTTGGGGGTCTATTCTATGGTCTCATAGTCTCATAGTCAACATCTCCGCTGCCTGTTGAAACGTTTGTCAGGGTGCCCGCTGGCTGGCTCGCTTGTCGCCGACCAGGCCTCAAACCCTACCCACCCTGACCTGGCTTCCACGTACCATAGGGGTACACAACTCCTTCTCCAGGCTGGTGCCGAAGCTTTGGGTTCAAACCGGTCTCATTCGACATCACGTTGCTCACGCGGTCGAACCAATATCCACCATCGACTTCCCAAGTCACTCGACGGCGTGTCAGTTATCAAACCCATTCCCCACCCGCTCGACTCAGAAGGAGAGATCCTTTTAAGATTGTTGCAACCCACTATTGACAGGCCGTCGTCGCCGTTGTCCCATTCTGTCATCCTGTCATTCCTTCGCACAATATCTTGATCCTTTGGCTCTCCGGCCTTCTTCGACAACATTCCCCCGGTCTACTCTTCCTCCTTTACGCAGGGCCGCCTTCGCATCCCGTGTTCTTGTCCGCTTCGTCAGCGGACTCCCGGGGGGTTTATATGGTTTTCCACGTGTACGACGAAGGAATACCATGCTTGGTAACCATGACTTATTCTGACAAGGACAGTATGGACGATCTGAATTTACCGACCGTAATTCCCGTCGATGAAAACTACGGCCGCTTTTCGGTTCTCGAGGAGGAGGATCGAGATGCCAGCTCAGCGTACTCGGTGGCCTCTTCGGCCTACAACTTCCGGATGGAAAACGGCCGTCGGTACCATGACTATAAAGATGGACACCCCTTTCCCCATGACGAGGTTTCGGAGGAGAACGAAATCACCATGCACGAGTTGTGTCTGCTCATTCTCGAAAACAAATACTATCTGTCACCTCTCGAAGAACCTACTCTCCGCGCCGTTGCCGATATAGGAACCGGTCGAGGTTACTGGGCCGAGGGGCTCGCCGACAAGTGTCCCGACGCCCAGGTGGTGGGAATGGATTTGACACCACATGCTCGAAACATCCTTCCAAACTGCTCTTTTATGATTGCCGATGCGACGGAAGAATGGGTACTCGATGATCCCACCATGAAGTTCGACCTGGTCCACATTCGATCTCTATTTGGCGGTGTCAGGGATTGGCCTACTCTATACAAGAACTGCTTTGAGTAAGTACCACGCCCTTCATGGTCCGAGCAAGATCCTCTCGCTTGATGACTTGGATGTACACTTCCATGCCATTGTTTTTACGTCGTTGTTGCGCTGGCTTCGCCCCCCCCCCCCCTTACAGAATACAATTTCCAGTCGCCTTTTCTGAGGCTAGTTCTACATAAAAGAAACCTAGCCACCAGACCATGAGGTCCTTCTAGTATTCTCATGTCTTTCCCAGTGTCGATCGATCTTTGGTTTGATCATGTGATGTTGATTGCTGATGGCCGACAGTAACATGAGGTCTGGAGGTTGGATCGAACAGATGGAAATTGAAATCGATGCGCAAACCCTAGATTCCGATACTCCGCCGGACAGCAACATCAAAGCACTCTGCGAATACACGAGGAGTCATCTGTCTGTTGCCGCCGGACGAGATTTCGACATATCTTTCAATATGAAGAAGATGATTGAGGACGCTGGCTTTGTCGATGTACAAGAGAAGAGAATCAACGTACCACTCGGACCATGGTCATCGGACTCGAAATTGAAAGATATCGGAAGATTCTACGAACGATTCTACAAGACGGGGCTGCAAGGCTGGCTGTTGCAAGTCTGTACCCGGCAACTGGATGTGGGTTCTTTAAGCCGTTGCAGACCTAAGTGACTCTGAGCTGATGATTCTTCTAGTGGTCTGTAGACCAGGTCAACGCAGCTTGTATCCGCGCGTTCAGAGAAATCAATGAGCGCAAGAACCATTGGTATTATCCTTTGTAAGTCTTGATGCCGCCGTCATTGTCGTTTGAGGTCTATACTGACACGGTGTAATATTTCCAGAGTAATCGTTATTGGACGAAAACCCTGAACGAGTTCCTTTGTTTTTTGTCCTTTTTTACGATGTTGCACGAACATTTTAACGCTTTATGTCGACATGCATATTTCGAGTTTACCAGCAGATCCTTTCCTACTACAACTACTGCTACCACCTCCAGACTTGATGATTCACGTCGTAACGACCTGTACACAATTGGCTAGATGGCATGAGCATATATTTGGAGAGCATATGTTTGGGAAGAGATGCATTGGGGGAACATTGTTGTTGCTGGTCGCAGAGTTGGGTTCAGGGAGACAGTCGCGTATCGACGATTCATCCACTACCCCCGTCGCCAACGATGAGGAGGAGGAGGAGGAGGTCATCGCACCTGAGAGCGGAGATTAAGAGCACCTTTACATGTACTTGGCCATCTTGACGAGAAACAAGATGGAAAGGTGTTTTTGAAAGGCTCAGACCCGATCTACCCTGGACGATTGAAGAGACCGAGTCGCCTATGAGACGAGACGGATGTAGGCCCGATATGCTACATGCCGCGCCGCAGTCTCGGCCTCTCAACCAACGGTCTCTGCTAAAGTTGGATGACGAGGCTAGGCCAACAAAAGAGAAACGCAGCATCAAAGTGGGAAAGCTTTCAGAGGTTAGACAAAGGCACGAAATCATTTTGGGTATGGTATAGACGTCTCGTGTTCTGCATGGAGGGCGGAGTGGCGGATTGATCTCATCTGATTTACCCCTATTTGTGTATATGATGAGGGCATGGGCTTATACTATGGCATTGCAAGTGGAGGAGTGAGTACTGTCACGATTTTGGACGTGATTTGTAAAACTGAGATTGTACCTGATGCATCTTGGTATTACAATGAATGCATAGTACGTGAGTTGAATGAGTGAGTGATTGAGTCGAGTGATTGAGTTGACTCGAGTGAGTTGGATGTCGGAAGGAGAACGCAACGGATAAAATGACCATGACTGATGAATGTTCTCTGATTCCTTGCTTCGTGGTCCATATTGCCAGCCTATCTACTTAGCTAGCTACCTAGTATCTACTATTTACTATCCGGTATATACTACCTAGTATCTACTATTTACTATCTGGTATATACTACCTAGTATCTAATATCTGGTATCTAGTATCTGGTATCTAGTATCGACCATCTAATATCGACCATCTAATATCCAAAGGGTTCCTTGTAACAAATCTGTACGGCACAATAGGTACATAGGTACATATATACATTACTTACTTGCTTACTTACTCACACCGCCTTGGTGAATGGTTTATATGAGGTTCAAAGAGTACCCAGGATCTTTCTCACCACCCACCGCATGGATGATCAAAAAGAGTATATTTCTTCTCTCTCCCGAGTCCCATGTATGTTTACAAGGGAGTACCTAGTAAGTACCTATCGTAGGTAACGTGGTCACTCGAAACCGAGGTGCAAATATTGTGCCCGGTGACAATGACCACTTTGCCCCGTTTAACTTGGCAAAGTATTGTACGACATACTCTTACAGAGACTAATAATAGAGGTACTTGTAGAATAGGTAGATAGATGGCATGGGATGGGTACTCGGTACTCGGCACTCAGTCTCCACGGAGTACTACATTTTGTACAAGTACAATAGTAGATACAAGTACAATAGATGAGAGGTTTGATCTTTGTCTTTTTTTCCACCCCCTTTTGCCTCTTTCATTGCCTCTCTTCCTTTTTTCTCTTTTTCAAACCCCGGTGGGTGGTTTTTGAAACCAAGTTTTTTCCCTTGTTTTAAAACATCTGTGCAAGTACATCCATACAGTACAGTGATGGAACGCAGGCCGCGTGCACACGAGTGGGTGGGTTGCGTGCGTGCGTGCGTAGGTCGTTTGCGCATTGACCTACTGTATTGTACTGTAGGTTCGGTGGCACCTGCGCAAGAGATATATTGTATTTGTACTTGTATTGTTCCCGAGTCTGGTCTGGTGAAGTGGAGTATTATGTACGTGAAGAGGGAGTAGAGCTCACGAACCAGTGCACGTTCCTCTACAAGAAATTCGGATTTTGTGGGTTTCCGTTTGTTCCCACCCTTCCCTGCCTGGGCCCCCACCCCTCCACTGATTAAATTCCGACAATATTGTAGGAGGAAGAGGAGGAGGAGGAGGAGGAGGAAGAGTGTGAGTGTGCCTTGACATTGGAGAGAAGAAAATGGGTGGTTTTGACTCTATCGAGAGAGAGAGAGAGAGAGAGGGAAGAAACATCCGAATCTCAATCCAGCCGTCACCTCTTTAAAGAAACTACTTTGCCGCGCTACTCCGTACTGACACGAAGATATTGTACAGTAGCTATGTAGACGCATACAAGCAGGGCAGGTACCTTGCTTGGTCCAGTTATACTAAAGGTGCCCAAGATGTACAATACCCCTGATCCTGATGTACTTGTTGTACCGTACCAATACAATATATTTCTACTTGTACAATAGTCGAAACAAGGGAACTTGGAAACATCGGCATCATCATGTACAGTAACAAATCTCGTAAGCATAACACACTCCACAGGTCTAGCTACAATATTGTTTTGTTGGTACGGAGTGGCCTCACCCAAATCTCCATCTCTCCCGAATTTTGTCCGTTCAAGGCTGATTTGTGTTGAACTCGGTAGCAAGGGGAGCTTTTCCGTGGCGTTCTAAATGGAGATAACAACAACACCGAGTATCGAGTACGTTGTACCTTGTCCCTAACATCTCCATAAATATATATCAAATACAAAGTACTCCGTACCGTATGCTGGGTGGCGACTCTGATTGAGCTTCCCACATCCGGTAAAATGTCCAGTATACACACTGCAGTACGTTTTGCCCCATATTCTACCTCATGTCTACTAGTCATCTACTCCCGGAATGCCCGACCAAGAAGACTCTGCCACTTGTCATCACCATCTTCATCATCATCATAATCATCGTCGTCGTCATCGTCATCCGTGAAATTCCCAAGATTCCAAGATTCCACAATTCCAAATCAACACCTTACCACCCTCTGGGCACCCAACGTCAAGCCAAGCCCAGCCACAAGGATAGCCTACATACTGCATACTGACTACAGACACTTGTGCCCAAACAGGCGTATCTTGACGGTCACGGCATTGGGTGGGACAGAGTTATCAATGATGATCCCTCAGCCTTGTTGTGTTTCTCGTCTTGAACCACTTTGGTACACATTTCCACCTACTCTTGTTCTTGGTACATAAATGACGGTAGTACTTACTTCCTTGCTCTCCCATCCTTCTTCTGTCTCTCTCCCATCACCAATACTTCAATACTTCAACACTTCCAACACACACACACACACACACACAACAATATATCCTCTTTGCCCATTGTTTTTCTCCTTCCCTCCCTTCCAACACCTTCCACTCTTCTTGGATTTCTTCATCATATCCAAAAAATGGTCAAATACCAGGGTCAATGCCACTGTGGCCAGACAACCTGGACCGCCGACATCCCCGAAGAACGCCATGTGCTCTGCCACTGCGACGCGTGCAAGTCGATGGGCGGCGGCGAATTCACCCTCAACCAAATCATCCCAAAGTCCAACTTTACCTTGACGACCGGCGACTTGAAGCTGTACAGTTACAAAGGCGACTCGGGCAATCCCGTCGATTGCTACATGTGTCCCAACTGCGGTAGTAGCCCTTATCACCATCAGCGAGTCATGGGTACGTAAAGAAATACCTTCTTGCCCATCACATGCCCACGTCACATGGACAGACAGATCCTGATCCTTACCCCGGATCCTTATCTTGATCCTTATCCTTGTGTACGGGGAGGGGGGAAACAAAAGGAAAAAAGGACCGACGGACGGACGGACCGACGCACGGAAGGAAGCATGCATGCTAACGCGATACCAAACACGTTGTAGGACCCGATACCATCGTCATTCGGACAGGACTTCTCAAGGGTTCTGATAAATGGGGGAAACCCGCTGCAGAGATCTACGACAAATTTCGACCTGCTTGGTTGCCACAGACGGGAGATGCGAGTTTCGAATTAGGTCCTCCTCCATCGTAGAAAGGGCACTACTAGACTTGTCGGATAGAGAGTCCCCCAAGAGATACTATCCGTCCTCTCGTTCAACCCGAGACAGCAGATTTCCACCACAGGCGCTCAGGAGACGGGATGGATTCAGATTGGGGAGATGTAAGAAAGTGTTCATGTTGCTGGTACACTGAGAACGACCGAAATGGAGAATCTTGAGAGTCGGAAGCACTTGATGTTTCATTCCAATCTATTCGAGATCTATGGATATGGCACTACTAACCTTGTGTGATGATACATGTCGCTCGTCATTGTCATTGTCTACTCTGTTCTCTTTTCTCTTGTCCCTCACACACTGCATCATCTACGGTCGCTCCATGCCGTCCTTTTCCAGTAAACGTCCCCCCACCCGCGTCGACGGTCTCTTTGGTCGGATTGGCTCGTTCTCCCACACCCTCACCTGCCAATACCCGTGCTTCAGCCTGCATGTTCTTGATCAATGCCGACCTCTCCCTGATGCGACCTCCGTACCTATAAAACACAAACGGTATAGGCGCCATGACCGCCATGAGCAACCCCAGCAGCGTACCAGCCCAATTCGGACCGAGGTTCGCGTACATTGGTCTGCCGACAAGTGGCATCACCGCGCCCATGACACTACGCGCCACCGCGTTGGTGGCCAGAGCACTGGCCGCGTACATTCCGTAGCACTGGGCTATGTAGTTCGACGAGTAGATGTTTGACCAGGTGTTGCCCGTCCCAAAGGGTATCCCTGCCAGGATGGGCCAGATCCAGTGTACCGAGGAAGGAGCACACGTCCACGCGAACCAGATCTGGCCCACGGGCGTGGCGACTGCGGCAATGCAGAGCACCGAGACCATGGCTTCGGGTGCGACGTGCCCGGTCTGCGGATCGCGTTTGTGGCTGTTGATCATTCGTCGAAGGAGCGGTTCGGTCACGATTGCCAAAAGAGTCCCGACCGACACGCCTGTGAAGGCGGCCCCAGACGGGCCTGCTTTCCATTCGCGCATGTCGGAGAAGATGATTGGATATGCCACAAAGCTAAGGTACAGTATCCCGTAGACGGTCGCGGTGTAGAGATTCCAAAAGATCCTGCCGTCACTAATCAGCCATGCACTGGTGTGAATCAGGGGAAATCATAAATGCCGGGATATATGCGGGATGTATGTGGACGAACAGAATAGGTTCAGTCATGGCGAGCCTTAGCGGCCGACTGAGGTTTGTTTTCAAGATCTGCCGTGGCGTGGACGTGGTTTCATCGTAACGACTGTGCCAGCGGGTGTTGCCGGTGACGCTTCTTTTCTTCGCTCCTCTAGCACGAAGGAGCAGGGGCTGGTACGATTCCTTGACGAGTAGCATGAGCAAGAGTCCGGCACCACCGAATATCACAATGAACCATTCTGTCCAACGCCAGCCTAGGTATTCGAACACGAAGCCACCAATGATCGGACCCGTTGCTGGGCCGTTGAGAGGGCCGAGAGACCAGCAACTGTAGGCAGCCGCTCTGTATTGAGGCTGGACGATGTCGTTGACGGCTCCTGGCGAGTTTGACAGCATGGCAGATCCAAAGAGTGCCCTGGACGTGCAGGTTAGCGTGCTGATGGAGGGCCATCCATCTCAAGCGAGGATGACAAGGGCCATTTCATACGCAAAGAACCGGACAGTCAATATACCCTTCAATGAACTAGCCAATGCACACGGTAGCGTCAAGAGAGTAAAGCAGAACATGCTGGAGAGGAAAATCGGCCGCCGTCCATATACCTCGCTCATTGGGGCTAGGACTAGACACCCGGCTGCAAGCCCGAGGAGGTAAACAGTGACACCGAGGGTGATCAGCTCATCTTGCTGGACATGAAAAGTCTGCTTCATGCCTGGCATGCCACTGAGAAAGGAGGTTGATGCATAGATGCTGGATCTGTCAGTAAGGACAGGGTCGTGTGGGAGAACTGTAACGACGTACACAACCCATGTGTTGTAGGAGACGATTGCAATCACCAGTGACTTGTAGGCCAGCGTCCAGTTCATCGGGTTAGCAGGGTCATCTTTCCCATCCCAAGACACCAGATGCTCGTCGTCCTCGTCAGCTTCTGGCAGGGTGGCCATGATTGGTGAAAGGGCGTAGGTTAGTATCCCTGTATTGTGGTGAAGAAGTGAGTTGCCAGCTGATAGTCCAAAACACGTCTCTGAACAACCCAGAGTCTTTATGCCGGCTAGGCTGTTGAGAATATCTCATACCGCCGTCACGCTACCATTGTTTACTCAAACAGAGGGTGTGGTAATCAGATATGCTGGCGGGATATCCGGCGGATCAACTATCATGGAAATATTCCGTACTGAACCCATCGCCACAGATAAGTATGTCGGCGTTTGGTGAGCCCTGTACGGAGTACAATGGAGCTATTGGACTATACAATGTGCACCGAGTAGTCAAGGATCATTAAATAGAGCAGTCATATGTTGGCGTTTGTTGTACAGTAGCAAGCTTGAAAAACAATCTTGAATCAGGCCACAAGTTGGTTCGTCAAACGATGATCACGTGCAGCTCCCGGTACCTTCCTCCCCTGATATACAGTATTGAGTCGAGGCCAAATAAAGATCGCAAGGTCGACGTCCTTCCCACCGCGTCCCCATCATCCCCTTCAACAAGATCTTCATCCTCGCCTCGTCAAACTTCATCGCCTACACTGCCAAGATGATCTAGGTCTGATTGTTTGCCCTGGCTACCCGTCAGGCTGTGTTTCTGGTCTTGTTGGGCATCAAGGATGTGGTCGCTAAACTCGTCTTCCCATTCGCTCGCTCAGACAGCTAAGGCAACTGACCAGGATTGCGGGCGTGTTGACTACGCCCGATTTCAGCTGTCTGGTCGGCCTCACAGACTGCCTCTGGGACTTGACGGTCCTCTACAGCCATGCCCCTCCCGCTGTCTGCCTTTCGGGCATTCTTGACATCACCCACGGGATCGGCTGCTATCAGAAGAGGAGACATGTGCTCTTTGGCTGCCTCCTATGACTAGGACAGAGCCCGTGGTCAGTGCACATGTAATTCTTCCTCCTCAATCTCACAATACCAGCCTCACGTTTCACCATTCATCCAGAATTGGTGGAACAGTGCTTTTACACATCTGATGGCCTCGTAAAGCTGGTTGACACCAACATGAATCAATTCATTGGTAAAGTCACCAATGCTCTTGTTTCCGGCAGCAATGAGAACAATATCTCGCTTGCAAACTTGAACTTTGAGTTCTCTTTGGTCAAGCTTGAGGCTCCGGTGGAGTTTCAACCTGTCGGCTACTCCTTGTCTATCGGTCGACGACATACCGCAGAACTTGGTGCTCAGCATCAATTAGCCCGTGTTCTCGGAGCTTTGTTCTGTCAGATCGTGCCAAATACTCCAAAACTGGTTCAAGCATTTGGGAAAAGAGTCTCCGAAATCATCACCACACCTGGTGCAAACCCAAAGGGTACGTCTGCCGATGGCCCTTTCAAGGAATCCGTCGGCGCTGATGCGACTTCGATCTGGGCTTCTGCCACTTCAGGCCCATCCGCACTGGCAGTATTGCTTCTTGCATGTATGCTGGCACGGAAGTTTGTGGATGCAAAGCATAGTGTTGCCATCTGGGTCGAACTGGTCGGTGTTCGGCAACGCGAGGTTCTCTCCGAGGCAAAATCGAGTGGCTTCTCGGTCAACGAGACCGCCCTAGCAGCGCAGCAGCGTATCTTACGCGAAGACCTCGCCGCCTTCGACGCCAGTATCCGTGCATGGCTCATAACATCTGATCAGGTGATGATCAAAAAGGTCAAACAACTTCGACTGATACTCGACAATCTGACTACTCTTCCCGTCAGCGCGGGCAAGGATACATACAGCAAGATACTATCTGCATGGACTGCTGCAATGAATGGTTTCGAGGCTCTTCTCGATGGTAAACCTCAGAATGTGACCGACAGTTCTATGCTGCTAGCTTTGTCGGCATGGCAACTTTATCCCAACCTTCTTGTCCTGGCTGATTCGGAGCCAAAGAAGGTCCACTTCAAAGATGATCTTTTCTTACCATCTGTTGAAATCACAGTTGGCCTGCAATGGAGTCAGGACGATCTAGACACCCCTGGCTTTCGCTGGTCCTTGGCATTGTCACACCTGAAGTATTATGGAGAAGCTGTTTCCGTTCGAGTCGACCAAGACAACTTCCGCATCACCATTGAAGAACTCGGACTTATCGCTTTCGGATCGTTACTGGCAGGCTGGAATGTGCCCCGTGACTTGACCGAAGATGTCGCTTCATGGATCTGCGACATCGGTCCTGCCTTTCGCGATCATAGTAAACAGGGAAAATCAACGCGCCTGTGTTTTGAATGGTTTGGCGTTCTTCTCAAGGCTGCTCATATGCTGATGAACAGTCCACCACAACGCCGTCAAGAATGTGAGAAGCTCATTTCCTACGGTCGACGAAGAGGTAGGAAGTTTCTTGGAGGTTCAGCAAGGGCAGCAGAGCAAGGATCCTTGTTCGGTTTAACCAACCCACACCTCATCCGCGCTTTGCAATTCCCACCTGGCCAGGAGCGCCAGGTGCAGTATCTTCGTTCTGTTGTTCAGCATAACGAAAAGAAGGACAGTCTACTCATTGTCTATCACCATGATTGCAAGTTGTGCTCGGTGACAGTATTGGCTACAGTCTATCCCCATGAGCGATGGTCAAGCAAGAGAAGCGAAGACGGGACAAGAAGGAAAGAGAGTGTTCACGCACGTTGGATAGTAATGCGTACCCCTGAAGAACTGTCCGACGAAGCTCGCCAGAAGCTAATTCATCATCTGAACATACCAGTCTCTGAGTCCGAGCAGACATTTTTCCTTGAAAACAGACGTCGAGAAAATTTGTCTTTGGGCTCACATCAAGTCGTGGAATACCTCGAATGGAAAGATCCGCCGGCATATTTTGGGACCCATTCGCAGAAGGAATCTTGTGCGTCTGCAGGGTCAGGAGGATATTCCTGTCGATGTTTTGAAAGATCTTCAAATGGCGTCAGTGCCAGTCGAAGCCATGCCGCAAGATCGGCAGCAGTCACCTTTCGGCTCCTGTGCACAACGTTTCTCCCTGGGGGCTCAGGTGAAGCATGTCATAGTTGTGGTTTGTTCGCTCGCCGAGAGTGCTCATCGAGTAGTGACGCTGATGACCACTACAAGAAACTACTGGACAGAGCAAGCTTTGGAAGATTAAGCCCCGAATCTGCCGTCAAGGAATTGAAGAAGGTGGAACTGAACAAGGAAAGTGTGTGCGAGTACTTGCGGGAGATTTCTCTGCGAGAAACGGGTGATACCTCACCTTTGTTCGCACTGCAGCTTTGGCCTGGTAAGCAACGTGGAAGTCGCAGAATGAATTGAAATTGTTGCTAACACTGGCACAGATTGGATAGACGACGTATGGGAGGACATTCCCAAAATGGACTCATTGAACAACGTTGACATTGCACTTTCCACCAGATGTCAGACCTCACTTACGGCACTGTGGCTCATAGCTCAGGTTTGCAAGCAATTCCCTTCTGCGGGTTTCCCCATTAAGGTTGCTGAACGCTCATTCGACCTGTACGACGATATCATCAGGGTGCATGGCATGCGTGGGTCGTCGTCCCGGTTGTTGCGAAGTCTGACCAGACCTCAAGCGCTGGCCGGGATTTGCATGTTGGAACTCGGAGGTGCTTCCGTGTCCACCTCGTACTTGGAACGAGCATTTGCTGTGTCGGCCGGTAACTCAATATTTGTCGCCGAGTGCTTGCTTTCGGACCCCAGTGAAAGAGTCCCGGATTATGCCATCAGACGGATCGTCGGCAACCTTGGCAAACCAGGCATTTCGATACTTGTCAGCCCCGGAAACCTCAAAGTCAAGGAAAGAACCAATGACTTCCGGGCCATTGAACATGCCCAGTATGACATGGTGAGAAGTGATAGTTTTCCCGGGGTGTCTCTCCATCTCTCGTTGACAGAATGGTCCATGGCAGTGGCGACTCTGGATCATGTCTATGGCCACATTGATCGAGATATTTTCCTGATCGAAGCTGCAATCTCTGTTCACGACAAGGGACAGTGGTACGCGGATATTGACATTCTCGACGAAGTCTACTCTTTCAGTTTGCCTGTACTCAAAGGTCACTGTCGTTGCGGCAATCCCAACCGAAGCCCGCCACGAGCGTATACCAGCATCGACACATTTGACGAACTATTGGATCCTCCGGAAAGTGTTGGCATCGTCCGCGCTCATAAGAATTGGCCCGCTAGGTTGGCGGCGGCTTGTATTGTTCGACAGAGACTTAACAAGGACGGTGCATTCTTTCTCAGTTGCAAGGATATTGAATGTTGGACATGCCTTGAACGACTTCCATTACGAGTGCCGAGTTTGGACAGAAAGAATGGTGATTACTGTGTTGATGGCAATGAGACGAAATGTGTTCGCCTCGAGGATGATAGTGATAGTGACGATGATAGTGACCGGGGGAATGACGAGGATGTGAGAGAAGTTGGGGGCACTGCAAATGATGAATGCTGCATCAGACACGGGGACGGTTGTAATGAAGATGATGAGGTTCAGAATGTGTCCAGCGACGACGATGATGACAAGACCCTGACAGATCCTACCAAGGAAGACATTGAGTATTATCGATCATTTTCTGAAGAGGATCGAGTTATAATATTTATTGATTGATTGATTAGGTTTGGGAATGTTTGACAAGGAAATGTGACGGTGATGGTGGTGGTGGTGGTGTTGGTTGACGTATCCGTATCTGTATTTGTATCTGTATATGTTGTTGATTCTTGGTTCTCTCTCTCTCTCTCTCTCAAACACACACACACACATATATATATACACTCGTGGTGGTGTGGGTGAGTGTTTTGATCATCCACTGCTAACAGGCGGAATTATCCCAACTTCATCACCGACATTAATCACCATATCCAAACCTTGTCCATGTCGTGGTCCTGGTCCTCTGCCGTCGCCCTTCTCGTCCCGTTTCAAAATGTCGTCGTCGTCGTCGTCGTCATCGACTTCAAAATCCCCCACATCCAAATCAACATAATCCAAATTAACAGTCACGGCTGAACTGAGGAGTACCTTTTCCAATATGCCCGGGTACCTTGTCTCGAGTGTACGAAAAACCCCTCGGAGGGTCGTGGGTGCAGGGAGCCAGAGTGTCTCTTGACCTCCTGTGTACGTCGAAGCGGAGGCGAACAATAGGAGTGTGAATTCTCCTTTTGCCTCTGTCTCTGTCGTCTCTGTCGTCTCTGTCGTATCTGTCGTCTCTGTCGTCTCTGTCTCTTTGGATCTCATCATTGAATTGAGACTTTGAAAAGTACGTGTGTCTGGTTGATCTGGTGTGGTTGGTCCGCCGTCGTAGTTGTAGTTGTAGTTGTAGTTTGCTTAGTGGTACCGGTGCCGGTACTCCGTAGTAATAATAGCAACTATTGTAGTAAATAGTAGTACTTACTGGTGGTGGGCGGTTGAGATTGTATATATGTGCTGTACATGTACAGTATGAGAGAAAGCTTGACGTGCGGGAAAAAGAATTGTTTTTGATCCGGACGAAATTCCACACTGGTAACTGTACTCCGTTACTGTACAAGGTAATTTGTAACTCCCGTACCTCGTACGAGTGAGAGAGAGAGTACTTGTACCTACTTCACCACTCAACACCCTACCTACTACTCACTACCCTACTACTCACTACCCTACTACTCACTACTCAATTACTACTCACTACCCTACTACTCACTACTCAATTACTACTCTGTACCCCGTAATCTACTACTGTTCTGTAGTTCAACTAAATGTCTTTGTTTTTATCCAAAAGCAACAATGAACATTACTTTTTATTCTCTTCCCCCATGCTCGTACGAGTACGGTAAGCAGCTCGAGTACATCACCACGAGTACATCACCACGAGTTAACAGTACCTACTCGTGCTTGCTGCCCGTACAATTACTATTTGTATACAGAGGTCCAGTACCCCCCCTGGTGAATTCTAGTTCTCGATGACTTCAACACAACCAATCTCGTACGAGTACTCATAAGCCAACTTACGTCAAGATATTGAAATCTTTGAATCCACATCCCATTACGAGACCGATTAAAAGGCAGGCAAACGCTACGGAATAACTTATCATCAACATGCATCACACCCAATCTGTTGCTTGTCCTCAACCATGTAACCACACAATCTACCCTTTTTTTCTCCCTTCTTTTTTCTGTTTGGGGTAAGAGATGTACTTGGTCCTCTTCGAAGTTTGGATGAATGGTGTCACCTGTGATCCTGATTCTCAAATTTCTACTCGTAGTAACCATGACTTTGTTGATTCCCCCAAGCGAAAGAGATCTTGAAATGTATGCAGCCTCCAATCCATGCTTAATGCTCAAGTAGTCTCAAACTACCTTGAACCACAACGTTCTCCAAAACGGATCCAGGTGGAATGTCGATCGTGCTGTTTTCCGTTGCAACAATGATGACGGTGCCTGTGGTGACAAACATTAGTAAAACGACAAACATAGCTGTAAAAGACAACCCAGACAACCAAAAAAACTCACCCTTCAGAACAATACCACGGCCGAAATTGACATCACCAGTAACAGTCAAGTGGTCCAATTCGACAATGTTGGGAATGCTACCAATTCTCTTCTGGAATTGAGCAACCTTTTTGAAATCACTTCCAAGCTTGATCAGCGGGGCAGGACCGAATCGGTTCGGATCCATGACCAATTGACCGTGACTCAAGGTGTAGAGATTAGACTTGACAAGCATGAGATCTGAGCAGGTCTTGACAGGCAAGAAGCGTCGTCGAGGAACGTTGACTCCATGAGCATTCTTAAAGTGCTTGATGGCTGCACCCACGGCGGTCTCGAGCTGAATGATGCTCACATCGGCTTCGCCCTTCTTGTCAGCTGGGATGGACTTCTCGTTGGGAATAATCTCCATTTCAAGCTCGCTGTTTTCCACGACGCGCTTGATGGCTCGGAGGTTCATCCAGATGTTGTTGGTGTTGAAGTACTTGAACTTCTTGATCGACTTGAACTCGTTCACGTATTGCTTGGGGACTTGAGCGATTTCAAGGAGTCTGGCCTTGCCCTCGTAGTCAATGATGGTACCACCCTTGACGTCGGCCTTGGTCTTGTCGGTCAATTCCATGATGTACTCGGCCTTGGTCTCTACCATGTGTTGCAGGATACGGAGGTCCACAACAGCACCCAGGTTGTCAGCATTGGACAAGAAGATGATTTCAATGCCTCGCTCGAGGAGCTGGTCAAGAATGCCGCTGTTGTAGAGAGACTCGAACACGTCGCCATGGCCGGGAGGGTACCAGTCGGACAACTGAGAGTGGTAGTCCTTTGGCGCAGGGAGGAGAGAGTCCTTGAGCACGCGAGGATATCGGGACTGGTTGAAGGTAAGGATATCGATGTTGTGACCTTCGTACTTCTTGATGATGGAGGCCGTGTCTTCGTCGGTGTTGAAGCTGTTCATCAGAACAAACGGAACATTGACGTCATAGGTGCGGTTGAGATATTCAATCTGTCGGACGGACAAGTCTAGGAAGGACATGCCATCTCTGACTTCGATGACGGACTTGGGACCAACACAACCCATCGACGTACCGAGACCACCATTGAGCTTGACGACCGCGAGCTTGTTCAGAAAGTCGACGGCGTCGCTGTTTGGCAGGTCGTCGTAAGCCACCACTTGGTCTGGGTTGGGAGGGTTGATCTTGGCCCAGTCGATGGTGTTTCCCTTGGCTCGATCGTTCAGGTATCTTCTGAAAAGAGCAAAGAAGTTGTCCATTTCGGCCTCGAATCTCTTCTTTTCTGCCGGGTCCGTGACCGTGTCGGCGAGGTTGTTGAGGGCATTTCGCATCTGGCTGGCAGCCACGTTTGTGGAGGTGTTCTCAAAGGCCTGCATTGCGGGAGATTTGATTAGCGGAGGGTCCGAGTTGGAATCGTGCGAGGTAGCAGCTGGGTACAGATCGAGGAAAGACGTGGGCGTAAGGAGAGGCATGCTGAGATCAAGGACTTGACTCTGGACAAAGAAAACAGAGAGGGCCGGTGAATGAGGGAGAGGCTGAAAGGGTTCAAGTAGTGAATGTAAACGAGTGTGCAGACTTCATGTCCAAGTGAGGCAGGGAGGACGAGGGTGACGAGCATGGGACACGATGTTTAACAAGGTCATTCTGTGTCCAACTGGACTTGTCGCAGTTGGAAATGAAGGTCGGCTCACGCACAACCAAGGGTCGTCATGTATCAGACCAGGTCCGTGCGGTGTACAAGCAATAACGTATGTCGATGTTCGTCCCGCATCCAGACCGCATTGGAAAGATGGGTAGGGAAGAGGATGGGAAAAGTGGCACTTACCACATGGGATTGTGACTTGCCATGGTGTCTCTGCTGAGGAGCACCGTTGGAGCCATTGCCGCTCGCAGCTTGAGGACGCAGGTGAGAAGGGATAGCTTTGGACGCCATGGTGTCGACGTCGATGTCGCAGGCAGGTGAGGGTCGATTTCAGGAGCTGTGGGAAGAGGAGGTGGAGGATGCGAGAGGAGTCTGAGACAAGTCGGAGATGAGTTAGCGACAGATTGAATCAGGGTGTTGAAATTGGGAGGAGAGGAGAGGAGGAAGAGATGAATTGAAGCTGAGATATGGGTGGAAGACGAGAAAAACGCTGAAATTCGGTGTGCAGGGTGCAAGGTGAGCGCAGGCAAGGCAGTGGATGAAGCTGTATGGCGTAGGTGGAAGATGTTGCCCACATGCAGGTGCAATGATGTCGTTGCTGCTGGCCCGTTACGTAGCTTCACGCCTATTGAGACCAGAGTAGCCCACGCTTTCGCCAATTGTAGTAGGTGTACAAGCTTGGGGCGGGCCACATCAGCGACGCCCCCGTTACGGTTCAATGCCCGGGGGTTTGCAGGAGAGGGAAGTGCTGCAAGAGGAGAGAGAGGAGAGGCCGTCTATACTCACACTGTCCAGCTGGTTTAACCTGAGGTAGTTCTTGATCAAGACGTGAAATTCACCCTGTCATTTATATCTCTCTCAATCTACGAGAATGCTCTTTCATCTACTCCAGTAGCCTACACTGATCCCATCTACCGTGCTCTAGTCCTCGCTCCTCGTATCTGTTGGGGCCTCGTCCCCGAAAAAAACAAAAAACCCTCTTTGCTGTCCAACGTGGTATCTCGACATGATCCACGAGTTCCCATCGTTGTCTCCCAGTGACGATCTGGCCCATGGTCGCCCCGACGCCCACCGTGTCAATCCCCCACCAAAAAAACAAAGCCATTCCACTGTGGTGCCCCTCGTTTATTCTAGTACAAGTACTATGTATGTACCTGTCGTACTCGTCTCTTGGGATCAACATGTAGTAGTTACTCCCGAGGGTACCTTTCAGTACTCGAAATCGCCATTATGTGCCTCAACGGCTCGGCTCCTTTATTTGCCTCACTACAGTAGTACTGTACAGTATTCTCCATCGCTCCTTTCCGAGAGAGTACGAGTGACCAAGTACCTTTGTGGCGTTCATCTCCCTCCATCACATCCATACGGAGGATCATCACCCCAAAGAGTTCCCTCTTCCCTGCGTCTCCTCTAAGCTCTCCCAGGTTTAGACGGACCGCCAGAATTGCTCTTGGTCGCCACCGTCGGACAAACTTGCCCTTCACCTCAGCTTGGTCACTTCTGGCTCAGAACTGATCTCGAGATGTGAAATCGCAATACTCGCACGGGGTAAAACCCATCCCCGACTTGATCCCACTTGTCGTTGCCGGTAGCTGCATCATGAGACTACGGCTCGAGAACACTCGTACATTGATTTCCCAAGCCAGTTGCAACAACCCCATCGGGACTCCGTACTCCGTAGGATATTTTCATATGCAGCTGGCTGGCCTGGTCTCCAGCTGCTCCTACGACTGAGTACCTAGTAGATATGCACGTTTCACAATCAGGGCATCATGTGGTTCCGTATTCTCCTCCGCCCTCTGCACGCTGCAAGTCTCCTCTATTGACCGCTCTCGCATTTCGATCCAACATGTGCTAGCAGAACGCTACCTTATCATTCGAGCTTCACCGCTCAAAACCGCTGTCTGCAACCTGTGATACTGAGTACTCTTGCTGTATAGAGTAGGGCATTCTCCGAGTTATCAACTACCTAGCTATATTTCATTTTTTTTGTGCATCCACAGCCCGCCCTACACCCTAATCCTGAATAGACTCGTAAACATCTGTCAATAACCATGTGGTATCTCTGCAATTAAAGGACAACAACAGGTGTTGTTGATCCAGCAAGGCTTGAAGACGCCCCCTCCATCGCTGCAAGCTCCTATTTTCCACCAAAACGCCGTTGCTCAAATCTCATGCCCGTCCTCTCACACTCGGCCGTTCTTTGTCTTCATGGAGCATCATGTCTTCCGCTCACATCGCGACGCCCAAAGAAACTTCGTCGTCCTTCACGCTTCGAGTCTGGACTGTCTCGTCCGCTGGTCGTTGGCCTGAGTCCGTCGGTGTTGGCTTCCGCGTTGGCTGTGAAGCTACTGCGAATCGTCACGGTGCCAGATCCGGCCTTGATTGTCTGCTCCGAGCCGCCGCCTTGGTCAGACACGAAGAAGAGTCCTTCGCCCAGATCCTTGGATCGGAATGTGTCGTGGTCCTTGACGACAATCTGAAACTGCGTGTCGGCGCTGCATGACACCTTGAAATTTTCGTGGTTGGCATCATACTCTACGGTGCCCGAGGATGACTTGACCGCCTTGCTCTTGAAGAGATCTTTGGCTCCCCTAGCCCCCAACATCTTCACGTGCACTCGGACATCTGCTCCGGGAGGATAGCCGCTAGCTGACACAATGATGAAATTGGCCGTGCCCGTGTCGGTCCCTTTGGGGGTGTTGGTCACGGTCGAATGGTTGCTCTTGGTGCGATTATGCAGCACGCTGCTGGGAGTTGCCGGCGAAGCTGTGCCATCGACCAACGCAGGGGCCCGGGAAGGCGTGGCGCCTGGTGTACCAATCGCAGAGGTACTCAGCTCTGGTTCGGGAGGAGTGCCGTTGACCTCGCGTTGCGTGTCGTCCTTGCTGCTGCCTCGGCCGATAATTCCGCGTTTGATAAAAGATGCCCCTTTCACGACTCCTCCTCCGACCTTGGTGACGCCTTTGACCGGCGCGCCGATTACTTTACCTGCCGGTGCAAAGGTGCCGTGGAAGGTCGACGTGCCCTGCCGGCTCCGAGTGACATAGTCTGGCTTGAACAACATTTTAAGTCGGATGGTTCCAGATTTGCCGTCCAGAACATACGTCAATTCTTGAGCCTGCAGAGGCTCCAGCACTCTCAAGTCGAGGACCGCCGAGCCTAGCCAATCGGCTTTGTCGCCAAAATCCCAGTCATACACGTCGACCTTGAATTCGGCACCGGTGCGCGAGGGCACAGCCACCTCGAAAAATTCATTCCAGGCGGGATGCAGTGTCTTCTTCTGTGTCTTCGTTTTGAAAACCTCTTTTCCGTTGAGTCTGAACTTGCAGTAAGGATCACTGTAGCCGTTACGATCTGCCGATGGTAGATCCGCCGCATCCAGAACATCAACTCTCAATGTGCCCATGTTGTTAATGCTTTCACTGGGGTCGAGTTCCATCTTCACGGGCAAATACTTCAACATAATTGTCACTTTGTTGACCAGGCCGCTGCTGTCCCGCATGGTCAGCTCTGTAGCTGTGTACAAGCACTGTTGTAGTGTTGTGAGTGTCGGACCAGTCAGCTTGGCCACGATGTTGTCCTCATCCTGCTTCCCAGTCTTGTCGGCCTTCTCCACTAAGCGCAAAGTGATCCGAGACATGTCGATTTCGCGAACCATGGCATCCCCAGTCTCGCCAAAGTGGAAGTCCTTCTGTCGAATTTTTGCAGACGTGTAGGCAGGAAACACATGGTCGTCCATGAGCAATTCAAGATGCACATTTGGCCCTGCAAAATGGCCTTCGATCAGATTGAATACAATCAAGCCAGATTCTGACATAGATTAGTCCAACTCTGAAGCACAGGAATCTTGACTTACCATATTTGCTGAGGTCGTCGGCAGTGATTTTTACCTTGGGAGCCTGTTTTTTGTTTGATGCAAGCGAATCTGCGAAGGAGGCTCCTGTCGGCGATGTAAGGTGCCCGGCCGTGTCTAAGCTCTTCTGGTCGTCGAGGCTGGGGCGCGCTGTATCAACAGACGTTTTGGCATCGACAGAAGACTTCTTGCTGTGGGACGCTGTCCCATTCGCCGCGGGAGCATCCTCTATGGCAGCCTGAGCTTTGCGTTCTTCCTCCTCCTCCTCAGGATCAAGAACATTCAGGGTTGGATAGAATGCGCAGGTGTAATTGATTACGCCCTTTGCGCCGCCAGTACCGCCAAGGCGCAACCCTTCCGAATGTAGATTCTTGGAGTCGTGGACTTCGTAGCCGCCATCATCGCTCTCAATGATATAATCCGAGGCTGCGATTTGTACCAAGCCCAATGAGCGATCCTTGCCGAGCTTTTCTTCGTCCATGACCTCAATGATCAAGCGTTCCGAAGGACTGTGCATGGGAACATAGATCACCTCGTCCCAATCCGGATTGAGATCGTTCTGGAAGGTAACTGTGCGGCCCTTTGGAATGCCTGACAACAGAACCCTAGCATAGGGGTCCGATTTGCCCAAAGTCTCGAAATTGCGAAGGTCGTTGGCACTCTGGAGGTGAATGCGCATGACACCGATGGGTGTGATATAGCCGCCGGACCCAATTGCACCCTTCAGCGCAACGGGTTTCCAGTCCAAAAGTAATTTGGCCTTGCCTGATTTCGAGCCGTGCAGGTTGAACCACTCTTGACCCTTATCAACGGCTTTCATCATGTCGTCCACCTTGATCTGGTAGGTGCCAAGGATTGGGTCGGTAGCGAGGCCTCGACTATCCTTGATGACCAACCCGAGCCGGGCCTTCTTACGGTCTGTAATCAAGACAGATTTGGTATTGTCAGAGAAGACAGGATTGTTGGTATGCTTGAGTATGTTCGTTTTGTGAACCTCTTTACCATTGAGGAGAAGGACAGCATAAGGGTCGAGAGCTCCGACCAGACTCTTGCTGCCGTCCAGCTCCTTGGCTTGCTCAATTGTGAGGCGCGCAATACCAGTGTTGGATTCTGGCGGAGGAAGAATCTCACCCGTTGGCAATTTCTCTGAATTAATGACAGGAAAGAAGCGGACATCGGTTGAGAGCACTCCTCGGGGTTTCCCGTTTGCAAGTACGTCAAGATTTAATCCTTCATGATCAGGAGAAGCTTCGAGTTTGTCCAATGCAAAGGTGGCAGTTCCGAGTTGCTTGTCTTTCCGGACGTCATTGTAATCATAGACTTGCAGAGTGAGCGAGTCAGTGAAGTTCGTGATGATTACATAGAGCGTCTCGTTCCAGCGGGGGTTGGCATTTTCGTGAATGGTCTTGGTGCGACCCAGCTCCTTGGAACCGTTCAAAGATACAACCACATAAGGATCCGGTGTGCCCGAAAACTTGTCAGGGTTCTTGAGGCCGTGGGCACTGTAAATGGTAACCGCCACCACGCCGACTGCAAGATCAATGGGGTTGCCCGACAGCATTTTGGCCACCTCGATGGGGAAAACGTTTGGATCGTACATGATTGGTGCCAGGTTTCCATGGATCTGCTCTTTGATGAAATTCTCCAGACCGGGAATGAAATTGATGTCGAACCCGAATGTCTCTCCACCAAGCGGCTTGCATACATAGTCGATGGTTGGACGACCCAGGAAACAGATATCAACCCTGTCGATATGAGGGAACGGAATTTGCAGCTTCATTTTGACACGCATAAGACCAGAGAACTCAAAATCTTCTACAATGACCTTCATGGCCTTACTGACAACGCCCTTGCCGATTCGAATCTCAAGGACCACTTTTGGATTGATTTTGGTCTTGAGCTGGCGAGCTGTCATATCCATCGTGTCGGTGGGGGTGAAACTGAACTTCCAGTCCATCATGACGATGTCGTCTTCAGTCTTCGGGTAGGTCTTGACATGCTCCATACGGGGAGGCTTGGTTCCCAGAATGAAAGTCTCCATCCGCATGCTGTCCAAGAATGCCGGAGTGGATGTGCTCAGGACTTGGTCGACTGACTGCACGATACCCTTGGCCAGCTGAGGTGCATAGATGGGCCAGAACTTGACGAGGAAGCTGTTCATCCATTCCAGGCTTTCGGAGTCGGTCTCCAAACGAGCCTTCCCCAACTCTCGCGTGATGTCGTCTCTGAAATTTCGTCTGACTCGTCGGACCGAAGTTCTGTAGTACGTACCGCAGGTCGCCATAATGAGAAAGATCCATCCCAAACCACCACCGAGGGTCGCAACAAGCCATGAGGAAAGGCAAGCAAAGACGATCACAGCTGCATTATGGTACCAATCTGAATTTCTCAGTCATCCCGCCACGATCAATGCTGGAGGGATGCATACCGCCATAGAACCTATCATCTAGCTTTGACTCCAAGAGCGTCTGATGATCCAGTAGATTGCCTTCTTTATCCTCCTCCGTCTCTCCAGAGCCGAATCGCGGAGCCCATCCTAGTTTAGACCAATCCTCCTCCGGTTCAGGAGGGACTCCATTGGTAGCTGGACCGGCTTTTCCTCCAGCGGCAACGGGTTCGGGAGGAGGGAGGTCATACTGGTCTGGGCCACCATCCTGCAGAAAGTTAGTGAACGGTTTGGAGTTGCGAAGATGTGGTAGTAAGTAAAGACTCACCAGATCTGTAGCGATCCCGACTCCCTTTGGTGGACGTTTGGTAGGGTTCTGCTGCTAATTGTATGTTAGAGGGCTATCCATAACTGCAGCAGGCCGTCATCTTACAGATCTAGCTTGCGCAGCCTTCTCTTCTGGGGAAGCATTGGGATCAAATCTCAGAGCAGTGGCCCCGGCCTCCTTGCTTTCGGCCACCAGGATTTTTTCAGCCTCTTTGCCGGTGACAGAGGAGTTAGGATCCTGGGCTGCTTCGATAGCACCCTGGGACTTGAGTTCGTTTTTAAATCCGGAGGCCATGGTGATCTGTGGAGAAGCGTCCACCGAGCCTTAGAACCGGATCTTTACGACATTGACCTGGGCAAACGGAAGGGAAAGAGAACGGAGAGGGTATTTGGGTAGGAAGGGGGGATTGCCGTGTAGAGTTCAACGAGAGAGATATACGGAATAGCTGGGATGCAGTAATCTGAGGCAATACCCAGAAGTTGGCTTGGTCGGGCCTCATGAAATGTTGCCAGGCGCAGGCGGCTGGTGATGAAAGCGGAGAAGATTACGCGTGAGGGAAGCCGCTGAACCCATTCGCGTTTAGCACCAAATAGCTTAGGTACTTACAGCGGTCCGTCAACTACCACAAGCCGGACCTTTTGGCATCCAAGCTGATGGGCGCTAATATGCCTCTCAGGCGTCTTCAATGGGCTCACCAGGCTCCCTGGGCCTCATCAAGGTTCACCCAGCGCTTGCCATGCCAGCTGAAGCTCGTACGATAGCTGCACCACGGAACACACCCAGAGCCTAAACAAACAGCCTACCACACCGGCCCATCCAAAGCCACATCCGACTTCAATTCGCCAGCTCCATCACCACGGCGATCGATCTTCGCTTGCGGGTCACGACTCACTGCAATACAATACAATAGGCCTCTGGGATCACTACAGTCAGCCGCACAGAGCTCCTACGCGATACAGCACGACTCGTGGCGCAGACACCTCGCTGCCAACTTTCTCATTTTTCCGGGAGATGCCCTACAGGGCTCCATACAATATTGGGTATTGCGTTGATCACACCCACCCGTGGATACAAATACCCTGTCGCTCGTTGATCACACGTGAAGCAGCCTTGGGAAGCTCCTCTGCGGGTTCATGCATACGTACAACACCTCGGCTGTCCGTCTCGGCTGGATACACTAAACACTTTCAGCGAGACAAGGGTCTTTTGGGCAACATTCAATGTGTCCCAGTTGCTGCCCTCCAACATTCACACGTCTCAATCTCGGGTTTGTCACCAGCCACGCATCATCTTTGCTGGCAGTGTGGCACAAGCGATGGAATATCGCCTGTCAACACAATGATGATAAATTGAGCTGTTCAACGGTACCTTTGAGCAGGCACCTTGAACATCTAATCCGACACCTCCGTGCGTCTTACGGACAGACACACCCTACGATAATCCGTGCTCGTACTCTTCAGGTTCTGGTAATTCGAGGAGGTCGACGAGCGCACTGGACTCTGCCCATGGCCACTTCGGACCCGCACTCAATTCTGTCAATCAGTACATTCGCTGCCATCTATTTAGAACGCCCACACTGCTTGCTCGCCGTGAACTTGATCTGAACAGGGTTCATGGTAATTCAGGGAACCGTGCGATGCGAAACCTGGCACAACAACCTGTCCCTTCTACTTCCGTCCACCAGCTTTCTTCCTGGCTTTGACCTTCTCGATAATCTCGGGTTTCTCTCTGCACGTAGGACAATACCAATCTTCATCTTCATCCGGCACTTTCTTCATGTTCAGGCAGCCTGTGTGGAACCATTGGAAAGGACAGTCGTCGTTTTCACAGGCCACCATTTCCCCGTAGGACCGTTGATTGCAGAAGCAGTAGCGTTTGTCATCTTCGCCTTCGTCATCGTCCATATCTTCATCCTCATGCCTTTCAAGTTCTGCTCTAAGTGACTTTTTGTTTCCACGTCTTCCTCTGGTGGTTGAAGCGTCAGTTTCTGAAGCGTCGGCCGATGACAAGACCGAATCTTCCTCCGATGCAGTTGTTCCGCCACGTCCACCTCGGACGGAAGGAGACTGCCCTTTCTTGCGCCCGACAGATAGTCTGCCTTTGGTTGATCCCTTCTGCTTGAGTTTGTTGACTTGCTGATGGGGCATGATTTTCTTGGACAAGCCAGATTTCTTGGGGGGGCCTGTAGCTTGTTGAGGTCCGGCAGTTCGAGGCAGACTCCCCGATCGACTGGTCCCGGTGGCTGTGGGTGTAGAGGCTTTAGGAGTGCCCGGGCCGAGCGATGACTGCCTCAGACCTGATGGCTGGGCAGGAAGATTGGCACCAGCGGTCAACTTTCGTCGCTTTGTGTCCGCGCCGGCCGAGTGTTCGCGTTCTCGTTGTCGCTGCTGCTGTACCGCAGAAGCAGGAGTAGCCGGGGCCGAGCTCCTTTGAGTGGGTGGATTGGTAGTTGCTAGTTGCGGTAATTGCCTCGATTGTGCTTGCTGCATAGTCGCAGTTATGTGGGAATTTATGCGGTGCGCATTTGCGTTGAGCGCACTGATCGATGCGTTTTGTAAAGGAAGAGTGGGCGGAATCTCAATGAGAGACTTTTGTGCTTCGGGTTTTCGATTGAAGACGCTTGGTAGAGGCGGGCCATCCACAAGCTGACCGTCATTCTGCAACTCTTTGATCTTCGTATCCAATCTCCTCAGCTGTCGTTCGAGAATGTTGCAAGCTCTGTCCGCCAAGTGAATCTTTTGATCCTGAAGGTGGGCAGATGACTCGTAGTTCTTTTTCACCAAGTCTGCATATTCATTCTCCTTGGGATGAGGCGCGAGAACACCGTTAACTTTCAGATGCTTTTGGATATTGGCGTCCTTTTGGTTGATCGCAGAGAGATATTTCTGGAGGTCTTTGTCTTTGGCTTGAATCTCTTCCATCATGTGGTTTATTTCAGCCGGTAAGTTGGCGGCATCGTGAATAAACTGTTCCAACACGGACGCGCAATCCTCATTTCCCGCCATTGTGATACTGGACAGTAATAGAGACTTTTGCAGGAGTCTTGGGGGGCTAAAGCGACCTGACCCGATCGATTATGACCAATGTTGAGGTCCCCAGAACCCAGTAGACGACGAACGCGTCGCACGCTCCCAGTAATACAGTGCTCCGACCGTCAGAAAAAACCGATTGATGATTTTCGATTAAGTCGTCAAGATCCTGATGGAAAAAAGGCCACAAAGCAAGGCCAGGGCGATTCTCAAAAGCCGAGGTGACTAACACAATCAGGGCGCCAAAGACTAAGCTAAACCTATTCTAGTGCGTGTGGCGGGAGCGAGAATTCAACGCCACATCAAAGCCTCGTCACTTGCACATCTGAAGAAACCTTTCAACCAACCTGACTTGATATTTCTCTACTGCCACAGCACCCTCTTTACGCATCTCAGTACTCGAGTAGATTAGTCGCATAGATTCCGAGCTGCCAAGTGCATACCTTCAAGGACCTGAGGACCTTCACTGGTGGACTACACGCCTATTTGTCCCGAGCAAGTCGCTCCTTGAGGCCTCTGTCGCAACATGAAAATCAACGCCCTCGCCAGTCTTTCGCTACAAACAAGGTCTTCTACATTGTCTCCGTCAAGCAACTCGACCTTCTTCGCTTCCAGATAGCAATACCTTCCTTATGGCCATTGTCGAAGAATACTCAGGGCCTACAGAGGCCAGCTCCTCCTCAACCTTCACACTCTCGTCCAAAATCCAACGTGAAATCGAATCAAATTCAATTTCTCGACCCAAAGGATACCGAGTATCATGGCACTACAACCCAGCCGTTGAAAATCACCACTTCGGACAGACACACCCCATGAAACCATGGCGTCTAACTCTCACCAAATCCCTTGTCCTTTCCTACGGCATGCACACAGCAATGGACACATACATCCCGCGCGCCGCTACCAAAGAGGAACTCGCGCAATTTCACAAGGACAGCTATGTCGACTTCCTCTCTGTCGCGACGCCCCAGAACATCTACGAAATGTACCCTGAGCTCGCTGCAGGGCCTACAGGCTACAGTTCGGCCATCTTTGGCGTCGGCGACGACTGTCCGATCTTTGACGGCCTCTTCGCCTTTTGCGCCACATACACCGGCGCATCCATCGACGCGGCACGCAAGCTATGCAACAAACAATCCGACATCGCGATCAACTGGTCTGGCGGCCTTCACCACGCCAAAAAGGCCGAGGCCAGTGGCTTCTGCTACGTCAACGACATCGTGTTAGCAATCTTACAACTCCTCCGCCACCACCCTCGCGTGCTCTATATCGACATCGACGTGCATCATGGCGATGGAGTCGAACAGGCGTTCTGGAGCACCGACCGGGTCATGTGCGTCTCCTTCCACAAATACGATAGAGAAGTATTTTTCCCGGGCACGGGACCCCTCGAGTCCACGGGGCCCGTCCACCCCGACAATCCGGGCAAGAACTATACAATCAACGTGCCGCTCAACGACGGCATCGACGACGAAGGCTACGCGTACCTCTTCCAGAACGTGGTCGAGCCCACCATCAAGACCTTCAACCCGACCGCGATCGTGCTCCAATGCGGCGCAGACAGCCTCGGCCACGACAGACTCGGGTGCTTCAACCTGAACATCCGCGGGCACGGGAGCTGCGTGAGCTTCGTCAAGAGTTTCGGCATCCCGATGCTCGTGGTGGGCGGTGGCGGGTACACGCCCCGAAATGTCGCGAGGGCGTGGGCGCACGAGACTTCGATCCTCATCGGCGCGGACAAGACGCTCAACCCCGAGCTGCCCGAGTTCATGCCCCACCGCGAAGCGTTCCGGAGAGAAGGTTTCACCCTGTTTCCTAACCTGAGCGCCTGGAAGAAGGACAACATGAACTCTCGCGCGGATATAGAAAAGATCATTCGCCACGTGAGGGAGCAGTTGGCGTACATTCGCGGTGCGCCGAGCGTGCAGATGCAGCACATCCCGCCTGACTTGCAGGGGTGGAGGGAGGAGGTAGAAGATGACTTGAGGGCCAAGAGGGTGGAAAGGGACGAAGTAAGGGAAGAGCGCGATGGCGCTGGAGGTTTAGTCGCGAAAGCGAGCAGGAGGAGGGAGCTAGAACGGAATGGACCGACTGGTGGGAATACATTCTTGTCCTGAAGAACCAAAATTCACGGGTTAGCTTGGGTAGGTGTTTTCCAAGGAAATTTACAGTCCAAGTCACGACGGGCGTAAGGAAGCGGCAATTGATTTGTATCACTGGTGATGGTGTTCTTGTGCATATGTAAATGGCCCAGGGTTGAATAAATTTCTTCCTTCTTTTGGTTTTCTAGAGTCATTGTCTCCAGTTCTCGATCGATTCACCTGTGAAATTCAGGGGTAACTAAGAAATCTTAGCTAAAATACATGGTGGACGAGTTCGCCCAGTAAGTGCGGTGGCCTGGGTCACACCCAGATCCAGAGAGAAACAACGTATTCTCAAGATCCATACCATGTTTGTTGAGGGGTATAGTTTTGTTTTCATGAATGTCCATCCCTATTTTCAGGACCGTTCAAAGATGAAGAGGCTGTCATCAACCTCATACCATCATTTCGGGGAATCTTTTTGGGAAATGGCAATGTAGTTCGTAGTGTCAACGCCGTCGCCATGCTTTGTAAGAGGAAAAAAGAAAGAAAAAAACACATCTACCTGACCTTGAATATTTCTGCTCGAAAAGACAATCGTCGTGAACGTTTGAAACCTGACCTGATATCACATTGTGTGTGGTCTCCCATCTCTCTTCCTAAGTGTCGTCTATTTCGATCTCGATCTTTGAGAGTGAGCCATCTTTTCCTTCAGCGGTTTCTTTCTGCCTTCCTGTGTCTTTCACTTTGTTCCTCGCCTTATCTTTCGAAGGGTATTTCGCAATGTCGGCTTCTCGGTCGGCTTCGCGGATTTGAACATACCATTGGTCAAAGTATTTGCATGTCACAACGTTGACGGGACCACCATCTCCGCAAATCTCGAATGCAGGGCATTGCATGCACGGTACTTCGCTGGTACCGCCACGCCCTATCTCTTCCAGTTCTTCTTTGCGGTAGGCTGCTTTTCGAATTCTTTCGTGGCTGCTAGTCTTCTCGCCTCGGAGTCTACGTTGTGCCCTCAATTCTCCCGGCGTCTTAAACGAACGATACATGGTGATCGTATTGGCAGAGATGTCGTCGGGGAATTCGTCGCCTTGCGGAGGGCGGAGCACCTTTACCAAAAGGCCATCATAAACCATGACTTCGAGGAGCTGAGCGATTGCGTTTTGTGGGAGCATCGTTGTGGCAAATTTGTTCTCGAGTACATGTTTAGTGACTGTTTTCGCTGTCGGATAATTTTTATAGCCAACCTCAAAAGGCTGGTATCTGTCGGCATTTTGCTTGGAGGGTTTGCCCTTTTGTCCCTCGGCTGTTTTGACAGTCTTGGTTCTTTCCTCGCCGTCATCCTCGAAACCATCCGCTGGAGCCTTGCGCTTTTGGACTGGCGACAGCGGTTGATCCTCTAAGTCGTCTGGCTCAACAGTCTCCCAGCTCTGTTCGGCGACATGTGCTTCGACTAAACTGGACATGACGTCTAGCAAGACTACATCAAGCTGACCGTCGGAAAACCACGCACCACCAGTGGCATCTTCTGAAGGCTCCAACCCTGCCAGGATGTACATTTTTCGTCCCGGATTCTTCACATGTTTCATAGGCTTGATGAGGCCTTTGGTCTCCAGCAGCTTGTAGACTCGTTCGAGAACTCTGGCGTGGAGCTGGGATTTCCATTTGATCGTCTTCGTCCATATTCCCGACGTGCCGGCACCTTCGATGATCATAAGTACCATCTGCTCATCGCGGCTCAGGTTTTGGTAGCTAAAAAGAGAAGAGTCAGGAACAAGTCGCAGTGAGCCCCTAGGAATGCAGCATACTTTTGAGCTTTCTCTTGTGCAATCAGTTCCCAGCCTATGGTACCACCTTGTCGATCATGCAGTTTGAAGAGGTGGCTAACCACAAGATGTTGGACGGAGGTGAGGAGGACATTGATGTCTTTGTTCGGGATGATGTTGCTTTGCAGCAATTCTTCCTGTGTGAAAACATAGCCGAAGTCATAGTTTTTGCGGCACCATTCGTATAGAGAATCGGCGACACGGTTTCGGCCGCCTCTGATCAAGGACCCCGGCGCAGGGGAGGCGGTAGATTTTGGGGGAGCCATCGTTGTGAGAATGGCTGACTGGGAATGCTACCGATGCGGGTAAGAATGGCAGAACATGGCGGTCGAGCAGAGTGTCGACCTGGAGGTAATTTATTTTCGAAGTGTCACCGGAGCATGGTGAATGTGGGAGAGAAAATTTCTTCGTGTTCGACTGTGTTGATATTGTGTATGAATCAAGGAGACTTCACACGATGTACCAGAGTATCCACGGCACTTTGGAAATTTTGTCACCGAAGGAGAATGGGTGACGGTGGGGGGGGTTGGTAACCATCAATACGAGTAGCACTTGTGAACCGCGCAGTGGTGACCACCATTAATCATACGGAGGATAGGTAAGATAGATTAGTTACGGCGAGTGGTAGATTCCAACTACTGTTGACAGTGCTCCTTGAGGTGGCTTACTGTAGCATCAGACATGCCATAGCAGACCCCTGTGAGGGCTTTCTCTTCATGCTAATCGCAGGCCCTCCTAAGCACCGTACAGATAGGCGCATGTACGGTATTGATACTCGTAACAGCGTCATGGGAGTCTGTACCCCAGTTCCTTGCCTGGTGGTCCGTGCACAGAATTTTCTAGCAACGGCCTTCCAGTTCGTGCTGCCCGCAGCCTGATCATGTTGAGCATAAGTGAGAGATTCCAGTCCTTCAATTCATCTTGTTCCTCTGTACTGCAGCCGACTCGAGAATCAATCCCCAGACTACCATTATAATTCTAGCTTGCTGCAATTGTGTTGACTTTGATATCTTTTCCCTCTCGATCTGACCACTACCCCATTGTAAGCCTCGATCATGGCGGACGCCCTAAAGGCCGAGGGCAACAAGGCCTTTGCTGCCAAAGACTTCAAACTCGCAGTGTGAGTGTACCCTCCATAGCTCCTTGGCTTGTTGAGCTACTAACGGTCAATGCATAGTGAGAAGTTTTCACAGGCCATTGAATTAGATCCCTCGAACCATGTCCTCTATTCTAACCGTTCCGGCGCATACGCTTCCCTCAAAGATTATGAGCATGCTCTGGAGGACGCAAACAAGACAACTGAGCTCAAGTCTGACTGGGCAAAGGGCTGGGGACGTAAGGGTGCTGCCCAGCATGGCCTGGGCGATCTGATCGGTGCGAAGGACGCATTCGAAGAGGCATTGAAGCTTGAGCCTACGAATGCGCAAGCCAAATCTGGCCTTGAATCTGTCAACAGAGCCATTGAGGCCGAGGCACGAGCCGATGGTGCTGATATGGGCGGGCTAAATGGTCTAGGAAACATGTTCAGCGATCCTCAAATGCTTCAGAAACTCGCCAGTAACCCGAAAACCGCTCCTTATCTGGCCGATCCTCAGTTCATGAACAAGTTACAGCGTCTAGCTAAAAATCCCGAAGGGATGGGACAAGAGCTTGGTGATCCAAGATTCCTACAAGTCATGGGGGTCCTGCTCGGCGTCGACATGCAGATGGGCATGCCACCAGAGGGTGCATCCGGAGCAGCCAATCCTACCGAAGCCGAAGAAGACGTCCCCATGCCAGATGTGCGCCCTCAGTCGAATCCCCCCAACAGCCGAAGAAAGAACCTGAGCCCGAACCTGAGCCGGAGGACGAAGACGCCATCGCCGCAAAGAAAGCGAAAGATGAGGCAGAGAACGAGAAAAAGCTGGGAACCGAAAACTACAAGAAGAGAAAGTTTGATGAAGCCATCTCTCATTACAACAAAGCCTGGGAGCTGCACAAGGACATCACATATCTCACAAATCTTGGAGCTGCAAAATTCGAGAAGGGCGACTATCAAGGCTGTGTTGAAGCATGCGAAAAAGCTGTCGAAGAAGGTCGGCAAATGCTTGCCGATTTCAAGCTTATCGCGAAAGCATATGGTCGCATTGGTTCGGCTTACGAGAAGATGGGCGACCTGCCCAAAGCCGTTGAGAACTATCAAAAATCCTTGACGGAGCACCGCACCCCAGATGTTCTGGCCAAATTCAAGGCAGCTGAGAAGGCACAAATCCTAGCAGAGAAGAATGCTTATGTCGATTCAGAGAAGGCTGAAGAGGCTCGTCTGCTTGGTGCTGAGAAGTTCAAGAATGCCGATTGGCCAGGTGCAGTCGAAGCATATACGGAACTGACCAAACGGGCACCTGATGATCCTCGGGGATATAGCAACCGTGCTGCAGCTCTCATCAAGCTGCTGGCTTTCCCGACCGCTATCCAAGATTGCGACGAGGCCATTAAACGAGATCCCAAATTCATCAAGGCCTACCTTAGAAAAGCTCAGGCTCTGTTCGGCATGAAAGAGTACAACAAGTGTCTCGACGTATGTACCGAGGCTATGGAGCATGATGAGGGCGGCAAGAACACTCGAGAACTCGAGGCTCAGCAACAAAAAGCGTTAGAGGCAATGTATTCCGCTCGTGCTGGTGAGACAGAGGAGGAGACGAGCGCAAGAATCCAGCGAGACCCAGAAATTAGTAAGTTCGCCAGGCCACTCCTCTATTTTGCAGAATACTAACATGGTTTACAGTGCAAATTCTCTCCGATCCGGTCATGCAGTCAATCTTGCAACAAGCCAAGGGCGACCCGATGGCTCTGAACGAGCACATGAAGAACCCTGGTGTACGTGGCAAGATTCAGAAATTGATCGCAGCTGGCGTCATCAGGGTCGGGCGATAGATGAGGTAGTCGCTTGTCGCCAACTGGGCTCGGTTTCTAGCAATTGCTTGTGCCTTGGAAGAAGCGAAGCTTTGATATCACCACCACAAAAGTATCACGGAACCAGTCTGCGGTTTTTCCTGACCTCGGTATGGAGCCAACGAATTGCTAGCTTTTAGCGACAGGCTTCTCGTTGATTTTAAAACAGCGAAATTTCAATCTATTGTTCGGAGAGAAGAGTCATTTCGGCTTCGAGAAGTTTGATTTCTTTCTTTCAATGCGTTTGTAACGAGACAATCGATTCTCTCTGTATGGACTGCGTATTTGATCAACTAGTCGGGCTGTGCTTCACGATCCATGAGATAACTGCTCATCATCGCATCTTCCTATGTAGGTACAGTTACCATCACTCTTCTCGACGGTAGTTCGAGCGCTGATGATTGTGGTGGAGTGACATGTACCTAGGTGCAGTAGATGGTTTGCGACCTTCAATGACGCCTAGTCAGCATGTGAAGTAGCTCATCCTTGAGCCCCTGTCGATGTGCTGGAGCCCAGGCAAAATGCCCACATTCCATCGCAAACTGAGGAGCTTGCCCAGACTGCAGGGTCCGGGCTTCGACGCCACGAGACCCATTCACCCAGGTCTGTCGAGTCTTTACGAGCACAGCCCAGCTGGTGATAGGCGAGCCTGGCTAGTCTGGCCTCTCTGCTGACACCAGGAGATGGACAGTCCCTTCACCTCCAGCACAGGGGTCAGTCCGCCCCCAAGTATTGTACGCCTCTGCCGCCAATCCCACTCTGCTCCTTCAGCCATCTGCAGTCTACTGATCCCACTGGCACTGGCCTTGTCTGGTTCACTCACCGACGGTATTGGCGTGCTATCTCATGAATCCCGGGAATCTCGTCTATTGGTCTTTTCCCGCGCGTGACAGTTATCATCTGAGCTGCCAGTCCGGGGGGACGTCTGACTCCAGATTTGCTTTCTCTATTGACAATACGGAGTATCTGGTTTCATATACCGTGGACTGCCAGGCCAGGCGCTCTTCACCTTCTTGCTGTTCTGCGCGTCCTTCCCTGGCTGATATTGACTTGCGCCCTCGACTTCGCCCAACATGGCGACGGCTACGGTGACCGAGTTCATCACCAGAACCGTCAATGCGACAACAGCCACAAGTACCAGCGCCAACAGAGCAACTCCTCAGGGAGGCGTCTTTGAGCATGTCAATCCTACGGTGTACGACCCCAAGAATCCCATCATCCTGTTTATTATTCAAGCCGCCATTGTCATCATTCTCACCCGAATCATTCACTTTCCGCTGGCATATCTTCGCCAGCCTCGAGTCATTGCGGAAGTCCTCACTGGAATTATATTAGGCCCTTCTATCATGGGTAGAATCCCCGGTTTTACCAACCACATCTTTCCCACGGCGTCCATGCCTGCATTTTCGCTCGCTGCAAATCTGGGCCTGGTACTGTTCTTGTTCCTGGTTGGTCTAGAGGTCGATCTGCGCTTTCTCACCAGCAACTGGCGTGTTGCTTTGAGTGTTGGCGCTGCCGGAATGGCTCTGCCTTTTGGTCTAGGTTGCGCCATTGCTTGGGGATTGTACCATGAATTCCGAAACGATCCGGGGCTGGCTCATATAAGTTTTGGCGTCTATATGCTTTTCATCGGTGTAGCCATGGCGATTACGGTACGTTAGTTTCCTGGAGTCGGGACAGACGTGATCTAACATACCCAGGCCTTTCCGGTGCTTTGCCGCATCTTGACCTCGCTCAAATTGCTGGGCACCCCTGTTGGCGTCATCGTGCTCTCTGCTGGAGTTGGCAACGACGTTGTAGGCTGGATCCTGCTTGCCCTTTGTGTGGCTCTTGTGAACTCGGGGGCAGGCCTTACTGCCTTATGGATCCTTCTCGTCTCCGTTGGCTATTCTCTCTTCCTGATCTTCGCTGTCCGGCCGTGCTTTATGTATATGCTTAGGAGAACTGGCAGTCTCGCCAACGGTCCAACACAAACCGTCGTTGCAGTGACCGTCCTTCTTGTCTTGGCCTCAGCATTTTTTACAGGCATCATCGGCATCCATCCCATCTTTGGCGCCTTTATGATCGGTCTCATGGCCCCCCATGAGGGAGGATTTGCAGTCAAGTTGACCGAGAAGCTGGAAGATCTAGTCAGTGTCCTCTTCCTACCGCTCTACTTCGCTCTATCTGGCTTGAGCACGAATTTGGGTCTACTCAACAACGGAATAACATGGGCATATGTGGTGGGAGTCTGTGCCGTTGCATGGTTTGGCAAGATTGCCGGTGGCACAATTGCCTCGCGCTTGAACGGATTGGTGTGGAGAGAATCCTTCACCATTGGCTGTCTAATGTCGTGCAAGGGTTTGGTCGAATTGATTGTCCTCAACATCGGGTACCAGGCGAAGATTCTCAGTCAGCGTACATTTACCATCTTCGTGGTGATGGCTCTTCTTACCACTTTCGCCACGACTCCTCTGACCGTTTGGCTGTATCCTCCATGGTATCAAAGAAAATTGGAACTATGGAAACAGGGCAAGATAGATTGGGACGGCAACCGACTTCATCACGATGACGAAACAGAGGAAGGCAGTGAAGCCGACATCCTACGCAAAACAGACGTGGCGAAACGGATTTTGGTATACCTCCGTCTGGACGGTCTTCCAAGCCTCTTCACCATGGTGACTATGTTTGCCCATCAGCATGACGATCTGTACGAGCAAAACCGACCAGCCGCCCCTGAAGGCAACGACGGACATGGGGCTATTATGAAGAATGCTGAAGCTTTGGCATCAGTCGCTACCCTCCGTAGGCCCCTGCAGATTCACGGTCTCCGCCTTATGGAATTGACTGAACGAGAATCGAGCGTGATGCGCGTCTCTGAGATTGAAGAATTTGCTGGTCGCGACCCCATCATCAAGGCATTTGGCACCTTCGGGCAATCTCGTGCACTCGCTGTTGCTGGTCAAATCGCTGTCGTGCCCGAGCATTCGTTCTCGGGCACTTTGATGTCTCGCGCAGGGGCACTCAGGTCTGATCTGATCCTGATCCCCTGGTCTGAGACAGGCACCATGTCCGAATACCCAAGCCTCTTTGACAAAGAACAGGGCAATCCGCTGGCCAATCGCACTTTTGCCACTTTTGCAACGGAAATGTTTGACAAGGCTCGAGAAACTTGCTCTGTTGGGGTGTTTCTCGACAAGACTGTGCTATGCATGCCTGCTGTAGCCAACATGGAACCATTGTCACCAAGCACCGATCGCCCAACTCGCCAGCTTAGCCGTACGATCACCGGCATCAGCACGATAGACCAAATCAATTCGACGGTGCACTTCAGGCAGCTTCACGCTGACATGGGGAGACATAGGCTACTGGTCGTGTACGGAGGTAAAACCGAAGATGATCTATTCGCTGTCAAATTCGGACTACAGCTCGCAAAGAACGAGACCGTCGATTTGAAGGTTCTTGTTCTACCTGCCGTTGCTGCTGGGGACGACGAAATCGAGATAAGCGACCACCATCAGAAGCAGGTCAGACATGATTTGGGATATGAGTTCGAAATACTTCGCACCAGCGTGCCGGAGTCGTTGAGCGAGAGAGTTACGTTTGTTGACCTTCCCATGGGCATTTCGAAGCTCGAAGCCGTCACTTCTGCCATCACTGAACCTAGTTCTGCAGAAACTATTGTCATCCTAGGTCGAAACGCAGGTGAGCAGTCTACCGGGCGCGAGGATTCACGCCCCCTGGGTGGTATGGCTACGAACTTGGTCCGATTTATCCACGAGAAGACCGTAAATGTAGGACTGCTGGTCATGCAGGCGAGAAGAGAGCCTGAAGAATCCACAGCGACGGGATTCGGTGGGGGTAAAGGGATACAGCAGCTTACCAAAAAGACCAGCATAATGAGTGATGATTAGGGATCAACCGGTGTTTGCTTGCCACTTTTTACCATTAGAATCGTCGCATCTTGTTCAGTTGAAACGGAAACATCTGTAGGTATGGAGTTTTATGTAACCAACATTGTCAATCGACCCTCCAAGTTTTGTAAGTTGCAACACCTTTGCGGGCCATGCTCAGTAACATGCTGCTCAATCGACGTTGATACACAGCCTCTCTGCCGGCAAGCGCCGCTTGCAGTTCAGGCGCCCAGAGCATTGAACAGAGCCAGACGGTGTACATAGGCTATAGCTTGGCACGCCATGATACAACCACCGGTTCGATTTGATATTTTCTTTAGCATACGTGAGGTAGATGTCTTTATCATTTCTTGACTAGGAGTTCGTCGAAATGCTTCATTTCTATGTTGCCAGATCGATGTTGAAGGTCTCAAAGTCGATGCCGTCTGCATCCGATGATCAAATGTCTTTATGAAAGCGAGTGGGATGGAAAGTGCCTTTCACGCAAAACATATCTAGGCTCTCGGTGGCAGCAGAATGGGCTCGCCTTCTCTAAAGGGTGCAAGACCTGTCGAAAACGTAAAGTCAAGGTACGTTGGCCCCAATTGTGTTATCAAGAGGAGGAGAGAAAACCCCTGCATACCATGTGCAGGGAGATCACACCCCCTGTCAATTATGGAAAGCGGCCATGGGCAGAGGCTGAAGTGCTCGTCCCTGACAGTGCGGCGAGGAGCGTCCGGTCTGTGAGCGATGTGCTAGGGCGGGTCTACAATGCGAGGGCTATCGCAAGCCAGGATTGCGCTTCCAGATCCTGCTTCCGCCGGGGAGTAATCCTCCTCGAGACGAAGGGCTATGGTACGAGCACGATTCAGGAGCACAGTCGAGGTTGACCGGGCAAAGACCGGCGAATACTGGCAAGGCTCCACGGTACAGCTTCATCCCAGTGCCTACAGAACGGAAAGCTCGAGAGCTCTTGGATTGTTCGGTCTTGATTGACACACGCTCGAATTGGCCAACGTCGAATGATCCCAGCTTAGCGTCTCCTTTCTCGCCGCGATGGCCAACTCCGTACATGTCCTGGCTCGCTTACATCCCCAGTCGGCTGGGATACAGCAGAGCATTAGACGCTGCCGGTGAGCTGCTAGTCGTGGCCACCAGAGCATCTCGCTGCGGTGCCGGCAGCGTACAGGAAGCCTGTCGGACGCCGTATGTGCGAGCACTACGCTATCTTCAAGAGGCAATCGCGACGCCCGATGCCCTGTCTGCCGAGGTGCTTTGCGCTACGATGCTGTTGGGTCTCTACGAAGTAAGTGAGATCCACTGTGTCCACGTTTCCTGCGCTTCTTTGAGGCTTTGGGGATGCCCTTTTGTTTACTGATTCTGTGTCACAGTTGATGGTCAATCGGGACGACTGCCAATGGTTGACACACGCCGGTGGTGCCGCTCGCCTGATCCAACTTCGAGGTTCGGGACACCTCAACAGCGACTTCGAAAAGGCATTGTTTCAGGTTCAGCTTCCCCTGGCTGTGTTAAAGGCGAGAAATCCACGAGCCACGCTTTCTTACCTTGACACCCCCGAGTGGGCTGGGGTCATAGAAGCCACAAACGTCCCTTCGAATGGACCCCTGTACTACTTCCCGACCCGAGGCCGGCTCTACCAAATGCTACTTCGCTTACCGCGCCTACGCAAGGAGATCCTTCACGTTCTTGAACTTGCTGATACTCTCGACCACGACTATGTTCAGCTGTTTCTGCAATCTCTGGTAGACCGCTGGACCGAGGCACGACTTATCTTTAAACTTTGGATAGATGATGTCGCTCGGACACAGAGCAGCGATGACTCAACGGCAGATGCTAATACTCGTACTCTTACACACCGAGATACAAGCTCAAACGAGCATTACCCCCTGTTTGCGGCGCTACCGAGAAGAGACGGTGGAATTTCCCTCTATCTGAAACCATACCAGATTCATACCTACACGACATTCAATGTTCTCCTACACGAGACGAGTATGGAATTGCTCTGTTTCCAGTGGGATGATGAGTTCGTGCTGGACAGCAAGCATCTGGCGACCGAGAGGGTACGAGCGTCTGAGTACATAGGGAGAAATGCTCCTTTCCTGGCCCGCTCGTGTCCTCGATTCACAGTGCCGTGGACGGTGCAGGCCCGAACCATGACGGCTGCCCTGGAAGACTGGTCACGAAGCGTCAATTCGAGCTTGAGGTCACGAGAGAACGACCATGAGAAAGCAGGCACTTGGATAGATCCAGAGTTTTGTTACGCCCAGAGAAACCCCAAGCAATCTGATGGGCCTGTGCAACTTTAGTACCCAGCTCGTCCGCCCAAGCCCAAACGAGACCCGGATTCTTCAGGAACGCACGACCTGCAAAGACCACATCCAGCCCGTCTCTTCCAACAGCTTGTTCGCCAACTTCCCCTCGGTGATCATACCCACCGTAGCCACGAGCGAACGGTCGCCCACTCGTTTCTTGACCATCGTGGCGAACGGGGCCTGAAATCCCGGACGCGAGTGAATATGTTGAAGAACGTGGTTCCCCCCGGACGAGACGTCGATCAAGTCGACGCCGAGGTCCGTCAGGCTCGCGGCCAACTCTACCGTCTGGTCCGGAGTCCACGACTCGGTGATGTCGGGGTCCTCCTCGAGCCAGTCCGTGGCCGTGACACGCACGAACAGGGGCATCGACTCTGGCATGTTCTCGCGCGTGATGCGCACAATCTCCCGCGTGAGGCGGGTGCGGTTCTCCAGGCTCCCCCCGTACTCGTCCGTCCGTTTGTTCACGGCGGGCGAGTGGAACGAGGAAAGCAAGTACCCGTGCGCCGCGTGGACTTCGATCACGTCGAACCCGACGTCGACTGCGCGGCGGGTCGCCGCGGCCCAGGCGTCCTTGAGCTCGTCCATCTCGGCTTTGCCTACGGGGATGGGCTTGGCCATGGTCTCGGTGAAGGCGTCGGCCGACGGGCCCCAGACGTTCGAGGGCCAGCCGCCAACCTTTTCCGTCGCGATGGACGCCCCCGCGAGCCAGGGCGCCACGGTGCTGGCTTTGCGGCCCGCGTGGGACAGCTGGATGCCTATCTTCTGGCCTTGTGAGTGCGCAAACTCGACGATCATCCGCAGCGGGTCCATTTGCGAGTCTTGCCACAGGCCGGAGTCGTTGGGCGTGATGCGGCCGTTGGCGAGGACGGCCGTGGCCTCGATCATTGTGAGTCCGGGCCCGCGCATGAGTATCCCCCCGAGGTGCGAGAGGTGCCAGTGGGTGAGGTGTCCGTCTTGAGCCGAGTATTGGCACATGGGGGAGACCTAGACGCCAACCGAAGAGGGGATGATTGTTAGTCGGGATTTACAACGATTCCGAGTAGAGGAGGTGATGTTATAGGCTCAGATGTAGCATGCAAGCGTCCAATGTGGAAGTAGGTGCGGAGTTGTAGACTTACGAAGATTCGGTTTTGGAATTTAACGTCCCTGATCTTGAGTGGTTCGAATAGCTTGGGCACAGGAGACTCATCATCTCGAGTGTGTGTCTTGGTACTTCCTGCCACTGGGTCCTGAGATGGAGTGAAGTAAGAAAGTCCTTCGACTTCTTTGTTGGGAAGATCTGGTATGAGAGTTGCTTCAGTCATGGTTGTGAGGAGTTATCTTCTCGCAATAAGGCTTCACTGTTGATCGGGTGTTTTGAAATGGTGTGTTTCGGTTTCGTCAATCTTCTTTTCATCGAGTCCTTTTTTGTATCTTGTTTCCTTTTTACCTGGCCTTATATACGTATGTTTGGAGTCTAGTGTTGTTTGTCTTTGTAACTTGATCCGTTTCACTCCGAACTCCACAAGCCACAGACTCAGGGATGTAGGACATACGCCTCGTACGAGCGATCCACATTGTAACTCGAAGCGAGTGTGTGCGTGCATGCATACCAAGTGAATACGACTGCAAGCTTAGTCAAGATACCTCAAGAAAGGATGAATCAATCCACCCACTAGGCGGTAACTATACTGCAGAACCACAATGCAAGTTGACACAAGAGGTAAGTGAGCCATTGATATGGCGCGGTCCTGGACAATGGCCACTGGTCACTGGTCAGAAGTGATGATTGTAAGCTCACTAAACTGCCCAAGTGCGGTTCGTACGAGTCGAGCGGCTTATTCAGTCGAGTACGAGGGACCGGATGACCGGTAGACGGAAAGAGTCTTCCTCATTGAGGGACATGAGAATTTGTCGGAGAGGTATGTGCAGTTGCTCTCATCATACCGATATACTTGGTGTTTTGTGCGGAAAAAGGGCACACATGCATAACGTAGTCCTGTAGCCAAGGCAATTAATAAGGACTATGTATCTCATAGTGCCCATGGTAAGAGTGAAGATAAGGTTCAGAAGGGTACTGTATGCATCACATCTCATATCCAGTTTAGCACTGAGAGTACCAAGTAGTGGAACTACTACCCAATAAGTACTGTACGGAGGAAAGTGGAGTTCCTTCGCAGCAGCTAGCCCCTTTTTCTATAGTCACTCGTTTACTATCATCTTCGTATTGTACTCCGTTCTATATGGCGCTGATTCATCGCTCTATTCTCACGCACTGGACATCCAACCGTGTACTAGTACCGGCATGAGTGGTCAGAGAATATGTAGATCCCCTACCAAAAGTACGAGTAAGCTGAAACATTCTCTTGATGAATAATGTTAGACAATAACTTCGTGCACCCGAGGCGAACATAAATCCACCATGTCAGTCTTGGCCATTTCCTACTCCGTACATACAGTACAAGTTGTTCAATGTACGTCCATACTCCGTACATACATATTCAATCGTTCGTACTCGGGGTCTTGTTGAGTCAACCATTTGCCGAGCACACTGAGTACTTCCAGTGCCTTAGTTCTTCTGTTCCCTCTCCTCTGCTCCATGCATCCTCTTTGTCTATACCAACTTCCCTTAACTCAAGACTGTGAGACACTTGACGAATTCTGATGATAGGGGAAGAAGGACACAACATATGAGCAAACAAGGGAAAATACATTCGACCTTCTTGTCCTGGCTATTCCTGCTACCGTCGTCGCCCTTCGCCCTCTCTTAGCCCGCTTGAGTGGTGAACTCGCATTTGATACCTAAAAGGAAAACGACACTATCACTCTAGAACTCATCAACTCTCCTTTTCCCCTGGGTGGGACGACTTATCCTTGAAGAGCATCTCTATCTCTGTGCTCTCGCTAGAGCAGACGGTTTAGGTATCACACCGAGAGCAGCCAGCAGTAAAGGAATGGCGAACTCTGACCCAAGCCCTTGTTTGACAGTATGGGGTGCGCCTCTTTTGCGAATAAGCAGTGAATTTGCCAAAAGATGCCCCCACGCTGTCTGCCTAGCTGGGTGAACGCTGCGCCATAAATTCCAAGAACCGACAGAGTGAGCTTCAAGGCTGTTGCCATAATTCTTTACTGGCAATGCCCAAGATTATCGACAGGAAAATGCCCATGGATGGACATTCGATCCGAGACAAAAGATATGCAAAACGCGTCAAAAGGAGACGAAAGGGTAACTTGATGCAGACAAGCTGTTTGACGTTAGTCTTTCGAGGATGCCACACCTTCAGACGCCATTTGGCAGCACCGAGCGTCAACGAGGTGCCGGATGGATATTGATGGAGGAAGTGTACTATCAAAACATCCGGTTAGCATCGGCAGTGCGGCACCAAGACCAACATGTTTGGAGAATATGGAAACGGTAGTCGGGTGACACTGGGAATAGTATTACACGGCTTGTCGACTTTTCGCTTTCGACAGTCACCCAAGAACGGACTGCTCAAGAAGGTGGCGGCATAGCAACATTGTTGTCGGGAATCTATACGGGCAAGTCTGTGAAGACATTATGCATGGAAGTAACGTTGGCAGGTACTGTTATTACATGTACATGTTCGGTAACCGCGCTGACAATCCCAAACAGCTTCTATGACCGAGTCCACGCCTGCTGAATTGTTGTGACAACGTACATCGTGCAGATTTTACATTGCCGATGTGCAATGTCACCAGTATATATGTAAGAAATGGGGTGATTCGGCTCCAGAGCTTCACCATCTGTTGCTAATCGAAAACATTAATGTGCACCATCGACCACGGACTCCAACATACCAATGTCCGTTTTATGGCAGAAATCATACAAGATATCGCTCAAACAAACAGTTCAAATCAGGGTTGCGTAAGATCAGCAGTTGGCACCAACCTCACCGGGTGCGCTTTGACTTATGCGCTAAAGGGCTGGCTATCGGGAAGGCTGCTGAAGGCCGCAACGAGCTATGGCCTTGACGTACAGGCGTCTGGACACAGAAAGCACACATGTAGACTTGTGGAATTCGTCGGCCATCAATACCGACGCATGTGGTATGCAGCCACTTGTAACATGAGTCACTAAAAGGATGCCTTGTTAGAAAACGATATTATTGTTCAAGTAACAATTGCTCTGCGGAAGGCCGAATGCTCTGACATGACTTACCATTGAACCATTGGCACGGAGCCATCGAGCACCGAAGAATTGCAAACACATCGTGTACTCATATTACTAGCGAGACTGTCTCGGTCAGTGCTTGGCGTAGCCAGCTCGGGATCAGTGACTGTAGTAGGCGATGCACCATAGGTTCCATAGTGACTTTGTTGTAAGGGCGGCGAAGAATGCAACTGTGACATGAGATTCAGTCCTTGCGACGACATTGACCGTGAGCGGTCCTCAATTATGGCTCTCAGCGCGTGCTGAGCGTTGCCAGGTGGTCGATCCTCCATCAAGATGTCCATTTCAGCGGTCCCTGGAAGAGGACGTTTACGCCGAGCATGCTGCCCATCAGAACTCCTCGTGTTCGAGGCAGAGCTATGCCATGAGGACTGTTTGGCGGAATTTGTCGAGGCCACAGTGGAGCGGGAGTCGGTTTTTGCATGACTATAAGACCCGTTGCCTTGATCGAACACATCCTCAGACTCTGGAATGGCAAAAGAGTTGCTCTGGCTTCGCAGCATCTGGAAATCTGTCTCGTCAAATGATTCTGCTTCGCTTTCAGACAGCATTTCTGGGTCCATTCCGCAGCTGCGATCGCTGAATATTGTTTTGGCAACGCCATTCTCGTCAATGGCGAGCGACATTGAAGCACGTTTTGCAATCTGACTGGCAGTAAGCGTACGTGGGACAGAGTCTGCCACTTGTTTCAGAGGAGATGACCTGCCCGGACGATGTTGCTTCACAGGATCAGGAGGTGCTGGGGAACGACGCCCGACGAAGGTCGACGAAGGCTGAAGTTTTGACGATCGATCTCCACGAACTCCGGTATGAGTGAGGCTTCTTTTCAAGCCTGGTCTACTTTCCTTCCTGGGCGAAACTGGACGTTTTAATGCATCCATGACCGATCGGGTGATGGAAGGCTGTTTGACGTCGCTTCTTCGCATACGTTTCAATTCTTGCTCACGCCGAGACTCCTCAAGCTGATGGGCATATGCCGGCCTTTCCGGGACAGGGTTGTGTATGAAACGATTGTTCATCTGATCGGCGGCACCGAACCTACGGGCTGGCGAGCTTAGGAACATACTTGGGTTCTCGACCTGCGGGGGAAGCACTCGAGGCGACGTCGTGAAAGGGGCGGGATACCCAGAAACCCCAAAATGAGAATAACTTGACGATCTTTGAAGCATCGGTAAATCGTACGGCTGATCTTCCGATATAGGGAAGGACGCCTGAGGGGTGTAACTCGGAACAACTGTCGACGAAGACGCAAACGATGTGCTCATACTCGCAGGGCTGAATTGGAAATGATCCTGATACTGCTGAGGTAGACTTGATTCGTCGAAGCCAATGCTGGCGGGATCCCAGAACAGTCTCTGGTTGGGGTATGCTGGTGCCGTAGCTGGTCCGGAGAACTGATGGGCATACATCTCCGGCGAGACCTGAAGACTTGGGAATAGACTGGGAGACTGCTGCATGACTCTGCTTGGTGTTTCTGGCGGGCCCATGACGAACCGATGATTTGAGGCCATCACGTATACTCTATCAGGTCCTTCGCCCAGGACAAGTCAACATACAGCTCTTAGCAGCAGTGAGCCGGCAAAGAAGCTGCAGCCCCCGCGGACTGTTGCCCCTGTCAGAAGGATGCCTCTGTCGAGCCGTATGTTTGGTACAGTTCAGAGTAGACAATCGATGCATGGAATCTGGATTCGTGGTCGATGTCGTACTTTTTGAGTCCTGTGTTCCGGTTCGGGACAAAACGTCACCATAAACACCTCCCACGCTCTTTCCTCCCCAGTGTATGAATGACCTCCTCTTGCTGTTTTGATGCTCAATTCGAAGGGATCGATGCGGTGTGTCGTGAGGAAAAATGAAATTCGTCTCGGTCGTCTCGATCTCGAATCACACACGGATTCGATCAATGCTTCGTCTGGACTGATGATCTCTGGCACTCGTCAGCATGGTGCCATCGGTAGACCTAGCAACATAATATTTTTTGCGTCTGGGAGTTCTTTGCGAATATTGAAGTAGGATCCACTATACCTGTCCCACTAGGAAAGTGACAGCATCCAATTCCACCAGCGTACGCTCCGACCAGCAAACTCGAATGCTCTTCGGTACAACGACGACAAGAGTCAAGGTTGACTTCGCTTCCGCAGGACGCTCAGGGTGTGTCTTTGGACACAGCCAATCCTCGACTTGTCCTGTGTTCTTGAAAGCCGGTACAGGCGAGGTCTGTTCTCCCGCAGTGGAATGCTGCAGGGTGACAACGACGCTGTCAGAAAGCAGGCGGCCAACAATGGTTCGAGTGAGAGAGTCCGTTCTCGAAGCTTTGAACGATCCCGTCTCCTTGATACATGTGCAGTCATTTTGACCTTTCTAGCCGGCCAAGACCACGATTTAACTGCCTAGGCAGGATCGAGACGGAATCTGCACAGCTGTAGGGGAAAAGTTAAGTGGTCGCATGGGTAGCCTGAGTTTCTGACATGGTACCCGAGACGGCACCAGGGACAGGCATCAAGTAGGTTCGATAGGCCTCGCGGTGGAGGTGATTTTACGAAAGAATGGCGGCACCTTCCCGGGCTGAGCGAACTCGCTTGGGAGGCATGTAATGATGGCATTGCAGTTATTGGGCACGCGAGAAGGAAGATGCAGGCAGCAAGTGGTAATGGTGGAGTTGAACAGACTTCCGAGGCCATCAGCCTCTTCGACAAGCCTGCACCTGAGAAAGCCTAGTGAGCCGTGGTGTTCGTGGATTGCCAGGTACAAGCTGCAGCTTACGGAGTAGTACGAGAGTCTCTCCCTGTGCCTGAAAGTGAAGCTCCCACTAGTGTGACCTGGCGACCTTGGGAGACACATCGTAGTCAACATGTCAGGCACAAGCCCAGCGCAGGCACAGGCGCAGGCACAAAACACAAGCTGTCAATGAACTGCACCGTCTGCACCGCCAACAACCGTCTTCTCCGCCTTTGCAAGACATGGTCGAACTCTCGCCATTTAACGCGTGTCCAATGCTCGCCAGAAATCTCCCAACTTCCTATCCCGGCCGCCTCGTCCTAATCCATCCTTCTCTCGCCTACTCCGTACGGCCCTGAACAGCTTTATCGTCTAATTTCCACGTTGTGGGGAGGCAACGGTAAGCCGATCTCAGGCAATCGATATGCCTATCAGTCCCTAAGTCGTCTGTCCCCTAAGAGATCTGAGGAAGTCTCTTCCGATGAAGGAATCGGGGTTCTTCGATGCTTTCTCTATCTCCAGTCCGACATGCTTGGGACACAATGAAAAGAGACGAAGGTGGTCTACTCCTCATCACGCCATGGAACCTCAGGATTGTGTCGGAAAACGGCACCAGACGGCACACTGTTCTTCAGACACATGAAACTTTTCCGTTCCGAATGCGAACTTGTCTCCAAGATTGGCGAGTCAAGATCCACCGTCATACTACATCAAAAGGCCCATGGCTTGTTCAAGAATTGTTGTGGCTTGCTGTGACTGGGGTCAGTGACGAGGAAGGTGTCCTTCCGGGCGTTGACACCGCACCTTCGATGCTAGCTGCACTCAGCACTCTCCACATTCCCCTCGACGTCGGATGGGTTTGTTCGAGTTCGTCTGGCAAGGACGGCACCTGCAACCCAGTCCCTGGAGCATGTTTCGATCTAATCGGACGACGAACCAGATAATGGCTGATGCGCGCATGCACAGTGGCCACCATCTCGTGTGTTATCAGTATGCATGAGCGAGCTTAACAACGGGCAAGGGGTTTGTGCACTCGAGGCTTGATGCTAATGAATGAACAGACCGCGAGAGACAATACTTTTTTGACATGTAGGATCGGCTCTTTGAGTTCTGGGCCATGTTGCCATGCCATCCACCATTGTACCTGTACTCGTACCACGAAGCGCTTTCATCGTTAGTCATCCTCTTCACCATCTTCATCTACCGGCTCGACAATTAAGTTGGCACCCCGGCCAACACGCTCACCAATTGATCCTTCGTTGTCCAAGTCATAAACTGTCCTAGGCATGGGCGAGACCAATCGGAAGGAATACACGTGGTCATAACGATCTGGCTCATCAACGTCGTCCTGGACTTCCCCGGATTCTCGGCTCTTGACTATATCATAACAATCGACAAAAGCATAGAGTTCGTCAAGATCAGCGTCGGGACGGAACTTGCGAATTACTCGTTCACCAGATGGCATACGTATACTGACTCTGATGGCATCTTTGGTCTCGACGCCAGGTTCGCCAGGCAATGACTGGGCACGCCACTGCTTCCACTGAGCGGTTTTTTGTTTTCTTTCTTCTTGTAGTCTCAATTGTTCTTGTGCCTCCCGCTCAGCTCGAGCTGCCGCTTCTTCTTGTTCTCGTCTTAGACGCGCTCTCTCACGGTCCTGGGCAAGCGACCGTTCGTATGCAGAGTCCTGCTCCTGTCGTAGACTACGTGAAGCTTCTTGCTCAGCCCGCTGAGCACGAGTCGCCCCGAGTTGCGCCTGATGAGTAGTCAACGCCGCTCCTAACTTGGCAACAAGCTCGGAAGCAGGCATCGGCCCTGCTGCTCGCATCACCACAGTCATGGCGGACGAACCAGACTCTGTAGTCTGGCAAATCAAGGCGGCAAACGGAAATTTGGTACACTGGAGATTTGCAGACACCTGGTATGCTTCCGAGTCACGAACATTTCCACCCCAAAGGACAAGTTCATTCTTATGAGAATCCAAGAATGATTTCAGCTGAGTTGACATCAAAGTCTCCTGCACCCAATTATGGTTCTCGTCATGACTAGGCGAAAGCAACACCACAAGTAAAAACTTGAAATCTTTCTTTGCGTTATCCAGGGTCAAATTGAAGCCCGACTCTTGAAAAGGAAGACTGTTGTCCCCATACTCTTCGCTAAATTCACGAATGAATCGTCTTGCGTTCTCGGCTGGAGGTAAAGCTCTGCGGACTGGTCTGGATTGCTGTTGAAGCAGACGAGTGAATATGCGTGACAGGAAGGTAGGTACTAGGTAGCCCAAGGGCGAGAATAATGTGGTAAAAACGCGGTAGATTATGTTGACTGGAGTAAAGATTATTGAAAACAAAAATGACGGACGGTACTGCGTCTCGATGGCCGCATTGGTGTCGACTCTGTGAACGACGTCTTCCGGATTTTGTCGCGAAACAGGAGATCTGGTCGCGGAGAGCAGGGACTCGTATTGCAGGTTCGAAGTTTGTCGAGCGGTAGCAGCAGGAAGTGCAGCTTGTGCTTCGGCTACCGGATCAACCGCTGGTTCGCCATCGAAGAAGCGAGCGATAGCTATCTGTACATTCCACTCGCATCTCTGCAGGAGCGGAATCGCCGCTATAGGGTCTTGATCTGTCACAGATGTATATGTTTGTAAAGCCTCCTGCTGTGCGGAATCCAACTGCGAGATATCTGGGGCCGACATTTCGAGGTAAGTTTGGTGACTCGTCGGCAGAAACGAGGAAGGAGAAATGTGTGTTATCGGATTGACATGTCGAGTGGAGTCTCAGCAAGCTGACCAGAGATGTCTTGAACCTGAAGAAGTAGAATCAGAATCAGTGCTGAGTCGAAACAGATGAAGCGACGTCAGTCTCATCAGGTCTAGCAGATACAGGTGGGCGCGAGGCACGCGGAAGATGGTATTGAACAAGAAGTGTCCAGTACGGGGGAACTCTTATTGTGTGCTCGGTTTAGCCCTTGGAGATGAGACTGCGCCATCAACGTGGATCCTTCTCCTTCCCCATTGCCATAGTATCCTCACGATATCCGTACACTATTCCGCGTCCCACCAATCTTATATCATCTCTTGGATTTGACTTGCTATGCTTTGATTTTGCCCAAGGCGGTCACTGCTGCTCGAGTCTACATCTACAACAGTGTCGTCGGCAGCGTTACCATATTCTTGCGACCATTTTTCTTTTGGATATTCATCGATCACCCGGCATATGCATTCCTTCGCTTGTTATCACTTACTACCATCGGCCCTCGATTCGACTAAATCGTCCCCAGACCCCCCTCCACTCACCGCGTATACGATGCGTTGATGCATATCCGAAGCGACGAGCCTGCTCGGAAGCTAATGGGGCTTGGTGTCATGTGCGAAAACTCTTACTGAACGATTATGGCTACTGCACTCAAGAACAATATCGAAGATACAAAGCAGTCCGCTTTGTCTCCTCGGCTCAAGGGTCGAGGTACGCTGAAGCCACCTGCTATACTGCGAGGCCATTAGTCAAGAGATAGGACTAGTGCTGATACGTGGCATGTGGTAGAAAATGCAAAAGATACGCTGTGTCGCAATGTCACAATCTATGGCAAATGCCGCTACGAAGACAAAGGTGGGACAAAGTGTAGAGTATATTGTGTCTGAGAGCTTACCTGCTTACTTCGTGTAGGATGCGCTTTTAGTCATAACATAGACAAGCAAGCGGTGGACAGCGGAAACAATGAAAGGTGCATCTGCCTTTGCCAGTATCCAGTTTGATTGCTAACATCACGGTACAGCCAACCGAAGAAGACCTTGAACGTTGAATCACCCAGCTTTACGCCGTCATTCTTGTCGCCAAATGGTGCCAGTGCAAGCGTTAAGAAAGCCCCAGGGATATCACCAAAGGCGGCAAGCGCTGCCCCATTCATGCCGAAAGCCATCATTTCCCGTGAGACAAACAACATGCTTTCCCACTTTGTAAACGGCCAGGGACTAACAAGCCATGTCAGGCTCCTCCAATGCTACTCCTCTGCGTCAAGAAGCAAGGACTCCGGACTGGGGGGCGGTGGCGAATGTCCAAGAATTTATACCCCGTGCCACTCCGGATCAACATATGGTAAGCTCCCATTCTTCCTGCCAAACATCATTATATCTCTCCGTGTTGAATAAGTACTCATCCCAGTCTTAGACAAACGAAAACGAGATCCCAGTCACCCAAGCATTTGAATCCTTCCAACCTGCTAATGCATCTAATCCCTATCTTGATCATAGCATAAACGGAGCCGCTTTCTATTCTGGGGGTCCTGGATTTCAGCAACCGGTGGGTATACAACTCGCAGACGAAGGACACTGTAACTGATGCCTCAAGGTACAATATCATCAATATGCGCCTATCGGGCCATTCAGCGCGAATCTTGCTCCATATCAACGTACTGTACATGATCTATTTATCCCTAACGACCTACGGGAGGAGGTCCAAAAGCAAGCTGCTGCAACTCTTCAAACAATGCCGGGTACGGACAACATCCTGTCTCCAGAGTTGTAGGACTGACACAATCTAGGTTCAACATTACCGAGCCAGATTGAAAACTACCATTCGTTGGTGCCTCTTGATGCCAACCACAAAAGCTCCTCCGCCCTTGGAAACTACAACTCCTGGATTTATAAGGCCCAGTCGAACGCAAACGGCCATTTTTTCGTTTTGAGAAGGATAGAAGGTAACAGGTGAAAACCTTTCTGAGCGGAATGAGGCTGACATGCTGTAGGTTTCCGCCTGACCAATGAAATGGCCATCCGAGCTGGTCAGGCATGGAAGAATGTGATCAGTCCCAACGTCGTACGGACTGTTGATGTTTTCACCAATCGCGGATTTGGTGACAGCTCTCTCTTTTTTGCAATGGATTATCACCCCCTCGCCAAAACGTTGCTGGAATATCATCATATAGGCCCACCAGGCCCGAACTGGACACGATCAACACGAACCAACAAAGATCATGTCACCGAACCGGTCTTGTGGAGTTACATTGTTCAAATCGCGTCGGCCTTGAAAACAATTCATGCAAGCGATCTTGCAGCTCGTGTACTTGACCCAAGCAAGGTTTTGGTCACTGGCAAGAACCGCATTCGACTCAACGGTTGTGGCATCTTGGATGTGGTCCAGTACGATGGCACCATGCCTGTTGCACAGTTGCAACGACAAGACCTTGTCAACTTTGCTCTCTTGGTTCTCTCGGTCGGGTCTGGCTACCCCGATGCGGGCGCGAATTTTGTCCGTAGTATGGACATTTTCAAACGCTTCTACAAGCCGGACTTGCAAAATGCTGTCGTTTGGCTCTACTCGGCAGTTCAGAACCAAGACAAGACGATTGACCAATTTCTCACTCTGATCTCGGACCAAATGGTGAAGGCTTTCAATGCTTCTCTCCATAGCGATGACGCATTATACTCGGAGCTAGCACGGGAGGTGGAAAATGCACGACTGGTGCGACTAATGACGAAATTGAATTTCATCAACGAACGGCCTGAATTCGAGCACGACCGTGCCTGGTCCGAAAACGGAGAACGATTTTTCCTAAAGTTGTTCCGGGATTATGTCTTCCATCAGGTGGATGGGCAAGGCCGGCCTGTAGTTGACCTCGGACATGTGTTGAGCTGCTTGAACAAACTAGATGCAGGGACGGAAGAAAAGATTACTCTGATCAGTCGCGATGAGCAGAATTGTTTCGTGGTCACGTACCGCGAGGTGAAGAAGGGGATTGAATCAGCATTCCAAGACTTGGTGAAAAGAGGAGGTCCGATGCGTTAGATGTGTGGTTAGGTACATTTGAAATGCAGGAAACACGAAGAAGCAGAAAACCATCAGTGCGACTTGTCATGACAAGAAATGATCTGATATTTGGCAGTTTGTTTGAAGTGTTTGACGCTGCTACTGTTCACAAGGATGGTTCATTCTGGCCATTGAGAAGTCCAGGGCTGACCTGATTGAATATTGAGTCCAAATAGAGGAGCAAAACAAAAAGAAAAATCGTAATCTCCCTCGCACCCAGAGTACAATTTTATTCAAGCCATCCATGATAGAATGCTGAAACATACAGATTTCGTTCAGATGCTTGCCTGCGTCGTCGGGCATGACGAACGGACTTTCCCTATTGCTCAACCTTTGGATGCTCGTCGACAGGCGTTGGTTTCGTGCTTTTTGGGCAGTCTAATGGTCATTTGCAAACCATGGTAACAGATGGTGACCAGGGTTATTCTTCGGCGGGCTGTTGGAAAGGATTCTCAATCTCTTCGCTACCATCAAGAGGCGAAATCATAACGAGCAGCGTGCCTCGTGCAACAATCAGACCTAAAGATCGCGTTGTCTCATTGCCTTCATCGTCTAGAGTACGCGTTGGTCAACAAGTTCTCAATGCGAACATGGCTGTATAACTCACCTCTCATCGTTTCCTTGACATCATCTAACACGAGGTTCATGAGTTGATCGTAGCCTTTTAGTGTGCCCACAACTGTGTTCAAAAGTCAGCACATGGCTCTTCTGGCCAGGGTGGAAGCCACGTACCCTCTCTTCCGCCGTTGAATTTGACGGTGATTTCTTTGTCGACGTACTTGGTCAAATCGAGGATATTCTCCTTCTTCGGCTTTTCGTGAGGTTGATTGGTCTGTTGCGAGGTACCACCGCCTCGGCCTCCTCCGCCACCCCTGCCACCGCGACCTCCGCCGGCTCCTCGAGCACCACCGCGAAAATGAGCTCGTTCGGACATGACTCTATGCAGCGCCGCTGGTCAGGTGATGTGACTGGAATTTGATGTTGATGGGAGAAAAGGCCAGTAAAATTTAGTGTGGAATTCGGGAAAGCTTCCGAACTCCGGACGAGTGAAAGGCGCGGAAAGATTGGCTTGGTGACGAGGGGCCAGTTCGCACTTCGGGCTCTGGGCGGACAAAGACTGGCGTAGTGCCTCTGCACGGATGCTAGAGGAGTGTGAGTACGGGTGCGTGTGCGTGAATACGGCCTAGAACTCGTTCTTGCGGCAAGGGGCTGTTCTCAAAGTGGCTGACAAGCGAAGAGGGTGCTGGATTTAGGATGGATGGGCTGAAGGTGACTGGCCGTGGCTGCTTTTCCACGATTTTCCGCCGGAGGACGAAATGTTGCTTCGCGGGCTAGTGAAGCTGCTGATTGGGCGGAGCGGCTGCTCTCCTTCTCTCTCCACCCACCAGTCCACACACTTCGGCGGCCATCAGTCACCGCCCCCCTACGAGGGTCGACTGCAAAGACGAGAGGGACGCGAACGGCAAGGAGAGCATCGCTTGACAGAGCAGGGGAAACAGAGTGTCTGCACGAGTACGAGGAGACGGGGTGTAGAGCTGGCCGTAGGAGTTCCCAAGTTACGGAACAAGTCCAAAGCATCCCTTCCGCCAGAATGCATGTCTAGGCTGTTTCAGAGGCATCGGGGTCGGGACAGGATGGAATCAGCACACCTGGGTACGAGGAGGCATGACACGAAACGGCTCGACTGATCTGATCTCGATCGGGTGCAGCGACCACGGCAGCGTCTAGCCACAGAATCCGCGTCCCGCTCGACTGTCGTTCGTCCATGTGTCCCGGAGTGAGCAGACTCGGCGACTCGGAGGCGTCTTGGGTGCCTTGCTATGCCGACAGCGCCCTGCCTCACATGGCCCGACTTGCCCCAAGCACTCGCTACGCACTCCGCACCCTCGCCCGAACGGTGCCTATGATTAGTTGAAGCCCCCCAAGCTATAACCAAGACGGCCACGTCCCAGGGTGCCATGTCGGCCCCTTCACACCTGCCGTTGGAGCTTCATCCTGCGCCTGCGCCTGCGCCCGCGCCCTCCCCATCTCGCCCGGTTCTCTCTTCCTGCTCTCAATTCACAAAGCTATGCGCCTGTAGACTGTTTCGACAGTTTTCACCCCCTCGTGATACTGTCTCTGGACAGGAGAACGTCCTCGCCTTTTGTCTTTCTCTTGAAATCACCTGCGCAACTCCCCTGCCGCGCTCCGCTTGTCCATCAGCCTGACCTCGTCCGCCTCGCTGTAGCCGCACGCAAACTCCAATAGCTATCCGAAGCTCCTTCTGCCTGCGTCTTCTGCATCGCACCATCGCGGCCGCCTTCACTGAGCACACCTCTTCTCCTTCCTCCGCTACAGGCGCTGCAGCTTCGACATAGTTTTGCCCGTCAAGGGTTCAACTATACGAAGCTGACCCAGCAACCCCTCCCTCGACGCTCTCCTCCGCCGCACCTCTACACAAAGAGAGTTCCGCAACTTACCTAAGCACCACCGCCGCCCGAGGGCAGCACAGCGCCTCGGGCCCTTCCCTCTGGAATCTGCTTCATGTCGACAGCATGGAACAGTCTCAGGCGATGACCTCCTCGGAGCAATCTTCTTCTCTCAAGCGCCCTCGCTCACCAACCGAACAGCATCCTCACCCCGCCGCCAAAATCCCACGAACGGCCACCAACCACTTGCAGATTAATTATCTCGCCCGGCAGCACAAAGACACGATACCCCTAGTCACAGTCAATGACAAGCTGCCAGAGATAGCACGTCTCCTGAACGAATACGATGGAGTCATCCAACGCCATGAGAGCATGGCTGGAAATTTAGGAGCATGCCCACTGGGTCCTATTCTGCTCAAGCGGTTTGAAAGACTCTTCGAGGGACCACCCCGGGTTCTCAAATCCCACGGCAGAGACACCAGCGTCAGCTGGCTAGACGTCGTCGAGTTCGCTCAGAACAATCCTAAGCAGTTCAATCTGGAAAGAATGCGCAATGGGATCAGAGTTTGTCAGTTTTACATCAAGCAGTGTCGGGTCGAGGTTTCAGAGGAAGACTATGTGCTCATCTCTAGTGGAATGCCTCAAAAACTTATACCTCCCCAGCCCATCTTGGAGGACGAAGAGAAAGAGCTGGGTGTCATGGATCTCCTAGACAGAAACATTGGTCAGGTCATCCACCTTGCGGACCAAGGTAGGTCAAATGTCATGGCCATTGTGGTTGGATGCTGATTGCTGCGCAGTTTCTGGCCGGGCTCGTCAACTAATCCATAAGATGAAGAACCGTCGCAATGCTATTTTGAGCAGACGTGAGCAGGAAGCAGAAAATGTCAAGAGAAACGCAGCCAGGTCCGATGGCTCACCCATGTCAGTGCTCGACGCAAATGGCATGGGCAATCCACAGCCGGCGAGGAGTATCGAGGTGTCTCAGTCCCCTCCAGTGGGCTTTACCGCCGTCAACTTGAAGCAACCCGGAGGCGGTGAAGGAACACATCGCTTGTCGTTATCCGCAGAGACGGCACGAAACGCCCCAGGCGAGATGTATGCGTCCAACGTCACCATCATCAACGGCAAGTCCATTAAGGATGCTTCGCCTTCGGTGCGAGCCGAGCTCATGAAAAACTTTCTCACTCTTGGCGAGCGAGAAGGTGCCCTTCCTGAGGATACTAATCGACGGAGCTCGGTTGGAACGCCCAGAGCCAATGCTGTTCCGGAAGCGTCTACGGAAAAGGCGCGTTCTGGGTCGATGGACATGGTTGGGGCCAGCAAGCAAACTCAGTCTACTGTAGCTATCCCCGGCACTCCAGCCTCGCTGATGCCTCATTCAAAGCCGTCCCCCATGGACCGTGATGATGGAGGTCCGTTCAAGGCTGAAATGGTTCGAAGGATGGACAATATGTGGAAAGGCGACCGGGTGATTCCTCCTTGTGACCGTTGTCGGCGTCTCCACATGGATTGCTTGAAGAACCTCACCGCGTGTATGGGCTGTACGAAGAAGCATGCCAAGTGCTCGTGGAAGGAGGTCCGAGCAGACGAATTGCACATGTCTACGCAGTCGGCAGATAGCACTGTCGAAGGAGGATCAGCTCTGGCTGCATCGGAAATTCAGCCACCCTTGTCTGCAGGGTCAACTATCGAAGTCAACAGACAGTCTGAGGACGTGGTACGATCCGCAAGTATTGCAAGGGCGTCATTGGACCTGACTGAGGGTCATCCCGACACGCCTAGCAAAGAAGGCATTGAATTGAAAAGCAGAAATGAGCCAGCTCCAGGCCACAATACTTCCGGACGTTTAGACTTGCGACCGCCTCCTCTTGTCCAACAACTGCAAGACGCCGCCAAAGGACGTTCGGAATCAAGTGCATTCGGCGCGGTACTGTCACCACGTGAGAGGGAACTTAGCAAAGACGATGACGATGATGAAGGGGATCGACTGCAGGCACTTGCGTCACGAGTATATCGGACAGCATCACAGAGCGGTCACCGGTCTTGACGTTGGGGCTGACTGTAGATTACGTTGTCGTGGCTGGTTTTCTTCTTGCCTCGAGAATTTGTCCGACTTGACCCGGCTTGACTGGACTTGAGAATCTGCCATGGATCCGGATACATGAATGAGCATGGGTACGAGTGATGGTTGGGAGAAAATAGAATGGTGATGGTGTTCGGTATCCCATCCTATGGCATAGCGACGACAGGCAGGCAGGTAGGCAGGCGTTGAAGAACTGAATTGAAAGAATTGAATTTTGTTTATGAGCAGAAAAAGTGACTTGAAGAGCGACCATTGTGGAGGATTCGGATCTCATCTGGTTTTCTTGGGGAGGAATGTATTGATACGTTGCATGGCACGAGTATGATGAGTTGGTACTTTTACCCATAGAGCACTAGGTCAGATTACTTGTAGTTGTGGTATAACCTGTTTATTCCATCGGCATTGTGAGTACAGTGTGTACAGAGTGTGCTGTGTACAGAGTGTGCTGTGTACAGAGTGTGCTGTGTACAGAGTGTGCTGTGTACAGAGTGTGCTGTGTATACAATCAAAAGGAATGACCGCGGAATGAATTCCAGTAGAAAAGACCGAGTTCAAAATAGACCATCCGCAACGTCCAACACAGGATGCCTGGTTTGTCATCTGTATCTCTCGGTGAAGTGTGTGTCTGTGCCTTTTGCTGGCTGGTGGTCTCGCCCTGTGTCTGCTGTCCTCCTCCTCCTCCTCCCGGACTCTCTCGTTGCCCCCTCCATTGCCCATCTCCACACCAGGCACGAAGTGGGAGTGCGATTCCCGATGAGCTTCGGATAGACCCCCAGTTCACGTCAACGCCCAGGGCCCTTTCTTGTGCCTTTCCCAATGCTCACCACCTCCTCTCACCTTAGCCGTCTGTCAGGAGACGGTCGGCTGTTTTCTCAGGTATGTAACGAGTTACAAGGCAACTTGGCACCGAAGTTTGGAGCCGAACAGCTCCTCCTTCAAAGCTCACACGACCGTAAAGACACTGTATGGTCCGCAATGTCCGCAATTCCCTTTCCTGTTTGCTTTGCTTTGCCATCATTCTTCGGAGTAAGAGGTTTTACGGGGTTCTCACTACTCCGTAGGGGTCATCGGGTAAATCCATTTCCCAAATACCGCGAGTATCATTGGGTACTCTCCTCTCGTGTCACTCGCAGACAGACGGATCGTGTTCTTTAGGTTCAAAATACATAGTCCCAGATTGACCCCACGATCTCATAAGGTGGTTTCTCCCTTTCCCGCAGAAACGTCTTCTTTCTTTTCATTGTTCCTTTCTTTTTTTTTGGAATCTTCATACCTAGTATATACACTCGTGGTCCTACATTCGAGCCTCAAGCACCGCGTTCCCTACCACTCACTCCTCAACCTCTGTGCGTGCGAAGTGTGGAGTGTGAGTGCTACGTGCAAAGTGCGCGTTCCGAAGAGAAACACCCAACACTAGCAAAAACGTCAAACAGCGCAAAACGAGCAACAAGATGGATCCTACCAAGGTCAAAATCCCTCCATTGATGGACTTGACCATCGACAACATCACCGAAAATGTCATTCGAATCAACTCCAATAACCCAGATGCGCGCATGCAGTATGTCCTGGAACGGCTCGTTGTGCATTTACATGACTTTGCGCGCGAAACGAGGCTGAGCACGACCGAGTGGATGGCGGGGATTCAGTTCTTGACAAAGACCGGCCAGATTTGTTCCGACGTTAGACAGGTACGTGTTGTGTTGTGTTTTTTTTGGCTTGATGTGTGCAATGCACTCTCGAGTGTTTTTAGCGGGGAGCTTTGTGCGAAAGTCGAGCGAAGTTGAGAGAGGCGTTCACGGGGCTAACAGCGACGCGGCTTTTTTTTGGGTGGTGATTGTAGGAATTCATCCTCCTCTCCGACATCTTTGGTCTTTCACTACTGGTCGACTCAATCGACCACCCCAAACCGGCTCACTCGACCGAAGGGACGGTGCTGGGTCCCTTCCACACCCACGAGGCCGAGCACATGAGCAACGGCGACCTGATGTCACATGACAAGAACGGCGAGCCGCTCCTGGTGCTGTGCACCATCAAGGACGTCAACGGCAAGCCCGTCGAGGGCGTCAAGATTGACATCTGGGAGACGGATTCTTCGGGCCACTACGACGTTCAGCACGCCGACAGGACAGGTCCGGACGGCCGCTGCGTCATGACCAGCGACGCCGAGGGGGTGTTTTGGTTCAACGCCATCGTGCCTGTGCCGTACCCGATCCCGCACGACGGGCCCGTCGGCCAGCTTCTGATGAAGCTGGGGAGACACCCCATGAGACCGGCACATATGCATTTCATGTTTGAGAAGGAGGGTTATGACCATTTGATTACGTGAGTTTTTGTCGCCAGAGGGTCCAACCTTCTTCCCCGAAGGAGCGAGGGAGAGAGAGAGAGAGAGAGAGAGAGAGCTTGCTGACCTGTGCTGTCCACGTGTAGTGCCCTATACCTCAAAAACGACCCGTACGAAAACTCAGACGCCGTGTTTGGCGTCAAGACTCCACTCATCGTCGACCTAGGTAAAGTCGACAAGGCGACCGCGGACAAGTATGGCGTCAAGGAAGGTTCGGCCTTGATGACATATGACTTTGTCCTGGTCTCGGAGAAGGAGAGCGCAGAGCTTAGAGCCCAGAATTCGAGAAAGGCTCTGGAGAAGTTGGGGAGACGGGTGAAGATTATACAAGGTCTGCCTGTACCCGAGGTCGATTAGGCTTCTTGATTGATTGAACTTATCCACTCCACTACCTTTTGTCACATTTTCGTAACGTTGATTCATCATATCGTATCGTATCGTCTAAGAAAGGGGAAAGTTTTCATTTCAAAAGATGGATAAGAGTGTGCATTAGCTTGGTATGGATGGATGGATGGATGGACGTATTTACCGACTGCGAGAAATGGTAAAAATGGGATTTAGAGACGCCATCGTTTCCCCGTCACGTCTCTTTTCAGTATTTCATTTGTTTTTTGTTTTACTACGAGATTGTGTGTATGGGTATGAACGTCGGTATGGATATGGGTATTTGGGTATAATAGCAACAAAAAGATACCTCAAGTAGTGACCCAGACACCGATCTCATACTCTGTACCCGACACATAACTCCATTAATAGTACACAGTACACGGTACACAGTACATGACAGAATACTCGGTGCGAGAATTCATGCAGGACGTAACATCCCCGAGAGTGTCCTTGATTAATTGGTTTTTTTAAAACGCATAAAAATTCATATCCGTATCCGGCGCATTCGCCAACAAATCATACTCTGTCCCAACGGTGTTCCACAACATGTCATCGTCAAGTTGCCAATCGGAGCCCACATGAGACGGTAACCCGTATGAAGGCGGCCGTGGCTGCTGCTGCTGCTGCTGCGCGTCAAACGACCCATTGTGATTACCGGTATTGGGATTCAGGGCCTGCTGATGCGAAGTGGGCGTAAGGTGCTGAGTGGCATTAAAGTCCATCGACGACGGTCGTTGAGCGTGTCCATTAGCCACGGCGGCCAGAGCGGCCAATGAGTCTGGAAACTCTTGTGTCGAAAGATGATGTTGGTGGTGGTGGTGGCGTCTATCAAGGTCCGCGGCGCCGTCCTTGGTCGTCGCCCCAGATCCCAAGGTCGAGAAATTGTTGTTGCTGCTGTTGTTGTTCCGCTCCATTAGTCTCTGGAACCCCGTTGCCATCTTGTACAAGATGTGGTTACTTCCGGCTTTACATTCGCGCAGGGTGGCGATGATGCCCTCGATTAGCGGTTTCGTGCGGGCGTGCGCATCCGTGCTTACGCCGATCACATCCCATATGGCGGACATCTTGATGAGGAAGACGACGGCGAAGGCGATCATGGCGTGCAGGTACAGTGGGACGCCGACCAGGGCGCGGCGCAGGTCCGGCTCGCCCAGCACGATCTCGAGGATCTGGTGCGCGGATTCGATGGCGTGGAAGGCCAAGGGGCGCAAGCGGTGCGGCAAGGCGCCGATGGACGTCATCGACCGCCCGCGCAGGGCGAGCGAGTTCAGCAGCATGCTGCAGAAGTGGTAGTGCAGATCGAGCCCGATGACAGAGTACCCGCCCACGAACTCGTCCATGGGGAGCAGCGCGCGGAAGTGTTCGCGGTACTTGCGCAGGTCGTCGAGGAAGCGCGCGTGGATGATGAGGGTCTCGTCGTCGTCGCCGAGCGCGCGGCCCGCTTCGAGACCGAACGCGTCGTAGGCGCGCGACAGGATGCGGAAGAGCGCGACCTGCGAGATCACCCGGCGGTCCGAGAGCGTGCACTCGGGCGACGCGAGCATCACGTCCGTTTCGCGGATCGCTTGCATCTCCGTCGTCACGGGCGGCCGGCCGTACGCGATGCTGAAGTGGTGGTCGAGAACGTAGAGCAGGTACCAGAGCCGGGCGCGCTCGAGGGTCGCTTCGCGGTCTTCGGGCGGTGAGGGGGAGTGGAAGGCTTTGAAGAAGGCTTGGTGGAGGTTAAGTTCGGTGGCCATCCTCACGCAGTGGCCTGAGAGTTTCCAGGACAGGTCAGGGAGCCAGAATGCAGCGATGCACAGGGCGCGGACGTCTTCGAGGGTGTGCGACCGGTCGAACATGGACGAGGCGATGAGGTCGCGGAGTGCTCGGTGGCTGCGGTTGTGGATGTCTTCCATGCCGGGAATGTGGAGAGATGATACCGCCATGATGGATGTGAAGAGAAGGGATGACGATGAGCGGATGCTGTGGAGCGTTCTGTCGGGTGAGACGGTCGCGTTGTATAGGTACCGAGACAATGAGGTCTTGAATCTGTGCATTTACCAGTAAGCACCAGGCCAGAACCGCAAAATACCTATCCTTCTGATAAAACAACAGATCTCTCCTCACATGACGAATGCTGCGAGATCGGACAAGACGAAAAACAAGAGGTTCTAGAAGTTAGAAGGCACTTACAAAGTCAGCATCCTCTCTGCTTCGTCGATGGTAATCACGCCTTGGGCGATGAGATCGGATTCAAAGTTCTTGCGTAGCCGTCTCTCCGTGGGCGGTCCACCGGTACGAGATCGCAGAGCGCTGAGGTGAGTGGCCTCATACAACACCTCCATGGGAACACTGGCGATGTCATTTTTCGTTTCTGGGTGCGGCGAGTTCTCCCGCGAGTTTTCCCGCGTCGTCTTTGCCGTCCCTGTTGCTGGTAGTGAAATTGCTCCCGGCAATGATCCTGACCCTGGTCCAAACGACTCAAGCGCCGGCATGTCCAGCTTCGCCAGGATAGCTCGAACTGACCGGTCCAGCCGGGCCAGCGATGGGTCGGTTTGCCTGTTCAATTCCAACAACAGACTCAGTCAGTCAATGTACTACAATCATTGTCCCATCAAGACGCGTCCCCGTGGGCGGCCGGGCCAAACTCGGCAAAGTCGGGGAACACTGGGGCAAGTGGTAACAAACAACGAATTGAGCCAAAAACGTACCCGTCATCCTCCATGCTCACACGCAATCTTTTGGCCATCTTACACTCCAGCCCCAGCCTCTGGCATCGCTGGCATCCAAACCCATCTCCGCTCTCTGGTCCGCCGCATTTCACCTTGAGTTTTCTGCAAGTCAAACACGCTCGGCCTTTCCGGGTTATTTGCCGTGGAGTTTCGGAACTCGGTTTTTCGCCCGTCGATTTGGACGATCGCGCCGGCGATGCGCCATTCAGGCTGTCCTGTGCGGGTTGTCCATCTGCTGCGACGTCTGTATATGATGGACTTGCGCTGTTGGGCTGTTGCATTCTCACCTAAGATCACCTGGTAGGTAAAGATGTACTGTAGGTGATGGAGAGGGGTTTTTCGGCGTGTGGTTGGTGAAAAGGTTGGAGACCCGAAAAGCCGGGGATCGAGATATATATCAACCCCGGCCTTTCCTATCTGGGTCGACCAATCATTCCGCTTGGCAACATGTCGGCGGTGGTTGTCATCTTGGTTCAACCACAGTCTAGAATGGTATTCGTAGTAGATTTGTGCATGTGGCGATGGTTCTGGATTGACATGAATCATCATGATATTGTCGTGGCATGTTTGTCTAATCTCGTACAATACTATCAAGGTATGGTTCAAGCATCATGCCACCAGGACGCAAATGTATCACAGTCCAAGGATCCTGGGCTGTGGAATGTTTATTCATCATTGCTAGTAAATTACAGCTGTTCTGCGCCATGGTGTCAAACGACTAGAAGGCTGTATACATATTTCCCCCAACGTTGGGTATCGTTCTGATAGGATTGTTCTTGGTTCGACAATCGTCAATCGAATCTCGCTCCTTAGACTTTTGCAGTTTCTTGGTGCACTGGTCCTAGCTTGATCCCAGTATCCCCCTCTTGATCAGCACGCTCAATGAGAGTTGCCATAATTTGATCCTTAAACTCCTTTTTCGTGGAATTGCGAACAGCCTGCAGAAAGCTTGGGCGAGGCTCACCTGGGCGGCCAGTGAAAAGGAGATCGACGGCTTCAAGAGGAAGTTGGAGAGTTTCAGGCTATAGCATTTCATGTTAGTAAGAGCTCTGAAGAACATGGCACAGTAGCTGTCACTCACATAGAAGAAGTAGATGCAAGGTATCGTGAAGAAGTTGATTACAGCAAAGACCACGTAACTTTTGTAGTGGATGTTGGTGATCATACTAGGATTTGTCAGTGATACGTTTTCGTCTTGAACATCTCAAAAGACTTACGGAGGAGTAATCTGGACAACCACAAAGGTGAAAAGCCATTGAGAGACAACAGCAAGAGCACCACCACGAAGACGTAGTTTCAAGGGCAGAATCTCACTAGGGTAGATCCACATATTCGACTGCCATCCGAGGGTGAAGAATGTTTGGAAGAGGTAAAGAACCACAGCCGCAGCATATCCGAGACCTTTGGTTCCCACACCGACGAATATGGCTGACAACAACATGCAAACTCCCATACCAGCCGAGCCGATCATGAATAGCTTTCTGCGGCCGACATTGTTCGTTGTATACCATGGGATCAACGAGCTGAGGAAGTAAAAGACCTGGAGGCCACCAGATACGAGAAGAGCGTCACGGGAGCTCATCCCAATGGAGTTCTGGAAAACATACGGTCCAAGAGAGGACATGACATTAACACCAGACAGTTGCTGGAAGAAGTTGGCCGAGAAAGCGACAAGTACTCGTTGCCAGCCGTAGATGCCACCATCCTTGAAGCAGTCGGCCCATGACCCAACTTCTTCAGATTCCACATCGAGGATGTACTGGATTTCCTTGATCTCAAGCTGAACTGATTCATCTTCTCTGGTAGTGCCACGCAATGCTGCTAGTGAGGTGGTACCGCGTTCGACCTGGCCAGAGCGGAAAAGGTACCGAGGAGACTCCGGGAGGAATGGCATCAGGCAGCACACGATGATGCAGAAGATGATCTGGAAGGCACAGGGAAAGCGCCAAGAGAAACTGGAAGAGTAATCTGCCGTGCCGTAGTCAAGCCAATTGGACAGAATCAGTCCGATAATCAAGTTTGAAAGTTGCATGGCCATCATCCGCCCTGTCCAAAAATCAACAAAAAGGCCACACCACAACATCATGAGCTCGATTGCATACCTCTATTAGTCCGTGCCGCACATTCTGTCAACCATATAGGTATTACGGATGTCATACATCCAAGTCCAAAGCCTCCGATGATTCGACCCACCAGGAACTGGGCGAGTTCCGTGCTGGATGATTGTAGAATAGCACCGACGATGACCACGACTGCACCTCCAAGGTTGTTCGTCTTACGACCGTAACGATCACCCATTGCGAACTGGAAGAGGGCTCCAAAGAGAGCACCAACTTCGTAGCTGGCAACAATGAAGCCCAGGAGGGCAGAATTCGGATTGCCGAAAACATTGAGGAACTTCTCCGAAGTGGTCAAACCGCCCATAAATCCCAAGTCATAACCGAAAAGGAGGAAACCTATCGAGCTGGTAAAGGTAACAGCATAGAGAAGAGGCTGGCCACGTAGGCCGAGGAACGTTGGAGCGGTATCCATTTCGACGGGGGTCCCAGGAGGAGGAGAGGACAATTCGAGGAGGTGTGAAGATGGGAAAGATTTGATACACTCGAAGGCCGCGAGGATCTTATATCTCCCATAGTGACCTTCTATCAGTCCGTGGAGACCCAGTCCCGGGGGTCTGGAGACTGGGGGCCCTCCGTACTAAAGTGGTGTCGACAACGGACACTCTGTGCGCGCGTGCCATTGCGTGGGGATCGTCGTTCGCATCGAGAATACTCTGTCAAGATAATGTACCGCTTTACCCGGATCGTAAGCTGATTCGACAGCCCAAATTTTCTGTAGGCTGCACACTGAGCGGTCCGGTAAAGTTCCGCTCTGTATTTTGCCAGATTCTGGAAAGCGTCCCATCAACTATACACTTACTACACGTAACCATTTTCATCCTCCAATCAAGCATGAGCGGGAAGAAACAAGAAATGGATATTATGGCCGTGGCACGTGTCCGGTCCAGACTGTGCTCATCTTAGATTCCCTAAGGGGCATCCGAATCAGTCGAATCCAGGTAGATTCTGAGTGGGCCGGGCTTGAAGGCCTTTGTTGTAGGCGTCGCTAGGTGAAAGTCTAGTCGGCAATAATATATAGAAGGAAGACAGACACAGACGGCAGATGCGGTGTCGAGTCGGAGTTTCTACCGACTCAATCGATCCTTTGGTGTAGTGTGTCGAGGCTTTCCGCGCTAGTCCCATTTGGGAAGGACCTTTGATGAGCGTCCTGTTGTCTCTGGCAGTCTTCTGCGCGGCACTTTGACTGATCCAACGTACAAGTGTGGTACAGCGTCAATAGGCTATAGTCAGCGAGGCCAAAAAGACGGGCTCAGGCGTGGGCGACGTGGAGGGACTCGGCGATGATCCCCGTGGCACCGCCGAAAGCTGGTGGGTTTTTCGTTAGCCCTAAAAAGCTTTCTCGAACATGCCCGCGCAGAACGACCTTATGGGGGCTCTACTGACTAGTTACGGAGTACTCCACAATATTCGACAGACACGTCGACAGTCATTTTCGTAACAACAACTGCACATTCAGGTACTCGGAACGAGAAGGCTCGCAGGAAAGCACAATCGGCAAAAGTTCTGTGTCAATTGGAACCTTTCTCAGTTGATGGGGGAAATGAACAGGAGATTTTAAGAGATTTCATACTCCCCATTCTCGATAAGCTCCCACCTGCAGAGACCCGAACAGGTTTTTGGATACGTGCTGTCACCTGAGCCTGAACCTTGTACCCTAGTCCTCTCAACATGACCGGACAGTCCTTCACGGAGATAGCGCGTGTGGACCACAGCCGTGCTGTGAAGGACTCTGCCTTTGCCCGCTCCTACAGCAAGACGCCTGGCTTCTGTGTCTACAATGAACGCTTCACACGGGACTGTCTAGGGAACTCACCCCGGCTCACACTTGTCGAGAAACGAGATTACCAATTCGCCCACGAGGCTGGCGTCTACGTTCGACCAACAAACTCTGTATACTTTACTGCCAATTTCCAGACCTGCGATCCTGTCCACCTGTACGCTATCGACTCGGCGACGCATAAGGTCACCCAACTAGACTTTCCGGAGGTGGTACAAGCGAACGGCGCGTGCAACTACCAAGATGGTGTATTGTACTGCTCTCAAGGCGATCGAACCACACCATCAGCTCTAGTCCACGTTGACCCAGTCACGGAGAAATCAGAAATACTCATCAACAATTTCTACGGCCGCGACTTCAACTCAGTCAACGATGTCGTGATCCATCATGAGACAGGAGAGATATGGTTCACTGACCCCAACTATGGATATCATCAGGGCTTCCGACCGGGTTCGATGCTTCCTCCTCAACTTTACCGATTCAATCCCAAGACAAAAGAGTGCTGGATGGTAGCTGATGGGTTTGTCGAATGCAACGGTCTCTGCTTCAGCCCAGACTATAAGCTGCTATATGTCACGGACACAGGTGCGGTTCAGGCTCACGCTGGTCCAGGTGATGGCCACCAGTTTTCCATGAACCCAAAGTTGCCCGGGACCATCTACGTGTACGATGTCGTCAACGGCCGCGAACTGCACAACAGGCGCGTCTTCGCATTCTGCGCTATCGGCATCCCCGATGGCATCAAGTGCGACGAGAAGGGCTATGTGTATTCCGGATGTGGTAAGCATAAAATTTTCATTCTGTGTCAGTACTCCGGGCATCATTACTAACGGTGAACAGGTGATGGTGTACACTGTTGGGCACCAGACGGAACCCTCGTCGGCAAGATCGTCACCGGGGGCACTACTGCAAACTTCTGTTTCGCAAAGGAGGGCATGTGGCTCTTTGCAGAGAAAGACCTTTTTTTCTGTGAGCTTGGTGCCAAGGGATGTCTGGTCAAGATAGAGTGTGAATGACATACCTAATTTTCCAGACAGAAAACGGCCACGGCGAGAATGATATCAGAGATATGGAGACCCCTTCTATAGGCAGCCCTATACAGATGTACTTCGAACACAGGCTGTTAGAACCCAGTCCACGCCTGGAGATCGCAGTGATTGTGCCCGTTTCCACCTATTTCACTACACTATTTCTGACGTCGTTTATGCTTGCCTCTTATCAAGCGCATCGTCATTTCCTTGTTCCCAATACTACTAACGTCAACATGGCCGATGGTCGCTGCCGTGCTCTTGTAGAGCATCTTTCTAAAACTTTTAGTCGAGAAGGGCAAGGAGATCTGGTAGACGACGTCCGAAGATCATGTGTCAAGACCTGTACAGTGTATCTGGCTATGTTGTTACTACCATATAGAACCAAATTAACATGAACCGTGAGAACCACGTGAAAGACCGTCGACAGTTTCGGTGACTTCTTTATCATGCCAAGTGATACTTTACTGTCCGATGGTACAAGACCATCATTTTCAGGTTACAAATTGCAACCATCGCGTTTAAACAACAGGTCCCGATCATCTCCAACATATCACCTCCCCTTGCATCAACCCATACCAGGCTTCATGGTGGTCACCCCATGTCTTTAGCGCATCCTTAATATCCTCAATGTCCTCTTGACTTTGGACAGTCTTGTTCCGAAGCCATTTCTCTCCAATCTCACCTTCCAATCGCCCCACGTGTAATCCAGCCCACCACTTTGACTCCTCTGGTGCCGTGTAGACTGTCGCACCGGCCCCGACCTGCATCTTTGCCCTTTCGAATCCAGCCTCCTGGGCCCAGAGATGAAGTCGGCGACCACACCCGTCTCCCAGCGCACCCATTTCTCGAATAGTCGAGAAGACGTATCGCCAGTATTGTTCCACCAACGGTGACTTTGGTCCAATGGATACATGATCCGCTTCGCGCATGGCGAGCATGCCGCCGGGTCTCAGGATCCGGAAAGCTTCCCTGATGACTCTGACTGGCGAGGGGATATGGAGAAGCGCTTGGTGCGTATACACCACGTCCACCGAGGCGTCGTCGAACGGTAAGCGGTCAGTAATGTCGGCAACTCTGAAGCTTAGGTTGGGATACTTTGACTCGGGATTCAAGGAGCGCGCTTGCTCAATGATGGCGTCTGACGAGTCAAGACCGATGACTTGTCCGCTCGGAACAAAGGAGCAGAAGCCATGGGTGATTGTCCCGGGACCACAGCCGAGGTCGACAATGATAGATTCTGGTTTGAGATGTGGTGTTAGAAATGCAGCCGAGTTCTCTACGGAGCGGGAAATGTGTGAGGCCACCACGCTGGCACTATGGCCCTGGGCATATTTTGGTTTGGATGGTGGAACGGTGGCCATGGTGATGTGTTCATCGAGGCGAAATTCTTGCTACTCCTCTGGAGAAGGAAGTCAGACGGTTGAGAAATCCTTCAAGATCTGAAGTATAGGGAGATTGAGAGTGATGCAGCAGAGATGGTAATGCTCCTCTTCTGTATGGTAACCGTTGCCTTGCATCATCAGCGGAATACCGACGGAGTTCCGAAACGTCAAGTGTCGTACAAGGCTACCACATTCTCTTACACAATCTCTCTATTCCTAGAATGACTGGCACCAGAGAGTGCAGTGCACGTAAAAAGGGAATGGCGTATCTTGTTCTCATATTGTAACCTCCGAAGTGCGGGGACAAATACATGACAGCATTGAGTTGTTGACAAGCTTTGCTACGAGTTGTTGATCACCGCTTGGCCAGAGCGGCAGGGTCCTTCAGGTGTGATGTGATGGGTGACATATGTGTCACCGACGGCACTTTAGCGAAAGGCTGCAAAGCCAATCTTAGACCCAGAGAGCTGAAATTGACTGACAGGTCTGGATCCGGATAGAAGCAGACTGTTATGTGTATTCATGCCAGCCAAATGTTCACATTCCAGAGACTACAGTGACGCTCTCAGACGGGCTGATAGAATTTCAAAAGGAGCACTCAAAAAGATACATGAATTGTTTCATGCCGTGACATTCATTAAAGTCCGCGTCGACGTCTCGTTGCCGAATGAAACAAGACTTCGCGCGTGCACTTCATCCGATCATTGCTTTTGAGGCCTTCAGAAAAGAGAACGATTGGTGATACATGAAATGAAAAGTAGAACTGGTCCCCCATATCATCGCCTATGCTAGTAATGCCCAAGATGTTGCGTGCAAAAGAGTAACGAGTTCAGGCCAATCAAGTACCCTGCCATATTACCCTCTCCTCCGCTAGCAGGAGAACCCATTTAACCCTGGAAGCCACGAGCGCGGAGAAGGGTGTTGTCAACGTTCCATCGCTTGGTAGCGGCAGGGCTGGTGACGGTAACATTCTTGGTGGCGCATTGTTGGCCGAAGGACTGGAGCCAAGCACCGTTGTCGAACTCGGCATAGTTCTTCTGGATCTTGCCATCCTTGTCAATGACCATGTAGTTGATGCCGTTGACTGGGTAAGCTTGTGGGTTGGCAGACAGTCTCCATCTCCAGGTGATGCTGCTGCAATCGTGCCAGATGTTCAAGGTAGAGACGCTGACTTCAGGCTGGAGGACGCCTTGGCCGTAGTCGAAGGCTTGCTTGGTGGGGAAAGTCACGGATCCGAGCTGGAGAATTTGTGAGCAAAAGAAAATGATATCAAAACTTGTAAGACACTTACAGCGAAACCGGCCATGAAGTTGATGGAGTCAGAGATATCGCTAAAGTCAGCGGCGAGAGTGGCATCAGAGACATCCTGCTTGTAGCCACGGCCAGCTGGAATGGGTGGGTTCGACTGGCCAGCAAACGAAGTGTATTCGAGCAGAAGCGTGAAGTTAGCAACGATACCGCTGGCAAGCGCATCAGTAACGATGCAAGCCGAAGGAGTGGAAGAGACGGTAGTCGTGGTGGTGGCAACGACGGAAGTGCTTGAGCTCCACGCTCCCTTGGTAACGGTGACGGTGGTGGTTGGGCCGGCAGGGCAGGTGGTGCCAGAGGCGAGGGTCTTGGTGACAGTGCTGGGGGCGCAAGAACCTCCAGTAGGAGCGGCACCGCCGGTGGGAGCGACGTAGACGGTCTTGGTGGTGGTGGTTGGGGCAATAGTGGTCGTCTTGATGTCGGTGAAGCCGAAGCATGCGCAGGCGCTGGTGTAGGCAGCGTTGTCGCAAGCGCTGGCGTAGTTGGGGACCTCGTTAGGGCAGACAGTCACGCTGACGCCACGCTTGGCCTTCCAGTCAGCCCAGCTGTCGTCTGTAACGGTCTCGGTAACAGTGACGGCAGGAGGAGTCACAGTGGTGGCCAAAAAGCTGGCGCAGTGGGCACCTCGAAGGTGGTCGTCACCGAGAGCAGCCTTGCCAGTGACAGCCGCCAAGCAGGCATTCTCTTCACATCCCCCTCCTCGACGCTCGAGAGGGTTGGCGAAGGAGCCGCTGACCAAAGCAGCCAGCGGCAGGGCGTAGGATAGGTATTGCATGTTTGTTGGATTAACGTGTTTTGTTCGAGGAAACGAGTGGCTAAGGTCAACGACCTTGGAAATCAAATCGAGCTCAAAAAGAGTGGATGATTGAAAAATCAATCGAAATTTGCGATGAAGTGATTGCGAGCTGGAAAAGACTAAAGGCACGAAGAGGGACGGCCGGTAGTACTTATGTTGGCACCAGTGAACAGGGTGGTGATGGCCACTCTGGCGGCGGATATGGCCCAGGCAGCCACGAGGGCGGTCACACTTTGGAGAAGTGTCTAAACCGTAAGCTAATTTCACCAAGCGACGCCTTAGCTCGATGGGATTCTGTAAAAGGAGTCGAGCCTCATGAAGCGCTAGCTCGGTTGGAGTACCCGACCGATCCAATGTGGATAGGTAGTAGTATCTTGATGTTGCGGAGTGGCACAAGTCAGCTGTCACGCATCCGAGTGCTTGTGTAGTCCATAGATTTGGTGTCAAATACAGTAAATGGTCAACTTGTACGAATTGACAGCTGAAGGGCTGTTGGATTTCTCCCGCAGCTTTGGGAGATCATGCTTTCCGGCAGACGTGAGACGTGGAACCTGAATTCAGGAAAATTGTTTGCAGGACAGATGTCAGCTCTTAGTCGACCCGAAACATGGGGATTTTCAGGCTCAACATGGGCAGCAACAACACCCCAGCCATGATTACTCCGTACCTCGAATCCCTCCTTCCTGCAAGCCATGAATTTACACGGCTCGTGTAGGTAAAATGACCAACGCCGTAGAGCGCCTCCAACTCGTGCAGTCAGGGTTACACGAACAACCACAGGAAAATAGCGCGTCCCAGGGGTAGGGGGGATTACAAGAAGTGGAGGCATTTCAAGCAATTTATGCACTATACCATAATAGGCAAGCAGTCAACCAATAGTGATCGTGGGATGCGTTTGAAGCTGGCACTCTAGCGACTTTTTCGATCACGGTCCAATTTGAGGATAATAAGCCACAGAACTGACCATCGGCAGAAGGACGAGTCGCAACCATGTTCCTTCGACGCTCAACTATTCTAGGTCAATATTGCCGTGAACGCGGACTCGAGTAACACTGCGGCTTGGCAGTGCCTTGGTAAGCTCGAGGATGTTGTCATACCAGCCCGATAGAAAGGAATTCTGCCAGTGTTCAGATTCTATTAGACGCTGCTGCTCTCGTCTCAACCGGCGAATGGCCTCGGAATCGGATGTGTCAAAGCTATCCTAGACAATAACAACATCATAACTCGAAAGCTGTGTTCAAGGTGCATTCCTTTGGCCTGGATCAGGGGCGTGGGGAAATTGGCAGCTGAAGCCATTGCGGGCACTAGACGTGAGACGAGCATGCTCGTTAAGTAGATCCAGGCATTCCATCCTCACCTGGGACCGGGAGACAACTGGCCCTTATGGCGTAGCTACAAACGAGACCGAGGGAATATTGTTCCATCCTTCGAAGGACTCAAGTCAGATAATGCGTCCATGACCGTGCTTTTGGCAGGGAAAATCCTGAGGATGGCTGACAGGGTTGACGGCCAGCTCCTAGTCCACTGGTCTTGTTGTCCCCTGGTTTCTCCTTCAGAGCCTCGTTTGCGTAAGGCTGGCCGGATAAACCAATCAAGCGGCACCCATCATAATTTTTTCAACGTCCAATTTCCGACAAAGTCCTCGCAAACCAGCAATTTGTTCGGTTATGGCGTCGTGGTAACCGCCTTCTTTCAAGTCGAGAATTCCGAGAATTGATTTTCTAAGATTAGGACACGTCTAGATCGGCCATCACGCAGCGCCATCCTTTACGCCAACATTCGATTTCCTGTCCCGAGCACATCACAACAACAGCGTATGTTGGGCGGCAAGCCTCCTTTGCCGGAACGCGACAGTGACGACGATCATGCACTGCTCCATGGTAGGTTGCGATCCAATGACCATGTCTATTTCTCTTTCCTGTTTCATTTCCAACAGAACGATTAGTGCATGATCTCCCTCAACTCTACCAGAGACCTACGGCGGCTGCTTTGTTGCAGGCATTGAGTCTGCTGTCTTTTGAGCCGCCGTCGTTCTCAGCACAGAATGCCCGCAGCCGCTACAAGGTCGACGAACAAGGTGTTCCAGGGTACTTGACTTCAATCGTCTCTTCGAGTCTCAATTGGATCGAAGACGAGGATGCAAAAGACTCGATATGGACCGCTGCAAGCGCTCGACTTAGCGAGCGTGCCGGTCGAAATGCTATGCCTGCGATGACGAGGACATTCGTAATTAATGATCAGGTGTCTATCAGTCTCCATGAGCCTTCACTGACAGAGGATAACCTTGGCTTGAAGACGTGGACGTCTTCGCTTCTACTGGCTCAACGCCTGGCAGAATGTCGCCAGTACATCCAGGAGGATTGTACACGAGTCTTGGAGTTGGGTTCTGGCACAGGCCTTGTTGGAATAGCAGCTGCCTGCATCTGGAATACACATGTGCTTTTGACCGACTTGCCAGAAATCGTGCCCAACCTGCAGCAGAATTTGTCACAGAACCAGGACTTGATTTCTAGATATTCTAGCAGCGTCCAGGCTCGGTCACTCGATTGGAATGACGAAACGGATTTACCGGCGCAAGAATCAGAGAAATATATGGTCATTTTGGCCGCGGATCCCATCTACTCGCCCGAACATCCCAAATTGCTGGTCGCCGCGGTGCGCAGGTGGATCAGTTGGGATCAAAATGCTAGATTCATTGTCGAGCTCCCACTACGAGACCGATACGATGGCGAGAGAAAAGATCTCCGGAAACATCTGCGTGAAAACGGCTTCGGTCTCCTAGTCGAAGGAACGGATACTGGGTACGACGATTGGCAAGGACGTGATGGAAATCTGGCGGAGGTCAAATGTTGGTGGAGCATATGGAAGCCACTCATAGATCTTTAGCCGTACGCAGCAGACGGAAGCATATTCGTGCTTCTTGTATCCACGAGACATCTCGTCACATGAGGATGTTTTGTCCCTCGTCCCGACATTGCCTGAGTCAAGATCCCAGCTTCCCTATGGTGCCAGACCGCTTCTCTTCTCATAGTATCCGTATCCGCAGTCTGATGATCTTTGGGTATTCATACAGACCTTTTATCTGCGTCCTCATCGTAATTGATCATATGCAAAACCACTTTACTCCCAACGCCTTGCTGCCCGTGAAAATTTGCCGCACAGGCGACAAATTTCGCCCATGCATTCGAGGATTTTTCATATGCCATGTCAAATTTGTGACTGCTGTACTTCATTGTGCAATTCACGTGGATTTCGCCTCTTTCCAAATTTATTGCGATCTTATTCTTCGTTCGGCAGGATCATACCTAATGAACACGAAGCTGTTAGCCAATGCGTTTGGAGAGCAGTCATAATACTGCGCTAGAAAAGACTGTTAAACATACTGAAGGAGTTTTTCAATCAAGTCGACGTGTGTCATGAGCATGCGTCGACAGCAGTATCTCTTTGCGCCAACTTTGTCCATGGCCTCACTATTGGTTCATCGTCAGACTTGTACTGCCATAAGGACAGGAAAAATATATTAGACTGACCCATCGGGTACATCTTCTTCCAGCAGCTTCATGTAGCGCTCCCAGATGTCGGCGATAACCTGCAGACCAGGGAATTAGTCTATGATATCAAACAGAAGAAGCACACCGGACTACCTTTCCACACGAAAAGCAGCGAATTGGGATAATCATCTTGAAGCGCTTCGAGCAACAACCTTGACTGTTAGGTCTTCTGAGGGATTTGTGGCGGGAACGTGAATGGATAAAGGTTGTCAAAAATTCCTTGACTCTCCGACGGCAACTTCATTCAGCCTGCGGGAGGCGAGGCTGAACAAGGCTGCATCTTGGCGGAAAATGTCGGCAAACTTGCCTGCTTGCTTTCATGCGGAGAAAAAAGTTCTGTCTCAGGAAAGACTTGCATTCAGTTGCGCAGTCCATGCTTCTCGTATACCCAGCGGCTCGGCACAATCATTGCCATGTCCAAAATGGCGAAACGGGATGCCGTGACTGCCTTTGATGGCACTGGAAACGACAGCCCTCACGCCAGCAAGCGACAGAGACAAAAGCACAGCCGTGAATCTGTGGACAAAAATGATCTGAAGTCGGCAAAGGCAAAGGCACCTTCTCCCTCAGCGGCGGCAGAGACACCAATCAAGACAGCAAAAGATGGAGGATTTGATGTTGCGAGCATGGGCCCGTACGAGGTCACGCCGCAGCTTTCGCGGATAAAGAACGAGAAGCCACAAACGTCCCCATTCAAATCGACACCAGCTGTTGAAGCACTGCCTCAGGAAAACGAAGAGAAGATCGATCTGATCCCGTCTGAAGAGACAAAGAAGAATACCTCAAAATCATTGGTAAAGAAAGCCAAGGACTCCAAAAATAACAGTGTTGTCGGCTCGAAAGTCCAAAAGCCACAGTCTAATAACGTGTCGAAATGGCCCCTCTCTAAAGGACGGGGTGGGATATTCATTGATCAAGATCCGATTTTCACAGAAGACAAACAACATCTGATCCTAGCCACACATACTGACGTGCGAGTTTACTCCCTAAAAACATCGCTTCTTGTCAGATCTTTTCAAGCTGGAAATAAATCTGAAATCACGAGCTGCGCTGTGTCACTGGTTGATCCGAAGAGATTATATGTCTCAACTGTGAAGGGACTTCTGTCAGTCTGGGATTGGACCAAAGGTACTTCCCTGGTCAGGCACGAAACTGGAAGAGCAGCACGACAAATCTTGCCGATTTGTGTTCACGGGGGACGAGAAGCCATCGTGGTTGTGCATCAGAATGACCTAAAATCGGTCTCTGTCGTGGCTTATGCTATGGATACTGCCAGTGGCGTCCTGAATCAACTTCAACCTATCCTCAAGAAGAATTTCCCAAAGTTACCAGTATTACAGGCTCACGCCCAGGGCAGCATCCTTGTGGCTTGTGCTTTCGACAAGATCCTTGTGGGTCAGTCACAGATTTCCGAAACTGGAACTTTGGACCTGAACTATACATGGAGAGAAATTGCCGTTCCGGGTACGGTTACAAGCCTTGATTCGCAGATCAATGTGGGAAAATCTAAGAGTTCTCGGAAGATGCCTTTTCTGGATGTAGCAGTCGGCTTGGAGACTGGTGCTATTGTTCATTACGAAGATCTTCTCTTCAGACTTATCGGGAAGGAGAAGAAAAATTCGAATGAGGACATAGTTGGTCGTCGTCTACATTGGCACAGATCAAGCGTCAATTCACTGAAATGGTCTCGAGACCGCAACTATTTGATCTCTGGCGGAAACGAGACAGTGCTTGTCATCTGGCAACTTGATACCAACCAACAGCAGTTCTTGCCTCACCTGTCTACCGCCATCACAAACCTCTCAATTTCGGCCGCCGGCTCATCCTATGCATTGCGGATGGCTGATAATTCCGTGATGGTGTTGTCAACTGCAGATCTTCTCCCTTCGACAAACATCTCTGGACTGGCCGTGGGCAATAATCAGAGCCAATCTGCTACAGTAGCTTTGCATCCCACACTGGATAACCGCTTACTTGCTGCGATACCTGCGACTCCCTTTACCAAAGCTGATAAGCGTGAGAAGAAGTCGACACTTCTACAATCGTACGACCTTGAATCAGACAGTCAAACAAGCCGTCAAGCTCTGGCCAGAAACATGACGACTGCGGTGAACACGGCACCCTCAGGACAGCCCGTCCAAGAACCAAACGTCACGAACATTGCCGTTTCCTTTGACGGAAAATGGTTGGCCACTGTTGACGAATGGCAACCAAATGAGCAAGATGTGGCTCACATGTGGATCGACGCTGATTCCCCTGCTAATCGTGGAATGGCCACCGAAACAAGTTTGAGATTGTGGGTAGTGAACGACGACGACAATACTTGGGGAATGGTGACTAGAATCGATGAGCCCCATAAACCTGGTCCTCGCTCTGTTCTTGGAATGGCCATGAATCCTGCCAGGCTCGAACTGGCGACGATTGGTTCTGACGCGTCGATCTCGATTTGGTCACCTAAAGCTCGACAAAGAGATGATGTCGCTGTTAGAGACAGGATGAACAAACAACTGTATACCTGGACATGCTCGAAAACGATTCCGTGCGAACAAGATACCTTGGGACAAGCCGGGACCACGGTCGCCACCTCTGCCACTCTGGCTTATTCCGAAGACGGTACCGTTCTTGTTGCCTCATGGTCGTGGCCATCAACTTCTACGCGATTCGTCCATTTAGTCGATCCTCGATCTGGTAGACTGTGTGCATCGCAGCCCGGTCTTTTGCAACAAGGTGATGCAAAGCTCGCCTTCTGTGGACGCTACCTAGTCTGTCTATCACAGATGCTGGTGATTCACGATACGCTAACCAGTCAAAACACCACCACTATCGAGTTGGACCAAAACTATCTTGGACCGCAAAACTCGAGTTCTAGTTTCCTTGCCGTCAACAAACTGGATGGCAGAGTCGCAGTCAGTTTGACAAAGATGTCGGCACCCAAGTCTACGAAGCTTCTGATTTTCAGTATCAACAGTGGCGATATCAAGCCTCTACACGAGAGCTCTCTTGCTGGAGGCTTGAAGAGTCTACTCGCCTTGACGACATCTCCTGGATTCTTGTTAATCGATGACAGGAACGTGTACAGATCACTGAAACCTTCAGGTATTAGCGCTCTTTCATCGGTTTCTTCTCTGGTAGCCGCAGCAAACCATGAGCCTGACCAAGTCACCAAGAGTCTGGACAGCATATTTGGAAGTGTTGGGATACAGACTGACGACAAGGCAATCAAGGAAAGTGGCGAAGATGCCACCTCGTCTAGCAGGGATCTCAATGCGGCTTTGAGGATAGTCTCGTCTGCTCAAGCGCCCAGTCCTTCAGAATTGTTCCAGAGAATCTTGAGTGTGTTGGCTCAGAGCTGATGATGTCTGTTCGGTGTTCATGGTGACGAATTTCATCATACAGGTATTAAGATATGGTCTGATGGGGTATATAGCCTGGGGAAGCTGTATAAAGTTTACTCAATGTGAGAAAATGGTATGGATATACTGCGAACATACTAGCACCTTTGTCATTTCTTCCCTTTGTTCCTCGCCAAAACACGTCCCATGTAATTCCTCACTTCCTCCCCCCGGTCCTCTGTCCACATATCCGCAAACTCCTCCACACCCGCCTCCACGCCCTCATTCAGGGATCGTTCCTCCCACGTCCTTAGCAACCTCTTCTGCGCCCTCATGGCTCTCGGTCCATTCTCCACCACGGCCCTGACTATCGCAAGAGACGCCTCATGCAACTCTCCCGGCGTCCCGCATACACGATCCACCAGCCCCCATTGCTCGGCTTGTGTCGCATCGACGCTGTGGCCGAGGTACACCATCTCCCTCGTGCGCTGCCACCCGACGATATTCGCAAGCAACCTAGCCTGCACGACCGACGGGATCCCGACTTTGACTTCTGGCATCGCAAACACCGAGCGGTGCGTGGCGACGCGGAAGTCGCATGACGCAGCGAGTTCGAGACCCGCGCCGAGTGTCGCGCCGTCTATCCTCGCCAGTGTCGGGACCGGGATGTCGCGAAGGGCCTGGCATGCGTCGTGGACCGACGTGATGAATTCGCGTGCCTCGAGCGGAGTCGTGAGGGCGTGCATTTCCCTTAGATCGGCGCCTGCGCAGAATTTGGGTATGCCGCTGTGGCCGTCTGGCGGAGATGTGGAGGATGGCGATGGCGATGGCGGTGCACCTGTGATTTCGACCATGCGTAAATCCTCGCGAGTAGCAAGTTTGCGAAGAACCTTGGTCAGGCTACCGAGTAAGATGGATCCCACAGAGTTGGCGCGAGTTGGGTTGCTTATTCCTACAATGGCTATTTCGGAGCCGTCAGATGGGCGACGGTGGATGGTGTATTCGATTCGTCCTCTCCCCGTACCCGTACCCGTACCCGTACCCGTACCCTTCCTTGTGTCGGTGTCATCTTTCGGCTCATAAGAGGATTCTACTTCTTCAAACGCCTGGATGAACTCGAGGTTTTGTCTTGTTGTGACTGTTCCTGGTATACTGTCACTTGTTACTGCTTGTGGCGACGTATGGGATCCAACGGTGGTTGAAAGATCTCGGACAGCTTTGTTGTTCCCACTCGGAGACAAGCGATTGCCTTGCGAGGTCTGGTACCGGCGCCTCTGTAAAGAAGATAGAGGAAATAATGTTCGTTCACTTGCGGCGTTGAGACATGGGTAAGATACATTCCGCCTGATGGGGACATATAGTCTTCTAAGTCCCAATCCCAGTATCTGTATCCTCGAACATGCTGCCACTGATACTGTTGTGCACAGTATCGTTCTTGACATGGTGGAGGAGTTCATGATCATCCCTCGAGCAAGCTGTGTGCTTCCGTGTACCTCTCACCTTGACTGAATTTTATGGACACCGAGTGATCATAGGTCAAGGCTCCGTCTTAACGAGAACAAGGACGAGGACACCGACACCGGGATAGTTGCGTATAAAACCCAGCTTGGAAGGCTATGTACAAAAGTACGACATCCAAGGATGTACTATTTGTCACTCAAGTTCTATTTGGCGTACGCTAGGAGGCAACACCATCAAGGCGACGACACACTTTAAAGAGAAGGAGTGTATATGGTCAAGAAGACGAGGCGTGGATTAGAACTCATAGTACGAGTGCCTTCCCATGTATGTAGACTGAACTCAAGGGATAACCGAGGTGATATATATGCCGTCGTCCCGGTTTGGCAGCACTCCATACCATGTAGCCGGACCCGAGTTGGTACTGCTGTCTTAAGCACATAGCATCATTTGTCCTCAGTACAACTCACGTATCTCCTCTTTCCTATGCTCTGCGATAGTCAGACGATGAACTTTCGCCCCCTGGACGGAGCAAAACAGCACGTCATAATCAACAAGACTCTCTGGATTGGAATGATGCATTGTCAGGGATGTACAATAAGGTGTGCGCACCCCAGATTTATGGACGCCTTTAGGATCAATCAAAACAATGCTCCATAGGATAGAAAAAAGAGTCAATTTCCCAGACAATACGAATACTAGTGGTCCTGATCCTCAACTCGAAACTGTGGCTCTGTCGCGGAGGACCTCAAGGGTTATTCAGTAGATACTCAATTGCCCCATTCACACTCCCACCAGTCCTCCGTAGTGCCTGGATATTTCGGTCAAAGTCGTAGAAGCCCATATCGTTTAATTGCTGCAGTTGTGTTGCGTATCGCTCTTCAGGTGGTCTGTTGTCTGGGGGAGAAGCTGGAGCGCCTCCGCCTCCTAGTCCTCCACCAAGGTAATCAAGAAAGTTCGGAGGAAGTCCCCCATTTCCACCAGCGCCTCCTCCGAATGCTTGCATGAGCTGATTGAAGGCTTCCGGATTTGGGGCAAATGGATTCATGGGGGGTGGCGATGTGGTGCCAGTGCCAGTGTTACCACCCGTTTGCTGACCAAATAGTGCAGGATTGAGCAAGGCAGCGAATGGGTTCTGTTGCTGTTGGTTCTGTGTGTTTCCACCTTCGATTGTTGTCCCTGAAGGATTTGTTGGGTCCTGTGTCGATGTATTTGGATTTGGAGATGGGAATGATGGCGCATTGAATAGACTTGCAAATGGATTGGCTCCCATGCCGCCTGCACCACCCCCGAAAGCTGCAAATGGATTTGGCGGTTGCGGTGGTTGCTGCTGCTGTCCTTCCTGTCTGTTGGTCTGATCTCCTGCGTTTTCCGTTGTATTGGTCACTCCCGGTGCTGGGAATGCTTCTTGACCACCACGTCCGAAAGGATCCATTCTTGATCCATTCTGCAGTTGCAGCATGGCTCGTATGGCTTGTGGATCTGTCATCATTCCCCGGAAATAGTCCGACTGCAGAATCTGCCTAACGCCCGGAATGGATCGAAGGTGAGGATTCTGGTTGATCATCATGTCAACTACTTGCGGATTGCTCATAGCTTCTCTCATCATTTGTTGAAAATTGGGATCTTCGAGTTGACGGATGAAGTCTTCGGGACTCTGAGGGTTTGCGAACATGCTGGGATTCGGCAATTGAGCGAACCCAGCATATCTCGCTCCTGTGAGGCCTGCCAGAGGATCATTTCCAGTCCCTGCTGCGAGGTTCTGTGGTACGCCGGCTGCGGCAGGCGTTCCAGAGGCAGTGGTTGAACCGGACGATTGGGCAGCGGGGTTCTGTCGTTGATTGCTGGCGGCACTCTTTACAAGATGCATGGTGTTCCCTTCTTTTACATTGTGTTGTGACAGTGTATCGTCATCTTTCAATACCTTGCCACTGTAGATCAATCGCTGTGCGGAAGCTGGGACGTTTGCATATTCTCCTCCGGCAAGCTTGGTCTTGAGTTCGATGGTAGTCATGGAGAGGGGAACGGTGAGGGTGTATTTCTGGCCGCCTGCGGATTTGACATGGAAGGTGACCGTCGCATCTTCAGTACCAGCTGAGTCGGCCATTGTAGCGATAGCGACAGCGACGGCGCTGGAGCAGACGGTGGAGAGGATTCGAGGTGGGTGAATATGTGTTGAGGACAGAAGATGCTGGGCCTGGGGGCTTTTGGAGGGGTTATTTGTCGGCAAAGAGGAGAGGTGGCAATGAGTCCGGTCAAGCAAGGGCTGGAGAAGAAGTCCTCTGAGGATGCTCGTCGCAGGAGGGAGAAGTTGATTACAGGATAATGCGAGTACGGGATAATTGAGAGATGGTGAGGGAGGGAGAGATGGTGGTAACTTAGAGGCAATGAGTGTAGTGAGGGCAACTAAGTACACGGCGAAGGTGTCTCTGTCTGTCTCTCTTGTTCTCTCTGCGCTCGGCGTCTCGTATTACACAGCAAGAATTCCTTACTGCCTAGGACCACCAAGTTCCATTCCGTCATCGGGTCTCAGCCTGGCAGCTTCGGCTTGTTAGCCCGAGGCTCCCAAGAACATCTGTGCTTCTACTCGGTCTGTACGGAGTAGGCTGAAGGGAAATCATCCAATTCTGCATGAATATCCCCCCACTCCTTATTGAATGTTGACTCTTTGAAACTCATCAACGGAGCCGCGCTACTTGTACAGCCAGAGACGATGTGCATATGTTTCTCTTCTATTATGCAAGCCTTGGTAACAGCAAGGCTGCGTACACAATCCACCACCCAAATGACCCTTTACTTTATCAGATACTTGCCTCGAGAACAATCTCCTCTTGATGATAATAACAGCGTTCTATGAGTCTGAGTTCGTTGTCATGTACTACTATACAAAGGAAGAGCATCACTATTTGTGTCAGGATAGTGAGCACACTTCGGTAGGAGGACCCAAAAATGCCCACGTCAGTATCGTAAGGATATCTCAACGATAGTTGTCAAAGGACCAGGGATCCTCCCTCTGCGCATCCCTTCAACATCGTGAATATCCATATTATGATGATCAAAAGCAGACTTATTCATCACCAGAGTTGTCAATGGCGCTGTACCAACAGCCTGAGGTAGCACCTGTCCACCTGTCCACCTGTTCACACAGCACCGGCATGAGACTCTCGGTCTTCGAACGTTATCAGAGCGAATGCCGTTGACGCAGCTTGGTAAACCACCATGGAATCAATCGACATCCCTCCTAAATCATGGGAAGCTGCTGTAAATTGGTTATCCCACTGGGCCATCGTACCCACGAAACCCGCCGTAGAGGATTGGCCTTGGCCGTTGCCCATGGCTGTCGACATCCTCTTGAGCACTTCTCTAGAACGGACTGATCTCTTTGGATGTTATCGATGGAATCGTTGGAGTCGACGACGCTGTTGACGAAGTGCTGGTGCGTCGCAGTCGAACCTTTCGTAATTTTCTCGTCGATACCGTCGAGGTTGAGGTGGACGTGGAGGCCATTGTCATGGTTGAAGCATCGGTTCTCCGCCGCGGGAGAAACCTTCTCGATCTTCGACCCATGTTGCTTCCCGACGACGACGTTGTCATCGATGTGTTGGTACGTGTCGGAGGTGGATGGTACAGGTCGTACGCCGGCGTGTAGGCCGGTCCTGCTCCAGGGAAAGCAACACCACTTGCGGCAAGGCCGTTCAGAAATGCCTTCAGCACAGTAACCCATGTGTCCATTGTTCAGAGAATGACAGAAAGGATTCACTGATGCTCTTCATGAAGCAGGAGATGAAAGCAAAGGTCATTCGCGTTTTACCAAAAAGTCAGGAACATGTGCAAGCTTATATGGTTCATAGAAGATGGAGGCTGTTGTCCTCGTCAGCTTACCCGATCCTTTCACTCACTTATCCCTGTCAGCACTTGTTGGACACGGATCACGTACTCGTATGTGCTGGAAGATACGAAACAAATCGAGTCCAACCATCCACAAAGCGAGTGCTGCCCGTTCCACGCACATTCTAGTAGTCGAGACCTATCAATTGAAGATGGCTTGCCCTACTCTATCCGGTCCATACACGTGTAACAACGCACGGTGAGCTTAACGCGAATGTTGGGGGCCAACACAACCCATAAGCACAGGTCTAGATGTCAGCATGGGCGATTAATCAAACAGAGGCCGATCAATGGTCATGCTCTGACAGTGACTCGTACGTCCTTGACGAATTCAGCAAAGAATTCAGGATTCGAGACCGAATTCAAGCAGGGTAACGTACACTCAGACGTGGCCAGGTGGGTGAAGAATGACAAAAGGGAACAAGGAAAGTCGTTACCGAAATCAGGAATTCACACGCTCTCGTAGTTACCTACTTAGGTAGCTAGACTTGATTTCCCAGGTGTTGTTCACGTTCCTCTCTAAGCAGTAAATATGCGACACGGCTTGAGAGAAGCCGTCCTGTGGCATTTAACCACCCACTCAAACCATACCCAATGCCAGAATGCATTTCTACCTTGTTGATACCCAGGTCTCAGACAATCTTGACAACGTCCTTCGCTTTCATGGCTCCTCCGCCTCCTGTTTTATCTTGTCTATGATTGAATTCTGACCATGTCATGCTACCCGACCGGTTCGTGGCTCAGGATGGAATCCGACTGTCGGACCCTTTGGGTGTAGAGTGCTTCAATACTCTTATCATAGACGATCCCCAACTCATGATCTATCCTTGAGATCACTTGAATGGAAAGGAGCAAGGTTACTGAATTGTCTCGTCGCAGTAACCCACTTGGCCCTCGTCCAGGATACATTGAAACTGGCGTAAGTATAGACTAGCTACTCTTTTCCCCACCAACCCTGTCATTGACATTTACCAATTCTGACCTTTCCCCATCCCCTTGGCTGTCAGTCTCTGCACTCCCTTCCTACATATACCTAGTCAAATCCGATTGATTTGGAGTTTTAATGTTCTCAATGTCGCCCTCTCAAGTCTCGGTGAGCACCAAACCTAGGCGCAGCCTTTTCAATCAGGCTTCCACCAAGCTCAAGCGGCTGTCGTGGCCATGATCAACACCTTGGACGAGCTAGGTGCCATCTCAGGCCAGAGGGCATTGCGAAAATCAGCACGGCAGCGACGCTGGAGAGGAAACCTTCCTCCGCTCCTCTGCTGGCCTCGAGAGCTGTGCAATTTCTGAACCATCTATTCCTCCAACTACCATATGCATAATACCACTGTCAATATCTTGCACGATGACTTTGTCCACTATAAAGACTTTGCCGACCCGGTGCAAGGACCGTTCATCTGTGAAGCTGTCACCAATGCAGAGGACGAAGACTACCGCAAGGAAAGCAGTCTAGAAAAGTCGCGCAACAAGACTTTTGAGAAGTCCTGCGAAATTGCCCAAGGTAACCACAGAGTATTTCACTTTCACGCAAGCTGCCAGGATGCTCGATTCAGAGAGAGATCCTAATAAGACCCACCAGTCTGCTTTCCTACGACCCGATAGCGATGAACATAAGGATCCATACAGTTTTGGAACAGGTCGAATTTTCCTGAATCAATATATATATCTCTTTGTCACGTCTCTCTGCCTGACCATGGTCTGGCTGACTCCCGCAACTCTCCTTCACCAAAAGACCTTTCGAGCCCTGGTTGGATCGTTTTATGACTTGAAACTACTGATTCAAGGGAGCGTCATATTCGAAAAGGATTTGATAAGACTCTATGAACTTCGACAGGACCAATACCCGGATCAATGGTCTCATTGAGACCAGCCAAATGGTATATGACAGCCACGGCCCCGCATAATAATGCCAGTGATTTGCTGCGCCCACTGAGCTTGTTCTGGAACGACATTTTGGTCGAAGATCTAATGCCGGAACGTTGCGAACTGGCTGCTGGCGGCCTCGACAATTTTCGCCTGAAACGATACAGTCCATCTGCAGCAAATGTCCTTATTACATGGTCACGTATGGAGATCTACACCCCAACCTACTCGACCCAAGATGACTCACCAGGCTCTACACAAGAGACATCATCAAAGGGAAGAATGCTTTCATAGTCACGCATACAGTTAACCTTGGGATGCGGAATCTACGTGGACACTGGTGCTATGGGTGATGGAACGAAGTCCGATTACCTTGGAAGACGATCACGGAGACGGTTGTGGAAGTGGATACATGAACCCTCCAACATGTGCAGAGGCGACAATAGTGACCAAGTCCCGTTTTGGCGATCAATTGAACGGTGACTACGACAGGGGCAACGAACCGCGGTGTTGTACCACTAGGGCAGAGCTCAAGCGAAAGGGTACACTGGCTGTGCTGGTGCTGCCCCCTCTACGACCGGAGGGCGTCCACGAAATGCGACTCTGTCGTTACCTGTGTCGGTCAATTCTTGACCTTTATCCTCACATCTGGGTTTGGTCAAGGATGAAGACAAGGCCCATCACGTCACGGCCTGGCGAGAGATTGAAGAGGATGGCGGTTTTGGTCAATACCACCTATTCCGACTGCAGTTCGAACAACTCTACGCGGCCAGGCTGACGCGCCTCCTGGAAACGCCGCAACGCGTACCATTCACCAACGCCTGGTGAAGCCCCCGCTTTAGGGCTCTTATTGGCTCCCCTGCGAATATTCAAGGGTTATATCTGTGAAAAGTGCAATTCTTCTCAACAATCCCCGGTCCTACCTGTGTCCTGGCTGACCTAGTGGTTTAACTACTAGTTCGGCAGTCAGGGCAGTCTGGTGTCCGCCAGAGACGGGGCACTTTATCTTGGGCAACGGCCCTGACGCCAGTGGTGACTCGAATCACTGACCGTTCCTTGCTAATATGGCCTCTACGCGTGAGTGCACTATGCGGGAGATAACGTGACGGCTTTCGGAAAAAATCCCCCGCCTGGGATTTCCCTCGGCTTGGCCGGTAACCACCTAGCGTGTGGTTGCCTGCCTTGCTAGAGTTTTGCTGAGTGAAAAAAATGATCCTTTGTTTTTTGATCTCACTGCGGTTCGAACATCCCAATCGGGTATACCCTCAGGTCGATACGAGAGTAGGAGGTCGAAGTGACACTGAAAAATTTCGCTGATATCATCAAGAGCGCTAAGCATAACATGGCAGCAGCGTTTGGAGAGGCCAAAGAAGCTCAGAAACGCGAGATAGTATTAGTCGAAATCAAGGTGACGTTTAAGGAAAACGAAGAGGTAAAGAAGCAGGCCGACTTGATTAAGGCGAAGAAGGAAGCAGAAAAACCACGCCTGCGAATCTGATGAATATATTCTCGCCCTCTGCCTCGACACTGTGCACGGCAACATCGACCTGATAGGGGACCGAACCGTCCTTGACTCGTTTGAAGACGATGTCTAACTTCGCTCTACGCTGAATATTGCTCAGGACTTGTCTCTCGAGGAACATGCACATGGTAGGGTTCCGTCGCCTCAATGCTCCATGACTATACTCCAGCCTCGCCGGGAACCCAACTAAACAGTGGGGACAATCCATGCTCTCGGACTCAGTCGTAGAGACCGGATACTTGATGAGACGACCAATTGCCGAGGATTCCATTGGCGCTCTTTTTCGCGCGATGAAAGAGTGAGTGAAAACATCTCGTTACTCCGATCTCGTCCTTTTTCTCGGCTCTGTGAGCCCTCTGAATGGTGCGCAGCCCTGCTGTCCTAGATACTGCCAGGAATGAAATCCTGCGATCGATACGTCACCCCGAGTGACATTGACGATGCCACACGGATGTATCGTGACAGAGTCAACCAAGAAGAGTTGGAAAAGGACGATACATTCACTGCGTACACTCGCTCCCACGGCACTAAGAAGCAGGCCATGTTGTTGGGTGCTTCCTGAGATGCCCTGACAAGAAGATCTTCTTGCACGTGCGCTGGGCGGGTGTATGTCGGCCGACCTTGTCCATCAGATTATGTGCGTGTCGAGACCGAAGATGGTGTTTCAGGACTGTCTTTTCAAGTCGAACATTCTTCCACGCCTACAGGTTCCGGGATACAAATCGAGGGGCGGCAATTCGGCGTCCACCCTCGTCGAATGAAACTCCTATCTCCAACACGCACAGACTTCTGCAGAGAGCGACTGTCCGTTCAACTGCTGTACCAACCACTTGGTGTTACCAATCTGGGTTGAAGGAGATGCGCTCGACTGGCCCTGCAAGCCGACTTCTCAGACCTCGACATAATCTTGATACACGATATTACTACTTTGGGTGCTAACAAACTGGACAATCTCCCTTAGGTCGGGCAATCCTTGGCCAGATGAAAGGGGCAGCTCCTTGCAAACTCCTTTCTTCTATACTCTTCACCACGTACATATTACCACTGGAGAAGTGCCTGTCATCGATGTCTCCATGGATTATGGCCCGGTCGAGTCCGATGACGAAGCGGCAATATTGTAAGCATTGAGATATACATATGCATACATACTCCAAAGCGTCAGTGATGGTCGACTGCTGAGTCAACCTGGCTTGAAAATGCTTCAGCTCCGCGACTAAGTCGGAACTAGCAGCTATGCACAGTAGAATGAAGTTAGATGACTTCGAACTAAGGCTAGAGATACCACCGGGTCAATTCTCAGTGTGTAGTGGTGAGCAACCGTGACAGAGGGGGGTCACAGCGGTTGAGGCTACAGATAGATCGAAATAACCAGCTGTAAGCTGACCGATGCAGTAAGGAGACATAATGTCTTGGTGAACCAGGGAGACAGCCTCGTCCTGTAGCTGAAAAAGGAGAAACACCAGGCGACAGCCTCGGCGGTGATATCCTATGGATTATCCTCTTTATTCCCCGCATCAGCAAACATGGTCCACAAGTTACATATTGTACAGTAGTTCAACTTTCCTCGATCGGCATCATCTCCGAGCTGTTTGTACCGTACAGTACAGTAGTAGATCTTGACACTTCCTTCTCACTTTTCTTCTACGTGCTGGAGCGTTGGTTGATTATCTCTGATCGAGTAGTTCTTCCTCCCATACAATCTCGTTGGTTCCCTTGCTCTCTTGATTTCCCAGCCTTCACAATGCCTCAACGCCTCGTGATCGGCCTCTCACAATCCCACACTCTCTCCTCGGTGCCTCACACACTCTCCGCCCTGCGGGATGCCACCGAACGTGCCGCCGGAAAAGGCATCTCAATCCTCCTCTTCCCAGAAGCCTACCTAGGCGGCTACCCGCGCACCTGCAGCTTCGGAGCGGCCATCGGATCCCGCACCGACCTCGGCCGCGACCAGTATCTAGCCTACACCAGGTCCGCCGTGGACCTGGGCGACACACCTTCCGGCGCAGGAGACCTATGGCTCGAGAACAAGCTCCCGCTGAACAAGGAAACAGGCCGCCGCGGTGATGGCACGCGCGAATCTCTCGAAGAAATCGCCCGCGAGACGGGCGTGTTCATCATCACGGGCGTCGTTGAAAAGGCAGGCGGTAGCCTCTACTGTTCGGCTGTCTACGTCGACCCGCAACGCGGTGTGATCGGGAAGAGAAGAAAAGTCATGCCCACGGGCTCGGAGAGACTGGTGTGGGCGCAAGGGTCGGCGTCCACGCTCAAGGTGGTCACAGCCACCATCAAAGGTGTCCGAGTCGTCATGGGCTGTGCGATATGTTGGGAGAACTACATGCCTCTGCTACGCTACAGCATCTACAGCCAAGGCGTGAACCTGTGGCTGGCGCCCACCGCGGACCCAAGAGATACCTGGGAACCTCTCATGCGCACGATAGCATGCGAAGGCCGATGCTTCGTGCTCAGTGCAAACCAATGTATCAAGAAGAAGAACCTACCAAGTTGGGTCACGGGTTCGAGAGATGAAGCGTCCGTGGCGGGTGTGAGAGTCCACGAAACTCTCGCGAATGGAATTCCCGTTGGTACGTTCAAAGGTGGTCGCAGGCTGTCCATGACGAAGACGGAAGAAAATCATGAGATTGCCTGGACATGTGACAACGAGACGATTGATGAGGCGAACACTCTTGAAAACACCGCAAAGAGGCAAGATCCATCAGGAGAGGGCGAGGAATTTGTGTCGGTGGGAGGCTCGTGTATAGTCAATCCTATGGGGAAAACGATTGCTGGGCCAGTGTGGGAACAAGAAAACGAACTGTTGTATGCCGAAGTCGACTTCGAAGATTGTGATCGAGGACATCTTGATTTCGACGCTGCAGGACATTATTCACGTCCTGATGCCTTCAGATTGACTGTGGAAGGCTTAGATCTAACTCCGCCGCCCTAGTCTACTGGTTATGTCTTGCCGCATAAATTACAATGATTCACCATCCGATGAGATGACATCGTACTCAAAAATCAGCACGTCTTCGTAAAGATCGCTATCGTCTCGTACTAGACCTACCTGCAGCTGCAGGAATGGCCAGCATCCAGCTCAAGATCAAGCAATGGAAAGCGTTTGACCGAGCGAGGCAAGAGACTTCACGTGGAAAATGAAGAACCTCTGAGCTTCAGGAAAGACGGTGACATAGGCAAAGATGTAGCAGACAGCGCCCTGAAGGGCGCAGTCCAGCCTTCATTATGGTATCAGCTTCTTGTGAACATGCCGCCACCATTACATAGGGGTATCTCTGAGTCGTTTTTCCGTTTCATCCAGAACAAGTTATACATGGGCACATTCAACCTTGTTTAATATGCGACTCGTGTTCGCATGTCTGAAATCTTTCGTTCGATCTCACGAACCGAACGATCTAGCTCGCCAGCAATCATCAGCTTCTTGTCGTTGGGCAGAAGGAAATAAGTTTCGCATAGATCGCCGTCAATGGTGCCCTTAGAGGGTGCATAATAAGATCGGTAGATGAGATGGTCGCGGCCGAGAAGGGGCGGGTTGCCGTTGGTCGAAGCCAGCTGCATCTCGAGAGACTGGAAGAAATCGACGTCTTCACGGCTGACAAAGGGCACGAGCATACCTAGTGTGCCCTGGAATCCAGTCCAGAACACAACATCACGACCACCGGCCACCAAATTCGTTTTCTGGATGCTCGTGGGGATATCGCCGGGGAAGAAGTGTGCCATCAAGCTGAGTCTGTTGGGTGCGCCGCTGAGATACTGTCTCTCGTGGATCAGATGAGCTCCCGAGCCATCTTCATCGGCCTCCTCAGAGGCCTTCGGTGGACAGCGTAGAAGCCACAAATTACCAAACTTATCACCTCCTGCGACTGTTTCGTAGTCAACCATGGTAGCGCAGGTTGTCCAGCGCGCAATGACGTCGTCTGCGAATGGGATAAGTTTGTTTTCTTGAAACTTGTATACCACATAAGCGACACTCTCTTGCACATCACTGACAACAATCCTGCTCCCCTGAGTTTGCAGGCCGACGATAGTATTAGGCATGCGCACTTGGCACTTGCGAAGCATCTGTTTCATACCAAGGTCATAGATTCTTAGATCTGTCCCCACCCCAGCAAGTAGTCGCCCTTGGAATGCAAGGAGGGCAGTTGGAGGCTGCTCGACCTTTGTCTTGTGGATAAATTCAAGTTCTTTCCCATCCTCGTGGAACCGATAAACGTGCAGAAATCCCGCAGTAAAAGATCTGGGATTGACCGTTAAGTCCTTCGCAGTTCCAACAATCAAGAATGTCTCGTCGTCTTGCCCCGCGAAGGGTGCTGCAGTGATACTTGTTGCACATTCATTATCTTCTAGGTCAAGGGTGAAGAGAACCGATTTCGTCGTTACTGGGTCAATCACCTGTATGCATGATGACCAATGCCCAGTTCCTCGGGGATATCCAAATTCTTCGGGTGGTAAGACAACCGCGTCGCCGTTGACCGCGGTAGATTCAGTAAGTAGCTTTTGCCGTGTCGTGGGTGCAAGGACATTGTTCTCAGCCTCAATGACGTAGAAGAGGGGATGCTCGGGATGCTTGACGAATTTGCGAGGGGTGTATGAGAGTGGGATGTTGTCTTGCAGTAAGTTCTTTGACAAGTCTTCAATGGTGAAGATCCTGATGAAAGGTGTCAGTGAGGTATTCTTTGACATAATGAAGTGATGCTAATGTGAGGAGAATTTCTTCAGAAGGAACAATTGGTTAAGTTTGAAATTCCACATAAAAGTTCTCGGAAAGAGCATAGTTATGGGTTCATCATACGAAAGGCCATAGAAAGAAAGCAAATAAGCAAAGGGGTCTTACCTGAGATTCTGGCCTTGAATGCCCACCATTCCCTCGGGGCACTGCTCGCTAGTGAAGTTCCAGACATACTGAAGGCCAGCATAGTCCAGAGGTGTCAGCATAAACCCGTTCGTCTGTGTGTCGGTATAGCCTAGCCACGCCCGGGAGCTTAAGGCTATGACTGCATTTTGACCTTTAACCGAGACACGGAAAAGCTTCGCGGGCTTTAATCCCAGGAATCGGGTTCTTGTGTCCGACAACTCCCCAGTGATTTCGTCAAGGACTGTCCGAAGGTAGACACCAGAGTAAAGTCCGATGTGAAGATACAAAGTGGTCCCGCCCGATGTCGAGTCAGCCATACCCATGATGGACAGGGCCGAGGGCGCCGAAGTCAGTGCCTGGACTGATTTGTTTTCAAGCGTCGAGTCTGGATCTAGGCTGAGAATCCTGACAGTCGAGTCGTCGCAACCGACTGCCAGAAATGAGCTCCGTACACGACCCTCCGGGACACCCCCTAAGCTGAGACATGTCACTGTTCCAGTCATTTCTCTGCGTTCATCGTACTCTGCGAGTGAACCATCTGTATCCAGCTCAAAGTAAACGATTTCACCGGAACTCAAGGCCACAGCAACTTGTCGTTCGTTGGTGGTTGCAGCGACGATGGATCTGTGTTGAGGTGCTGGCCATTCATTGACTCGCTTGTCAGCACGGATATGTCGTATACCTCGGGGATGAATCTGTAATAGAGCGTCATCTCCCAATTGCTGTACGGCAAGAGTAGGAGCTGTTGACAAAAACCCAGTATCCGTTACTTCCTCCACAGTTTCTCCTATGCTCAGCACAAGAGTACCTGATTTGAAAGACAAGATGATATAGGCGTCATATTCGTCTTCTCTAGTCAATTTCGTCGTCCAGACAGCCTCAGGCCTGTCAGGAAGCTCTGATTCTACAATTTCGGAGACCGATAAGCCGTGCTTAAGCGTCTTGAAACTGCTCCGAGCGCCGGAACCGCAGATTGAATAGATCTGAGGAGCGTCTTCGTCGAGCAAGTTTGCAACCTTGCAGTCCATCAAAGGATTCGCGGAGTCAATGCTCTGTACGAGGTTGAGGTTGGACAGAGGTCGTGGGTGAAAATATGCGGGAGAATAGTCTTCAATGGGATCTGAGGGGTAGTCGTCACTGGCAAACTCCGTTTCCTCGTCATCGTCACCGAGTTTCTCGAACTGATAGAAATGGTGGTTACCATTCTCAGCACTCACGAAAAGGAATCCACTTTTCAATATGTGCAGGCTATTGGCAACTGGTACTGTGTCAAAATACTTGATCTTCAGAGCTTGAACCTCTCCGGTGGGTTGTCCATTTTCATCTTGAACCATCTCTACCGTTGTTTTGAATAAATCGCCATCCTCTGTCTGCAAAAGGAGGAAAAATTGTCCTTTCATTTTGTGCATAACACCAGCAACGATGTGCCGTTTTCGTTCGGGGTTCTCGAGTATACCCCTCCTTCGAGGTATGGGAACTCGGAAGGCATCTTGGTTGGAATGCCGATAGGTAATATTGTCTGCTGCGCACACAAGAACACCACTGGGACCATCAGAGCCGCCTGGAACCTGAAACAACTTCGTGGCGTCCCGTGCTACGGGCTCGGCCCATCTGCGGACAACATGATTGAGACCCAAGTCGAGCTCGTAATAGACCAGAAGCTTTTCGACCTCGTCGAATGCTTGGCCACTCGGATCCTGGTCTACCTCAGTGTAGTCAACCTCGAGTGCTGCGAAGATGGGATTTTCGTATCCTACATCCAGCGCTATACAATCAAACACCAGTGTCTGGGGTTTGTGAGCTTCAAGTGGTGACGATATCGTCAATTCAGCTTGAGCATTTCTGTTAAGGACGTAAACCAGTTTATTCTTTTCCACCGAGGCAATGAGGCATGCTCGTCCCTTCGGATCGACTGCAAGGTATTGGCCAGGTATGACACGGCGAATGCCCGATTTTCCGTAGGTTTCGAGGTGTACACGATTGAAGCGGTTTTGCTCGCGGACATATTCGAGTATGGTAATACGCCCAGAATCAGATCCGACGATCAGGTAGTCTACGATACTGGTCAGCTAATGCCGGGAGATCAGGATAACAATGACCTACCTTTACTGCTCCCCGCTAAGCGAAAGGACGCGAGGCTCCTGATAATACCAAAGCAGTCTTGGGTGAACAATGGGGAGATCTTCCCTTGGGTGGCATCGGGCCTGTGTATGGTGAGCTTCGAGCCAGATGCTGTGATGATCTGTTGCTCTTTTGTACCGGCAAATTGACCCAACACTGCGGAGGTGATGGCTGCTGGCGGCTGTATAGTCAAGCTATACATAAACATAGAACTTGTGGTCGCCATGGTGAATGAGGCTCAGGCCGCGATCGCAGGATCGGGCTGATCGGGAAAACTGTCGCGACAACGCCAAATGGATTCACCCTGCCATAGGATGTGCCATGCCAATTTTAGTCAAGATGAACAGAAAATGAAGGATACACAAGAAGTATTGAAGGAAGCGGTAAGAAGAGAAGATTCTTGCACAGTATCTTTGCAAAGTGACCTTCCGCGCCTGCTGTGAAGGCTGCGCGAGTCCTGTGCCGAAAAATGTTCAAGACGCCAAGCCTCATTCGCACTTTGACTCGCCGCCTTTACAGTAGTCTTGACGCTTACCTTATCTGTCTACCGCACATCTTTGATATCAGGGAGACGCATCTACCTGCCTAGAGAAAGTTCAACCTTCGAATTCCTGATGTTGATCCTTGACCCTCGGCGGGATGGATCCGTCTGTTTTGATTTTCTGTAACCATGAAGCGCCGAGCTCTTGTCTTGACGTTGTGAAATCCTCCTAAGCGACGATGTCGAGAGCGAATCCGCTAACCTGCTACAGATTGTCAGGCATCAGCAGCCCTGGCAAAACCAGGCGTCTGGAAAGGGGCCAAAATTAGTCTCAACTGTAGCAGGGACAGGTAGGTGGAGATGCTGCCTGTTCCTCAAGGCCACAATATGATAGCCTTATTTCTCCGAACACACTCGAATGTCAGACCCAGGTCCTCCCAACCTACTGTTGAACTGGCAAGTGTCTTGTATCTCGTTCCAGTTCTCAAAAGTCCGTTTTACTGCTCTCATTCTGTAGCCTCACTTCTAAAATCGGGAAACCAGCATGGCTTTGAACTATAGCGACGAAACTACCACCAAGCTCAATGCCCAAAGATCAACTTGTGGTGCTCGCGCAAGGGAGGATGCCGATTTGCAATGTGACGGCAAATCTGAACAGCGTGAGCACACCAGCGGAATATTGCTACAATCCTCCTCTACATGCAGTGCATTTTGCGATCGATGCGGCAATCGCATTGAAGACATCCGCTATAAATGTGAGAATTGTCCAGACTTTGATTACTGTACTCAATGCGTGAAATTGGCTTCCTCGGTTAATCCTGGCCATGATTTTGTCCCTCTGCAAGGTTCTCGGCGTCTAGAGGGAAATGATCTGAGCAGGCATTTTCGACCCATGGACGAAGTCCTGGACCCGACGACCTTTCAGCTACTGGGTCAGAATTCGAACTTCCCTACGAAAAGCTGCCTCTCATGCCAGTCAGTAACCAATCCTCTCCCCGCAATGGATATTATTCTACAGGATGAAAAAAATCCGCGAAAAGCGACCGAAGACTCTCCAGCTTAGATGGCCGGCTCGTATTTCGAGACTCGTTGAAGCAACCGTGGGGGGCTGTGCATTCTGTTCAATGGTTCTACGCAGGTTCTTCGGTCCAGGAAATGCCATCTCATTCACCTACCAACCGGAAGTTCCCTGGATGTGCAAAGCGAATGGAGAGTGGCGGCGAGACGTGGTGGCTCACGCCATGCATCTCCTTACGTTGATGAAAAACGATGAATTTGTTTTCACTGTAGAGCAGGTACGGACCAAGGCATCTGTCAAGTTCGATTTCAACCGTCTCCGTATCGAGTTGAGTCAAGCTAAGCAAGGAAAGGAGGTTTTGAGTCAAGTCTTAGCAAACAGAGGGCAGCAGTACTTTGAGCTCGATGTTTATGCGGCGGAGAATAATCCAGCAGCAGCCTTCATAAGTAGCCGACCTCCAAATGCGTCACCTGCTTTACTAAGAGGACTTCAGCAAATCAAAGCTTGGCTTGATAAATGCGAGTGGGAGCATGGCCAGGCCTGCGCCTCTACCATATCTCGACTCCCTAGGCGCGTTATCGATGTCTCGGACCTTAGCGCTCTTCGCCTCGTGGAGCCAGCCAACGATTCGAAAGCCCGCTACGTAGCCTTGAGCTATTGCTGGGGAAAGGTACAAGAACTTTCAGACGACGACCGAAACAATTCAAGAAAGGCTTGGTGGTTTCGCACTCTCTGCTCTACCTCGAACACTCCAAGACGCTGTCACTGTTACAAACGCACTTGGCATTGATTTCCTATGGGTGGACTCTATCTGCATCCTGCAAGACGACAAGGTGGATAAGATGACAGAAGTGAACCAGATGGCTGAAATCTACAAGCATTCTACTTTGACAGTCTCAGCTAGCAAAGCGGATGATGCCAGTAAAGGCTTCCTTCTAGACGAAGCAAATCCTGACACTGGCTTGTGGAAAAATCTTATCCCTTTAGGCTTTCCATTGCCTGAACCAGCTGCGAGCTCTATCGACGACGTCTTCAAAATGCCAAGAAAGGTGTTTGGCACCATCTGGCTATGTGACGAGGATCGGGGTATGATGGAATCCTTTCGCAGTCCCGTTGACAGACGTGGTTGGTGCCTCCAGGAAAAACTACTATCCAGCAGACTCTTATCATATGGGAGATCGCCAACCTGGAAATGCGCTCTCAGCATACAAAGCGATGACGGATTCTATCCACATCCGCAAAGTACGCAGCACGAGCGCCGGCTCTCCACATTGCTCCTCGAACATGGACCGCACTTTTCAGAGAATCCACTCGATTTCGTACAAACTGGTCAATGAGTACACGCAGCGTGACAACACTTCACTGGCTTCCAGAGAATACGGATGAGGGTCGACCTCTGTCTGGTACTATATAAATTTGTCTCAAACTCAGACCTCGGAGTGTTTCCCCTTTCTTAGTACACATCAGCCGCGTCCATCACTACCATAGGTCCCGAGTAATTTTTGCTTCCAGCAAACCACCAAATCGCAATGAAGATGGTAAATCCTCCGGTGACCAGGCTCGAGTAATTCATGTTTTCTGCCGTCGCGGGCATGGAGTAAGGAAAGCAGTACAAGACTATGAACACGATCATATAGACACAGGCAATGATATTGACGGCATAACCGACCCGCCCCTTCATCCGGAAGGCTCCTGATCGAACGTTGCGGCGTCTGGTCAAGATGTTAGGAACGATGGCTGCGAGGAATGAAGCAGTTGAAAGGATGACAAAGGCGCCGATGAAGGCGTCGAAAGCGGCGATGGAGCCGACGAATATTCCGCCCATACAGATGGACACAACTCCGCATGCCAGCGTGGCGTTGAATGGGTTCTCGAAGCGGCGACTGACCCTGCCGATATGTTGCTGGCCTGTTACAGCACCATCCCTGGCTAGTGTCCAGAGCATCCGTCCTGCAGTGGTGTAGCAGCCGATGGTGGCGCTGCCGATTGGGAGGAGAATGACCATCACCAAGCCTACGGCGCCGCCGCGGGAGCCGGTCGCTTGTTGATATATATTGCCAAGCGGGAAAACGGAGTCGGTTTCGAATAGGCCCTGGAAATCATTGATGGAGTAGAAAATTGAGATCATGTATACGAGGGCCGTCACGAAGCCGACGATGATCTGAGCTAGAATCGCTTTAGGGAGGTTGGAGCTGGGTCTGTGAGCACTTCTCGTTAGCTTGAGCGTCTCGACCTGCAGGTATCGCCGAGAGCAAGACTTTACCTTGGAATTTCTTCCGCGAGGTGCGTGAGGCAGTCTGGGGTGCCAACAGCAAAAGCACCGTTGAGCATGCCGGTCAAGAACACCAGGCCGTTGCTAGAATACCCAGAACCATTGAACCAATCTGCCCAAACAAAGTTACTGGAAGCATGACCCTTGCCATTGTAGAATGGCATGGTGGCACAAACCACGACCGTGACTAAAAGCCCGCCCAGCATGAAGAAGCAGCCAACCCGGCTGATACCGGCCAAGAACCTGTTGCAAAAAAGGACGATGGCGCAGCAGATGGCCGTGATGATCTCGTAGACTATAAAAACTTGCCAGCGTTGGATGTCTAAATCCGGATGATAGAGAGAGTAGCAAAATAGGACGCCGTTGCCGATGATTGCGGAATTCGCAGACGCGCCGAAGATCCAGGCCAGCAGGTTCCACCAGCCAGCAAACCAGCCGCAGATGCGGCCAAACTTGGGTCCGGCAGCAATGGTCGCCCAGTGATAGACTGCATGACATTAGAGAACACGAATCTGTGAGATAGGGGGCCGAGACGGAGGACCAACCTCCTCCAGAAGCAGGGATGCCCGAAGCAAGCTCTGCGATCGATGCTCCGACGAACCAATAACAGATAGAGACCGTGATGCTTGCGAAACACAATCAGTTCTCGGTGGGAGGGGAGACGGGATAAAGCTGGCCTGCAAACTTACAATTCATAGATGACTCCTGGAGGACCCCCGTTATATAATGCCACCACCTGTGTTGAGGGTCCTTGTTAATGATCAAACAGACGGACAAGAAATAAAACATATCATCCGGATCCCTTACAATGGCTCCGCCCAGAGCTGTCCACGTATTTCCTGTCACGATGCCAGCTGAAATGATGCTGAGAAGGCCAAACTGCCGATCAAGCTCCTGTCCATGACCAGAGATGTTGATCTGGCTCGACCTGCGCCGAACAGTGTGAGACTTCTTTTCATCATCACCGATGCCGACGCCGACCTCGTCGACGGGAACCTTGGTGGAGCTGTCTTCGCCGTTGTTGGTGTTTTCGATGTCCATTTTTGGCACCCTTAGCTCGAAGAATGAACTGCACGATCTCTTCCTTTTAAGTATAGCCAATAGTAGGGGGAAATTGGGATGAAAACCGCACTGATGCTGCCAGGCTTGCAGTCACGATGAATTTTCAACGGGGAGGTCGTTTCGACATAAATAGTAAAGACTATCAAGCTGGTGGGATTCTTCGGCCGGTCAAAAATACAACTCGAGTCTTACCGTTCAAGATTATCGTACCCGTTTGTAAATCATGGCAGGAGTCAGCGATCCTTATCGGAGGAATGAGATATCTTAGAAGGTATTGCTTTGAGACTGGGAGTTTCTCCGATGATTTCTTTCGCTGAAACGGCTCGGAATCCCGCGAGAAAAGTGCTCAACATATCCAGGTACGAAAGTATATTGACCTCGCTAGGCCTAGGTACTTAGTGGCCCACAGATAACTGGGGTCTAAATAAGCTTCTCTAAGCTTTCACTGACAAAAGCTGATGCAGCCTTCGCTGATGCTTTCCACTCTTCCACGCAGCCGAGGCCAAGGCGAGGATAAGTGCTTTTGCTCGCTCCGGCTTGTGGGTAGAGAAGCCGTCAGCGATACAGGCACACATATTGCGCAAATTGTTACAATGTCGATCGCAATCATTGAGATGACTTCGTTTCGATAGGGTTGAGAGCTGTGGCATAGTACAGTGGCATCACTGTTCGCAAAATCTACTGACTTCCAGTCCTCAGAACGCGCGCCCTTCCCGTCGGAAACCTGCTCTCGCCTTCGCTGACCCCTGCCACGTCAAAAGTTTTCACATTTTATCGTGACTTGTGATGAGAGGATAGACTTGAGAGATAAGTATTTGAACAACAGCATGCGATTAAGAGAGTCATGTCAGCCGGGAAGGTTCTTCAGAGACAAAGCTGGGATGTAATTGCCGTCTTTTTCTCTATCGAAGAATAATGCCACCATCTTCATCTTTGATCGACCTTTTCCAAGGTTGGCCATCTCCTGCCCTGCTCCCTACATCTCTTATCAAAAGTGCCTCTCAGTCATTGCTGGCAGACCCTGAGCTTTCGGTGCCGTCTCTACTGTACGGTCCGGATTCTGGACCACCTTCGTTGCTGGATGCTCTGGCTCCGCTTCTGGCCAAATTCTACTCTTCACCATGGACTTCGCGGTCCCGGTTGACGACGACGGGCGGTGCAAGTCAGGGGCTGTCATGCATCCTACAGGCCTTTTCGGATCCGTTGTACACCCAGAATGTGTACATGGTTGCCCCAACGTATTTCCTTGCTTGTCGCATATTCGAGGACCATGGCTTCGTCGGACGCCTGAAGGCGGTGCCAGAGGATGAGGAGGGTATTGATATTGATAGGCTAGACGAGTTGATTACGCAAGATAATCGGGTAAAAGGACGTCCAGGCCTGCAAGTAAGTCGGCAAGGACCGAGGTATATCTGGGCGAGTAATCTGATCAAGCGCAGGAACAGCATTTTAAGAAGCCGCTCTCCAACCAAAAGGCGTTCCAAAATATCGTTTATTGCGTTCCAACATTTTCAAACCCCTCAGGCAAGACCATGTCCCTTGCACGGAGGGAGCAACTAGTCCGCTTAGCACGCCGCCATGACACTCTAGTGATCAGCGATGATGTTTATGATTTTCTGACCTGGAAGCCAACGCCTCTTGGTGAAACCACTCTGCCTCGTCTGGTGGACCTGGACCACATATTGGATGGCGGACCTTCTTCACCATTCGGAAACGTCGTCAGCAACGGTTCGTTTTCGAAGATTCTCGGCCCCGGATTGAGAACAGGGTGGACGGAATCCACAGAACTATTTGCAGAAGGGCTGTCCCAGTGCGGCTCGATTCAAAGTGGCGGATCCCCAAGCCAGTTCACTGCCGCCATGATTGCGGAATTGATTCGATCAGGAGCGCTTGAACAATATCTCAACACTGTACTGATCCCCACATATCAACTCCGGTCTGCTGTCATGATGGCGGCAGCACAAGAATTCCTTGTTCCTCATGGCGCAGAGTTAAATTTGACGGAACAAGACAAGCAAAGGCCTCTACCCGTCGAAGGTGGATACTATATTTATTTCCATCTTCCGGAAACAATCGACGCGGCCAGATTCGCCAGTTCTGCATTGCAGGAGGAGAAAGTTGTTGTCGGCGCAGGTCACAACTTCGAGGTCCGGGGAGATGAAATGAGTGTTCCAGTCCGGAGAAGTGTGCGGGTTTGTTTTGCATGGGAAGACACCGATCGAATCGTCGAAGGTATTTGCCGGCTGGGAAAGGTGCTAGCAAAACTTGTGGCTGAGAGCACCAACTGTTCGTCTCCACTGACTGTATCGGGATCTCATGGCCATCGAAGTCTTTGCGCTCTCACCCGTCCTTGAAGAAGATCGCTCCGTGTGGCGATGCGACTCTCCGAGTGCGAATGACGCGCGGAATCAGGGTTCAGACTCATGCTGACTTCATTCAGAAAAGGTTCATACGGCAAGGATGTGTTGTCGGCTGCATCGAAGAACAGGCATCCATGCAGGAACCTCCGTGAAACCTTCGATATCCTTCAATCTCCAAGCTTCTTGGACCACCTTCCACAAATTATCGATATTGCCGATACGATACTTCAACATGTACGTCCACCATCGGTACCAGACCTGACGTGGGGCACCAACATTCGCTTCACAAGAAGCGATGAATCCAGGCCAAGCGATTGTCGCAGTGGCGTTGAAGCCGTGGCCGGCCACGGCTTTCAAGTCCTCGATTTCAATCAGGTGACTCGCCACACGATCAACGCACAACTCCATTTCATCCGGAGAACATGGTAAGAGACGTGTATGAAGATACAATCGAAGAGCGTCAGCAAAAGCGATGATGTGGTGCTTGGCAAGAAGAAGTGTAATGTTCGTGTCTGTGTCTGCGCCTGAGAAGAAGGTGGAAAGTGATTCGGATTCAATGGACCATTCGGAGAGTTCATTGGAAAGGCTCAAACATGAAGAGATCAGGGAAGGGGGCACTGCCAGAGTATTGTTGGTGACGTAGTAAGAGATGTGTTGAGAGAGAGTAACGATCCGTTCCATATAGCTCGCCAATACTGGAGTGATGCCGTAGGTGAATTCCAAACCATACCCGATACCAGAGCCGCGGTTCCGAGAACTATACTGCTCGCCGGTCCATGGGAGAGTGGGGAGGTCAATCGAAGTGGTCTTTGCCAGAGTCGACAGGAAAGAAGCTATGGTGACCAATTGCAGGTTTATTCGTGAATCTTGCGTTCCACTCGATAATTGCCGCACCACTTTATTGATTCCACCGAGATGAACCCAGTACTCACTCATGGAGCCTTCCATAACCTTTAAATATTCATTCTGATTGTTAGTAAAGGCGTCATCAATCGTGATATGGGATAGCATGCAAAATGTCATCTTACATCCATCGTAACCAGTGTGAGCATTGCGGAGAGAACGGATTCCCGAGGAGGGAAGGTTGACTGATTATTCAATGCCAGGGGTTCCCTGTCTTGACAAGCTCCTGGCAATGCTTTCCGTAGTGAAGCAAATGCCTTGGCTCGAAAATGCCGCGCCAACACATCAAAATACGATCCGTTTTCAGAGTGAGACCCCCGTAAGTGAAAAGCCGAAGTCGCCAAAAGCGCATAGAAGACTGCAATGTCAGGTTCACACGATACCAAGCGAGAAACTGAGCTCGTAATGTTAGGCGCAATATTTGAAGCGCCATTCATTGCTTTTGGAAGATAAATTGTAGAATATGGGTTGTCATGATGTCGCAGAGCTGGAAGAACATTGGCGACATTGCGGGCATAGTTTTCCATCAGGCGATTTATGGTCGGATCCTGCGAGATGATCGGGATGACGTTAAAGGGGGAAGAGGACACTCGGCTGCGCGTGGAAGACAACTGGTACTGCCAGTCGAAGACTTCCCAAGTGTGTACAGTCATGGACCCATCGCTGATCTCATGTTCTTGTACGCTGTCGATTTCCGGAAGCTTACAGTCCACAGGTGCCACGACAAGCTCGAGGGCAAGGTGTTGATGGTCAAAATCGGACTCTATTGGTCCTTCGACAGAAACAGGTTGGACATGAAATACATTGAAGGGACCGTTCGACAATGGTATATGTTTAATGTCGGTGCCTTCATAAGAGTCAGTCTCGGCAATTTGTCGATCGACCTCGTCAAGCTGTAGAGACCATCTTTGGAAACCTGATGAAATGCGGCTGTTAGCATGTTCCTAATCATTTTAACAAGGTCTCGGTCAAGATTATGAGGAAGAGGAACTCTTAAGTTTACCTTCCAAGGTCATTGCTTTGTGTTTAATGGCAGAAGGAGATACTGTGTCTTCATCAGTGATCCAGTACAGTTGCACATGATATCCCCTGCAATGGATGTTGGATCTCTGGCAGCGGACACATGCTGGCCGCGTAGCATCGCACGCGATCTTCCGAGATCGACAAGTCCAACAGCTATAATAGATGTTAGACCCAGAGGAGAAATATGGACTTTGAAAATCACCAACCCCGTGAAGGTCTTGCGTTTGGGCTTCCTCACTCTGACTGATTTCATTGCTGTAGTTATTGCTTATTCAAAGGTTGTCGCGCAATTTCTAATCGCCGATATGCTGAGGGATGAGCTCTCGAAGCGAAGCGACCAAGTGGTTTCAATGAGCTCATGAAAGAATAAGCTTCAGCAGATAGGGCGGGCCGTTCTCTTATCATGCCAAGAACTTTGATGTCTTCAAAGCAAGGTGGACGGGAGATACAATAGGACGCCGTTGACAGCACGGCCTGCAGGATGTTGACCTCGAGTGATGATCATACCGGGACCTCGCCGTCACTCACAAAAATCAGAACCACTGTTGTCATCAGGTTAAGGGTCATGAGTAGTGTAGGTTTCGCTAGCATCAATCGTAACAATGAGCTGCTTGCCCTGCATCTGGGTGAAGAACAGAATACAAAGGTCTTTCGGAATCGAGTGATTGAGTAATATGGACAGCGCAAATAGGTTTTACTTAGATAAGACGGATTACTTCGGCGCTATCTCCACCGGCGTCCTACGCCAGAACAATAGAAGCCTCTGTTTTTCCGTGGTTGTCGGACATATTCGCTGAGGCATTCAAAACGTTTGCTTCGAGCTACGAGTTGCCTGTAAGGTCTTGCATAATGCAGTGAAGGTAAACATTGGGGAGCGGGAAGAGTATCAGAAATCAAAGGCTACAAAGAATGGTCTCTGCAAGTACTCACAGTCCTTCTCTCGGTGGTAGTATTGCTTGCGTCAACACCAAAAGGTGCTAAACGGTGCCGTTCGGAAGTACATGTCTTTTCGACGTCTTTTATGTAATGCGATTTCTTTTGAACCAGAATATCATGACTGTGGTTACTTCATGCAGAACGAAAACTGGACGGCAAGGCCATTGCATACTAGGAAGTGAAATGTATTAGACGCACATTCTCACTCGAATTTTCATCAAGTGGAATGCTCGCGGATCTCTTCCGATCAGCACATATCGCTTTCCTGTCAAGGGTCTCAATTGCATCTGGAAGAAGCCATTATAGAACGAATTCTCTACTATCAAGGCCTGTTCGCGCTATAAGTGGAAAATGGAATGACAGGTGCTCTGTGCAAAAGTAACGGGTGGCAATGCTCTTTTGGACGCCCAGAGTTAGGTGTTCCGAGATCAGGTATCTCGAGGGATGAACGCTGCTCCGCTCAAGTCCGTTTCAAATTGTCAGATTCAGTCGGCTGCAAAACAACTGGTCTGGATAGCGAGTCGATGAGTGATGAAGCGCCGAAGAACACGTTTGAGAACAGCTTGTACCTGGAATTCGAGCATGAATTACAACACTTATCCAATGGCGTCAAGAAAATGCGGCTTGGACAGTACGTTCAACAGTAAGAAGTCCATGATCCGGCAGCCAAGGCTCCCGATATGGTTTTGACTCTGTTTCCTCCAGTACTGTATCGTCGAAGTTGCTATTCGCAGCTTGGGTATCTCCGTCAAAGTTGATAGGATGCTGCTTGATCACATCAACAATCGACCATCCAACAGCTAACCAGGCGCGCCCATATGTTGAGCACATACGGCGAGCAGCATTGAGATTCAGACGATAACGATGAACAGCGAAATGACAAATCCAGCAGCATTGATGGCGTGGTGGCAATATGTGCCTATTGCCACGCATTGCCTCCCCGGTTTGGTCCACCAGTAACATGTCGTTAGATTTAAGCAGGGGCGACGTACGGTCGCAGACTAGTTGTCTTCGGCATCAGCTGCTTCGGGGTACAGTAAGTAGCTGACCAACTTACGGATTCGTGCAGAAGGTGTTTGGATACTCTGGATCTCTCAATGAAATGTGGCCGGCGAGACCTTCGCTGTAACATCCTTGGGCGAACATTCTGACAGGAGTGTGCATATGTTCGAGCGTCGCCTGGAAGAGGAATTCGAATGTTGGGGGTGATATAATTCCACTCAGAACTCGACCCTTCGGTATTGTTCGAAGTTCTAAGTCGAATAGACCACTCTGCTCTGGCGTGGTTCTATATTTGCCAGGTTCTTTGCTTTGTAAGTGATTGAGATCCGAGAATTTCTTTCATCGACCAAGACTTGAATCAGATGATCCATAAGCATCGGATGTTGGCTCTTCAACATCAAGGATCTGTCTCATCTATTGAGAGTCCCTGGTGGGTCAGTAGTAGGAGCCAATGAAGAGAAGAAGCTGACCTCGCTGACGGCTTCCTTTCCACATCAATGGAATCTTGGCTTTGCAGAAGAGACACTAACACGAGCGGGTAGCAATCAGGGTTGTAGTGTGCAAAGATTTTCATTGGGGTCTTCGCCGTGGTATTCTTTCAGTCCTTCAGAACCTACCTTTCGAGGTGTCAAGCCCTTTGACTTATTGTGAGTCTTCATGGCATTCTCGGGATTATCGGTAATTAGAGAAATTCCTCCACTGGTTGGCAATTCCGCAACGGATCGTGATTTGTTGCTCTCATGAGGAGTCTGTTCTTACGGAGTCTCTCAGCCCTACGTCCTGTCAAGCTATATTGAAGAGCTACATGGACTTGATATTGGAAACCCTCAGCGAGCCCCTGCGTCGCTCACAGCAGTGAGGGTAAACAGCCAAGGCTTCGAAGAGACTGACTGGTATGGGAAACCATGATAACGAAAACACACAATGAGGCACATTGATAATTTTGGGGTTATCAACACATTCAGACAACGAGAGCATCGCCACTCGTTGTGAGTTTTGGAAGAGCAGCCGTCAGCGAGTATCTCGACGCCAATACCGCCTTCTTTTGTCCGCTATTGGAGGACGGTGTGTTTGTCGGAGAAATAGAGAGCTGAATTCTGATGCCAAGATGTACATGTTCCTGGCCAAGAGCTAGACTAGGGTAAATGATGAGTATTACCAAGGCATTGATAGATAACAAAAGTCTGGCACCGAAGGAGCACAATATTTGGCTGAACTGAGCCATGACTTATAAGTGTTGAAGGCTTGCTTCTGCTCCTGAAGCGACCTTCCAAGGTGGGCAGTTCTCATTTCTTTTCTCTCAGCCTGATTGTCTAAACTTGAGCAACAATGGCTATCAAAGCGGAAAACAACAATGTCCGGGAGTTCGAGCCCGAGGCAGGCCTAGAAGACGCTACATTTGTCGGCAATCTTTATGAACGGCGGCTCTCTCAAGTAGAGCGAGCCCGCTATGGACAAACACAGCGGGGATTGAGCCCTCGCCATGTTCAACTGATGGCAATCGGTGGATCCATTGGAACAGGCCTCTTTGTTGGAATCGGCGGCAGTCTTTCTCGAGCTGGCCCCTTGTCTCTGCTCTTGGGCTATGCCTTCTGGGGCCTTCTTTTCGTCTGGCCCTGTAACTTATGTGTGGCCGAAATGTGCGCATGGTTGCCGGTTCGTGGCACGATCTTCGAACTTGCTGGGCGCTACGTCGACCCTGCGTTAGGCTTCGCCATGGGATGGACATATTTTTTTGCTGGCGCAATGTTAGTGTGTACGGAATACTCGGCCGTTGCAACTGTTATACAATATTGGAACTCAGACATCAACCCCGCCGCCTGGATATCTATCTGTCTTGTGACGTGTTTTCTTTTGAATGTGGTAGCTGTTAGGTAAGTCAAGTATCCTGTCTACGTACCGCAGCAAAGAAAATCTGATTTAAGAACAGATGGTATGGTGAATCCGAGTTTATTATGGCATCAACGAAGCTCGTCCTCCTTCTCGGTCTCATCTTGTTGACATTCATCACAATGGTTGGAGGAAACCCTCGACGAGATGCGTACGGATTTCGATACTGGAAGAATGGCCTCGCTATGCATACCTACTACAGTACAGGCTCTACCGGCCGTTTTCTAGGCTGGTGGAGCGTGGTACGATACGCAGCGTTCACTGTCGCAGGTCCCGATTTGATCTCTCTGGCATCGGGGGAGATCCAGAATCCCCGGAGAACAATTCCTCGAGTTGCTCGCCTCGTCTTCTATCGACTCGTTGGATTCTATATTGTTGGCGTGCTGTGTGTCGGAATAATCTGCTCCTCACGAGACACTCGCCTTCTAGGCGCCCTGGAGGCTGGCGACGCTGGAGCAGCAGCATCGCCGTGGGTCATTGGGATCCAGAATCTCGGCATCACAGGTCTTCCCTCGCTCATTAACTTCCTCATCATGCTATCGGGGTTCTCATGCGGGAATGCATATTTATACTCCTCTAGCCGCACGCTCTACTCCCTTGCCCGAGATGGTCAAGCTCCCAAAATATTCCTCAAATGTACGAAGTCAGGGATCCCGATCTACGCCGTCACTGTTGTCAGCTTAATCTCCTGCGTCACTTATCTCGTGGCTTCCGACTCGGCCGTCAAAGTTTTCTTCTGGTTTGTGTCTCTGACTACGATCGCACTTATCCTAACATACACGGGCATGCTGTGGACATATATCGGGTGGCATCGAGCTCTCACCGCTCAACAGTTTGATCGAAGTACATTACCGTACACAGCACCGCTGGCCCCCTACAGTGCCTGGCTTGCTATCGGAGTGGGTTGCGTTGTTATGCTTTTTATAGGGTTCGATGTATTTGTGCCTTGGGATACGCAAGGATTTATCACGTCATATTTCGGCTTGGGCTTTGGCATCATTATGTTCGTTTTCTGGAAGATATACAAGCGGACAAAGTGGACGGATCCGTCGACATGTGACTTCTACAGCGGAAAAGCTGAGATCGATGAAGAATGCAGGGAGTGGGAAGAAGGAGGGCTGGAAGAGAATGAGGCCAAGAGACTCTCGGAGATGAATTTTGCTCGCAGGACATGGGAGCGAATGTGGTGATTGTCATTGACGTCGCCGTGATCTCTGTCCAACTGCCTGGCTGGGCAATATGCCGTCTGCTATTCGAGGGCGACTTGCAACGAATCGGCGACTTACGAGGTGCGGGAAATACTGAATGGGGCGTGCGATGCATTTCTGGGTGCAGAATGAAGTGTAAACACTCGGAGGAAAGAAGAAGGTTCCTCTTGCGCCTGGTCACTATGTATCGGAAGAGTTGGGAGCTGGATGGTAGGACGGGAATCTACCAGGCCTCCGCTCGCAATCTTGGCCAGAAGGGCATGTTTTGTTCTTCTTTTCAACCTTCACGGACTAGCTCTGCTTTGGTGGTCTGATCTTTGAATATTATGTATTATCCTACTTTGGACAGCGTGTCAACAATTCCTGTAATGAACTTCGCGTGGTATTTTGTCACTCTCTTCTGTCGGTCCACGATAACCGGGGCTAGCTAGTCCCTCGGCGTGTCTTTCCTCCTCAGTTTCCGCAGAACTATCAAGGGACCCCCCTATCCAGCGCGATTGCCCGAGCCTTGACAGTACTTTAATCATCAGTTTGTTAGATGCTTGGCCACATTTAGGGCAGCTATCATCTCCGGTATGTTTTCCCAGCAATGCTTTGATGAGCATGGCAATACTGTCCACTTCGCCCGCGCCTCTCAACTTGACATGGTGTATACATCCGTCAATGAGGCTCAATATCGCACACAGAACCATCATTTGTATAGCAAAATTCCAGTTCTTGACTTCCCAACTCTTGCCCTCCTGCTGTCCACAATTGAAGCCATTTGCACCACCGCCGGTGCTTGTGCGACCTGATGTGATTTGTCACGCCCACCTCATGTCTCACATGGAACCCACAACTAGCTGCAATACGCTGGGTGGCCGTGGCTATGTAGACTGCGTCCTTGGGCGTGATAATTCCTCCCTCAGGACAAACGAGCCGATCCTGTTCTCGGTGTTTTATAGGCTCCGCAGCTTCTCTCTCACTTTCATATAAGGACCTCTTTGCAAGCATGTGGTCCAATAATAAATAGGCATTCGAAATCCCAATGGCGAACTCTCAATGCTAGGTAAATTGGCCTGAATATGAATCTCCGGAGTAGTGTAAACATACTGCAAGATAATGGAAAGCCTTGGCTTTCTCGCTGGAAGAGGGTTCGAGTGGAAGGGTGAATACCTTTGCCCAATGCAAGATACGAGGCCCTGGTTGCGCCTTTGACAGCGGCAAGGAGAGTATCAGGTCAGCCTAACTTGTATCGGATAAAGATCCTCCGCGGGCTATCTTAGGTCGATGCTGACTACAAGGAGGTCGCTGAACATTAAGCGGCAAAGAGCCGAACACCGAGTGAGCCGCGTTGGTAGTCGACGAAATCCTTTCGCCACTTGCGGCCGGCCGGCCCGATTTTCATGAGCGTTGCTAGCGCCTTGGGCTGATTTCACACCTGCTATAGCTGTCATACAGTACGCTCAGAAGTACCTCCCGTAGCAACGAAACAAGCACTGTTGGACATCAAGGTGGGCTTAGGAGCGCCTTCGGAAGTAAAAGATCAAAATGTACCAGGTTTTGGCCTCCGGGAGAGGAACCTTGGCTACATGTCGCTCCCCACCAGTGATCCACAAAACAACCGGCATCCAGATCCTCAAGCATGTAACAGTCGACGGCCATTGGATGAGACCGATCACTCCCGTCTGCCTAAACTGCGTATAGCGAATAGCTCTCGGTAATGCAAATCAAAAGGCGACAGTCAAAAGCAAGGTCTATTGTCTCAAGATTCCAAAATTTAAAGGTGCTGGTTCTATAATGACGACAGAGTCGCGTATATTTTCGTGTACTGTGCACAGCCTTACATCCCAGTGATACCAGCCAAATTGAAGATTGAGCAAGTGACCTAACCGAATTTTGAGAGCCATTCATCAGTTCCTGTGTGAGAAAGCATCCTGCCGGCCTGGTGAAGAGTGACATTCTCCGCGACCTTCAGAACCATGCTTGCCGACTCCGCAGGACTCAGTTGCCGTTCTAAGTCCGGCCTGATATTTCTGAAAAGTTGACGCTGGTACTCTAGTCTCGCTTTCTCTTGATCTGTGACTGTCAAGAAAGATGTTCAATCAGCTGAAACATACTCCGACAACGATCGGGGGAGAGAACTTACCCTGCTCGCCTCTTGAAACCCACCCAGGAGAGATTCCCACCAAAACGATTTCTTGTTTTTGTAACTCAATGGCCATCTTGGCGAGGACGACATTCATGGCAGCTTTGGAAGCGCTGTGTGGGATGTGGTAGGTCATTCCCACTGCCAGTGTGAGATTGACATCGGCCAAAGCTGTGGTCAGAACGATTATCCTTCTACCTGCTCCTCGGCGGATCAGTGGCAGAAAGGTGTTGGTGACCGACATCATCGCTATGACGTTATGGTCGATGGCATCGACAAACGCAGCTCGAATCCTGGATAGATTCTCCTCCTCGGCTGCTGCGGAAGCAGTAAGAGCAGCTGTCCCATCAGCAACCCAAGCAGCATTTTCAAACAGAACGTCAAGCGATCCTCCGGTGGCATCTGAAATGGCAGATGTCACATCGCGAAGCTGTTGTGGGCTCGTGATGTTGGCAGAGAGGATATGGAGGTTTCGCCGGGTATTGGCTAGGGCCCGTAACTCATCTGCGGCCGCGGGTGTGCGGACGACAGCAAAAACTTCGTTAGATGCGTCTTCGGACTTTTAGATATTGGCGTCAGAATGGTATGTTTGTTAAGTGAATGTAGACTGACCAGCTGGGCTGTGAGAGCAAGCTAGTGTGGCGTATTAGCTTACAATCAATCTCCTTTCCCGATTTGCTTCAATGAAGACTCACTCCAATACCCCGAGCAGCTCCAGTTATTGCGTATGAAGGCATAACGATTAGGCAAAGAGACTCTTGGATTAAAGTCTTTGGACAAAGGATGTCTGATGCGAAATAGTAAATACTGCTCTGTTACTTTTTATTACATCGAATGGGCAACCTTCCTATATGGTATCCATGATCTCGCTCCTGGACGACAATTGCGTGGATGTCTCGGCCTTGCGCTACGACATACTCGCCGGTGTAAAGCCTGGGACTGTGAGCGTGTACCATTGCACTATCGCCGTAGCGAGAGATACACCGCGGAGCAACCTTGATGCCGCGGTGCCAGATCCGCCGCGGAAGAACCACGCTCGGCTTGATGATAAATTACACAACTGACGAGACCTTGGCAATTGGGGCGCATAAACAGAGATGGGATCGGACTATAAAGGACGAGTCTATTGACCATCAGGTTCTCAGAACGTAGGGCCAAACAACAAGCTTCGCAGCAGTTATCTCTGTGCGAACGAGATCAAAAGCTTTTAGCATCCGCACTTACACATGTCAGACAAAACCCAAATCTGCCTGTTTACGGCACAGTCACCAAATGGTCACAAAGTGTCCATCACGCTAGAAGAACTGGGCATTGCTTACGATGTAAGACATGTGAGCTTACCCAAGATCGAAAACAAAGAGCCATGGTTTTTGGAAATCAATCCAAACGGCCGCATCCCAGCCCTAACAGACATCTTACCGGACGGAACTCCGATCAATCTCTTCGAATCAGGATGTATTATGCAATACCTCGTGGATAGGTATGACGTTGACAACAAGATGTCGTACCCTCGTGGAACGAAAGAGCACTGGCAAACAAACAGTTGGGTAGTGCAAATCTCCCCTTTATGACTCCCCTTGCTTGAATAGAACGCTGACCACAAAGGTCCCCACCAGCTCTTCTTCCAGATGGCAGGTATCGGTCCAATGCAGGGCCAGGCGAATCATTTCGTGCGATATTCGCTTTCTGAATTGCCAGAGAAGTACTCGACCGATCGCTATGTGAATGAAGCAAGGAGACTGTACAGGGTTGTGGACAAGCACTTACGACACTCCAAAACCGAATTTCTGGTTGGGGGCAAGCTCACGATTGCCGACATAGCCATTTCTTCATGGGCCAACCTGCTAGGTAAGTTCAGAGAGAAAGAGGCTGCATCCGGTATGCGTCTAATGACTGCTCAGTCTTCAGCGGCCTCGATCCCGACGAGTTTCCCAATGTACAGGCGTGGCAAAGTCGCCTCGCTCAGCGCCCAACCTTCAGAAAGGGATTTGATGTACCTGTTAAGACAGACGTGGAAGAAATCATGAGTGCTCCGGAATCTTTCAAAGCATACCTCAAAAAGAACTTGGAGTGGACACGTACAGGTATGGAGGAGGATGCAAAGAGATGAGCTTGGTATTGGAACTTCTCCATGAGACATTGTCGCCTCTGCCGCCAATTGCTGTGCCACATTGCATATTTTGTGGACACGGCAAATTAATATTACTGTGACTTGTGATTTGCCAAAGAAGTCACGGAAAACAGCAGATCTTTTCAAAAGACTCAATACCAGTTCTCGTGGCTGACCTTTCATTCTCAGTGAAGTCTACTCTGTGGTGGGAAAAATCCCCCAATGATAGAACTCAAGTGTTATCTGGGAAGAGGTACAGTGAATATAAGGCCTCATTTTCTCCACCTAGATCTTGAATTTCCGACGGACCAATATCTTCTATTGCCAAGGAAGGGCGAAACGTAATGGGCCTTTGCAAGCTTTCCAGTATATGGCAGGCATCTCGCAATGAGAGTGAGGAATTCATGGCTTGATGAAGCTCTTCTACTGACTCTGGAGAGTAAACAGGACTGGTAAATACACAGGTCGAAAGATAGGGTTCGGAGATTCAGCATATGGAACTCGACTTACCAAGCAAAATCTGTGGCAGTGTCCAAAAACGGCCGAGATGTTGCAGGAACATCTTCAAGAGATTCCAGGAGCTCTCAAACTTGCTGTTGGACATCTTGGTTTTGGCCTGGTTGGTTTCGAGCTTCGAATGGACAAGAAGCATTGTCATGGCCGTAAAGACAGTGCAGCCAACAGCAGGATCCGTGATAGAGCAAAAGCTAGGATCCCAGTTTCGAACCACTTGAACAGTTCGCTCTAAAACTGATTCCAGGCCGCTCCACTGTGTTAACGACAAATCTTCCTGTTCGTCGCGCTTGGGCATGAGGAGGAGAAGTTGCAGGAAGCTTGATCCAAATAGATTGATCAGTCTCAATGCATGATCCCGTCTCGACTTGTCGAGATGTGGTTGGAAGACAGGATCTCGATACGCAGCTGGTAAAGCTGCACGCAGAACAGTCAATCTGGTCAAAAAAGAGTCCAGGCGTGGTGAGAAATCTCCGTGTGGGTTTTCGATAGTTGCACGGCGCAGATTTCCAACCTCGCGAAGTTGGTATGCATTAAGTAAACGAAGAATAAAGTTTCCATCAATTTCCGGCACATCATCCAGCTGCTTCATCCAAGAATCTGATGCTGAGTGTAGGATATGTCTGATTGTGGCAAGATCGCTCTGAAAGAACAATAGGTTTGTGGACTGGGGTATTTCTTTCCCGCTGATCCAGTCCTCGACCGTTCCAAAGGGTAATGCCACGCAGACGCTGTCCATATCGATGTTAGACGGTATCGCAGCTATCATGGTGCAACAAATGTCCAGAAGGAAAATCGACCACCACAGATACCTCCAGCTTTGAATCTCGTCAGGCGTTGTTACACCAGCTCGGTAGAAGGAGCAATTGGCAGGATTGTCAATTTGGTGGAGGCCAAGCTGGTAACTCAAGCGCACGAGCAGGGACATATTGCCACATGTTTTCCTGCTCGTGGACCGCCGAAAGTCATGAAGAGTGAGTAGAAACAAGGCCCGAAGGTCGTCCAAATCGGCCGCAGTTTCTGATAGCAGTATGGGTAGAAACTCACGGCGTGCGAATTCAGCATAGTGGTCACTGAGTGCTCTAGCACCGAAAGCAAGAACTTCTGGGTGATTAGAGAAGCTTGTGCTCACGGCGATGATTGCCGACAGTAATCTGGGGCGGACTCGCCCGGTTGCATATTGTTGGACAAGGTCCTGTCGTCTGAACAACGGATAATGGCATTGGACATGGCTCGAAAAGACGTCCAGTCTGCTTTTGTTAGCGAATACTTGAGGAATAAGAGCTGGTATATCAGACAGATCTAATTCCGCCCAGTATGACATGTGCATAAAGCCCTCGTCATCTGGACCAGAAACCGACTCACTTTGGTCGTGGATAATCCGAAATCCTTCCCACCTGGAATGCGCTGGTGATGCCAACCTTGGCCGTCGTAGGGGACTCGGCGCTTGAAAGTGTGGTTCAGAAGGAAACGGAGCATTCTGCAAATTTTCTCAGTTTTTGGGACTCCGGAAAATATCATTGAAATACCGGCACGCCTGCTCCCTATGTCAGTATTTCATCAAGTATCAGAATGGCAGCTGCGGACCTAGCTGTACAATCACTCCGTCCTGCCTAGCCCTCGTTGCTTTTCTCACTGAACCCCTTGGCGGACCTGGTGTCTCCTTTTTTTCTGCGTATAGGTACATTCACAAGCACTCTCGATACAACGGGAGCAACTCGGTTTCCCCCGATTACCTGCGACACGAGTTTAACTTGAACGCTGCAGGGAACACCTTGTCTTGGGAACCGTACATTTTATCTTCCGCCTAGTTCCAGCGAGCTGAGCTTGAATCCACGAGGAAGCAAAACCTGATGTCGACTTACCTCATACACTGATCGCATACCCTATCGCAGTCTGTCATCTTCGGTGCTGTGCGAAGATGCCGTTGCGCTTGATAAGGTTCAGCTGCTTATCACAAAAGGCATCAAAAGAAAGACTAGCACACCACCCGATCGTGTTCGAATTCGATGAGCTTGGTGTTGCAGGCATGGTCACGTGTCACGCAATCACGTGTCAAGATAGTCTTGGCACTTCTTTACCTATTCCACTGCTTCATGGCACTTGTGGCGCGATCATAGCTTTTGATCCTTCTAGCAATGAAAAGAGTTCTTTCCTGCGTCTACTAGTTCATCACTTGGCGGTAAAGTCGCAGTAAAAGTGACGTTCCAATAGTATTGCGAGCTTTGCAAATGCAACTCTGCCTGCTGAAACGGCCGAGACTGATCGTGCCACTAGTGGGCGTTGAATATTTGCCAGCGGAGGTAATGAATGGGAGGTGAGAGTGTGGGAAGAGATATCGATTGCACAGGGAGCTGTGAGGTTGAACAATTTGAGACAGAACATGGTCAAGGGGATGTTTCGCTACACCAACTTCTATTGTAGTTGGGCAGTTGCTAGTCCCGGCAAGCTGGGGTTCCGCAGTACTTTTAGGAACGGCCACGGGCACAATCCCAGGATGCCGTCTCGCATCAAGCGAAATGGATTGTTCATGACTCATGACTCCCAACAGAGCTGCGATATTCGAGACGTGATCTCTTCTTCAGTTCATAAGTCTCTCGGCTCATAGCGCGTTGGCCGGTTTGACACTACGTGCTATGTGGAGTTCGGTACCATGCGGGCATGGAGCTTGGAGGAGGCAATGCTCTCGTAGACACTTTGGCTCCAACCCCGATGATCGAGTCCAGTGCACAGGCTAAGGCGGTGTAAAGACCTGGATCTTTTGAAAGAGGTGGAAGAAAAGGAAACAGAGATGATCATATCAAAATAATCCCATACTTTTGCATACTCCTCCCTCCTTACTTGATTCGAGTTCTATATAGCAATCTACGCGACGGCTGAAAGATTTCCAAGAACCAACTTCTGTCGCTGTGGAAGTATACAAAATTCAGCAAGAAGGTCTCGCATACCTATTCGCTGAGACATCCACCACTCTTTGTTCAAGGAGCAGGCTGTCCTCCATGAACCGAGCCATGCAGACTCATGTTCTTGCCAGGGTTTGCTGGTGGTGCAGGTGTTCCCTTTCCTTTACAACGCGGGTCGCCCAGGGCGAGGTTCTGGTGTACGCCTATCAAAGTGGAATCGCAGATGGCGAAGACCGTGTCAGATACACACAGGAACTGACCCGGGTATTTGCAGTCCGTCCAGGTTGAAACAGGGACGACTTGTGGGGCTGGAATGGCGACAACATATGGTGCCAATACGATAGTCGTCAAAAGTATGTTTGATGTGATAGCGTGGAGATACATCTTGTGGTTACGGTGTATTTTGATTGAATGGCTTGGTGCTGAATGTGTTATTACAGAAAACTCACGGAATAGATACTTAGGGGACAGGATGATTGTCTGTTCAGGTCGATGACGTGGGAACTCTCCCAATACATGTACATATCATGATCCATGGCCGAATTAGCACCAGTGAGACAAAGCCTTTTCAGGTAGCATTGTTCTTTCAAAAAGGCCAACCAGTCATGTACGATCTGTGAGTGTTCTTGACTCAATGTGAACAAAGAATGTCCTTTCATCCTGCTAAAGCTAGTATTTGTACGAAGCTCTAAGGACAGTCTTTGTGGTAGCCGGTATGCGCTCGAGGCAATCTGTGGGAATATCGTCGTATCTCAAACCAATGTGTTGATGACGTTGTAACGAAGCTGAGACGAGCTATGTGCAACCGTAGAGAATGTTGCGAGTTCCTTGAACCTAAGTCTTTACCTCTAGGTATAGGTTGATATGTAGTAGGCATGGACGATGGTTGTTCTGTCAATTCCTTGCCTTCACTTCACTTACCAATGCAATAGTACCCACTAGAACTATATCCTCTTATATGTACATTTGGGAATGTTGCGCAGATGTTTTTGAGGCAGTGCCACGAGCCGCAAACTGACCCAGATATTATACCCGCCCTGTTGCGGGCCGATGGTCGGATAGTGGACAAGGCTCTGGCTTACGATGCGGGGAACCTCTGCGTAAAGACCGTACGAGTCCCTCCGTCCTCGCATCGGAAGCGGACATCGGACTTTTGGATTATCCACATCCCGAACCGAAACCATCATCTACAAAGTCCATACATACCACATCGTATTGTCGACCATGACTTCTCCCTATTGTACGAGCCTGGGCTGCCTAAACCTTCAGCTGGAAGTCAAAGAAGATAAGGCCTTGAGAAGCCCGTGGAGGTGCAGAGATCGATAAACCCATCTTCCGACCGATAACCGAATGTGAGGTTCTACCTTACTCGGTACTTCAAACAAGGATTCATATCAACTATCACACAGATCCATAGGCTACCACATGGAAACGAACATTCCGATAGCAACGATATCCAACAATACCACAAGAGTGTGAAGTAGACGGAAACACCACACCTTACGCTTCCTGAGCCCAAGCCTTCTCCTATTTCGGGACCTTTACATCTCTCATTCACACCATCTAAGGCTCTCTAACCGCCGACCACCCACCATGTCCCAACCGCAAAGCTTCGACTTCCTGGTCGGGACGTTTAATACACCACAACTCTACACTCTTCGCTTCACACCAGGATCTCGGTCATCCTCGTCAAGTCCCTCCAGCACACTCAAGATCGTCCAGCGTTCTTCCGCCATCGGATCTCATTCCTGGCTACACCTCACCCCTCCCAGACCAGACGGGACACGCACACTCTACGCCACCGCCTGGACAGAACCACCCACGGTGGTCGCATATGCCGTCCACTCTCCCACCGAGATCTCCCTCCTCGACACAGCCAGGACGCAATCACGAAGCGGCTACGTTTGCGCGAGCGATGTAGCAGTCTACTCCGCCGGCGGGGCTACGGGCGAAGTATTCGTCATCGACCGCGAGACAGGAGGCTTTCTTCAGTCTTCTCAGTCTGCCGCCACGTCAACAAACGGCACGACCGACGTGGCACACTCAACGCCATCAGCACCAGCACCACCCCTCCAAACCATCTCCTTTCTCGACGCCTCGTCTCAGCGCGACGACGGCAGCGTCATGGACTTTGGCGGACTCCGGCACGGCGCCCACTCCGCCGACCTCTCACCCGACCAAAGGGCACTGTACGTAGCAGACATAGGGCGGAACTGCATCTGGACGTACTCGGTCTCGCCCCTCGACGGGCGCACGACACTCGGCGAGAAACACGTCTCCCCTCGGCCCAACGACGGCCCACGACACGTCTGGCCCCACCCGTCTGGCCGACACGTGTACTGTCTACAAGAGCACACGAGCATGGTCGACGTCTTCTCGACGTCCGACGACGGCGTGACCCTCGCGCACGAGCAAGGCGTGCGCATCATCCCCGACACAGAAGACGAGCACGACTTCTGGGCCGACGAGGTCCGCACGAGTCTCAGCCACGGCTCGAAGCCGCAGTACCTCTACGCCAGCACGAGGGGTCTGGACAAGGGCAAGAGGGGGTACGTTGCCGTGTACAAGCTCACGGATGACGGGAGGATTGACACGTCCGCGCGAAACCACAACTCACTCACCAATGGGTCCTTGAATGGAAAAAATGGTCACGTACACTCCCACAAGACCGTTGCGTCGGCGACAGCCAGCGCCAGTGCCAGTGCGAATGCAAACACGAAAGCCTCAAATGACCCATACGCAGGGTTACTGTGCATGTACGAAACGGCCACGAGCGGAGGATGGGCAAACGCCATACAGCCCGGCCCCACGGTCGCCGGGGTCGAGTACCTCGCCATGACGGATAGTGAGGAAGGGTTCGTTTTCGTATTGAGCTGGGACGGCAAGGAGATCCAAGAAGTCGCCAGGACGAGGTTGGATGAAGGAGCTGGTGCGGCTACGGCGGTGTGGTTTTCTTGAAGACTTCTATTGTAAACGAATCAGTGAGCACACAGAAGTAGACTAAACGGCTAGAGACCGAATATACAAATGAAGAGATCTGTCCAAGTCTAACCAGGCGCCATATGGAGAGGTATGACTCGGAGACTTTCGTAGACACTCTAGCTAACCTTATCGAGAGAAGGATATCTGGGTATCCAAACACATCGTCCTTGACGAGAATTAAAATCAATATATAAGTTGTAAATTTATGGCCAAAGCTATCTTCAAAGTATTAACAATCACTCATTGTATCAGTACTTGACAAGTCAACCCTTTTCAAGGCTCGCGAGTCAGCAACGGCTCAACTCAAATTCACTAGAATCATCGAGCCAGCGAGGCCTTTGTTCTATCCAAAACAGAAACTCAACTAGTCTTCTCCGAATTTTGGGCATTGCTCTCATTTTCGGTCGCAACAGACCCATTCGTCCTTGTTCGAGACCGGTGTGTAATCTCACCGTCATGATCAGCCCTGCTTCTCGTCGCATGCAACGCCGCCATTCGCATCTCATTGTCAGTGTCACTGCCACTCGATTCCTCGTCCGTGGCCGGTTTCTTCATGGTCATTGTCGGCGCAAACTTGGACTTTTGTCGTAACTTCTTGCCATAGAGATAGAAACAGATCGGAATGGGCACACAGAGAGCAGCAAGGCAACCCAAGAGCGTGCCAGCGTACTCAATACCAAGGTTGTTGAACATTTGCCTGGCAAATAGCGGAAATCCGGCTGCAAAACAAGATCGGAGAAAGGTGTTGGCGGCGATGGCGGAGGCAGCGCTGTTGATACAAAGTTAGTGCTGTGACATGACGCCGGTCCAAAACAGACAGCTGGTACTTACAACATGAGGTAGGAATCGATAATGTAGTTGAAGCATTGGATGAAGATCGCCAACAGACCAAAGCCGGTGAAAAGACCAGACAATGTCGGAACGATCCAATGCACTGATTCCATGTATCCAGACCAGCCAAACCAGAAAAGGCCGAGAGAGAATAGTACGCCTCCAATAATCACAGGTGGGAGTCGCCATTCTGGAACAGGAATACCACCATTGGCTTGCAATTTCCTGTTGTAGGCCTGTGCATCATATATGATGTATCCGGCCACAATGAAAATACCCACAACCATACCGAAGAATGGCAGGCCAGCAACACCAGGCTTCATGTGGTGAACACCTTGGAAGACTAGTGGATAGGCGGTCAGGAAACAATAGAGAAGACCGTAGATGAAGGACATGTAGATGGTAATGGCGAGGATAATCGGCTCAGAGACCAGAAGTCGGATCGGACGAGAGAAGTTCTTAGTCACCAGTTCTCGGAAGTCGACTTCAACTTCTTCTTGTTTTGCATGGATACCCCAGTTCTTGGTGCGACGTCTCAGTTCTTTAGCTTTCTCGACCAAAACGACCGGTGCGTACGTCTCGGGCAGAAAGAGAGCGACGAGAATCAACGCAAAAGCGCCCATGATTCCTGGTAGATAAAGGTTCCAACGCCAGCCTAGATACGACTCGTTGATGAAACCTCCAATGAAAGGTCCAAGCATAGGTCCCATGAATACCATGGATGAAAAGATGACAATTGCAACACCTCGTTGGCGGTTGTCAAACATGTCTGAGAATGCTGCGGCGACCACGGCCAAGGGACAGGAGCCGAAGAATCCAGTGAAAAAGCGAGTAATCATCAAAGTTTGTAGGTCTTTGGATACAGCACAACCGAAGCAAAACACCGAGAAGCCGAAGACTCCCACCAGGATGGGAAGCTTACGTCCTTGCAACTCCGAAAATGGTCCCCATATCAAAGGTCCGAAAGCATAGCCAAGGACGTACAGAGAAGTGCTGAGAGTCGCTACTTCGACACTTACGCCGAAGTGGGAGGATACCGCGAAAGTTGAGGCGGAGAAGACGGACGACGTGAATGTACTGCCCAGACATGTATATGCCAGCATAGCTCCAATATAGAATCTGACAGCAATTAGTCCTCTACATCTCAATACTGTACTAAGACCACTCACTTTCGCTTGAATGGCCAATTTTGTGGATGTGAAGGATCGTCTTTTCCATCAAATTCAACCACGTACTGTTCCTGCGCTGGGAGCATGGGAGGGTATGGCTTCCCACCTCCAAACTCTGGGAGAGGTTTTGTAGTTGCGCGCGATTTGAGGCTGGCGCCAACAGTTTGAACCTGCTGCAGGCGATGGGTTTCGGTTCGGACATCTTCGATCGGGTGTGTTCTTGTTCTTGTGACAATTTCTGGGTTCGAATAGCCTGCGGTGGCTATCCTGCCCATCGAGGGAGAGGTAGAGGTGCTTGATCCAGACGAACTGGAAATGGCCGACTCCCTTGATTGTTGGCTGCGCAGTGAGCGACGTTCTTTGCTCTCCTGCGAAAACGTCCTCGTGGCCTGCACCTCGGCCCTCTGCATATCACGGTCCACGACATCCATGTTGGCGATTGTTGTGTTTCCCAAGCTGGCGCTTCTTGTGTTATTGATTTCCTATCGCCTAATCCCACAGGCTCATGTCAACTATAGTTGTTTTCAACTGTGATGAGTGTAGCGGGGGTGATAGAGAGTTCCAGAAGTCTCCTCCGTCGATGATGCAACAGTGGAGATTCCGGCCGTAGGGAGTGTGAGCGGACAGCACTCTCGAGATGCGGTGGTTCGATGTGCAGGAATATCTCTATGGCGATATATCGAAGGCGAGAGGTGTTCTGTGATGTATTCCGTACAGAGTGTGAGAGATCGATGCCGAGATATGAAGCCGGAAAAAACGAAACCCTTTGAGGTAGTGATTGATGGTGGGAGGGTCAACGGTTTATTGTGATCGAAGCATGTCATCAGAGTAGCGGCCAACTGTGGGCGTCGAGCACCAGGGCCGTTGCTAGTGCTGTGATTGAGTGGTTTATCGTGGAGATGATGCGCGCTCGGGCGGCCTTGACGACGACCAACGTACGGAAGAGATCAGTGCCTCATGCCCGAGCTGTACTGTAGTTTTCTGTTCCCGGGTTTGTGGGCTGATTACTAACTAGTGACACACATTATTGCAGCTGTAGCTTATGCTTAGCTATTTATCCGGCCAACCCGGAGCCTGGAGACTACGCTGCTTCATGCCTAGAGACCAACTAGACCACACCTAAATAGCTAGCCTATTGAAACCAATGAACCTAAGTAGTCCTCCAGGTTAGGTGTACTGTATGTATGTATGCATGCTTAAAAACTGCGGAGCTAGAGCACCCATGACTTCTCTACTTGGCCCTGTACATGGCATAAGGATCATGTCCTGTGCTTACAAGGACACTGATGCCCACCCAGTTCGATACATACACATCCTGGTAAAACATTAAAAAAAGGGTACGACTCCTCCGACGACCACGTAAGGCGCGTGGCTTGTTGTAGCTGCTTCACTGGGCTGCAAGTGCTTATTGATTTGTGTATGTAGATTCTCTGCCGCTTCTGCCGGCAATCCTACGAGTACACCTGTCTCTCTTGTCGCGTCTGCGAACTTATCGTTCCGAGTTAGCCATTGCAGAATCCACATGAGCATTTTTCGATGCAACGCCATCTCGAGATACTGTCTGTTTCTCGCTGGTGTGCATGGAACTACCGGGTTTTCGTAGACGCCGGACGATAGAGAAGACAAAGGGCTGCCACCACTCTTCAGCCTCCCGTCAGGTTTGCGTCGAGTTTGTTTCTCTTGCGGATTTCCGAAAATCTGGTTTGATCGCCTGATTCAAGGAGGCTGATCTTTCGAGTCAACCCGCTTGGATGCCCTAGCACCACTGGTTCCCATTCTTTGTTTTTATCGTCATCGCCTTCTCCCTTGCTTGGGATCATCTGGGCGGTCTTCCATCGAATTAGCACACTTATTAGTAGCAATGTCAATGCCATCAGAATCCCTGCGACGATGAGAGCTGCCTGCATCGCGCCAACCTTCCTCTCCACGCGGCCACAAATGCCAACCGATGTGGCACCAAACACGAACTCAAGTGACTGGGTCACGGCCATCCCGGCACTGACTCTCGGATAGCAAGTAAAGTTCGTTCTCTGCTCACGGTAACGCATCGAGATCGAATTTCGTACTGGCCGTCCTGTCATTCCTGGTTGTAAGTCGGACACGTCAAAGTTTTGCATAATCAAAGCGTAACACTCGCCGATGGCCAGGGTTGAAGCATAGGCAACAATTGCTGCAAATACACAAGGTACCGCCACGGGAAATACCGGTCCACGGGATGTCAACGCATATGAGATGGCTGCCACAGGTAGAACAACCATTACAATGGCTCGGCGAAGTGTATGAGAGTTCCAAGGCAAAGATCTTTGAAATGTCATGCTGTCGGTCCTTGGAGGATAGTAGCGAGCACGGCTGAACCATGAAGCCTTCTCGAACGGTATTGCCAGGGCTGATCCCATGGCTAGTGACAGAACGCAGAGTCCGACATCAATTGGTCGATACCGGTAAATCGTAGATGTTAAAGCTCCCAGCAGCTGAATGCCTCGAGTCAGTCCTTTGTCAAACAGGGATGGCAACGGAACACTCACCATAAGAATCAAGGTGAATTGAGCATACGCCCACGCCGTATACACAGACAAAACAAGAAAGCCTGGTTGGCGAATCATTTTCCAGCTGAGCTGAAGTCCAGCCTTGATTTCTTCACCCCACCAATATGGTCCATTGCCTGTGAGATGTAGCTTGACCTCTCCACGCGCGACTCGACTGAAGCTTCCACCTTCTCCAATCACTTCTGCCAATGTCCGCCGAAAGGCCGATCGACGTACCTCTGGTGCGATGACATTCAGCAGGAGAGCCCCCATCAACAACAGAAGCGATGTCCAGAAACCCCAATCAACTGACGCACCATTGACGATGAAGGCTCCAATCACAAAGCCAACCGCGATGGACCCAGTTGTACACCAAGTCCATATAGCAAGCCATACACCCATTCCTCCGCCATGTCGTCGAACATCGTAGGGATCTGCCGATACTTCGTGCGACCGGCTACTCTGCAGTGATGCTCCGAATACATCTAGGAGTGTTGCCAGATTGTTGATATTGGCAAATCCAAAGGCAAAGCCAGACATGCCCCTGGCCAACAGTAACACAACACGGTATCTGTCCACGTCCGGAGATCTGAATGATATGACCATCACTCCTTGCGGAATTTGCAGACATAATGCTAATATGATTGCGGCCACATTATATGGTTTGCGACCGTGAAGAAGTGGCAAAGGCCAACACACCAGCGTCGGAATGATAAGACCACAATAGAACAGGACGTTTCCGAAGATCATTCGGCGGTTCAAGTCCACAATCACATATTGTATGGCGGGCACTTCTCCAGCATATATTCCCACTGTGAGTCCAAGGCATGCCGCATTCGCACAAGCCACTACTGCTGCGAAACGCTTGCGTGAGTCGGGCCAATTTCTGGCCACTGGGGCATGATGACAGGTTTTGTGAACATTGATATCGTCAGGACTTTCATCAATATCAACATGTCGGGCGCCGTTAAGATCAACTTTCGAACAGGACACCTAGTCTGGATGAGCCATGTTCAGGCTTCCTTGTCTCGAGTGTACGCCGAACATATTTGTGAAATGTCTCTCGTGGCCTGCCCGAGTCATATTCGAACTCTTGTGACCCCCAAGCAGATTGCCCTTCTCGTCTGAGCCATCATCGTTCAAATCTATGTCGTGTAGTGGTATAATGGGTGAGGGGCGTATGGCTGCGTGCTTCAAGCCTGGGCCCCGTGCCGACTTTCTTCGCAAACTTGTCTGTGATGGTCCAGGGAGCTTGCTTGGTTGTCGGGTCTGGTCAGCTGGAGAGGTCCTCGTTGTTCTTTCATCGTGTTCAGCTGCCATTGGTTCTGGCGCTATCAACCGTAACTCGTCGTCGCCCTCATCCAGGCCAACATCCTTCCCTCTAGACACTTTCTCAGATGGCTGCTCAGACTTTCCAGAGGACAGAGGCAATGTGAGCATCGTGGTCTCTTGTCTCCAATCCTCCGCTCGACCATTTCCGTCGACTATACCCGCGGATCCAGCGAGTTTGACAGCCTCAGACAGAAGCAGTTCCAATTCCTGGAGAGACTTTGCAATGGCTTCGGATGGGTCGCGGTGGTTCATATCGCTAAGTGTTCGACCCTGAGGCTAGCAGTCCTCGTCTGTGTGAGTGTGGGTTCTGGAAGCATTTTTCAGGATCGGTCAAGAAGACTCATCCCCCGGGGTCTTGACACTTTTATCAAAGTGTGATCAGGATCACGAAGAGGTGTGGGATGCTCTTGTTCGTTCCAGCGTTGACAGGAGAGTCAGGAATTGGCTTTCGGAGAGTGTTAAGAATATCAGTCAGGATACATGAGTGCAAATTGCTCTGGGACAAAGTCCAACCCTTGCATCACGGAAAGAAATAGTGATAGTGCAGGGAATGATGCAGAATCGTGGAGAATTGGAAGAACAATACTTGACCCTCGAAGAAATCAACGATAAATTCCGCGTTAAGAGAATTACGGCAGGTCTGTGACAAGCCACTGCTCCTGCCATTCGTTTGAGCCACGTTCTGGTAAGCGTACGCAGCACGAGAATAGTACAGCAATTGAACGCCAGGGCTCAAGCGTTGCTAAGCTTCGACTAGACGTAGCTTGTCTAGGCTTGTCACTCACGGGATGAGGTCACCACAGGGATGTGGCCGGCAATGATGAATGCTGGCCTGGTGAGACCTCATCCATCCTTATTGAATCTCCTGGTCGAGAATATTTGTCCAGTCCACCGTGGCTATTTCCCATTGTACTACGTGGACCTGGAAGAGTGGCATTCCAATTCCCCAGATATAAGTCAACAGTAAGAGAGTAACAAATGATCCTGTGCGTAGCTGCCTCGCAGGAAGGAAAAATTACCCCTCCATTCCTGCCCCAATTAGCAACTTGTTTGCCGCCTCTTTTGAAACGGGGAACGTGTCGTTGCTCCTGCGTTTGATTGATCTCGAACTCCTGCAGCTCAGCCAGTCTCCTTTCCTCTAGATCCTCACTCTCGACTCCCAGCGTTATTGGTACAGGCCGATATCTTTCCAAGATCAAGGGCAATTGATCTCATCCTCGCCGTATTCAACCCAGCTCACACGTTCACGCCGCCGTTTCTCACCCGTCTTAAACATCATGTCTTACTACAACGAACGTTACGGCCAGTCACAAAACTACAATGAGCCTCCTCGAGTTCCTGAGCCATGGGTTGCGAGATGGGATGGTGAAGCGAGAAGATGGTACTTCATCAACCAACAGACAAACCAGCAAACCTTTGAGTACCCTCAACAGTCGTATCGTGACGAAGGCTACAACAGAAGCTATGGACAAAACTATGGTGGTCAGAATGAGGGCGGCTACTATGAGCAGCAACCGCAGAAGGAGTCACATACAGGTCGTAATGTCGCTCTCGGTGTTCTAGGTGGCGCTCTTGCAGGTGCATTCGTGGAACATGAAGGAAAGAAAGTCGGTGAGTACTCTTTAGAAGCATCTCTTAACATTGACAAGGACACTGATCAAACCGTAGAGGAGAAATGGGACGAAGACAAGTACCGCGTTGAGAATGACGTTCGTCAGGATGTCGACAATGTTGAAGACTTTCCTGAAGATGCTGCTCGCTGGGCCGGCCGAAAGGTCCAGGACGTCGAAGACATTCCTCAGGATGTCGAGAACAAGTGGGACAACGCCGTGCAAGACGTTGAAGACTTGCCAGAAGATGTGGCGGGCTGGGCTGGTGGAAAGATTGGTGATGTGGACCGATTTGGTGACAACATCGACAACGCCTATGATCAGGGTCGTGATGAGTCTCGCTACGACGACGAATACCGCGGCAATTACTAGGGACCTATGGCTATAGTCATAAACTTCCAACGGCATCACCCTAGCGAATCCTACGGCTCAAGAGCTTCCATCCTCTCGCACCCAAGTAATCTCTATCACAATTTCACGACTCGCACGCAAAGCCTTCGTGGTCTTGAAGTATGCTTCTCATGAGCAACCAGAGCCACTCAACGTGAACTATCGTGGACGTATCTTTACTCAAGATTTTACCACCCTTCTCTGATATCTGAAGTGTGCTGAGAACATTGGGATGGCTGGAATGATCAACACGTGCTCTGCTTTACAGCACATAACAGCCCCTGAAGACCAGGCACTGATAGACAACAATGAACACTGTTGAACAGCAATTGTTGATAGATAGCTAGGACCTTTTGAACTCGCTTTCTCTGATATGTTGTCCGTCTCTGAAGCCAGCCAGCACCAGCTGTATGCTCTTAGTAAAGAGACCTTGACAAGTACCTACCTACCTCCTTTGTGCTTTGAAGACTGAGAAGCCACGAGTCCTCCATGGAGGCAATGCAAGGCAGTTGCCAGCTAATCAAGGCGGCAGGGGCTGTCATTGTATTCCTTGTATTCTCCCATTCAAGACAAGAGGACAAGGCAGGGCTTCAATCATCTCACCACGCTCGCTAAAAAATAGTCGTTTTGCTGCATCAATATATTATGTGTGCACCTGTTTGATTTATATCTTCCTTCTTTATTTGACGATCCCAGACATAGCTCTCTTTCAGACCTTCGCTTGCAAACTTTACACATATGAAGTTCAAATTGCCACGCAGACTTTGCAAGAAATTCAGCAGGATGCAAATCATCGAGACGGGAACTGCTGTAGATGTGCTCAAAGGGCTGGCTGCTGCCCTCACCGAGTCGATCAACAGCTCCATGCCCTCGACAGCCCTTGACGATGCAACAGCTCCTCTTGTGTCTAAAAATCCATCTCAGCAAGCGAATGATCCATACTGCTTTGACATTCCCCACCGACAAAACGAACAAGACCATCAAGAGATGAGAACCCATAACTCTGAAACTGCACCACTGTCGACAGGTACGAGAACAAGCTCTGAGTCTGTACGACTGTCGACGAATATGGCTCCATTAACTCGAGTCTCAGCGAGAGTCCAAGGACCAGAAGCTGACCGCCATTCACGGCACAGAGAATTGTCAGAGGAAGACTTTGCGGAAGAGTGGTGGGAGATCTGTTCGAAGTCAGATTCGGAGACGCACTCAAACACAGACTCAGACATAGATACAAACAGGGGAGGTGACACCTGTTCGGATTTGAATGAGCTTTCTGGAAAAGAGGATGAACATCGTGTGGCAGACACTCGACCAGAACCTTGCAGGAACTTTCATCAACCTAGAACCTCCCCGAGACCAAGTAGAATGCCAGCCGATTTCGAATGGAACAGGCCACCAAAAAGTCTGCGTCAAAGGGGACAGTTGCGTAAATATGCCATGATCAATTGGCAGATGGTACGCATGAGGAGATGGTGGAGCCTGGGTAGGGAGAACTGATTCTCGATGTGTCCGTCTGGAATGGGTCAGTGGTAGATCCGGAAATGGTTTGGGTTATGGTATTGGAAAATTGACTAGTCTGCGCTATTTGGAGCATGTTTCTAGTCTTGTGCGAGAGAGTAGTAACAATATCTTCACCTGTGTGGTTCTTCCATCCCTTGGTATATATTAAGGAAGATGTTTGGGTGGACAGATGTGTCGTTGAAATCCTCGCCACCTCTGATATCTCCGCAGATGCGGGCTGATGATTGGACAGCCAACTTACAAGGATGCCGAGCAGGGTTGAGAACAAACAATGACGTCGATTCCTTCGTATTTCTTTTCAACGACGACATGAAAGATGTAAAGCATACTTCGTGTTCCGTGCTGGATTTCCCCTTGAACTCATTTGAACAGAGCGGCATTGGGAATTCATTGATTCAGCCTTGTGTGTGGGCTCCACATTAGCATTTTCATTTATTTGTCCCGAGTATTTCACTATTTTGGGGGGAGAGTAACGTGGACATACGAAAGAAATGGAAGCAGTAAAATCTGCATTTGGCGGTGGCGGTAGCGAAGGTGCTGGCATCGACGATGTCCAGATGCCATCCAATGGAGGTGGTGGTGGCGCCGACGACACGCCATCACGCGAAGAAATGCTCAAGACCATCGAATCCCTCCAAAAGGCCCAGAAGGCTCAATCGGCAGCCAACGACATCAAGTCCAAGGCGATGGCGATGACGAATTCGAAGCAACGTGAGAAAATGCTCCGGGAGGCGTTTGAGAAGGAAATGGAGGCGAACGGGCACAGTAAGATGGCCAGGCGGATGCAGTCGGGCACGTGGCAGGGTCTGGGGTTCGGAGGGGGTATAGGTGCCGCGTCGGGGCTGGGGCTAGGCACTGGCCTGGGAACTGTGCTGGGTGCGATTCTTGCGGTGCCGAGTACGGGGTTGGGAATGCTTGTGGGGAGTGGTGTCGGTGCTGTCCATGGGCCGTGGGTGAAGTTGGGTGGGAAGGAGGAACCGTTTGAAGATGCGGATCCGGAGAGGGTGGTTGATGCGATCGAGGAGGAGAGGAGGGTGGCGGCACAGCAACAACACGGCCAGCAACAGCATGACCAGCAGGGGGGACAAGGACAGGAGGAAAAACAGCAGAAGACGGGGGAAGGGAGAAGAAAACCACCGAAATTGGAGATTAGGTCGAAGAAGAAGAATGGAAACGAGAGTGAAAAGAAGCTCGACCGTAGTGTTGGTACAGGAAACGTCCAGACGAATGTGGCAGAGGAATCGAAACCGAGAAGAAAGCCCCCGAAGCTGGAAGTCAGGTCGGGAAAGGGGTCGAATGCTGCAAAGGCATAGATGAAACACGAAGGGGGAGTATGGTGTTGAGCACATGGATGTGTGGAGGTGTTTATGATGTTATGAACAAACCAGGTATGCATGATATGATGAAGAGTTGATCTGAGATGAGCCACGGACAGGGATATATATATGGATCATATGTTCACAGCATCGCAATGTGAAGCGAAAGCATCTTTCTACTGCATCTAGCTTCTTCCACCCTGACACTTGAGTGGTATGTATCTTCGCATCGCACGTCCTATCCTCTCTACAGTCTCCCCCGGCTCACGGGTCGAACTACAAATCCAATACGTGGAAAGTGAATCCTGACCGGCCCAACTCTGGGCCCGTCCCCAATCCTCTGCGGAACAATAACGATCTCTTCGGGCGTGAGAGCCACCAACGTTCCAACCGTCGGACTATCCCTCCCTGTATCGTCTGGAGCGACGCTCACTTCTACCCCCTTGACCAACCCGTTCCTCGTATCAAGAGACGCGTGTGGCCCAGACGGTGTCGGCAGCAATGGAACCTCCTCGGGCGCTTGAGCCCTACTGACTCCCTCGATCACTCCATCCACACCCTCGACATCGCCACTCTCAATCCTAGTCTCCGTAGATGGCAACTCGGCAAAGTACCTCTTCACCCTCTCAAACCATGCCAACAACCCAGGATACCTGGACGGGTTGAAGACACCCGCCATGCCCTCTCCGTCACCATCTCTCGTCCCACCACCAGTCAGATTTTGGATACCCTCGCCTCGACTGATTTTCTCGCCCCAGTCCAATTGATACCACAGCGCAACGTCCGCGGCGCTGGGCCTGTCACCTTCAAATACCCAGGTCTTCCTCTCGCTCTGAAACAACGGCTCAAGAAGACTCAACTGTAGATCCAGCTTGCCCAGATTCTCCGGGATTTTGTGCTCAAGCTTGTCGGCATTGAGTGTGTGACCGATCAAATTCGCCCGATCGGTACCGAAGTGTGTCCGCCACACGCTCGCTGGGATAAGACCCGTCGTGACCCGGAAAAGGGGTCGGTCGGTCCAATATGACGCGAATCCTCGAATCAAGGGACGGTACACGGCGACGGGGCTGGGGTACAATGAACCGTACCCTTGCGAAGAGGGAAAGTAGTGCTCCAATGCCTCGAGGATGAGGGATGTGTCGATGTATATCTATTGTAGTTCATTAGGTTGAACGACGACGGTATTGCAGTGTAGTGGTTACCTCTCTGCCGACGACAAGAACAGGTATCTTGCGATACGTCAAGTTGAAAGATTCCTTGAGGAGTGGCCGTGGCATCATCGATGGGACAATCACAAATGCTATTCACATGGTTCCACCATGAGATTGTCAGTGACCACATGCCTCGATCTGCGTACTGGGTGTTTGTGCGATGCTCTGAATGCGCATTCGAGGGCCGGCTGGAGGCATCACATATGTACTCACTATATGGAATCTGCTTCAACTTGAGTGCCAACCTGGCTTTTTGCGTGAATGGAGAAGCTGGTTCGTTTCAAAGTCAGTCAGTACTTAATCATACAGTATCGTAAATGCCATAATTGCACGAGTACATCTGTGCAAGGGCGTCGTCATAGAGAAGGTGGCAGTACTCACAATCATATCCGAACAACACCACGGTGGGCTTCTCAGCCTCGCGAGGTGCCATGGTCGACACTCTCAAGACTGAAGAGGATATCGTTGCAGATGACAGGAATCCAGCAGATGCCTAAGCCAGATGTACCGTGCTGTCCGAAGACCAAAGCTACTCGCGCCCAGCTACGTCCACTTAAATACCTCAATCCAACTCGGAGGCCGGTATCCGTATATGTCGTCGTTGTCTGGGTCAAATCTGGGAGCCTTGGTCCGAACTTCACCCACGCCGAGGCAGCCACATGGATCACATTGAGTTAGGTATTGTATCCAAATCTTGAAGTCACAAAGATTGCATTGTACTACATAGTACGTATGTATTTAGTACGGAGCAAAGGATAGAAATGGAGACATCTCACCAATGATCACGTCTCCGCATTCCGGTGTCGACGAACCTCGGGCCACCAGGTTTGTCACTTTGGAATTCCTCTTACTGGAGCATAATCGCGTACTTGCATCCTGATTACTATTCTACTCTGCTCTACCTACTACCCTGCACTGCTTGGTACATGTACAAACAGCCGCACTACCGTACGCCCTTTGCTCTTGGCCCTTTGGTGCATGTGACGCCTTCTCTGCTGAGAGGATTCAATCACCAGCAAAGACTCCAACACAAATACGGATACGAATAAAAGAAAGGTACGGATCCGAATGTCACAACGTTTCTAGGGCCTTTCTTCGGCTATCTGCGGCTCTGTGCTTTCACACCAAATCAATCTTTGTCGCACCATCAATCAAAAAAGGCGCCCTGTATGGTGTATACGGCTTGATTCGTGGATCCCCCCCTCCCCTCTCCTGTTGACTTGGTCCTCTCCAGAGCTGGTTCTCCGTGGAATATAGGTATTGTCCACTTGTCGGTAACGTATGTGTCTAATCGATTCTCGGATCTCGTACATAGGTTTGCACGGTTCCATTTGCCGGATCGAACGCGAAGATAGAATCTGTCTCGACGCTCCCTCCGTACACTATACCATTACCATCACTCTCCCCCGCAACGACGATCTGAATCAGCTCCGAGAAGTCATTTAAATAAAGTAAAGGGCATCTGTACGAGTAGCTACCCAAAGCCGGCTTCCAATATGCTGCGTGTATCGTCCATCTCCAATGGTCGTATGGAGCCTTTGATGAATCCAGACATGATCGAACATTCCCCCCCATTACGCCTTTCCATCCTTCCCATGCACAACAACCCTGATTCCCTGACTATCCAACTTGGCCCCTGCAGTGAAAAGATCCCTCGTTGGTGTCGCATCGCTGTCATCAGTCTCAAACATCTCCAAATCGTATCTCTGGACCATCGCCGCCAAGCTCATGTAAAGCTGCGCATATGCCAGATGCATCCCAATGCAGTTCCGTGATCCCTTTCCAAAGGCCACGATATACTTGTCCAACCTCGATGTGGTCTTACCCTCGTCCATCTGATCCAGCCACCGTTCCGGTATGAACTTTCTAGGTTCCGGAAACACCTTCTCATCGATGAGCACAAGGTGTGGCGTCATTGCAATCGGCGTTCCCGCAGGTATAACCCACTCCTTGTACACGATGTCCTTCTCACAGATCCGGGGTAGCCTCGACAGCATCCCCCCGGCCATGCGTACGCCCTCTTTGATCACAGCGGTAAGGTAGGGCAAATGTTCGATGCTCGTCCACGGCGCCACCGGATCGCCCTTTGGTATCTCCACCTGCCGCAGCTCCTCGCGCATCTTCTTCCTCACCTGCGGATTCTTCATGATGTGATACGTTGTTATGGTGATGGCCCAAGCCGTCGTCTCACTTCCAGCCGTCGCAATCAGCACACCCTCGTCAATAAGCCTTTGATCACTCAACTCGCTCTCTGGAAGATCACTGCTCAAAATTTGAGCGAAGATTGTGTCCTTGCGTCTTTTCTCGGTTCGGATCATCTTCATCATCTCAGGATCCGACTTGATCTTCTTGACCTGGATCCCCACCCGCTGCATCCAGGACTTCATGAACCCCACGGGCGGGACAAGCTTGATCGCGACGCTCAACGGCATCGACCGGACGATTGCACCGATAAGGGGGAACGAACGCACAATCGCCGCACTCGCCCGGCCGCCTGTATTGACGAGTTTCCAAGTCATGGCCCATTCCGGGTTGTGGATGTAGTCGTACGTCCAGCCGTAGCTGCACTGCGTGAGCACATCCGTGGTGAGCGCGAGATAGACCGCTTCCAAGTCGAGGACCTCGTGACTGCCGCTTTTCACAATGCCATCCAGCCGCTCACACATGACTGCGAGTTTCTCCTGGATGACGGGGATGTTCGCGACGATGCTCGCCTTGCTGAAGAATGGGTTGAGCGCGCCGCGTCGTTTTCTATGCACCTCGTGCTCAACCGTCATGCCGCCGGCGGTTGGCACGGCGAATCCACGCGTCCACCATGCCCACTTGTCCAACTTGAGACCGTACAACTCGTCAAAGAAGTCCGGATCGTGGATGTGCACGTCGTCGGGATTCGTGCGGATCATGGGGCCGTACTTCTCGTGCATCTCCTTGATCTTCCATATGTACTGATGACCCTTGAACACGTCGTAGTATGTTTCGTGCCAGTATGTCGCGACGGCGAGTTTGGACCCTGGAAACTTGGACAACGGGTGGAACCAGATACGATAAATCGCCAGGACCAGGTCGTGGATGACTTTGGCAATGACCAGATACCCTGCGAGGCTGGTCCACGATTTGGCGAACCCAAATGTTATGTCTTCCGGACCCATGGTGGCTAGACTTGATCGATACACTGGAGAAGAGAAGGAGAGAGAAAATCGATCTAGAAGAATAGACGTGGCATGGAGCTCAAATACTTGAATCTGCTACCAGACGGTTTCACGACTTCAGGGGGAACAAGCGTCTCAATCTGCATAGGCATGATCGGCGGTTCCTGAATCTAGCTCGATGGGGTCCATAATTTGAGGGACAAGGCTGTGGGCATGCGTTCCATGTGGCTCCTGCCAATCGCACTCTATATGGAGTAATGTGTTTCCTCTTCATCTGCATGTCTGAGTACACAGTCGCGCCGTCGCCAATCAGGAACAACAAGTTGACAGGGCCGGAGTATCAGCTCGAGCATCTCTGGCCATGGACACAGCCAGCTACTGCTTAGGGTTTAGTTCCGGGGTTGAGCCGGTCCAGGAACCCATCGCGTATCCCGACGCGCCTTGTCTATGTAGATGTTTATGTACGCAGAAGGTTACAGGGACGGCTCAGGAGAGACATTGTACAGGCTGCTTTGAATGTCTGTTAGGACCGTGGACAGATCTACAGACTACGGACCCATCTTCTCATAGGATTCTCAACCCGCAACATTCAATCACCGCCGCATGAACTGCCGCTTTTCTTCCCCACCAAAGCTGAACAAATTCCTCGACGAACCTCTTATCGGATGCGCTCCAGCTGTCCAATCCCATAGTCACCATGTCTTCTTGTGTAATCTCAATATCGGGCTGTCCGTACTTTGACGAGAGGAGCTGTTCTGTTTCTTGGTCACCAGAGGCCGTTTGACCTTCCGAAGCTTCACCAAGTGGACTTTCGTCACGATCACTCTCGTCATGATACCATTCGTGCACTTCTTCTCCATCTACCCTCGCAACAGCCGCAGTAACTGTATCAAAAAGACGTTCAGTCATGCGATGGAAATATGCAACAAGAGCCACTTCCTGAGTTTGATCATCGTCATCATTCTGGAGGAGGGAAAGATCTTGTTCGCTCTCGCCTTCTTCCGAGTCTGTCAACCCAGTTCGTCTATCGCCAGCAGAAGCCCACCACACCAGAGAAGTATAGGCAACTTTTGACCATGAAGCTGGTTCAATTACTGCCTTATTGTCGAAATACGCCGAGGAATGGGAAGAAACTGACGCGGCGTCGTCGTTTTCTTCCTCGTCTGCGTCGTTTGTTCCAATATGGCACCGTGGATATCTATGTAGCCCCTGTTGAAGATGCACGAAACGATTGAAATCTCGCTCACTGGCCTTGGTGCTTGTTGTTGGGAAGCTTTTGCTTAGCTGGGGCATCGAACGTACTATACGTGGAAACGCCTTTTGTGGAGCATTTTCTGATCCTGACCGTGGCATGAACACCAAGACATCATACAAATTCGGCTTGGTACTTAGCACGTCATCTGTAGTGCAAGCGATCCAATGGCGGGTCTCTTCCAGTTGAGGAATGTCCAGCACTCCAACAGTGTACAAGGGCTTCAGCCATGGTTCGGGCCCTCCGGACGAAGGTAGTTGCGATAATAGGGATTTTGAAACCGACGACAAGATCGAGATATTATATACTGTAATATGTGAGCTTCCGGTAGGGGAACGATTGCCTTGTGCTTACCAAGATTACAGGAGAATTCAACAGGAGTGTCTGTAACGATTAATATACGCCTTCGCAGCAGCGCAGCACGATATACAGGAAACATCAGGGGACCAAAAGTCCTGAGAGCATCCAGTAGGGTAGCAGCGGGATGATGAGGCATCAGTCTATGCTGAGCAGGCATGAATGTAGTCGCCGCACTCATTGACCTAGCCTTTCGGTAGCCGTCAGACTGTTGGTCATTGGCCTCAACTGGTGGTTGGATTGAAGATTCATTTGGTTCAAGTTTGTGTTTGTTCCAGTACTCCTCCATGAGAGTGGTGTCCTCCAAATCATTGATCTGGGCCCTGTAGATAGTCAGTCTATGATGCCAGTATTCATCTAACATCACACCTTGCAAGCTGTTGTAGGCTTATGGCGTGAAGCCAACTTCGCCCTATGCGGCCATGTTCCAACGGGACAAGTACACCCACAGCTAGCATTCGAGCAGACCTTTCGGACTCCTCATCTGGTTTCTTGACAAAGGCACTGAGGCCAGCATAGTCGTCGTGAACGAAATATCTTTGACAGGTTCAGCGTCTCTTCTGTATCCTTGTGACAATACACTCACACCAGGTCTTCCTCAACATTATGCAAGCCCGAAGGCAGTGACTTGAACTCGACGATGCCTTCAACGTGCACTAGGATACGACGTCAGCCTTCGAAGAGGCACTTGCAAGAGATAGTCTGACCGTTGTTTATTGTCTTGTGCCAACCTAGTGTGTAGCTAAGGATCCTGGGTCAGTCCATGCAAGACACATCTGGAGTGCGCGAGTGTACCCTTTGCGGTTGTCAAAGTTGACAAGGAATAGTGCAGCGATTTGAGGGACTGGAGGATCGCTGCCAACGTCAATCCTCAGTTGACTCGGCGAAGTCATCTTTCGCATGTGGTCGCATGTTATGAGATAGATGCAATAGCCTCCTGCGACAGCAGCTTGTCTAGACGTACGAACAGAGTCGTTGCTTCGCAACAATCCCAGGCCCTCAATGGCGCAGGTTCGTTCAAGAGTTGGGGTTGCACTTGGAGGTGCCCGCGACGCACCCTGATGTCACTAGTCCCGATATGTTTAGATGATATAGCGGCGTGAAGCTTTTCTTGGAGGACCAGACTCTACTCTTTTGTCCTTCTCCTTTCATGCCACAGAGAACAACTCTTGGAGAGTCCAACGTGATTTGATTGAACTGTTTTTTGAATCACCGAGATGGCGACAACTATGACCTTTGACTCTGAGCCTCGGCCAACTGCTTCTCGCGGCACACAATCCGCTCACGGTATCATTTTGGCGGTTCTCATTTCGTCCCAAGTTTTGCCCCAGATGTCCATGACCGAATAATCTTCCCTGAAACCAGCATCGTAGATTTTGCTCATATCATACTGGCGATCAAAGTCGGCCAGGATGAGGTGCAGAATCTCGAAACCGGGCATCGTAATTCCCGACTGAGCAATGTCGTCGCGGAGATTATATTTCCGCTCTAGCTCTTTCCAGCGACTCATATTATCATTGATATACGCTCGAACCTCTCTCGAATGATCACTCGGTGGCTCTGACTTGAGACCAAAGTACTCACACAACAGTGGCCACTTCTCTTCCCATGATGAACATTGGGATGAGGTTGCTACATTGAATGCCTCACCCTGCCCACTAATTTCCGGATGCAGAGAGAGGAAAATCGTTTGCTTTCCAATCATCTCACTCCCAGCATCATTATGCTTTGCCTTCCAGCTCTTCATCGTTCCAGGAAATGGAACTACGCTGCTAGGACCATTAATGTCTCTCCAGAGAGAGAAGTAGATGGCCAAAGATGCCGCAAGCGAGTAAGCTGAGTGGTTTGGGGCGAATCCCACCACAATATCTGGCCTCGTCTCGCACCAAGTCCATGATTTGCCTTTGGCATATGAATCCAACCAATCGAGTTGGGCATGGTAGAAGAGCTGATCACTGAACGGCGGCTTGAGCCTGGGAAGTGACTCTTTAAGAGGCACCGGAAGATAGTGATCTTCCTGGAGAAGGAAGCCATACATCTATCCAGTGTCAGTTCAAGCTTTGAAAGATCATACAAATGGGTTAGCAACCTTTGCTCCCGTCTGGAAAGCCACGAATTGGAGGACCGGGGAGAGCTGATCTACCGCAGTGACTGCTCGCACCAGCATATCCACGGCGTCCTGTTTCTCCTGCTCAAAATTCGGATTGGCTTTATAGGCTAATGCAGCAAGTGGTCAGAGCCGACCTCTCTGTTGAAGGTTCTGGAGAAAGTGTTAAACCTACCATAGTAGAAGACGTGAGTGACTGTGTCTATATTTGGGATCTTGTCCTTAATAGCACCGTTGAAAGCCTCTTGAGATTGCTCCAGCAGATTTAGACCTGATACGATGCTCAACTTCCCCGTCTCTGGCCACTGCGAAAGCTCAAGAGTTAGAGGTCTATTGGTCAGGGCAGTCACCTCACCCCAAGTCCCGGCTGCTGGATAATCAAGCAGCAACTGCTTCACGACCGCCCATCCTGTGACACCAGATGCACCGAACACAAGAGCGTGCCTTTTTGTTGTGGCCATTTGGAGCTCCTCGAGATTTAGCCGACTTTCCGAAGGGGCGGTACCAACAGTCTGAAAGGATAAGCAAAGGTGCTGCTGGTAATGACTTGTCCTTTGCAACAGCCAGGACCATTCCAAGCTGACAAGTGTTGTGGACGTTGTACTCCGTAGCACAAAGACCAGCCAAGGGACTGGATTTATGGAGAAGAGTGGTCGGAGGTCCATTTCCGGATTTTGACCTCCCCAATGCCAACCCAACTTTCCATGGGCTTTCGAGGTCATAACAGATTCGAATCGTTGGTGATATGCAACCAAACTATGAATTACTGAATTGTACTCGAAGCAGTCTGGCCGGGCGTGTAGTACCAATCCTGGAGACATGCGGTTGAGATTCAGGGCCATGATGAGAGCAAGCTTGTGATGATGGTCTAGCCAGTTTCGCAAGAAATGATCTATTATCTATGCGCATGTCTACCAGTGCTTAGGGTGTACGTTGAGCTTTGCAGATCTAACAAATCTCCCCAAACGTCAGCACACACCCCAGACCACCCTTGATCGACCCACGTCCCCTGGATGAAATGTGAAGGTCGCTGGAGTAGGTTGTTGCTCCCTGATAAGGTGGTTGGTTGACTTCATATCTGCCCACCATCGACCAAGAAATCCTGGCCGGTTGTAAATGGGCTGGCATCACTCATCAGACACAAGACCATGCCGACCAACTCATCTGCAGTGCCCAGGCGCCTCATTACGTTACTTCCTTCAAAGAGCGCCCTCCTGGTTGGTTCTGCCTGCATAACGGACTCTAGCATGTCGGTTTTGATAACGCTGTTTGGAATTAGCAACCAACAACCATTTCCCCGCGATTTTTTCGTCTACTCGAACTTACCCCGGACTGATCGAGTTGACGCGGATCTTGTGTTGCGCCATCTCCGCCGCTACTTGCTTAACAAGGCCACGGACAGCATATTTCGAGGCAGTATATGCGGAAATGGTCTGGGGAAACAGCGACCTGTGCCCTGCGGTCGACGCAATACAGACGATACTGCCTCCCTGCCCATGCTCGACCATTTTGGCGCAGCACAGTTGCAATGTGTAGAAGACACCATTCACCTAGATGGAGAAGGAAGTCAGTGTCGAAAGACAACCGGAGATCGGCTTGAGGCTGAGGAGTGTGATCATCCCACATTCACATCCATTGTATCCTCAAAATCCTTTACAGAATGCTGAAGGAATGGTCTATCTCGGATGATTCCTGCTGCTGGGATACTATCGGCATTTTCAGCTTCAGCTGTACCAGAGAGGACCTGCCATACACGCGCTTACCACCCGTTGATAGACCCAAAGTCTTGACTTATTTGATTAATTGTAACCTTCAGACCCTCATAGTCCGTGACATCGGCCTTGTAATACCTATGTCGGCCGCCGGCTCGAGAAAGCTGGCCAAAGTATGGAGGAGCAGTCTCATCTCTGTCAATGACCGCAATGTTGGCACCTGCTTGGGCGAGTCCTTTGGCAAACTCGAAACCAAGTCCCCGTGCGCCACCAGTCACGACCACAGTTTTGCCAGTCACTAGAAATCGCTGGAGCACTGCTGGCGTTGAGTTTGAGACACCAGACTGTGCCATGATGACTGTTTGACTCTTGCCTGTTGGAAGACGTCTATGTTGTAGGGTAATTGGACAACTGGATCTAGTTGAAAGGAGCTACCCTGCACAATGCAAGGAATCAGCATGTCTCTGAGGTGCTCGTGCTCTGATGATCAGTGGCTGTTCAAGGTATGGGTTAGATGCTCGGACATGCAATACCGAGCCGTCGTTCTTCGCATTTTAACCCCACCTAGTAAAGCGAATGTACTAACATTGGCAAGCCTTCTTCTTCCAGAAGTTGGCCGAGTCAGGAGAAGTACGAGAGATACACATCTGGATATGAATTTCCTCTCATTGTCACAGTCCATGAGCAGGAACATCCAGAAATTAAACGTTCCAAGGTCTCGTTGACACAAAGGACTCGCCTTGTTGGAAAACAACAGAGTAGGACTCAAGACTGACGCTTGTCCTGATCGCGTTTCATGCCACATCTCGCGATCTTGTCGCTCTCATGTTTAGGCCCATACAAATCAATAAAACGGCGAGAATGGGTCTATAGTAGCTTCGTAGCGCGATCTAGGCCTCGAAATAGGACTATGTGTGGATCACTGGTACAATGGAGCTGCGGCGGGGAATTGCTACTACGTCTCGTCACCGTTCCCTTCTCATACCCTTCATATCAACCAAAGTTATCCAAGGCTGCGACAAGGCCATCGAATCCACACGACCGTATTCAATCCTAGAGGCCCGAGAGCACTAATGTTGGTTGACAGATCAGGGTTCCCCCTACAGATCTGCTGATACCCGAGGTTAGATCTGGTGAGCCTTTCGGAGTTATATCACCATCTACTCCTAGTAAGTACAATCTCTGTCATGAAATTTCGGCTATCATTCTCGAACCCCTCTCGACGCTAATGCTTCTATTTCTCGAGAGTGATGTCGGTGGTCAAGGTCCGAAAAGTGGGCGACCGCCAGTATAGCAAACAATTCCGATCGTACAAGATAAATCCTGGCGTCTGGCTCCTTGTTTCAGTCAGGATTGCTTTCTTTTCCGTATTCCAACATCGTGTGGCGTATACATAGAACCTTTTGAGCTTGGACATCATGGGTTCCCTTGGTGAGAAGACTTATGATGCAATTGTCATTGGAGCTGGCTTCAGCGGCCTTTTCTTATTGCACGAACTCCGCAAAGCAGGATTTTCAGCAAAGATCATAGAGGCCGGTGATGGTCCCGGTGGCATTTGGTATGTTACGCCCGGTACAGCTAATGCCGTTGTTATGATTAACTAACGTTCATAAATAGGAACTGGAATCGTTATCCTGGTGCTCGCGTCGATACTGAAGTTCCACAATATGCCTATTCCGACCCAGCTACATGGTCAACATGGCAGTGGAAGCAGCGTTTCCCTGATCGAGACGAGCTTGCTACTTACTTCGAACACGTTGTCGACGTTTGGGAGCTACGTTCTGACATCATATGGAATACTCGAGTCTCCGCAGCACATTGGGATGAGTCTCAAAGTCAGTGGAAGATCGAGGTCAATGGTGACCAGTACGACAACTACAAGTGCAAATTTTTCTGCCCCTGTACAGGCTTTGCAGCCAAATCATATACGCCGCCATTTCCTGGTCTCGACATGTTCAAAGGCAAGATCTACCACTCAGGTCACTGGCCCGTAGATGGCGTGAACTTTGCCGGCGAGCGTGTCTGCATCATCGGAACGGGAGCAACGGGAGTGCAAGCAATTCAGGAGATTGGCCGCATTGCAAAGAATCTTACTGTCGTCCAGAGAACGCCCAACACTGCCTTGCCAATGCGAAACGATCCCATTGATGGACAAAGAAATCAGTATTTCAAGGATAATTTGCCTGAATGGAAGAAGAAGCAGACCACGACATATGCAGGCTTTACGTACGACTTCCGACCCGGGAAAATCATGGATCTTCCGTTAGAAGAGCGTCGTGAAATATACGAGGAGCTGTTCACGACTGGTGGTCTTCACTTCTGGCTGGGCAACTATGGTGATGTTCTCGCAGACAAGGTGGCGAACGAAGAGGCGTACAAATTCTGGCGCGAGAAGACGCTCAAACGCATAAAGAACCCTGACAAGGCCAGGAAGCTCGCTCCGGAAAAGCAACTCGATCCTTTTGGTACCAAGAGAATCAGTCTCGAGCAGAATTACTTTGAAATCTTAGACCAAGATAACGTCGATATCGTATACACCCGCGAGACTCCCATTGAAAAGTTCGTTCCCGAAGGGTTCAAGACAGAAGACGGCGAGATCCACGAGTTTGATATTCTGGTTTTGGCGACGGGCTTTGACTTTGTCACCGGAGGTCTGACTCAGATCGATATCCGCGGCATCGATGACCAGTCCGTCAAGGACAAGTTCGCGAACGGCGTCTACACAAACCTCGGAATGACCATTCGAGGCTTCCCCAATATGTTTTTCATGTATGGACCTCAAGCCCCGACTGCGTTTGCCACGGGGCCAGTATCGGCGGAGGCCCAAGGTTCGTGGATTGTCAATTGCATCAAGTACATCACCGAGAACAAATACAAGAGTATTAACGCGACAGAAGTGGCGGAGAAGGAATGGCGAGACCATGTGAACGAAGGCGCTGAGCAGGGTCTCTTCAAGGAAGCTCACAGCTGGTACTTTGGAGACAATATTCCCGGAAAACCGCGTGAGGCATTGAACTATATGGCTGGAATGCCTCTGTATAAGCAGAAGTGCCAGGAGTCGGTGAACGCAGGGTACAAGGGTTTTGTCCTGGTATGAAGACTTCAAAGGTTACTTTATTCCTTATCTTAGTTATCCTGTCAAGCAATAATCGCGAAGCAAATATGAACGATCTGGTGCACGTCGGTTGGTCAGTTCGTAATAGCACCATCACCAGGCGCGCTCTATTTGTGATTTTTAGCGCTAGTCAATAGGTAAGATACTCGATTCCGACTAGTACTGGAGTTTGCATTTCTATCAGAAGTCAAGTAGAGCCTCCTACAGCATTTACGATGCTCAAGCTTGTTAACTCGAGAGTAACAAGGGTTCTGTTGTAGAGATGACGGCATTTACAATGTCATTTGAGTGGTGAACAAAAGCCTAAGTGCCCGGATCTCGTTGAACAACTGCATTCTCCTGTGGCACCTTCAAGCGTCGTCCTCCATTCCAATCATCTCCAGTGAGTCTTTCCACAGCCGTATTTCATTGTCTGGGTCATACGTCTGGCGAACGTAACCGATCCCGAAGACGTCACCGTCATCCTCACCGCGCTTGGCATCTTCGCAGTCTTCCAGATACTTTCCTCCTCTGTCCTCCCATTCTTTCCCAACTGCAGCAAGAACAGTGGTAGCAGCGCCTTGCTCTGGACTCTTCAAGACTTTTGCAACCTTCTCGAGGCTCATTATCTGCTTCGCAAACTCCCTATCCAAGTGCCTCGACAGATTCGTATCGATTGCACCTGGATGAAGACTCGTAGCATGCAGTCCTTGGCTGCCGTAGCGGCGGTCTAGTTCGTTGGCCATGTAGACGTTGGCCAGCTTCGATTGGGCATACGCGAGACCATGGTTATATCCACCTTTCTGGAAGCTATAGTTATCGCTGTTGTGAAGCTCCCCAGCGGCACGATGGGCAGATGATGCGACGACAACCACCCTGGAGTGGAACCCCGGGGTCGAGCTGGCGAGTAATGAGGGTTTGAGAAGCTGGAAAAGCCGGAAGTGACCCAGGTGGTTTGTTGCAAAATGCATCTCATGACCTTCCATAGTGAGTGTGAGAGTCTCCATCCCCATCACACCAGCGTTTTCGATAAGAATGTTAACTTGCCCGTGAGACCTTGTGAGGATCTCGGCTGCTGCTGCTCGAATGCTGGCAGAGGAGGTGGTGTCCATTTTGACAAGCGAGACACGACCAGGCTCTAGAATATCTCCAAGAGCAGCGTCTGCCTTCTGTATGTCGCGGCCAGTCAGGAACAAGGTTGCCCCAGTCGCTGATAGGGCGCGTGCAGATTCCAGGCCGATACCAGAGTTGGCGCCTGTGATGACAATAACCTTGCCCTTTAGTTTGCCCTCAAGAGACTGATCACGGATGATCTGCATAGCTGTGGGGCGTGCATCCCCGGGGCCTTGAGCATTTGTATGAGCGGCTGTGTATGCACCCATGTTGAACGAGCAAGACAGCAGATATGCCCAAGTCAGAACAATTAAGAGCAGGTGAATTCATTGCACCGCAGAAATGGGAGAGGGCAGACATGGGATACTTATGCATGAGCAACTCTGGCCTAGTTAAATTAGAGCTCACGGTGGTGCGTGTTCCACTCACCATGAATGGAAGTCGCTCAGGAAAGAGAGCCAGGTCCAGAGTGATCCTCTGGGAGAGTTGCGAGGCTGGCTTACGATATCTAGTCCAGCAGATATGATACGAATCATGCTCGACCGGGGCTTAGTTTCCATCCATCTTCGCTCGTTGCATCAACAACAGCGTCGGCCGCTTTCACGGCCGCCACCTCGGCCGCCCATTTTCCGAAACTTTCCGCCAAGTCCCGTCCATTCTCCTCTAATCAAACAAGGGTGCCCATCTCTACAGCCTTTGATACTATAGCATCCAAGACTGCGATCACCAAAAGCGGCTCTGTGCATTATGCAGTCTCCGAGCGAAGCCACTTCAGCTCGAGCAGAGAGGGCATGCACGTCTTGCCAGAAACGGAAGAGGAAATGCAACAAAGCACTTCCCAAGTGCTCGCCTTGCTCTAAGTGAGTTGCTGCTAATTGATTACTATCCAATCCTCCGACCAGTTCTTATAAGCTCTGGCATATCATCAGGCGGTCGTTTGACTTGGTCGAGGCGGAGGGGGTTTGTGAGCGGCCCATCCTGCTATGGCCCATGGGTTTAATGAAGTAGGACAGGGCAGCAGTATGATTGCAAAACCTATTCTTGCCTTTAGCATGGTCATCAAGTTGGCGAGCAGTTCTTTTCCAATTCCAGGCTCGACCTGTCATGCAGTTGGGCTAACCTCGTGGGAGATAGAAGACATTTGATCTGCAAATATCCAACGACAAGCGATACCTACATTTTGGCCTCTACAGAGTTGGCAGGGTTTTCGACTTACGCTCTCTCAGTCAATGGCGATGAAGCAGATACTGAGACTCTCGATTTCCAAACCATCTTGTTCTTAGATCCAGGCATCTTCCAGTATGGACAAGTCCAATTCCCTTCGACCAGTATACTTGTCCCAAATCATATCACGCGGCTTGTGGGAGACACCAAAGAGATTAGCTCTACTGCCTCACAGTTCTTCGACCACATACACTTCTGGATGCCATTTATCTCCAGAAAACGCTTCTTTGATTCCTATCTGCGTCCCTCGACTCGATCTCGGCCAGACGTTGTTATGCTTTTGCTGTCTCTCAAGCTGATTACAACACCGCCACCAGTCCATCCGAGAAACCCCAAAACCCCTCTTTACCGTGCTGCGAAACACTTCTACCTCGACGTTGAAGGCTCTCATGTCGCTTCTATAGCTGTGCTGCAGGCTGGAGTGCTCTTGGCGTTGTACGAGATTAGGCACGGCATATACCCAGCAGCATATCTGTCCATTAGTGCCTGTGCTCGTTATGCATATGCTCTGGGTATGAACGTCGACGGAATGATAAGAGCTAGTAGTGTCTTTACGCTGATTGACGTTGAAGAGAGGAGGAGAGTTTGGTGAGCAATTATAATACTGGATCGGTAGGTATTCCCTCCTGCCCAAGAGGAATATGTTTACTTGACTGCAAATCATGAAAAGTACTGATGGAAGCTTTAGTTTCGTGAGTATTGGCTGCCCTGGCAGGCCTCTTGCGACCGCAGAGCCCACACTGGATGACCTCCGCCTGCGGACGATGTAGCCTGGGATCAAGGGGTAAGCTGACGACGCTTTGTGCGGTACTCCTTGCGCTCACATAGTTTCCAGGTTGTGACGATTATTGATTCACACAAGATTTCGTCGCCAACGACCAACCATATGAGCAAGTTTGCACTGTTGTGTCAAGCCGCTAGATTGCTGGGTCAAGTCCTTCAGCTAACCTCGAACCACAATCCCGAACACGATCACGATGATACCTGGATGCAGCTAGATCGCACACTGGAGTCGATGCTCACGGCTGCACTTCACGTCGACTCCCCCGACTACGACCAAATCACTTTCATTTACAAGCAAGTCACTCTTTATCGCTCTAAAACCGTGCTGACGCAAAGCCTTGTAGCGCCCTTGAGGCCCTCCACGAGCCCAACCTCTCCCTGAAAGATGGAATGCGTTCTCAGCGTGCCAGGTATGTCGTGGAAAGCATTACGCACACGGTTAGGACAAACCTACTTGAGCAGCAGTGCATGGTTGGCCGTGACCCGGAGGGCGTTTCACCGTGGGGACTGTTTTTCGGTTATCGGATCTGTGTGTACTTTGTGTGCTCCGACCAGAAAGACTCATACGCCTTCGAGATTGTGGATAGCTTGAAAAAGGTGTTCCGGAACATCGACGTCAGATGGAACGCCGCGGGTAATCTCCGAATCTTCCTATACATTGCTACTGGTATTGACTGTTGTTGCAGGTGTTTACCTTAAGCTTCTGGAGGCACACGAGGTCATGAGCAGAGGTTGATTAGGCAACACGATGCTATAGAAGGAAACGCCATGGGTTCATAGACCGTTAGGGAAAAACCGTCATTGATACTCTACGTGCCGCGTGATGCTTTGTCCCTAGGAAGCTGGCCATCGCCACAAAATAGATGAGGTGTAGCTCTCGAGCCTCCATTAGAATATTGGGAATCGACAAATTTACGAGCCGGGGGGCCCTACGCACACTGGATGCGCGTGTGGCGCACTTGTGGTGGTTGCATCATTGTCAAGTTTGCCGAACTTCAGATCGGAACTCATACCTGAAGTCCTAGTTCGGGATGGAGGTCCAAGAAATCCACACCTCGGATTCACTCTATATATCAAATAATAGTTCTAGCCTTCGAATGAGGAATGAACCCCGAGACACGTCAAAGAACCGCCTCAGGTTGGGGATATTGAACCACTTTGAAGTAACAAGATGAGATGTGGAGACTCAACATACAGTTCAACTGGGTTCAGTCAAGGTCAACCACAGTTAAGTCCACCTGTACAGGTGATAGTGTATAGTAGAGCCCGGAAGGATGAACAATGGTAAAACACGTAACTTCGAAATAGTCCTCACGTTACCGGAGAAAAGGTTGTAAGATTTGGGGGCAGAGGAATGAGGCCTATATCAAGTGAGAATCTTTGGATTTGCCAATCTATGTCACACTTAATTTATCTAAGATAAGTGTTCTAGCTTGAATCAGCATTCTGATGTTGTCGCTTACTTTCTGCCCAAGCCAAGGACAAAGTCAACAGAGCGCATCCAGTACTCTGAGCTCTGCTTCAGCTGAGGAAGCAAATAAAACCCATGGGGGAGTCCTTTATATGTGCGAAGGGTGACGGGGACTTTGGCCGCCTTAAGAGCTTCGGCATATGCCAGGCCCTCATCGCGAAGAGGATCTAGCCCGGCGACTTGCACCACTACACAAAATCAAACCATATGTCAGAGTTTGTCCCATCTCAAATTGAAGTGATTGACATTGGAGGTGCTCCACTTACGCGCTGGTGGCAGTCCACTGAGATCTTTTGCTAGTAAAGGACTGGCATAGGCCTCTGGAACCGGATCGGGCATATATTGGTCCCAAAACCAGAACATCTTTGGGGCATCGACAACACTGGCATCCTTGTTCTGCTGATAGCTGCCGCCAGGATACCGATCGGACGGAAAGAACTTTGGATGACAGGTTACAGGTATGTTGAGGATCTGGCCGACCACCCCTGACACCTTCTCATCCCTCGTTTTCTGTGCCAGGACGGCAGCCTTACACGCAAACGTCAGGTACAATTCGCAAAGTACGGTGGAGATATCGTGGCCGTCATAAACTCACAATGTTGCCACCCGCGCTTCCTCCTGCGACGATGATCCGTTCTGGATCAATGCTTAACTCGGTTGAGTTGCGTTTGCACTGTCAGTCTTAGTATCATACATATTGAATCGTATCGACTTATGTTTATACCCATTGAAGGACGTCAAAGCAATCGTTGACTGCGTAAGGATACCTGAATTCCGGAGCCATACGATAGTCAACACTGACGACTACCGCGCCTGCTTTAGCAGCCAGGAATCGGTTTTCGACCTCTTCCACCTCGTGACTGCCAACCACCCAACCTGGTTTCAATGTCAGCTTTGACCAATCTCAGGCTAAACTCCAACTACTGACCTCCACCGTGTGCTTTCAGGACCAGGGTTGTCCCACGCTCGGTCTTCAGAGGCCGATAGATCCTGATACCGATTTTCGTACCATCTCGCACAGGGGCCACTTGATCGAGCACCACATAGTCTCGTCCAGGCTGGGGAGCATTGTCCGGCAGAGGAACCGGAGAACTTAGCCAAGCGGCTTTGAACTCATCCATGGGAAGTTCCCATAATGCTACGAAGTTTTTGTCGATCTCTTCTTTGAACTTAGAGAACTCGGGATCAATTTCAGAGAGGTGACCGTTTTTGGGAAGAGGTCCTTGCCACTCAGGACCACTGGGAACGAGTTGCACCATGATTGTTGTCAAAAGCCAACCAGAAACAATAGCCCTATTCTGTGTGTTGGATATGTAATTTAGCAGGAAGGGGTCGCGAAATGTGCGTTGTATTATTCAGACCCGCTGAGAAAGTCCGATGTCTACCACATTTCCATGGGTGATGGGTGAAGGTGGTCGACCCACAAATCTATCAATCCTTACCGAGGGTCTCGGATACTAACACCCTTTTTCATGACTAGATTCTCCGTGCGCGGGAGTCTGGTTGCCGACAACGACTATGCCCAGCTCCGAATGAAAACCGCGGCTTGTGCTCAGCCTGCTGCTGGAGATTGTTCCCCATTCGCTACGAAAGATCGAACGTTCACTGACACGGGGTGCTGGCCAGACCAGGTCTTGTTGGCTATAATCTGAGAACCGGAGTATGATTTCCGCAGTGGGCCTGCCTTCCGTCCCCAGATCCCCGACCCCAGACAATAGCTTCCACATCGAAAGTGCTAACGCATATGTATCTCCATGCTTGGGTCACACCAGAGCTTCAAAGAGTGGGCTACATCCGTGGCCAGCTAACCAGCTGGTCAGAAATTTAGTCCTCCTTGTTCTGAAACGATCTTCTCAGCATGGGTCACGTCCGGGCCAAAGCAAATAGGTACAACTTTGCCATTGCGTTCTTTGTAGCATTGGGTTCTTTTACCTATGGCTTCAACTCTGCTATCATAGGCTCTGTCATCGGCCTCCCCTCGTTCTACGCTTACTTCGACTTCGTCGCTACCAGCAGCTATGGCGGCAGTATTCTCGGCGCCAGCAACGGCCTTTACGCAGGCGCAGGCTGCATCGGATGCTGGACAGTCTTCTGGCTGCTCGATAGGCTTGGCAGGAAGCGTGCCGTCCAGGTGATTTGCATCGTCTGTATCGTCTCCAGCGCGATCCAAGCAGGCTCCGTCCACATTGGTATGTTCCTTGCAGGAAGATTTCTTAACGGCCTGGGAGTGGGATTCGTTAACACTGCAATCCCGACCTACATCTCCGAAATATCACCCCCTGCGCAGAGGGGGCGGATTGTGGGTTCGCACGGCTTCATCATCTGCTTCTCATACGTAAGTTACGGAGCCACGGGAGCTGTGTACTGCACAAAATCGACTAACTCGATTTCAAGGCTGCTTCTGGTTGGGCCGGCTTCGGGATTTACTATGAGGATAATCCCACTGTCCAGTGGCGGTTGCTCCTCGCATTGCAAATTGTAGCACCCTTGCTGCTCTTGATTGGAAGTCCCGCAATTCCCGAATCACCACGATGGCTGGTCAACAATGGCAGGCATGAACAAGGTGTGCATAATCGATATGTCGACGCTCATTGCTTCAACACTGGATACTGGGCTAAGCTGACGCACATAATCCACAGGCCTCAAGGTCTTGGAGAAGCTCCATGCTCACCCAAATGACCCGGAACATATTGGCGCTCAGGAGGAGTTCCTACAGATTCGTCGGCAGATAGAGCTCGAAAAGTCACAGCCGCACCTCAATATGATCCAATTACTCATGTCGCCCCGATACCGAAAGCGCATGATGTTTGGCTTCTACCTACAAGCCATGTGTCAAAGCACAGGAGTGCTGGTGATTTCCAACTACATGGTCCTACTGTTGACCAACTTGGGCGTGACGGGTTCCATGCCGCTACTCCTCCTGGCTGTTTACAACTCTTGGGCAGCAATTTTGAACTATGTCAACGCGCTCTACATTGACCGGATTGGTCGCCGAAGGATCATCTTAATTGGTCTCGTGAGTCTTAGCATTTGTCCTACCCAAGGAGATGCGTTCTTGTCTAATACAATACGATCAGAGTGGCTGTGTCCTCTGTCTCGTCATGGTGACGGCACTAAGCGCTCACTACACCAACATAGGCAACACGAATAAGGCTGGTCAAGGAGCATGCATTGCCTTCATGTTCTTGTTCGTCACATTCTATGGCTTTGGCGTGGATGTGTCAAGCTACGTCTACTGCTCCGAAATTTTCCCTACCAACATCCGTGCTAAGGGTGTTGGCTGGTCAGTGAGCGGCCTCTTCTTGATGACTACTGGTAAGTTTCCTACACGACTACTCGATACATTTTCTTGTTTGTGATTAGCACGAGACTGACAAAGAATGCCATAGCATACACAACTGCGGCCGGACCAGCTTTCAACAACATTGGTTGGAAATTCTACCTAGTATTCATCCTCGTAACCTCCTGCATGCTGCCGTATTTCGCCTGGAAGTTCCCCGAGACCAAGGGCCTTAGCCTCGAAGAGGTCGGAGGTCTCTTTGGCGACGAGGTTGCCCTCGATCTCAGCCATCTTACCCAAGAGCAGCAGGCCGCTCTTGACCGGGAGATCCGTGAACGTGAAGACTCAAGTTTATCTGACAAGGCTGGAATTGCTACTAAATCATCTGAATCGCCAGAAAACGATAGCTTTGCGGAGAGTAAACACATAGAAGGTGTAGCTTAAGTTAGAGCTAAGCAAGTATCCATAACCTTTACGCACCCGGATCCGGAGGCGAATAGCTCTTTAGGGCTAGATTTCAAGGGAGCCTGGAATTGTATTATAGTACCTACCCCTTCTTCTGAAGCTGACAGTTCTACTATGTTGCTCAAAGGTATTCATGAAAATAGACAAAGCACGGCATCACTCTTCCGCTGTCAGCTCTTATGGTCCACAAGTTGGAACTTCTATTCTGATGAGTAACCTACCGCTAAGAATGCTTGAATATCTCAATAGGATGCCTTCCATCGAATACCTCCCGTTCCAACTTGTCCAACTGTCTCCAATCTATGATGACTGGCCATCAAGAGGATATGACTCACAAGTGACAAGTGACTTTCTGAATATATGGAGTAAGGCTTATTGTTTACTCCTGTTCATTAAGTTCAGAATACAGAGTAGACTAGTAGTATTTTTTCCAATGCTCCGCGATATTGGCGTATTCTTCAATGAACGCTGGGATTGTTAGAAGAATACAAAAAATTTAGGAGCCATTCGCAACATCAGACTCCCTCGACACAAGAGTCGTGCGTTGCCTACTGCACGAAAAGATCCGGAGCAGATGTTGGGTCCATCAAAGCCTCTTCAAATGGAAACTGCAGTACGCTATCCAGAACTGCCTGGTCGAAATCCACGCCCATGAGAACTTGATCCATGTTGATATTCTCACAAGATCCAGGGTCCATCGGAATACTTGCACTCGTGCCATGGAAGGACACCTGCTTGATCGGTGTGTCTCGCCCCGCATTGCTGACCTTGATAGAAGATGGATCATTACGGTTCTGCAAACCGCAAACGCGCATGATCGTCTGGACGATCTTGCGTACATTGCGAGCGACGATTTCGACGCTCTCCATGCTTTTCATTGCGTTAAGACATAGGGTCAGAGCGGCGAGTTCGTCAGAGACCATATCACGGTCTTGCTCCGAAATGTCGGCAATGAATATCGTTGCGGCCATCGTGATGTTGTACAAAGCAGAGGCATTCATTGTGGCAGCGCTTCCATGGTGCAAGTCATATTCTCGTACCAGTGTGGAAATTCGGAATGCATGGTCTACACAGACTCGTCGTGAGTTGATAGTGGCTGGGTCTTGTCGCCTGTACGGGTTCCCAAAGCCGGCGTTGTGCTTGTTCAGCAGGATTATCATGCTAGAATATTGTATCCTGTCAAGACGAAGATGCTTTCAACATGTTGCGATCCTGTAGATAATGTAGTATGGATAAAACTTACCATAGCTGATAGATTGCCGGAGGTGCCTGAGGAAACCATGTCAAGGTCGGGTCCAGGCTTGAGTCCCAGCGATGAAGAGCTGCCATGTAAAAATCAATTTGTTCTTGGAAGCAAACGCTACTGTTTCTGTAGTGGAGTAAGTAGGAGTGATCACTTCCTATTTCCTCATTGGAATCGACGTACAATCTCTCACTGGCCTGGCCTGCCAAGTCAAGTAATGCAACCCATGCCGCAAGCATCTTTGTGTCCCAGGAATGCGCACCTGGGTCAGGTCGGCCGATGGACACATCACTGATATTGATAACGGGTGGTCGTCCGATATACAGACCCCAAAGCCTACAATAGTCAACTTCTCTAGTTGAAAGACAACTGGTGTCAATGTACCTATCGAGGGAAAAGCACCCCCAGAATATCACCTTCCGTACCTCGACGTCAAGAGCCGTGAAGCTCGAGTGTGAGATGCGGGACCAATCTTGGTGTAGGCCCATGTCAAATGCAAGCCGGCAAGCATGGCCTAAACCCACCTATTAGTGATACTAAACTTCGATTATTGGGACCACATGAGACCCTGGTACCTGCTCTGATCCAGCCTCTTGAATCGTTTGACTGGGCACAATCCAGAACACTAAGCAGGATGAGTGACGAAATGGTGGTGAGGTGCGGATTCTGAAGCTCTTGTTCGAGAGCCTCTTCCGCACGTTTTGTAAGGAATGGGGTCTCGCTCGGCGTGCCTTCTTCTGCCGGGATGGACAATAACCTAATATCTGGGCTATCTGAGATCCGCGCAGCGGATGCGAGCATGCACAAAAGCAAGCAATTGCTGAAATAAGGAGACTGTTTTGAATTCATTCCGGCAAGAAAAGCTTCCTTGTGAACCACCAACAACAGATTATGTTGATATTTCCAGTATAGATCCAGGAGGTACTGCTGCATGGCCCATGGAATGTCTTTTTCGAGATCTGGTCCGAATTTCGCCACATCGTTGCAATATCGGAATATGGATGTGACACTTTCAGTCAAATGAAGGCTGGAGGTTGGACCGAAATACCGTAGCTGCCCTTCACTTGTGCTGTTGAGTCGTCCTCGAGCTCCACATAAGCGTGTAATGAGGCTTTCTCCGGCATCTGATTCAGTGGAAGATCGCGCGAGCCCCTTCCCTGTAGTGTTTGATCGGTCTGTGCCCGCTGAAGGGGACACTGACGTATCTGAGGTCTGTGGGGATGGCGCAACCTGATAACCCTGCTCGTGACGAATGGTCGGATCTAGTGGCGGTGGTACTGGTGAGAACAATTCTCTAGGTGATTGGCGAGGAGAGCCATCACCAGGGCGCTGCTCTCGTTCTGGTGACAACGGCTGATTAAGACGATGTTGCTGCAGTTCTGAGACCATCGTTCTGAGTTCGGTGATTTGATTTTCGAGCAGAACTATAGATTCCTTGGTATATCGACTGACAGGGTTCAGTACATCTTGGACGGCCTAAAGGGTAAAGCAGATTTCCACATACACTCGACGCTCATCTCGTTCTGGAAGTCGACAGACAATATTGAGCGACCTGCATCTTTCACAGACTCCATCCACTCTTTCGCACTGTGTCCAGGTGTTAGAGTAAGTTTGTGCAATTTCGCATCCCTCTTTCTAAACGTTACCTTTATCTTCTTAGGGCGACAATTGAGACATGCCAGCTCCTTTGAACTCCTAGGCTGTAGCTTTTTGCGCTTCGAGGGCTGCTTCTTCTTTAGAGGTTCGTTCTCCTTGTTCGCTGGCTGCTTGTAATCAATTGGAGAGGCCATCGGTGAGGGAAGAATCGATTGTACAGGTCAAATGAGGGTTCAGGGACCGGTTCAGGACCAAATAGTGAGATTTTGGGTTATTAAGCACTTTCAACCAGCAAGTTTGTGACGAACGACGAAGTGGCCGGTCTGTTGGATGATACAAAGCTATCATAAAGTGAAGATTCTGGCAACTCTTTCAAGAAATCACCCCTCGGCGAGGGCGGGGGTCATGGAGATGTTGCTGACGAGCACTTGTGTTCTTGTTCGCTCATAAGGCCTCCGGATGCCCGGTTAGAGGATTAAATCCTAAGTAGTAGATAGATTTAGATTCTTTCTCCAGACTACGAGGCGGCTTGTCTCTTGTGTAAGTCGGGGCTGATGCGGGCACTGTGGAGACAAGGGGCTCGGAGATCAATGACCGGTATGAGAGGATGGCGAAACAACCGCAAGCTTTTGCTCTGCTCAGATGAGCTGCCAGAGGCCTCGGCCGGTTGCCTTCGATTCTCGATATCCCTTGTTACCACCCTACTAATGAATTCTCATATTATGCCTACTGTGAATGGCTCTGGCCAGAAGAGACCATTTGCCGCGCCGTCGTAACTCAGCGAGAAGTATTAGCCAGGCGCTGGGCTTCTGGCCCATCTTGTCATCCATACAGACAACATCCTCTTGACCAGTCCCGACCCTATAATTCGAGGCACATATCTCATACTCTCACTGTCCTCTTGTGCGTTGCGTGTTTCGTAACTCAAATGGTTTTGTCGCTCTATCTTGCCGCCATAGCTGCGTTCCCAGAAGTCTACCAGTTTGACGGCTGGGCAAGTTCGGACCGCCTCTTCTACGCCGTGTGAGTCGGCATAGGATTTCAACTTCTCAATCCATTCGGCAAAAGAGACGGCCTGGAAATCAAGGCCAAAACTCGCGAGCTCAGGCAGCAGATCTTGAGTCCACGAGAACGTGCTTGGATTGCACATGTTGTAGACCAGATGTCTGGGAGATTTGGTTGCAGACAAGCTAATCTGGACTATAGCATTTGCTAGAGTGTCAACAGGCAACCACGAGCATTTCTGACACAATAAGAATCAGTCAAAGCGTTGCCAGCTGACGTTTTTAGACTTACCATCTCTAGGGTAGGAAGACAGCCTAAAGCCAGCGCCGAACGAATGATCATAGGAGGGGCTTCGCTGTCGTTCCAGATCCCTTCCTTGGTGTCCCCGATAATTTGACCAATACGAAGAATAGACGCGGATGCGTCAAAATTCTCGACAGCATTCTGGACGATGTATTCGGCTACTAGCTTAGACTGGGTGTATCCCGTACTGATGCCCTGCCTGAAATCCATGATTGGTAATTCTGCCACATTACGCTGACCGATTGTGTTCAAAGCCACCCCCATGGAAGAACCGAACAACAGTCGTGCTGGCTGCATGCTGGCGACATCCAAGGAAAGCTGAATGAGATCTCGCACATCTTTCAGATGTGGATAAAAGGCCATCAAGGGGAGGTGAAAGTTGACCGGCCAGGCTGCGTGGATGATGTGAGTTAACTTGTCGAGTATCTCTTCACGGGTTGTTTCTTGCAAGCTTTCTATTAGCCTTCCAGGCACATAGGGTAAGATCCTGACTTTTTCATGCGCAATTTCAGGATATTCTAACTTGCGTTCACCAAATGACGCCTGGAGATGATCGAGAGGATTGTTTCCACGGATTGCACAATAAATGATATCCACGTCTGAACGTGCGAGTAAAACAGACAAAACATGTACCCCTAAAGAGCCTGTGGCTCCAGTGAGAATCTGTATACCCGTAAGTATGTCTGCGAGGGATCATGACTTCAGGTAAATACCCACAATAGTCTTTTTACTGGGCATAGTCGATGTTAGTTGAGAATTGCGTCGACGCAAAACGCGGAACTCTTCCACCATGTTAGACATGGTAGCTAACGTTGAATCAGTCTGTGTCTCGCCGAACTGGGTGTTGGTCGTCGCTTTTCGCGAGTTCGTAGCAGTCTTGATGTGGGCTGCGAGGTGCCGGATATTCCCAGAGGTGAAAACATCATTCAGTCCCAGCTGCAGGTGTACACCTGTTTGGCTCACTTCTCTAGTGAGGGCGCTTTTAAGTTTGAGTGCGAGCAGACTATCCACGCCAGCAGCCATGAAATCATCGTCAATGCTTGTGATGAGCATGCCATGCTTCTGGGCAAAGTCAAAGAGAAATCGTTGCCAATGGGTATCCTCATGTGTCACAAGAGAATCTGAACTCTTGGCTTCGTGCTCAAAGAATTGATTCACGAGACGTTGTAAGTCTCGTTTGAGAATTTTTCCTGAAGTTGTTTTTGGCCAGTCTTCCAGACCTAGTTCGCCCAGAGTTAAGACACAGTTCAAGGAGTATGCAGCGCCCATGGTTTGTAGAACGTGTTCCTTTACCCTTGATGAGAACCCCCGGTCATCACCAGAATACTTCAAGATTGCGACCGGGACTTCACCTGCCTCTTCATCTGGTATGCCTATGACTTGGGACTAAAAACAATGTTAGGGAGGCAGAGCGACGAACAGATCGTATGCACACTTACGTCGATACCCGTACCCTCCGAGATTATCGCCTCCACGGCGGCCGAAGCTATATTCATACCACCCCGAATGATCATGTCTATGTCATCATTAACGTACAAAGTCCACGACGAGACGTATCTTCTTGCCCACCTTTATATCGTCCCACTATGGCAATTCTGCCATCGGGCATCATGACGGCTTGATCGCCGCAGCGATACCACACTTCCTCGTTTTCTATGAAGAAGGAGTCCTTGCCTTGGTCACCGAGATAGCTTTTGATCCGCTGATGTCCGCCTTGTACGAGCTCTCCAGGCACACCACGTGGAATAGGGTATGTATTGGAGGGATCACATATTCGGACCTTGCATCCTGGATTCACATAGCCGGAGTAGACTGGATCTTCCGAGCTGACAGGCACTTCAGTCAAGGTTTCGCTACACACCGAAGTGCCTTCGGTCATACCAAAGAAAGGGCTGAGTTTTCGACACTTGATTCTGAAAAACGCATTTTTCACATGGGAGCGCAGTATCTTGCTCCCACCCACGATCAGATGATCAAGCCCTGGATGATAAGGATTCTGGAGTAACGGACTCCATGCCAGAAGATCGATCATCGATGGAACAACCAACATATCTGTATATGTGCCACTACTCACAGCCGCAGCAATTGATTCGGCTTCAAATTCAGCTTGAACGTGCGTCACACATCCCCCGGCCACCAAATAGGTAAGTGTCCACAGACTTCCAACGATGGAGTTCATTGGGAGTATGTGGAGCCAGGATCGTCGATGATCTAGCCTAAATGTTTCTTGCCAGGATCTCATGTTGTAGACGAATGACAAATTCGTATGTGGTGCAGCTTTAGGTAGTGATGTTGTTCCTGACGTGAAGCCAATGTATACGATATCATCCTGAGATCGAGAAACGGCGTCCAGCAAAGAGCTGACCTCGTTAAAGTTCTCAAAAGTGACAGAGTCATCTATCAGCTGGCAGAAGGATAGATAACCCGGTCGATGAACGTGGTCGTCGAGCACAACCTTGACCTGCATATCACGCATCAAATCTGGCACACTGTTCTCCAAGTCTTCTACTATGCTCGCATTGTCAATAATGATCGCTTTTGCGTGTGTGAGCGTGAGCATGTGACGGATTTCTTTGGTATTCTTGGGCGATCTCAGACTTATTGGAGAGAATGGACAATTCAATTTCGTTGCCGCCCGCAGAACAAGATGAAACTCTGACCGGCCCCCGAGAATCACAGCAATAGTCGAACGAGGCCGTAATCCTTGTTTGTACAAGGACACTGCCAGTAGATCCGCCCCATGTTGCAGATTTGAATGTGTCCACAGCAGGCTCTCAGACTGCTTCAGGTTCTTTGCGATACTGGTGTGATTTGCTATGGATGGCAAATGGTCTGGTAATTGATGCTTGCATATTATCGCTGTTCTCTGTCCGTGCTTACGGACGGACGATAGTATCAGGTGATGTAGTATTGGTATCGGAACACTGATGTCGCGACCGACGCTCTCGGAGAGTTCAACATGTTGGCCCATCTTGATAAATCATACTCACCAGGCAGGAATGCTTATACCCAAGTTGTCATACATGACATAAAATAGATGCGCTGATAACATTGCATGTGGAGGCTAGTTGTTAGAGCGGGGAGGCTGAAGGTCAATTTGTATTGACCGATATCGTACAAGAGACCTTGGACATATTCCAGACCCTCAAACATTCTTTCAATATGCTAGAGCTGTTCCAGGACTGAAGCTCTCAGAGGAAGGTTTCCACCTTTAGTAACGGAGAATCACTGCCGAGGGCATCGCGGGAACTTGAATCCCGAACAAGCTACTCATCGTGAGTTAAGCCTTGCTGTTTAAAACACCCTACAAACTTGGCCCATTGGATCCATTCTTTCCTCGATGCATAAAAAGCTTTCCGGAGAATGGGTTTCCGAAATCTTTCGGCTGTGCCTCATGTCTGACAAAGATGATGGGCTCATTACAAAGGGTGGGAAACTGTGTTCTGTGCTCGATCTAAACCCGTGGCGCTATAGAATTGGGAAGAGTCTGTATTTCATTGACACCTTTTTGGGCACCTTACATGCGGCCTGCAACCCGACAAGCTTGACATACTAAGGTCTCTACCATCATGGCGTCGTCACCATTCTTGCTACGCATCCTGTCGAAACCTGCAGATGGCAACGTTGATGCTTGGAGTGAATGGTACGCGTCGGAAGGACTACCTACCTTGATAAGCAAGATTCCAGTTTCCCGTGCCTTCTTTTATCATGCGTACAATGACTTTGAGCTGAAGACCAAGACACCGCTGGAGGGGAGACAAACACGACTGCACAGTGTCGAACTGGCACACTCTGATCTCGAGCCGCCCAACGACAAGACCTGTCTAGCAATGTGCCAACTCGACTCCATGGACTCAGTACAAGGGATTTTCAGTCTCAGTGATCTGACAAGGGATCTTACCCACGCCACAGTATCGGATATCAGAGTCTATAAACTCATTGAAGATTTTGATCCCAAAGGAATTGGTCACCGTGAGTGAAAGCAAAGCATGTAGTGCGGCTCCACCGTTCTCTGCCGATCAGCTGATTGCAGATTCTGTACAGTGTGTCCACCATTCATCCTGAACGTTCAAAACGAGCCTGCCGATGCCGATGATTACAACAAGTTCTACCATCAGGAGCATCTGCATATGCTCAATAAAGTACCTGGGTATCGGCGATCTCAACGATACGAATTGATCAAAGGCCACGACGCATCATCTTCAGAGGCGCCGAGATTCATGGCTGTTCATGAATGGGACCATCTTGATGCTCTCGATGGACCGGAGCTGCGGGAGGCCGATGCGAGTCCCAACACACACCGTGTCTTTGGGAATGCCAAGCGCGTCAACATCCGGGGGTTCAAGAGCGTGAAAGGATACGGCGATGTCAAATAATGAATAGATCAGAAAACGGAGACAATATGAACACCGTAGTATCTTTAAGACAACAAGCCCATTGATCATCATGAATGGATAGGGAGACACAGAATGTGTAGTGAACATCCATCCACGATCGTCATGGACAAATGTTAATCCCCTAACATCCCCAACTAACCGCCGTGTTAAGATCCCTCGGCCCTTTGGAGGAGACGAGGCTGAGCCCCACCACCCCAGACAGCCCCCACAAACCTCGGTGGTTGATCTCCGGTCCTGGAGACTCCACAGTCTGGAAAGCCCTGGCAATCAACTCTAACACCATATCCTCAATAGACCATGCCCTCAACCCCAGCCAGATTGTTTCTTGGAAGCCATGCCCGGCAGTTCGGGTACCCTTCCCAGCTATTAATCTACACGAACTGGCTTCAGATTGCCGAAAAGACTGAGTTATAAGATATAGTCGTCGAGAAACATCTCCCTCACGTTGCGCTCTCGCCACCACAGCGCAGTGTTTACATATGTCATTAGCAAGAGTGATCCTCCCACATCAGTCCCGAAACGAACAACATGACACCTTCTACAATGAGAGCAGCTCGGTACCACCCTGTCCGTAATGTCTTCTCTCAAAAGTGGACAGGTGAACTTCTAACACGGTGAAGGAGACAAATACGTGCTCAATCGACAAGATTCCGGTTCCGACCATCAAGAAACATGAGATATTGGTCAAAATTGCGTCAGCAGGGCTCTGCCACTCAGACCTCATGTTATTCGATGGATCAATCCCTGCTACCGAGCCTGTAGTGATGGGACACGAGGGCGTTGGCTTCGCAGAAGAAATTGGTACCGACGTCAAAGGTTTCAAGAAGGGTGACAGGCTAGGTTTTCTCTATATCAAAGACGTTTGTTGTGAGTACAACATCCATCGATCTCAAACGAGGAGCGTTTCTGATCGACATTCCGTGCCACAGTCGAATGCGATGGATGTTTAGTACATAACCTCAACTGTCGCTTAGGAACAGCCAAGATTCAAGGCTTCCAAACCGACGGCTTCTTCGCTGAATATGCGGCTGTGGATTCTCGAAACGCTATCATCCTCCCGGACAACCTTCCCATGGAGACCTCGGCGCCGTATTTCTGCGCGGGCATCACAGGTTAGTTGCCACTAAACCTCAAAAAGAATAGTGCCAGGAGGGATAAACATAGCTAACGAAAAGAGCAAAGCGTTCCATGGTGTCGACTCGTGCCAGTTGAAGCCCGGGCAGTGGATAGCCGTCGTCGGTTGTGGAGGCCTGGGCCAAATGGGCATCCGTTTCGCCAAAGCAATGGGGCTCAAGGTCGTTGGAATCGACATTAACGATGAGGTGTTGAAAGCTGCCACGGAGAGTGGCGTGGACATTGCAGTCAACAGCAGGACCCCTGACTTTGAGAACCAAATCAGAGACAGAACTGGTGGCGGTGCCGATGCGGCTGTTGTCTTCAGTGCCGCGCAGGCCGCTTACGACAGCGCCACCAAGATCCTACGCATCGGTGGGATCTTGATGGTGATCGGATTGCCGCCAAAACCTCTTCAATTTTCCGCTTTAGATCTCATGAAGAAGCTCTACCAGATCAGAAGTGAGAGTACAGGACCTCCACAACAGATGCCACGGGCTCTGGAGTTCATTGCAAAACACGAGATCAAGCCTAGAGTCGACACTTACAAGCTTGACCAGTTTCACGAGATGATAGACCTGATGCAGAGCGGGAAGTCAAAATCCAGGATGGCAGTTGTGTTCTAGGGGTTTAGATAGCCAAGCTTATGTTACAGTTGTAGCCAACGACGCGCCCATAGTCTCTCTCCATTCAATTGAATCGCGCTACATGCTATTAAAGATCCAAACCAGTGCCGTTTTATTAATGACCGCATTCTAATATCTACTAATGATCCTACTCCGGGATGCTGGATCCGGCCTGTAGTATTTTGCAAGATACCTTCCTTGTCTAATGTTAGCCAAGATGTTATCAAAGCCTCATAAGCTCATCATTATTTATAGCTTCGCCCTTGTCTTTTGCGCTGTCCTTTGCTTCTCCAAGTCTCTCAGCACACGTCTCAGCACTTTCCCGCTGGCACTTTTTGGAACAGAATCCACAAACTCGATGCCGCCTGCCAGCCATTTCGGCCGAGACTTCTTCTGCTTTACAAAGTCGACGAGGGTACGTAACGCGTCCGGGCCCGCTTTGGATGGGTCTGCCAGGGTGACGAAAGCCTTGGGAATCTCTCCAGCATAATCGTCAGGGATCCCGATCACAGCAGCATCGGAGACCAAGGAATGGCCCAGGAGGAGGTCCTCAAGCTCGGCCGGTGCAACACCCACGCCCTTTACCTTGATCATCTCCTTGAGTCGGTCGTGGATGGTCAAGAAACCATCTTCACGCATGAATCCGATGTCTCCCGTGTGTAAGAAGCCCTCCGAGTCATATGTCTCGGAGTTGGCCTCCGGCCGATTATAGTAACCCATGGTGATCTGGGGACCCTTCGCCAGAACTTCTCCACTTTGACCAACGCCGAGTATCTTTTCTCCTTTACCCTCGTGCTCCGGATCTATGATCTTGATCACAGTATCCGCTACGACTTTCCCAACTGTGTGAGCGTTGTCATATGTCTGATGGCCAGGCGGGGTCAGGGTTATGGCCGAGGTACTTTCCGTCATTCCCCAAGCTTGTCTGATCCGGATATGGCCAAATCGCACGGCCAGCTTATCGATAATTTCTTTGGCAAGTGGTGCTGCACCTGTGTTGAATTGTTGTACATGTTCCAGGCTGTATTTTGCCGCGACAGGGTCGTTCACAAGTCGGATCAATAGAGCTGCAAAAGCGTAAGTGATTGTGGTCAAAAGTTTTCGCTGCTACGACGTACGCGGAACCAGCCATAATTCATCGCATTTATACTTGTAGATGACATCCATCATCTCCTTCATATTGAATTTGGGCATCATGACGACCTGTTGGTTGAGAATCAATGGCAGCTGAAGGATTTGAACAATGCCGGTAACTGAAGTATTGTAGAAATTAGTTTCTCAGTTGTTACTGTGAGCGGATTCTGGCACAAACTGACTGTGATAGAGTGGTAGAACCCCCAAAAGTACCTTCGGACAGTTATCGGCCGTCCAAGATCGCATTTGCATCATCTGCGCGATGACATTGTGATGGGATATCATGACCTGAGTATGTAGTCAACGCCTATTACACGACATGCGTCGCAAAGAGTTCGGACACTTACGCCCTTGGGTGCACTGGTCGTCCCGCTGGTGAAAGATAAAAAGCTAGGAACTTCTTTATTCGATCGTCCCTTCGGAACAGTCCACGCCTCAATCTGGCCGTGCTCGCCTCTTCCCTTGGCCTCCGCGATGAGGTTGTGAATTGAAATTTTATTACTCTGGCCTCGCTCTTCATTTTGGGTACCCATCAGGATGATTCGATCCTTACCAAGGCCGACATCGTTAGCAGCTTTGCAGACCGTATCCCACGATTCTGTGTCCGCAAACACCAGTTCACTTTCACTTGCTTTGAGGATGTAGGACATTTCCTCGACGCCATATTCCGGCGATGAGCCTGTGACGATCGCGCCCAGGCGAACAATCGAAAATGTCAACACGGGGTACCAGACACTGTTGCTGCAGAAAATCGTGACGTGGCTACCCGGGCGGATAGCATACTTTGATGCTAACGAAGTGGACAAATTGGTCGCCAGAGACCTGAGGGAAGTAAATGAGATGAACTCATCCGTATTTGCATCACGAAAACCTCCGGTCTGTTGTCGATTGAATTTGCAATTCGGTGCGCCGTTGTCGAAAAGCCATTGCCAAATCGACACGTTGGTGGGTACCGCTAAATATCAAAATGTCAGCGAATTCAGGCCTTCAAGAAAACCGATGCTAATGGATTACTCACGAGTACCGAGTCTATCACCCTTGAACAGCATGGCCATTCTGTCTTGTAAACAGACAATTTTCAGCAAACCAGTGAGCGATCTTAGGCAGGGATACTCGAGTATGTAGTCAGAATAGCCATGTCAGTGTATGCGGGGAAGCATGCTATCTAGGGATCCGGAGAATAAATACCGAGGTAGAACGAAGCACTCCGCTTGTCCATGGAGATGGCGGGAGGTTGGTGCTCATCGGAGCATCTTGGCGGCATGTGTCGTTCCGCAAAGACCATTAGATTCTGACTCGTAGTGTCTGACCTCCATTCAGACATACTGAGCCTCTTGATTGCCTCTAATGAGGATGATCTGAGCGTAGAATTGCGGTTATGAGCAGGGAAGGTGTCCTACTCGGCTGCCATTCTAGCACGTGTGTGAAAAGGATTTCCGTGGAGAAAGAATTACATTTCGAGTGCAGGGATGCTAGAACAAGAGCATCTCTTACCTCCACTCTCCTATCTGACCTGATCTTGAGCCTTCAGGAATGTGGAGGACACGCGGATTAGCACTAGGTAGCAAGGCTCCTGTTCCCCTAGACTCAAGAAAGACGCTATCAATAATGACTGCTCACGTAGTTGTTTGGAGTTTCCACCAGCTGTCAGACTACACCCACTGCTGGGTGAGATGGGCATAACACACTGTCCTACGCAAAGATGGAATGGGTACATGTTACTGTATGCAAAATCAATCACATCAATTTCCTCTAGTCTACTTGTCTTGGTGTCGAAGAGCATAAAGTAATCTAGAAAATCAAACTAGACAGCTTCGCCCCAAAGTACAAAGAGGCGGATTGAGACCACGAGAGGCCGTCTCGAGGTTTGACGTTATGGTATAGCTCGAAGGTTGCACCATACAATAGGAGATATGCTATTTTGATAAGGGGTTTCATGTCGAGCTTCGAACTGTCCACAAGCTTCTCCGACGGTCTCTCCTCGTCCAATTAATGGTGGGCGTTTCGAGATGCCATTTCCGTGTTCTCAAGGTAAACTTCAATCTGTGAGAAAGTTAAGAAAACCGCATCCTACCTTTCTGGGTTTCTTATCATACCTTGTTGTTCATTTTTGAATCGACATCTTTGCACACTGCGGATGCGAGAACTCCTACAATGCCAAAAGCCATCGAGGCAAAAGCGACCATCCTGCATGCTATTATTAGTATCTGAATTGAGAATTTGGCTAGGCAGGGGACTACCTGATGCCATGTACATTGGCTTCGGCCATTGCTGCCGACACAGCGGAGACGATTCTGGGGCTGAAACTTTTTCCCAAGGCCGGAGTACCAATTGATTGCATCAACTCACCAAGCTGAGAATCTCGCAGACCTGCCTCAAGTGCAGCTGTCGGGACAAGCTTCGCTATCCAGCTGTTGGTAGTGTTGGTTAGAATTGTCGTGTATACTGCTGCACCAACTAAATGATTGTCAGTAGTATCCTATGCAAACATTCTGGTGGCATATTCATACTTGAGCCAGCCGCAAAACGAGCCACTCCGGAAATTCCACCACTGATCCCTAGATCCTTGTGCTCTACGCCCATCTGGCTGACAGCAATGGCAAGGTAAATGGCCCATCCGTATCCAGCTTGGGAAAGGAAAACAAAACCAAGCATCAATCCCTTATTGTGAGTGTTGACCAGTGCGAGGAGCGATCCAAACAGAACCATGACAAAAACCGAGCCAGTCAGTTGCCACTGCCAGTGTTTGATATAACTGCCAAACATTGACAAACTCCCCGCGCCAGTCAATATTGCAAGGCCCTGCGGCAGAGACAGTACGATGCCATACCTCCAGTCGGTGCCACCATTGGTATAGAGTGCATTAATCATCGTAGGCCATAGGATACTGCTCGAATAGTAGAACATGTTCACCACTCCCAATGCGATGCAAGGTGCGGTAAGGTCTCGACCATAAGACGACGTAAAGACGTGGGTAGGCGTCAGAGGATGTTTGATATTTGCGAATCTCTCCCAGCAAGCGAAGGCGATGAGAAACACGAACCCCACGACCAATGGGGCAACAACATAGGCGCTGTTAGAAGGGTATATGGTGGTCCAGACGATGCCCATGAGTACAGGAACGGCACCAGCTATGAAGAGGAAGCCACCTGGTGAGATGCTGTTAGCAATATGAAATATTTTCTGACAAAAGAACAGCTGGGTCGTCTCACCAACATAGTCGATTTCCTTGATCATTTGTCGGAACGGAATACCATATCTTGCAATCGTGTTAGTAATCAGCGGATGCGTAAGGAAGTAATACGACTCACGGGTGAGCAGGAGGATAGTAGAGAAAGTATAGGCCCAAGAAAGACAAGAATTGGGCGATAGCAGCAGCCCAAAAGTTCCATTGCCAGGTGTGGCTTTCAATGCCGTACCGACCTGTAACAGGGCCAATAATGACAGCTATGATGGTTGTGATATCTGCAATAACGACTCCAATATGCCTCCATTTATTTGGAAGCAGCTCTGAAAGGGCAAATGCAGCCATCTGGATTTGAGAACCCTGTCAGCTTCCTCGATATCTTGCCTGTGGGGAGCGTATCTGCGGTCAGCTTCACTTACCTGGCAGTTGCCCCCTCCGAACCCAGCGATCGCCATGCCTGCAATGACTGCATTTGCATTGGGTTTGGATGCAGTAATGATGTGTCCAACTGTGCAGACCTATTGAAATGCCCAGCATTAGTTTCAAGATTAAAACCTGTGGTTCTGGAGGAGAGCAGTGGCACCGACCAGGTTTCCAAGCACCAAAAACCAACGTCGACCCAAAAGATCGGTGTTCGCGCCGCTATGGTAGATTTCGTTAGTTCGGCTTTTGAGGGCATCTCCCGGAAACTTACCAAAGCATGAAGCATACGGTAATTGAGATAGTCCATGCCTTACAAAGAGCATATTAGTTTTCTCTTAGAGTTGTGGCTGTGATTGTAGGTGCCGTCGTACGGGGATGAACCAATATGCCTTTTCTGGAGCGTCAAGCTCCGCCGCAACCAAGCCACCAATATTTGCCATGACTGGGATGGGCCAAAAAGAGAGACCATAGCCGCAGGAGAGGATCTGCCAGGGCCATTACTTAGTTAAAGCAATCAAAGCTGGGACAACGACATTTCGGCTTCGAAGGAGATCAGTGCTCACCCAGACTACAACCCATGTCTTGAAGCTCACATGAGGGTCTTCTTCCTCATCACGTAGGCCGGGTGTGTTTTTGTTTTCGACCGTTTCAGAATGCACGTTTTCCTTAAGTGAAACGGCTTCTTGGTCTCTGGGACCCGCAGGCTTCTCTTCAGCAGCGTTCGTAACCGACATTCTCGATTTGATCTTGAAAAGCTAACCTACCAGGAAAGGTGAACTTGTTAGGACAGAGCGTGCCTTGCTCTCAGACACTTATACGGCCTGAATTGTGACATCCGGTGATTGGAAGTCCGAGATGTACAGTCTAAATCCAGACAAAGACGGTGCTCTGAGTCCTGCGGGGTCTCCATAATTCCACACATTAAGAAGACCAGCCTTTTCTACAAACGTCAATTGGTTGTTCAATGATGTAGAGAAGTCAAACCGAGGGCCGGAATGGTGCCTGGAACGAGACAAGAATGCATTGTTGATCAATCGGGAATCGCAGAATGCCCTCAAGCAATCTGGCCAGGTTAATTACTCTTATCTTCACAAAGTTATAGTTCACTACATACTCCACAAACCATATCTGGACAGTACAGATGCTGTAAAATCCGGAATCCCCAGTAGGAACAATAGTCATAGGATGGGCTGCTTGACATTTAATGCTAATACTCCTGATCAGGTGTTGAATTTAACTACGATGAACGTAGTGGGGAGCTGGCCGAGACGAGTTTCTGGGCACCTTACTCCATGGATCTGGATCGCCTCCGGAAATCGTTCACCGAGTCGCATTCTAAGCCCGGAGAGCCCACCAACTGGCTGCGGAGGACCAAGTGCCACGGCTCTAGAAGTGGTCAGAAGAATTAAATAGTAAACGTCGTCTACCGGAAGATTACGGGCCGCTAAGAGGAGCTCTGGCTCAGTATCGGGGCGGGCTAGTTCAGAGTTCCGGGACTATGTGGTTGTTACTCCGGACCACCTGAAGGTTCACTGGACGAGGTATCACCCCATTGTCCCTAGGACATGTGTCTCAGATCTCGGCTTCGTCTTGGTTGTTGGAGCCAAAGTATTTCAATATATGACGCTCTCCCAGCTCTTAAAGGAAGTCTTGAGCTTCAAAATTGGCCCAATAGCTATACTTTGCATTCAATTTAGCCGCTATATGATATTGAGCGCCTAGCCCATAGTCGCCTTTATCAAAGTATCAGCAGTCATTAAACAAGTTAGGATGAAAGCAATCCAGCTCCCAGCTCTGGTCAAAGGACCTAGTGAGCTTCGTGTCGTGGCACTATCGGACCTTCAACCGCATCCCGCGAAGTACCTCATCAGAATTCACGCTGCTGCAGCCAACTTTTTCGACAATTTGCAGATCCAAGGTAAACATCAACAAAAACCACCCTTGCCTTTCATCGCCGGCAACGAGTTCTCAGGTGAAGTTCTTGCCGTGCCGGCCTCAACACCAAAGGACGGAGGAAATTGGCGGTTTGAACGTGGAGATCGGGTGTTTGGAGCCGGGTTAGGAGCATTTGCCACGCTGATTCAGGCCGACGAGGCAGATCTAAGACCAGTGCCTAAGAACTGGAACTATCTCGAAGCCTGTAGTCTCTTTTACACCGCCCCAACCGCCTACGCGGCGCTTACCTTACGAGCAAAGGCAAATAAAGGTTCGTCAGTGCCGGAACTCAATATACCAAAGGGATAATTGTGCACGGTGTACGAACGACTGACTCAAAAGTGCTGTAAAGGTGACTTTGTCCTCGTCCATGGCGCCGGAGGCGGCGTCGGCCTCGCTGCCGTCACAATCGCCAAAGCCCTGGGAATGTACGTTATCGCCTCCGCCGACACTGAGAAGAAACGACAGATTGCGAGGTCCTTTGGCGCACACTTCGTCGTCGACAGTACAGCTGACTGGGCGGAACAAGCTAAGAACTGCACGCCTGATCATCGTGGTGTCGACGTTGTACTCGACACACTGGGTGTCATCGAGCGAAGTCTCAAATGCATCCGCTGGGGTGGAAGTTTGGTCATCATTGGCTTCGCTGCCGGAGCGATTGAGAAGATCCCCACTAATCGACTTTTGTTGAAGAATGTATCCTTGTCCGGTTTGTTTTGGGGGATGTACGCGACAATGGAACCACAGAGTGTGGCCGATGTATGGAATACCCTATTGGCATTAATCGAGGAGGGTGGGATCACGCCATTCAATTATACGGAAAAGGAGTTTAGTGGATTGGAAGAGATCCCAGCTGCTTTGGAGTTGCTGTCTACAGGTATGTGTGGTTTCCCCTTTCGTCAGCGTCTCCACTGGACTCCATTTGCCATACATGACACATAACAGCCGCGATAGAATATACTGACTCTGAATTCAACAGGTACTGCATGGGGTAAGATCGTCATTGATGTAAGCGAGCATGGTAAAGTAAAGATATAAGCTCGAAATTGTCGTCGTATGATCCTTTAGGGTTGCCATGCCATTGATGTGAATATTGGTACCGTTGATACCAAAGTGATAAGAAGGCGAGACCTTCCTCCCAGGAACGCTTCGTCCAGGGGCTGGGACCCCAGCGATTCCTTCCCATTAGAGACACAAATAGTTACAAGAGTTACTCGCGTAACCCTAATTTGAATATGATTATGTTCTATCTTGGAAGCGCTTCACTAAAGTCTAAGAATTTCGTAAAAGAGTGAGTGTGTGCCTTAGCAGCGAACTCAGCTTACAAGGTTTTCTTCTTTTCCAGTATCTACATCTTCTACAACGGCGCCACTGGTACCATCACATGGCTAATTGCTGGAGAGATGATCAGCTCTCGGCTCGGGGTGTTCAGTGTAGGCCTGGGCACGGTGATTAACTACTTCTTGACTGCCAGGCATGGTCTTTTTTCCTTATTTGTACAACATCAACGAACCCTAAGTGGCAGGGCTGAGATCGTATTGCACTCCCTCTTTCCCGGATGCGGCTCTCTCCTGGAGTAAAAAATCAATGGCTCTGATCTCCTAGCTCTCTGCTTCCTCATCCCAGAGACCGATGCAGGTCGCTTGAAGAACTCGACAAAATGTAAGTCAACCGAGTTGAAGGACACCGTTTCAAGAACCATCAATGCGACTCCTCCAAACGAGCCCGCGCGATTTTCGTTCTAAAGGTGGATATAGCCGCAAAGGGCAGAATGTTGTGCATGCCGAGCTTTAAGGTTTCAAGCATATGATATGATACAGGACGCCTGAGGGAAGAAACAGTTGCCTAAGGTTTCCAAAGTCCGCGAACTGAATCTCGGTCACGGTTCAACGTATGTATCTACAGTGGCATGAAGTCATGTTCATGCACAATTGAATTATGACGCCTTCGGTCTTCTTTGTTGTTGGGGAGCATGGAGAAGGGAGCTGCTGTGCTTCATGTCATAAATTATATTATTAACCTGTGTCTTTACACCCTTTCTTTATTCGTTTCCTTCTTTGCTGCGTCCTTGTCCTTTACCAAGCTTTTCCATTCCATGCACAAGCTGCAAATGAATGCTGCGCCACACAAAGGAACAGCGGCGATAAACACCGCTTGGAGTGATTCGTTATACAGGGTGATCAGAGCCGGCAGGTCCTTGACGGGGACAGTCTTTCGGAACTGTGTCGCCCCGAGTTCAAAGGCCGCTCGGATGTTGACGCCCGGGATGGTCGCGGCATTGTTCTCGTTCAACAGGTGGTTCTGAAGCAGGGTGTTGCCCACCGACACAAAGATGGCGCCGCCTAGGGACTGAGCGGCAACCACTGCGGCAGTTCCTATCGGTACTTCCTCTACGGGCAAGATGGCCTGCACGGCGCTGAACCCTTGTTGGATGGCCATACCGAGTCCGGCAGAGATCAAGACTTCAAAGCCGATCCAGCGCGACGAGGGTGTCGACGGACCAATCGTGGCGAGGAGGCCCGAACCAATGGTGCCGATGGCGCAACCCAGGATGGCCGGCGGGGCGAACCGTCCGTTCTTGGAGACGAAGATGCCGGCTAAAAGGGAGAACAAGGCGTTTGTGATCATGTATGGAATCATGTTGACGCCGGAATGGATGGCAGAGGTTCCCTTGATTGCTTGAAACCAGATAGGGAGGTAGTATGAATGGAGAAGGAGGGCGCCGTATATCAGGAAAGCGGCGCCGCAGCTGGCTGCAACGGTCCGCTGCCGCATGATCCGAGGTGGTATCAAAGCGGCATCGCCTCGATAGATCATCCACGCGATGAAAATGAGGGTCGTCACCCCAAAGCCACAGAGAAGTCCGACACAGCGTGCGGAAGACCAAGAATATCGCTGTTCAGAAAATTGTAGCGCCAAAAAGAGCATCGTCGTCGCTCCAAGGAGGATGATGTTGCCGACAATGTCCAGCTCAAACAGCCGTGCTTTGAATGAAGGTGGAGAAGTCTTGTCTTTCGGAGAGTTTTTCTTGAAGCACAAGAAGACCGTCACAAACGTCACGCCGCCGATGGGGAGATTGACCCAGACTGTGCCAGAGAAGATCAGCCCAAATACTTTTGTCTAAAGAGCATATTGCGAGGATAACTTACAACACCACCGCCAGCCGATGGTGTCCGCAAAGGCACCTCCCAAGAGCGGACCGCATAGCGCGCCCACACCGTAGAGGATGCCGACGGCGGCAAAAAGAATCGGCCGATGCTTTAATGGGACCGAGTGAGTTCCCACCACAAAAGCTCCAGTGAGCAGACCTGCACTCCCCAGACCCTGGATGGCGCGGCCGACGATCAGGACGTTCGACGACGAGCAGATAGCCGCCACAAGGCTGCCAACTTCGAAAACGGCCAATGCGATCAGGTAGGAGGATTTCGTTGCGAACGACATGTAGATCCTGCCATACAGAGGTTGGAATGCAGATGCTGTGAGTAGATACGCACTCCCGTACCATCCTATATCATCGTAGGAATGAAATCTTGCCGTGATGTCTGGAATTGCCTATAGAAAGAGAAGAGACTCGGTTAGAACAGTGAGCTGACAATACGACAAGGCAGGAAAGACGCACCGTAGTAATGATGTTTCGGTCTAACGATATGACGAAAACAGAAAGACAGATGCCCACCACTATCAAAGACAACGCCAAGCGGCCCGGATATTGGGTGGGATCATTCTCGTCGTCGTGACCGGCTTCACCGGGAGCTTTTCCGACTTCCAGCGGTCGAATGATCGGGTGAGAATCGAATTCAGAGAATTCAGAGACTGTGCACAGTCGTCGGTCTTTTCGACCAGAGATTTCCTGAACTTTATCGATCATCGAGGCGGCCGTGACGCTCCCATGATCCTCCGTTCTCTTGTCTGCAATGCTGTTGCGTTTTCGTCCGAATCGAAAAACACTTGTCGGGGCGCGTTCTGGAGGTGGGGAATCCGGGTTGCCGTTCAAGGAGGCGGTCGACCTTGGTAATGGATCGTTGCATGATTCCAGCCGGAGGACAATTGACAGACTGCCGCCCGGTTTGTAGTGTGTCTGAGACGGAGCTGGTGTTCTGGAGAGGTTTGACGGAGAAATCGCCTCTCTCGCAGTGAGAGTTGATGTCGACGAACTTCGATAGGAAGAAAACGAGCTTGCCCGTTCGCGTTGGAACCATGAAGGCGGTCGCTCTGAGGAATGGCTTCTGGCGGTCACAAACGTGCCCGTGTCTTCATCCTCTGGTGCCGCCGACTTTCCGTCACCTTTGGCATGGACGACCTGGGACATGTCAAGAGATCTGCCTATGCTAGGAGATAAACCACGTCGGGATGGTGTGGGATGGACAATGTCGTGGACTGTCGTATTGAGCCACGGGTCGTTGCTTTTGTGCAGGTAAGTCGCGGTGAATCCAGCCGTTGTTGAGTTTGAGGGAGAAAAAGGACCAATCGATTCCGAATCTGGTGCTGGTGCAACACACGTACGGAATTCAACTCATGCAGAGCAGAGAAGAAAAGTTGGAGAGGCGCATGGAGGAAGACTGACCAGGCATTCTGTATGTATACTGCATAGATAAGACAAGAACAGCGAGACGGCGCTCGGTGTTGTTTTGCAAAGAGAGAAATTGGCCTTTCGCTTCCCATCCGGACTTTGAGAAAGGGAAAGGGTGGCGCCACGAGCCCTCCTGATCCTGATTCGTGGTGGATGCTCACCAAATACTGTAACCGCAATGCTGACATTTCTGATACTCTCAAACGGCGTGTGCCATCGTTGCGTCAAAGTGAAGTCCTACACTCAGACATGTGCTCTGAATTACGCGTACAGTACAGCCGGCAGTCTCTTTAGACTCTACCGTAGTCCAGGTTTCACCGAAAGGTGGTAAAGGTCCATGTAGCGGTTCTGAAGTCGATGTTTACCTCATGACATGCGTCTGCAGGAAGTCACAACAGTCAGTCTCTGAGACATCAATAGCGCCAACCGAGTGTGTTATCGTGCCAAAGGAAAACAACTAAGTCGTGCTTTGTACGTACAAGACGGGGAACGCCATTCGTCTCCACCCATAACTAGGTAAGGTGGATGGATAATGATCTACATGCGTCCCGCTATTTATACTTGTACAATATTAGCGGTAGGTCGCGTTGCTCCGCCAGGCCATCAACCCCTACAGTACGGGCTTCAAGCGCTAGCCAGGGTACCGAAAGTACTCCTTTTCAACGCAAAGTCGGAGTGCCAGAAACGGATCCAAAGCCATGGTCGTGTACCAAGTGGAGCATGCAAAACAAAACAAGGGCTTTACTGTACAAATCTAGGCTAAAAGGAGTTCGCTCAAATATTACGCAAAGGGGACATCTCCCCTTTGACATGATGGTGAGTGCGGCAACCCAGGATGGGAATTCACAAAAGCCGTATTTGACAGACTTAAATGAGTTGATACGGTGAGATTTTGCCGAGCTGACCAAGAGTGGCCACAACTCCCTCGATGCCAATGCCGTCATAGTGCCTCCCCAGCGCGACATCACTCGCGAATTCATCCTCCAGTGCTGTTTGTTTGGCTAGGAGATTTGCGATCTCCAAGCCGCGCAGCCTCCGCGCTTCAATCTCTTTGAGGAGCTCCGATTTTTGCGCATTTTCGGGCTCAATTGTGCCCTCTGCATCTCCAGGTTGCACGGATGGTAGCAAATTCGACGCTTCTAGTACTCTGAGTGGCGATATTGTAATTCTTCCATCTTTGAAGACAATTTTGCTGAGTGCTGATGCCGCAACCGGCGACTGATAATCACCCATGGTATCTTTTGTGAGTCCTTTCGATTTGCCTTCCAAAGTGTGGCCTTTGCCATTCTCCTTTTGCCTTTCCACCATCACACGGTCTTGCTGAGGATACAAAGAAGACTCTCCAGGTTGAATTTTGCAGCCTTTCTTGACAAAATGGGTGACCAGGTAGACCCACTTCTCGTCCCATGAAAGAACTCTGGTCCACATGTCGTACGTCTCATAAGGGAGGAGCTCTCTTTTGAAACTGCAAGATACCGCGCCCAGGGCCACGGTGAAGTTGCTCCTCGGCTTTCCACTCAGTCCATTCATGGTGGTGCCTCCGCGTATCTTGTCTATGCCCGTTCCAAATAATGTGGTGATGAGATGGACTCTCGCAACGTCAACATCGGCAAAATATGTGCTGTTTGATTTGTGGCCGAAGACATCGATTTCCATCAAGCACGCTTTGGAAGAGGTGATGAGAGGTTGGAACAGTTGTTCCGGCGTGACATCTTTGTTCGGCCGCTGAGAGCGAAGGACAAAGCGGAGAGCATTGAGAATCCTAAGATGATAGACGAACGGAAGTACTTTTAGATTGAGCAGAATGAGTGCGAAGGTCAGCAGTTTCCAGACGTTATTCCAGGAGAAGAGGAGATGTAGGAAGTTCCAGACAAAGACGCCCAACTCTCCAGGGAGAATCGGCGAAGCAGAGGGCAAGACGATAGTGCCCGCTTCCGGGAAAACCACGAATTGTCGAGTATGATTCGCCATCCCGAGGAGTCGTGGCTAGGTTTTCTTCTGGCCCTGTCCAGCTGTGAAATGCCAGGTATGTAGAACTTGTGTCTTCAGAAGGATTTATAGAACTGGATCAAGCCCGGGGTTGCTGCTCCTGGCTGAAATCCGAGGTGGCTCAGCAGGATGGCTCAGAATTCAATAGGTCCTGCGTCGGTGTAAGATTTGAGTGCAATAGAGCGGGTCTTGTGGAAATGTCTGTAATTTGTACAGACAGAGCCAGGGACATGCATGCGAGATTGAAGACCGCCAAAATACTACCCCCAGAACCTGACCTTTCAGGATCAAGGGTAAATGAATTCAATTCCTGTTTCTGAAAAAAAGGGGGCCTGATCCAAGGCCGTGGTGATATCCAGCGTGCTGGCTTACGGAGCCTTCACATCCTGTCGGTGACTTCTAAGCTTGATCATGTTATGGATAGGTCTCACGAAAATTCCTCCAAACGGCACCGGTGGCATTCAGCTATCATACTTGTCTTAGCCCCTCTCAGATACCGTCTTACATCAAGAATGGTTCACTAGAGCCTCGCCTCGTGCAGAAGGACCTATCCCATTTGAATTTTTACCAGATCGGACATCCACAATCACGCTGGTTTCACCAACCAGCAGGCTTGTAGAAATCTTTCCTAAGGAAGTGGAATCCGAAGTTAGTCTTGGCTAAACCAAAACCCGTCTTGCTAGGTGAATCAGCCCTTAGTGCCGGATCATGTCAAGTGAAAGATATTGCCATCCTCGCTACTTTGATGTCAAGGAGCTCCGATCAACGTTCCCGAGTCTGGTAATGATGATCAGATCAGTCACGTCCACCGGCATCTGGACAGGAGAAGGTAATGAATCATAAGACGAAAGCGGAGGTTCCGGCATTCCAACCTGATACATAAAAAGGATCCACAGACATGTGCTGACATACTGTGTGATGGCTGTCAGACACAGCGGGTGGGTACGCTACCCAAAGACTTGTACAAACTACGTGTACTATTGAAAGTGTCAATATAGCCGGGAATCAGGGTCGACCGCATCCCGTACCGCGAACTGGGAACTAAATGACCCACGTCACTCTGGCGCAAGGCTAAAACCCCGAAGCGAGCTCGCAACCTTATTTCGACGGCGACGAGGTTTTCACGTACATATTGTAAGACAAAGAATCTATCCTCACATGTGCTGCGGGAGGGAACGATTGATAACACATTTTGCTGCCCGAACAATCAGCGCCGAAGTCTGACGGCCGCCCCTGAATATCACTCCCCACTGTCCCAGGAGTTTAGCCACATTCGAGCCACCAAAGAATGGAGACTCTGTCGCGTGAGGAAGGAACGCTTTGGGATCGTCGTAAACAAACACTGCATTCAAATCTTCAGGTTCAAGCTGTAAAAAGTTTCCTCAATTAAGACTATTCACTTCTAGCAATCTCTATAATCTAGCCGCCAGTTGCCTCAACTCCTCTAGCTGGTTTCAAACATTGTCCTAATCGGGTCAAGTGCTTCCAATATCCCATACAACATGTTGGCTCCGTCTAGCTGCGGACACAGCCATGCTCATTCGTAGTTGCAACAATTGCAGTGGTCGCGGATTTCAAGACGTCCGTAGCCAGCTCGGTGGTTTGTGACACGCTGGGAACCTCCGCCTTGGATGCCTTGCGCAGTGCCTTCTTGGCCGATGGTTTCTTATATGTGGAGAAATAGAACAAGATGAAGAGAACCAGGTAAGAAGAGAGGATGGCGCAACCAGTCACGGCGGCGACCTCTTGTCGTGTCTCACCACAGGCTCCCTTGTGGGGTAGCCATGGGGCATAAGTGTTGGCGAAGTAAGTGTAGCAAGCAAAGTAAATGAACCCTATACAACAAAGGAGTCCGAGTGAGTAAGTTGTTCTTACCAGAAGGGGTACAGGTCCTCATACCTAGGTCTAGGACGAATTGAGCGATTTGAAACATGGTGATGTACTGTTTCCACCACACCTTGACTCCTCGAGCAGCTTGGAAATAGTACCTGGTACGTTTAGCTTTGCAGACTTATACAAAAGGGCAATATTGCTCACCAATACATGACCACATGAACTCCCAGATTGAGAGTAATTGGAACCCATGAAACCGATGTCTGTCCGACGAGCTGAGTGTAGCAGAGGAGAGCTGTTGCGCCGTGGTGGTAGGTATGTAGAAAGGTGAGAGGCTTCTTCCTCGCGACGAGGAAAACGGTGTCGAGAAGTTCAACATACTTGGTCAGATAGTTGAGGTAGTAAAGCACCAACAACTTCTGTGACCATCCTGTTGAGCCACAAACACCGTCGAACAAGCCGTTTTCCCATAACGCCGGGAGGAGTTGTTGCGCAAACAAGAGCAAAAGACCACCAGATATCGCCGTCAGATAGAAGTTGTGGATGATGAAGAGTCGGTCGAGTTTCATTGCGTCCCGGTGGCGCATCAACTCTCGGCCACCAAAGATGACAACATAGTAGGTTATGATAAAGGCAGCTGTTTCTTTGAATGTAGACATGGGAGTATGACCTTGCACAAAGCGGAACTTTTCGCTCGAGTGCCCCGTGATTGCGGTGTACCCCTTGTCGAAGACGGTCCATGGATCATGTTTGACGATGAACGGGGCAGTGATTGCTGCGCGATATCCCTTGGGCAACGGAGTGGCGCCCGGAAGAAGCCTCGCAGCGGCGAGGTAGGTTGAATTCACAAACTCCATCTCTGTATTGAAGTGGAAGACTGGAAAAGGATCGTAAGAGGTGGCGTGAGGAATGGATGGGCTCTAGGGAAGAGAAGACGAGCGGACACGAGATTGAAGATTGGAATGAACCAAGGAACAGGATTCGCGCCTTTTAGATCTCAACGAGATCACCTCACCTCCTGTGTCTAGACAAGACTTTGATGTCATCTCAGGTACCGATGTCCGCCATTGTTGCCGTGATCTCGACAGAATTGGAGTCTTACCAGTGGGAATCCTTCTCTCTGTCCGATTGAGAAAGGTCTGCTCGACGTAGCTGAACGGCCAATAGACGTTCCGTCAAACAACAGTGACATGTCCCTACAGGAACGCTCGATCGCCAACCAACCTAGACATAATTTGCACTCTGAAGTCTTCCTCTGACGATCAGCACTCCACTCATTGCCGTCTCTCAAGTGAGACAGCGATATAGTACTGGTGTGCAAATCCTCTATCACGGTCCCACCATTCCGAAATGTCGATGCAAACTCCTGCACTAGGTACGATACATGAATGAAGACAGCGACGAGGCAGTTTGGCGCTGAATTACGGAGCCTCGCTAATGGTGCATACATAACTTTAGTATCGTCACCATTATTATCATCGGCTACTAAATCCATCAAAAGGGGCGTGACTAAAGGATTCTCCACCGCTTGTTTCCAGCCGAAGCATAAAGGGACCACATGGACAGCTCGGCACCGTTCATCTGCCCCTTTGTGCACGTCCAGGCTATTTCAGAGTCGCAAGATCTTGGTCCTCGAAAGCGCTATCGTTTCGGGGCATTATGTCAATGACAGAATGTGACAGAAGCGGGCTGCCTTTTGACCGTTTTAGTAAAGATCTTCAGGTCATGTACCAAATGACAACGTTTCTCCTGAATGGTGTTAATATTTGCGAGATACATATTCTGATTGCGTCAATGTAGGAATGGGGAAAGTAATGCATAATCATTCATATCCAGTTCTTTGGAGACAGTCTGCCTTGTTTGGTTGGCGATAAGGGGTTGATATCAGAAACAACGACCTGATCTTGTCGGACCCAGGGAAGGATAATACAGAACTCCCTCTCACTCCTCTCCTCATACCGTCGTCGGTAGCTTCTGATTTCTTACCATACCTTTCACAGCTCAACGATGCCTATCCAAATTTCCTTTTTGCCCTTCATGGGCCTTGCGGCTCTTGTCGCATGGGGAGCTGGGAAGTATTCGGAATCTCTTGAAGTTTCGACGGCGCTCCAAGTCGTCTTACCTGTGGCTACAGTACTTTACACACTCTACTACAGCTGGATCTACCCTCTGTATGTGTCCCCGTTAAGGCACATTCCCACCGTCGCTGGATTTCCGCTCTGGGGCCACTTCTTCACCATCATAACCTCCGAATGTGGTGTCCCGGCGCGCAGCTGGCATCAACAATATGGTCCAGTGATCCGTTATTTCTTCCCGTTCGGCAGTGAGCGCCTTTCCGTCGCGGAAGATGAAGCAATCAAACAGATGACTGTCAGAAATCCCTATAACTATCCGAAACCCGAGCGCGCCAGGCTTTGGATGATGCCAATTCTTGGTGAAGGTATTCCAAGCCCTTCTTCTAGCAATGTCCTCTGTTTCCTGACTTTGAAGCAGGTGTCCTGCTAGCCGAGGGTCATAATCATGTCGTCCAGAGAAAAGCTCTTACGCCGGCATTTTCCATCACTTCCATCAGATCCCTGATGCCTGTCTTCTGGGCGAAATCATTACACATGGCAAGACTTTGGGATTCGGAAATGGTCGCAGAGGACAAGACGTCGAAATGTTTCGAGGTCCTCGAGTGGTTGAACAGAACAACCTTGGATATTATCGGTCGTGCTGGACTGGGGACTGACATTAACTCTCTGGACGATCCAGCAACGCCTTTGCGAGAGGCGTATCGACGTTGCTTTGACTTTGACTTGCAAGCTCGCATCATCAACGGGCTCGCGGCCTTCACGTCCCTTGTGCGTCTGCTTCCCGCACAGGCTAACCGAGATATTCTTGTTGCCCGAGACATCATTCTCAGCCACGCACAAAAGATTATTCAAGAAAAGCAGACAAAGGCAAATGTTAAGGAGGAAACCCGCCAGAGAGATATAATTGGTCTCATCGTGAAGGACAACATGGCTGCAAGCGCCGAGGATACCTTGTCCCTCGAGACAATGCGAAATCAAGTCATGACATTCCTTGGTGCCGGGTAATGCGTTATGCTCGTCCTGTCAAAAATTCAAACTGCTAACACCTATTGTCAGACACGATACAACCGCAACCTCTGTTGCCTGGACACTGCTTTTGCTCGCCAAAAACCCTGACGTCCAAGCCAAACTGCGCGAGGAGATTCGCTCAAACTTGCCCTTTCTCTTCGACGCCGAGGAGCGCGAGGACAATGAGAAGGTCGAAAGCGCCGACGTCGATCTGTTGCCGTATCTGGACGATGTTTGCAAAGAATCTCTGCGCTTTATTCCCTCGATCCCCATGACAGTTCGAAAGACCATTGCCGAGGACAGGTTGGCCGGATACTATATTCCTGCCGGAACCACCATCTACCTCATGGCCAACACAATCAATCGCCTTCCAATGTACTGGGGTGATACGGCCGACAAGTTTGATCCCTCGCGCTGGCGAAATCTTCCTTCCACTTACTCCACAAACGCTTTCATGACATTTTTGCAAGGTAAGCACTCATATATTAGCTTTATCGTGGGAGATTGACCGACAGAACAACAGGTCCACGAGGCTGTATCGGCCGCAAGTTTGCTGAGGTCGAGATGAAGACCATTCTCTGTTCCCTGCTCAGCAAATTTAGGTTTGAACAAGACCTCTCTGTACAGGATCCGGAGGAGTTGAAGATGTGGAGACTGGTTTTGAGACCCAGGGATGGTGTCAGCTTGAAAGTGTCCAGATTGGAGGGATGAATGACACTGCACTAATAGACCCCTGGGGGACATTTGCTTGGATATCTTTCAGTCCATCAACTAGGTTTCCACTATGGTTGATAGGTCGAAGAACAAAAGATGACTGAATTCTTGGGATTATGAATCCGACTTTTCCAATATGATGTGAGACAGAGTGGATTGTGACAATTCAGACTATAACGGCGACAGGTGAGAGGAGAAGGTGAAGAGCCGCATAGTTCACAGCCAATACAAGCTTACATACCGCACTCCGGAGATCAACATTCACGGCCCACCAAACACCGAGCTGACCTGCAGATTGAGGCATCTTTGACTTTCCCATTTGACACGAGCAGCTATCGAATTCCTTGCCGTACAACCCTTACGGGGTAACCCCCTTCGTCTTACCGAAGTGTAGATGTCCCCAGCTGACAGACAGGGGAGACGTCCGACTAGATCGATCCGACCGAAGGTGGTCAGTCTCTCCTGACTAGTGGACGTACAAGTGCACTACTGTACGGAGTATTGTACATGCTCCGTAGTCCATAGCCCCCTTTTCTTTTTGTACGTGATTGACCGGGTACAGTTCATGACAAGGATCAAGATCAACGAAGATCGTCTAGCGTGGGGCGTTTGCCCAGGCAATTGACAGCGGATAGATGTCGATCGCTGTACCATGCTGGTGGGTTCGACATCAACTAAGAGACTTAGTGCACGCCACATGCAGATGTGGGACAACCACAATACCATCATTTCTATTCATGATAACCGACCTGCCATGTCCGCAATGCTGTCGCGCTGTGGATTTCAGTCGGCATCACGGCCTGGCATCGAACTTCAATCAGCTTTCGAAGGAGATTATTGCATTACCTCAGGTCTGCAGATCACCGTGAGCCGAAGTAGAGTAGCAACTTCCTAGACAATGATATTCGGCATAAGCGAAATATCAATGATCTCTAGCCGACAAGAGATCGGCTGTGCCGTAGAACACCTAGCGAGACTGCATACTTAGTAATGCGGCCGCGCCGTTCCGCCCACCCTTTACGAGTATTGCAGGCCGCATACGAGGCAGTGAATTAGACTGACCAACTACAAGTGAAGGGGGGGAACTGGTAGCTACATGTACGTAAGACCTCGGAAACCCCTATTGCAGTCGGGAATAAGTATCTCCGATTCTTCAGCGCTGAAATCACATAAGAACGGCAACACGTGATGAAGACAGTCAGCACGCTGAATACCCATTTTTGCCGCTCTCGACCTCCTGGAACCTATTTCGAGTCTATCGGGACCTATCCCATGGCAGACACCACATTTAACCACTATCCTGGAATGTCTGCCTCCTGCTTGCCTAAATGACACACAATGAGCTCTGTCTTGTACTGTAGGAAGACTTACAACATTTGCACCACCATCACTGCAACATTTACGAGTATGCTAGTAAGTTCATGCAGAAGAGGCTATACAACAGACATTATTTACAGTACTTTAGAGTGTTTTCAAAATCTGAATTGTGTCTGCCCGCTCACTTCGGCTCTGCTCTCTCTTGCCCAGATTGCCCCTAGAAAAGCATCCCCGGGCCAAGTCACTGTCCTTCCCGCACGCATCTTGTTAGATTGTTGGAGGAATAGGCACTAGTCAGGGTCAAATAGGATGTATTCCGAGTCTAACATTTGATAACTGGTAGGTTGACTTTCTACCTACTGCCAGGGAGATGTTGTAGTAACAACGGAGGAGTTCCTCCTGGTCGTTGAGGCCTTTCTCTCCCTCACGTAACCCCTAGCAGAACTCCTCGCATGATTCCTCTGAATAGATAGTAAGACTCAACCCTTCCAGCACACCCAAACATCCTGCATTTCAAGAGCTTCAGACCACCAGTGCAATCGAGCTTCTTCTCCTGGTCCCGGCCCTCTGCGCAACCAGCAACGGCGTGACTTCGTCTCCAGGGACAGCCGCAGCGACTTCTTCGATCTCCTCGGCCGCTTCAAACACATCTTCATCTTCGTCTGTGACTCCAAAGACGGCGGCCATGTCTTCGCCCAGCGGAACCCCTCGAGTTTCAGGCACACACGCCCAGTAGAATACCAGGGCCAACGCGTTGCACACCCCGAAAAACACAAACGTCATCGCGCCAATCGAGTTGAGCAATATGGGTGTAATGGCTGCAACGAGAATTTGGAACACCCACTGTGTGCAGGCCGTTACGGCGCAGCACTTCGCATTGAGATGTGCAGGGAAGATTTCCGCACAGATGTTCCACGCAATCGGACCGCTCGAGACTCCAAGTGCCACACAATATAGGTACACGCTGAGAATGACCAGGATGGCACGAGCACTGAGCTGCGAAGTCGAGCTTGGGTCGTCTGCACCCGGGTTTGGCATGTTCTGGATGCAGCTGCCCAACACGAACATGCAGGAGCCCGCCACAGCGGTGCCGGAGATGAGCCAGAAGCGGTTCCCCCACACACGGACGCAGACCAACATGAACAATGCGGCGGTGGCGAGCTTCACAGCTCCAAAGATGCGCGTGAGGAAGAGAGACACCGAGACGGATCTGAAACCTGCCGTTTGAAAAATGACGGGGACATAATAGTTCAGCGCGTTCATCCCGGACAGGTTCTGCGCGATGAACAGGCCCACGCCCACCACCAGGCGTTTGCGGATCCGCTTGCTACAAATTTCGTGCAAGAAACTCGGTTTCCGGATTGCTTGCCTCCTCGCACCGGCCCTGACGATTGTAAACAGAGCTCGTGCTTCATGCTTCAATACCGGGTCGGTCGCGGGTAGGTCCCGGAACCAGGACAGCGACTTCTCAACTTCCGCGAGGCCGTGGAAGGCCGCGAGATAGTGTGGAGTCTCCTTGATGAGTAATGTGCCCAGCAGGAGGATTGCGCCTGGGATGAACTGCACCGCAACCGGAATCTGCCATTGCAGGTCCGAGGTGTTTGGGATGGCGGCGTTGGCGGCGTACGCACCCCAGAAGCCGACGACGGCGGAGGCTTGGATCACAACTTGATAGCTGGACATCAGCATGCCCCTGTCGTCCGGGGTGGAGATTTCGGAAATACTGTATAGTAGGTTAGCCCAGTCATACACCATCTGGACTTGCGTGACAAACTAGAGTGGGGAAACGAGGGTCCCAGAACCAACACCAAACCCATTCAAGAGTCTTCCGATCTCGAACAGTCCCAAGGATGTCCCTGTATTGGTGACTTGAAAGCCTGTCCCAATCACGTAAGAGACCGCCGAGAATATGAAGCACGCTTTTCGTCCATAGTGCGAGCAGACAGGAATTCCAAAGGGGACCCCAAAGGCGGCACCAACGATCCAGGAGGACACAATGAGGGATTGTGAGCGTGCCAACTCGGCCGGGGGTTGCTCATCGAGGCGGAAATGGTGTAGGAAAGCAGGAAGGACCAATAAACCACCCACGAAGCCAATGGAGTAGCCGAACAACGCGCCAGTCAAGTCAGAAATGACAGAAGAAAAGTAAACCCTTGTCTTGCCCATTCTGAAGCCTCGGTCTGATGGACCTTGAGAAAATCGCCGCCGTAAACAAGATTGGAGAGGCGGCCGGTGAGATGAACGATTCCAAAACCCTCGCCCTGAACAGATTCCCTCACAGGTGCTACTGGATGATTGACTGTATTTATGTCTCTGGGAGTCTAGCGTTCTTGACACACTTTGGTGGAATTGCGCCGATGCTAAGTATGCCTTGACAGGGGTGGACAGAGCATCCAAAGGCAAGGGAGCCGAATCCTCCAGCCATTGTCGATTGCCGTCCTCGGCAAGAATGACCGCTCAACCCCACAGAGATGTCCTCATGACGAGCTTTCGCATTGCCTCTCCTGTCGGGGTTGGCTTAGGGTTGTCGCAGGATCAAGATCTTTTTGGCGTTGAAGTAGCTCGACGCGCAAAATGGGAGACACACTAGCCGACGTCCGGAAGAATCTTTTTCCGTCAAGGGCATTTCATTGTCGGCGACGACATCGGCAGAGACGACGAAATTTTGGGTGTCTGTCAGGGCCTTTCCTTCATCCCATGTGGTGAGGAGATGCCATCTGACACAGTGCACCCATGATCCACGGGTTCGGTACGAACGGCCAAAGCCGGAGTGGATTCTTCTCATTGAGCTCAAGTGACATCCCCCGCAAAATTAAGCTGGAGGTCATGGACTGTCAACCGCTGCGAAAATGAGGAATCAACAAACTGGAGAACAATTCCGGGTTTGTCCAAACGCTTTACAACTGGTTATACATATACTGGCTTTGCAATATCACTCATAGTGGAAACACTATCCGTCGCTACATGGTTCGTAAGAAGGCATCTGGCGCTCCGATGCCCTCAGCATCAAATGTTTGGAACACATCAAACTGCGCATATGTTGGTAAATGTCCATCGAAAGCAAAAGGGCTGTATTCAGACAGGCCTGTATCATCCGCAAACTGCGTATCCAATGAAAGAGGATCTTCCATCACCACCTCATTCACCATGGAGTGGTTCATGAGATCATCGGAATTAGAGGGGACGGGAGGGGCCGGCATTGGTCGTTGCTGGCTCCCCACGTAGTCACTCTCAAGATGGCAGACTCTAATAATCAATTGTATGATCTTCCGCACTCGTCTGGCAACGAGGTATGTGGTCTCCAACTCGCCGAGGGCACGTACACATGTCTTCAGGGAATGCATCTCGGACGACACATCTTCGGATTTCTTTTCTGCGATGCTTGCGACCAGAGTCGTTGCAGCCAGGGAGATAGAGTGAAGGGCGATGCCAGATAGAGCAGTCACGTCGCCGTGTTGTTGCTGGAATTCCTGGAGACAAGAGGCCATAGAAGTGGCGAACGTGATACATTGTCGTCGCGAATAGGCGGTTCGACTTGAGGGTTCTTCAGGGCGGCTGCCGAATCTCGCCGTCGGCTGATGCAACAAAATCATGACAGCGGCATACTGTAGATTGAGACAAGAGACCGATGCTGGACAGCCTTTTCGATACTGTAACGAGACATCCAGGTTAGCTCTCCACGATTGTAGTTTTTGATCAAAGTCGTCGAGCTTTCCGTAGGAGCGAACATCGGCGTTGAGTACGTCACAGACATCGCCCACAATGACAAGCAGGGACACCCAAGCATAGGCCATTTTGGCTTCCCAGGAGCTGTTCGCCGACATCCACCTTGCTCCCTGTGCGGGGATGTCTTCGGCGTTGAGGCAACATGGGCGACCAAGGTACAGACCCCAGAACCGGTCAAAAATAACACAAGCCCAGAAGACGAGCTGTCGCGCTTGGACATCTTCAAGAGACATGTTTCCAGGAGATAATTGTTTCAGGGCATTGTTCTTGTGAATTCCCAGGTCCAAGGCCAATCGACAAGCATCGCCAGTCAGGAGCCAGCCTTTGGTGTCTTTCCCAAGACCGCTGTGTAAGACTGATAGAAGGAGGAGAGACTGTATCGTCGTAAGTCGAGGTCTTTTCAACTCTTCTTCTGTATATTGCAAAGCCTTGGCCATGAGGTAGGGCAAATCATCGCCAAAATCATCCTCATTTCGTGGAAGAGCCAAAGCTTTTAGATGTGCGCGGGGTGATATCCGTGCAGCACACGCAAAAACACAGTACATAAGAGCTTTACTGATATATTTCGGTTGCCTTTGCTTCAGACCTTTGAGAAATGTGTCTTTTTGAAATACTTGGAGGACAGTATGTTGGTACTTCCAGTATACGTCCAGAAGATGTGTTTGCGACTCTAAGTCGAGGTCATTTATGGTGAAGTCATCCTCATTTATGGCGGCATCTCCACAAGCGTCTAGGAGAGATATTGAGATACTCTCGGTCAAATGGACACTACAAGTCGGCCCGAAGAACTGGACCTGTCCTTCAGCGTTGCTGTTCAATTGCCAGTCCCGCTGGGTCAATCGAGAGATCAAGTTGTGGCTATGCGTCGGTGCACCAGCTAAGACTGACTCTCTGGTAGTTTCGGGGTCGGGCTTTCGTTGAGCTCGTGCTTCTTCCAGAGCTGCTTCCAGTTCTGCGATCCGTTCTCGTAATTCCTTGACTTGAGATTTAGAAGCCGGACTATCCAGGCGCTGTTAGCTCAACCTTGCACTTGCCGCCTTCAAGAAAAGACGCACTTCTTCCGTTGGTCCTCGTGCGGAACGACACAAGCGAGACCTAACTTCTTGCATTTCTGACACCCATCTGGGCTATAGTGGCACTAAGGAAAGGCCATCAGTGAGAAGGAACATGAAAGAACAACAGGATGTAATGGTATGATCACAACTATTTACCTTGGTCTTTTTGAGCCTGCAGTACGTGCATGCAAGTATGTTGCCCGCGGTCGAACCACTTCTGCGACATTTCACCCTTCGAGGTGACGCGACGCTAGGCGACGTGGGCGTGCTGACACTGTCCGAACGTGTGGACAGAGCACTCATGTTGCTGGGCAATGCCTCGGAAGGTCGAGGGATTCGACTTATTCAGCTAGAGACATGCGTTGCATCGTGTTGGGTCTTCGTTCTCCGCCTCTGACCCCTCAGGCGAGATTTTTTCTGAGATGTTTAAATCAGCTTCTCCAGCAAGAATACCAGTGGTAAGGAAAGTTCTAAGGGAAGTGCAAAGGAGGAATAAGTGCCATTAGCCGACCTGAAAGCCCCCCGGCAATGCGTCTACCCCGCAGCCTAACTCTGATAGCTGCAAACGAGACCTGGCAGAACACGAGCTTTCATCCAGACTAGAGGCCTGCGCCGCGGGGGAAGCCAAGAGCCTCGGTGTTTGATCTCCGGAAAGATGCACCCAGCAATGCGCGGCCCAGCTGCGGTGAGGGCAACAACGAACAATGTAGTCGTTCGTCTAATAGTTCCACATAGGTACCTACGAAACGACGCGAAGCGAACGATGGCTCCAACAAGCTCTTCGAGAAAGTACTGTACTGCACCTCCGCATCAAACATTTTGACCCCGCATTTGCTTTAGTCCTCTAGATTTGTGGGGCAAATCCAAAATGAATGTACAGTATGTACGGAGTATCTATAGCTGATACTTCAAGCGTAATCATGTACATGAGAGTAGTTGGGTCTGAGCTGGGTAGGGATACGTCTGAGAGGTGGGTTCATCCTCCTATGGACTACCAATCTCTAAATTCCCATCCTGCATTCTCACTTCGCGAGGACTACTGTATGTATTGACGCCATAGACGTGACGACCTGTCCCGATAGCTTCGCTTCATATCTTGCCCCTCTGCAAGAATCTATCGGGGATATGAACATACTTGGCTCTGAGATACTCGGCCACGTTCTTTCCGAGAATATCATAGGTACTACTGCTCGCAACTCCCCGATCCAAGTGGTCGAAAAGAAGAAAATGCACTGCCCAGAGATGGGGAAGCTCAAACCTTTCCACCAGCCCACCCCTATAGTCAACTGCCAACAGCTCCTTGATCTTGGAAATCGACAGAGTTGATCTCAACCACTCGTATTCATCCTCAGAACGGACGTAAAAGCCGACGTTGGCATTGGATGACTTGTCTCCGGAGCGTGCGTGTGCAACATATCCCAGTGGAGCTACAGTGGTTGGACCCCAGGAGGATAGCGAGGCCGGATTCTCTCTATCGTAAGAAGGCTGATGTCGTGGGTAGGTGTGGGTTTTGGTAGGCGGATCGACGTCAATGGTCTTGTCGTCGAAGTGCACCTGGTGTGGGACGATACCCTGAGGAATTAACGCTACCCAAAATTCCTGAAGATGAGGTGGTCAGCGAAGCATTCCGAGCGAATCGGGGTCACTTACAAAATACGACTTGGGAATTCCTTGCCGCTGGTCCAGGCTGAACTGAGCCCCGGGATAGGTTTGCATCACGGTGTCAACAACTGGCTGCAGAAACACTGATGGTGCCAAGTCGTTCCGGTCCCTTGCTTGTGCAAAGACGCGAACGTCGCATGTTGCGGACTCCTGACTTTGTGGGTTGTTAGGTGGCCTTCCGTTGAGCGAGACCCTGAAACAATGGTACTTGTCAACCGGTAGGACGTCACGGATCTGGGTTTCAAACATCGCTGTTTTCTCCTCCACGTCAAGTCCGACGACGTAGAAATGAGTCTCGGCTTGCCAGCCACCGAGAGCGGTCATACCGATTTTGGTCGTCGGTGGAGGAGGAAGTCCTTTGGCTCCGGATACGTGGACGCGATCTTTGCCCACTTGCTCCATCCTGATGTTGGTAAGATCGGCGACAACGTCCTATAAAGCGATGAGCTAAACTCAAGCTACGGTCACCGCCTTCTGGACGACAACACCGACTTACAGAGTTAAAATACCAGGGCCCTTGTATTTCATACAACACCTGGCTTTTACATGTCTCGGTCGTGACCAGGCCGTTGGATCCTTTCTCCTTGGTCACGATGCAGGTGCCATCGCTCGCAAGTTCCGCAATGGGATAGCCCAAGTTGATAATCTGCTTTCCAGTGCCCAAAGATTTGAATCCTGACCAGTTGGCCCCACAAACATAAGCGCCGCATTCGATCAGATGGCCACAGACAAGAGCGCCGGCAAGCTCGTCAAAGTCAGCCTCGGTCCACCCATGCCACCAAAGGCCGGCGGCGATGACAGGAGCAGGATCTGCGACTCTACCGGTGAGAACAATATCTGCACCTTCCGCCCACGCCTTTGCAATTCCTTTGCCTCCAAGGTAGCATTGGGCATAAAGAGGATCGAATTCCCATGTCGAAAGATCTTTGTCGGTCGTCAGTCTCTGAAATCGTTCTCCCTTCTGTTGGAGGCCCTTGATTTCTTCCACACTTATCTCATCTCCCGAAACCCAGGCGACCTTGAGATCGAGCCTTTTTTGGGCTATAATGTTCTTGACGTGCTCAGCTAATAGTTCGGTACCAGAGGCACCTGCATTCGCGGCAAGCTTGATCTTTTTGGCGGCCAAGTGCTCCAAAGCAGGCTCCAGTGACTCGAGAAACACAGTCTCGTAACCCGGAGATTTCGAATCTTGCACCTTTTCCATACCACGGGTAGTCATGTTGTACTCGCTCATCCAGTCACCAAAGATGATGTCCACCTCCTCATTCTTCGCCATACGGGCAAGGACCCCATGGTGATCTGTAATGCCCCCCTCGCAGCCTCCAATGCGAACTGCTCGGTTGCGAATAGAAGGCATGCTTATGTGCCTGCTAGAGATTTGGATAGCTAAATTAGGCACAGGATTGCTACGTACTGGGGATTTCTGAGGTTATGGCTAGCCAATTCATAGGATCTGGTATTCGGAGATCAACCACCGAGGATGCGACGATACTTTGAGCCATTACTTATGCAACACCTCTTTCCCGACTAAAAACAGAGCTGACTCAAAGCAGTTACTTCTAGATCACCATCGACACGACACTGAAGCTTGGCACATTGAGACAACATGCGCTCATCTTGTAGTGCACCCGGTCATTACACTCACAGGCCGGCCTCCAGAGGAAGACCCACTATACTTTCCAGTGAATGACTAAGATTTCTCCGGAATGTTATTTGAATCTGCGGAGCCCCAGCCCGCAGATTACAAGTCATTACAGAGATCCACGGTAGTATTCCGAGAATTCGATGGTAATGCATGCAGCTGAAGTGCTTCAACAGCCGCAAGGAAGTACCACCACGAGAAACCTGCGGACGATGTGATGAGAAAGTCCCAAGAAATAGCCCGAAATTGGTGGACATCAAATGCACCAAGGCCAATTAAGCAGTATGGGGGGGATACCAAAGACGATGTTCCGCAGCACCTCAACAGCTGGTTGAAGACACTTCCTTTGAGTGGCCTGCTTTGGGTGCTATACTTCGATTACTTCCGTCCGATCGTTTACCTCTTGAGCCAAAGCCCTCACCAAGACGTCAAAGGAGACCAGCGCTCTTGTAATGCAATCTCACGGTAAGGCACAATCTATCATTGCTATTAGAGATCCTCTAAGCAGATGATCTATTCCAGTCGATTAAAAAATCAGACTTTGAAGTGAACCGAATTCACAACCAAAGGTGGGGCGCTGGTTGCTCAATATCATCAAAGATCTTCGCAGTACCAAACTTCTACAGTGGATATTTTACCCCTGAAATTCTATTAATCCGGCGTTAGGATGTTTTCCATTCCTTCCAGTAACAAGGAAATTGATATCACCACTGAATTTCTAGCTTTTCTTGTACCTGACCTCCTGCCTGACACCTTCGTACCGTTGTATTAATCTACAGCAAATTGAACGTCCAGCACATGTTAATACATAGCTTTATTGGAATCCTAGTTGAGGTTACTTGAACTGGCATTTAGTATGTCATTCATCATCTCAGGCTCCGCTAAAGTAAGGCGATAGCATTAGCAGGACTACCGACGCCTCCAAAAACGTGTAGAGGGGCACTCGTGAAGAGAAAGGACCACTTTCCAGCTTCTGCACAGAGCTTGGACAAACCTTCGAGATTCCACAGCTCACCGATAGGGCATCCCCAGTGCGCCAGCATCCATTCGTGCAGACAAACCTTGCCCTTGACACCGAATGGAGAGGGGCATACCTCCAGACCTAAAGAATCACAGGCTATTGCTGCAAAGTGGTTGTTCCAAATCCACTTTACCATTTCCATAGATGCCTGCAGGCCGATGAATGCGCCCACTTCGAGGGCGTCATGGGCGCTGGAACGTGAGGTCTCGTTGTACCAGTCAATGAACCCCATTCTGATGATGAGAATGTCCCCGGGCTTGAAGGAAGTCCCCTGGTAGGACGCCACAGACTCAAGCTCATCCACTGTGATCTCGGTAGAAGCATCGACTTTCTTGACTGGATTGCCCATTTCCTGTTGCCACCGAAGATAATCGAGAAGTACTCCACGACCCACGATACCTCCCTTCTCAACCCATTCTAAACGAAAATCAAATGTTAATCAGTCGTTAGGATTCGGCGAGAAGCAAGAGAGGAGATGAATCTCGGACCTACTATGGATGCCGTTTCTGCCAGCTTCATCGCGGCTAATCTCCTCGTGCTTCATGCCATTGAAGTAGGTTCCAGGGCCCTGAAGACCGACGTGGCGAAATCCGTCCCATTGAGAGCTGCCCTGGGTGTTGAATGTAACAACGTCGTCATGAGCATAGATTTCGTACATGCCGCCGGCATTTGTTTCCTTAAAGTCTAGAATCTTTTGCTTAAAGCCCTCTCGCCCAGCCACACGATATGAAAAAAAATCGAGCCTCAAATCTAGCTGACAAGACTCCCCTAGGCGGACTTCCTTCACAGCCTCTTTTTTGACCTTCTTGGTTAAAAGATTCAATGCTGCAGGATATTAGAGGTACGAACTTCCACTGAAATCAAAAACCTACTTCCAAGTTGGTCGTCTTTGCCCCAATATGCCCACGCATTACCTTGGGGTTGACCTTCCACCTTTGGCAAGGAGTCAAAGTCAGGAAGTGACTCTGACATCGTAATACAAGTGATATGCTGGATTACGAATAGTTCTAGATGGTGTATCTATGGATTTTTTTAGCACGGCTGGGGCTTTTAAGCTGTATTACATCCAATACATTCGGATATTGTTGTCCGGAACCCACTCCAAGTCGCCTCACAAGACCAACAAGATTCCCGAGACGGATTCTGACCTCCGACCTTGCTGTATTCACCCGAGGCCATATATCGTTTGAATAGCACTTCTGTTCTGATTTTCAGAAAGCCCAACACACCTCAACAGTGAAAAAAATGGCATCTCTTGTGGGAAAGATCGTAAGAACACCTTGTGGGTGTCTTTGTATGATTGACTATCTAACAAAGTATTCTCAACCAGATCGTGGTTACTGGTGCTGCAAGTGGAATAGGCCTTGCCACCGCTCGCCTACTGGCTGAACGCGGTGCTAAGCTATCACTAGCTGATGTGAACGGGGAAAAACTTGAGGAGGCATTGAAAAGTCTCCCCGGGGAAGGCCATATTGCCACAGTTGTCGATGTCAGGAAGGCTGAACAGGTAAATTCTTGGATTGAAAAATCAGTTCAGACCTTCGGTCACATCAACGGTGCAGCCAATATCGCCGGCGTTGAGCATGAAGATGGTCGCCACTTTGCTGATGCGAGAGACGAGGATTGGGATCTAGTCATGGGTGTAAACTGTTCCGGCGTGTTCTACTCCATGCGAGCACAGCTGCGCGCCATGATGAAAGCTGGGGGCTCCATTGTGAGTGTTTCTCCATTCAGAGAATGTCGAGCCTGACCATGATGGTGTTCAGGTCAATGTATCGTCTGTCGCCGGGTTTCTAGGTCTCGCAGAAACCACTTGCTACAATGCGAGTAAATGGGCAGTTATTGGCTTGACGAGGACCGCAGCTCGCGAGTATGGACGCTATAATATTCGTTCAAATGCCGTGGCCCCAGGTATGACATACAAACCGCGGGTGATCCATGTTCTGTTGTCTGACGTCTTTCGAGGAGTGATTGCAACCCCCCTCGTGAAAGCGATGGAAAGTGGCCATCGACATGGAAAGGTTGTTACAAGTATGCAAGCACTGGATCGACAAGCGGACCCCATTGAAGTCGCCAGCGTCATCGCCTTTCTTCTTAGCGATGAAGCATCATTCGTTACGGGGGCAACCTACAAGGTTGATGGCGGTTGGACAGCATGATGCAACTCCAACAGTAAGTATGTGTAGAACAATCATGAACGATTTTCAGCGTTCATTCATATCTCGCGTATCAAATATAGGACAGGGTGAACAGGTAACGCCCCCTAATAATCTTTCAAAAGTGCTCAACAGAGCTAACGAAGTTGGAAAAGCTAGGAGGCTCGAATCTCTCAGGCGCTAGCTGTAGACACAATCCCAATTACAAGTACGAGTCTGAGTCCGAGCTACCCTTGAACTTGGTGCGTACCTTGTCCAAGCGGGCGTCTTCCACTCTCGCACGTAACGCATATGCATGTTGGCTTTGAGAACCAGCTAACACCCCTGCATCTTCACACGTCCCAGAACTTAGGTGACTTTGTGGGGCTGTGGATCCGCCGACTTTCGTATTCGTATCATGCGAAACGGAAGGCAATAATGGCTCTAATGAGTTCGGAGGATCGACAGGTATGTAAATGTGCGCATATTTCTCGTTCTCTATATCCTGAGCTTCACGATTGGTATTTCACACATCTCCTTCGTCATGGCCGAAGATTCGATTGAATCCGCCTTCCAGGCAGCCATTGAATCGGGTAAAATTAACGGTGCCATTATATGCAGCACTGACAGCCATGGCAACTTCACATACAACAAATCACTTGGTCAACGAACCCTGCTCTCCGGCGAGAAAAAGCCTGAACAGCTCGATGATGTATGCTACCTCGCATCTGCGACCAAACTCCTCACCACCATCGCCGCTCTCCAGTGTGTCGAGGACGGCCTGCTCACACTTACCGGCGACCTATCCTCAATCGCACCCGATCTGACCTCGAAACAAGTCATAACCGGCTTCTCTGACGATGGTGAACCGGTGCTTGAGCCCCCTACCCAGCCCATAACCCTGGAAATGCTCCTGACACACTCCTCCGGGATAACGTACCACTTCATGAGCCCCCTCGTGGCGCGCTGGTGCGAGAGATTCGGCCAAACCCACGGCCCCGGCCATCAGTACACGGTGGAAGACCTGTTCAACTACCCTCTTTCGTTCCAGCCAGGCTCAAGTTGGATGTACGGCCCGGGCCTCGACTGGGCAGGACGGATCGTGGAGCGTGTCACGGGCAAGACACTCACTGAGCGCATGCAGGAGCGTATATTCACCCCACTAGGAATCACAGATGCTCAGTTCTACCCAGTTACACGCGAAGATTTGCGTGCGCGCATGCCTGACTTGAACCCCAACGATCCACAGGGAACCGGTCTCGCGGTCCTCGGTGGTGACTCATCTGGCGCAGACATGCGTACCAACAAGGGCGACTTCGGGGGCCATGGCCTATTCATGACCACACCGGACTACCTCAAAGTTATGCGCTCGGTGCTCGCTAATGATGGCAAGATCCTCAAGTCAGAGACCGTGAACGTTATGTTCCACCCGCATCTGTCCACGGAAGCCACAAAGGGCCTGGAGGGTGCATTTTCCAGCCCCATGGGCATTTTCTTCCGCTGCGGTATCTCAGCGGAGACCAAGGCTACCTACGCTCTGGGCGGAGTTCTCACTCTGCAAGACGAAGAAGGGTGGTATGGCGAGGGAACACTCACTTGGGGTGGAGGACTGACGTTTGCCTGGTTCATCGATCGCAAGAACGACATCTGCGCCGCCGGGGCCATTAATGCTGCGCTCCCTATTGACGGGGAGGTCGTCTCCAATCTGAAGGATACGATCCGACATGACGTCTATCACAAGCGTGCGGCATGGCATAAGCAGCAAGCGGCATGATACAGCGTATGATGGAAAAGAGGTTGAGGTGTCTATTTTCTTTTAAATCTCCACTCAATCATTGTATCATCCATGTCCGAACATGGCGTTTCAACATTATCAGACTCGTGTTCTCAATGGACCTTCACCAAGTTGAAAAAATGTTTCAGACAACTGTTGCAGAAATAATCGTAACAGAACCTAGGCTCTCATGTTGTATGAACAGACACAGAGCCAGTTCACAGAGCTTGTCCACCGGTAGTCTGCTTGAAAATGTACGCGACGCTTCCTCCGCCAGTCATGTTCTGGTCGAGACGAAGAACGTGCTCCAGGCAGTCATCGTCCACTACTGTCAGTATGCGCTCCAACAACTCACCATCCATGTCTGAACTAGAAAGCACCGATGTATCTATGTGAGCGTACTTCAGTAACTCATCCCGTTCAGCCTCCAGGTCAGTTTTAGAAGCGATAATGTTGTTTTCGGGTGGATACGACGGCATATCCCGTCTTTGTAGTAGCTCTGACATCTCGGGTAGCTCTTTGTCAACATCAGGGTCTATCTCATCAGTCTTCCCAAGGATTGGATTCAACAGGATTTCAGGGGTAACAAGTCCATCCTTGAGCCCTTCGCCTTTGCAAGCACAACCAATCAAGTCATGCGTGCGAAGTCCTTCGCCTTCGTCCAAGCGGAAGAGGTCCTTTAACTCTTCCTGACTAAACATGGTCGTTTGACTTTTGCCTTTATGTCTGCGTTCGAGGCCATTGGTGGATGTGGCAGAACCGCCTTGCATGATGCTGTCAGCCAACGCTTTCTTAACGACTTGTCGTTGCCAGATCTTCTCTTCCAAGCCCCCTTTGATGAGGAAACGGTATATCTTACAAGGACGCTTCTGCCCCTGTCGATGGATTCGCGCAACTGCTTGCTCATCTATAGCCGGATTCCAGTCTACATCAAAAAGTACGAGTCGACTGGCCCCAGGTAGATTGATACCCATGCCGCCTGCTTTGGCACTCAACAAGAAAGCGAAAACTTGTGAGTTCTGGGAGTTATTGAATCGATCCACTAGACCTTGTCGTTTGGTGGCCGCTACTGAGCCGTCAAGACGGAGAAAGGGCAAGTCGGAGTTCTTAAGTAATTGCTCAATGAGATTGAGTGTGGAGGTGTAGTTTGAAATAACAACTACCTTTTCGTCCGTAGTATGCCTTATCTGCTGCAAAAGCTGGTCGAGGAGCCGGATTTTGCAGGAGAGATGATTTTGGTATAGTTTCGTGAGCCCCCCGGGAAGCATCTCGTTCAAGGTTGTAAGCGAGGATGACGGCGTTGAATCGTCAATTCCGCACTTAGGGTCCATGAGTGCCGGACTGTTGCATAATTTCTTGAGGATCGTAATTAGCTGAAATGCAGTTTCATTGCTGCGAAGAGCAGTGTGGAACATTGGTGATTGTAGAACATGACGGTATATCTTTGCTTGCGCTTGTGTCGGTTTGCAAAAGAGCACATACTCGGTCTTTGGGGGCAGGAAATCGGCAATGATGTCGGCCGTCCTTCGGAGGATGAAGGAAGAGGTAGAGCGGTTCAACTCATCGCTCGCCATCTCTCCACGCTCAATGTCCTCTTCGCTCGCATCAGGCTGTCTGCTCTTCATGATAGGCTTCTCAAAATCTCGAATGAAGCCTTTCTGCGAACCCAGACAACCATCATTCACAAAGTTAACCATTGCAAAAAACTCGCTCATGTCATTCTGGATAGGTGTGCCTGAAAGAATTATTCGCCTCTTCGTATTCAATGACTCTATAGCCTGGGCACTTTTGTTCTTCATGGTCTTCAGTCGATGGCCTTCGTCACAGATAACGACATCAATGGGTTGGCCTTTGTTCAAGTCATCAGCAACCATACGCAGCCTTTCGTAGCCAATGATCATGACTTGGAAAACCCTCCCATCGAAATTACTCAGCCGTGTTTTTTGATCTTCGAACTCAAGAACGCCCAATCTGTCTGGTCCAAGCCATTTTTTGAACTCCCGTTTCCAGTTACGAATGAGGGATACTGGACAGACGATCAATGCTTTTTTCACTACAGGAGGGGCTTTGTAGATGGGGTTCTGCCGTAATAATGTCCAGAGCAGAGATATTGTTGTTAGTGTCTTGCCCAAACCCATAGCATCGGCAAGAATGCAGCCCTGGCCGTCGAAGTCTCGTAGTCCCATGACACATTCGTAAAGAAACTTGATGGCCGCTGGCTGGTGGGGTAGTAATCTCTTGCCCAAAAGAGGATCAAGAACGACGTCTACGATCTGTCTACCGGGGGGAACAGCCGTCGGTCGTTTAAAGACAACGGCACCAGCTGCCAAAGGATCGTGTCGAGGCGTGGGTGTTTCGGACGGCCTTCGAGGCATTATGGTTGTCTCTTTGAGTGGCTGCTTGAATGCTGCAGTCTGCAGTACAGAACGAAAGCTCTGCGTGGCACTGATCTCCTTCTCTTTCCGTATCTGCATTTTCATCTGGTCTTTCAGACTTGGTTTTGATTGAACGGATTGCGCAGGCGGGCATTGAGACAGAGATTTCACCTTGGGCTTTTCAGAATTGGGTTTGGGATTGACAATAGCAAGATAATCATGCTTGGTGATTTGGGACTCAATCTCGACCTCTTTGCCACCAATGGAGAGGTTAATTCCTGGTGAAACGACCGCAGGTAGGGTAGTCCGGCCAATGCCTCGTCCAGTATTGTTGTAGAGACTCCCATAACCATTATCGACAGTTAGAACTCCATCATCAGTCCAGGTCTTGTTCTTTTTGTTCGAAGGAAGACGCCTGATAGTCCTAGTCAGCCAGCAGCAACGGAGATGAAGGTAGGCTTGCCAAACCAAAGGACCGAGTAGTAGGACACGGGAGTGTCTGAATCTTGCACTGATGTGGCCGCCGGCGTTGGTGGGTTTCTTATTGCCTTGAGAGCCTCTCGATCACCGCCTTGTTCTTGTTCTTGTTCTTCTTCATGTCTAGTCTTTGAGGAGGACAATTCTCGTGCGAGGATGGGAGCGTTCGACCCAGATGAGCTCAATTTCTGGCGCTTGGGAGCAGGGCCAGGAAAATCATCTCTTCCATCATGGATAGCAGGTTTCCGAATAGTCAGAGGCTTAAAAGGCTTCGAGAACATAGTCCAGGCTGGCAGTCAATCCGCCCTACTTCAACAACGCTCACATCGCAGTTTTAAGCCTGGCTGCGAAAACGCGGTGCGCGAACCTTTATTGAAACGCGCTCTCACGTGTTGAGTGGATTACTTAATCGGATCCGGCTCAGCTCGATTTACTCGCCTTTCCTCGTACAGGTCGATTGAATGTGTACCACGGCTCCATTTCAACAATCAATTTCCACATATCTATCATCATCTTCGCAATGAGGACCCCATTCTCAGCAGTGCTATTTCTATCTCATTCAATTGAGTGTATTGGCCGGCGCTCCAGGGCCACTAACTCTTTGCAGGATGCGACCATGTTATAGCCGCCTTGGTCGTGCTTTAACCGCCGAACCCTGATATTCTAGTTTCATCAGGGATTTCTCGCTACAGAACCGAGTACCTGGCGCCAAATACCGTACATCATCTTCACTAATGCGATCCAAGTCGCAGTCGAATTTGTGTTCAAGAATGTTGCTGTGCCAAGTCATGTTACGCGCCCGTCAATTTGAACACTTCTCCTATTGTCTGCAGTGGTTTTACCACCATGTGTCCATACTTCCCATCTTCAGACTAACCCTAAACGTGGCTCACTAGATCCACTGCATCTCCCACGCCCTTGCCAGTAGCACGAGGGCACTGGGTATCCGAGAGTCAAGGTATATCTCATGAGTCTGCTCATACATAGCCGCCGAGATGGTCAACAACAGCATTCGTTGTGCACGTGTGCATATTACCAGAGCAGTCCTCCTCCGACGCCCACATCTCCTCTGTCGTCAGCCAGTCTGAGTTTCATGCTCCCAGCCTACCTGTTGCTCAGTGGGAGAGAAAAATCTACGTCAGGCTTGTAAATTCCACTTCACAAGTTTGGTCCAAGATTCAAGCGTGTCAATACGACTGAACTATGGCCTTCACGGAGTCCTCCACTTCATCACCAGACTCGCCAGTCTCGTTCCTGAGAGCCATCGATGGCAGCCATCTGAGATGGTCAGATTTTCGCCGCGTCGTCCTGAGCTCTTTCCGAATCGTCCTGAAAGCCGAAATGCCACTATCTGAGTTATCTCGTCCCTTCCTTGACAGACTCAAACCAATTCTGCACGGCTTGGAGAGGTTCACACAGCAAGAAAAAGCATGGCGCAGGCAGCTTGTGGAAGGAACTGGCTTCGGCCCAACCATGATATTCCCTCCAAATGTGCTGCCACCAGTTCATCCGACAAAGGGCTTGCAAAGGTGTCATTCACCAAAAATGAGCCGTGAAGCACTTCCCCCACGCGCTGTCAAGGCCCAAGAAAGCCTATTTGAACTTCCGGTTCCTCGACCGAACTTGCTCACTGGCTTCACAACCTCTGCTTTCGACGAAAGTGAACTATCCCTCCTCCCAAACTCCGCCGCATCAACCGGGACTATCGTTGACTTCGACTCTGGCTGCGTCTCACCTGGCACTACCGCCTATTGCCCCTTCTTGATTTTTGAAAGAATGGATTCCACCTCAGAAGACGACGTTGAAGCTGCTAGAAATCAATGTGCTATTGCTGGAGCGCACTGTGTACGAGCGTTACAACTTCTGTTTCGACGGTGCAACAGTTCTTGGTCTACTCTTGATAGACTTGTGTCCTTTTCTTGTGCAATTGACAATGCTGTTGCGATGATCAACTATCATTTCATTGACGCAGACGGGCGATACTGCATGGCTGAGATCTCGAGATTCAACCTCAACGAACCTGCAGGATATTGCGAATTTCAAGCTTGGATAGAAGCAGTCGAAGATTGGGCGGCCTGCTTCCTGAAACCCATCATCAAAAATGCACTGCGACAGCTTCTTAGAATGAATGGCACCCCTCCAGCATCTCCAATGCCCTCTTTGACGCTCTCAATTGACACTGCTCCTGGAAGTGACGACGTCCTTCTAAAACTTCTCCGCACTACCTTCAATACCATCACATGGACGTGTGACGAAGAGTACGAAACTCCTTTGAACAGCAGCATCGCTCATTGTGGAACTCCATTTGGTACACGCAGAATTCGCACCATGGCATTGTCTCCTACGTCCCCAGTTGAGATCTTCAGCGCTACGCCAAGCCCTGCCACACCATTTTCGAGATGGCGCATGAAACCAGACTGGAATAGCAGATCGCCTGTGAGTCGGAGATACCCTCTCTCGCCACTCAAGCTCCGGCCCGAGATACCTGATTCACCAGTCCGTCGGCCTACACTGTCTCCTTGCACTCCGCCTCCTGATGCTCCTTTCTCAGCAAAGTCTCCCATGCTTGTACTCCAGAAGAGGGTGGATTTAGCAATGGACGAGATACAAGAATTGAGGGCACTGGTCCAGGCTTTGCAGGGTGAGCTGAAGTTAAAGGACAGTCAACTTGAATTTGAGATGGAAAAGAATCAGCCAACATTGATACTTCCGGAGGAGGACGACTTCCAGACTCCGACATCCGCGACGAGCAAGGATTGGATCGAGCCTACTCGAACCACAATCGTGGCCGATCTATTTGATATTCGCATCGGTCTCATGGCTCTACCTGTCCTGTACTTTTGCTTTTTTGTGCTGAGTCTTGCTTTGGGCCATGACTTGTTGGAAATACTGATCTATACCATACTATCCCATGACAGCTGGAACATAATCTCTTGAAGTAGCTGCTGCAAAGCAAAGTCGAACGGCAACACGAGATGCTATGGGCTGTCAAGAGGTTGATAGCAAATAAGATAGACGCCTTCTTTCAACCAATGTGCAATATAGGCCGCAATCCGTGCCGTCAAATAAAGTCATTCTGTCAGCTATCACGTTGCATACAATTTCTGTGGGTTAAATTCACGGGCCGACCGACGACTTCCGTGAACTGAACTACTTTTTGCCAGAGCCCATGTTTTCTTGAACAGTACCTCCCACTGCGCCATCTGGGTTGAAATTCCTTCCAATGGCACCGTCCGATGCGAAGGGGCCTCCCACTTTCTGTTCAACAATATGATTAGGACGAAGGTTCTGCATAGAAGACGGAATTCAGGAAATGTCAATCTTACCTCGCCTATACTCCCAATAGCTCCATCAGCTTTGAATTGTTTGCCGACAGTACCATCTTTGTCAAATACAGCTAGGCACCAACATCAGTGGAATTCCAAACAGGCGCCAGTATTTCAACTCACGTTTCTTGTCGCCTTGCATCTGCTCAGCTGCTGATTGAGCCTGCAGCGTACATTAGCAGGGCGTCTCTACCGACCGAATCGGAGATCCAACTACGGTGCCTCCAATAGATCCATCAGCCTTGAACTGCTTGCCGACTTCTCCCTCCTTGTCGAATGGACCACCTTCAAAAAGCAATGTTAGCCGGCTCTTTAAACACATTGTGACACTGAAGCTGTTGGAAATGTCCAGCCATTTGCAATCCCATACCTAGCTTGTCTTGCGCTGTTCCACCAATCTTGCCCTCCGGGGTGAACTCCTTGCCCACGGAGCCTTTGATAGCGTCGAAAGATGATTTATCAGACATTCCTGCAGACGTGGTGAGTTGGTAAGTGTGGAAAGCAATACAATCGAGCGGCTCACTTGAGGAGATAGACAGGGGTCTATATGTCTGTGACTTGATGAATGATTGGGTTTGCTTGATCGAGCGGGAGATTCGTAGCATGACTGGAGTACGAAGAGGAAGTTCCGGTTTCCAGCTACACATGAAAACAAAAGGAGATCTTAAGATGAACGACCTCATACACACATCCCTGGCCCATTTGCCACATGTTTCACAAGCATCTACGACATCATGAGATTTCTGGCGTCAACTCTTGACGTCAGTGGACAGAGTTATTCAGACTTTCTATACCTTGATGCAATTGAGACTCGAGAGTTTCAAGCCATATCAGGACAGAGTAGTTGAGTAATGATACCCTCTCCAACCAGATGATGACCGTGGAAGATACCCTGAGAGCATGGCTCCATGGTATGGACGACTTGATTTGTGCCGAACAATTTAGGGACTGCTTCATTGACGTTCAACATTCGCCAACGGACAATTCGGATTATACGTCATCCATTCTCATGTCTCTTGCGGCGAGCTTAGAACAATCACAGCCGATCAATTGTAATACATCACAATGGACAATCGATCCACAATGGTAAGTAATTCCACTGGAGACGAGTACACGCGACAGGGAGAATACAAGAGAAGAAGGCTAGGATTTTCTCAGTGTGATATACGGTGCGGTCACGTGTGCGAGAAATCAGACACTGGGTACAGTAGTCCGAAACAGGATTTCGAAATCTCTGTCCTTTCCAAATGTCTGCCATATCATACATTTCAAGCCATTGATCTTGTTTCTTTTCATAACCATGGACTTTCTTTGCTGTTACGGAAGCAGCTTCTTACATGCTTCCCGAAAGATATTCTATGCTGGTTTTCCGCAGGTGCTGAGCTGAGCTGATCGACTGAATCAATTTGATATATGAGCTTACTATATCCAGATGACTGGGAGAAGCATCGATGTTGATCTCTTGGGACGACTATCGGCAACCAAACGACTCGATAGAGCGGTGCTCATGCCAGACTGTTTCAATAAGGTTGATATGACCTAGGAAGGAAGGTAGGCACCTCGGTTCCCAGCATATTCACCTACTGCACCTGCTGCGACTTTGCGAGTGACTGCAACTCTGCCTCTCGTTTGCTCTAGCTGCGTGCTGATATTTTCCTCACTGTTGCGATACGCTGTCACCGTCGCAGTCGGATCGGGCTCGACGTCTTTCTCTTTACTTTTTGGATCACGACTTGGGCAATTGAAGTTGGCTCATTGTTACTCGACCAACATCTTACTGTCCCGTCCGAATTCTCGGGGAAACTACATCTTCTTTGAAAATAGATCTGACCTTCAGACACTCTTCCTCCCTTCTCCTCCGACACGGAATGTGTCGCCGACTTTCCAATGACATCCACGCCTGCGTCATCCACGCAGATCAATGCGATGACGGTGGAAAACGTCTTCCCGACTCCTCCCATGGGGCAGCCAGAAAATGACACTCTCTTTCGACTTGGAGGAACACTTTCACCTCCGCCAAAGAAGCTATTACCTCAACAACGTGCCCAATCAACACCGCCAGAAATCACTCGCTCAAACCAGTTTGGAATCCTGACGAAAAATACGGATGGTCAATTGTTGGATGTGTCAAGTCTCGAAAGCTCGTGGCAGAAGTTGCATCTCTCGAAGAAAAAGAGTCAATACTTCGAAGGCGCATTTGCCTACCGTGAGCCAAACAACACCGCAAAAGAGCGTGTAGTCAAGGATTCGGTGGTTCTGGCTGAAATCCGGTTGAACTACTGTGTAAGTCTACCACAGACCGCAATGCTAACAATGTGAATCTACTAACAGCATCCAGCTAGAGTCGGAGAAAGAGTTCCTGATTGACCTCTCGTTCAGGCTTTCCGAGATCTATCAACGCCCAGAGTCTTGCATCATGGTTGTCATCATCACCAAAGTTGCAATGCTGCTCGCAGGGAACTCAGAACCAGCATACCATCTAAAGATCACAGCTCTTCCTTCCGAAATTGCAGCCACCAAGAACAAACGAAGCACTCATCTCCTCCAGGATTTCATTCTCGATGCTTTGCAGATTTCTCCAAGACGAGGAGTCGTGCAATTCCAGCCAGTCACGGAAGAAAACCTGGCAACTAACGGGATTACTGCGCTGCAAGAAATTGAACAGCTTGAGAGACAGCCAATCGAGGAAGGTGGATGTTTCACAGCCATTAGTAAACAAAGCAGAAGAAGCAAAAAGTCGAGCGCTCCAGCTTTCACAGAAAGAATCAAGTCTGGCATTCCGTCATTGAGATCTACAACGCCCTCACAGCAACAGTACAGTACAATAGAGCTAGGGGAGTCGAAGTCGACGGAAGCTAGCGGCCCAGGGAGAAAACGCGTCAAAAGACGCCAAAGCATTCTTGCTTTCTTCAAGAGATAAGCACTTACTGAACATCGTCATCACTTCATCGCATTGATTGAGCGCAGCTATGCACACCGAGGGGTACAATTAGCGCAGCCCAATGAGGCCAGCTTGGTATAAGGATTCATCATAGGAGCTTTTCGTATGCAGTAGAAAAGGCTATGTCAATACAATGGCTTTGCAATATATCATGTTGAAAGGGCATCTCACCTCTGGACTATTACTGCCTTCCGTGTTCTGTTGGGACTTCACCATTAGTTCACTTCACCATTCTAGACTCGTCTGCCTACCTCGACTGAAGCAAGGCCTGCCACGAACAAAACCCATCACATCCGCGCTTTGCCACGTACTGACCCTCAAAGAAGGTCTTTTTATCTCATATTCATTGACTACTTTTATCGACTCATGTTATCTCATTCTGAAAAGGCAACATGACAGACCGTGAAGTTGCGAAATCCTACGCGGTTCTCGGCTTGCCCCCAGATGCCACGTTCGATGACCTCGACGAGCGGTACCTCCAGCTGACGTCTTACTGGAGCTCACTGAATGTTGTGAGATCTCAAGAGGTGGCAAAACGTAAGCAGAAAGAGATTGACGACGCATACCAGCGACTTCTCCCTCATTTCATGGAGAAGCTCAAGGAGTACCCAGGCCTGGCTAAGGCTGAGTACACCATCAAGCAAGTGATGAATGGCCAAGATCGCATCCAATTTCCCAGCACGAACGAAGATGACCTTTGGATGCCTCCTTCATGTTCGAAATCGCCAGACACAGACACAGAAGAGTGGGATTATAGTAGTCCGAACAGCTCGCCCAGATTCAGCATTCAAGAGGTTTGCGGCGACATTTTCGATGCCCCAGATCGAGCAGTCATCGTTCGTACGTCAATATTCTTGACGAGGCGAAGTCAGCAGCTGACGTTTTCCATAGACGCGGCCAATTGTCAGGGCGTATGGGGTTATGGAGTTGCAGCCCATCTGAAAACAGCTGTAGGGAAGTTACCTGCACAATGAGCAGCTTTTCTAACGTGTGCTTTCTAGTTGCCACAGGCCCATAACGTTTATCGGTCTCACTGCAGACAAGTCGAGAAACCATATGATATCCTCGGAACCTGCCTCTTGATCCCACCGCAGAAGGAAGATTATTCTGAGAACGTTCAAAAGGACCAAAAAAAATCGGAATCGGCAAGAACTTTGAAACCGAAGGCCACCATATATGGAAAACGTTTATGGGTTGCATGTCTCTTCACAAGCGTTGGATACGGCAAAGCGTCAATGGCAACAAACAATCCAGGAAAAGATCCGAAAGAGCGTATCCTGAAGAATACCAGTTACGCATTGGAAGATCTTCGAGCACAGTTAGAGGTACGCAGGCTTCCGGATGACGAGAAGCCCGGAGAAATCTGGAGTGTCAAGTTCAACAGTGGAGCATTTGGGGTGGACTGGGAAGAGACTCTTCAAGTTCTTGAGAATGAGTTTCAGGGATTTGAGCGGCCTTGGTTTGTAGTAAACCAAGAGGCCAAGGGAAAACCTAGGCGCAAGGATGATCCAACAGATGTCGATGAGGCTGATTTCGACTCCAACGTTAGACGTGGTCATCCAAAGATCCGACTAACATTCAACCGCGGTCGTGGACGTACTCAACTGCCTAGTGATGGCGAGACTGGCGAGGCAGAGTGAAACATGTTGACGGCGTACTTTGAGGTGATCGAAGAGCTGGGACAGTTTCTGCGGGATGTAGAGACGAGTAGTCGCGTCTGTCGAGTGATTATTTGTGAGCTGTACATATCAATGGAATCAAAGCAGGAAAAGACTACTTGGTCACTCAGTATTGCAGTGATCGCAAGCAAAAGCCTAGTAATAAAGGTCCGATCCGTTGCGGGCGAACGTCGACAGCTTCAAATGTGTACGCTAAGCCTTAGTGGGACTGGTTCAGTCCATCTTGGCACATGCTAATTTTTTTGAGACAAGTACTTACAACTTCGGTGCTTAGAAGGTTCACCACTCGCGCTTTGGCTGACAAGAGATCGCGCGGTCATGAGCGAGTCAAATACAACCGAGCGCCCTCAGAAGCGTCTGAGGCTCGAAAACGACCAAGATGCAAGTCTGAGCCAAAAAGATCAACATGAGGTCCCGGTGACGAAGTTGGCAGACACTCTTCTTGCTGACGAAATCGCCAAAGAGCTTCAGGTAGGTATCACTACCTATGTTGACTCTTCAAAAAGTGTATTTCGGGGTGTGTTGAAGAAAAGATATACCGACTTTCTTGTCAACGAAATCCTGCCGGACGGCACAGTTTTGCATCTACAGAAGACAGCGGCAAGGCCCGATCGTGCTTCTACTGCGTCTTCTTCAGCACAAGCCAACTCGCATGAGCCTAGTCAAGGTCCCGCCAAAAGCGAGGCTGCGTCAGTACAGGACGAGAAACCGGCCGAGCAAGAAAGCCAAAGTAAGGAAACTGTAACGAATGATGTTCAGGAGACAAAGCAAGAGGTTACTGAGGATGATCGCGCCAAGCTTGTCAACTACTTCAACGAGGAAGCTGTTGTTGAGCTATTGTCTCTCTACAAATCAATCGTTCAGTCACCTGATAAAAAGCCCAAAGACCATCCTACAGTACGCACAGAGTTTACGTCAGATCGATCTGTACGGTCACAAATCCACCAAGACATCCGGCGCATATTCGGTAGGAAAATCGACTCGTCGACTGATAAGGACGGTATTCTGGTCCTCACTGCCGCAGCCACTAGCAATCGTGGTCGAGATGGGCGACAGGCGAATCAGAAAAAGGACGGTCGACCAGGGAAGCTAGGTTGGCTCGATCGAGGAGGCGAATACGTTCATTTCACGCTCTACAAAGAGAACAAGGACACGCTCGAGGTGATTTCGTTCATGACTAAGCAGCTCAGGACGACAAACAAGACCTTTCAGTTTGCAGGGACCAAAGATCGACGAGCAGTGACAGTACAGCGAGTCAGTGCGTATCGTGTCGATGCGGACCGCCTAGCCTCACTCAACAGATGTTTGCGATACTCTGCCGTCGGCGACTTCCAATATCAGAAGCAGGGTCTGGAGCTTGGTGACCTCAGTGGGAACGAGTTCGTGATTACTCTGCGCGACTGCGGTGTCATTGATTCAGGCGCTGAATCTTTGGAAGAGAAGCTTTCGATGGCGCAGGCTCACTTGTCACGCGCTCTTCGGCATCTGCGCGAGAAAGGATTTCTAAACTACTATGGACTCCAGAGATTTGGTACGTTCGCGCAGAGAACGGACGTGGTCGGGGTCAAGATCCTGCAGGGAGACTTCCAGGGAGCATGTGAGGCTATACTCGACTTCTCGCCTACAGCTTTGCAGGATCCCGAGTCCTTGCCCGCGGGAGTGTTGGTCGGCCAAGACGATCGCGCTCGGGCCTCGGGGATTGACTTATGGCAGAAGACCGGCAGGGTTGGGGCCGCACTGGACAGCATTCCCCGTAAGTTCTCTGCCGAGATTGCGCTCATTAGACACCTCGGCAAGAATTCCAAAGACTATATAGGCGCACTACTGTCGATTCAACGGAACCTGCGATTGATGTACGTTCACGCTTACCAGTCATTGATCTGGAACTTGGCCGTGGGCGAGCGGTGGAAATCGTTCGGTGGCAACGTGGTTGAAGGCGACCTCGTCCTCGTGCACGAGCATAAGGAGAAAGAGGCTCAGAAAGAGCCTGAGCAAGCTGTCGACGCGGATGGAGAAGTCATCATTCAACCATCAGGCGAGGACAGAGCATCCGATCCTAACGATGTGTTTGAGCGTGCCAAGGCACTCACTGCAGAAGAGGCCGCGAGCGGGAGGTACACTATCTTCGATGTCGTGCTTCCACTGCCGGGCTTCGATGTGGTGTACCCTGCCAATGCTAGCGGAGAGTGGTACAAGACGTTCATGGCGAGCGAGGCTGGTGGAGGCATCGATCCGCACAACATGCGTCGCAAGCAGAGAGATTTCAGTCTGAGTGGCAGTTATCGTAAGATCATGGCCAGGATCGGCGAGGACTTTGACGTGACAGTCCACCAGTATTCCGATGATGATGCGCAGTTCGTTGAGACAGATATGGATCGACTGAAGAGCAAAAACGCCGATAGCGAGAATAGCGCTACGGGCAAGGTGGTCAGGGACACTGGCGACGAAAGAGGCGGCGATAGTCGACCGTCAAAAGTTGCAGCGGTGCTCAAGTTCCAGCTTGGTTCAAGCCAGTATGCTACTGTCGCGTTACGGGAGTTGTCAAAGGGTGGTATCCAGGCATACAAGGCAGAGTTTACTGGTGGGAGATAAGAAACGAAACTTGTTTAGACTGTTGCCATAGTATCCAGGTTGGAAAGGCAACATTGCGTTGAACTTACACCGAGCCAATATTGTATTCTCGATCGTTGTGAGATATCCCTCAGTTGTACATACCTTATTGCCTTGCAAAACGACCTACATGCACACATCGACATCAAAGCACTAGATTTATCTTACCAGACCTACCTATCTGCCTACCTACCTAGCTCTCTCCAAGATTTCGTGTTCAAGTTGGTACTTTTGTCCTACGGATGCTAAACGGCAAGGATGGAACGGGCCACAAACTCAACATCGAGAATCCGTTCCAGTGCGTTGTCACATAGTCAGCTAACCGCGGACGGTAGACTGTGGCGCTTCTGGTTCGGGAACATTTCCATTTTATCCTCGAGCTGAGTCTTCACTTCTCGTGTTTCAAGCTTCCCTAAGCTTTTGCTTCTCAGCCAGACCACTATCGGCTCCATCCGGCGCCGGTTAGCTCGAAAGAAACCACCACCACCACCTCCTCCTCCTCCTCCTCCTCCTCCTCCTCCTCCTCCTCCTCCTCCTCCTCCTCCGCAGCAGCAGCAGCAGCAGCAGCAGTCTCGCTTATGTCGTCCCAGCCTTCAGAAGAACCTTTCAGCTCCAAATGTGCCAGAATGGGACGCCAGCAGGTACAGCACAATCTGCATGTGGAGGGCGGGCCTAGAACAGATCCATTTCGCTTACGAGCCGAACATATGATAAGACACCATACTTCGCAAATATCGTCCTTCTCCCCCGGTACGAGCTGCTACTTGTCCTGCGTCGATGGGTGAGTTTTCCATGCAGCTCCAGGCCCACAGCAGACAGCCCGTGGGGTGGCAATCATCTAATTCGAGAAGGCGTTGACACATTTGGAAGCTGAAGTGTCTTTTGCGCCAGCCACAACAACATTGAAGAAGTTCCGGATGTCCAGATCGACCGTCGTCTACAAGCTAAGTCAAGAAAGAACATAGGTTCGCCAATCGTGTCATGACTTCACCCTCCTTCATATCACACCTCTTTGTTATGCCTGTTCGAGCTTGTTCAGCAGCACCACACCGTTGACATCGCTTCTTTTCAGCTTCTGGCCACTGACAACATGTCTGTCACAAGTCCGCCGCAGACAAGAGGCATGGTTCTGTCAAAGAGAGGTGATAAAATGCCGGGCTGCTTCTTGCTCTCCCTGGCCCATCGACTCTTCGCTGCAGCTTCCTGTATTGCTACCGAAGGCTTCTACATCGGGCTTCCAGCAACATGGAACCGTCCCCGGTGTCTCCCACAAGGCTTCCTTTGCTGCAAGAGAAGGGTACCGAAACTCCAGCAACCTCGGTGGACAGAGATAGTCTTCCGCCCACTCCAATCTCACCCAATGCGCCAAGGACCTTCATGGAAGGGGCTATGGCCTCATTGCTTTGGGGGGCGTTTGCTCCATGCATCCCAATCGTGATTGTGACTAGTGTGCTCTTGACCTCAATTCTCCACTACCGAATCAACGATAGCTTCGTCTTTGCACCGACGAGTGACCCGGCGGTCACAAGCAACGAAGCACTTGACGCTCTCAAGGGTATCCAGCAGTTCAAGAACTCCGGCGGTGGCAAGGCTTACTATCTGTACTACAATGGAATCACCAATCCCGCAGTATTGCACATGATTGCTTCCTGGACAGCAAAGATCATTCCATTCGTGACCGGAGCCTCGATGGCTCTGGTCGCTTTCTTCGCTGGCCAGCATTTTATCCGAGCGACTCAGAATAAGTCGGACAAACTACCCAGCCCACACCAAGTATCGATCTTGATCGGACTGCTGAACGGAGGTGGCACTCAACCCCTCCTCGATACTATCAAGTATCGGTGGAAGCATGACGAGCACCTCGTGCAGCCACTTCCGACGGCATTTTGGAGCCTAACATTCATTGTTCTGATGACGTGAGTTAGCACACGACCATATTTTGGCTGCTAGCATCCCTTTTCTGACCTGTAACGCTCCAGCTTCGCGATTGGTGCCATCGACAGCTGGTTCGCTGCCACAACCACCGCCTTGAATATTGCACTTGTGGTTCCAACGACCAATATCTCGAGGTCTTTCGGAAGAAGCTTGAACTCCGGGTGCATTTCGGAATCGTGGCAGCAGTATAGCTGTCCCTCCAATGCTCAGGCCTCATGTCGATATCCGTGTAGCATGATGAGCTGGAATGCTTCTTCGGGTCAAGAGCGGGAAGGTGTGAACAATGCCCAACAAGCGGCAGAGACCCTGATGGATCGCTCTCTCAACAACACAATCTTGAATATCACATCCAATGGTACTAATTATTTCTTCCTGGGCGATGTCGGTGGGAACGCAGAGCTTGATTTCAGCGCGACCGCGGTTGCAGTTTCCACACAGTGTCAAATGGTGACCCCAAACTGCACCTTGGGCCAAGGCTTTACCTGCGGCTCGTATAACGCGCCCTCATTTTCCTATTCCGGATCGGTTGGGTTTGCGCCCAGCGATGCGATGTCTCCTTCGGACATGGCAATGGTGGGTATCCAGTTCTTCAACGACACGAAGTGGAACCAACCGGTCGGCTTCGGAGACAATTCCACGGACCTGTTTGCTGAGCAGAACCCAATGCACTTCCTGACCTGGTCAAAGGGCTTTCCCCCGATGAACACATATGGAGATGAGTTTTCCACCATGCGGGCGGGCAAGTATTACCAATACGACGACACGGGTGACACGGTGTACATTCTGAACTGCTCAACCTCGATCTACAACGCCGAATATTACTGGGTGAACGGGACCGTGGTTTCCATCGAGGTCAACGCTTTCACGCCGGCGTATTACGGCGCAGCCTTGAGTGCTCCATTCGGCACCAACACGGCTCTCTCTCACCTCTCGCTCCAAGACGCTTCAGCTCTGGCGGCTTACCAAAAGACTCCTGAAAACTTGGCCGACGTGTACTCCAACTACTTCTCCCGAGCAGCTATTGCCTTGACCTCGGGCTTCTCGGTCGCGGTGGCAAATGAGCGCGAGTCAAACAGGACCAACAGCTACCTTGCAACGCGGGTGCCCTGGGTGCCGTTATACACCCTGATCGCCCTGAAAGCAGTGTACGCCGCGTTCGCACTGGGCCTGGCGCTCCTGGCAGTCTTCCTGACGCGTCCGTCCCAGGCGCAAGAAATCAAGGAACGCCTGACGATCGATGGTCTCGCGGCCGCATTCTTCGAGCCGAGGGCCCAACATGAGCAGGCTGTCAAGAACGTCCAAAATCTGTTCGAGGAGCATAAAGAGCCGACACCCAGCGATGATACCAAACGGATCGGCATGTTGCAGACCAAGCGGGGCGGATGGCAGTGGGTTGCGCTTGCGAAGCAGGCTTCCGATGGACTCGGTCTTCAAGGAATCGTGAGCCTCGCAGCAGAGCAGGCTGCGGGCCAACAAAACAGCGTCGGGCAGGCGGCTCGGGGATTCACCTTGGTTAAAGAAATCATCTGAGTAATGCGGAGACGGTGACTCGTTAGGACTGGAGACTATTTTCACGATGCGATGGGCTTCACGACGTATTTACGACCATTCAGCGGGATTGTTTTGGACAGATGATTTGGACAGTCGGATTATCTCTCGCATATGGATTGGGAATTGCTGCTTGTTTTGCTGTGGGGTGGACCGGGGGGGAGTGTCTTCGGTTTGTCTCTTTCATCCAGAACCCATACTGATGCCACTTGTGGATTAGTCCTTTAATACTACGACTTTTCAAGTTTCTTCTAGTCATCGGTGCACCATCTGTGAGAAATTTCTCCTCTTGTCTACTCTTGTCTACGAGCATGGACAAGTCCTCGTGAGTGAGGAGGGATGAAGGGTTCGTGAGTACTGGTGGCAGTTCAGACTACAACGCGAGCGGATGGGATAAAGGGTAGACACTAGATAGTACCTACCACAGGTGGAAGTCAAGTGCACGGCCTTTGGGTTACCTCGTATAAGCAAGCAAACCCTCTACAATATCCAGGTCAGGCTCTCGCCTCGCCTCGCCTCGCCCCGCCCCACAGCGTATCCGGCATTGTGCCTATTTTTTCCCTCTTCAGGCTCTTCTCTACACGGGCACCACCCCGTTGCACACCTTGAACGGAACGAGGCTTTCTTACCAAGTACCTTTCGTCGCGCTTTGCATCACAATGACAATAACACTAGTACCGTGATCTTACGTCCCTGGCTCTCGTCTGGAAACCCAAGCCTGCGCTCGCCTCTGACCAGTTAGTACTACTACTTCGTGTAGGCTACATGTGGAGGTACGCGTACTCCGTCCGTGATGAGCTAAACATCTACTGTATTGTACTGTATGCGCAGAGTCCAGTAAATTTGAGAACCCAACGCGCCACCGCCAGAATGGAGTATAACGCTTATGTATTTCACATACTACAGTGTACTCTGTCGAAGTCTCCATACGCTACCTGTTCACCGATTACGGCGGATGAGATGACATCTTACGGGGTCACTTTGGCCGGAGAAGAATGTACAGTAGACAAAAGGGGTATCCATATTCATATTAGTCCGTGGTCGTGAATAGAAAATCTCTATACGTTTCATCCTGTCGTGACCATACTCCGCACACCGTAGTGTCCCTCGCTTCGTCTTCGTCTTCGTCTTCGTCGGGATACCGCACTCTCCATGGAACAAAGGTATTTAAATCCCGAAGCTATACATCAACCCAACCTCCCAAACACGACTTCGACTTCAAAGGGGGAAAATTAAATCATTGCCAGTCGTCGCCTTTTTGCCCAGCTTGAATCGTGGCCTTGTCCAGCTCCTGCAGAAGCTCCGCAGTCTCCTCTTCAGTAGGTAAATTGACAACGGTAAGATAGAGCACATCCTTTTGCAACACGCGACCGATGAGGCCCTTTTTGCGCCTGGGCATCCGGCCCATTTCTGCATTCTTGAGATCGGTCTCGCTGAGCTCGTAGCCCCTCCTGGACGCACGTCGTTGCGCACGTCTCGCGCGTTTCCCGGCCTTGGGGTCAAAGTGGCCTCCGGTCAATAAGGCCACGAGAGAGCCCGAGTTGACAGGATGGTTTGGATCGGAGAACCTCGATGCGAATTCCTTGCGCGGAGGCGGCGTGGCAGCTGCCAAACGGTTTCCTGGATTCGATCCCGCGTACGTCGCTTGGGCGCGTCGGTCGAGGTAGTCTGCCAAGAACTTGCCGGACGACTTTAATGCGTTTTGCTTCTGTTGGGGCAGTTGCGCGCCACTCTGGGCTGCTTGTGTCGCCGCAGCGTCGAGGGCAGGGTAGACTAGCGGGGCGGCTTCGGGGAGAGACATTTCGCCCTTGGTCACGCCGGACGAGAGGCGCAGGTTCTTGAGTTTTGCGCGCATTTCGCTCTCGGGCGTCGATAGAGCTTTCGTGAGCGCTCTGTCTGTGGAGTTGAGGTCGACGTGCATGACTGGGTCGTAGGGGGAGTCGGGCTTGAATGTCATGATCATGCAGTAGAGACCGCGAGGTTTGAAGAGAGTCTCATTGATCTGGTCGAGGTACGTGTTGCGTCTGTGGCGGGTTTGCACTTCCTTGGCGGTGCCGGCAGCGACCTGGACTGCGATTGCAACGCCCATGGCGATGGGGTTGGGGACCATGCCGACGGCAAAGGCGGCCACGTTGATCACGTCCAGTGCAGGGTTTGCGCGAGATGAGCGATCAAAGTCTTTGAGAAAATCGAGGAAGGTGGCCTGGTCGATGCCCGCGCACTCGCCTAGAAGAGGCGGGTAGGCACGGATGAAGCCTCGAGATTTGTCCTTGGGTCGACGCTGAGGGAGGATGACGGGACATGGGAGCGGCCGGTAGCGCTTGGATGGAGCTTGTGTGAGATTGTGGTTTTGTACAAAGGTATTGGCAACCTCTTCTGCCGAGGAGGGCGTCCCAGTTGATGCCTCGTAGGAAGATGGTGCTTCTTCCAGTTCAGCGGCCGCATCGTCCAGAGCCCATTCAGCACGGTCGGTGTCGAGCTCATCTTCGCTACTGGAGTCAGAGTCATCCTTGGAAAAGGACTTTTTGTCGTCGCCCAGAACTGGCGCTCTCGAGTCGGACGAGTGTTGTCGGGAGACGCCCGTCCCTCTCGAGCTTTCGCCGACTTCAAGCGATTGCTGTGGATCGGATGATGTTGTCACCTTTTCTTTGGCGGCTTTCTTTTCTTTTCGGTCTGCGATGGCCTCTGATGCAAGCCCAATGCCTGAACTGACACCCTTGACAAGTTTGCCGATTATCGGCATTGTGGTGAGGATTTCTGGGTAGATGAGGGGTATGTAGGAGTGAGGTTGGCGTCAGATAATAAATACAGAACAGAGTGTGAGAGGTTACAACGGGTGGAAGTGCTGACAAGACCGAATTGATGCTTTGGGGATATATTTGTCTGCCTTCTTCTGGAAGATCATTCGACTTTATATACCAGGACTCTGATGCAAACCTTTACGTCAGGCAGAAAGCAAAGATAGCCATCAGCACATCACTTCGTGGAATGGCTTTCATAGAGGCTAGTCGCGCGAAGTGGCCGTGCCGTAGTAATAAGTGATTGACTGATTCCGCGAGGTGCGCCTTGCACCGCCCGACTCTCTCGCGGTCTGCTCCCGATTCGGCAAGGTTCAATATCCCTAAGGCCACCTGTGGAGAAGGAGAGGCTTATCTAGTCGTCTAGTCCAGTTAAATCCACCTAAACTCTAGCTAAGACGAGGCCTAAGAAAGACAAGCTGTTAGGAGCCTTAGTTAAAGCGAATTCGGCCGGAAAAACTTGTCGCCTTGAATATAGAATACTGTAGGGCATATTACAGTATAGCTACTACTGTCAGGATGAGTGTAGCCACGGCCATGACCATCAAGCTGCAATTTTAGGTAAGCAGCCAAACGGCCATCCGCAACAACATCATCCTTACCTACCTTGTAAGGACTACCACAACACTACCGCCCAACATCACCAATTCTAGGCATTCTGGCCCCGATGTCGTGGTAAGCCTTATCTTGCGCACCCTACCGTATATGCAGACCAACGCTGCGGTGCCTCTCCCGCCTCACAGCGGCAAACCCGAAATCTATGATGTTGGACAGCATGGACAGCCGGCCCCGTTTGATCGCACATTCGGTCATCTGGCCCTTCAGAATGCAGGATCATGATGCTCGAACCAGTAATGCCCAAGCCAAGTCAGAGGCGGCTGTAGGAAAGGTTCAGAACTTGGTACGGAGTGCTGCTGCATGATTCCATCTGGACGGTGTCTCAACAATGCTGTCCTACATGACTCTCTCAAACCACTCCAAAAAGCGGTCAGTCATCCAATACTCTTGGTCCAAAGGGCATCCTGTGCGTTGAGGAGCACAATGCACTTCGCCTTCTGCAACCTTACGAGTCGGAAGGGATGTTCACGTAAAATGTGAAATGGTCACCGGACATTGCTTCTTGGGTGTGCTGGACTGGATACCGACATCACGGATTGTGGGCGCTTACTTGGATAAACCCGGCCACATATCTAGCACTGCAGATATTGACAGGTGACGCCTGAGGGCAACTCTACCTGGTACGGTCGGACAGACCATATCGAGAGATTGGAAAGTTCGAAACACTGAGGACGCATGTCAACAATCCTCTTGAGGTAGTTACATTCGAGGGTTTTACTAGGTCCTAGCCCGATCTGAGGAAATGCCTGGAGTGCTCCAGACATTTATTACCCCGTACTTCTTACATGGAGCGAAGATCAGGGGTGGTGTTTGTCTCTGCGAGATTGAGCGATCTCAAATATGCACAGAGGACCCAGCTAATTCCGTATGCACAATTTCATAAAGTATCTCCAGGGGTCTTATTCTTTCCCAGTAGTGTCCACTAAATACTTTGTATTTTTATCCCTTTATGAGGACTGGTACTGGTACTGGACCCCTTTTCGTGTATATGTACAATATCTACCTGTAAGTAATGCACAAGGAGGCGAACCGCCGACGAAAGGCACCTGCAGGGGATGTATCGTAGCACTGCTAAGCAAGAAAAGGAAAGACGTCCACCGCAGCTACAAAGTATCTTGTACTCGTATCTCTTGATGACCACGGATACTCCAGGAAGAAACAGATTGCACTTGTCTTGCCTGGTTCAAAATGCTGCAGGAAAGTACTGCGGACTGTGCTGTTGGACAATGCATCAATCAACACCAACGGGAGGCTTTGTTAGCCACGGACAGACGATGAGAGTCGACTCGAGATCCAAAGACAACAAGAGTGGAATATAGTACGGAGCGCCCATGGGTTGCTCTAGGCTAGGTATGGATCATTTCGTGTTGGTCCGGAGCCTTTCTGACATCTGGTATGCACCTTTGCAGCGGTTATCCCAACAATTCTCTCCTCCCCGCATTATCACTCCGTCTGTCGGACAACAGCAGAACCATCTCGGCAACAACTCTGCTTTTCGTCTAGGCGAGCGCTTGGTTTTACGTTTGGTCCATTGGTAATTGCGTCGTGGTGGGGCTGGATGCCATTTGATTTCGAGGCATTCATTCTATAGCGTTAGAAACTCTTCATGGTGCGAGTAATTGTTCATGGCTGTTTGCACGGTCCGAGGGTGGTATATTCCGTACGTGTGCCTTGACTAGCCAGCTGACACCTGCCGGAAGACACAGATGCATGGTGTCGGGCGATCACGTAAGGCCCGATGAGGAGTGAAGCTGATGTCAGTAATCGTACTCGGCCAGCACAACAAGAAAATTGGCGAGCTATTATCACTCTGACGGCGTCTGTACGTATGAGATCAAGCAAAATGGAGAACATACAAAGGCCAACCCTCCGAATCAAGTGGGGGAGTCAGGCGACGTCAACGCGTCGTAGAAAGTTTTCCTTGCGTTGACTGGACCGTCCGTTCGAATTTTGAAACATTTGTCCTGCAGCTCTGGATGGAATGCCTGCACGCTGCCTCTAGTTGCCGAGTCGTTGCATGTGAGAACAGCGCGAGTCGTAGCTGAGCATGTGGCTCTGGGGACGACTCGATCTCAACTGGACGATCTCGGTGGGCAAGGTGTACAAGTAACGTCTCTCTTTCGTCGGCTCGGGTTTTTTACCTGTTGGTGGTGGGTGTGGAGAGATGGATCGCGGTCGTAGCGGATGGCCCTCGGCTTTTGAGTTCGTTGTGGCAAGAAAAGGTGAGCATCTAGGCGTTACAATTAGGAAAGTTGCAGTCGTGAGTCTGTGGCCCGTGAAGCTTTCGAGACGTCAAGTATCTTCTTGTATTGTTGTTTGGTCCCTTCCAGTGTACAGTATGGCTGTATCCTCATCCCTAGGCCACACTTGTCGACCTTCATTGACCTTGGGACGCTAAAGCCTGGTACTTGTGGGCGGACTGGTAGACTGCTCACTAAAGTGACGCAACAATGTAGTGGGACTTGGGGGGCTTGGATCATGCTGGTGCCATCTCTTGGGGCCGTGCTGGTCGCACCCTGTCAGGACTTGTTTGTCAGACGTTGTACTCCGTGCCTGTAGGACTCACCTTGCCGGGTCTTTGCAAAGCGTCGAATCATCTTGTTTCGACCGTCAGATCATCCTCGAACAATTTTGCCGTTCGTCTTTGGAATCAACCCTTGAATTTGCCTGGCAGAACTAAAATTGGCGGGTGAAGCAACGAAGACGGAGGCCATGACTGGACATGGATTAGTCGCGGACCCCTGGTCGAACCCACGAGGGGCCTGTTCCCGCTGATCAGCAGCTTGCTGTTTCGGTGGTTCGTTTACTGGCAAGGAATGCGCCCCTTATCCCTGCGGCCGGGGGTTCCTTGTGCAGGCTTTTGTTTTTCGACAACGCAGACAGGCACACAGCTTTCCATCTTGATCGGATCGTCAAAGGACTCGCAGACCGGTAGATACATTTGAAAGAAACCGATAGGACTGTGCTCTGCTATCTGCGTCACTTTAGCTCGTAAGAATAGACAGAGGCATGTTTCGGACCCGAGCACGGGTGACACACCTGCCAGTCTGACCTGGTCTCTGCGTAGCAAGCGACATTGCGATCAAACCTGTTTAGTCTGTCCCCGAGCCTGCTAAGTACTCGTACATGATACATCATTGCCGCGTAGGAATCAGTTACCCAAGAGGTAGATTGACAGACCGATGATCTGATGAATGTCAGCAGGGCACATTGCGCGTCAAGCGATCATCACGAGTGAAACAAGCTCCTTCTAGCAAATAACAACACTGAGCGAGTCGTGAAGGGCGGGGAGGTTATAATTGGACCAGGCGAGAGAGTTGTTCGTGGGGTGGGAGAGTCGATGGTTATGCGATGGATAGCGGTATTTTGCCTGGGTAGAAGATACCTAAAGTGCCTAGGGACAGAGAAGGTTAGGTACGGATACTAGTAGGTATTGTATGTAGGTATTGGGGGTACCCTCCTTGGTCGGCCAGTCCTCTATAATGCATGCCTTAGATCCCCTTGGGTTACGGGTATTAGGGAGCGAGCACCTGTACTGTTGTCGTACGGGTACTTACAGTACGCGACCAAGCACATTCCTCGGGCTAAACCAGGGCGGCACTAATGCCCGTGAATGCAGCTGCCACTCTCTGCAGTCTCTCCTGATCCTCCCGCCTGCGCCTGTCTTTGATTACCACGACCGCCGCCAAAAACCTCCTTCCGTTTTCCCATCCTCCCTTCACCTACTATCACGAACCAACAACCACTCTCACCACTACCATCTTTCCTCCCTTTGCATTTTGCTATTTCGCCCCAATCTGCCATCCATCCATTGTCTTCTTCTCGTTTTCTTCTTTCTCTTCTTCTGTTCGACCTAACTTCCGTTCGTCGATCTTCCTCGTCGCTTTACAGCCGCCTCCTTTCTTCAAACGCGCTCCGCGGCTGTACCATTCGTTTCATGGCCACCTTTTCACCTCGAGGTCTTTAGAACCTGGGAAGACGGAGCTTCTTCCTCCTCATTCGCTTCTAACATTCGACATTGAACATTATCTTTTAATCGACCTTCGTTTCTCCTGTCAAAACTTTTAGGATTTTCAATCCGGACGACAACTTTCCCCTGGCCTAATCTGTTTTTGGCCCTACCCGCTTTCATGCCGAGTCTACGCCTCATCTAAACATTCCTTGAGACAAGGTATGCTGCCTTCTCGAAGCCAGCTTTGATGTTTTCAAGAATCTAATCTCAGTAGAACAGCCTCGCCTCCAGATTGGTACCCGTGCCTGCGCAGAATCGAGTTGTCCGGTGTGAGGGTATTGACACAAGAGCTGGCTTTTGGTCCCCAACTGCTCTGACTGAGACATACAAAAGAAAAACCATGGCTGCGTTGGTTCAAACACTGCCAGCTCAGACCACGACCGTTACCATGATCGGTCGTCCATCCTCCTCGGGAGGATATCCTTCTCACGCCTCCCAAGGTCAAATGAGAAACCATGCACCAAGTCGATACAATAATGTCTCGACGACAGGCTACAGAGGTGTGCCAGGAAGTGGGCCGATAGCTCCTTACGCCTTCACCTCGACACCACAGCTGGCAGCTCCCAACACCAATGCACGATCATTTGCCCACAACCAAGGACGTTCGAGGTCATCTCCTAGCTCCCCGCCAGAGACTCCTACGAACCTACCACAGATGGATTTTGGCGGACGACCTCTCTCCTTGGGTCTACCTGCAATTCCATCGACAGGCTCGTTGATGGGCATATCCACCAACCTTGCTCCCCCTGCCTCGTCTATAGCTCCCAAACCATCTCCAGATCGATACCGAAGAACCGGACGCCGAGCGGATGGAGAGAGCCATGTCAATCGCCCTGCTAGCAATCCAGCTGTGCCTTCCGGGTCTGGGATGGCTGCAGTCGGCTCTCTCTACAAACACCCTGCTCAGTCGAGTAGCACTCCGTCCTTGGGTACTCAACAGTCATATCGCGGATCACATGGAAATCTAGCCTCAATGGGCCAGTCCAGTGCAGATGATCTTGCCTTGGGAAAGTCACCGACGACAGAGCTCGCAGCAAGGTATCGGAGACGTAGCTTTGGAAGCATTGAAACTGCTGGGCTCAACCATGCGTCAGATGCACAAGATACCTCCTCACCACATCCAAACACTTTCCTTCCCTCACCCCCAGCACATCCGGCTCCAATGCCCGCCCAACGACCAACACATAAGCATACACAGAGCTCTGATAGTGTTGCATCGTCAAGGTCCACTCATTCCTCCCGACCCAGTTCGGTAAGTCACTTGTAAAACATGCTGTATCGAATCTGACATTTTATTAGGCTCGTGCAAATTATGCCAGCCCAAATAACCTAGTCTCAAAACCTTCACCCATTCCCTCCTCAAAATCCGATCAAAGACTTGGTGTTCGCTCTCCTCGCTCGGGTGATTCTAGCATTCGACAACCTTCTCCTCTGTCACGACCAGCAAATCTACAAGCTGATGACATCCCTTCAAAAACCCAACTGTCGACCGCAGCACCGCAACAGCCTCAGCTTGCTGCCAGCCCAGCCGTCGAGCAGCTTGCTGCCTTGAACCAGAAGAGTGGGACGAAGTCCAAATCGAAACTCCGACGTGCTTTCTCGTTCGGAAGCGCTGCTGAGTTGAGAAAGGCAACCACGCAAGGAAACCATGAAAAGAGCGTGGCTAATAGAACTGCGATAGCGTCGAAGAGAAACTCAAAGTATGAGGACGAGCTTGAGCCAGAGCAGGCCAAAATCGCCGAAAAGCAGGAGGCTGCTGGTTTAGGCGAGAGCATCTACTCGGGACAAGGCCACTTCTTCACAGGATCAACTGACAATCTGTCTATATCTTCGACGGCTTCCTCGGCGTCTGTTATGCTCCGTAAAATGGGCAAAGGCGTAAAGAAAGGCACTCGATCTCTTGTCGGCCTTTTCCGTCCAAAGTCGGTCGTTGGTGTTCCAGCAGCGGATGGGCCAGTCAACCAAGCAAGCTTGGCACAAGTATCGATGATTACCGTTGAGGCCGAGAGAGAAAAGGTCAACATCAACGTCAATCCCCACGACCAGACCGGCGGTGGTACAGGTTTTCCCAAGCTAGAACGAAATTCGATTGAGACGAAGCTGTCATTTGATAGTGGCACTGTTTCAAGTGACACACGCTCCCGCCGGAGTATCGTTGGCGGCGAAAAGGAGCGTGCAGAGGTTCTTGCTGCTGTGAAGAAGGGCATCCTAAAACGTGCGGATTCCAATCAAGCATCGCCTAAACTGAAGACATATGACTTCAAGGTGCCTGATTTCAGTTTGCCACAGATACCACATGTTAACGACTCACCAAAATCGAGTGCTCCAAGTACTCCTGCCGACGAAACCCCCAGATCTGGCCACCGCCGTACTGATTCCATCACCATTGAAAACAACGACCATGACGACTATTTCAGCTCTATGACTAGATTTGTTAGCCCGGAGAAAGAAAACCCAATGACCCCGCAAAGCCTGATGCGCAACATCTCGTTTAGCCCTCGCCTCCAGTTCTATGATACTTGGCCGAGTGGCGAGTACGACCGTCGCGGGGAGATAGCGACTTGCAATCGATTGACTCCAATGCTTGCTCAACAGATAAAGGAAGAGCTAAATACTTTCAAGATGGTAAGATCTGAACATCCTCGTCAAATTGACCCTTCATACTAACAAGCTCAGGAAATGGAAGTCCACGAATCCTCCAAGGTCTACACGCACTTCTTCTAATGGTTCGGATATACGTTTGGATATCAAAAAAATGTCACGATCAGACACTGGACTGCTCAGGACGGGCTATGAGATCTGCAGATCCTTGGTCTCGCAATCTCTACAGCCATTGCCACGACATGCACATTACAGCATATTTTCGTTGCTAGACATCGGCATGCAGACCTCTAAATGGGCGGTAATCGACTTGGCTTGACCCTATGTACATTTAAAAAGCACTCTCCATGTTGCATCATTGCATTTCATGACCGGTTGAAAGTAAGGTGTTCTGGCGCTGAATCAAGTTGACCCAAGGGAGGGTTGCCACATGGCATTGGGACATTGTTTTTGATATGTTTTACGAGGCGTGAACTTGGCTCTCCTGCATCATCCAATTCACTACACCCGGGACGAGACATTGGCGCGGCTGAAGTGAAGCTATTCGTCTCTCGCGGGGTCGTCTGAGTGGCTGTAGGGGTATTTCTTTGGTGCGGGCCGAGGTGACAGCGCTTGGATTTACTCGAGGGTAATGATGGGTATGGCCGGATTCTCAGTCAGGTTGAAGGAAACAAGGGAGGCTCTCTCCGACTTAGGAAATTAATCGATCTTGGAGAAGTGTTCGATCACGCCTTGCTCTTGAATGTGTTTTGTGTTCTTGTGAATGATTCGCTGTGCAAGCCCTTCGCTCTTTGATATACTGTGGTTTCATTGATATGTGCTGCGCTTTACACTGCATTGATTGATTCAAGCATACTCTCCATCTATTCATTCGCAAGCCTATCGAGGAGGAAAAGCCGCATCTGTTCAACAGTCTTTCTACGTCACGTGTGCGGACGCCCAGTGTTCCAATGTCGGGATCACGCTCGCTATGGGTCGTAAAAGATCTCTCATGTTTGGAGTGCTGGATATACATCAATTCATATGACTACTGAGCTATAGTCTAGATGGTACCAGGTAGATGTAGACGTGAGGGACCCCGGTAAGTCATGTCCCCACGAAGGTGGGCCAGCGTTTCCGCTATCCGCCATCCGCCTCCCACAAAGCATTCATCAATCGTCGTCTTACCGCGTCGTTGTCTTGAAGTCTACGAGAATCCCTGCGCTCGACACGTACCATGGAAGCCTCAAGAATAGCTAGGCTTGGTCCCCAAGGGCACAGGCGGGGGAGGGGACGCCACGACCCCGGTCCCGCCACCAACACCAAGACTGCCACTCGAGTTCAAACTTCCATGCATGTTGGCAGGCTTCTTCGGTGGTGGCGGCGGAGGAGGCTTTCTTGATATCGAGGCGGCCAACTCTGGACTCGTTGCTGGGGCGGGAGCAGGGGTCGGCGCGTTCACGGGCGGCGGAGTCTCGCTGGTGGGGGAGCTGTCCTTCTCGAGAAACGAGTTCAAGCGACCTGCAACATTGTATTTCTTGTTCCACTCGTTGGCCTTGGCACCGGCGGCGGAAATGGTATCTTGGTGTCGCTCACGAAAGGAATTGGCCGTGCGGGCCGCAGAGGCAGCGTCCTGGGCCGTCACAGTCGAAGGGTTAGCGTGGAGGTTCTGGGCCGTACGGAGAGCAGCTTGCTTTTCGGCCCATGTCGTCCCTGCGGGCTGAGATGGTGGCGGTGACTGACTGGGTGCAGTATATGAAGCAGTAGGAGTTGAAGGGGCGGCGGGGCCATTGGTGTTACTGGAGCTATTCATACGTGCGAAGCGCGACTGGAGCTCCGAGAGTTGGTTCATCGATGTCTGTGGCTGCGTGGGTGGCTGGGGAGACGGGCTTTTGGTGGGCGCAGCTTGACTCTGTTCGTTCTGCCAGGGGTTTGAAGAGGCATTGGAGCCGATTCCAAGGCCTGGCACCGATACACCGGCGTTGCCGAGTCTGTTGGCTGCTGCTTGATTGATCCCGTAGTTGCTGCTGGGTTGGGACGCCGACTGGCCAGCCACAGCCGCCTCGTAAGCAGGCGGAGATGCTTGGGGAGGCGGAGAGGTTGTCATGGCAGGCAAAGTCGGGGTTGAGCTGGTGTTTTGTCGGGAAGGAAGACGCGGTGGCAGACCTGGCCCCGGCCTGGGTGGTTGACCTCTTTGTGACTCGACTTCATCAGGACTTCGATTGACCTCGCGATGCACGGGAGGTGGCGGGAGATGGTCGGTCTTCAAACCTGTACGATCAGCCCGATAGGGTAATGGCGGGCCAGCTCGTCGTGTCTCTTCCGCAATTTCTTCTTCAGTTGGGCCATTCATCGTTCGACTTGCGCTCGAAATCTGTTCCTGAGTGAGAGGTGCGCCCCATCCGCTCCGTTGAGGTGTTATCTCGTTAGGTAAGGCGGCGCCACCGTGGTAGTTGACGTTCTTCGGAGGAGGTCCAAAAGAAGATGGGTCTTTGAGTGTCGCTAATGGGCGAGATACGTGCTCCGACTCGTTTTTCTTGTTGGGATCTCGACCCTTTCCCATCCAGCCCGCCTGCATTGTGCCGTTTAGAGCTGGAATTCTGCAACGACGCGTTATGCGCTCCTACTGACCATTTGATTTATCCCCTTGAAATCACCCCGCCACGACTCTTTGCCCCCGTCTTTCCCTTTAGGGTGCCACCCATCCTTCATCACACCGCGGAAACTCATCTCGAGGGGCTAGGAGGTGGGGTGGAAATATACTACGGTGTAGTCGAATGCTGGTGCACGAGGCGGGTTTGAGATGGTGAGATGACTCGAATAGGATGAGAAACGTGAGCAAGCGAGGCTCATTGGAGTTACAAGCACCAGGTTGATGATCACTCCCAGGCGGCCAGTTACTGTGAAGATGCAGTTGACTGCACTCGCTCTCGCTGACGTCGCAAGCCCACTAAACGCCAAGAGGAGTGCCTACTCTTGCCAAAAACGATCTAGCGGCATATTGCAGATAAGGCTGCAGCCTTGTTCACATATCTTAACTCCGAGGCACAAAATACTTGCCTGGTTGAACAGAGCGGAACATTGTTTGTTCAACCTACCATCCATGAGCTATGGCTCGAGCGGATCTAAACTCTAGCTATTGCTGTTGATGTTTTACGTCTCCATAATGGCGCATGCCTTTTTCGACTATCGCCGAACGTGTTACAGAGGTACCAGTCCAATATCTACAGCCTGGAGTGGTGCTAATAACTTTGGTGATAAACTAGGGGCCTATAATGTTTAGTGCGAAGAAGAAGAATGAAGGAGCTCAGGTTAGGTGGACGGAAAAGGTCCCGAACTGTCTCGATACTTGTCACTGAAAACCACAGCACGGTCTGCTTCTTACACTACCTCTTGCTTCAGAGATCAACAGCTGAACCATTAGCGCTTTGCATCTCCCAAAAGACTCACAGGAAATAGTCAAGATAGCTGCGGACCCATCTTACTCATACAGATTTGACATGCGCCTCAAAACAACGGGTCTTGTGATGTGATACACTGGCCAGGCTCGAGGAAATCTCCAGGCGCAGATGGGATACGGAGAATGACAAAATCTTCATTTCAATGTTAAACATTGTTGTTAACCTGTATACTCGAAATCCATGGTCTGTGGCATAAGTCCCGAGTTTGATTGTCTTGCCTAATTTGAACCTGTCAGCGTGCATGACTCCCACCGCGCAGAACACCACCAGCCTGGCCGACGACCTGCTCAATTCAGCCGCATGATACTCCATGTGAGAGCCCAATATGTACTTTGTAAACGAAGGAACACAGAACGCCGCTCGATAAGGGCCAAACGACTTCGGGTTCCAATCGTCATGCGGTCGGGGAAAGAGTTGAGGTGATGCACCGTTTCAAGGTTGGCGAGACTGAGCAGCATTACACGATCTGCAAGTCTGGGCAACAACGAAATGATACCCGAGTTCAGCAGGCTGCGCCGCAGGCTGCCCAACTACCTTAGTAGCCTCCAGCTGTTTGGATGACATTCTACCAGAGCCATATGATAATAGTCTTGATGTCTCATGTCGCCGTCTGCGGAGAAAGGGCAAGCGCACCAAGGATCGACGGATTTTGACTGCCCTCGGAGAAACACTTCCGCAGCCCAGTATTTCCCGCGTGGTAATAATCGTGGAGAGTGTTGTCTGGCCAAGGGACCAATACAGGACATCGGACATTTTATTTCGTAAAAGTAGGCTAGATTGCGGAAGAACGAGTACGGGTCACATGGGTATAACCGCCTCCGACTTTGTTTTGTTGCTGATGCAGAGGGAGGAGCAGAGACCAGTGGAGGACATATTGTAGAATATGACACATCGCGCGCGCATCATGGAGCTCAGATCGCTTTCTCCGTAGGTGATGGAGACAAGATGTATTCCGTAGTGACGAATGAGAGCATGGTCAAATGGTCTGTTTTTAAGGAGTCGTTTTCAACCCTGGAAGACTCCGTAGAGGCTGAGACGCTGGTAAAGAATGACGATGAGTCTCTGTGTAGTGTGGTGTTGATGTCTCTCGAAGTGCTCGACTTGTCTCAGGCGAGCAGGAACCGTCCCGGCGAGTCGGGGCTTACAACCTCCGTGATGCTGGAGAACAGCCAATCGAGATGCGAACACGTGGATGGGAGGGTGAGATACCGGACTTGACATCGACTCCATTTTTAGACGTTCCCGCCCCTTGGCTTCATTCTGTGCAGGTTTTGTCCGTGCAAATCCCAAAAACACCATCATGCTGGTAGTGGACTGAGCCATGAGGGCGTCAGTGCGTCACAATAATATATCTGCTTCGGGCTTCTGGCATGTTATTGCAATCAGATTAGTGGTACGGAGTAAGGCGACACTTCGGGCGTATTTCGAGTCCTGTATCTACCGCTCTGGGACTGAGGCTCTGGATGCGTGAACTCGTACTCGGAATGGACCGAATGAACGTGCTGCGGTAATGCACTGCAATACGCCCTGGGCCAGCAGCATCGACGGCGTAAGCCATCTCGCCAGTACTCCGAGAGCGGCAAGATGGCGTTCGGACGTCCGTTCGAGGTGTTTTCCAAGGCGGTACAGAACGGACCGTCCAGGTGAGGATTTAGCAGCACGCCAATGGCGTCTAAGTGACCGCTAGCTAGGGTTAAGCCCGGTCTGTGTCCAATGATTGTTCGTATCTCGTCGTGGTTGCTGCCAATTAGCTGGCCCTAGGCTCAACCAGGGTAGTGCAGGCAATCAAGCCTCACAGGTATCATTCTGTCTCGAAGCAGTCACGTCGACAGCCGAGACCCTCCTGCATCCTGTGCCTTGATGAGCGTCCCCCAAGTCTTCCCATTCCCACCTCCTCGTCACCGACTCCAGCATCCTAACCAGCATCTTAGCGACTCAGCGCCGGCTCCTACAAGTAGGATCTCTAGCTCGCGGCCTTCCCAAGACCTTGCCTCAGGCTTTTGTTTGTTAAAGAACCAACATTTGCCAATCCTCTTCGTGTTCTACATTTCCCAGCCAGCCTGTTTCATTCTGGCTGCTGCGCCCCAGTTTATCTCATCCTCCTCGTATCTCGACCCTCTCCGGCGTTGTCAATCTCTGCTTTAATTTTGGCTCATTAACGGACTTTGGCTGGCCTGACTGCCCTTTACGTCGAATCCTGCGACTCATCCTTGGGCCTGATCGCGAATCCCTGGCCCTGCCCTGCCACTCCTTGCCCGAATCTCCTTTCCTTTACATGTCGGACTCTCACCCTCTCGCGGGGTCAGATTCAACCTGGATCTGAACAATCTTTTCGACCACTTCCTCTCGAGGCCTCGTATAGCCCGAAGAAGTACAGGTCCTCAAACACCTTCATTTCCCTCACCACCTTCGGGTTTTTCTCTTCCAACAACAATGGCCGGGCCTCAAGGCACCTTTACCGGTGTCACTGGTACTGGCACAGACAAACCCCAGACGGGCGCATTGGCCAGTTTCGCCTCTTCACTTTCAGAAGAGTTTGGAAAGGGAACTGCCACTGCGACAGCCACAACCGATGGTCGAAGTCCTGCGCCGTCGAGCGCGGGGAGTGCAAGCGCAACTGGCTCAGCAGCGTCCGCCTCGGGAGGCAACGCAGCACCTACTACGCTCTTGACATCCGTGTCACCGTCTTCTCCTGGTGCGAGTGCAACAGGCTCGGGCAATACATCTGGTACCGCGTCGAACGCGGCGAGCAACACCACGGGAGCGGTCACAGTGTCGGAAAAGTCTTGCGATAGCATTTCGTGTTCGTCAGGCCTCAAAGCCGCGATTGCTGTACCGGTAGTCCTCGCCGCGATTGCAGGAATATTCTTGTTCTTCTTCTTCGCTCGAAGGAGGAGGAGGAGGGCGGCTGAAGGTGTAGTCGAGTCGGAGAAGAAACCGAAGAAGAAGGGGAAGAAATGGTCCCGGCACTTGAGGGTGTTCTCGTTTGATGCTGAGTTGCTCATGGGTGGCCGATACTCGAGCTCCAACAGCATTCGAAGTCGAGATCCCAGTGTTCGAAGTGCGGGCAATAGCTCTCGCCAGGGTGCCGCCAGTGTCGAACCGAGTTTGCACAGCATCGAAGAAGTCGCCCCGCCCTACCGGGACGCCATCTCACATGCACAACCCGGTAGCCCTTCGCAGACCCGCTCTGTATCAGCAGCTGGTGGTGTAGCCGCCGACCCAATACTCCGAGCAGCCTCAACCGCTACGGCACCTCCTCCTTACCGATCTGTCGTGCCCAACAGCAACCCACAGCCGACATCCCCTGTTTCTGGCAACCCGTTCGCGGATTCTACCCCCGTCAGCCCCATCGAGGGCTCGCCATTCAACGATCCGCCAGAGGAGCAGAGGCCGACACTCAGTCGTGGTTCATCATTATATCAAAGTGTCAACACGGAAGACGGAGTACCCTCAGACGCTGGCAGCATACGAGAGGCTCAGGTTGGTCGGCGTGTATCTGTACGAGGTTCAGGTACTGCACCGAGCAACGGCAGCTAGCACCACTTGTAACACATGACTCTTTTCTTTACGTCATTCGAACCATGGCATGGAGTTTCGGGGATTCGAACATGTTCCTTAGAAATTGTTGAAAAGTCTCGCTATTCTTCGACGCGCAGATCGAGCGCTGATAAGGTGGGTCGGAAATGGTATGAGATCGGTATGGTGACATGTTATTCGATGCAATACAGTGATCTATGAATTTTGAAATGTCTGAGTTGAATTGGGACGGAGAAGAACGAAACCATCCTCGTGATTGATGAAGGTGGAGGAGAGCACGGCCTCGGGAACACGAACGGTGGCACGAAGTGGTTATCAATTAAAAACGAGATGGCACGCGACTCTGAAAGCAGTATGCCCATCAAATATATAATAATAAACAGAACATCTACCACGTTTGTGGAAGCGGCTCTTCAAAATGGAAGATGTATGCTCACATGTCTTCTGACCCAGTTGCTGATTTTATTCCTGGGATAGGCATTGGTCTTCCAGGTCTCTACTCCAAGCCTAGTCGTAGATACGAATTAGAACTCACCGGTTCATTATGGGTGCGAAGTGGTACAAGAATGCAGCAATGAGGTGGCCTATTGCTGAGAAAAAGTCTACATGCAACACGACTCAGAGGGGAACAATGTCGTGCTTCGTTACCAGATCAGCCAACAAGCTACCGAAAACCTGGGAAACGCATGAACCTCACGACACCTTACTCGTACTGCTGGCACATCAGTATACATCCATGTAAGACTTGGGCACGGAGTAGATATCAGAGGTCAGAGGTCAGAGGTCAGAGGTGCTCCCAAGGTATGATGTTTTGGCATTTTTGGGCAATTTTTCCCTTGATTTCAAGTCACTCACACTCTGCAGTTCTGCGTAAGTGTGCCTACCCAACTACCTACTCGAGAGCTCCTGCGCAATTCGATCTATAACAGTGCAACAGGGCTACAAGTCTTGTTCAAAAGTCATGCAGCTTGTTGACGACTCCGTACTCAAACTAGAGCAGGCGAAGTATTACAAGTCCTACAAGGGTATTTATCGTTAGTACGCACTAACTCTCTATAGGTTAGCCTGACACGTGATAGATAAACACCCTGTTTTACAGTATTACAGCGCGTTCAGCCTCCTAGGTCTCTGCCACCTAGGCCCTCCTGTCAGCAAATATGGCCGATTCTAACCCTTGAACGCCGCCTAGGCGCCGCCGACTCACACGCGATCAACGACGAGATATCCTCCTTATGCGCCAACTAGGCTATACTTATCAATATATCGCGGAGTTCCTCAAAATCTCACAACGCGCCGTTCAATACACCTGTCAAAGTGAACAGGCCACTCCACAGCATCGCAACGCAGGAAGACGTCCTCGTCTATCAAAGAAAGAGACTAATAGGGTTGAAGAGTTTGTCACTCGCTCACAGAGACATCGTCAAATGTCATATTCACAAGTTGCAGAGACTCTGTGGCCCGAGAATGAGGTTGGTGCAGACGCAATTCGACATGCACTTATCTCTCGTGGTTACTCTCGTCATATCGCACTACAAAAACCTTCTCTTTCACAAGCGAATCGATCAGCGCGTCTAAAATGGGCTAGAGAACATATTTTATGGACAAAAGAGCAATGGGAGAGTATTTTATGGAGTAATAAGACATAGATAACACCAAAAAAGCATCGACGAGTATAGGTTACTCGCCGAGTTGGTGAGGAACTAGATCCAACCTGTATTGTTGAACGTCGTCGTCGTCAAAAAGACTTTATGTTTTGGGGCTGTTTTAACGGTAATCAACTAGGACCGCATCTATTCTAGGAGAAAGAATAAGGAACTATCAACTTAACGACATATAAAGAGCGAATTATTTCTCTCGTCGAGAGATGGATTAAGTTCTCTATATGTGAAAGCGATTTCACTTCTATTTATGCAGGATAACGCATCAGTTCATGTTAGTCGATAGACTATAACGGAGTTCCTAGAGAGAAATATCACTCCTATTATTTGGCCTGCGTACTCACCAGATCTCAACCCTATCGAGACTATCTGGAATGAGATGAAGGATTGGTTGGCGCGTCAATACCCAGGCGATGAAGAGGTTCCATATGAAACACTCCGTCAACGCATTATCAACGCCTGGGATGCTAAAGATGGGAGCAACCTGTTCCAACTAGCCGTTGATAGCATGCCTCAACGCTGTCAGGATGTTATAGACGCCAATGGAGGCCATACCAAGTGGTAACAGGCTGTAAAATAACAACTTATCATGTTGCCTATTTAGGCTTAGATCATAGACCCATTTAGCGCGTACTAACGATAAATACCCTTGTAGGAGTCTGTCTTATACATAGGACGCAGCGTTCGCAACGTACGTATGTCGTATTTCGTACGGATGAGTACTCCTGAGAACAATGTTTCATGCTCCGTTACACCTACGTTAGGGCCTGTTGTGCGTCAAAGTAGTCATGTTGTGAGAGGGCGACATTCCCGTTGTGTTTGACTTGTCCTTCTCAGGTGGGTTGTGTGACTTGACTTTGAAACGGACGGGGTATGTCAACTACATACGATAACTACCCTGCCCGACATACTCGGGTAGGTAATCGTACGTAGGAGTGGCATGTGTGGTACGATGTAATGTTGTGCTCTTGTCTCGCTTGGAGGATGACTTTTGCTGATGCGGTCATCGCATTGTGCTCAGGAATCAAAGCCTAGAGGATGAGAGATCGATGTCGATGGGGAGGAGGAGAAGAGTGAGTAGCACCATCTCGAGCTGATCGGACAGGAAGGAAGGCCTGGCCAGGGCGAGTGAATGATGTCAAGAGTATTCCTGGAGGATGACTACGAGTAACTCCGCAAAGCTGGCTAATGATCTCAGAATCATGCCTTGTAAGCGGCAACGAGTCTATCTCCTTGGCTCTACTTTGGATGTAGATCGGGATTTGCATCGCCGGACACCAAGTAAGCGTTATCGATAGCATATCGATGTTTATACTCTTTTTTCGGAGGCCGATATGAAGTCGGGACTTGGGGTAGACATATGTCCGTCTGGGAGCCAGGACTAGTCATGGTCGTGTGTATTGGAGTCCGAAGTGATGAATTGTCCGGTCACCGTTGGAAACCTGAGGAGTACCTGCCCAATGCCAAGTATGCCACACATGAAAGGCAGCGGAATAGGCCGCTGTTCGAGACGTCTCTTTCATATGGTCAGTCCGTGGCGGAATGAGTCGCTGGATGGTTGCTTTGTGTCCGCGCTTCGGTATGCTGGCAGACGTGGCAGAATCGCTCAACCCCTCGGCCCACCTGGGTGTCGTTCTCAGGCACCTAGAATACAACCTGCATAGGCAGCTTAGATCTAGTGAAAGTATGCAGTGGCCACTGAATAGCCGTTGAGCGCTATTCGGTCACGACAGGACTTAGTGGATAATCGACTTGAATCCATTGTATGCCTGTTCCATGTCAAAGGCCAGATCTCGGGCTTGTTCTTCGCTCAACTCTTCTGAGGTCTTCATTTGATTGAGTGTAATGAGCCACTGGATGATCTTTCCCCGATGCTCGAAATCTTGATCCGTCACCTTGTTCACTGACTGGATTACATCCGACAGCAACGGGTGTAGAGCACTTTTTGAGACCATGTTCAATCGTAGCGCGTCGAGGAAAGTGATGAAGTTCTCGGTTGCCGCTAGGATTAGACTCCCTGAGACGGTTGTGGTGGGCGCCGCCACACCTGGAGTGGCTTTTTGGACCGTCAAGACCTCATCAGCAGTGAGGCCTACTCTAAGTCTTTCTTTTGCTCGTGGGCACTCAATGTCCCACTTGCGTGTAAAGGTGTCGAGGTCTACGAATTCTCGGGAGACGCTTTCGTCGTTCAAGATGGACCGATACTGTTTCAGGAGCTTTGAGCACATGTCTGAATATTCGTTTTCGGGGAGGGCATCCTTGATGTATGCTTTTTCAAGGCCATCGATTGTCCGGATTATGCTATAGATCTCGGCAAGGGAATCGATTAGGTCTCGTTCAGCCGCCGAATCTGCGAGTTTCACCTCTTCATCGAGGTTGATACGAGCCGATAGCGTGTTCGTCGGTGTGTAGCTATAGGGTGTGGGCGCGTAAGGCAGCGGCCTTGACGAGGGAGCACTATACATAATGCCTGCGCTGCAAAGCCCAGCTTGGTACGAGAGCAACACGATCCAAGCTTGTGTTCAAGTAATATACATAGTACTCGCTCCCGTTAGGTGAGGAGAAGCCTAGGGAGTTTCAGTTGACATGCGGAGTGCTCGGTTAAACATCGGAGCTGATATAATTTTTCCTACAACAAATTCGAGATCGACGGATGCGCAAGATTCACTCACTTCAGACGTTCACATCAGAGGAATTCCCAGAAACAATCCGACGTTACGCAAAATGGGGAAACAAACCAAAGCCACGAAGAAATTCGAAAAGAGGAACCTCAAAGGCACCATCGACCGGAGAAAAGATTTTGCGAAGATCAAACAGAGACACCAGCAGAAGGACAAAAAGAAGCAGCGGGCAGCCCAGAGAGCACAGAATGCGGAGGACGAAGAGAGCGCAGACGATGCAAATATTGCCCAAGATGGACCTGACATGAATGAAGACGAGTTCTTTCAAGAGGTGTTAGACATCCCCGAAGAGAAGACGAGTTCTCAATCAAAGTCTGGCAAGGGCAAACGCAAGAGAGACGATGGCCGTGATAATGCTGAAGCATCATCTTCAGCAGATGAAGACTCGGATGACGATGCGCTTGGACACAAAGATCAACTAGCGTCTTTGGCAGAGAAAGATCCTGAGTTTTACAAATACCTACAAGAGAACGATGCAGAACTGCTAGATTTTGATGATGACGATGACCTGGCTGAAGTCGATGAACTCAGTGAGGAAGAACCGCCAACCAAAAAGCAAAAGAAACTCGGTGCTGGCGGTGGTGACGAGGAGAGTACTCCAGACGATGTCACCCTGGACATGGTCAAGAGATGGAAATCATCGCTCGCCGAGCAGCATTCTATCAGGGCATTGCGGCAAATTGTACTGGCCTTTCGCGCTGCCGCCCACGCAGATGATGAGGAAGACAAAACTTACAAGTACAACATTGCGAGCCCAGAAGTCTATCATGAGGTGTTGATGACAGCGCTCAAACAAGTGCCAGAGGTTCTTTCACACCATCTTCCTGTCAAGGAGTCTTCTGGGGGCAAAGTACGTGTGCCTACCGATTCGCCCAAATTCAAAACACTCTTGCCCTTGATCAAATCTCACGCATCATCACTACACTACCTACTTGGACGGTTATCGGATTCCAAGACTCTCAGACTGACCCTACAATCCTTCGAGCCCATGTTGCCATATCTGCTCCAGATACGGAAGACCCTCAAGGTGATCATCAAAGCAGTAGCTTCTATATGGTCAGATAACTCTTCGGACGAGGCCACTCGTATTACTGCGTTCTTGATCATCCGTCGTTTGATGGTCATCGGTGATGCTGGTCTTCGAGAAACAGTTCTGAAGTCGACGTACGAAGGTGTTGTCAAAGGCAGTCGAAACACTACAGTTCACACTCTTGCAGGCATCAACCTGATGAAAAACTCGGCTGCAGAAATTTGGGGTCTTGATCAGAAAGTCAGCTACACTGCTGGATTTACGTTCATTCGACAATTAGCAATTCACCTACGCGGGAACATCACAAAGCCCACAAAGGACTCGTACAAGACTATCTACAACTGGCAGTTTGTCCACTCATTAGACTTCTGGTCTCGTGTCTTATCAACACACTGCAACTCTTTGCTTGAGGCTCAAAACGGCAAGCCATCACAGCTACGACCCCTAATTTACCCCCTCGTCCAGGTCACTCTCGGTGTAATGAGGTTGATCCCGACTTCAACATACTTTCCTCTTCGATTTCAATTGATGCGATCGTTACTTCGCATCTCCCAGGCTACTGAGACGTACATTCCTCTGTCGGCTGCTCTACTGGAAGTGCTAAACTCCGCTGAAATGAAGAAAGCAGCAAAACCCGCGACTTTCAAGCCCTTAGACTTTGCCTCAAATATCAGAGCCCCGGCGTCTTATCTGAAGTCAAAGGTGTATCAGGATGGTGTTGGCGAGCAGGTGGTTGAATTATTCTCCGAGTTCTTCGTCTTGTGGACTAAGAGCATTGCCTATCCCGAGCTTCAGCTACCAGTGGTCGTCATGCTGAAGCGCTGGTTGAAGACAGCTTCGACCCCAAGTGGAAACAAGAATGGCAAACTTAACCAAGCGCTGCTCCTTCTGGTGCAAAAGTCAGAGGCCAACTCGAGGTGGATTGAAGAGCGACGAAACAAAGTCAACTTTTCGCCCAAAGATCGAACTGAAGTTGAAGGATTCCTCAAAGACGTTAAGTGGTCCGATACTCCTCTTGGGGCCTTTGTGGTCTCACAAAGAAAGCTAAGGGATGAACGAAAGAAGGTTCTAGATCAGGGAAGGAAGGAACAGGAGAAACGCCGTGCCGCTCAAGAAGACGAGGAAGATATTGATACCGCATGATGGTGAGAATGGCTCACTGTCCGTGAACGTAGTCAGGTCAGAAAGAGACATAGGACAGAAAAGAAAACATCAACCAGGATCATTGCCGGGTGTCGTGACTTCATTCTTCGTACGGAGTAGATCAGCGGACTACTGTTGGGCGTCAATTTATCAGGTTCCAGTGCAAATTATGTGAAGGCTGCCTCCGCTGCGAAGTCCTAGAAGAACCCTCCAGCTGTAGGCGATTCCCTAAGTTCTCGTGATAAGAAATGCTTGATACAGCGCCTCGACGCAGGGCATAAAATACTCAGATAGGGGCAAATATGGTTGTGGTTGCTGGCCTTGGAAAGACGTGAGAGATGCGGCACCCTCCGTATATACCTGGCACGACTAAAGTAAGTTCCGCGACGGACACAGCCTCCAAGACAGGTAAATAGCTCGACATCTGGCCGAAATGTAGGGTCATATGGTGGTGGTGAGACTTCATGTTGGCACTGAGGGCTGTACGGGTACCAGCGAGATAACATCGGGCGGATGTTTTTCCACTTCCGCGCGGGCGTCACAACGAGCGTCCTGACGAAGAATCTGAAGAGCAATGCAGGAGTCTGTCACTATGTACTGTACGGTAGCAATATAAGTCATACTGATATGTCTACTGCTTGTTTGATCGTCGATACAATTCACCGCAAGATATCTCCCTCTCCAAGATGCGACCAACCTCAGTCTCCCTCGAACATTTAGCTGCTCAAGTGCGTGCGGCAATTTGAACACTCATGCCACCGCTAGACCTGGTCACCTTCTCTTCCATCGATGGTTCTCTCAATACTGGGCTGGGAATCAGGATGAAACACGTCGGCTAGCTGACTCTTACAATAGACAACGCACGAGGCTTAGCTGATCAATACCCAACACCATGGTCAAAATACCTGCACGAATCGGCCAAGCTTCCCGCAATCTTCGACATTCCCCTGACTTTTACCGTTTTCGCCTAGTACTTTGCACATCTCAGCAGCCATCAGGTGATGTTTGTCTTTCACTGCCTCGTCCCAAGGCCCCTGATGATTTGTAGAAAGACGTCGCTTGTCAGGGCCTAGAAAGATGGAAGTATCGGATCTCCCGCGTCCAGGATCATGGTGGGGGCATCTGGTCGGCATGGCCCCTGCTTTTCGCCTTGTGCAATACTCGTATTCCTTTCACGAGCTAGACGTCAGATGCCGCAGTTTGATCCATACAGATGTCATGGCAAAGACGTTTCCGAGCCGAGGACGTGTTCATTATTGCATCCGTGCCATATATGAGATCAGCTTTGCACAGTGTCTTACCAGACTCACCTTCGCCTGGTGACGTCGAGCCACTTCACACATCTCCTGCTTCTCTACCGAACCAACATCAGAACAACAACAAGAATCTCATTGCCACAGTCAAATCTGGCCCTGCTTTAGCGGTACTTCTTCTACTCTCGCCCACGACCTCGCTATTACTTTTTAAATTCACCGTCCTTCCTCAATCTTGTCACTGTCAACCCAATTCCCTCTACTCTACTAACACAGCATCATTATCCTGTCGACAAAATGGGCGACCCATCGGGCGAAATGCCAATGCCAATGCCATTGAGACACCGGAGACACAGCACTCAAGTGCAACGTGATTTCGTCTCCCAGGTTCCTGAATATCATCGAAAACGATCGCTCAGCTTCGCGCAGCCCAAACCGGATGGCCTCGATATCGGGACAAGCCTGAGTGTAGGTGATTCTCTTGCAGCTTTGTTGGCATCATTGCGGCGGAAAAAGCGTTCCTGCCAAATGCCTGTCCCAACTCAAACACCTGGTCCATTGAAGCACGTTGAAACTAACGTCTATGGTGGTCAGGAATTCTGGGCCGGCATTGCCATCCAAGAAGAGAGCAGCACGACGCTGAAAGTTGGGATGGCCATTCACGATGGTACATACAGTGTCGACTTTGCAATACACCGGATATCGCTGGAAGACAAACCAGAGAATGGGAACGGAGCGGACTGGGTGACTGATCATATCATTGCAGAACTACACAAGTATAGGAAAGACCATCTCTGCAAGCTGCTCGGTGCTGGCATCACTCCTGGCCTGCATCACAAAGCCCCCAATCTATGTTCAAGGCTGTGGGCAGAACTGGATATCGTTCCCATCGTACTCGAGTCTACTCCACTCATACCAAGCAAACAAGGACGCAACCAAGGGCGGGTCAATGTTGACGAGTTGGCCGATTCTTTTGCAAGAAAATGCTTAACGTACGTATTGCTATAATGTCCTTTTATCTTCGTCTTTGACCTGTTCTGTACAGGTACTTTGGACCTACGAAGCAACCCCGACTTTCTATCAGCTACCAAAATCAAGTTGAAGTGGATCTGGCTGGCATGATACAACTGGCGACCATGGATGATTACGAGAAATCTGTCAGACCTCCGACCTGGAAAGCTGTTCAAAAGCACATCAAAGATGTCAGAGACCGAAACCTTCGGGTTGCCTTCTTCAGTGCTACTCCGCAAGGTGGAGGTGTTGCCTTGATGCGTCATGCATTGCTAAGGTTCCTTACCCAGCAGGGCGTGAATGTTGAATGGTGAGCATATCCTCTCCGCGAACCATCTGCTAAAGTCTACCTTATACTAATCCTGACCAGGTTCGTGCCCAAACCGAGACCTGACGTCTTCCGCATCACCAAGACCAACCACAACATCTTGCAGGGTGTCGTTCCTCCAGATGTCCGCGCCACAGATGAAGCGTTGGGTAAGATCAAAGAATGGATCAGAGACAATGCCGAACGTTTCTGGCTTTCTGACGAAGGCGGGCCTCTGAAAGCACCTGCTCAGGGTGGTGCCGATGTCATTATCATCGACGACCCCCAGATGCCAGAGCTCATCCCAATCGCCAAGAGAGAGGCTCCTGATCGCCCGATCATCTTCCGGTGCCATATCGAGGTTCGGGATGACCTGGTTTTGAAGGATGGAAGTGCCGCTCAACACATCTGGCAAAACATGTGGTCAAGCATCAAGCAAGCCGATATCTTCCTCAGTCATCCGGTACGATCATTTGTGCCACCTGATGTCAGGAAGGAAACACTGGGATGGCTTCCAGCTACAACAGACTGGTAAGAAAATACTCCATTCAGGAAGAAACACCTACTTACCTATTCTTCATTAGGCTTGATGGCTTGAACAAAGACATGGATAACTGGGATCTATCATACTACATGCATGTTCTCAGACAGGCTTGTCAAGCACAGGGACTTCCCCAATTGCAGTACCCAAACCGTGGCTTCTTCACCCAAGTTGCCAGGTTCGACCCATCGAAGGGCATCCCCGATGTCATCAAGAGCTATGCCAGATTCCGCGAGTTAATGGCCGATGAACCAAAGAGAAATGTCCACCAACTGGTGATATGCGGCCACGGGTCTATCGACGATCCCGACGGAAGCATGATTTATGATCAGACGATGGACGCCATCCATACACATCATCCTGACCTGGCCGATGATATTATAGTCATTCGCCTCGGACCCAGCGACCAAATGCTGAATGCGATCATGTCGCTATGTACGGTGGCTCTGCAACTTTCGACGAGAGAGGGCTTTGAGGTCAAGGTCTCCGAAGCGCTGCACAAGGTGAGCAACAAGTCGACCGAATGACTGGATGCATTACCGCTGACATTTGTTCCAGGGCAAACCTATAATCGCAACACTCGCAGGAGGCATTCCTCTCCAGGTTGAACACGGCAAAAGTGGTTTCCTAGTGGAAAGAGGCGACCACGAAGCTGTTGCAAAATACCTTTACAACCTCGTCATGGACGGCGATCTCTACGACACCATGAGCGAGTATGCCAGAACCCATGTCAGCGATGAAGTGCATACGGTCGGCAACGCCCTGAGCTGGATGTATCTTGCGTCGTCCGTGTCTGGCGGCAAAGCACTGACACCGAACGAGAGGTGGATCAACGATCTCGCTCGTGAAGCAGCCGATGAGCCGTACCAAGACGACGAGCCTCACTTGCCTCGACATCTTTCGACGTAGAGGATGCTATCAAAAGGAGTTGTAGGAAACATTGGACGGGGGAGAACATGATGTCTAGCGTCACGATTTGCCATCACTGTTCTGCTTATGTGGTTACTCCAAAAGACGAGGATTTCGAATCAGTGGGATGTCCATATCGGTGACGCATACAATCAACCAGGGACACCCCTCAAAGGAATGGAAAGGTTCGGGTTCACATTGTAGGGAACGAACGAGAGGAGATCACGTGCGCTGTGACATTATGATCGGCCGTACCCCCGACGTGGGAGCTTTTGTTGAACGCGTCTCCGTAAAAATGGCTTGAGTTCAGTCCTCATTCTCTAACCCCAAAAAGAACTCGTCGATCGGCCATGAAGCCAACATCGGCAGCCGTCCGGTCCTATTCATTGAATCACTCTGTCAGGTTTCTTCTACTCAAGCGATTGCGAGGTACAGACACCGTTCGAGACGCATTTCGTGCTCTTCGCCCTTCGCCGTCAGGACCTCAACCAATGATGGTTCTCTTTGCGACAACGTGATCGATGGCCCTGCCGTAGCCTGATTGATCGGATCTCACGCATGTGGAATCCTAGCAATACTGTATGCTCTTGCGAGATCTCGACGGGCACGAGACTTCCCTGATCTTGGGCCTTTGCTGTGGCTGGAACGACCCATCACCCAAAGCTCGTCGGCATCTACGGATGATCTAACGTCACCTGTTTACACGTTCGATGGCCCAACAGAGGACTATTACCAAGTACCTCGTATACATTTTGTGTTTGGCATCGCACTCGGTCTTCGCTTCACTACCTTGCTCTTGATAAGAATAACTAACGCGCAGACTCGCAATGTACCGCAAACGCAATGGCTCTTTGGGTTTCTCCTTCACACGATTCGCTCACGCCGCGGTCCCCAATTTCTTCGCCGACGAGTCTCCGGTGCGGACGGCCGATCTGACCACATACCGCCGCGACATGTGCTACATGCACCAGATCGCGAGTCTGGATCCGTATGCACTAGATGAGCGCAGCTTCTACGTTTCGGGCGTGGTTGACAGCGAAAGTGTAAGCAGAAAGGTATACAAAGCGTTGAAGAAATACACGATACTGGGGACCGATGGGGTCGTGGATACTTACAAGATCGGGCCAAGATTCCCGCATCAATTGGCCATGCTGAACATACCGAGGCAGAAGGAACTGATAGGAATGCTTTTCTGGTGGGAGGAGGAGTGTCAGAGACTGAGGAAGTTGAATGCTGAAGAGAAGGAGCTGGATGATTTAATTACTGATGCAGAGGCCAAGGTCGCTGTAGGTATGGAGGAAGAAGACGGGAGCGAGCGCAGAGAAGTTGATCATGGTGCTAAACTTGCGTTAGACCAATTGAGATTCGCAAGAGAGAGGGTGCGGATGAAAAAGAGACAAAGGCCGAGTCAGAGAAGGGTTGATGTGGAAGAGGATAAAGACGATATTGTCATGGCGTTCCACGGTCGAAGCAAGAGTGTCCCCAATATGCCTGGCCAGCGATCCGGAACGACATCCATGAGCAACGACGGTACCAGAAGGGGAGTTGAAGAGGCCGGCTTGGAGAATCATGGGCCGCCTCCAGGGTATCTACCAAGCACATGACTTGACGGAATGGCATCGGTCCTTTCTGCCGACTGACATTCTCTTGACCGTCGAATGACATGTCAACAAGCGACTCGATCCATCGCAAATCATCTACCAGAGTGAGGAGAATGCACGATATAGCCACGTGGGCTTCGAGTCCAGAGCAATGTCGCCATGATTGCCTCACTCATGGGCACAGAATCCACAGTCCTGTTCCTGCCCTCTGCGCCCTCAGCGCCTTGGGCTCCTTCACTCTGGGAACGGTGTGTGGCCGCCTACCCATTCGCTATGTCGAGAAATCAACCGGTATAACTTTGGAGCCTAGAACATCAGCCATAACAGCAGCAGGGATCTTTGAGGCACCATGGAAAACTCTTCTCGCCGCGATGTACTGGTGGCAAGGCTCTGGCTTGGGACTGGGTCCTTAAGTCTGTCTTTCTTATCACAAGAATCGATGGACGCCCAAGAAGTGTTTCGAATCCGTCGATGTGGTTGAAGACTCGGGGTCCGATTGCTTTCCGACTGGGACACGGCACGAGGAGGGGGCTTGTGGTGGCTTTTTCGCCTTAGATTTAGACATCAGACACTCCACTACCTGCTAGAACAAGGCTGTGCACAACCGCTTAAACAGTCTTTGCAAACGTATCGCCAAGCTGTACTTCGGATGATTCCAGGCATAGTAAATTCCCCTTCTGAAACATCTGAGAAGAGGAAAATTATGCTCAGTAATAGTGAATCTGCAAAGAAAGCTCTTTCCCTCGGCGTTAAACTCGATTTGATTAATGAGATGCTGACAGCCACTCGTGAATGCGAACAGACAGAGCTCCTTGCCACTTTCCCGCAAAACCTTTGGTGGCACTATATATTCTGTCCGTTCTCTCCTTGGTATGTCTCTCTCCTTGACAACCTCATTCTTGACTCTTGGCTCTTGATCAAGGATCGCCATCTTTGTCTCTCGCGTTGGTCACGAAGAGGACAGCCGACAATGGAGGACGAAGTCCAAGGCTTTTGAGCAATGCTACCGGAGAAGATGCTTCAAACCCAGTTCAATAGCTACCACAAAGTATCTCAAACACTTTCACTCGTCATCTTGGTCGTCGTCGTCGTGGTCATCGTTAGCATCCTCCCCTCGGAACTTGCTGCTCAACGGACCTTCCCTAGTCCATATGTTCAAGCCGACCTTCTCCCCAGACGTCACTACAACCCCAGAATGAATGTTTCTTGAGTCACCCTTTCCGCCAACCAGGTTCACCCAAAACACCGCGTTGCCAGGGACAGGGAGAAACGTCACGCCGTCGTCGTGCGGTACATCGCAGTCGATGTACTCACACCAGCGCTCGTCCGCGGGTGGATCGAGGAGCGGGAAGTTTGTGCCCCCGCCCGTAATGTCGGCGCTCGCGGTCACGTAGGCGAAGAAGCTGGTCAGCCGGTTCCCGCCGTGCGCGCTGGTTGTTTGTGCAGGCGATGTGAACCAGTCTGTGTGCAGATCGTAGGTCTCATTGGCATGGTAGCGGACAAGTTGCAGCGGTTCGAGGTGTGACGGCGGGGTGTCGAAACCTTGGAAGAGCAAGGCGCGCTCTTCGATGCATTTTGTCACGGCGTCGCGGGTGACGGTGGCGGACTTGGAGCGCCGTGTGCTCCGGAGAGTCTCGGTGCCGTCCTGATCGGCTGTTTGGGAGTTGATGAATGATGATGCACTGGACGAATGAGTCAGGCTTGGACGTGGAGAGTTGTTGGCAAACGAATCCGTACCTTGTCTCGAGAAGATGTCGGCGCTCGAAAGGAGTGAGGAAGTTGGCAATGTACATCAAGACCGGATCCCGTGAGAGGAAGTGAACCGTGTATGGAGGGTGTGTACATTCAAGCTGTTGGTGCTCTGGGTCAAGGGGATCCGCGAGGCTGAGTTGATCGTTGGCTGTTGCGAGGTTGGCCGCCGCAAGGCTGAGGCCGATAAGCGAGCTGGATCCGAAAAGCTTCATCTTCTCAATCCTGCAGATCGATTCTCGGCGCTTCAATCAACGGTGCAATCCACTCAAAAAAGATTCTTGCGATTGAATCGCGACGGTTCAGCGAGGATATCGAGGTCATATCACCGTTTGAACAAGTCTCCTGATGTGTACAACCCTCGTCGGTACTCCTGGCATGGTTCTATCTTGAGGCAACTCCTGGCCCCTGGGATGTTTCACCACGGTCGGTAGCTCGCAAGGGCTCTCGTCCCCCCCGACGAGCATGATCACCTTCGAAAGTGAGGTTCCCATCGTGGCACAATATTCATCGCCATGCCCTTTTACTGTCGACATGTTGTCCTCTCTGTCCTTTTTTCTTCTGGGTAGCAGCGCGGCGGCAGCAGGCGTGCAATGGCAGCATACATCAAAGGCGGAATTCCAATCAACTCTCGACGCTAATGAGCTGACACTGGCTGCCTTTGTCGCGGTACGGATGCTGTTTCCCTGTTTCGACATGACAGCTCTCTCTGCATTTCGTACTGATGACTACAATAGCCATGGACACCACCGTGTCTATCTCTCCTTGAAGAATGGGCAACCGCAGAATCCGAACTCACACAACCTCTTGTGAGCGTAGACTGCACCGCTGAACCTGACCTCTGCGCTGAACACGATGTGCGCTCGTACCCTGCCATACGCCTATTCCACGGCCTCGCGACCAACATGACAAATTCGATCCGATATAGGGGTCCTCGGAAGGCAACTTCGATCGTGCCCTTTGTCAAACGCGCCGCCCTCCCGACAGTCTCGACTGTGACCGTCGAGAACCTCACAGACTTGACCTCTATTGACAGTGTGGTGTTTGTGGCGTATTTGGACGACGACGATGATGATGATGCCACGATCAAGACACGATACACAAAGGTTGCACAGGCGTTTCATGGTCAATTCGTTTTCGGCATGGCGCAGGACGAACAACTCGATGAGCAAGAAGGCATAGACGCATCTTCCATTGTCGCATACAAGACCGATGTCGGTGATCGAGATGTCCTTCCGCTCGACACGGCGACCAAACGAGCCGATATCGAGAAGTTTGTACGCGAGGCTAGTACTCCATTGGTAGGAGAGTTGACCAGACGAAACGAGAGGAGTTATATGAGTGTACGTTTCCAGGTCGATTTCAAGTTGTGCATGTGTCTTGAAATACTGACAGGCATCTTTGTGATGGTACAGGGATACAAACTCCTCGCGTACATTTTCGTGTCCAACGACCGTGATCGCGCGTCATTGCGTAGAGAACTTTACGCCGTCGCGAAGCAGTACAAGGAATACATCAACTTTGTGACCATTGATAGCCGAGAGTACGGCCATATGGCGCGTGGGTTGGGTCTGTCGGGGAATACGAGCGATTACCCTGCTTTCACAGTGTACAGTGCATGGAAAGACCAGGTGTTTCCGTATCCTGAGGCCGAAGATCTCGAGGCGCAGCAGATAGAGGCTTTCCTACTGCAGATCCTACATGGGAATCGAGTGCCTTGGGATTCAAGCAAGGAGAGATCAAATGGTCATGATGAGCTATGAGGTTCGAATGTCTAGATTGTATGGAGTATCATGCCGTGTCAAAGAAAAAACATGTGCTTAAGAGAGTGACACATTTGCGACACTATACCGAATTCAAGGGCCATTCTGCAAGAGTCGAGCCACACAGTACACGAGTTACAGTCTTTTGGCCCCTGGAACTCTTTTGGTACGAATACCAAGCAGAATGGATGTTGTCAGTGGCTGTAGCTTGCACGTTGTCTTAATGTAAGGCAAAGTCGAAGATGGAGCGATGATACGCCGGTCGCTCTTGGTTTCTCTGGGTCGTTGTGTCGATTGCTCCGTGCGGAGGAAAGTTCTTCCTGACGTCAAGATTTGACCATCCGCGGACGTTGGTCCTTTCGTTCTTGTTGTTGCTTGTCCTCTTTTCCATCGTGTTCGGATTCGACCAGGGAAGATGCCGTGACTATTCGCCGCAGGTCCCTCACATCTCTGGTTACGTGTCATGAGCGCGGCTCAGGCATCTCTCAAACCCGGCCATCCCATTTGTCCCACTCAGTCAGTTCCCGTCTCATGCTAAGGCGAAGCGTCAACGGCCGTACGGACTAGATATTGTTGTTTGACTGTACTGTCACGATCGGAGAGTACTATGGGCAATCCTGATCCTCTCAATCAGCCCTGGTCCAAGGATATCGAACTCTACTGGGGCTTGCACTTCAGACCACAGCAATTTCATTACCCCCGTATTGCCTTGGCCTTTACGGATGGAGGACTTGCCATACGATGGATACGTGCCCACGAGCTTGGACTCTGCATCTCCCTGCTCAAGTCGAAGATAAAACGTATAAAGGCAGCAATATTTCCTCTTGCGAGTTATCAAGTACCTACTTTGAAGACCTCGTTCCCTTGACAGTGATATCACCACCTTTCAGCCTCATACAGCTCCCTGCTCATACATTCACTCTGGCCTAGCGATCGTTGAATCCTGCATACATCCTCACAATAATAGGCTGACATGTCCTCCGATGGCCCCATATATGTCTTCAACGGCACAGTGTACGTGGGAGGTGGTTCGGACTCCAACTGCACCATCTCAGTCTGTCCCGTCGAAATGAGCATTTATGGCTACCGCGCCTCTCTACCATTGAGTATCACGCTCATTACACTCTACGGTATCTGTGGTATCGTCCAAATCGGTCTGGGCTGGCGGTACAAGACCTGGGGTTATATGAGTGCCATGCTCCTTGGATGTATCGACGAGATCCTCGGCTACGTTGGTCGGATCCTGATGTACCAAAACCCCTGGAACTATTCTGGGTTTATCATGCAGATTGGTATGTGTATCCCCATACCATACTCTTGGTCATCACGTTTCGATTCCGGTTGCTAACGTCCGTGTAAAATTTCAGTCCTCATCACCATTGGACCCGTCTTCTTCTCAGCAGCCATCTACGTGATATTGTACCAAATGTCAGTACACATGTCTCTCATTCTCTCTCTCTGATCTATTGCATTCGTTACTCTAACACTTGCCTTGCCCAGTATAAATTACATCTCTCTGGCACATTCGCGCTTCAACCCACGTCTATTCTACTACATTTTCATCCCGTGCGACATCGTCAGCTTGATCCTCCAAGCCATCGGTGGCGCCATGTCGTCGACCTCGGACGGCTCGTCGAACGTGGGCGTCAACATTGCACTTGCAGGTCTAGGATTTCAGGTCGCCACGCTGGTCGTCTTCATCGCCTTGACCGTCGACTACTTTGTCCGCAGCAGGAAGGTGTGGATGGCCACGCGTCTTCCGCTCAAGTTCAAGGTGTTTGTGTCCTTCTTGACCCTGGCCACGGTCTTGATCCTGATTCGATGCTGTTATCGTGTCTACGAGTTGAACGGGGGGTATTCTAGCGACAGCGAGGCATTGAGAGATCAGGCACTGTTTATTGGTCTTGAGGCTGTGTAAGTCTGATCTTAATCTCTTCCCCCCCACCCCTTGTTATTCCCTTCTTCCATACCATTTCGATTCTCGATCCCCGAGCTTAACCAAGCTAACGCGTCATCTTACTTGCGTATCAGCATGGTCGTTGGCGCCGCATATGCTTTGGTCATCGGCCACCCCGGTCCAGTATTCTACACCGGAACCCGACATCTGGTCGGCGGAGATAAAGCCACCGAGGAAGGCAAGCAGGTCGGTCCAGGAGTATGATGAGTCAAGACTACAACGGGCTGGGCTCTGTTTGTGCCAAGGAGGTGTTGCGATAGCGTTACACCATGTCATCAATAGACCACTTAATACCACAGACAGGCATCTAGCGTTCTTCATTATAGCGAGGATAGACGGTGAGAAAGTTTCACTCAATTCGATTATCAATTCCCATTGTTTGTACCAGGATAGATACGTCAAGTGGTCCAGACAGAGAATATCGTCAGAATGATAGACATACTCAGCCTACGAGAATACGGAGAGTTTTGGAGATTTCCTCATGGTCGAATCCCAGTATTCCTTCAAGGCATCAAGACCCCACACGCAGTCCTCTCGCTGGCTTTCTCTCTTTACGAAATCAGTCTTTTTATCGTAGGATTGCGGGTGCCCAGGGAAGGAGGGGACACGTCCGCGTCCGAGTCTGAGATGGAACAGTAGCGGCAAGCGAATGCTCCGGACTCGTAGGAGCCCCTGTCTTGAGTACTAGTTTGATCTATAGGTCGGTAGTTTCGTCCGACCGTCCGTGGACAATTCAGAGTGCCATGAGGTCTCCGTGAGACTTGGTGTAAGCGAACGACGGAGTCAGGGAGTCTTCCGCTGGTGGCCTACAGTGCTGCAAACTAGGGCGCGCAAACATACAACGGTGCGGTTACAAGAAAATGGCTCTTTAAAGGTCGCGAGACGCGTCCCTCATGTCAAAGACATCACAGCCTTCCCAATTCGGATCATCCACTGCCTCATTCGGACTGATTTCACTTTTTGATGAACCAGCATCGCAAAAAACCCGGTGTATCTTTCATTTCCCAATTTTAATTTTCTCCTTCTTTCACACCACTCCAAGATCTGAGATTTCAGATATTGCCTCACTTGGAGAAGAACTTTTTGTTCTTGTAGACCGTCGTTGCCAGTAATTGGGTACACAATTTACTTTTCAACTTGAACAGCGAACGCCGTGTTTAGACCGCATCAATCAAGCATTCCCTTGTTCTGGTCGCCATCCCCAATCCCTTGGACGTAAACCTTGGGCAGTATGGATTTTCCCGTATTCTGAACACTTCGTGTCAATCGGTACCGGTTTTTCACCGTCAGATAGTCAAAGAGCTCATTGACCGTCGCCAGGTCTTCAGGCTGAGTACGCAATGTCCACCGAATCATGTTCAGCGGCAACACGATCTTACCGCGCGAGTGGTCGGGTTCAGTCTCGATGCAGGTCTGCAGTTGTGCGAGGACTTTTCGGGCGAGAGAGCACCTCCGGCCCTGGTCTATGTATCGGAGGAGATTGGCTCTCATCGCCTCCGCGCCACAGGCAGCGCATCCCTCGTGGGCAGGGAGCAAGGCCTTGGCGAAGACAGAATATGACAAGTCTAGGCCTTGGATAATCGCAGAGCCCAGCAATGCAGAAATCTCTCCAATCTCCACGGAGGAACAAGAACTGTCGAGCGGCTCGGAGGGGTCATCCCAGCCACAAAGGGCACTGAGTTCGGCATGCAGTGCCGCCACACCGGATAATCCGTCTTCGATTGCGTGGAGGATCCGGTCCACTTCCATCTGATGTGCAGCTGGGTTCGGTCGTGGGTTATGAAGTAGCAGGTCCCCCTTGTACAGCTGATTGGAGATGTGAAAGCCGTAATCGATGATGCGTTGCTCAAGACTCTTGTGACCATCGACCCAGGGTTCGGTAAGCCATGCAGGTTTCCCAAAGGCAGATTGGTCCCTCTCCATTAGGCTCATGATCATCGCGCTGTATCTCATCGACTCCAGTAGCGACTGTGTGAGGGCTGTGCGATGGCTGCGTGGGCCGCGAATCTCCACTATTCTCGAGATTCCGATGATGTGATTGAACCAAGAGGTCGTGTTGTCCGAGGTGGATTCGAAATGCTCGTATAGGAGCATGCACCTTGCAGCGGCCAGGGTATCTTCGTGGTGCATTAGACCCGTGTCATAAACTGCTTGTTGCATAAGGCGTAGTGCCTGTCCGTATAAGCCTTGTCCTCTAGTGGTGGTCTCATGGTCATCGTTGAGCCTTCCGAGGCGGGTATATGCCAATGCCAGTAGTGCATGCCGTAGAAGCTTGGTAGGGAAGCTGATGGGTAAAGTGTGATATAGCCAGATAGGATTGAATTTTGAGTCTGGTGATTTTGAAGCATATCCCTCAAAGAAGCCCGAGACCAGTTGATCTTCGTGCAAACTCTGCGAAGGTGGAGGCGAGGACAAGACAATCAGGTATCTGTCATTCGAGACTTCAGTGGAATTTCCCTCTAGATAAGGAGCAAGCTTGGTCTCTTCCAGACGTTTCCGCTTCTGTAAGCCCTCTTGGCCACGATTGATAAAAACAGCATACTTGGCATATCCCTCGCAACATCTTCCCGAAGACGTACACCTCTGACACGAGGGTCTTCCAAGGTCACACTAGAGGCGGTGCATAAGTATGGCGGACCCCAGCATCTTTGTATAATTACCTACCCGAACCTTTCTCCTCCTACATGTTGTACAGCCTTTCGACTTTCCTGGAATTCCCACCATTGTTGCACTGACGAATTCGATGTTTGACAAACATGTGCGCAACAGCAAGATGTATACCGGTCCCTACTTGAGACAGCCAGGCCAATTTCATGGTCAAGTGTCGAGTGCCATTGCACCCCTCAGAAAAGACGGCGGACCCCAAACTCGGAACAATTGACCCTGTATACAGAGTGCGGGACTTGTCGACTCTCGATGGGCACAAGTAGAAAGGGAACGAGAATGAAATGAAGTCGCGTTTAGGATGCAGGAAGTCAGCTAAACCGAATTGAGGTGCCAAGTTGCGAGACTGGAGAACGGCCAGATATCAAGCCGATGATGTTCTATGTTGCCTTGAAGCTGGTCACGGCTGGCCTCACAGATCAACATTAATCTGGGACCATTTGTTTAGGTTCCAAGCCTATTCGTATATCAGAGGCATTCCAGCAATCAACTACGAGCCAACTCCTCACAAAATCATACAGGCAATCTTCGCCAGAGATGTGAACAAGTCTTATTACTTCACTTGAACAAGAGTCTCGGCCGCTGCAGTTGGACAATTGTTCTACTTAGCCAGACAATACCAAAGATATCCCGAAAGAATGCCGAGAGCGACACCATACATATGTACGGACATCGTCTACGGTTTCTGTGACCCTTGCACACTGGCACAGTTCATGGCTATACCGTCAATATCTCCATGCTAGCTGAAGTGACCGTTTCCCTTCGAGTTGCCTGGAGATCCCAACTTCTGCTTTGTCTATTGCTAGACTGCATGTATGCTATGGCCTTCAGAGTGTCTCTGGTTGCAACTGCTCCATATCATTGTCCACATCTCGGAGGTTGTACATTTTCTTGGTAAGGTAGGTAGTATCATCGGACACCCTTCGAAGCGACTGTTCCCCGTTCTCAGGTGAGAGTCTCAACGCAACAATCGAACAAATCCCTTTGGTCAGAGATCATGTACAGGGGACATTCAGGTGCGGCTGAACCCCGACGACTAAACACATCCAATCGTCAACGAGTCCGATGTACACCACCATTTTCCGTGTTGAATTCGGCAATATCGCCGCCAAGAAGGTCAAGCACTGTTATGAAGGAGGTCGTTATTATGCTTAAAATCGGAATCAATCAATAAGCCTTCTCGCTTGTCGACGGTTCTATCTATGTGGGACGAATAAGCACGGCATGGACAATTACCTTGGGGGGTCTTAGTCATGACGATAACCTCACCCGGTATTCGGCACACCCATGCAGAGTTGAAGTTGGTGGTAATGCCAAGTTGGTCCCGTCAGCCCTAGGACCATCCTGACTACTAGTCTTACGAGCCTTGCTTGTCGTTCCAAATAACAGGCAACTTACAGAGACAGGTATATAAGATCTGCTGGAACTAACTGGGACTAGGATACTCCTCGAATTTCTCCATTCTCGAAGACTTCATACTGTAAGACCCAACCATACAACTTCAACACCACCGCACAGAGAACACCGGAAACCACAATGGCAGTAAACCAAACCATCAAACTCGCTTACGCGTGTCTTTATGTCTTTTCCAACCGCAACGAAGCAGAACGGATCAAGATCACGCATGAGATCTTCACTCCAAACATAACCTTGTACGAGTCTGATCGAGTGACGAAAGGATACGCAGGTCTCGAAGAACGGATGAAGGAATTGATCACGGGCAATGATTTCGAGTTCAAACCGGTCTCTGAACCGGTAGCGAACCATGGTCTGGTTATCATCGATTGGACGTTCGGGCCACCTGGAGGAGATCCCGTGTTGAAGGGAACTGATATCACCTTGAATGAGGACGGCAAGATTGACAAGGTTTGGGTCAATTTCTCAGGTTGAAAGCGTTGATGGAACGGTCATCGATGACGAAGGCAGTCATGTGGGCTGGGTGCGATTTAGCAGTGACAAGCAATACGCCTGGAGTTTGCTTGAGGGGTGTGTAGATGAGCCAGCCATAGGTGGTGCGGAATGAGGTATCGGCAGGATTGATTTGGTAGGACGAGGCCAAGTTGTGATCGTGTGAGAATACCTTCCACTTAGGCCTCAGCTAAGCAAGTAAGGCTCGTCTTGAACTCTATTGTTGGATAGTTACTTCAAACCGAATCCACGCAGCTGTCTCTCTCAAGATTGCACCGGTGCTTTACACACTGCGCGTATGATTCGTTGACTCGGCGCATTGATCGATGGTTACGAGGTCGTGATATCGTCCGATCTGAAAACTTATATTTGTTGCGTTCGTAGCCGCAGTAGGAGTGATCCGAGCAGCCGCAAGTCCCAAATGCCGACGGAGTAAACCCCAGAAGATTTACTGTGTAAGCATATAAGCGTCATGACTACAATACTATCAAGAGGCTGCTTGCTCCCAGGAAAATCCCCAAACTACACGCTAAACCCCAACTGTCAACTACGGTGCGCCACAAACCGTTTGAAACGCACCCGCAAGTCCCTGACTGCCGTCGACAAGTTCCCCGTCCTGCAGTTCCATCAATCCAACCCATGTTCGTTATGAAGAGCTCTATGATGACAGCAAGAAGAGTAGTCGATTGCCTCAACTGTCCGGTGGCCTGAAGTTCATCCGGTTTCGGCGACATTCACCAGTTCCGTATGCCTCATTCCGGACCTGTCAGGCGACACCTCATCTCTCGCTTTTATCAGATCGCTAATCCATACAGGCCCCTATTCATCGGAGAACAGGACAGCAGTGCCTATAAATCCTAGGGCCACCATGGAAGTTTACGATAGGTCCAAGACGTTGAGGTTCCAAGTCCTTGGTTCAAAGTATCTTGCGATGCATCCCACAAGCCTTCTACGAAGGCAAGGTCGAAGTCAGCCAACAAGCGGAGCAAGATCAAGAACAAGAACACCATGTCAGGGAAAGCATCCACTACAATGCGTGCTTGGCAATATACCAACGTGCACCCCATGGAGAATGAGTCTGTCCCCGTCCCCAAAGCGAGCCAGTACCTTGTCCAAGTCGTCACCGTGGCCTTGAATCCAATAGACTACAAACCAGCTGAGATTAGAATTATCAACCGCCTCGCGATCCGCAAACCAGCCACACCCGGTCTCGACTTTGCCAGCTACGTAGTAAAGCCACCAGACAGTCCAGGCTCGACTCTGAAGCACGGCCAACTATGGTGGATTGGGCCATGGTAGGTGTTCAAAATCGGTCCTCCGACCCTGTTTCCCAACACATACCACCCCGGATTTTGAGACAAGACACAATGAGTTTCCCGGAATTAAAGACGATCCAAACGCCCATGCTACGAGCTGAATGCCGTACGCTCACGAACCAATCTGTCAAAGTTGCCAACTAATCAATCTCAGGCAACGTTGCTCTCTGTCCTCTTGAGATCGGTCGTTACGTCCTTTTTGATTGTTCCCTTCTGAGGAAGTTTCTTGAACCCCAGACCGAAGCAAGCAAGGAATGCTCCGCATGTTCCACCCACTGCAAGATACTGGATCAAAAGGTCAGCTTTGGGAAGGATTCCCAAGTGAATCGAGCACTTACAAAAACGCCGACAATAGCATGGTTGTATGCCTTCAACACTCCAGGCAGATCGGCTGGCGATACCGCCGACCTTACTGCAGATGCACCGACGTTAATTATATGTTCAGCATCGACACCAGGAGCATCACGATTTAAAGCTGAGCGTAGACCACTCGTGAACAGTGTCTGTGCAATCGCGAGAAATATGGTGCCTCCAAGGTATTGACAAAAGAACACCTGTGAAGTTGCCATGGCTTGCTCATTCCTCGGGAGAAATGCCTGGATTGCAGTGATCGGCTGATATAATGTTAGCTTCCTTGGGACACTGCACTCCTTTGGCTCCACTCACCATCTGAAAGACTGACGCACGTCCGGTGCCGACAAGGATTTGATACCCAATCCATTCCCCTGTGCCTGTGGTAGGGGTGAAAGTTGTTATCAAGCCTGACCCAATAGCAGAGACGACGGATCCAAAGATGGCCCATGGAGTACAATATCTCAATACTTGTACTGTTTCACATGTCAGAAAGTTCGAACCCATTTGATCTGAAGCGGCTAACCAATCTTTCCAGCCACAACTGCACCAATACTTTGAGATATTGCTGTGGGCAAAAGATACACGCCACTTAAGGTTGGGGTAGCTCCTTTCACGACCTGGAACCAGAGAGGCAAGTAATATGCAAGGGTAGTGTTCGAAGCCATTTGAAAGAGATTGGTAGCGCAGCCGGCTAGCACCAACCGTCTTCCGATTACATGTGGGGGAATCATTGCTTTCTCACCCCGATGCCATTGCCATGTTGCAAAGATGATGTATGTGACGAGAGACCCACAGAATAGGCCAATGATGGTTGCGGAGTCCCATGCGAATTTGTTGCCTCCCCAAATCACTGCCAACAACAGCATCACTGAAGCGGGTGCAAAGAGAGCAAACCCGATCAGGTCCAGTTCTGAGGTGATCAACTTCTTCCAATTCGATCTCAGAGGCTTCTTTTCTGTTTGCTCTGGTATTGTGACGGTTGTGAGGACGAGGAGTACGACACCTGCAGGAGGCAAGCTGATGTAGAAGCCTAATCTCAGGTAGTCAGCCGCGAAGCCACGTTTGCCAGCAGGGTACTCGCCTACACCAACGCCAGGAGATGTTTTGTGTCAAGGCACCTCCAATAAGCGGCCCAATGACCTGACCAACAGTTGACAAAGCAATGCCTACTCCGGTGAAAATGGGCTTCTGGTCCTCTGGTGCAGTTGATGCAATGACTGCGAATGCCCCGTTTAAAATTCCAGCGCCGCCCACGCCCTGAACTGCTCTTCCTCCTATCAGCATCTTCGACGACGTTGCCGAGCCACAGATGACCGATCCCACTGTAAAAGTGGCCATGAATGTGATGTAAGTTTGCTGCAGACGATTTTCAGTATGGTTTTTCGTGTTACGCGGTAAAACTGACCTTGATTGGGACGTGGGTGTATATCTTGCCCACGAGCGGCTGCATACAAGCTCTGAGGCAATTTAGCAATGGCGTCCAGGCTATGACCATGGAACATACGTCGCAATCAAGTAAGTGCTCCCGTACCAGCCTATGTCTTCCAGTGACCTGAAATGCGTCGTTATCTGTGGTATTGCCTGTTATGAGGATTAGCTCCGGACGCACAAAAAGATCAATACCTTGGAACACACCGTTGCAAGTATCGAACCATTGAGAGCCATGAGAAAAACTGAGAAGAATATAGAAACAAACAGAATAAAAAGCTTCAACATCGACGGCTTGGATTCTTTGGTAGCTTCTTTCTTTTCTGAAGAAGGAGCCGTGCCGACGAGACTACTTCGCTTAGACAACTCGCCCTCGTGTCTAGCTGTATGCTGCTCGTTGGATCTTGTGATCTGCTCATCGTTTGGAGCCGCCGATTCTTGTACATCGAGGCTAGACTTAGCCATGGTGAATGCTCCTGCCATGTGAACTGTCATGCAACACCATACCGGATGCCCGATCGTTTCACTTTTATGTGCTGGAGCGATCCCGTTCGTGCTCCGTGTCTGGCTGATCCGAGGAGTCTAGTATGCGAATACGGACAAGCCTGATACTGGCGGCCAAAGTATTAGTGGGCGATTGGTCAGTGCCACGGACCGCTATAGCGTGATCGGGATGGCCTTGTTGCCCTTGAACGGGGTCGGATGGAGTCGAACGGACTCCTTTGCTCCGTTCGGTTCCGCTCGTAACTTGACAAAGCAATGAAAGGTCCGTCAGCCCTTATTTTTTCAATTACCACGCTCACATCGGACCAGGGAACGGAGCAGACTATAATAAGCGGGCTCGATAATTTACTCAACGTCCTTACTGTGTGGCTCTCGAGGGCATGGTTCCTTGATGTCTCGTTTGACTCCTCCTAGCGAGGCCGGTAGTCCTGGTATCCGCGGCCCAAAAGCTTGTGTGACTTGCGCTCGCGCTAAAGTCAAGTGTGTCTTCGATCCAGAAGCAACCATCTGCACAAGGTCTGTTCAAAGAGGTCTTGTTCGTCTTCGATTGCTGACTTGTCTTTTCCAGATGCCGGAGACTCAGAAAACCATGCGCTGGACAAGAGCCCGGAGCTCATCGCCGAACACCAAAGGGACCGTCGTAAGTAATACTGCACAAGCTCCTCAGAAGCATTTCAATGCACACAAATCCTCCATTGATTCGTCAGCGAATGGTCCTGGTTGTCCTTCTATCGTCAACGTATTTTCGTTCTCAGGAATCTCTTGGATGAGCTGACAGGAAACAGTAATGTTGCCAGACTCGAACGTAAGCTGGATGGTGTTGCCGCTGTTCTTGCCACCTCCAGTCGAGTTGCTAGTGGCTTGCACCCGCCAGGCCAAGGCCTACTGTCTGGGTCTATCGGTCTATCGCCTCTAGAACACGTCAAGCAGATCCTTCAAAATGATGACGAAGCGCTTCTCATACTCAACACGTACCGGAACGACAAGTCGCAATACTTTCCCTTCGTTGTTCTTCCGCCAGATATGACCCTGGAAGAACTCAAGCTGAAACCTTTCCTTTTCATGACTATTATGACAATAGGCTGTCGCCATGACCTTGAGCGTCAATCATCACTGGCAAGGAGGATTCGGGAAGTGATTGCCCAAAGGGTCCTTGTCAAGGGAGAGCAAAGCCTCGATATTCTGCAAGGCTTGCTGGTTTATCTAGCATGGTGCGCGCTCTCCAATCTTGGCCACCTGGGTTTTATATCCCTTGGCCGCACGGATTTGACCTTGCAACATCTTTCAGCATAGACTGACCTTTGCACTAGGTATCACATCCATTTCCATCTAGGCTCTCAGGTTGGAAATCTCGTCCACCTCATCATGGCCCAATTGAGCGACTTGGGTCTCAATAGAAGTCCAAATCCACGGTATCACAAAGGCCTTTTCGGAACAGTTGGGTACTTTCGCCCAGAGCTGCCGGTCCAAAATCGGACCCGGGCCGAGAGAAGAGCATATTTGGGAGGGTTCTATATCTCTACCTTGTACGTTGATTTTCCGGCCTACTCGGCTCGATTAGAGACGTCCCATTCTACAAGTTATGATCGTAAGAGCCACATGTTGACAATAGCCATTCATCGCCAGAATATCCATGACTGCGCGCGAGTTGGAGCCTATCAAGTTTTCAGAATATGCCGAAGAATGCTGTCAAGTACTCGAAGAAGCAGGGGAATACCCTAGTGATATTTTCCTGCTTCATCTGGTCCGCATCGCTCGTATGTCAGGAAGGATTAGCCGCACTCTCTCTCCAGATGACTGGATTACCTCTCCCAGCATATCCGTACCCATAGGCGCTTGTATCAAGGTTCTGGATGCAGAGCTGCAAAGCATAAAATCGACCTTGCCCTCAGGTACCATTCTAGAAGGTCAGTGGTGCATACCCAGCTCGTTGCCCCTTTCAGCCAACCTTGCCCCGGTTTAGAGAGTGAGCTTCCAAGGAATCTATGTCAACGGACTAATATCAACCAGACATACTTTGGCTGCATTACTTTTTGATGGAGATATACCTCTACGGAGTCGCCGTGCACGATACCACCAGTTGCGCAAACTATGGTAATTTCCCCATGACGCGACTCAAGATGCTTTTCGCCTGCCTGGACTCGACCAAATCTTTTTTCCAAAGATGGTTCTCGATCCCCATATCCGTCTACTTCGACTGCAGCTATTTTCCATGGAGTCTCATGGGCCATGCGAGTGTCATGTTGTCCAAATTATGCCTCATGGATGAAGAAGGCTGGGATCCAGTCTACGCAAGCAATACAATCGATTTCTACACCACTGTGGACACCATGATGGCTAAGATGAACGAAGCCAAGGCTGCATCCGAACAAGCTACATTGCACAACTCTGCCGCCTCCTCGTCCTGTACAATTCATCCTATATTCGAAAGCATTAATCCCAAGCTGCAGCAGTGGAAGGAGCTACAGAATTATAGGGCATCTCAACTAAGACAGCAACAGCGACAACAGCGGTCAATGTTGACAGTGTCAGCGGGGACCGAGGCTCTTCCTTCAAACAACACAAATGACGAATTCCTGTTCCCTGGTGGGACAAGCCTGATGGACTTTCTCGACGACAGCTTCTGGCCCCAGGTTCCAACATGCTAGATCCGGACTACATGGCACTGAACTTCGGCGCCACGTGCCGTCGGTTTACGATATCAAGGCCATTTCAACCACTTATCCGACTTGCCTCCCCTACTCGCGAAGATCTGACTCCACAGGCACACTACTACCTGTGCTCCCGCTCCTCCCACCCACCACAGCCTTGCCACCGTCGCCTTCAATCTTTACACCTTCTTCTCGGAGCGCCTGCTCTTGAGCCTCTGTGAGTTGATCCAGGTCGATTGTGATCTGCGGACCTCTGAACCACTTGCGTGCATCGATAGCATAATACAGCAGTGCACCGCCCCAGACTGCCGAGTTGATGACACAAGTATAGTTCATAGATTCCGCATCAGGGTTCGGTCCACCTACGGGAAACATGGCCAGCAACGTGCCAAAGATCAAGAAGAGCACGGCAAGCCAAGCAAGAGGTGTGGACAGCTTGCCAGTGTATATCGGCCCCGGGCTGAACTTCTTCTGGCCCCAGACGACGCGGCAGAAGATAGGTGTTCCCCATGCGAGATTATTTCCGGCCACCGCAAGAGAGAACAGTGCCGATGCGGCTGCAGGTGCGATTAAGCACAGCAAGCCAAGGAGAGCTGCCAACACGGCGCATCCGATGGTCGTCCGGACGGGGATATATCCGAATTTTTTCGAAATGGGCCGAAAGAAGCTCGAAAATGGCAAAGCTCCGTCTCGTGAAAAGGCCCAGGATTGTCGAGAAGCGGCAACAAGAATCGAGATACCCATCTGCAGGGTGCAAAGTCAGCACTTCTGAGATCAAAGTCTGGTACCTCCCCACACCCGACTCACCAGGAATTGCACAATCATCAAAAGGGACATGAATCCCAGTGCACCGTTCTTGCCAAGGGCGTCATAGTATATCTGTGCCATGGGCTGGCCAAAGGGAGAACCAAGAATGTGCTCGAGATCCTGAGACATGCACGCAGCAATCACGATGCAGCAAATCCAGCCAAAGAGCCAGCATGAGCCGATGGAGAAAAGGATGCCGAATGGGACGGCCTTGACGGCGTTGGCGGCTTCTTCACTGCGTGAATGTTAGATTTCTGTGAATCTCTCTTTCAGGCCATCTCTTTGCTCCTGCAAGTCGCAAGCTCACCTGATATGCACGGCTGAATCGAATCCACCAATGGTCCAGATTGGACTGAGCCAAGAGAGCATAAACGCCCACCCAGACGGCCAAGTCGTGAGATTCTCGACATGTGTGAAGATATAAGAGGCACTGTTTCGTGAATCCCCCGCCCCAATCGGCAAAGCAATGATGGTTGCGAATATGAGGACGAAGTTCATCACCACAAAAACTGTCTGGAGCTTGCCCATGACCCTGGCCATGGTTGACGAGATTAAGCCGTGGCAAGCCACGGTTGCCAAAAAGGTTCCGTATATTTCTCCGTTTGTCGGTGTCCAGTTGCCGTCTCGGGCGATGACGATGACTGATAAGAACTGAAGAGCGAAGCCATCTGCGATTGATGAGTCAGGTTGGTGTTTTCACGCTCAGCAGCACCGAATATGTGAAGTAGGTCTGGGTGTGGGCTGTGGTCTGGGCAAAGAAAACGTACAGTCAATTGAACAGAGACCACCGACGAGTCCTAGGGTATTGCTGTATCCGACTATGAAGCTGAGCATGTTTCGCCAATCCGGTGAAGCATAGTAATGCGTCCAGTAGTACAATCCTAAGGTGACGCGGTCAGCGTGAAGACTTTCGCGATCGGATGCCTTGTCACTAGATATGCAGGGAGGCGGGGAATCATGATCATCGTGGTTTGATATACTGACCTCCACTCGTAGGCATGCTAGATCCCAAATCCGCCATGGCCAAACCCACGACGAAGATGAACATGGACGCCAGAAACCATCCCCAGACCAACCCGACCGGACCGGCGGGGATGGAGAAGGACAAAGTACTCGCGATCGAAGGGAGGAGACCCATGATAGCAAAGGCGATTCCGAACACTTCGATCATGCTAAAGTTGCGCCGGAGTTCCTGCTTGTAGCCCATCTTGGCTAGAACGGCGGCATCTTCCTCGCTGGCCAGAGCCTTGTCGACCATCAACGACCCTCGTCGTTCTGACGGAGGAGCTCGTGGGACTTGGTTTCCTTCGCCATCAGTCTCGGTGGCGAGTTTTGAATCGGTCGCGACCATGTTTGGATGGCTTGTCTGGCGGTAGACCTTGGGGAAGTACTCTGTAGAAGAAATAGGTCGTGTAGAGCGCGTTGGGTGATGTTCTGGGTATCAGAGGTGGTGGTGGTGGTGGAGACGGAGACGGATGTTGATGTGGATGTCAAATAGTATACAGTAGTCCTAAATATCTCGACGGACCGCGCAACGAAGCCAAGCAAAGCCAGTGAGATATCAACAGAGGATAGAACAGGGAAGCGAAGTAGAGAGAAGATGAAGAGGAAGGAAGCTGTGTGATGAGATGTGATGGAATGGAATTGATTTGAATTGAACACCTCGGTAAGACAAGCACGAGAGGAGGGCGAAGGGCCAGGCCTACCTCAGACTTTCCAGTACCCTGTCACCCTATAAGTACTCTCCGTACTCCATGTGCAATAGGCAGGTGAGATAGATAGACAGACAGAGATAGGTCATGGTAATCCTCGTATCGTAGGCCCTCGTCCTTCCCCCCTCAAAATGACGAAAACACACCACAAACTATCGCCATACCACGCCTAGGGGAGCCATGGTTGGAGCGAGTCACCGCTAATTGGTGTTGGTTCGTTAAGAACACGAGCCCATCTACCTCGTCACTTGCTTGTAGCTTGATAACGTGGTTGGGAAGTGCCTCGTTAAGCTTCGCCTAGCCCGGGGGTTGTAACTAACGACTGAACTACTCCGTACTAACCTACTAAACGATTCGGTACATCGTATTGTATTCGCAAGCGAGAAATGAGTTTCGGGTGGAAGGGAGCTTTCTGGCTCTCTCCCTGTCTACTCCCTCTCTACTCGCTCTCTCTGTGTCTGTGTTTGTGTGTGTCTCTCTTCCTCAGGAAGAAAAACGGACAAGTACAGTACAGTAGTACCTCATTTTAGTTTGGCGGGCGGTCACAGTGGCGTAAATGAACGAAACGAATTGGTGCTCCGTAAGAGATAACAAACCACCGACTGACCGACAGATGGCGTGAGTACTCGCACCCAGTCCAGACAAGGGGAGGACCGGAGGTCATCATGGCACAATTGATAGCATGATAAGCAATTCTCGCGGGCAATCGCTGTTCATACAATAAGACTATGCGTCCACCTAGGGGGGGAGGCCGACATGGTCGATGTGGGGTGGTGCTGGTGGCGATCAAACGACCTGTGCGGAGTACTCATTCATACTCATACTCATATTCATACTCATACACATCCGCGTCCGTGAGTTCGTCCTACCGTATGCTCACCGGACAGCTGAACGTCGAGACGAGACGAGGGGAGACACAGAGAGAGGCTCTTTGAGTCGGGCAATGGAAGGAATGGGACAACCCCCGGAACAACCACTGCAAGCACCAGATTGTTGTACTCTGTACAATAGCTACGGTAGCTCCAAGTTGAGGGCGAGAAAAGGTAAAAGGTAAAGTAATAGTGCTCCGTACGATTCGAGCACACCATGGCTACCCGTTGGATAATGTACATACTGTAGACCCATTCCCCCCTCAAAAGACGACAAGGGACAGAAAGGGGCATCCCATCCGCGTAGGGCTTGACCATGATAAGCACCGACCCCCATCAAGGCTTGTTGTTCTGATCGACCTCTTACGGAGCAGAGCAAAACCTGGCCTAGGCTTGTCGGTGAGCTTGGTGTGTGCCTAGGCCCCCTAATCACCTAGCTTCGACCTCTGCTTGGACTTGCTTTATACAGGAAAACCTTGCACATGGGAGAGCGATGGACATGTCCGTCGGGCGGGTACAATAGACTACGGATGTCGCATCAAGAAGTCGGTACATACAGTACATCGTACGGAGTATTCGTAAGTGATAAGAAGATAGAAAATACTACGCAGGGAACGATAAGGAGGTTCTTGCAATCAGTCTGAATCAAACTGTTTCTGTTACGAACAATTTTCAATTTATCAATCATCAACAACGGGCCAGTATTGTAGCATCATGTGATGCATTCTCGACGTTGATGAGAACTTGAAAGAATGTGTCTAGAGGAAAAGAAGAAGCAAAAACATCCCTTGAACCGATATTCTTAACGAATGACCTTGAAAAGCACACCTCATGTCGTGATTCTTCACCACGATCTCGTCCTTTTCATCACAACAATTTGTCATACAAAGCCCATACCATTCGTGCCACGTCGTGTTTCTGACGCATCTTGTATTCCAGAGACTAATCGTCTCCGAGGATTCTGGTCGGTCCGAGAAAAAGACCATACCACAGCCATAGTTGGCCACAAATCAACCACTTGCACTGATCATTGACTAACAACGGTTGGTCCCTTCCAGAGGTCCACTGGCAGAGCTCAAGTCACAAGTCGGATAGAAAAAGGCGGCGACGGCGATAATGACGTATGCCGCGATCAACAATGCTCCTTCAAGATAATTGCTTCGGCCATCAATCATCAAAAAGCCAACAATAAGGGCGCTGGCAAACAAGCTGATTGTTTCGAAAAGGCTGAAATAAAGACTCATATCCGTCTTGATGATCCAGCCAAGGATGACCATAAGAGGGGTGATGAACAGGGCAATCTGAATACTACTCCCGAGTGCGATATTGATGGCGAGATCCATCTTGTTTTTGGCAGCAACTGTCACCGCGGTGACGTGCTCTGCAGCATTGCCGACAATCGGGAGAATGATGAGACCGATGAATGCTTGAGAGACTCCACTGTTCGCAATGAGGTAGTCGATGCTTCCAACGAGGAACTCGGCACAGATTGCCACAAGCCCGGTCGAAACAAGCAGTAGGATGATGGCAGAAGTGCGCGAGAGATGTTCTTTTGTCTCCACCACCTCTTCGGTAACCACTTCTGTTCCCACTTCTGACGTTAAAGGCTGGATAGGGACAGTTACGCCGTTCTGGCTTGACTGACCAGGTATCACGGAGACAACAGGGTGTATCATATCAGGCATGGATAAAGTCCGACGCAGCCCGCGAGAGCTAGATCTTGGCTGTGAAAGTGGTCGGATAGGGATTGCCAGGGATCTTCCGAGGGCTTCATGGTGAGGGAAAACCGTGGAGCTGAACGCTGGCTTCACCGCGTCGCCAATGTTGCGAATGTTGAAAGGTTTCCGTGTACCATCAGCCGGGATCTCCTGAACCTCAGAAGCAAAGCCAACCTGCGGTAGCAGCGTGTTCGAGGTGGAGAAAGACGTAGTGGTTTCTGTCTTGATGACAGGCTCTTTTTCCAGTTCTGCTCCCGTGTCCTTGCCGATCTCTTTCTGTTTCTCTTCCTTCTTGGACCGCTTTGACTTCTTCGACCTTTTGTGATGCTTCTTGGATTTTTCAGACAATTGGTCCTGCTGAATTCCGCTCTCGAAATCCCGGGAGTGAACAGCTCTGACACGAGAACGCTGCCTACCAATCCTGCCCTCGCCGTCGACATCCGCCTCGTCGCCACTAAAGACAGGCTCTAGGTCATGAGGTGCGGACATGGTATTCTGGTTCATTGAGCCACCCGGTCCAGTAAGAACTGAGGGGCTTCTTCTGATTCCTGCAGCAGTGACACTGTCCTTGGTGCTCGAGGTTGACTTGCGTCTCTTTCGACGTAGAGCACGCCGAAAGCGCTTAGCAGTCGTGTGGGAGCCAGAGCTGGAGTCCGAATCACTGGAGCTGGAGCTGGAGCTTTCACTGGAACTCGACGAATTCAGGATATCGGCAAGAAGACCAGGATGAGATTCCTCATCAATGAGATGCTGAGGCGTGCTCTGATACATGAAGGCATGTGACTTGAGCTGGAAGAGGAGGTACATTATATAGACCAATAGAAGGACTACACTAGTACCTCTGGACACTTTCAAGACAACATGATCAGCACGGTTGGTGTTTGAGAAAGAGGCATGAAATGCTGTCTATGAGTATTTTAGAATAGAATTCCGGCCCAAGGGCGTTCAACTTACCGGTAGCAACAGACTGATGACACTCAAACAGAGCAAACAGGCGCTCATTTGGGAGACGGTGGCGTTGTACAACTGTTCTCGAAACCGCAGACCTCCGGCGACAAAACACATGCCCAGAATCAGGAGAAGATTAGACAGTATCGAACCCAGAGCAGCAGCTTGAACGACGCGAACTTCATTTGCAGCTAATGCAATGATGAAGATGATCAGTTCGACAGCGTTGCCGAAGGTAACATTCAACAGAGCGCCGATTGTGTCGCCTAATTTTACGGCGACACTTTCCGTTGCGTACGCAAGTAGTGATGCCAATGGAATGATGGCGACGGCATTGATGGCAAACACAGCACTCGGGCTCACCAAGTCTGTGTGAACCCAGTCAACGAGGACTCCCAAGATGATGCCAACAGGCACAAAGACCAGGAGCCAGTTGATCCAGCTGGAATAGAGGATGCGCTTGACATCTCGGACAAAACGTTGGACCAAGGGCGCCTTGACCTTGGTATCGGTAGTCCCTATGGCGGTAGGTGGCGTTCCATCTCCTTTCTTGTCCAGAGCAGATGGATTTTGTTGCAATGTATCCGCTGCACCTGCGTGTAACTGTGAGGTTGCAGGGCCAGCCGCGGAGGATTCGTGGCCAGCATGATTCGATCGGGTACTGGTATCGTCGGATCGGGGGATGGAGGGTCGCACAGGGTCTTCGTGACGAGATCGGAGAGGGTTCAGGGATGACGCTGCTGCGAACGTGTTCTTAGCCCATGAGTGTAGACGACTTGACAGCGGAGGCTCGTCGGCGGAGTCGACCATCGGCGTATGAATAGGCGTAGAGGGAAATGGTGGAAAGAATGCGTTGTAGACTTGCTTTCAAAGCAGGTCGCAGCCAGGGGCGAGGTGTGAGTAAGGAAAGGAAGGATATCGGAGGGCCGTGGGGAGTAGTGGTAATAAGCCTAGAGTCAAGACTGCTGTTAAGACCGAGCACCGCCAGAGTCAAGATTCCTAGGCCTTCGAGCGGTCCTGCTTACTGTGCCTTGGCTTCACCCGCTTGGAGCGACGTCGAGGGACGAAGTGGGTGCCGCGAAATGAGGCTGTGTGGTTGTTAGGTGCAGATTAGTGGCACGGACAACGCGTCAAAGCCCAGTTTCCCGCCTGGGGATGAGGTGTGCCGAGCGCCCTAGGCAGTGGATGTGCGATATGAGTCGCAGAAGAGAAGTATTGTAGTACCGGCTACCGCGTCGATGATGTTGGGACGATGAGTAGAAGCAGTTGGATGGTGAGGCAAGAGTGTCAGGATTTTGAGATGTTCTGTCCGCTGTGTTTGCTGGCTTGCTTTGATTGTTCTGAGTTGATTGTAATGGTGGACTTTGTTGAGGGAGCGTCAGGGCGACTTGGTAAGATCATGGACGGTGAGCGAAAGGCGCCTCAGGCACTCACTGTACGAGTACGGGAGTAAGCAGTCACTTCAACCTTGGTACTTCCGGAATACTGCTATGCCTAATCTGGCTGTCTTATCTGCTTATCGCAACTTGGCGCCAATATACCCCGCCTCTCACCTCTTTCGAATGACGATCAAGATGAGGATGACCGGTTCAAAGATTCCTGGTTTACAGCATTACTCCTACTTGTACATGCTCTCATTGCCCACACTCAGTGGCTGACGACTAACAAACGAGAGGTATAAAAGCACGAGTGTAGAGTGGTCCTATGCAACGTACATTCCGCATCCTTGTGGTAAGGAGACGGGCCTTTCTTGCGAGTGAAGGTAAGCTCGGGTTCATGACGGTATGTTAAGTAGGCAAGGATATCCAGAGGTGGAGTGAACACGGAGTAGAATTTCTGGATTCAAGCAGTGGCCGTGAAATCATGGTATCATGACTCGATCGTATGCAAAATAATGACGGTTTGTTATTCATGCTTGTATACCTAGGACTCTTGAACGTCACTCTTGGCTTTGTGCATTGACGAGCTGAATTGGAGCTGGGGCTGCAAGCCGAGGTTCACAGACCCTATTGCCATATTGCTTCGATGAAAAGGTCATACTCTATCCTGACCTGGGGGAAAGATTAGCTAGGTCGATCCTTACGAGGTTTTTTGCTGTACAACTATGCCAGGACATCTCGTCGGAGTGACGCGGAGGACACCTTACGAGAGCAGTGGTAGATAGTGAGGTAAAATGATACACTTGAGGAAGCGGCTCGTAGATTTCCCCTTATCTGACACTGGACGACAGCGGCAGACCAGCAAATCTTGAACAAAGATACGAGGATCAGGAACGGAGGAGGTCGAAAGATGGATGGTATGATATGCCTTGTCTCTATCAGCTATCATCAGAGTGAAATAATGACGGTGAACGAGTGTCGTAGTTTATCACCGCAAGTGGTCCTTAAAAGCCCTTGCAAAGCCCTTGCAGATTTCCAAGCCCGCCGCCGAATATCTTGAGCCCAAGCCTCTCCATCTCTAGCTGAGCTCTTGTCTGTCGATGTGTAGTGTATCTCAGATAGATCTGATGAAGCGTCTGTCGAATTCTGCAGGATTGCTTGCAACGTGGTTCATCCACTGTTCAGTATTGCTGGTGAAGACACCCATGTAGTTGAAGTCACTGTCGGCGTGCCCTCCAAGGACTGTCCGTTCAGAAACAACAGTGGGATAGGGTTCTCTTACTTACCAGTACCACAGACGTGTGCTGTCTTATTGACACAATCATCAACACACACCAACCCTCCAGATCGTCTGTGCCAAGCACTGATGTCGATGTGTTCCTGATGAGGCTTCACTTTGAACCCATGTTCATCAACACCCTTCTCTCTGATTTTTCCAAATGCTACCGTTCGCTTTGCTGGCTTGAGCTCATCGATACCTGGTGGTCGATCTTCTTCGTAGCCCTGTGGCAAGTTAGCCTTCTTTAGGGCAGCTAGGAGAGATTCATACGTGAACCGACGCGATTTGGGCCTGCTTCTCTAGAGTTTGATCTCCGAAAAATCTTGCCCAGCTGTTGTTGAATTCTTTTTGGTTGATGGCGATATTATAGCCCACGGGCCAGCAAAGCTCCACCTTCTCAGATTGTATTCTCTTCATCGTCATCGGCCCGAGTCGAAACAATGGTATAAGCAGCGTCCAGACCATTGCCGAGCTGGAAGATGTGCTGCGCGAGACTGAGCGTTTGGAGCGAGATGAAGACGACGAGGACGATGATTCAAACCCAAGCAACTTCGGCTGTACGTCGACGGACCCATGTGGATGCTGTAGCTGTCTCTCACGAATTCACCGACCACTGCCACAACGCCACCCTGCTAGAGGTCGACGCCGCAGTTCCTGTGTTTGCAACCAAGAAAGCCGCCCGATTAATCCAGTCGTGGAGACATTTCCAACCTGTAGTTGAGGTAGGCACCCGTTCCAAAAGTACAGACTGGGGGACAACCAGTGTGTTTCTCTTGCCAGACTGGATGGGAATCTGCAGATTGGTGGCGACGTTCGACATGCTCTCTTTTCATTCGGCTCTCGTGACATGCGTACAATCGTCAAAATCGTCAATTGATGGCGAAGCAATTCTGCCAATATTTAGGCCTCATGGGGTGGGAGCATCAACCTGATCTGTGTTGGCCGAGGTGACACCCAGACTGGAAATTCTGGCATTGCTCCACGGCTTGCAGGATATCTCTATCGGGTGGGCCAGCCAACTCAATCTAGGCGTGGTCAACGCAGTCAAGGCTCAAAGAATACCGGGTAGGCACTCATGACAAAGACACAACAAGCTCTGGGTTGATCACATTGTTTTTGAACAGAAAGCTTGTTGGCGTTTTAAAGGCGTTGGCTCATCTGTCAAATGGTGAAAGCAGTGAAGGACGGGGCACAAAGCGAACCCGAACGACTGATCTGTTGTGAGTTAGGCAATGGAGAAAGTCTTTTGCTAGAATAGATGAGCAAACATATGGAAAGGCCACCATCACCAAATAGCTTCGAAGCAAGCCAGATCTTGATGATCGGTATAGACGAGTGCCAGATCTCCTCATGGGATTCGCGCAATGGCCATGAAGCCGGATCTGCAGCCACTAACCAGGAGTGACCCCTAAGACGAGCATACAGGCTCCCCCCATAGGCCGTTGAGGCTCTGGACCGCGCCTATGGAGACGCCTATGGAGGAGCCTCACCAGCCTAACGAGTCGGTTCGCGGCCATCACTATTGGTATGGTCAATGGTCAATGGTCGCCTAGGAGCCGCAGCATCCTGAGTTCCACCGAGCCCCAATTTCACCTGCCCAGCTAAGTTAGCGGCCTTACGGCACTCGCATCGAGCAAAGAACAATTGCACCTCCCCCGCCTCAACTGTCCAGAACGACGACCGAAGAAAGACGGGTGAGGATGAAAATCACCCCCCCCAGTGGTTCGTATATCCTCATCTTGTTGGTGCCCATCAAGAATATTCAATCCCTGGACAATCATCCAGATCATGCACAACTGCGGTGCGTTGTTTACTGGCTCTGGTTATATCAGTACGATGCACACATGACTGCATGTCACGGCACAATCTAAACATCCGTGCCCGCCTAGACGAGAAACTCTGCATGGTCGACGCCATCACCTTCACTATCTGGATTCCACCTCTTTTCCCCATGCCACTCGTTAACAGGAAAATCGCTACTCTCGAACTGCGGCAGCAAACTCTGTCCAACTGCCATCTCGTACGAGGACTTGTCGACCCTTTTACCGTTCTGCCAAAGATTGCAACCCCAGGAGTTTGTACTTGACCTCGACCGCCATATCCTGCACCTTCAAAATCCTGCAGATCCAAGTCTTTTGGCCTGTTCTCATACACACATACGCACCGATGCACAGATTGACGCTACTCGAACCTTGTACCACGGTGCTTTGATAGGCTTACGACTGCCAAACCGAACCTCTCCTCGACCTCTTTCACGCTTTCTCCGGGTGGCAAACCCTCTTCTCTGCTACTGACCCCGTTCAGTGAAGAATGGTGCGGCTATATGCCGACGGACACAACCTCAGACCCGACCGGTCACCTCCCTCGCCCGTCGCAGCCGCGCCCTCTCAATAGTTCTGCACAGTCACTCAAACGCCCTTCCCAAGACTCCAGAACGACTTCTCCTTCTGTTGATAGACCCGCCCGGAAACAAGCGAGACACTCCTTAGCCGCCGCGCCTCATACTCTCAGTCAAGATGGCTTGACTCACCGAGGGCTCGGTAGCCAGGATGATAAATGGAAAGAGGAGGAAGAAGCCGACATTACAAATCCACAACACGACCTGTCGCCAACCAGTCCGGGGCCGGTCTCTCTGCTCGAGGCCACCGCGACAATTCTGAGTCGAGGAGAGAGCATGACACCCACCAGAGAGCCAGTTCTCGGGCGAGGATTCGTGGGAAGTTCCATACCAATTCGATCCTCGTCTCATGCTACATCTGGTGTGAATGAACAGGTATCGGGGCCACGGCATCGCGCTCCCTCAGATACGAGAACATCGGCCGGCGCACAACTTCTAAATTCGGTTGCTCTCGTCGAGTACTTGCAACTGGATGAACGTCCGACGTTTGTGGTGGACACAGACGAGACCGCATATCCCAGGAATGGCTTCCAAATCTTGTTCGCCAACACAGCCTTGAAGTCGCGTGTTTCATTATTCGACCAGGTTCAAGGGCGCTCAGAAGATTCTACGCTGCTACTGGATCTAGGTACGTCCTTCAACGACTTCAAATCGTGGGTCTTGACCCCAACATCCGGGCTGGAAGTTGTATCAAAATTTCCCTTTGCAGGACTTCTCTGGCAGGCCTCGTTGATTAGGAAACGGCTGAAGGTGGTTCATGGTCATTCACATACCTTTTCACCACCTCCCACGACTGAGAATCACACGCGTATCAATATGCACCAATTCCAGGGATTGGGTTCCGCAACATCGTCTGCCACTGCGCGAGGCGAGGCAACATCAACGAGCTATTTTGATATATCTCCGAGGCTGAGCACACGCATTCCACGAACGATCGAAAGTTTGGCCACAGGCATGTCGGAAGTATCTCCAAGCACATCGGGTTCAAGTCCTTCTGTTCCTACCAGCGAAATGGAGCATACTGACGGGCCTACTGGTCCATTATCTCCAGGCAGGACTCTTAGTGCTATCCCAGTTTCTCAGGTCGACGGTGATTCTGCAATGACAGTACCAGTGCAAGAGAAGGGCTGTTTCGACTGGACGCGGCTGCCTATGTCACCTTCACTCCCGCCCCATGTGCAATTCGCTCGTGGAGTCAATTGGTCAAAGACTAGCCTAGGTCCCATTGAGAACTGGTCTGCTGACCTTCGCGGTATGTGTAATCTGATTATGGCCAGTCCTCACCCATCAGCCATGTATTGGGGCATGGATCATATCGCCATCTATAATGAAGCATACATTCTGCTTGCTGGACAAAAACACCCTGGTCTCATGGGCGCGCGTTACCGAGATGCCTGGAGTGAAATTTGGGAGTCACTAGAAGATGTGTTTGAGAGTGCCTTCAAGCATGCCCAAGCCACAATGAAAGATGATGACTGCTTGTTTCTCACGCGCAATGGTTTTCTGGAGGAATGCTACTTCTCCTGGTCAATCATACCGTTGATCGGAGATGACGGTAGTGTAGTCGGTGTGTACAACCCTGCTTTTGAAAAGACTCGACGGAAAATCGCCGAGCGAAGGATGCTCACACTCCGAGAAATCGGTGAACGTACAGGCACGGCAAGAAAGGTATCACAATTCTGGGGCCTATTGTTGGAAGGTCTGGAATACAACCAGTATGATGCGCCCATGGTCATGCTTTACTCGCTCAACGATGATTCCTCTGACAGCGAGGCCATCTCATCTGCTTCGAGTGGTGGTGCATCGAACAAGGTCTGTTACTTGGAAGGCACTCTGGGCATCCCTTCAGGGCATAAAGCCGCACCGCACTCCATCGACATGAGAACTGGGACAGCAGGTTTTGCGGCTGCATTCCGACAGGCCTTGACGGCCGACAGGCCGGTTGTTCTTCGTGTAGATGATGGAACTCTGGCACCGGAGATGCTGGATGGTATCGAGTGGCGCGGGTTTGGCGACCCTTCCAAGATCATTGTCATCTCTCCCATACGACCGACGACGGGCGAGTCGACCTTGGGGTTTCTTGTCATGGCGACGAACCCTAGAAGACCATATGATGAAGACTATGATCTCTTCGTCCAACTTCTTGGCCGACAATTAGCAACCTCAATTGCGTCGGTAGTTTTGTTCGAAGATGAGATAAGGAAGGGCGAGAAGGCTGCTCAATTAGCCGCCCAAGACCGAATCGACCTAAACAATCAGTTGGTTGCAAAAACACAACAAGCCGTAGAAGCAGAGAACAAGTTCACCAGAATGGCAGAATTAGCACCTGTGGGCATGTTCATCGGCGACACCGACGGAAAGATCAACTTTGCCAACGACGCATGGTACAAGATTACCTCGTATACACGCGATGTCTTGGTGGACGCGGAATGGATCAAGTACGTTGTCGATCAAGATCAGGTCAAGGTGCGTGAAGTATGGAAGAGCATGGTGGATAAGAGGTCCGCGATATCGGTGGAGTTCCGTTTCCAAAGACCATGGAGAGATAAGGTTGGAAACACCGGTTCAACCTGGGTATTGATGAGCGCCTCCCCAGAACGAGACGAAGACGGACAGGTCCAACGCATTTTTGGGTCGATGACGGATATCAGTGCTCAAAAGTTCGCCGAGAAGCTCCAGACTCGCAGAATGGAAGAAGCTGTCGAGCTCAAAAGACAGCAAGAGCGATACATCGATACCACGTCACATGAAATGCGCAACCCACTGTCTGCAATTCTTCAATGCGCTGACTCGATCACCAGCTCCTTGACCGAGATGATTGATGCAGACCAGTGGACCACAGCGCAGCGAGAGACTCTTGAACTCACGATTGACTCGGCTCAGACCATAACTCTATGTGCTCAGCATCAAAAGAGAATAGTCGACGATGTCCTTACGCTTTCGAAACTTGACTCTGCGATGATGGCCGTGTCCCCTGCAGATACACAACCGATGAGCGTGATGCACAAAGTTCTCAAAATGTTCGAAGCAGAGCTAAAGACAAATGATATCAAACTAGACGTCAACATCGATACTTCTTATACTGACCTGCACGTGGAATGGGTGCGGCTTGATCCACATCGACTTTCACAGGTCTTGATCAACCTGATGACCAATGCTATCAAGTTCACGGCAACGCAGGAGAACCGCATCGTTCGGATGCACGTAGCGGCGTCTGATTCCCGGCCTTCGCAAGAAGACAAGTGGCGGCTGACTTATATTCCATCGGCAACTCCTAAAGACAAGGATGTGACTGCAAGTCCAGAATGGGGATTAGGAAAGCCCATCTACCTCCATTTTGCTGTGCAAGACACCGGAAGGGGCCTGAACGACCTGGAAAAAAAAGCAGCTCTTTCAGCGATTCTCGCAAGCCAGTCCTCGCACACACGTCACCTATGGCGGTTCTGGATTGGGACTTTTTATTTCGAGACAGCTTGTCGAGCTGCAGGGAGGTGAAATTGGTGTTGCATCGGAGACTGGAAAGGGGAGTGTGTTTGCTTTCTACGTCAAAGCTCGCAGATGTCAGCGTCCTGATGGTGCATCGGATGACGATCAAGCTTGGTTGCGAAAAGGCTCCAAGTCATCACTAATGATGACACTGAACAATCACAACCACCCACCCTCTCTGACGCCCCAGAACACTGTCATCCCAGCATCGCTAAGAAGTCCCGCTCTCAAGAGTTCACTCAATGTGCTCGTTGTCGAGGATAACCTGATCAACCAGAAGGTCTTGGCTGGTCAGTTGCGGAAGATTGGCTGCGAGGTGTATGTTGCCAACCACGGCGGCGAAGCCATTGAACAGATCCAACAATCCAAATTCGACCGAAGGCACATCAATGACGGAGTGAACATCGACGTTGTGCTGATGGACTTGGAAATGCCCGTCATGGATGGCCAGACGTGCGCGAAACGACTCCGCGAAATGCAAGAGTCGGGAGAGCTCGTCGCGCATATTCCAGTCATAGCGGTCACGGCCAATGCGAGGGCGGAGCAGATTGAAATGACGCTGAAGAGCGGCATCGACGATGTCGTCAGCAAACCATTCCGCATCCCCGAGCTTCTCCCCAAGATGAAAGACGTGATTGCGAGGGTCTCAAAGGCTCAGGACGGAGGATAGTTTCCGTCGTTGGGTGAGCGTCGTCCAGCTCGAGATCAACTAAAGCAATGGACGGAAGATCGTGGATTTTTTCGACAAAGGACGGTTCGTCGGCTTTGAGACCCACACGTATGTCCTTGACCTCTTGCCATGTCACCCGGGGTGGGAAGATGTCTTCCCGACCATGTCACACCTCGATTGTGACGCTTGATATGCATTGCCTTGACAAACAACCACGGCTCGATCAGTACAACCTTAATAAAAGCTTATAACGGGAACATATAGCCCCTGAGGCAAGGAAGGTGAGGTGAAGTGGGGACAAGACAAGACAAGCCCTGGCTTGCCTTGCCTGCGTTGTCTCTGGAAACGAACATGATCATGACCCATCAGAGGCACCAGTATGCAGATATGACGGGTCATGAGACAGACCCATGGGACGGGATTGGAATGAAGACAAAGTTCCCGCACATCTATAAATAGGCAAGGGATGGGATGGGAGACATTCATACGGGATAATGCCAGTATTTAGAAAAGTCCGAGGTATATTCGCCGCCCGCCCGCCCCCCCGTATAGCAAAGTGTCAATGAATTATATGATGTACAACCTCAGCGAGGATTTCATATTTCCATATACATGTACATACCTGCTATGGAGTAAGACAATGAGATAGCTACGTTTATCTACTATGGGACTAAGATGGTGGAACACTTGTATAGGTACATGCAGAGTAGACTTTTAGACCGTCAAGATAGCAGCAACAACAACAACAACAGTGAAAACTCAACCTCAACCTCCTCATCATCGGTCATTATTAATTTCGGTATGCTTTGTATGCTTTCCTTTCCATAACGACATTTATGGTACAGAGTATCCGTACAAGTACAAGTATCTTTTGCCCGTGGCTTCTTTGCAAGCATTGGCTTCGTTGCGTTAAGCATTACATGAGCATTCATTACATGGGCATTCATTCCTAAATTTGATCAATGGCCTTCAATTTTAACGCCGTGACAAAACCAAATCTGCACTCGTGCCATGGTGATCGCCCAACTATCAACTGAGGTTCCCAATTCCGTACTCCCCGTGCTGATCCAACTCCCATACCATGCCATGCCATACAAAGCAAATCTCGGATATCGTGCTCTGACAAAATCAATCTTCTTGGTACGATCAAAAGCCCTTCACCGCCCACCTTGGTAGATTTTCTGAGAGACGTGAGAATTATAGTATACCACGCTGGAGGACGGTACTTTGAGTACTTCTTTTTTTCTAAACGGTAGGAACTGCCTTGCGTTCCATACTCTTTCGATGGTGGTGGTAGCGTCCTCCGTCAGGTGGTGCGGCGGTGGGGGCAGGGTCGGTCAGACCATAACCATTGGAAGAGGTGCCATTATTTGTAGTCGTTGTAAGGTCATTCATTCGTCCGTTCTTGTACTCGTCACCAACACCACCACCACCACCACCGAGCCCAGCGTTGTTCTCGACATCTCCCGGTCGATGATGGTGATGTTCGCCCAGGCCATGAGCCCCGGCGTTGAAACCTGTGGCAGTTCCTCGTAGACTGTGAGCGGCATCGAAGGGAGCTCCGCCGAGTGCCTCCTCGTATCCCCATCCCGCTTTTCGCGTGAAGACGGCAGACTCGAATCCTCCGGCTCCCGCGGCGCCTGCTCCGTAGGTGAAAGGAGTGTGGCGGGTCAGGGGGATGTGGTTGAACCTGAAGTCCCAGACCGACGCGTAGACCATGCGGTACGAGGAGATGGCAAAGACAGACCCAATGACGGCGCCGGCGACGCAGTCGTACCAGTTGTGGAATTCGTCAATGGTGAGGGCACCGGTGATCAGGGTCGCGCCGAGTACAGGGGCATAGAGAGCGATCAATTTCCAAAATGCGGGGTGGTGGTTGCTGAACACCTTCATCTTCGCGTTCAGGTAGAAGAAGAGGTAGAGAAAGCCGGCCCATGCAGCAGTGCTGTGCCCAGATGGCATGGACTCAAGCGAGTCGTCGATCTGATCGATATCGCCTCGGCAGATGTCGCGCTGGAACATTATCCCACGGAACCCCTGGCCGCCTTGAGCTGCGATCTTGGCCGGGTCTGGGTCGCAGACGGCGAGGAAGTGAGGTCGCAGGCCGCCAATCAGCCATTTGACAAAGACTTGAAAGACTGCGGCACCGATGAGCGAGTAGAGAAGGCCGAGGATGGCGTTGTTGCAGTCCCAGAAGGATCGGATGCGGACTTGCATGCAGAGGATGATGAAGATCGGGATGAGCGAGGCGAGGAGGGCCGCGAGCCAGATGGGCACGATTTCATGGCGCAGAGGATAGGCGAATTCAGGGTAGACTATCTCTCCGTCCGGGAATGTCACTGGAAAGGACCGGCTTGGAGCTGGCTTCGCTTCGTAGACTCCTAGACCAACGGCACCCATGGCCGCCATGGTGAGCAGGTCAATCCAGGTGAATTTCAGCCTGCCGACATGTTAATCTCTATGTGATGGTGTCGACGGAGTGATCTGATCACAGGGTGTTGTATCTTACCATTGACCAAAGCTTGGTCTGCGGTTGAAATTGCCCGAATCGATATCGAACAGGCCCCGGCGAGTCTTGTCAGAGCCCCATCGATCACGTCTCTTGTGATGGCCGTTGGCGGTGGCTGTCGTTGTGTTGTCGGCACGTCGTTTGCTGAAGAGCCCCATGGCTGCAAATGTATGTTACCGAAGGAAATACAGAGGACCTTGCAAGGTCCAGTCAGTCAGATATGCCGGTGGCCAGATGAAGAGAGGGAGAAGGGCCTCTTGTAGGGCTTCAGGAACAAGTGCACCTGGGCTGGAAGAAGTCAAGGGGAATCGCAGCAGCGGAAGAGACACGGGGAGGAATATGTATTGAATGCTACACGCAGAAGGACGCGAAGTCCCGTGAAGTCACAAACGAGACACGGGATGAAGAATGACGCAGATTCTCTTTGGTTTCATTCGAGCTACTGCATTAGTTCGTGGAGAGCAACGAAGCCGTGCCCTGTTTTTGGGTGTGACAGCCTCGTTGGTTCGACATGTCGAGGGTTTTGCAATGGCGAGATCGACGAGAGCATCAACGCGAGTGATGAAAGCTGGAAACTTGGCTACGCGCTAACTCTCTAGCTTGGCTTGGCTGACGCATTTCTTCTCTAAGATATTCATGTGGATGTTTTGTCCGATGCGGTGCAACGACGAGAGGGACCAGACATGATTTGCACTCGACTTCAGAGACAAGAGCTGTTGATTGTGGTATCTACACGAACACTATGATGATACTATGATCAAGACATACAACCAGATAAGTGCGGTATTCCCAATGACCACAAAGAACTGTACTGTGTGTGCAGCGAGTATTGCAAGCATTCTCAACCACTGACGGTCCGCACCGATCTTTGCGTCACTCGATAATACGGGTGACCCAGCGCCACAACGCCACAACGCCACAAATATACCAAACAACTGGTTAGAATAGACCGGGATACCACACTGTACAAGCACTCCATGCGTACTCTGGAGGTAGAAAACAATTACAAGACGCATGACTGGTAAGAGAATGGCTATCGTAATAGGAGTGGAATAATAACACACTCATACAGAGTATTCCTCGAGTGGATAATTGCTATCTCTCTTTCCGTCAGATGTCCTGGCTTGCAGCAACGAGCTCCAGCGCTCTATCCGTACATTCGTACGGTATATGCGCGAGCACCAGTCACTGCTTGCTAATACATTCATCTTTGCTCAGCAGTGACGGGTCAAAGTAGAAGGGACCAATCGAGCCAATCCAATATTGGGCGAGGCCGTCATTGCTGCAAGTCGAGCTTGACTGTGTCTCCGTTCCGGTGAGTGGAAAGAAACCGACGCCCCCAATGCCAATAGACCAATACAAGACAACGCCGACATGGTTGGGTATACAGTATGCTTAATCCAAAGTATCAATCCAATTCATTCCCGCAAAAACTTCCAACATCTTGTAACAAAGCGTGACGTCGTCTCCGGGCTCCCCTCCAAACAGTTTGATCTGTTCGGCTTCCAGTTTGATGGCTTCTCGCTTTTGTGCCAAGTCGCGGTTCTGCCAGGCAACGTATCGATTGTGCCAGTTCTTCGACGTCAGGTTCGCACTAGGATTGCGTAGAGTGAGAGGCAGTGCAGGTTGTGGTTGTGTTGGCTGGGTTTTCGGCAAGGCCGAGGGATAGGGAGCGGACGGCTGTGGTGAGGAAGCAGTGTGTTCGGTTATATCCCAGGTCAGGTGTAAGATGTTGTTGCGATTCCGAGGACGAATCCGTCTGCGGTTGTGCTTGTGTGCCATTATTGATGAGGACCTAAGATGCAGATATGTGCTGTCACGAAGTCAAGTGAGTGCCAGCTGTGGTATAGAAAAGAGTGTACGAGTGGTGAAGGGAAATGTTAGACATTAGCACGAGATATAGATGATAGACTTGCCCTTTTCATCCATCTTGGAACAGTAGACGGGACAGGCACAGTGAGTCACATGAGGCCACAGCCTGAGTATGAGCATTAAATATCGGGTTGACTGACGAGGGTTGGGTATGCTTGACACGCAACAGGCAACATAAGGCTCTGTGGTGTGAGATCCAGACCAGTGGCGTGCGTCTGGCCGACGAGAAGGCCGAAGTCGTCTGGTGAGTCATGTCACCTTTTTTCGCCGCCCGCGTGAGCCACACCACCTTGGTGGTGGCCTTTGCTATGGTCCCGTGATGTCACGAGGACGACTGTGATTCTAGTGTTCAGGATCGGAGATACTATTTTCCGCCTGCTATATTGGTACATTGATTCTATTCCACATCATGATTACGTGAATTGATGCAATTGATGCAGAACGCGCGCCTTGTTATGATCAACTCATGGCCAAACTACTATAGGTGACAACCCCCCTGTTGAGTGTTTAAGCATGAGGCCACATCCCTGACCTGTTATCGGCGCCCATGGCGCCCATATTGCCGAGAGGCCCCTTATCCACCTTCTACCACATCTTGTCGAGTGATCTTGGTGCGACGTGATGCGGAGGGGTGTAGTTAAGGTAGGATATAGCTGGTTACTGTATGATGTCTCGTCGTTCTATTGAAACCCTCGCCAGCCGCGGAATGTTAGATGACGACTTGTAAGATCATGATGGCTTATCAAGCGGTGACTTGTCGAATGATGACTTGTCGTAAACAGGAAACCAATCACTGTTTGCCACATGCACCAAATCTGAGCTCAATGCGGGCTAGATTTGCATACGAACAACACTCACTTTGATTGAAAGGCCGAGAGAAAGTACAAATGATCGATCGATGCACTGCTCGATCAGCATGTTGTCGCCCTCGACCTGTTCTGTTGGTCGACATGGTTTACTACTGGCTTGACAATCAGGATGCTTTGATATTCTTTCTGAACGAGATTGACGGGCTGTTCGATGAGGTTCCATCTTTTTATGTCGATACAGAAGGTTACAAGCTGGGACGATTCGGAACCCTCGACCTTCTCCAAATCTACGTTCTGCCACTAAGAGAAACCTTCATTGTTGATGTCTTCACTTTGAAACAGGCAGCGTTCGATACTTCGTTGCGAGGCATCGCTCTCAGAAAGTTGTTCGAGTCGTCATCAATCAAGAAAGTCTTTTTCGACGTTCGAAATGATTCGGATGCCATGTTTAGTCTCTACAACGTATTCCTTCGCGGTGTGATAGACTTACAGATGATGGAGTACTTTCAGCAAGGTCGCTCTGGGCGCAACCTAGCGGGCCTCAGGGCTTGTGTCGAACGTGACAGCGGATTGCCAACTGAAGATATTCAAGATTGGCTTGGGCTGAAATTAACAATCCCTGGCTCACTTTCGGACGGTGCATCCCAGAGGCGACCTCTCTCCGAAGACCTCTTTTTATATGCTGCAGGAGATGTCGAATATCTGCCCTTGCTATACGAAAGATATTCATTGCGACTGACACGGCAAGGCTGGGATACCCTCTGTGCAGAGAATGAGAAAAGGCTACGCAGATCGAGAATGCCTACCTACGACCCACAGGGCAAGCAAAAGGGTAAGGGGCCATATCGCATCCTCAACTCTGCAGGCAATAGCAACACCGAACCCCAAGCAAGCGTCAAACAGGGAGGTCAGAAAGACACCAAAAAAAGAGTTGCCAACATGCAATTGGTAAGCGAAGCAGTCGAAGACGGTAGTGTAGCTATGACATCTTGGCAACATCAAACATCTGCCGCATCAGAGGAAACTGGGCAAGCACAGGTAGGCTCAAGCCGCTTCTGTCAATCGATTTCCGCTGCTAAATCGCAACAGCCCAGAAAAGTGCCACTTCGTCATCTGCCTGTGACTTTCGTACCGGCAGGACATGTCCAAACTCGGCGAAAAGGGAAGAAAAAGTCATCGAGTAGTGGAGGTAGCAATCGCCTCCGTGATGAGTGTCTGGTCGAATTGGACTGGACATTGTGTGACAAAGATTGTGGCTGGTGTGGCCGTTGCTATAGTATGCATGCCTTGGTTGGTCTCTAGCCGTCACTGTTGAGGCGGAGGAGTTTCGGCCACTTCAAGTAGAGCACAAGAGGCGCCTCGGGTTCTTGAAGTATGTTTGGTGTATCATGGTCCAGGTCACAGCGCGTCGTTGAGACACCTATGATCAGCAATATCACAGTTCGGTACTCCGTACAATTCTGCATCGAATTTCTAGTCTTTGTCAATTCAGCGCATTCAAGTCTTTACAACTGACCTTACCAACCTCAGAGAACTGTGGTGCGTAAGCACTACTGCTCATTGACTAGAACGTTAGCGTAATGTTGCGCCTTATCTGGCGCCAGACGCTACCACGTTATTTGCTAGCGCATTTGTAGAAGAAACCTCAATGTGTCTAGCAAGGGGAGGGCATTTGCAGAAGTACTGTATCTTTCCACTGGGTTTGTTGAGTGAGTCGCAGATTGATTCGGCGCAGAGTCAATTATGGTCGACCGTATGATTCTGGGCATCATAGGGCGCATCAAAAGACCTCAGATGCTGTGTCGGTAAATAGATATTCCTCGAATTCCTACTGCTGATGTCCTTCTGGTTGCGCCGTATATCCGGTCGACTTTGGGTCTACAAAGTATGGAGACTGAGAAAGCAACAGTTAAAGTGAAATGCTAGGTAATCGTGCTACTTTGGAGAATATTAATCCGTCAAGGTTCTTACCCTTGAGTCCTCTCTACCATTCGGAGGGGTGATCACTCAGTGGACAGCCGAAGCCGAGGCTGGAATCGGCTTCCCCAGTGCTTACGGAGCTTCAGACGGAGTAGTGCATCCCCAGATATCCTAGCCAGGACTTTATCCGCGGCTACCATAGCAGATATACCTTCTTATTTCCAGGAATTTTTGAAGACTTCGACTTAGCACAAGTGAACACGCAACATCTCATTATCAACAGCAGGGCACCATGACTTCAACAGCCAATCTCCATGTGTCATCATTGTTCGACTTCAGCAACCATGTCGTGCTTGTAACCGGAGGCGCGACTGGTCTGGGCGAAATGGCAGCTCAGGCCTTTGCCCAGAACGGAGCCAAAGTCTACATTGCAAGCCGCAAAGAGTCTGAGTTGAAGAAAACGTCTGACCGGATCAACAAGCTCGGCCCAGGAACGTGCGAATATATCGTCGCCGACCTGAAGGACAAGGCCGGATGTGATGGCCTCGTCAAGGAAATCAAGAAGCGGACCGATCGGCTGACTGTCCTCGTCAACAACACTGGTGTCACCTGGGGTGCCCCTTATGATGACTTTCCCGAGAGTGGTTGGGACAAGATCATGGCTTTGAATGTCAAGTCGATCTTCTATATGACAGTGGGACTGCACCCTCTGCTACTCAAAGGCACTAGTGCCGACATGCCCTCCCGGGTCATCAACATTGCTTCCATGGCCGGCATCATGACCAGCGATGTTACGGCAGGAGATGATGGTGGTCTCGCTGCTCCTGGCTCCGGAACATTCTCATATGGCCCCTCCAAAGCAGCCGCTATTCACCTCACGAAGATGCAAGCTTCGAAGCTGGCGCCGTTGAACGTCATGGTCAACTGTGTCTGCCCGTAAGTCCTCCTTTCCCTACAAAGGCGCCTACCAAAGGAGACCGTGCTAACGTCAGCAGTGGTGTGTTTCCTTCGAGAATGACCAATTTTGGCATCTCCAAGTACTTGGACACCCTGTTAGAACGACAACCTACAGGACGAGTTGGCAAGCCTAGTGATTTCGCGGGAGTGATCTTGTTCTTGAGTAGTATTGCATCCGCTCATATGACGGGCAATGTCATCGAGCTCGATGGTGGAAGCGTGCTTACCGGGTGGAAGTCCAAGTCGAAGGGAGGGAGCAAAATATAGGCCGGTAGTGTTACAGAGGACGGAGTAGTCCAGGGCAAGCTATACATCAGCCTTGCGCAGCGCGAACAGTGAAACGACCCCCAAGTACCCGTATGGAGAACCATTTCGGGCTCTACGAAACTTTGTGAATGTCGCAGAGTTCTCCAAGACATAGCTGGGAAGTTTCCATGGATTCTAGGTATACGGAGCATACCACGAATCATTCCCATCGATCTGTCAACAACATCAGCCACCATGGCGACATTTGCCATAGCAAAATAATGGCATCGTCAGCGGCCCCCTATGGCCTTGGCGGCCCTGATGGCACAGTATGGCTGTGTCTGCTTGTAGCCGTGTCGTAGCCGCAGTTTGGTCGCCCTGGTCACGCCCATAAGCACAACTAATAGGCTCTGGTGGCACCTTTCAGGGATCACACTAGGCGTGGTCGGTTCTCAATAACAAGGGTCTGGGCTTCGCTAATCCGTGTGTCATGGGTTTCATCGTCACCGGGCAGCGAACCTCCTGCGGTCCTTGTGGTCCTGCGCACTTCCCTTCGTTCGACCCATCCCCATATTGAATCTGTCGTAGGAACCTTCATCTACAGTACAGACTATCCCCATCAACCATTCTTTTGCCTGCCCTTTGGAATCATCACAATGGTGGCTTCTTGTCTCTGCGACTTCTTGACTCAGAAGTCTCGCTATTGACTCGACTCAACTTCACTGTTTCCAACGGATCGTTCTTACCATCACCTCGTCTAGCTTGGCCTGGACCCCGCCCCGAGCCATTTGTCCCTTCTGCCGCATCATCACCCATCTTGCCACAGAGGTCACCCTGCAACTCAACTCTTCTTTCCTTCCATCAATCTCTCGCCTAATGAGCGATGCAGCCCGGCGCTGAGCAAATCCATCATGAGCGATTGGCGATGACATTCGATACTCCATTACGATACTCTCCTACATCCCTATCTTCCGCCCCAACAACCACCTCCATATCTGCCGATGCCACTGGTAGCGTCTGGCGACCCGGTCGCTTTCGGCCACATGCTGATGGCTCTCCAACTTCTATTGTCATAAACATTAACGATGGCGGTTCAACAGGCCGCGGCATACTTATCGGGATATTGTCAGCGTTTGGGTCAGCAGGCGTCGCTGTTCTTGTTCTGGCCATTTTCTTCTTTTTCAAATATACGTCTCGAGGAAGGATCATATTAGACCGGATAGGCCGGCCTGGTGAATACGATGACGAACAGGCATTTGCGCACGAGGAGGCAGAAGCTTTGGAGACGATGGATGAATTGCAAAGGACGGAATATCTAAGAGCAAAAGGTAGGAACGTTTTGGTCATTGTATACAACGGAAAGCTAACATTCGCAATAGCCTTCACCCAAGCCAACCCTCCGGAGTCTGTGCAAACCGATATCTCTTTGTCGCAATTCCTGGCCATTCAAGAGAAGGGAGTGTCGGCGTGGGAATTTGAACCCGAGCTAGAAATTGCAAATTGTTTTGTCGAGGCGAGGACGGAAATCGAATTCTTCGATTCAGAATGCAGTGTTCAAAGTAATCTGCCAGTGCCAAAACAGAATGAGGTTTATTACTGGGAGGCCAAGATATATGATAAACCTGAGACGAGTCTGATCAGCATTGGGATGACCACAAAGCCATACCCACTGTTCAGATTACCTGGTATGTTTTATCGAGCCCTGCATTCCATGAGTTCATACTGACAGATGAGCAGGTTTTCACAAAACTTCCGTCGCCTATACCTCGACCGGCCACCGAAGATACAATCAGCCCTTCAGCGCAACACCTTATGGTCCTGTGTACGTGCAAGGAGATGTCATTGGTGTCGGCTATCGACCACGCACCGGAAGTATCTTCTTCACACGCAATGGCAAGAAACTCGACGAGGTGGTGCACAACCTCAAGACTCAGAATTTTTTCCCGACTGTAGGAGCCAATGGACCTTGCACCGTTCACGTCAACTTTGGGCAAATGGGCTTTGTGTTTATTGAAGCCAATGTCAAAAAATGGGGTCTGGCGCCGATGACTGGAAGTTTAGCTCCACCGCCACCGTACGGTAGCGAACAAGGCAGTATCCTGCTTGAAACTGGAAGAGAAGGGACACGACAGCCTGCCTACGAGCCTGGCCATTCGAGGACACGGAGTGGACTTGCCAGACTAGGATTGCCTGCTGGGCCGATACGATCACCTACCGACATATCACTAGCTCAATTAGCTCATGTATCGACACAAGATCTTCCCCATCATGGAAACAGCTTGCTTGATCTGGGTGATGTTCAGAATCAACCGGTCGAGAACACACCAGCTGGCCAACAGATTATCCCACCGCCAGAGTATAGTAGCCCCCCTGGGAGTCGTCGGAGCAGCGGCGAAGGAGACGACGGAGAGAGACGAGGACTGTTGCAGGATCGAGCAGATCAACCACCTATATATGACGCCGCTGTAAGCGACGAGGCAGGACCGAGTCATACATCATGAAAGATACCCTAGTATGAAATGAACATTACTTTATGATTTTGTGAACATATGCCTCCTGTACCTGAGACCCTGAAGCAATCGCATCTGCTGGAGACTGGACTTGCGGCATGCAAGCTCACAGAGATATCTTACCTATGGAATTGCGTTCCCCACGTTTGACCAATCGCCAACTTTTCCTCTACATACATGCCAAAGTGCTGGGTTGCCATGAAAACCTGCATCTTCGCGAAGTCCGAGCGTAGCGCCAATTATGACCATCGTTCGTGTTCAAACAACACTGACAGGCTATTCACTCGACAACTGTACGACAGTGAGAGCCTAACCCCCTATGATCCTGTCACTGTGATGCAGGCTTGACGCTGCCCGGGCCTCTTATGAAACCTACAATACCTACTGTACGGCACTTCACTACCTGAGCTGATCTGACCGTCCTTGAGTCCGTTCCCTTTCTGTCCCACTTCCACATGTCCAACGTCGATCCTCCGCATTCCACCTGGGCAATCTGCTTGCACGACGAGCATGTCGCATATCTTTGAGTGACTTACCTCTTGTCTGGAAATCTGACGGCCTACACACCGCGCAACACATGCCAGCTCCGATAGCCCCTCATACCACTTCCTAAACCGACTATCATTGCGAACAAGATTGAGTGCAGACAGAACCAATAGCCGAAAGTGGATCGTCTTTTGGAAACAAAGGCCTTGTGCAACGGCCCGACGGAGCGTGGACAAATAAAGAGCTTGAGGGGGCAGAAGAACAAACATATCCATGCGAGAGCAGCATGCTCGGCGCGAAGCTCCTAACCAGCTTCGCGAGCTCGGTGAAAAGAATGAAGCATCCTTTCATGTTATAGTACTGGTATGTCACGATACCTCGACGATGTTCACACACGCCGCAGCCTCAACGCTCCGGCATACCAGCCTTGAACTATACATACACCTCGCCTCTGCACCCCTTCAATCCTGAGACTAATGCCACCGTAGGGTTCTTCAGGCGGGCCTTTGGAGGACAATGTGACCGGTCTTTTAGTTCGGGCGCCACAGACAGAATGGCGCAAGAGCTCAATGATCGCTGTCGACGCTGGCTCCCACCTGGCCAACATCATCCGTATCCTCGAACGGCAGATGCCTCTAACCTCCGAAATCCTCCCTCCGCCGGAATACTCGAAGACACTTGAGGCTGGTCCCTTTGCGGGCATCCCTTTTCCGAACCTCTCTGCAAAAGCCAACGGCCTGCATATCTTCCGCGAGATTCTACACGCCTTCCTCATCACACACCCCCATCTCGACCATTTGTCCGCCATGGCAATCAACACACCTGCCCTTGAGTACGGGCGTGAAGCCAAAGCCATTGTGGCGCTGCCCTCCACCATCGAAGCAGTCAAGAACCACATCTTCAACGACTGGCTCTGGCCCAACCTGTCTGACGAAGGCAACGGGGTCGGATTTGTGACCTACAGGAGGCTGATTGAAGGAGGCAATCATCGTCTCGGAGCTGGCGAATCTCGGGGATACGTCAGTGTGTGTGATGGTCTTGCTACCAAGTGTTGGAGCATTAGTCACGGGAAGTGTCAACGCAGACGAGCCAGCATATCCGGGCACCAGCATAGCGACTCCTTTGGCTACACAGGCGCCGAGTACACGTTCCCATCACGACGCATGAGCCGCATCTCGGACGCAAGCCACGATTATTTCGCGGCCGTGGCGCAACAGCAGCAACAATCACAACAACCTTCGCAGCCATACATCGGTGGCGTCTCTGCCGGACCCATGACCCCTGGGGCGAGTGGTGTACCTCCAACTCTGGGCCCAGACCCGAACTACATGTTTGAGCCGGTAGGTAGCAGTGCGTTCTTCATTCGGAACGATGCTACGGGAAATGAGATCTTGATCTTTGGAGACGTCGAGCCAGACTCGGTGTCGATGTCGCCCAGGAATCACGTGGTATGGGAAGATGCTGCAGGTAAGATTGTTAATAGCAGTCTCAAGGCAATCTTCATCGAATGTTCGTATGACGACAGCGTGCGGAACGAAGACCTGTACGGGCATCTGTGTCCGAGACATCTCGTTGCAGAGTTGACCTTTCTGGCCAAGAGTGTCATAAAGAAGCGCAAACAACTGGCCGGTCAAGTGGCCAGTACAGACCAGCGGGCCGAAAGTGCGCCCTCGGCGGTTCCAGATATGACCATGCGTCAGCCGCCATCGCCGACTGATCTGAGGAGAAAGCGAAAGCGAGCGGCAACGTCCCTGAATGGAGAGTCCACACTTACACCGACACTTGAGATTGGAGACCCGACACCCTTTGACGGCACATCGAATGGTCTTCCGTTGACGAGCCCATCCCCAGCTAGTACGGGATATGTTGGTACGAGAGCGGCGTCGCATTCACAAGGCCACCCGCATTCAAGGCGAAGGACCTCGAGGGAAGTTAACCTGCATTCGAGCTCGACGGCAGCACCCCCTACACCTGGTGGACGAACGAAGCCGATGCCGCCCCAGGCTAGCCCTAGATCGCCTATACAGGTCTTCACCCCTTCAGTGTCGCAGGGACATGGACCTGGCCTTTCGAGGTCGGAGTCGCTGCAGCGCGAGAAGCTCGGTGAACCGCTTAAGGGCACTACTGTGCATATCATCCATGTCAAAGACACGTTGATGGATGGGCCTAGTCCCGGGGATGTCATTCTTGGACAGTTACGTGCTCAAGGCGAGGAAGTCGAGTTGGGCGTCGAGTTTAACGTCACGCGCTGTGAGGATAGTATTTGGGTTTGATGCGATTGCGATTGTGATTGCGGTGGATTGATCAAGGCGTTCATAGGGGGTTGGGAAGTTTTGGTGCGTGCACATGTACGAATCTGGCATGATGGGAAAGGTGGACGGCGAGGCGAATGCATTCTTTGTTTCCTTTTCTTTTTGTCTTGATGTTATTATCGTATTCGACGCCGGGAGGTTTTCTGGCTTGGCTGGCTCGGTTGTTGTTGTTGTTGTTGTTCTTCACGTCGTGGTCAAAATTGTACAATCAGTAAGTTGGGCAACGAAGGGGTCATCACACGTCCTCGATCAATGGATCGTATGATGGAGAATGAGGTGTTGGAAGGAAGGGAGGGGGTTCTTTTTAACACTGTACCAGAATGAAAAATGTAAAGGCATGAAGGAAGCTGGGAGTTGTATACTTTTTCCAGTGTTGTGTTGTATTGACAGTTGTCATCATCATCATCGTCGTCGTCGTCATTGTTGTTGTTGTTGTTGTTTTTGTTGTTGTTTTCAAATCCCTCGCGAGGCCTCGAAACAACCAGGGCCGTACCTGAGTTTTCCTTGGGCCGGTTTGTTCATTTATTTGCTTGGTCTTGGTCTTGGTCTTGGTCTTTTTTGTTCTTGTCCCGGCTTTTCTTTTCAGTCACTTTGAGACCCGCGTGGATTCGATGTCTCGTTTTTACATTTTTGATTGTTGTCTGATTTTTGAATTTTCCTTTGTTTCCCATTGTCGAATCCGAGCAGTGAACGAGTAAACGAGTACCCATGTTACCCATGTACCCTGTACCGTGTACCATGCTTCGTGTACCGTGTGCCGTGTACCGTGTGCCGTGTACCATGTACCATCTCTTCACAATCTGATCCATTCGAGATGGACACATTCCTCGTCTGAAGTCAATCTGATTGTCCCGATATCAAACCTGTATCATACGGTCCTACTCGCACAAACCAATGGAACAGTTGTTTTTCTCTCCGAATCCTGCTCGTTTGGTACACGTATGTTCAGTATCCTCATTCTCATCCTTCTCCCTCGACTGTCCACGCTGGGGTTACCAAGCGTACTGTACCAGTTTTACTGTCCCATCGCACACGACTGCCTGGCCATGCGTGAATTTCCAATTGGCCATCCACTCCTGTTTTCGTTCTCTTGGTCAGTTAAGTTTTTCCATCTTCACCTTTTCTTCGTCGCGTTCGAGGACCAACCACTCACCGCCATCTACCAACCGCTGCCCCGTGTCCAGCTTGTATTCAATGCTCAATGGCGCGTCTGCCTGCTCTGGGTGGTGACAGCTATACCCACCCGATGCCATGTTCCATACCTTTTGTACCCTTGGCGGCGATATTGCCAGTCAGCCAGAGGGCGGTAAGTCCTCATGAAGCCCCCTGGGCGGTGAGTTGGGAAAGTACAAATATCTCGCCTTCCCCCTTCTTTTGCTTGATTTTTCCTTCTTTCCTTTCTCTCTTCTATATCCAAAAGCTGTCGTCGGTAGGTCCCACCCCCTTAGGGGTGCAAAACTGAGGCGCCTCTACAAACCCAGGGCCAGGCTAGCAGTACCAATCTCCATTGTTAGTTGGCTCTGCTGCGTACGTCTGCTTGTCGTCGACGGCCTGGGGGAGGCGGGTTAGGTTGGAGTGGTCTGATGAGTACATTTTTCTTGTTACGCTTCGTTATACCAGACCCGGGTCTTCAGATTTCGTGGGTATGTATTGTGTGTGTCTGATCGTGATATCCCGTCTCGTGGTGTTTTGCTGATTTGCTGCTCTTGTGTTCTAGCTGTTTGTGATATGAGCTTTATGCTCGCTTGCTTTTCATCAATGCTTGAGCTTTATGCTCGGGGTTGGAGAAGAGCTGTGCTCCTTGACACCTGTAGATACATGTCGAGGTCGTCGTGTCTAAGTATGTCTAGTCCCCGTTTGTCTCATCTTCGTCGTCATTATCGTTGCTGTTGTCATCGACATGGTCGTCACCGTGTCTGCGTGTATGGTATAAAGTAGTGTGATCTCGTCATCGTCATCGTCATCGTCATTGGTATTAATGATGATGGTATCCATTGATACGGCGCTGCTGCTGCGGAGGATCGCAGCCGGTAGTCACCTAGCTCTCTCGTGTGTACTGTACGTGCTTGTGAGACGCCTGTCAGTCGCTCAAGACGGTGGAATTGATTTCTACTGCTGCTCTCACTTCTCTCCTCGTCTTGTTATCGGTCCCTTCTCTTACCCACGTCCTCTTCCAGACGCGGTGCTTCCGTCCACTTCTTCAACACAAACCACGCCATCTGCGTATGTTTCCTTCTCATGTAAATCTCGCGTCGCCACACATTGCATCATCTAACATTGCATGCATGATTCTCCGCTTACCTCGTGCACCCAACCTGCCATCACCATCGTTCCTGTTCAACCTTCGTCATCATCGCTTTGGAAGTCCTCATGAGAATTGTGTTAGGTGGAACGGAGAAACAACGCGACAAATTCAGAAAGACCACAAAATACTCATGATTGGAAGGATACACGCGTCTAAGCAAAGGAGTCATCGTGACTATCCATTGCCCAACAAGCATCCTACGCCTCCTGCGAGCCAGAACAGCGAGCGAACAGCATGTAGCAGAGAAGCCTTCTTACCCAACCCGCTGCTCATGCCAGGTCGACTAGACCGCCACGCGACGACCGCGTCAACTACAGGCGTCAAGGACCCTACCAAGATCACCATCCCCAGGCATCTTTGCACACCGACCTGGACTGCTGGCGAAGAAGTGTTGAACTGCCAATACCAGGTGAGGAGCAATATCGTCAGACCAACGACGAGGTTTCGAATACCCAGAGAATGAATGCATGCAATACGGTTATGTTGATCTCTCGTTGTGGGATCATCATCCGTTTTCTTAGGCTTCGATCTCGAAGTCGAAGTCGGGAGCTCGAACCCATACATGCGTGCAGCAGATACTGGCGAAATGAAGCTGAATAGTCCAACGACCAGGCCACCGAGACCGATCATAACGGTAAGAATAGGTAAGATATCGAGAATCATCATGGATGACTGAATGGCTGGCGAGCTATGTGAATTTTGGCAAATATGAACGCATTTGCACTGAGTTCCCTTTGAAAGAAACCCTCACTACTTGCAGAAGATATCAAGACTCCTTCACAACTTTTGTCGTCGACTGAAAACAATAAGATACCAGCTAGAATGATTAAAATTGAACAAGATGAAGAGCTCTGATGTCGTGCTTTGATGGCGTAACTTGGTCTCCATTCTCCAAATTTTTTATATGTATGTTCTGAAACGACGCCGTACTCCGGACTGTACATAGATCTTCGGCTTTCGGCAACGACATCCCTCTTCTTTCAACCCCTCCTTACGACCATCCATTGTACCTTTGGTTTTTGATTTTTGTATCTTTAGAAGATTGCAATTGCCAAAGGATCAACGAGAACCCTAGCCAGTACTATATACATCTTCTGCAACAGCTCAAGGGCCGACCACTTCTTTCGTTCCCCTTTCATCCGAGCAAATCGACTAAGCGATACAAAGTATTCGACATCCCCAAGATGTCCGACTCACACCCTCACGGCCATAGCCATGATCATACTCACTCTCACGATCATGACCACCCTCACACTCACCCCCACACCCATACAGGCCCAGCGCACCTTTTCCAAGCCACCTCGTCAGCCGACTCGCCCCCAGATGACTGGCGCGAATCCGGCGTCCGCGTGATCCCCGGGGACAGCCTGGACGCCAACACGGCGCAGACACCCGGCATGAACCGCGCCGCGGCCGTCAACATGGCGCGCGTGGGCGCACAGAGACTCTGGGCCGGCACGGTCAAGATCCACCCCAACGCCAAAACCGGCGCCCACCACCACGGCCACCTCGAGAGCGTCATCTACGTTGTCAAGGGCAAGGCGAGGATGCGGTGGGGTGAAAGCCTCCAGTTCACGGCGGAAGCGGGGCCGGGGGACTTCATCTACGTGCCGCCGTACGTGCCGCACCAGGAGATCAACGCCCGGGAAGACGAGGAGTTGGAGTGTGTGCTGATGAGGAGCGACGGAGAGGCAATCGCGGTGAACTTGCCGGACGTGGTGCCCGTCGAGAACCCGGAGGGTGTGAAGTGGATTGATCCCACGCATCCCACCGGTGGGGTATGAGGGTGTGAGGCGTGTACATGCTCTTCTTGGTGGACTCGTGATGCTTTGTGGGTGAACGGCATCAACGAAACTTTTGTGCTCGAGAAAATGAAGGTGACAAGCGATGGCTGGACACGTGAGACGAGGACGAGACGGGATGGGATGACTCCGTGAATGAGGATTCGCTCGTAGTCGAGTGAAGCACATGAATGCTCGAAACGAACATTGAACACTGATAATGCCGAAAAAAACCCCCGGACAAGGAGAATCCAAGTATATGAATATGAGCTCACTGAACGAAACAAGTTACACAAGGACTAGCTTGCCTAGATACTCGTGCTCGATAGATCAACGCTTCTCTCCGTCCTCTTCAGTAGACGGGTGTTCAGGCACCCGGTGTTCTTTCTTGAGATTCTTCAAACACGGCGCGAAGAATAAATGTCCCGACCAAGCGCCCTTGGCTGTCCCCATGGCGACGACGCACCACAGGATCATCACCGCCACACTCAAAATGGTCCCGAGAACCTTGAAGAACAGACTGGGCATTTCGACGCCAAAGGTCATTGTGCTGATGGCGTACACGCCCAGTGGGAACGTGAACCCCCACCAGCCCATGTTGAAGGGGAACGGGCGGGTCGAGTAGATTGTCGCGAGGGCGAAGACGAGCCACACGAGGCCAAACCCCCACATTATGAGGGCGATGAAGACGCCGAAAACGTACAGGACGTCCCCGGCCAATGTGAGCGGCAGGTCGCGGAAGAGGTGGACTCGTGGGAAGATCTCGCGAGACACACGCCCCAGGTACATTATCGTGTAGCCGCCCATGCCTGTGCAATGTGAGTTAGCTTGATATGTTGCTTATTGAGGTCACGGCTGGAATGACATTCATGGCTCGTGGGTCGTCGGCACAATATTGAGACTGGGAAACTATAAAGGAACGGTAGCAACACACCTAATGGCCCCAGAGGGAGGAATGAACTCACCACCACTTCGCGAGGCGGGAGTTTGTACAGCGCGAGGCGGTGGTAGTAGATTACCAAGATTGTCATGGCGAAGGGAGTCGCCATGCCCCACATCACGTACGACGTCAAGAGTGTGCCCAAGGCGTGGTTCGGGTTGGAGAGGAGCTCGGCGATTTCACTTCCTAAGGAAAGGAAAGACGGTACGTTAGTTGTGGGAAGGTTCGTGCCACCAAGCGTTTGTCGTCATGATTAGAGGACATGGATATATACATACCTGCTCCAGCGGCTACAATCGTTGCAGCGATGGGTAGTAACTGCGCCGCTGTGATTCTGTCCAGTTGGTGCTGGTGGCTCTGGCTCATGAGCAGAAACGGCAGAGACACCGTCACGGCCGCGGCGACCACGGCATCGATCATCCAGCAGACCCAGGCGAACGTGACGGACCAGTACCCCCAGTAAGGGCAGCACAGGAACATCCAGCTCTCGACCAGCGTGGCGAAGCCCATGGGCATCGTTCCCAGGAACAGCGAGTTCGTCGGGTCACTGATCATGACGGACCATATTTCTGGATACAAAGTGTATCGGAGGATGGAGATGAGGAGGGCGAGGGTGAAGAGGATGGTGTTGAGAACGAAGAAAATCACGGATAACCAGTAAAGCCAGTCCGCTTTGAACGGGATGGTGATGAGGAGGAGCGAAACGATTCCCGTGCCCATCGTGACGGAGAACCATGATGGTGAGAAGTTTCGAACGACCCTACGCCAGCCGACTTCGTACTTTGTAGGTATCGGCTCGGGCGACGGGGATGGTGTTGACCGCGACCGTTTGACGACTGTCTCGGAGCCACCCGATGGGTCTGACGAAGTTTGTACTTTTGGTTGAGAATGAGATCGTGACCGGAGACGATTGAATTCGCGTTGTGAGATGACTCGACTTGCCGGTATTGTCATTGCTGGGTTGTTGGACGCGATTCGCTCCATCTCGCGGTCCTCGTCGGAATCAGGGTCGGCCATATTGGGACGGCGAGTTTAGGTTGGGTCGGTCAGCTTGGGCAATGTGTGCTTTGATCAGTCGAATATGTACAAGAGCACTCCGTATATGACCGGGATATGTAAGATAGGTAACCGTTTTTGACTAGTAATTGTACCTCACTTGCGAAAAGATTTCTTCAACTCACCTCCCGTGTTGGGATGTGTTGACGTCGGGCAATGACGCATGCGATGCGAGGAGAAAGAAAAAGTGGCGATGGGCCGGCGCAAGGCTGGTCGGGGATGTGTCCGATTAGACAAAAATATTGTCAGACAAGAGCCTTGACACCCAACTTGATGGGCTTTTATTTCTATCTTTACGTCTGACAAGTTATACATTCCAGGTAACAGTTAACAGATAGTACAGAGTGCCTACTATTCCGAGCGGAGGGAAATGTCTCGAATTCTCTTTTATTGAGCTTGATTTTCTATGTTCGATAGATTGTGACAGCTCGAAGAGCAAAGTAGATAGCTCACGGTCTCAATCGTACGAGATATCTCCCATGCCTTTCCAGCTGAAAGCTGGCACAACCGATGGGAATGAGGCAGTGTCACCGGTAGCTATGGTGTTTCTGGGCGACTTGGTAAGGCTGGCCGGGCTGGATGCTGGCTCATCCTGCTCCTTGGACAATCTGGCTACCTTCAAAGCTTGAGCACGCCCTTTTTCGCGTGCAAGGCGCTCTTCTTCTTTCTTCCGAGCCCGTGTTCGAAGGTCGACATCGATTACGATATTTTCTTTGTTACGCTTCTTGAGTACTGTCTTGGACACCGTGGAGGCTAAGTCCACCCAGAAGTCGTCCTTTGCAGTGGTCTCTGCCACCACTTCTTGGTGAACAGCTCCACACCTTCGGACGGGGCGTAGGCTTCAGGAATGCTTCCGGCGTGGCTGACCGTACCTTCATCGGAGGCCTCCATAGCGATATAGTCTTTGGGAAGAATATTCGGATCAGGAGGAATGTTGAACAGCGACGCGGAGGGTGTTCAAAGATATCTGAGATTATTGCAGAGATTGATAGGGTTTGAAAGCTGGTGATCTGGTCTTCTTGGTTGTCGGAAGATTGATGAAAGACGAACTTCCCGAGTAACGGCCACATCAGCTTGCTAGTAGTGCCCTTGCCGAGAATTGACCTTCTGATGGAAGAACACCCAAGGGTAAACTAAGTCAAAGGCACTGCCTAGGATCGCCGTTGTTGGATGTAGCATGCTTCCAGTTATGTCAGAGCGAGAGGAGAACAGCAGTTGAGGCCGAAGAGGAAATCTCTGAATGTGCCAGGGTTCAACTTTCCGGATCAAGGCAAAGTGATGGATAGCTGATGAGAGGGTCAACGGGTCGTCAGAAAGGGACGATATCAAAGAGAGGACGCTAGTGATCGTCACCAATGAGGCATTTCAGGAAATGGAAAGGTGAGTCAAAACTCAGTCGATGATGATGAGCTTTGTAATTAAGGGATTATTCAAACAGGTTGCCCCCCTCGCTCTCTGTTTCCGTCCCACTGAAACTATCATCTTCATCGCTAATCAGTGGAACAAACCTGAAATCGACGAAAGCGACACTCCCAGGAGACGGCGGCACGTCGACGCTGCCATTTCCTTCATCCCGCCGCGGACCCGAGTTCGCTCCATCGCCAAGATCAATCATGAACTGGAGGCTGAGTACTCCTTGTCGGTCTTGTCGAATGCTGACCCTACTCGCTAGAGCCATGGCCCTTCCAGCTCTCTTAATCATATCGAATTTGTACCTCTGTCTTATTCTGATCGGCCTGGTAGGTGTCCCCACAGAAAATGTCTCCATCACAAGAGGCTGCTTTCTACCTCTGGTACCGCTCGGTGTTGGCTCGTTCTTGGACTCTGGCATAAAGTCTACAGTGCTGTCTCCAAAAGGACCTCCTTCGCCGGCCAGGGCGAAGAAGGGAGCCGAATCAGTGCAAGCGTTAAGGATTAGAGTGGTCGGATTCGTCCCTGCAAGCTCGTTTATAGCATCATGCAACCAATTGCTTCGCATGATGGCTCTCAAGCGCAGGGACTCTCGATCAAGCGGGATCCCACCATCGTCCTCGTAACCCTCGTGTGCTTCATATGTGTTCATCTCACACGTGGTCGTTACGGAACCTTCTTGGATGGTAATCGTGAGCGGCGCACCAACTTCCTGGTAGGAAATTCGGCATGTCCCTCCTACTGCCAGAGCGGGAGCGTTGAAAGCATTGCCATACGATGAGGAAAATCCACCATATGGATTTCGAGACGAAGATGTGGACTCAGCAATGCCGAATATCTGAAGCGTCTCGAGCAAGGCGACTATTGATATGGAAAAGGGTGGCAACAACTGCTCTTCATCGGTCAAGTTCAAATTGTAGGAAGAGAACAGTGCCTTGTCAAGAAATGTGAGCCCTTGAACCACCCGAGCTTCTTCGACTGAGAATCTTATGCCAGAATGCGTTATTTGAACTTCTGCGCGTGGCGAGAACGATATACATCGGAGGAGAAGGTGCAATTGTCTTGCAGAGGTGGAAACTGCGGTGAACAAGGGAGGGCTAGCCATTTGTTGAGCTAGGTGCAGATAGTGGCAATAGATCTCCTGGTGAGTTTAGGGAACGAGAATATCAGACATATACTCCGAAGCCGCAAATGGCATACACGGCGCCAAATCTGGATAATCGTCAGCGGTTGTATCAAAGCTGAACGTACAGTTGACGAACCCGAATGCTAAAGAAGCGGGTATTCCGAATAGAGGGATTGAGAGAGGAGATCTGTCTGAGTCATAGTTAGTTTCGTAACGTAAGTTGGATTGGGCATTGTAACGTACTCAAGCCAAAAAGACCAGTGAGAACGAGACCTGCTCGGAATCAGCAGTAGAACTATTGACAGCAACGATTAATCGTACCGATGAGCAACAGCAGCAGTCCCAGAGAGAGTTGGCTGTCTTTACCAACGGCTGGCTGGAATGGGCTGCTTGCAGCTGCTTGCCAGACTTCGTAGAGCGACATTGACGAAGTATGGTATCGGTTTCGCAGCCCTGAATCTAAAGTCTAAGAGAATGCCGGATCGCGTTGATCTAGGATAAGCTTGGAGGAGGAATGTTGAAGGTGTTGTTGTGATGCCAATGTACAAGGTGGTCTCAATAGAATGTTTAACGCAGTTCCATGTAAGGGAAACTTTTCCGAGCATTATCAAATCTCCGGAATTAACGAGGCTGAAGAAAACTGTATTTGACAGCGTCGCGGACTAGTTTGCACAAGGGGTCTATGAGCCTTCCGAAATAAAGGCCGAAATAAAGTCGCAAGATGACCGAATTGATTTCAGAACTATATGAGTGTGATTGTTGCTCTCCCTGCTTATTGAGGGGAGCACTAAAAGTCTCTTTGGGTCGTCCGCCCTGTCACACATCGCAAAATTGAACGGCTACAATTCAGGCAACGGCATATCTGCAGGGTTCGAAGAATCTAAGAAACCTTGGAGCTGCCACAAAGGATTGTTCTCCTCGTACGTGTCAAACCAGAGTGTGCGCGGAGAGAAATCTAACACCTGATCGCTGAACGCATCGAACCCTCCCAAAGGTATGTCGTTGGCTCCTTCAACGAGACCGAAACTATCATTTTGCTCGGATATCCAAGGTGACTGGCCAGAGAATTGCGTGGATTGCATAGTGGCCTCATATGGTTCGAGTTCAGAATGATTCCCAGGTAGAATATGCTGGCCACTATTATCGATTTCTTTCGCAACATCGTCGGACGGTATAGTTCTTTCAATGACCGGTCTGGCAGAACTTGGCGCCAACAATATGTTCTGCTGCTCATGAAGAACACCAAAAATGCTCCCGATTGCTCTCCTGTGACCAAACATTTTCTGACGATCTCGCCTTTCGATGTAGGTATGGCATGCCGCTTGAAGATACTCAATGATGACAAGATGCCTTTGTGCTAGTGTATCGTACGGCGACAGCAGTCTCAGAGCGGCTTGTGCGTCCTCAAGCGCCTTTTTCAATGGAAAAGATCTGTCAAGGTTTCCGAAGAAAGCAATTCCCGTAATCATAGCGGCCACAAAGATCGAGTTTACCACGAAAGGCAGTCGTTTCGGAACGTGCTTGCAGTTGTGGAGGATGCTTAGCAAGTTAATCGACCTTACAGCGGAATCGACACAGGCATCAACCAATGTCTGATTCGACGAACGAGCGGCATGTGACCCTGGTTTAGGCTTGGAGCTCCTCGTCTCTTCGATGCTCACCGAAACGTAATCGAGTAGGAAAGGCCTCGTGAGAAGTATAATCGACCAGTAGTATGCCTCTTTCAGATGAATGAGGCCAATATTCGGTAGGCCCCCAGGAAGCCTCTCTTCCGGGCTGATGCCATCCTCTTTCAACCCTTCTTGGAAGAGCACTGTCCAGTATCGATGCTCTTTGCTGATCCTCTGGACTGCTTCCGTGCTTACCATCCTCTTGGCGTAGACTTCAGTCTCGATGTGTTCGAAGATGGAGCAAAGATTCGCTGCTGCAGAGTAATTTTCTCTCTTGGTCGTGTCCCTGGACTCCGTAGTGGAATATGGTCTTCCCAAAGAAGAACTCATCTACGTTCGTCAGTAGATAGTCCAATTATTTGCAAGGTAGAAAGGAGATTCAGGCCAAAAGTCCGCAGCTAGCAGATGTCAGCTAAACTTACAAAGCTATCCAAAACGCGAAGCACTTTCCAGGTTCTTTCCCTAGTCTTGCGCTCCGACTCGGCAAAAAGGTCGGCGACGTCTTTTTTATGAAGCCCTAAGGCATGAGCTGCTCTTGCGGCTGTGCCGAGCTGCATGAAAGCAGCGTTTCGCCTTGACGCCCCCAACATGTACATGGCAATCAGAACATGAGACTGCACTGAGAGGAGGCTCGGTTCTTCCATATAGAGCAAGGCTGTTAAATAACGCCCATGGTTGAAATACATTTCCGCAATGTCATCTTTGTCCTCCGGTGAAGTCTGAGCACCAATGGCAAGGACGAGGTAGTATATTGATCCGTAGGAGTCGGTTTGGTCCGAGGTGCTGTCGATCCATTGGGGGAGGTATGCCAGTAGATCCGTCTCGTCAAAAAGATCAAGGACACAGTTTGTCGTGAACATGTACTGTGTGATAAGTGCGTTCGCCTCAGCCAGAGTCGGCTTCAAGAAAGCTCCATTTCTGTGGGAGTCGAGCCAATGTCCCTGTCCTGGGGGTTGGGGAATATCCTCGACCATCATGTGTCGTAAAGGGTCTTCAGTGAAAGCACACGTTCCTATAGACGCTTCCACAAGCCGCCGAATGTTCTGCAAAAAGGCTAGGTTTGCTGAATCGCCGATGAACATGTACTTGCCTCTACTATCACGAATCAAGCGAGTCAGCTGAGGCACGGGAGCCGCCGAGCTTTTGTCGTTTCCCATACTATGGCCCATGCTGTCTGAAGTATGGTCTAGTACGCTATCCGCACTCTTTTCGGCTTGAATGGCCTGGGGGCCGTTGTTAGTGACTTGAAATTGAGAGGATTGAGCTTCGTGCGCCTGTAACATGGGTCCATTTACGAAACGGCATTCCTGTTCGACTTTTCTTGAGATGCACCGTCCACAAGGCAAGACTCCATTGCAGCGCTCCTTGCGCCTTTTGCAATTCTCGCAGGCCTTGAGACAGCGACGCCTCGTGTCATCTGAGCTGTACCTGTGCGACATTTCTTGCAATGTGTGCTGGCATCTCACAATTCAGGTTGCGTCCTTCCTCCGGCTTTAGCGAAAGAAAACATGGCAGTCGCTGCTTGGGCTATCACGCCTTTCAATCGTCTGATGCGAGTGCGACACGAGTGCTCAAGGATTCAAAGGACTGTTCGTGTACCGGACCGAGTACAAAGTTTGATCCCGAGGTCTTCGCTCAATGCATATCGAGTACTATGGTTGACCGTTTTCTGTACGGTGGAGGTTTCGGTCAAGCGAGTCCAGACGACGGGCGGACATCAAAGAAAGCCTTCCACCTTCCACAACTGGAATGGTCTGTCTTCACTCCGTTTGTAACCGCGAAGTTCAACGGACATTTCACTGCCTGATTGTTGAGGCCAAGCAACGTAGGTGCTGCAACATATCATGTTGTTCCAACGTGGATCAAGACTGCCGATCCCAGTTGGATGGAGTATCCCCTTGTTGGCGGCACCCTATGCTATCCATTGGCAGGGAGATCTCCTTGAGAATGTCTACTGAGACAATCCAGATGGCCAGAGGCTCAGCCAGAGATTCACGTTCTAGACTTTCGATGCTCGACTCTGGAGATAACAAGTGACTCACTTGTCGGCCCTGGGCAATTCGGATGTAAGGTTGACTGATACCAACTACGTCACCTGCTGCACCACCAAGAAGAACATATATAGAGTGACTGCCGTCAAGACAAGTGAGTTAAGATTAGCAAGAACATTCCTCGTCAACAAATTGCGCCTCTAGATCCCTGCCTGGAACATATCCTCACGCGAACGCCTTCAGCATCGATGCCAATGGTTGGTGACACTACCGCTACTACTACTACTACTACCACCACCACCATGACCATCCTCAGAGCTGAATCACCTTCACCATTTCCCCTGATCTCAAGTCAAGAACAGACACCAAACAGTGATGAAGACGTAATTGCTGATCCCTCGTCTCAAAATACCGAATACATCTTCGATGAAACACAATGTTTGTTCTGCAACGAGACAAGCACAGAATTGGACCAAAACCTAGTCCACATGTCGAGGACTCACGGTCTATTTATAGAATCAACGAATCTATTAGTAGATATGAGCACACTCCTTGCATATTTTCACCTGGTTATCTCTGGGTATTACGAATGTCTCTACTGTGGAACGCAGCGAAACACCCGGCAAGCCGTGCAGCAGCACATGATGGCAAAGGGACATTGCAAATACGATATCACGAACAAGGAGGCTGAGTACAGAGACTTCTATGACTTCCCGTCGTCGGATGCAGAAGAAGAATTGCACCACAATCTCCTCGACAAACATTCCCCAAACGACCCTCAACTTCCATCGCACGTCAGGGCAAGGAAACCACGGGCCGCAAAGGCTTCAGCCACTGGTAGACCAGACCACAACATCACAGCTTTTTCCCTTGATCAAGCCTCGCAAACTTCAGCTGCACACCCAGAGGCCGAGGCCGAACCAAGCTCCAGTACTGCCGAGCCCACTACTCGTTCCAATGCGGAAGTGAGTACAAGAGCACTGAAGCAAGAAATTTCCCTTCACAGTCAACTTGCACAACTTCGTGCTGAAGATCGCAGAAGTCTAATGCATTTACCAACTTCACAACAAAGGGCACTTCTTGCAACTCGCCATAAACAAATGGAGAAGGCAAGAAGGACGGAGCAGACACATCGCGGTCGTTTGGAAAGTGCTGGGAACCTTTTCGGTCGTCTGGGCACAGTCAGATTGGTACGGCAACCTCCCCATTTCGGGAATGTTTCTGGTCTGAATCGATGAGCCTCCTGGGTTTTGAAGTGATGGCATCGCAAACTTCCCCTGATACGAACTATTAATAACCTACTTTGGGCCATGGCGATGGTATCGCACACTCGTGCATTCCCAATTCCAACACCTCGACATTGTATAAAGCCCCAGATAATTCAACTTCAGAAGACACGAAGTGGGAAGCTTTGCACATCCATTGTGATTAGCCCTAATTGCTTCATGGAGTTTGCTAAGACTCGGTGGTACTTTTGAAAGACTGAGTAGTCTCGAATACAAATCGATGCTCGCCGCTTAGACATCCCGCACCACAGTTAAAACAGCGACAGTAACGTCTAGAAATGGTTAATGATTGACTCGCTCCGCGTTCTCCATGTGAGGGCCGCAGTCATTATGAAGGTAGTCTATTCTGTCGAGATTTCAATCGTGGAAAGGGTCGCCAATGCTACATGTGAATTCTGCACCAAGATCTGTCATTGTCACATTCTTCTCCAGGGGTTTGGAGACGTGGAGCTTCGACTATGGCGCACGTGAATGGCGAAAGTAAGTCGCGCGATGTTCGACAACAAACATGACCCCGATTCTGACTATGACACGTCACAGATGTTAAGAGAAAGGCTTCAGAAGATGCCTCGTCATCTCGATCAAAGAAGGCGCGGACAGAATCTCCCTCCCTTGATGATGGTGAGGTCACGAAACAGGAAGAGGTGAGCCTTTCCTGTCTAAGTCCTTACAAAAGCAATCATGACCGGGTCTCAACAACCGCAGTCTGGCTATGGCGATACACGGCTTCCTGTCTTGCAGAGTGCTATTGAGACAGATGAATCATAGACTAATAGAAAGGTTCTGCAGTCTGATACCGAACCTCTAATTACACCCACTCCGGTCGATTTCCCCGAAAAGCCCGCTGTTATCGAAGAGAAGCAGGGTCAGATTGAGTTCAGAGTCGTTAACAACGACAATTCAAGAGAGCATAACATTATCCTGACCGGATTGAAATGTATTTTCCAAAAACAACTACCAAAGATGCCCAAAGACTACATTGCTCGGCTGGTGTACGACAAGACACATCTTTCGATCGCGATCATAAAGCAACCTCTTGAGGTCGTGGGAGGAATCACATACCGACCTTTTAACTCGCGAAAGTTTGCTGAGATTGTGTTTTGTGCTATCTCTTCGGATCAGCAGGTCAAAGGATACGGGGCGCATCTCATGGCTCACCTGAAGGACTATGTGAAGGCAACCTCTCCAATCATGTACTTTCTCACCTATGCCGACAACTACGCTATTGGCTACTTTAAGAAGCAGGGCTTTACGAAAGAAATCACATTGGACAAATCCATCTGGATGGGATACATCAAGGACTACGAAGGAGGCACTATCATGCAGTGTAGCATGCTTCCCAAGATCCGCTATCTACAGGTGCCACGTATGTTGCAGAAGCAGAAAGAGGCGGTCATGGCCAAGATTCGAGCCGTGAGCAAGTCACACATCGTCCATCCTCCGCCGGCTGCATGGAAGAACGGTGTGTCTGAGATTGATCCAATGTTAATAACAGCCATCAAAGAATCAGGCTGGTCTCCCTCCATGGATGAACTATCACGTCAACCTCGCCATGGACCCAACTATAACCAGCTCTTGCATCTCCTAAATGACATGCAGAACCACACGGCAGCTTGGCCTTTTGCACAACCAGTGAACAAAGACGAAGTGCCAGACTACTACGAAGTGATCAAAGAGCCGATGGACCTATCCACGATGGAAGATCGCCTGCAGAACGACCTGTACCCCAGACCGGAGGATTTCATCAAAGATGCGAGGCTTATCTTCGATAATTGTCGCCGCTACAACAACGAGACTACTCCTTACGCTAAAAGCGCAAACAAGTTAGAAAAGTTCATGTGGCAGCAGATCAAGAACATCCCCGAATGGTCGGTAAGTATCACTCTGATCTTTGTCTGCCTCATCATGTGTACTGACTTTTGTTTAGCATCTTGCAGAATAATTCTCTCTAAGTGAGAATTACACCATATGCTGCAAATGGCGCCAACGGCGAGTTCTTGTTCTAGCATTCACATGGACAAAGCAATGCGCAGGTTTTTGGTATGAGTGGGATGTAGACGATTAACTCCTCTAGACCCTACCAGGCGTAGTTGCAGCAGTCAGAGGCCAGTAATTAGCTCGCTGCTTATGACTGGACACCACTGCCTAAGTTGGCTCCCATGGAGTTTGAGCGAGAGTTGTTTCGGAGTGAGCTTTTCATATGAGTTCGGCGTTGTGGCAGGGCAGCAGAGATCGAGACGGCTCTACATTATCACTCACTATTGGAGATCCGTTGAGTGACTACGTGCTTTTCATCTGCTGTTGGAGACTCAGGCCTTTTTATGATACCCTAGACGCGTCGATGAGCTGGCAATGAAAATATGAATGAATCATGAGATTTTACTGAGTGTTTACTTTCTTGCTGGCTGATCTGAATGGTGGCCAGCAATTTGTTGTAGAGTGGCAGCAATCCCGAGGTGTGACCAATTGTGAGTGGTCGTTGCCCCCCTGTAAGTCCGTTGCGCACCCAACTTCCATGCTTCAGCGCAGTCTCACCTACATAACTTAACCCTCTTCTTCTAACTGACCAGAACATCCTTCTCTACTGAACTATCGAGATAAAGTATCCTCTCTCCCTCGACGGCACACCCACTTCGCAAGGTCTTTCGCTACAAGCCATAAGTTTCGTTGCGATCAACGTCTCGAGCTTGTTTACCCGCGCCGCGTACCCGCTACCTCACCCCGATCTCAGCTCTGGCAACAGCATCTGTGCCCCTTAAGACTCCAAGCTCATGTAAACTTCTCAGAACTACCGCTGATCACACAACGAGGACTGGATAGAAAATAAAGCCCACGCAAGTTGGGCATTCATCAGCACTGACAGAGCCATTCACAAAGCCACTGTGGACGGACAAGAGAAGCCCCCCAGAGACAATAGTGGTCATTTGCATCACGGCACATTCCTGCAGTAATGGCGCACCACATGAATCCAGAGCAGGAGCTTGAGCAGCGCAACCGCCTGCCAACTCTCATGGAGGTTTTGGGGCGAAGAACGTTGGCTCCTGTGGACTTGTTCTCATTTTACATCTACATGCGCGATCAACAGCGCTCAGTTGACTATCTTGATTTCTGGTGCAATCCCAACCAATCCAATATTCTGGGTGCTTGACTGACCGTAATCCAGGCTCGATGTCTCCCAGCACATGTCTCTCTGCAGGCACTACGTTCGAGAGTTGCGGCGGTCAATGCTCGTAGATACGCCTGAGATGGAGAAAGCGACAAGCAAGAGGTCTTCTGCTCTTCTGGGGGATTTCGATCTCGGCGAGGGCATGGATACAAGGAAGAGCGGACAGGAATCTAGGGTGTCGGCGATCTTGCGAGGAGATAATGGGACTCGTAACAAGCCAACAAGCAGAGGAAGAGGAAGCTCGTATGACCATTCGCCCGCCCATAGTATGGGTTCATCACACTCGAGGAATTACAGCCGGCCATCGGCAGATCGGCCATCTCCAACTGAACAACTTCCGCAGCCCAGCTATTCTACCCCCGAAGTACGGACAGACTCAAATTCGCCCGGCCATAGTGTCGCTAGGGCCGACATCAAAGCCAGTGCGGAGAAAATCTTGTACACATTCGTGCTCCCAGGGTCAGAAAGAGAAATCGTCCTGCCAGATACGATGCTGAACAGAATTATACGCGCCATTGAGGAAGAAGGCCGTGATGATCCCGAAGTGTTCGACGATGCGAAGGACTATGTTTTCCAGGCCATGGAGAGAGATGCCTTTCCTGGTTTCCTACAGGCTAGGGCCCTGGGGAATCTTGTGCCTCTGAGTGTATTGATCAGACTCATCATCGGCCTCGCTAGTCTGATGGCTGGCTTTTGGGGCGGATTTTACATGATTCTCAGAAACATTTCGCGAAGTACAAGGTGTTGGGTAAGTAATAACTGTTCCGACAATTGTCTCTGATCGCTGACGTCTTTCAGCTCATTCTACCCTTCGTCATCGGGTCTTACTTCCTTGTGTCGTATCAGTACAAACTCGATATCATCACAGCATATTTGGGCTTCTCAGAGTACACATGGATGAACTGGTCAAGGGTTCGGGAACCTTTTGTCAGGAGGCTCCTCTTGACACGAGCGACCATGGCGTTCTTCATGTTCGCAGCTGTAGCTGTCGGACTAAGTGTACTGTTCATATTCGTGCCTGGGACGAATTTCTGAGCTGCCAGCGTGCATGGTTGATTGATGGAGTTATGCGGATAAATGAACAACTGCAAAGTTCTTTGGGCGTTATGGATATCAGAAGCTTATGCAATGGGAATAGCAGGCCAGAAATCTTGTACACAGTCGGTATACATTGTTGATCTTGAAGCGCGGCGTTGAACTCTATTCGGTTCATGGCGGCGTAGGGACACGTTTTTCGAAAGACAGATAGCAGCCCTACCTACCTAGTAGGTAAGGCGAAAAGGATGTTTCAGTATGATGAGAAAGATGGTAGCCAGAACGTGCATTGGAGCTGGAATACTCTGGGACATATCTGCTTCTATACCCCTTTGGTTTCTAGAACACCGTGACGGTGATTAGTAGCCATGCTCAAACTATCTCATACCAGATCAATGGCCATCAAGGCACGGGCGGATCTAGCATTGTATATTGCTAGCTACCTAACTTTTTGCCATTACAATATCTGTTTCTATGGGCATTATCTTCGTAAGGAACCGTCGACGCAGAGCCAGAGGCTGCCCATACACCAAGTATGGCCTCGATCTGCCTGTCGTGGGGGTGCTTCCCTCTCGGTCTCGTGAATGCATCCGTCTTTCTCACCCACGAGGAGGACGGCAGAGTGACAGAGACACACGCAGAGCAGTGGACGAAGTCGCTCCGCCTGACTTCGAAGATAAAATGAATCGTCATGTCATAAATTCATCCCATGGGCGTGCTGCTGATGCTTTTTGATGTTACATATCATCCAAGGTGGATGTACCGATGTTGCGATGCCTCCATGTCCATCGTCATACAGTACCAACACCATTCTTTACTTAGTCTCTCACTTCGAACCGCGACCTCTGTTTCTCTTCGCTCCTCTAGAGCTGCCTCCGCCGTGTCCTCCTCGAGAGCTGGTGCCGCTGCTAACGTCGCCAATGCCTTCGTCAAGATCCATTTGTGCGTCGTCGTCACTGATGTCATCGCCCTCTCCCTCCATTTGAGTGTCGAGGTCTCGTTTGCTGGGTAGCCTTCCTGCGGCACGAAGTTGTGTACGATCATTATTGGCGGACACGGTTTTTGTAGACAAGACTGCGGCGTCGACGGCTTCCTGTCTCCTCCGCTCGGTCATGTTGCGCTGGACCGCCTCGTGCCGCATAGTGGTAATCTGCGTGTCCAAATCGCCGATCATAGATGTGCATCGAGATTCCCATACTTGCAGGATCTGGAGGAGGGCAGGGAGGGATTGGGGCCGCAAGTCTCGTAGTGGTGCGACGGACGTGACGTTCACTGACGGTGGGTTGGACGTGGGGGAGAGCCGTGCCGTGAGAAGGTCTGCGTAGATGGACTGCGTTACGAGGGACTCGAGGCTAGCCGTGTCGGGTAGTGCGAGCGATTGGAGGAGGGATTGGTAGGTGAGGGTGTTCGTTGTCGTAGTATTACTTGGTGCAAAAGGCGAAGAGAGAGTGAGGAGGCTGAGTTGACGGAGTTTGAAGATTTGGGCGTCATCAAGAGGTGGGAGGTTTGGTGTCGCTGTCAGGTCAGTCGGCTTGTCTCACTCCATGTAAAGTTGTATGAACCGACGTACCTTTGTATTCTTCGTATGTGCCCCAGCTGAAGATCTCGAGAAGCGTCAGCCATGACTCCAGGTCGGTTCCTCGGAGGCTCTGGCAAGCTGTTGTTTGAAGAAGCTCAGTAAAGATGTATGTGCCTGGAGCGGATACGGCAGATTTGATTAGTTCAGCGACGAAGCGTGAGGAGGGGCTCTTTGTGGTTTCCGCGAGATGGACAAAGGGCTGAAGGGACGCTAGAGCCCTCTTTTGAGACTGATCCATATCGATAGTCACGGTGAGAGAATGATATGGTTATCACAAGCTCGTCGCGGGGAGAATGCGTGGTGTGGATTCAGATGTCAACTCGATGATGTCTACGTAGCATGGGAGTGCCCGTACGAGCACTGTAGAGCACTAGATTGAGTGGCAGCCTTGTTAAGCTTGGCACACTAGGCGGGGCTAGTTATTGCGGCACAAGGCTGTCCAAGGACCTCACGTGATAGGTTACGGGGGGCAGCCAACGGTTACTAGGCGCCAGGTTGCCAGGAAAGGCCATGTTGTGCCTGGAAGTACGTGTACATGGTTAAGTGCACTCAATGCACTGACGCTCTCTTTCGCATTCTGAAGAGCTTACGGAGTATTTTAAACACAGGTTGAGTTGAAGCGTAATCTTAATACTTTACCACCATTGTTGACGTGGTCTGACCTGTCTCACGTGATTACGTTATTGATGAGGCTGGCAGGTGAGGCCTGGGGAAAGTGATCACAATATTGTTCGGGGCTGTCGGTGGGTTTCTAGGCGTGGCCTTTGCGAGACAGCCCCCTTTTTTCTGCGACTAGCTCGTACACGCCAATCCAGTTTCTAAGCAGAACTATACAATTATAGGATTCTTAGCCCCAGCCTGTGATCCGACTGCGGAAACCGTCTCACCTTTTCTACCCTCGTTTCCCTCTTCCACGATCACTCTGTTTCAACACCTCGCACCTCCTGGGTTTCAACTCGGTTTCGTTCTCAGCGACTCACGCCTTCACACTCTTTGACGCTCTACGGCATACCGTTCCAATTCTCGTGTTCGCAGCACGAATCTCCCTCCGCCACTCTTTCTCGCAACAAAACCAGGCGTTCCAAACGATGAATTTCTAATCCTCACGGTCGTCCGACTATATTTTGGCTACTCTAAAGATCGACCATTGCAATGACTGTCTCCGAAGGGAGTGGCTTGGAGCCGCTGCCAAACACCAAGCCTGCGCACTATGCGACAACTACATTGAAGGTGGACGGCATGACGTGCGGCGCGTGTACATCCGCAGTCGAATCCGGCCTCAAGGGTGTCGATGGCGCAGGTGCTGTGTCGGTCAGTCTAATGATGGGAAGAGCAGTAATACACCACGACCCGACGATTCTGGCGCCAGAGAAACTCGCAGAGATAATCGAAGATCGTGGCTTCGACGCTGAAGTCCTCACCACCGACATGCCTCAACCGACGAAAACCTCTGTTGATGGGAATGCCACGCATCTCACAACTACCACGTTATCCGTGGAAGGAATGACTTGTGGTGCCTGCACCTCTGCGGTGGAAGCCGGATTCAAGAATATCCCTGGTGTCAAGAGTATGAACGTTTCACTTCTTGCCGGGCGTGCAATAGTACAGCATGATGCGAGCGTAATTGAGGCCAAGTCTTTGGCTGAGATCATTGAGGACTGTGGTTTTGACGCCACGGTATTGGATTCGAAAGTACAAGAACCCAAACCTATTCTCCACCTATCCACAAAAGATCAATCGCAGAATACATGGACCACAACTGTTGCTATCGAGGGGATGACTTGTGGGGCGTGTACTTCCTCGGTGGAAGGCGCTTTCAAGGACGTGCCAGGATTAGTTCGATTCAACATCAGTCTCCTCGCAGAACGAGCAGTGATTTCTCACGATCCGGAGATCTTACCCGCAGAGAAGATTGTCGAAATGATTGAGGACGCAGGATTCGACGCCAAGGTTGTAACTTCAAGTGCTGATGCCACTGTTCAAGGCAGTTCCTCTTCCACACAACAACTCAAAATATACGGTTTGGCCGATGGAGCGGCTGCTACTCAGCTCGAAGACGAGATCAGATCAAGACCCGGCGTTCAGAGTGCTGTCATTAGCCTGTCAACTTCACGTGCTAATATTACCCACGATCCTTCAGTTATTGGCCTCCGGGCACTTGTTGGCATCATTGAGGCCGCTGGCTACAATGCCTTAGTGGCTGATTCCGAAGACAACAATGCCCAGCTTGAGTCCCTTGCGAAGACAAAAGAGATCATGGAGTGGCGGCGCGCTTTCTTGACGTCTCTCGGATTCGCTATCCCGGTGTTGGTCATCGGTATGATTTTACCAATGTGTTTTCCAGCCTACAATTTTGGCGCATTCCAACTAATACCGGGTCTCTTTTTGGGCGATATCATCTGCTTCGGCTTAACGATCCCGGTACAATTTGGCGTTGGAAAGCGATTTTACATCTCAGCATTCAAAAGTTTAAAACATAAATCCCCTACCATGGATGTCTTGGTTGTCCTCGGCACCTCAGCGGCATTTTTCTTCAGCTGTTTCGCTGTCATTGTTGCCGTCTTGTTCCCACCTCATAACAACCCTGGAACCGTCTTCGACACAAGCACTATGCTGATAACGTTCATCACTCTGGGCAGATGGCTTGAAAATCGAGCCAAGGGTCAAACTTCTAAAGCGTTGTCAAACCTTATGTCGCTTGCCCCAAGTATGGCGACCATCTACGAAGACCCGGTGTACGCAGAGAAGCTCGCAGGAACCTGGACCGCCCCCTCATCGCCCGTCCTAGAAAAGATACCGACGAATGATTTCAACAAGACACCTGCTCCAACTACAGGCCCTGCCGCCGTTGAAAAGGTCATCCCAACAGAATTCCTCGAGGTCGGAGACGTCGTCATCTTACGCCCTGGTGACAAGGTTCCAGCGGATGGGACAGTCACTCGCGGCGAAAGCTTCGTTGACGAAAGCATGGTCACAGGCGAGGCTATGCCCATCTTTAAAAAGAAGGGTAGTGTTCTCATGGCCGGGACTGTCAATGGTGCAGGCAAGGTCGACTTCAAAGTCACTCGTGCTGGTAAAGACACACAGCTGAGTCAAATTGTGAATCTTGTTCAGGAAGCACAGACAAGTCGAGCTCCAATCCAACGCATGGCCGATCTCGTGGCCGGCTATTTCGTTCCAGTCATCATCCTCCTCGGGTTGATCACTTTCGTTGGGTGGATGGTGCTCAGCCACACCTTGTCGAACCCGCCAAAGATCTTCGTCGACAGCCAAAGCGGTGGGAAGTTCATGGTCTGCTTAAAACTGTGCATCTCCGTCATTGTCTTTGCCTGTCCCTGTGCTTTGGGGCTTGCGACACCGACAGCTGTCATGGTGGGAACAGGTACAGCATCACAACAGGGAATTCTCGTCAAGGGAGGTGCCGCGCTTGAGACTGCCACTCGAATCACACATATCATTCTTGACAAAACCGGAACCCTGACTTTCGGCAAGCTCAAAGTGGCCGAAAAGCACATCGAATCGCTCTGGACGTCCAACGAATGGAGGACCAAGCTTTGGTGGACACTGGTTGGATTGGCCGAATCGGGCTCTGAGCATCCGATTGCCAAATCCGTCCTTGCAGAAGCACGAGAGCAGCTCGCTCTCGGACCCGAAGATCCGTTTCCTGGACAAGTTGGCACTTTTGGCGTTACAGTTGGCCAGGGTGTATCTGCTATCATCGAGGTCCAAACTCCTGGCGAACAGAGCCAGTACAAGATTTACGTCGGCAACTCGACTTTCCTGCACAACAAGAATATCGAAATTCCATTTTATGTGGAAGAAGCCGTCAATACGGCCATGTCACCTACAACTCGAACAAAATCGAAGACTGGTATCACAACCATATATGTGGCCATCAATGGCAAATTCGCTGGCACACTCGGGCTGTCTGACACTTTGAAACCAACTGCTCCTGCAGCCATCGCGGCTCTGCACAAGATGGGTATCAGCACATCTCTAGTGACTGGTGACACCTACAACACTGCTCTTTCCATCGCAGAACTTGTGGGTATTCCTAAGGACGCCATCCGGGCAGCTGTTTCTCCGGCCGAGAAGCAATCCATTGTCGCTGAACTACAAGCCCAAGGAGAGGTTGTCGCTATGGTTGGTGACGGTATCAATGACTCTCCTGCTCTTGCCACTGCAGATGTGGGCGTCGGTCTCGTCTCAGGCAGTGACATTGCTGTTGAGGCGGCCGACGTTGTCGTCATGCGCTCCGATGATCTGCTCAATGTTCCCGCAGCTCTGTACCTCTGTCGGATCATCTTCCGTCGCATTAAGATGAACCTCATCTGGGCATGCGCATACAACGTCATTGGGCTTCCGTTCGCAATGGGTATCTTCCTACCTCTTGGATATCACATGCCACCATTGATGAGCGCTACGGCAATGATTTTTAGCAGCATTAGCGTCACCCTCAGTAGTCTGGCTCTCAGGTGGGCTGGGCGACCGAAATGGTTGACGATTGAGAATATGGAGACGGAACGAAGCAATATCAATGTTCCAGTTATTGGACGGAGACCAAAGCCACATTTGGTGGGCAGATTTGTCGATGCAGTAAGCGGATTATTTGACGGATCAATTGTCAAGAGAAGAAGAGAAGAGAAGGATAGAGGAAGTTATGTTCCGCTCAGGAATGTTGATGTTGAGGCCGTCTGAGTTGCATGACACTTGTACGCCGCCTTTACATGTTTTCTTTATTGAAGATTTTCTTTGTTACATACAGCGCAAATACCCCCCATACATGTATAGTTGCGCGTTGGATAAACAGCAACAAGTACATAACATATATACCATACTTATTCCTATCCAAATTCTGGTTAAACAAGGGATCCATTGAAAAACGCCTTTCAACGAGGTTAAACATTGTAGAGTCACAAGCAGACGAGTGAGCATGGCACACGATTCGCTCGAGGGAAGTTGTATAGTAGCCTTCCGTTTTCGGAAGTAGTGGCCTCGCAGGCTGGACCTTATCTACACCGTACCTCGTAGCTAGAGGACCGCCCAGCTTATGTATGTCTCTGAACGACAACTTACTTAACATCAGATGTACTTTCCGACGACGACGATGGCCCAGGAAGTTGTTCCTGACTTTGGTAATCTCCCTGATTCATGTCCTTATACCATCTCGAGGCTTTTGACACCGACGGGTGAACCGTCAGCGACGTGGTTAATCCGCGAACACGACCAATATGGCGAGTATCCTCACATATACGCCAAATTGTGCGAAACTGTTGTCGAACCTTGTTCTATGAGTTCACATGGAGACACAACGTCGACGTACAAAGTCATCGTGCTGAGTGATTCGGGTTGTGGAACGGACAAGATCAACCACGAAAGAAGGTCCAGTTCCAGTTCCGTCCTCGGGTACGAGTATTGCTCGGGATCGAAGGAGAACAAGAACGAGGCCGTGTCTCTCTCCCAGTCTTCCTCATCTCGAAGCGAGCCAAGTCGCTGGAACATTCATACGTTTCTTCTATACACGCTCAATCCGGGCGGACGAATCCCATACATCGTGATCACGAGCCATTGCCATTACGACCATATATCTGGTATAGGTAAACTTCCACCTACCATCAGCACCAGCTACAAGGCCCAAAAGTCGCACTCGCTCGACGGTCTTCACACCACTGTCTTGACATCATCCCTGCACAAATCCTTCGTCACACCCTACGCCAACCTCCAGAAACATAGTCTGAGCGAGTCGGTTGGCATCCAAGCACCCAAATACGCAATCACATGGGCCGAAGACCTCACCGAAGCGACGTGGCGATTGCGGACGACGCCCACGGACTCGGACTCAGAACCCGTCACCATCGGTACTCGTATCACCCTGATACAAACGCCAGGGCACACTCCAGACTCGCTGTCCTGGTACGACGAGGACCTCGCTCTTCTATTTGTCGGCGACAGCTTCTACGTCAAGGAGTCGACCGAGACGAGATCGGCGCCGTGGGGTGCTGAACCGCCCATGCCCACCATGTTCGATCTAGAGGGGAACCTTACGGATATGTGGGCTAGTATCGAGAAACTCTTGCGCTTTGTCCGAGTCAAGAACGAGGAGCTGAATAGTGGCAAGCATCAGAGTGCGGCAACTGCTGATGGTCAAGAGTACATGGCGCTTGATGGAGAATGTGAGAATGGTGGTCGCCGCACAACCAGTGGGCAAACAGCCTGGTATCTGCCTTTGAGGTTGTGGTCGAGGTCGGGACGGAAGGAAAGTGGCCTCGAGCAATTTCAACCTCGAGCTCAATCTCGCCTTCCTCTTCCCGTTCCTATCCCTTACAGTCACACCGTCAACGAAGATGATGACTGGGTGGTGGTCGACTATCGCCGCGCGACACCCACGTCGTCACACGCACCGCCTAGGGTCCGACTAGCTTCTGCACACACGACGATCGGCATCGACGCTGAAGCTGGGATTTTGTCATTTCGCGAGTTCCTGGCGCGCGTGCTACGCGACGATCTTCCCAAGAAGAGAATGCCCGATGGGTTCAGAGGCGAGGAGAAGTGGTTGTATGATTTTGCGCTCGACGAAGACGAGACAAGGCAGCAGATGAAGGAGATGATGCATGACGTCGACGCAAGAATGGAAGATCCATTGAGGTATCTACGCGAGTATAGCGTCCTCGCGCCCTTGGAGGTTATTGAGGCAGGTAGGAGGAACATCTCAGAACAGGAGTGGACTGTACGGAGTAAAGCAACACCCATGACCTAAAAGTAGGACGACTTGTTGACTTTGCGGGCATGTATGAGTAGTGCACTGCACTGCGCTCGAGGTCATGAACCAAGTATACCTTGCAGAGTACTCTGTAGAGATACACTCCCCAGGAAAGGCCATCTCCATACCCAGACAATCTATACAAACAAGGGCATTTAGTTGGGATTTTCATTATTTCTCAATCGCTTTCTTCACCGCTCATATCCACGTTCCCATCAGGCATGAGTCCTATCCTCCTCCCGTCCGAATTGTTCCTCCTATCGTGTCTGCTGCCCTCCAACTCGTCCGCGTCATTCTCGCGCTCTTCATCCTCACCCTGCTCTTCCTCGTCGTCGTCGTCGTCGTCGTCTTCTTCTTCGTCGTCGTTTTCTTCTTCTTCGTCGACCTCCTCTTCTTCATCTTGATCATCCTCATCGTCCCCGTTCGCATCTACAGCGTTGCCACCATTGAGTTGTGCCTCCAACATCCTCTGATCGTCGTCATCGTCGTCGTCCTCGCTCATCCGTCTCGCTTTCTTGGTACTCGGTTCACCCCTCTCGGCGGCTTCGGCGGCAGTGGCATCACCAGTCTGATCATGTTGTTGTTGCTGCTGTTGATCGTCCCCCACGCTCTCCCGGGCCTTGACTTTATCACGGTACCCCTTCCTCTTCCCTTTGATGTGCTCCTCATACGCCTCGAGTTCCCTCTCCAGCCTGCCTCCCAGTCTGCCGTCTTGCCCGACGGCCCCCAGCCCCATCACGCCGCCCATCTCGATCTGCTCCAACGCCTTGATCACGTCCTGCGGGCTAACCGTCTTCTTGGTCGTCTGCTCGTTCGCGTGGTGCGCAAGGTACGATATGAACACCGTGGCGGACTTGGCGAGCGCGAGTGTCGCGTCCTTCTGAATCGACGTGTTGGGAGGTAATACGCCTCGAGCGAGACGCGAAACTAGACTTCGTGGGAGGAGGAGGTCCTATAAAGTGTGCGAAAAGGGAGTCGAGAGGTTAGCCGGCTGCAACTGACGGCCTTTTGTTTTTCTTTCCTCTTTTGACCAAATGATGATCACGCGAGCCCAGGACCGGGGATAGCTGCAAAAAGGGAGGGGGGAGGGACAACCAACATACATCTATACTGACTCCGTCATCTTGCTGCTTGTGTCCACCGGACTGTCGTGACGATTTGGAGTGTGAGGCGGCGGTGGGATGTGCGTGTGTCGTAGAAGCGTTCGAGACCATGGAAACATCACCATTGGTCTCGCCGGGCGCGGTGGTTGAGGATGTGGATTTTCGAGGAGGCATGACTGGTTTGTGGTACAGCGACGGGGCCTCTGGAAGGGACCCCAGGGATATTGTAGAGCCGACCGACGTCTTCGATCCTTCGTAGAGGGACCGGGAGTAGCGTTGGCAGAATACGATCGATCAATGGGCGCCTTTGACAGTTTTTCAATCGGTCAAGTGGCGCAGCGGTGGTGCGCAGATCGCATATCCCAGGCGCCTTTTGTTTTTTGTGTGTTTTTGGTGTGAAAGGGTTGGGTCGGCGAGGGTGTACGGGTCGCTTTTCAAGAAGATGTAGAATGCAACATGGAGTTTATGTGGTGTTGAGACGCGAGTGGACGCGACTTATTACTTTGGATAGAAGAAGCGGGGAAATTTACACTACAATATGTGGCAGTTCTTTGCAGTAATTATAAGGACCCAGCACACAACAGAGGACGCCCAAGATACATTATCTAATGATATGACCTTCAACGCATGGAAACTGCGAGATCAATACGGGCTGCACATTATCTGTGCATCAGGCACTGGCCAAACTGATACACTCTACGTGCGAGAAAAGAATTCATTGCACAGGCACCGTGGCAGGAAGTAAAACAAAAAGATATAATGAGGCCGTAGGGACCAAGCATGAACGAATATAAACTTATTCGTGCAATACTCCATATCCTCGTCGATGTTCAGAAACATCCACGGTCGACACTCAACACCACACGCCTTGCCCTGTTTTTTTCTTCTTTCGTCATAAAAGATTTCTCATAACTACAACTGCATAGCATCATCTCCAGCCGAATTGTCCTTACCATCACCCCAGAGTCCATCAATCTTGAACTCCGCAGCCCACTCCTTGACAATTTCCTTCCTGTCCACACCGGTAGGAAGAGCCTTTTCCTCTTCGGCTTCCACCATCTGCATGTCCTGCGCGACCTTGAGAGTCGGCGCTTCAACCCATCCTTGGATCCTACCGTCTCTCCAATCGGTGATGACCGCCATAGCAGCAGCATTCAGGTTCGGAACACCGCCTCGTCCAAGCCGGCCTCTCTTCCGCGCCAGCTGGACCAGGAAGTCTGTCGTCCTGTCTCCTTGGCCGAAAGGACCCAATGCAACCAGGCCATAGTGAGACAACAACTTCTCAAAGAGAGCCTCTGAGCTAGACAGCCTGTCGAGCAGCAGACTGACAGCCGGGATAGGATCGCTGATCTGGCTGGGTGGAAGGGCATTCAAGAGAATCAGCCTGGCTTCATGCTCTGCTTTGCGTCGCTGCTTGCCTTCCCTGTCTTCGCCGTCCACCGTTGAAGGGAAAACTATGCCGGGAGAATCCAGGATTTTCAGCTTACTGTCGATTTTGACTTCTCTGAGGCTGGTCGTCACGCCGGCTTCTGACCCAACAGGGCACGCGAAGCTCTGGGTGCCTTTATTCAATCGCGACGTCAGGGCATTGATGACAGACGACTTGCCCACGTTGGGGTATCCAATGACGCCAACCGAGATCGATCTCTTGAGTTGTTTGGAGGCCGCGTAGCTCTTCAATGAGCGCAGAAGCGTCTCCGACGTCGCTTTGAGGGTGAGTTGTTTGTGGTCGAAGGTCTGTGCATTCGAAGCAGGCGTTGATGCTCGGAGTGGTATCGTGGGGAAGTATCGTCGTAGATGTGTCAACCAAGCCTTTAGAACCGGTGGGGGCACGAGGTCAATCTTGTTCAGCACAAGAATCAAGCGTTTCGATCCTCCTTCGGCAGACATGATCTGTCGTTCGACCTCTCGCGACCTCGTCCCCTCTGGGTCTCGAGCGTCCAGTACGTACAGAACGACATCAGCAGCATCTAGGACTTGTTTAAAAATTTTGTCGAACGCTCTCCGTGATGAGTCTGGGTTCCTGTGATCTGTGGCCATGGTCTCGGACAGTTGTACACCACCGGTCTCGACATTGTCGTCATCGCTCCCCGAAACATCTCCTGCAAGGGCGCCTCCATCGTACTCTGCCGCTCGTGCTTGGGCCGATGCAACTAGGGCTGCTAGAGGATTGGAAGAGTTCTGTACATCATCATCGTCTTCGTCCATCTCTTCGTCGAGCAATTCTTCGTCGTCTTCCATGAGGTCGTCCTCGGCCATGTCAACTAGATCATCTGCGGCATTCTGCCGTTTATTGGTTTTCTTGTCTTTCGCAGCATCCCGTAATCTTTGTGCATTCTCCGCCTTTTGTCTTTTCTTCTCTTCAATTTCTTCGAGGAGTTTTTCTTTGAAAGGAAAGAGGTTCGGGATACCCGGATCCTTCTTCAGCCTTGACTTCCATTGCGGATTCTGGTCACTGTCAGAAATGCGCTGACGACGGGGTTGATACACTGTCGTACCTTTTTGGCTTCTTTTCTTGACTTCCTCTGTTTGGCGGCACTCGCCTTTTCGATTTTGTGCCTTAACCGCACCGGCGTGCGCTTAGACTTGGAAACTGGACCCCGGTCAGTAACACCACAGAAGCGACAAAGTCACACATACATGATTTGACCATTGTCAGGTTTGGCCGATTGTAACACCGGTACCTGTTTTTGTCTGCGGTGAATGTCGACAAGCCAAAATGTTCGCCCAAAAATTCCACCGGCAGAACCTCGGCCTTGTATAAGAGAGGGAAACGTCCCGGAGCAGATGTTCTCAATGGGGAAACGATGCCGACGACCCAACAGAATAAAACCACCACAACTTCCTATTCACTTGATGGGCAAAAACGATACAGCGTGACATAGAATCTTTTTGTTCTCTCTGCACAAGTCCAAAGATAGACCAGCTTGTGTTTTTGTTCGGGTTGTACTCAGGCAGAGCATCATGGGTTCTGTCGAAGAGCATTCATTTTCCGGGCCACGGCAAGTCCTTTCGGCTCACGGGCTACTCTTTGATTTCGATGGTGAGCGTTACACCGCCTTGCATATATATTTCTTCTCATGATCTACGATAGGAACTATAATAGACAGCACGGAAGCAGTGGTCAAGCATTGGCACAAGGAGGCCGCAGAGATGGGGGTCGACCCTGAAGTGATTCTTGCCACATCCCACGGACGAAGAAGTATTGATACGTTTACGGAATTTGATCCTTCCAAAGCCAACTGGGATTGTAGGTCATTCGCAGAGAATTGCACGTGGAGACTAACGCGGCATCAGATATCAATAGGCAAGAAGGCCTCATACCAAAGTTGTTTGGCAAAGACGCAGTAGAGATTCCAGGCGCCCGAAAACTACTTGATAGTCTCGAGGCTGTCAATGCACCCTGGGCGGTCGTCACATCAGGGACAAGTGCGCTCCTGAATGGATGGATTGAGGTTCTCAAGATTGCGCACCCACCATGTCTGGTCGTTGCGGAAGACGTTGAGAAGGGCAAACCTGACCCGTCCTGTTATCTCCTCGGTCGCCAGCGGCTGGGACTGTCCGAGGACTCACAGATGATCGTTGTTGAAGATGCTCCAGCTGGCGTCCGTGCAGGTAAGGCCGCTGGATTCAAGGTCATTGGTTTGTCCACGACACACAAGATCTCGCAATTGCAGGAGGCTGGGGCAGACTGGATCGTCGAAGACCTGAGGAGTGTGACGCTGAAGAGTTTCAGGCAGGAGGATGGAGTTGTGCAGATCGAGATCAGCAATGCCTTGGTCCAAGCTCCGGAAGATGTGATGGGAGCTTTCAAGATCATTCCTTAGTCGTATAGTGATTTGAACATTGTCCATCATGGCGCGAGGGGTATTGTGTAGACGAGCCATGACATACGATAGATAACGTTACATAGATACATGTGGATCAAAGCTCGAGCAGCTTTGAGGAAGCAGCCGCCCTGACGACGAAGGGTAGTCGCCCGCAACAGCCAGCCGAGTGGGTGTCGATCGGGAAGATCGATATGCTCTGAGAACTGTGGAATCCACAACAAGGTGGTACTTTGGGTAATACTGGGGTGAATCCTGGTGGTTCAGTCATGTGCGGTGATTATGAAGGGTTAGTAGATGTGATGATACCGCACAGCACTCTATCCCAGATGTGAATACTGACCATCGAGACGCCCTGATTGTTCTGCATAGACATCGGCGTAGCGCGGGTGACATACTTCCATATTTCGATAACGTGGCAAGCAAACCGGCTGTTGTCAATCGCATGGTGAACCTTTTTCAATTGGCAGCGCAAGCCACACATTGTGTGAAGGGAGTGAAGGGCTTCTGGTGCGCTCTAGCTTCCAACGTCACCGAGCCATCACTTCGAACGTCGAACAGGTGATGAGCCTCTGAAGCTGGACAAAGCGCTGGACATGGTCAATGCTTCGGTGAGCACTGGTCGGGTACGACGCTTTGATAGCGACCATAGACGAATAGTTAGACGCAGTTCCGGTGGATGCGGACAGAAAGAGTAATGATTGGACGGTCGCCCAGTGATAATGTGCTATTCAGGTAAATGTTCTTTGTAGCACAGGCCCCTTTGACTGCAAGCATCGTATTCTATACTCATCGTACTCCGTACAAGGGTTGTGTCAGTGATGGAAGTGCCCCATCGCTAATGTGACAGCAAATGGAAATAGAGGACGGCAATGGTAGATCCATTGAACGCTGTATACTTGCCTCCTGGCGGTGGATTGTGTCATGGTTGGTGCTGTACAATCATATCATTGCCGGCCTCCTCCGTATCGTAAAGGACGAAGCACGAGTGAGCAATGCTGGAAGAGGTGAAAGGTTCGAGTACATACAATAGTAAAAGTATGGAGACCAAGCGGAACTTTCTTCTGATGCGAGTCATGGTCTCGAATCTGAAAATAGGGAACGTGAAGGGCTGATTGGCGGAGGCTGAAATCAAAGGGAAAATTGAGGCGGTCCAGGCAAGTCCAGGGTTCAGCCGGGTTCACCGGGTGGCCAGCAAGTTAAGCGAAGAAGAGCAAGACTTTTTTTCGTTTTTGGAGAAGCAGCCATAGCCCGAAGGAATCATCGCTTGATGACCTGTTTTTCCTGACTTCTGGTCGAAGTTGGAAAGGACGAATCCCCAGGGCTTGAGTTTGCAACTTCGGATGGGCAAGACCTGGGAGTCTCCAGGAGATGGACACGATTTCGGATGCGCTAGAAAATGCCCCGAGGAAGCAGAGGGAGATTACTGTCTTTGATTTTGTACTCCCACCACGTCTTCCTCGGACATGTCAGCACAAACATTTACGTGAATCTGGTGGAAGTGGAAATGGAAATATCGCCAGCTGGACCACTTTGCGTCGACTGCCACAGTTTGCCCCTGCATACGTAGAGAGCGTACGGAGGATCGCATCGAGAAAAGCGTGTGAACCGAGGGGAGAAGCAGTAATTATGGGAGCGTTTGGCAGGGACGTTGGCCAAACAGCTGCTCGCATGGGGGTTCAGCAGAACCAGCGTGTAACCAAGCCGTGTGAGTGGCAGTTCTTGACGCCCGCAGTTTGGTGTGATGGGTGATTTTAGCCAGGTGGACACTGAGTGGATGACGAGACCAGGATGCGCCTTTCGTCTGTGCTGGGGCGGGCCAAAGGTCAGCTGCCCAGAGTCCAAGGCAGTAAAGCCACAGATGCAGGTACCAAATTGTGTTGTGCATCTCGAGGTGCAGACCGACCAGGAGCAGGGGTTGGGGGACCAAGCAAGTGGAAGTAGTTGTACCACAAACCATGATATCGGAAATCAACCTTTTGTACCGGGCCAAAACATGACGATGCTAAGCCTGGTACGATCGTCATACCATTGTAGACTGTTGACCTGGTATGATGGACCTGTGGACAGACTATCGCTGAACCAGGATCTCTCGAGAACAGGGCAATGACGAACAGAGGAGCGGATGGACTGGGCTCGAGACCAGCGCAGTACCAAGGCTTGGGAGTCAATCTGGCCGAGGAGGCGCCAGGCGGGCTGAAAGGGCCGAGAGGAGATGCCGCTCTGGCTCGGGGAATTTGTTTTTCGTGACGGTGGAAGCAGACAGCCTCAAGTAACAAGCCCTTTTGCTTCTAGTCCTCGTCTCCCCTCAGATAGGCAGTTGGAGGAGTGGGCTTTGGTAGTAGGTGAGAGGCTTCGACCTTTGGACCTGCCCTCCCTCTTGCTCCGTGCACGTCGCCTCAATACTGACGGCTACGGGAAGCACGGGAGTCAATGTCGGCGTCAGACGCATGTTGACGGGGAGATCGCCACGGAGATTTAGTTGAACGGTGGTGATGGGTTGATGTGGGCAGGGACGACAGAATCTTGCCGTTGTCAGTGCGTGTTCCACGGGCGCATCTTTGTTTCTGCTCAGATCCAGAGTACCTGTACTGTACACAACAACTTCGCAAGGGTGGTCCATGTCCATTTGACAATCGATGGGTCCTCGTAGCGTTCCGAGGGAGATTTTGCGTGGTACAAGAGCCCTCTGGGCTGAGACTGACGGGGGCGGAATAAGCCCTGGACGTTGAGCGTGGGCTGCGGTGGCCTGAGGAAGACACAGGGAACAGACAAGGATGGTGGAAAGCTTGTAGCGAACGAGCTGCAGGTCCGCAGCCTGGTGGTGGCACTTGGTGGTGGCCCTTGGTGGGCACCTGGAAACCTGTTCCCCCACCGGCACTTGCAACACGTCTTGCATGCTGCTGATGTTCTGTTCCTGCATTGGCGCCGAACCAGTGCCTTAGAGGGGCCATGCAATGCGCATTGTTGACAGCAAGCGAGCCCAAACGGTGCGCAACCGGTGATGCGAGAGGAAGGAGAGTGCCGAATTGGTACGAGTGTTCGTCAAGACGTGAGGAAGTCGTAACAAATGCGGATCGAGGGACTGACACAGGTCCTCCGTCTTTGGGACAGCCAAGTCACTTGTTGGGCCGGATAATCCGCCCGTCAGACGGCGCATTGTGTGACACGGGAGGAGGAGTCGAGTCTGGGCTTCCCTGCTCAACCACCAAGCACCTATTTCGCCGTGCGTCGCATCCCCATTCTCTCTCTTTCAAGGAGCCTAGAGAGCCTGGAGAGCCTATTGTAGGGGTCCCAGAGTGCCTACCCAGGTTAGGGTGTCTGGAGTGTCCAGAGGGCCCAGAGTTCCCCCCAAGACACCCCAGAGCCCTTGTTTAGCGAGGGCCTCTTGCACGGCTCATCCGGCCTCTAGGCTTCTCGGCCTTGCTCATTTGCCACAAGCGCCTCTCCTGTCTCTTGGTGCTACCAAGGACGCCGTATGGTATGATACAAGTAGCCTCTACGATTGTACTGTAGTAAGAGAGCCAGAGTGCCACAGCTGAGAGGGCTTCGCAGGATGGCGAGACTCCACCGTGCTCCTCGTCCTCGCAGACTCTCAGTGGCTCGAGGGTGCCATCCAAGCTCCCTGGACGCACAGTTAGGCTAACAAGCGGATGCCCCTGTTGCTATCGTCTATCTCCACTATACTTGTACTGTACAAAAGGCTGTTCCACTGTGGTTTCGGTCCAATTGCCCGGCATCCATCCTATCCTATTCATCTGCCTCCACCCTACCCTCTCTCGCCCAGTCCCCCCCACAGGCCCTTGTCTTGCTGGTGGCCTCTCTTTCTGGCGCAGCTATCGTTGATCACACCAGACGAGGGAGCCAAAGCCCAAGTCGAGACACGCACACTCTCTCCCTCAGTACGGTGCATGCGCGCGCGCACTGATATCAAACTCTCATGCGCATCGGTCCAGGAGGACGTGCGCCCTCTGTTGCTCCAGCTGTTTCCCTGTCATCACCCATTCGCAACCAGCCGTCAACTTTCAAAAGGCCGATATCTCTTTCAAACAAATCCGAGACTGGCTGACGAGGTTCATTTTCCCATCTGCCCTTCCAGAGACATCATCCTCCCTTGACCCCGGTCGCTTGATCTCGTTAGTTCTCGCCTGATCCCTCGCGAGTCCGCCTCTAAATCTAAAAAATCCCCGGCCTTTTGTCCACTTGGCCAGACTATACTGCTCTCTCTCGTCACTTGTCCCTTCACCATCACAACACATACCCGACCAGCTCGACCGACGACGGTGCTATCGCCCGTCAACCACGAGTGCGCCTCGAGGGCAGCCTTTGTCGCTGTCGACCTCTGCACTCTTCTGCCAAAAGGGCGCCAGTCCCAAGGACTCGCCACAGAACACCGACTCCATCCTGCTGCGGAACGTCGCTCTTCGGATACGGTGTGCGGTCTATTGATCCTTCCTCACGAATCCCGCAAACCGCAGTCGCTCGTTGGTATCAGCTGAAATGCTCACCACCTGAGTGACCAAAGATCCACCTGAAGAACAGAGTCGAGACCACAAAGTCAACAACAATATTGGCTCCTCATGATGGACTATATGCAGGAACCCTTCGCCTTTCCGGCCCAACATCAGCCGCAAATGTACTACCAGGCGATACCGTATCCGCCCTCCTACATGGTCCATCCTCAACAGCCACTGGATGACTTCTATCCGTCTCTGCGATACAATGCGAGTGATTATGCTGAATACATGGGTTCGGGAATGATGCCGGATGACTTTGGGCCGGAAATGGAAGAGATCTCGACCCGTCCGAGGCTCACCAAGGAGCAAGTCGAGGTTCTAGAGGCTCAATTTCAAGCCAATCACAAGCCCAATTCCCAGGTCAAGAGGCAATTGGCCATCCAGACCAACCTCAAATTCCAACGTGTAGGAGTAAGTAACCTCATCTCAAGCGCGCCCTGTGCCTCGTGGCTGACATGTGTAGAATTGGTTCCAGAACAGGCGAGCCAAGGCAAAGCAACAGAAACGACAGGAAGAGTATGAAACTCAGAAGGCGGCCGAAAATACGGACTCGAGATCTGGTGACACAATCCAGACTCCGAAGCTTCGTATGTCGTCGCCTATCCGCTCCGTATCTTCGTCGCCCAAGAAGGCATCAGTCTCCGCTGGCGGCAGCACACCTTCTCCCACGAAGAGTGTCAAAGAGACGAGTTGGGCTTCCCTTCAGGCATCGTTTCAGCGAACTCTTGGCCACACGAAGGCTCCCCCAGCCGAGCAGACGGCACAGCAAAAAGCCCCAATGGTCCATCCACAGATGCCTCAACTTGCGCAACCTGTGGCGATACAGCTTCCATTGCGAGTCAGCCCTCACCGGGCTAATGCGTCACTGCCCAACAACATGCCGGCCTGGCCTTCTAGCGCGGCGCCACAGCATTCGCCAATAACCCTACAAGACAACACTTTTGACTTTGGCTTTGATGATGACAAGCTTGATGTAAACACCAGCCTTCAGGATGCTGCTCTGGTGGACTCGTTCATTCACCAGGAATCATACATGGTCAGTCCGGAAGACCTCCATGGACCCTTGGCGACACCAAAAGGCGGGGCGCTCCAGCAGAACGACCCGGCCGAAACCGTGCCGTCGCCTGGGTTCAGCTTGCCCTCATATCCTGGCTCGCGGCGTCAATCAACCGCTGTCACAGACGAGCTCTCCCACAATTTCGGAAACTTCGCCCTCGCCAGTAGCTCTCCCAATGTTATGGCTCGACGTCGGCCCTCCGAGCCTATCCAACATCCTTCAAGTGGTCCTCTAGATATCGCTGCGCGAAGAAAACGACCGCGTCCCACACCCCTGACTTCGGCCTCGCTGCGCAGTCGATCCTATGGAGCCATGACATCTGTTTCCCCGACCTTCCGACCCGGTGCTACGGCTCCTGCAATGCCTCATACCATCCGCCATGTAAAGTCTGCCGGTCAAGCGTTGAACTCGCGCTATGCCGGGATTCGCAAAGCGAGCTCTGCTCAACGGTCCCCCATTACTCCTAGCTTTGCTGAGGCTCAGGCTTTTAGTCATTTGATGGCGCAACAGGCGCTGAATGCACAGACTCTGGCCGAATTTCCCGCGCCAACACTATCACCAGACATTGTTTCCAATGCACACATGACCGATCCCGAGAAGAACCCATTCTTTGGTCACAGTCTGGATATGTCTGGTCAATATTCCCTGCAGGGACAGAACTTTCCTGCCAGCACGGCATCGCCGCCGATCACTCCACTTCCGTCGGATTTCATGATGACACGCGGTGCTTCACAACCGTCGCTCGTTCCGCCTGCCTCAGCTCCTCCGCAATACGCGTCCTTTCCAGAATACACCCCACCGTACTCGGCTGGTCCGTTGACGAACAGCAGCTGGTCAGACGCATTGACGTCTCCTGAGGTTGCTTCATTTCCGCCGGTGACTTACGTTCCTTCTTTGAACTACCCGCAGCAAGGAGACACCCTTTCGGGCTCTTTCCAGCAGTTCGTCCTGCCGTCCGATACCACCACCGAGCTAGACTTCGAGGCTCAGATGGAGCAAAAGAAGACGGAGTTCTACATCCAAGAATTCCCGAATCAAAAGGAGGAGCACGCCCACGTGGCCCAACAGCTTGCCCAACAGAAGCCCAAGAACTACGTCTTTGCGAACACCGCGCCTCAAGACTATACAGGAGAATGAGCGACGATCAAGTCGACTCATTCCAGCTTTGTCTGACTACGTGTATGCCTACTCTTATTTTGTCATTATATATCTGTCTTTGAGCGTTCATAATATCAACGGAAGGTATGTGTCATTACAGGCGTTAATCATGAGACGGAGGATGAGAGGGTCAGGAACGAAACCTTTATGAGGACTAGGACTAGAAACGGATGCATGTTGTCGGCATGAGATATATCTGCCACACTCAGCTTATGGATACTACGGGTAATCTAAGAAGACGAGGCACCTACGGGTATGTACACGAAGGAAACAGAACAGCCTCTGGAGTTCGCAAAGGTAATTCTCAAAGTTACCTCCTAGAGTCTTGCGTCCTGTAATTGAATACATTGAAAATCTTATTTCTGATTACAATATTCAGCGTTTGCTTCTCGAGATCTGTAGTTGGGCCTGGCCATCTTGCAAGCATTTTCAGAGATAAACATACAAACATTTGCCAAGTGGACGAGGCTGAGGTCACGTGTCAGGCTATGCTTTAACACGGATCTGGCTTCCAACCTCAATCTCGTCATGACTTTATCTCCGCTCTCATTCCTTTTTTTTCATTCCATCCACAAAACAGGTAGGATTCTCGATCGATCAACGGGGCCGAACTAGATTCCCGGCTTCCCCCAGACGAATCGACAAGACCATTCCCGACCTGTGCCAATCAGGCACGATCCTTGCCTTTAGCCAGGGGACCAGGTACTTCTTTTCCCCTAGTTGATGACCACATCAACTGCTCAGGCTGCATTCGGCTGTGCTGTGTACGGGTTGAACCATTGGGATGGAGTAACCAGATTTCACACTGGCCTGCAGAGTGTCTAGCTGCGGAGACAAGGCGGTCTGGCATCCTCTGCTCCCTTCGTATGTCTGCCCGTTGCAAGGGAGGAAACCTCCCGGTCAGGGGACGCGGAGACACCTGGCTTGACGCCCAAAAAGCATGGCCGAAACAGTAGACCGACCACTCTACCCTTGGGAGAGGCACCTGTCAACAACTACTGGGAAATGGGCAGGAAGCTCGGACGAGTCGGTTTGTTCCAGCTCTTTCTCCTGCGAACTACATCCCGTTCCAGCTCTGATTCGATTTGCATTCCACTCCTTTCTGACACCTCGATTCATGCAACACCGCTTTATTGACCTCATCAACTCAGTTAATCGCAGGAAAACTCCATCTACGGATCATCCAACAAGGGGGAGTTGACGTGTCCCTCGTTCTCCGTCATGACGTCCACGCTCTAATATACCCAAGATCCGAGTAATCCCTGGAGCCACTACGGGACCTTACCCCGAGCCTCACACTGTCTCACCGCTCACGGGGTGGGATTGATGCTTGCATTGACTCACGGCGATCTCCACTGTGATCTGTCTCCCATGACGGATCATCTCAGATCTCACTGAGATTTCGACATCTTGGTTCTCTAGCAATGTCTTTTCGTCAGATTTTCTTCCATAACTAGGACTGTTGCCTAAGATTTGACGTCAACTCCAGCCGCTTTGGGACTCGCACCGTTGCGTCCCCTAGCTTCGATCCAGTCAGGAACGCAAACCCAGAGGAAACACAGGAAACGTGCAGAGGTCGATGATTCATTAAGCACAATTTTGAGGTCGAGATGATGCATCTGGGCAGCTCGTCCTCTCTGGTCATGAGATACCGACGACGTCAGGGAGTGATTGCATCGATGATGGATGAACCGGGTGAGAGACTTTCGTCTATATAAATAGCTTGTCCTCCCTCTCAACTTGCGTTTTTTTCTTCTCATCCAGCAATCACAACTAACTACTCAACACAACTCGTACCAAACAATCAAACAACCAAACTTGATCATTCTAGATTTTTCAAACCAATTCCAGCATGTCTGACTACAAGCCAACTGGTATGTTTTGTTTACTTCAAGACTCTCACAACTTCAACGTACCATGTATGACCGGAACACTCCTTACTAATGCTCCAATGTCATTTCTTTTTAGAACACGACGGTCTCCGCAAGGACGGCCAGCCCGACCAGCGCGTCCAACAGGACAGCTTCGCCCATGGCAAAGTCGACCCCCACGAGGCTGGCAAGAAGGGAGGCCAATCATCTGGTGGCTCCGACGGCAGCTCCGGTGGTAGCGAGAATCCCCAGGGTGCTTCTGGTCTAGGTGGAGATGGACTTCGCAAGGATGGACAGCCAGACCAGCGTTTGAAGCAGAACAACTAGGGGGGAAACATCACCGACGCTCCACGTCCATACTCACATACCAATCTTTTGGGAGGGAGAGAGTTTGGGACTTGTCAAGTATGAGTGTGGTGATTTGTGATATTTTGAGTATTAGATTGGAAATTATTACTTGATTCACAAGGAACTAAATTATCTCCCTATCGCTGTGATAATATACCGTATTCTCGTTGTGGATAATGTATTGTATATTCGTGGTGATCATATACCATATTCTCGCTATGATGATGATTGTATTACTGATATCTTGATCCTCATGATTCACCACTATCATGACACCTTCTCATTGCATCCGTGATATCATCCAATTCTCATACTGCTCATACCTTCGTGACCTACTCTGACGACAAACACAATAACGCAAATCTAGCGTGTATACAAGGTGCGCACATTGCACGGAGTACGCACATCGCAACACTCGTACCTTTTCACCCGCCTACCTCTCTTCACCACGTCCGTGTCGAACTGGTACTGTACATCTTGATTTCATCCGCGATATACTCTCCCGCATAAGTCGCAGCTGCAATGCCCGTGTTCGTGTTCGTGTTCGTGCGCGTAGGAGTGCGAGTACGAGATTGGTCCTCACTTCCCATCCACGACATCATACCATGACCACCAACACCACCACCATTTACCTCTAGATCTGATGCTCTTCCACTCGCGCCTCTCTTCCAACGTCCCGTCTTGTTGTTGTTGCCGTTGCCGTTGGTGTCACGATTAATTCTCCTCCCCGAGAACAATCCACATTCTTGCATCATTGTCATCCTCCTCCTATCCCCGTATCCATTGGTTCTTGTACCGCTCCCAGTCTCACTTGTCTTGGCAAGGTGTACAACATCACCATTGCCACCGCCGCCACCACCACCATCACCGCACCCATTCCCTCTTCCTCCTCCTCCACCACCACCACGACGTCCCGTACGATTGCGAGTTCGTCTCTCGAGCACAAAAGCAGCCACACCACCACCACGCCGCCTGATCCTCTCTCTGAACTGTGTCCTTTCAAACTCACGTTCCTGAATGTCCATCTCGCGCCGACGACGGAGATACTTCATCCACCCGGCCCCCAGGACCAAAGTCAACAAGCCACTGACGGTCCAGTATATCCAGAACGGACGCGCCACGATGACCTTGCCGTCCCCGTCCGGGGGGGAAGGGAAATTGAAAATGGGAGTCTGGAAGAACGAGGCGACGAACGTCCCCGGGAGGAACAGAAGCGATATGAACGCTATGGTCATCATGGCCGTGTTGTTGTTGCGTCCCTGCCATGCGAGTTCGTTGTTGATGTCGGCGATGGCTAGGCTGGCGCGCGAGTCGCGTTGCGTCGTGAGCTGAAACACCGAGTTCATGGCATTTTGGAGACGTTCGGTCAGCGAGTCGGCGTCGAAGAGGCTGGTTCTTGTCAGACACAAGTACTCACATATGATACAGACTGACAAATCCGACACGTTGTACTCACTGGACAAAAGTGTAGTCCCACATGACGTCCATGGACAGTTGCAACTCGTCACATTCACGCAGCAAGGCTTCAAAGTTGGGCGATTGCGCGTCCAGGCTCAACCTGTACCCGGCATTGCATCGTGATATAAACTTGATCTGCTGCTGGAATGTCCTCAGCCGGAACTTGATGTTGGTCAGTTTCCCCGAGAGAACATTGAACCCTTCGACGGCCTGGTCTTGGGCATCGCCCACACCGCGGCCAGGTTCGATACGGTCAAGCACCCAGTTCCACGTAGGGAACCCGATTGCTTGTTCGAGCTCGAGAGTCTCGCGGTTCATGTCGTCGAGCATGTCGAATGTGAAACTCAACGAGATCTTGGTCTTGACGAAACCCAAGAGCATCGGATGGGCGAGGTGTCTTTGGAGGCGCGCGAGGTCCGCGAGGACTTCGGCCTTTCTCTGGTCGCCGTCGCCTTCTCGGTGCCACATGACGGCCGCCGTATGTTTGAGTGAAGGACAATAAGACCACGTTATCGCCCAGCTCGTGCCGGAGCAGTAGTATTTCGTACATGTCGATGTTATAGTCGATGAGGAGATGTCGTTATCGTCGTCGTCGTCGTCGTCATCGTCGTCATTATGGCGACATGTGGTGTAGCTGGCCGGGATACAAACGAAGGTAATATGTCCTCGAAGGTAGCTGCCGAATGAAGCTAGGGGAAGATCCATGCCGTGAAGAAGGTCTAGGACAAAATCCACGTCTGTTTGACGCTGTGGAATCTCATTATGTGGCGAGGAATGGTATGGGAAGTATGCAGGTGGCGGCAACGATAGACTCGGTGCCTTTTTCGCGGTGGATTGATTGCGCGTCTGTAAGAGAACAAGTTTCATGGTACCATTGTCACGTTCAGATCTGGGAGAGGGCTGGTTAAGCCAGTTGACCAGGTCTTGAGCCGAGGCATTGGAGCCCACCGGGGTCGTGGACAGGTCGTTCGGCGGGCGAGGGAGTTCAAAGCTATGAACCTGTCCGTGGCCATTGTACGTTTGGAAGTCGGCGGGAGAGACGATAAGGCTGTCGAGGCTGCCGGCTGGCATACGTGTTGATGATGACTAAGAAACTGTCTCAAGTCAAGTCTGAGAAAAGGGGATGGCTGAAAGAGCGTAGTGAGAATGGGTCAGGTGGTGGTGGTGGTGGTCTTTGACAGGGTTATATATGTACATCGTCGAAGAGTCAGAGGAAGCAAGGCCACCGACATGAAACTGTGCGTCTTGCATCGTTTCGGCAGACTCCGAAGAGGTCTCAGAGCGAGTCAGAAGTGACCTAAAGAGCACGAACGTGCTGTATCGTGTGTCAAAATGCAAAGTCAGGCTGGTTGATCAGGCAGAAACCCGCCCTGTTTTTCCCCCATCATCAATCAGCACAGCCTCGCACGTGGGGGGAGCCAGTTCGATTCCCTCGGATCCCACCTGCGGAAACGAAGGTGAATCTTCGCGTGGGAGACAGAAGCACGAGAGTTGAAGCGACTCACTTGGGATCTGAAGATCATGATTGGCTTTGGACGTGACGCCAGGTGCTGGGCGGACGTGGGGGATACAAGAGTACTGGTCCATCATTGATCTCCTCGCGAACCACCGAGGTGTTGATCGAAAAGGCAACCATCGGACTTCGGCTAATCGAGCCCAGTCCTGTCAAGAAACAAAAGATCCCGAAATGGGAGTATTGGCGTCGGCTTACAAATACTGCCAGTAGGAGTAGAAGAGAAGCAATGAGATGAGAAGGGAAAATAGGTATTGCAAAATCAGGACTAGAATAGGAATGTGAGGATGTCTTCGGCCCAATGTTCAAGTGGCAAGACCCTATATGTTATTATTCATAGTCACACCTCATCCAAATATCCAGAGTTTCCAGCTCCCTTTCCGCTTTCCTCCAGTCATAAGAGTGTCGAAAGACACCATGCCATCACAGTCGTTATAACCACAAATCGCTAATAAAAACGACGAGAAGATCGATTGCCAGTAGACCCATCAACATCCGGTACTTCTGTCAATCAGATCAACGTCAGCTAACACGGTTCAACACAGAAGAGTTGTATAGTACCAGAGAGGTGGGTCATGCAGTAACACAAGAGGTGCTGGGCAACACACACACACATCGACCAGTGTTCACCTTGTTTCCATACCTTGTTCAGCCACTGGTTTCCTCTTGAACAGTTTGCCGAGGCCTTTGGACTCCTTCCCAGGCGGTGTCGTGGTTCTGGGCGCCTCATTGACAGGAATGGCGGGTTCGTGGTAGGAGGTCGGGTCGACGGGCTTGTGTTCGTATCCCGGCCATCCTCCTGGGACGCCTTCCATCTCGGCTCGACCTTTCTGCAGAATCTCATCGTTCCGAGCATTCTTTACCGCTGCCTTCTCAGCATTCTTCGAGGGGAATTTCTTGTCGATAGTGGAGCTGAATGTGCCGCGAAGAGTTTCTCCTACGCCCTGTTGGAAAAGGTCAGCAATGCCTCAAGACTCATGATGATAGCCCCGAATGCCTACGTGAATGCCTTTGGCGGCCGCTTTCAAATCATTGATCGTACTCTGGTTGTGTTTCATTGGCTGGTCTGTTGTTTTTAGAGAGGATCGCTTTGGATAGCTGAAATTGGGTCGCGAGGGGCTTTCGGGAGGCGTCATACCTGTGTGTCCTGCGAAGTGACCGTCTACAGGGCTCACAGGTGTGTCGTCCACAGGCATTGCTCCAGGCATGCCTCGACGCATTTCGCCAGATTTGCGCATGGCACTTTTGACTGGCACGGGAGGTAGATCTGCAGACAATCGTCCATTGGATACTGGCACTGGCGCTCGACCTCCTTGGGCTGTGCTTGTTGATGTGATGGGCGGCACTGGCGGCTCGTACTCAGAAGATGGTCCCGCAGGCATTTCCTGCAGCAGGGCCCGATTTGGACTGCGTTGGACCTCTCGCTTAACGTCTTTCTGTACATCTTGTTGCTTCTTTCCCCCTTTGGTGGTTGTGGTCGTGGTGGTTGTGGTGGTCGTCGTCACCACAGTCACAACTTCGCCCGTGTCTTCGTCAAAGACCTCGCCGGTGGAGGGCCTGAGGGCCAAGTTTCTATCTTGATCGATGTTGGCTATCTCGCTGTCCTTTTCGGCGGAGACGACTTCGGGGGTTTCTTCTCGTGCCACGGGGCCATCCGCACTATTGACTTCTGAGCTCCCGTATGCAGAATCAGGAAGAGGGTCGGGGCGTTCTGGGGTCTTGTCTCTTTTGCCAAGGAGGCGGCCGAGGCTGCGATGCTTCTTTCTCTCCTCTGGCTGTGGGGTTGACATGATTGTAGCAGTATGGGACATTTCTTTACACAAAGGGGGCTTTGGATAGCAGACAATACAGAGTAGCTGAAAGAATCGCAGTGTGGGCGGCACAGGGTTCAATTCAGGGTTCTCTCAATCTACGCAGACACAGTCGACGCATGCCAGTGTTCCCAGTTGATGGGGGAATATGATGTCATCCGGGCGGCCTCGATCGACGACGCCAACTGACGCCACACACGGCAACGGCAGCGTCACCACCACCGCTTGATACGCGAAAGAGTAAGCGACGATGCCAGGGAGCTTAGAAGGCAGCGCCGGCATCATCCTAGTCACCAATCTCTGTCTGTGGCCCCGTGGTCGACCAAGTCAATCATCATTGCCATCACACTACTCGTACGAGCATCACGCTGGCACCGTTGGCATCGTCGAGCGTCGGCGCACCTTCGCATATGCCGCGTCCAGCTCCAGCTCGATGTCGCAGCGACACTTGAGCTCGCAGATATATGGCCATGTGCATTTCTCGCCCCGAGCACTCCATGCTCGAAGCATCTCTGCGCTAGGATTGTCAAATATGCTAAATAGATCCCACAGCTTGATTCCAGGAGTGATTGAGATCTTTGACCAGGACGCAAAGCTCGGTACGACCTCGTCGACCAAGACTCGTTGCAGCCAAGTCGGAAGCAGGCCGAAGCTGTTCAGGACCTCGAGCCAATGCAGAAGTTCGTCCATGCACACTCTCACCAGCCTTCCTAGCGGTTGATGATGGTCGGCGAACTTCTGGATCTGAACGAATGGAGCGACATAAGGTCTCGTCTGCGAAACGATGAAGTGGTTCACATTGAACAACTCCCCAATTCGTGTCAATGGTGCTTCTGGGTGCGCAGTTCCTTGTCTGGTACATCCTCTCTCTGAGAAGTCGGCAGCGAAGTGCGTTCTGATAGCACCAGTATCGCTCTTGCAAAGGAGATGCACAGGTGCATACATATCCTTTGATGTAGCAATCGATGCTGTAACTGCAGACCACAGAAGCACGTGGGGCGCAGTGATGTAGTTGAGGAGCTGAGGAGTTCCGGCCACTTCTGACATGGCTATTGTGATGTTCAGAATGCGACCGGTCTTAGCATACGCTTCTTCGAACGTGATGTCGCCGAGATTGTCTCGCGCACAGTCCCTAAGTACATTGATGTCAAAAAGGTGCTTTGTCGTACGATATCTTCTGTAGCGCCTCATGGCGGTTGCCAGAAAAGATGAGCCCGGCCAAGGTTTCAAGTGGCCATTGAACTGACCTGACTCGGCCCGAACAAAAGAATCCAGATTGATGTGCATGCTATCGAGAACGGTGGGAAGGTTCTCGTTCGTGGTGGCACCGATGAGAGCAGCGACTAGGGCTCCTGTGCTCGTGCCGATAATGATCTGAGGAAGCAGCCTTTGCTGGTACAAGGCCTTGACAACCCCAAAATGGCACATGCTAATCATCGCACCACCTTGCAAGACTAGACTCGTCCGACCGAGAGCAGTCCTCATGTCGCTGAGAACTTGTCGCTTCTCCTGTGCCGAGACCAGCGTACTGACATTGCCCGTCGACGTCTGGTTGGCAATGTGAGCAACACAGTGCCTCACTTCCAAAATGTACTCGTGGATGAGCCGCTTGGTCTGTACCTGAGACCTGAGATACAAAGCGGGCGATAGTATGCGACCCATGTTGCGAGAACTCTGAGCTCTCAGCTGGCTGCAGAGGCCCCGGTCGTCGCCGAGGCGTCGGCATCTTTCAAGGTCTCTTCTCAGACTCCGAACGATCTGCCAATCATAGCTTGAATCGCGATCAATGTTGGCCCAGTCGTCGACTCCGTGTATCACATCATATGCGTACTGCCAGGCATGCCAGTCATCATACGTTGTTGCCGTATTTGCATCTCGTGTTGTTTGTGGTTTGATCCAAGGTTCGAGCCACAGCCTGAGGACACAGTACCTCAGAAGGGTCCAGACTTCTCCAAAGCACCGGAGTAAGCTGTTCATGACGAGCCAACGTGCGATCCCGCATCATTTCTGGTGGAAGGTCATTGCTGCTGAGCAAGAGAGACAGAAGAACAAGTTGTTCGTGGTCGGAAACACAGCATGTGAAGATGACGTTCCTACGCTCCGAGGCTGCTTTTAGCGAGGCTGAGAAATCGAGTACTATCATTGGCCAAGGGCAATATTGGCGTCCGAACGACGCTAATTCCCCGAACATGCTTCCAGCCTCGTACGTTCTTTCGCCCCTTTCACTGCCCTCAAAGCGCCTCTCCGATTGCTATCCGTACAACAGTCGCAGAGTCTCAAGGGGCTGTATAAAAGCAACGTTCTTACTCGCTGGATGGTCCGCCCCGCACTTTACTAAGTTACGCGAAGCCTTGCAGGCCACGTGTGGATATACACAAGTCGCCGATATCGGTCGCGAACAGACAATACAATCATTTGATATTCATATACTTGTATAAATGCACACCCAGCCCTGACAGTTTTGACAAAGGATACTCTTCTTCTATACAGACTTGGTTGAATACAATTCGCAGATCCAGGCATACGGCTCCTTTACAGCATAACCCCCTCAGACATCCATTTTCCCTGGTGCTGGTAGTGTGACCCAACCCAATACAAGTATAATGACATCCAAGAAAGAGCAAGCGTCCTACACGCATGGTCACCACAGCTCGGTCGTCAACGACCACGCCCGCCGTACAGCAAGTGACTCTGCAGCGTTCCTCATTCCACACATCAAACCAACCGACAAGATCCTAGATCTGGGCTGCGGCCCAGGTACAATCACCGCAGACCTCGCGGCGCTCGTTCCCCAAGGAAGCGTGGTAGGAGGCGACGCCGTGTCCTCTGTTCTCGAACAAGCCTCGACCTTCGCCGCGTCAAGGGGCCTCAACAACGTCTCCTTCCAGACCGTCGATGGCAACGACCTCCCTTTCCCCGACGACACATTCGACGTCGTCTACTGCCACCAACTTCTTCAACACGTCAAAGACCCCGTGAGCATCATACGCGAGATGCGCCGCGTCGCCAAGTCCAACGGCGGAATCGTCGCCATCCGCGAGGCTGACTACGCCAGCTTCGCGCTCTACCCTTTCCCGCCCGAGATCAGGCGCTGGGCCGAATTGTACCAGCTCGTGGCGCGGTCAAACGGCGGCGAGCCCGATGCGGGGCGTCACGTCCACGTGTGGGCACGCCAGGCCGGCTTCACGCCCGACCAGGTCACGCCGAGCTGGGACTCGTGGCGCTACACGGGCCAGAGGGCCACGCATTTCAGTCTCTCGTGGCACGGGCGCATCTTGCAGCCTGGGTTCATGGGCACCGCGGTGCGTGAAGGCTTCAGCACCGAAGAGGAGATCAAGTCCCTCTCCGAGGCGTGGAAGAAGTGGGGAGAGACCGAGGACTGTTTGATTGTGATCCCGAATGGCGAAGTGTTGTGTCGAAAGCCGTAGGGCTCAGATATGAATCAAATGTTATTCTCTTGACTGATGTTTGGATTGCAATTTTCCAAGTCGTTGAGGGGTTCAAGGCTCCTTCCACGGACTCTCAATGACTCTTTGAAACCATGCATGTTTGTGCATTTACTGACCAAGAGACGGTTCCTCATGATTGCATGTACGGGGGCAAAAGACGGTCAGAGAGCGACTGGTGTTTACAAGTTTGTTAGCAGCATGAGAGACTTCTTGACCAGAGTTCATATGATGGCACTGCTAGGTAGCGACATTTACCAGGAAACACATCAAAACTCTTCAACTTCATTACTTCTTTCAATCGACGTAAATGCAAACTATCGCCATTATGATACAAGCTTTGAAATGCCGTCCAAAAAGCCCCCCTCGTAAATCATAGCCCTCTTTCTGGTATTTCGTGGCCATGGTTCAAGACTCTTTAGACGGTAGTGCAATGATAATATACAAGCCATCAACAGTGACAATTCTGCTGCTTCAACCAGCAGTTCAGAGAAGCTCATGTAGCTCTCTGTTCGTATAGGGCTAGCCTTAGTCTCGACTGCCACCGCCGCTGGAAAGGCCCCAATGTGAATAATGTACATGCCGCCTGCCTGCCGAAGGCGGTATTCTAATTCTTACATTTTATGCTCTTCGAAATCGGGCCGAGAAGTCATGATTAATGTAAAGTATTGACCTGTGATTCCCAAAATCCTTGCGGCAACTTTGGAATGTTGATCCTGGGAAAGCCGATTCCACTTCCACTCGAGGATTCGCGTTTGAGTTGTCCACGCGAGGGCGAAGGCGTAGAAGGCGGCGATTTCGAGCGCTCTCGATGCACGTCTATCCTCTTGTCCTTGATATTATCGAATGTTGTCAAACTGTCATCGAGTCCTTCTTGAAGCTGTCTCGCAGCCTTGTCTGACTCCGAGTCTGAAGTTTCGGCTGCTTTCTCCTTATCGGAAGTCGTCTGTTGGGCAATGATTTCATGATAGGTGGCCGTTTGCAGAGGTGGAGTGCTGACGTTCGCTTGCTTAACACTCTCTTCGCTCCTCCTTTCGCTTTGTTCACCCATAGCTTCAGCCATCTTTCCCTCGTCGATAGGCGTCTGTTTCGGGGTGGGTATAAATGCGGGAACAACACCACCGGCCATTCTAGCCCAGAAAAGTCGTTCTCTTATTCTCACCAGCTCTTCCCATGCATCTTCCTCGTCCTTCTTATCACCCACCTTGACCACGCCTTCGCGCACCATGCGCAGATATGCTACTAGGTCACCAACACCACGGACCTTTTCCAGGCAGAGCATGCATATAGACCACTTCGTCGCACCTTCGCCTTCACGAACTCTCATCGCATGGGTTCGAGGATTCTGGCTTTCCTTTCGATTCTCTCCGCATATGGCGCAGGGAGTGTACCGCCCGTACAGCCGAGCGGAGGCTTCTGGTATAGGTTCGACGATCAAAGTCGAGTCGCCAAGTGCCGAAATAATACTCCTTCTGTTTAACCACGATAGCGTGGGTGAAAGGTCGAGGCGCAGAGTGGGCTCTATATCCTCGACCAATATACGCTTGTAAAATTTCGTGTCCTTCAAGGCCATCGGCCCTTTCCCGTCCGGATTCGGACTAAATGACCCGGGGATGTTAGGAGAATTTGCAAGTTTCGAAGTTGCCGGTTGGGACGCCTGAGAAAGATTTGGATTCGAATTATTGCTTAGCGACCCGAGGCCCATGACATTAAGCCCGCCGTAAGAGCCAGAACCTGCTCGGGAAGGCGCATGAGAAGGATTGTGAGATCGATAATGAGCCGTCTGAACAAGGTTCTTGAAGTCTTCGTATGCCGGTATGTCTGTTCGACACAACGGCTTGATCAGGTGTGTAAGCGTTGTTGATGGACCGGGCAGCATTTCCCCCTCTGCGCTGACTGGTGAGAGATTCATTGCTTCGAGAAGACGCGCGAGACTGCCCTCTTCCTTTGTGGCTCCAGGACTTGAAGGGGCTAACGACACTCTCGGGGAGTCTAGCTCTCTTCGATAATCTGGACTTGGCCCAATCTGTTGCATCAGTGTTTTGAGCTCTGTCAGTTGCTCGCTCTGGGATGCAATGACCGCCTCCCCATCCTTGATCTGATCGCGAAGTTGCTGGTTCTTCTTCTCAACGACTTCCCTGTCTCTGTTAGCGGAGGCGACCATTTTGTTTGCTTCATCGAAAAGCGATGCCGTCAGGGTCTCCAATTCTGATTCAATCCCGCGCTTCTCCTGTTGAATGAGTGCTCTTTGCTTTTTTTCCTCTGCTAACTCAGCAAACAATTTATCATTCCGCTCATCCACGGCTTCCCTCAGTACTAGTTCTCCGCGCGCAAGTTTCTCTTCATATGCTCTTGTTTCTGCCTCGAGTTTTGCAATTCTCGCCCTCGACGCTTCTAGTTCTTGCCTTGTCTGTGCTAGAGTATCGTCTAACGTGGTTTGGTGGTTGATGGCACTTATCAATTTATCGCTCAGTGCGGCCACTTCGCTGTTGAGGTCGGGATGTTTTGGGGACGCAGAATCTGACCTCGAGAGATCAGTTGTACTTGCAGTCCTTGGATCTGCAATGGTCCGAAATGAGGTCTCGGGAGAAGTGCCATGTGGGTTGTCGGGAGGTGATTGTTCGACGGTAGCCATGGTGCGAAGGCTCGAGGTAGATTTCGCCTTAGAGACTTTATCGCGAGGTACAGAATTGAGTGCAGGGCCGAGAGATATGGACCGCGAGTGTGTCGGCACTCCTGGTGCTCCTAGGAGACTGCCATGATATACCCAAGCATTCATCTAGACGGGTTCGCGAGGGTAGGAATGATCGGTCTGCGATCAGGTGTCAAAGTAGGACGAGTCTCAAGCACCTGTTATGCCATGCATGGTACTTGTAAGCGCTGGTGCTTCGTGGCTGTCCGTCTCAAGAGGACCTGCGTAGGACGAAGGTAGCCTCTCTTGATGCAATTATCAGATTGAACAGCAAACCATGGGTGCCATATACACAGACAACAGCGAAGCCTTACAAAAAGATCTTGAATAGAACGTCGATTGTAACTCCGGAAAGACGACGATGGAAGCACTCTCGCTTAACGAACTAGTACATGTGGCCCGGCAATCGGCGTCATAATCTGCCACTCATTCTTCTCTCCTCACGGACACAAGCTGCGCTCTCCATTCTTGCCCCGCGGGCACTTTTGCTACACAGACTTGTGCCCGTGCTTTCTTCACACGCATTCTTTGACCACCATCATGGCGGACGACGAACTTGCTCAGGTATGTTGGAGGTGCAGAATTCTGTGGAAACCAACCCATTGGCTCACAAGCGCAGATCCGAGCCGCACGACTTGCTCAGCTAAAGCAACAGGGGGGCAGAACGGGATCAGGCGATGCAGGCGGCGAAGAAGAAGAACAAAAAAGGTGAGTTAGTCTATAATGTCTGCGCACTACCACTGACTCGTGCAGAAAACAAGAATCCGAAGCACGATCCTCCATCCTCAGCCAGATTCTCGAGCCTGAGGCTGCCGACCGCCTCGGGAGAATTCGCATGGTCAAGGAATCACGAGCTACGGACGTTGAGAATAGACTCATCATGCTGGCGCGATCTGGCCAGCTTCGCGCAAAGGTCACAGAAGACCAACTGAAAGAGATGCTGGCCAGTCTATCAGAGCACGAAAAACAATCCGGCCAATCCATGGAGAGTGTGAAGGTGGTGAGAAGAGGGGGATGGGACGATGATGACCTTGATGATCTGTTGAATGAGTCTTGACACGAGACCAAAAGTTTGGAAATTTGCATATGATACCCCTAATCACGGTGCCAAATATCGTACATGTCTTACTATACATTCTACGAGGGAGCTGTTTTCACTTCTATCGCCTCTTTCGCGGCACGCCTCTCATCTCTCAATCTCCTCCGAATTTGCCTCAAGTCCGGTGGTTGCTCGATACCCAGCCTCTTTCGCAGCTCAGCGACGTCAGTTTCGAGCTCCTCTTCCCAGTATACATTGATCAGATCCTTGCTGCGCCAGCCATTGGCGAATGCCCATGGCAGGAATATCTGGAACATCCTCTGACGTTCAGCTGGTTTGAGTCGGACGATGGCGGCTAGACTGAGGCCCGTCATGGGTAGCCCCGTGTTTGCAAACTCGAACGCTTTCAGTCCCAGTTCTCCTTCGACCCAGACCGGCAGACCTGTCACCGCGTGGTAGAAATCGTGACACTCACGGTAGCGCTGCATAACATACGCTTCCTCCTCGTCATCAATGTAGCGCACTGCGTCTCTTGTATCAGGTGTGACGCTCTCGCGATCTAGCCATGCAGCATATGTCCTCCCTACACTGTTCTCTGGCAACTTGCGTAGGAATTCCAACGACATAGTTTTCGATGTGATGCGTGGTCTGTCTCGAAGAATTCGCCTTCCCGTCGGGTCGGAGAGCATTCTCTTTCGCAGCCATGAGATGAAGAAGGGCTGTGCCGTGGCTTCACCAAGTGCGGCAACCATGTCGTGCCGGTATGGGTCAAGAAGAGACGTGATTGCACTGCCAACTGCAAGGCCGACTCGCTCGACGCCCGTTAGGGGGACATGACCTGGGTAATTTGGAGGAGGCCGGTTGAGGATTGAAAAGGATCGATGGGACGACGGCCGTGGTGACCTGTCATGCTTCTTTGATACAGCACAGTTCGAGCATATTGGATTGGATACGCGAAGGATCGAGGACAGTATCGCGAGATCTCGATGCCGGATTGAATGCGAGAGCTTCATCTTTTCGAGTATTGCGACGAGATGCCACCAACGCGGACTTGAGTCTCGTAGGAAAGCAGCCGTCAGAGGGTCTTCGAACAGCAATGTCCGCTCTCAAAGCAATATCCGCTCTCAAAGCAATATCCGCTCTCAAAGCTGTTGGGAGGTCGAAATGAGATAAGGCTTGACTTGTTCAACGGGCTTTGGTTCGCACAGTACGGAGTACTGTACGGGAATTGGAGGCTAGTGGAGAAGATATCCAGTAACCAGGTTGCTCGTATTATCACTCCACTCAAAAGTCGGAGATCATACGAGATCCCATTCCATAGCTCCAGTTTCGACTTCAACCTCATCCATCGCTTGAAGTCTTTGCTACTTGGGCCAGGCAACATTACACACTTGATCAAGGAGTCTACAGCGCTGAGACGACACTGCAGAGCACCAACTTTTGCTTCAAGCACTCACCATCAACGAATTTATTGACTCATCAGCTTGCCCAATCTTGTCCAACAAGCAATGTAGAGAGGTACATACTGTATCTTCGTTCACGGTGTTGTACTTCGATCGAATTCGCGTCAGAGGGCTGTTCGTGCCCAAGGTACCCCTTTCCTGAGTCGTCCCCAGGAATATCTGCCCACCGAGGACTCTAGTACCGTTCAGTGAATATGAATCGGCCAATGACCCACATTCTGCTACATACAGAAGGCGGTCGAGGTGCTACAGGTGCTTATACCGTACCTTTCTAGCTGTACTAGATCTATTTAATCCCGCGATTTCTTGTTAACAATTCGACATGGGAGACTTGCTATGGGTCCATACTGGCGTAGCTGGTATGGACTAGGATTCCTCTCTCCATGGTTCGTGGCTTGGTGGGAAGGGGTCCTTAACCCGGATCTAGGCATAGCGAGATAATTTCAACCTGAAGAGGAATATTTCCATGGTCCGGGAGGGGCTATCGTAGTCTTCCCTGTAAAGTTTTTGTTATTTTTGTTGCTCAACTGAGTTTTTGATGAGGCGGTGATGGTCATGCTGCGCGCAACGACGGTGGGCGGAGGCAAAATGAGATGTCACGCGGCGTGGAGAAACATATGTTGTGTTTAAATTCCGCTCATAAAGGCTGGCACGATGTAGTCTGGAGTCCTGGTCTCTCAAAAAAGGGCCGTTGTCATAGAGGGTGATGCGGAGCATTTCACTATGCGTCTCGAGAATGCTGTCCCAACTAGTCACCGCAGGACTCCAAACACAGTAGGCGATTTTGCAGAAACGAAACCCCGATGTGATTGATGGCAAGATTGTATTGCTTCGACCCCAAGTATGTACAGTTCTGCATAGCTCTCTGAAAGCCACTTATGGCTTCGCCCTCTTGTTTTTGAATGGCGATGAAAATTCAAGGGCCTGTGCTCCGCTCAATAGTTCTCATGTCCCCATTTGTTGAACTTGTCGTGGACGTCCTGATACTTTCAGTTAGATCTAATCAAGAGTAAGGGTAGGAATCCCACCTTTGGTAGTGTCACGTTGGGGACAATGACTGTGTTTAGAGCGCTTGGAGCATTCTTGGGGGCCTGCGATCGGTCACCCTTAGGGTGGTATTGGTACTTGAAGTGCTTGGATTCGTCCTGGTCGTCATGTTCAACTTGCCATGGCATCGAGCTGTTGGCCACGGAAACTTCGGCCTCTGAGGTTGCAGAGGTAGGCTTGCGGCCAAAGTAGAAACCTGCGAGTCCGAAAGCACCACACATCACACCGAGTAGAATCTAAGCCTCGTCAACATTTGCTCGATCGGTAGGCAGGGACTTGTGACGAACATAAAGCTCCGGATCTCGCTTGGACGCCTTTTTCAATGTTTGTTGCTCGCCAGCTGCGGCTCTTCTGGCAAGTGTGGGAGTGAAAGCTGCCCGGCGGGCGAGGGTCGGGACGAACGACATGGCTGTGGTATCGAGTGTTGTGGCAGAGGAGAGAGTCTATCGTTGTTCTTCGAGGTCGTTGCAAGCTCTACAGAAAGTGGTGTGAGTGCACGATCATCGAAGTTCGAGCGCAGTTGCAGCTCCTGATCCGGTTTAGTGCAAATTATTGCCTCACGTGACTGCGTATTCTTCCTTGTAGTCATTTGAGCTGGAAATGACTGGTTGCTGAGGACTAGCGCCGCGAACCCCTAAAAGTTTAGGATTCCGTACAGTAGGTGTTTCCAGGCTGGATCAAGCATGCTGGCTCAGCCTAGTAGTAGTGATCCTCATCCTCATTCCGGATGTTCATTTCGTTTCTTGAGAAAGCCTTAAACTTGCACATCTTGTGCCTCACCCTTACCATCATGGTCGAGCCCCTCCTTATTCCTGCTGCGAAGTTCTGCGCGCTGTAGCAGCCACAACGTTCTACCAGTCTCTCCTTCTGAAAAGCCAATTGAATCATTCGACTTCTACACTCTGCGCATTATAACCTCAAACCACTCTCCTCAGGTTCAACAGCGTCACCCCCTGTACTACCGATTACGCTATGCGCCTAACGTTGCACTGGTGACGCGCCAGATCTCTCGTTGACTCTATCTTGAACCCAAGCAAATGGCTGGTAGGCCTTCAACTGCGAGGAGCGAGATCTCTTCTGCTATTTCCGACGATGGATTCGGTTCGCGACCACAGTCGGGTGTCAATCCTTTACCTTCCTTACCAAACCCTTCCCATTCGCAACACGGCTACGCTCATTTAAGAGGCATTACACAGCCCACAAATCGATCAACAAGGAGCAATCCTGCGCCTTCGAGCACTGCGGGTTCCAGCAGACCACAAAGCCCTGTCAGTCAGGCTAGTCGCACCCATGTTCCGTCATTGACTGCACAAGGCTTCTTCAAGCCCATGAGCTCTCAGAGACTTCAGGCGCAAAGATTGAAGAGGCCACTAGGTGCGAGAACCGTTCAGCCTCAGGCGCCGATTCCTGATGCAGAAGGGGATGATGATACTCGGAGTTTGGCTTCGAGTAGACAAGGCCCATTTCATGCAATGCCCAAAAGCCACCGCCCGGCGCCTTCGATCGCCACAGAATTCACGCAATCAGACGCGCCCGAGACCGTCGATGCGCCATTCGCCGACGACGTTTCCCAGACCGAGGGCGACACTGGCTTAGTGGGCGAACCGACCACGCAGAAACATCAACATCGGCCTTCTCGGCTCAACATTGCAAGCACCCACAAAGTTGGCGATCCACCTCAGAGATCACCGCTGTCGTTCAGATCGGGATTGAGCCTCGGAAGTAAACATCGGCTGGAAACCGGCCATCAACAACTTCCCTCTACCACAACCTCGCCCCGGTATCCCCCCGAAGCCAATGCGGACGTCGCCAGACGCAGTGCCCTTGGCAAGAACCATGAGTATTTCGAGGGCAACACCATCTTCTGGTGGGGTGGACGTCTTCAGAATGCCCGAGACCGACCCATCAATGTGCTCACCGGCATCGTGGTGGTCCTTCCAGCGATTCTCTTTTTTATCTTCTCGTAAGTGGTCATGTAAATACCGAGAATTTGACTGACAACCTTCTAGAGCCCCGTGGCTATGGCACCATGTCTCGCCGGCTATTCCTATCATATTCGCCTACCTTTTTTTCATTTGTTTGTCTTCCTTTGTGCACGCGTCGCTTGTTGACCCTGGTGTAAGTAGTCAACTTGGGACATGTAGGCCGAGTTGCTGATATCTCTAGATTTTTCCACGAAATATTCATCCGTTTCCTCCGGGAGAGAACGATGATCCTCTGACCCTTGGGCCACCAACTAACGACTGGGTTATGGTTCGACTTGCAACTTCCACGACGGCAGCCATGGATGTGCCAGTAAAGTACTGCAAGACTTGCAACATCTGGCGGCCCCCTCGGTGCTACCATTGTCGTGTTTGCGATAACTGTGTCGATACTCTGGACCATCACTGTGTGTGGATAAACAACTGTGTCGGTAGACGCAACTATCGTTACTTTTTCACCTTCGTCAGCACTGCGACAATCGCGAGTCTGCTGCTGGCTGGTGCAACGTTGGGCCAAGTCATTGCTTATCACAACCAAAGACACATCTCATTGGCGGACGCGATAGACAAGAACCGAGTCCCATTCGCCGTGTTCATTTACTCCCTTCTTGGGTTTATGTACCCGTTCTCGTTGTGGGTGTATCATCTTCTGCTCACCGGAAAAGGCGAAACAACCCGAGAATATCTCGCATCTCGAAGGTTTCCCAAGGCTGAAAGGCACCGACCTTTCACCCAAGGAAACCTCATCAAGAATTGGATTGCTGTGCTCGCCAGACCGAAGCCCCCAACTTATCTCCATTTTAAGAAGCAGTACGAAGAAGGGGACCAGCGCTTCGGGTCTAGAAGAGGACAGCGACAAGCCAAGTTGGTGGGTGAATCGCAGAATGGCGGGATGGAAATGAAGCCAGTGCAAGGAGCACAAAACGCATTTGAAGGACCGACTGGGAGAATCTCCAAGAAAGAAGGGAGATGAATCTGTACAATAATGTCACACTTGACAGTAGAAAGTGTATTATATCAATGGAGGAAAAAGGTCTGCCCGTACTCATCAAAGCGCCTTCGTTCTGTATTTGATGTTGGACAGCGTGAAACGAGCTCGTCAGCTCTCGACACTCTGTCCAGCAAAGCGTCAGTGTGACGCGAGTTGCCCGGGCACTCGGTGGACGCTGAGATGTTTGAAAATGTTTCGAAAGGGAATGTTGTCGTGTTGGGTCGCTTCCTGGTCTGTTCCCAGCACCATCCGCCGATTGGTGGCCACCCTTAAATTCTGGCGTCGGCGAGCCTTACTCCGTCCGAGTTCATACACTACCAACTGTTTCCCTCTCTCCTCCCAGCCACAATATAAACCATACATTCACATTTCCAAGTCGCGTGTTTGTGGTTCACTATTCTCTTCAGAAAGCGAGCATACCATTCGTTTTTCAATTTCACGCTTTGTTCAGTACACCTCGACGCGTTTGCTCCTGAATACCCCTCCCCACGTCGCCCATCATGCCTCTACGGCAGAGCCTCTTAAGCTTTTACAGGTCAAGGGCAGACAGCGTCAAGTCCAGACCTGTCGAACCTTCCTTGACACGTCCTGCCTTGACCCGAACGCTCAGCTCGACCTCATCGGACACAGATCCCGATACCATCGTGGTGCTTACCCGGCCAGCCGTTCAACTGCCTACCCCGTCTGAGAGCTCGTGCGACGTGTCCGTCTTGGACGCCCAGGTCATCAAAATGCAGCAAGTACCCAAAGGTCGAGCACGACGCGTTAGTTCACGTTTGGCCAAGAGTGTTAGCCAGGACGGCCTTGTGGAACACGTCGAAATGGAGAGTGCAAAGAGCAGAAACGTCAGTGGAGAGACCCTTGTCAACATGGACAATGCCAGCCAGTCAACCCTGGTAAAGGAGGGCATTGCTGCATTGGACCTCCCTTGGAATATGAGTGCGGTGTTTTCAAAGGATGGAAAGCAAGACTTGCTTGAAAGCAGACATGACAAGACTATGGCGGAGGCAGACTCAACAATGGAAATCGACGAAGAGGAACAACTAAGAAAGGAGAAGTCGGCCGCCAAAAAGGCCAAGATGGAGGAAAACAACAAAATCTGGGAAGTGAGACGTAAAGCTGCAGAGAAACATGCCACTAGAAGATCTTCCCGGATGCCAGTCCTTGATAAGGCTGGAGAGCTTGTCTCAAGCATAGCCAACAGCGTACTTGGTAAGAGAAAGGACAGATTGGCAGACTCAAAACCAGGCTCGAGGAGAAGCACGGGAAATGACTCTTCCGACCCAGCTCAAGAACCTGATTCCAAGAAACGCCGTGTCAGCCATGGTGATGCTCTCACGTCTGAAGAGCCTAGCCAGAAGAAATTACCCGCCTGTCGACGAGAGAAGAAATGGCTCTCATCCGCCCTCTATGCCGGTCAAACAAGAACTTTCGATGGTCGGCTCACAGAGACCAAGAACAGACGCCAGAGCGGTCAAACTGCCCCATCAATCAAAGAAAACAAGGTGCTCCCTCTCCCTATGTACGCCGGAGAACGACTGCTCAAGCAAGGGCGAGACTTCAAATTGCCATTCGACATTTTCTCACCACTGCCTCCGGGGCAGCCGAAGCCTGACGAGTGGAAGAAGGTGAATAAGAATGTGTTTGTCGGCGACGCAGCTCAATCGTGGAGGGTTTCAAAGTACGAGGAACACTCCAGTTGCTTGTGCACCCCTGAGACTGGCTGCGATCAGGATTGCATGAACCGCTACATGTTCTACGAATGTGACGAACGGAATTGCAATCTCAAGCCTGAAGAATGCGGCAATCGATCCTTTGAGGAATTGCGTCATCGAGTCAAGAAGGGCGGAAAGTACAACATCGGCGTGGAAGTCATCAAGACCGAGGATCGGGGTTATGGTGTGCGAAGCAATCGGAGTTTTGCACCGAATCAGATCATCGTCGAGTACACTGGCGAGATCATCACACAAGAGGAATGTGAGAAGAGGATGAAGACAATGTATAAAAATAACGAGGTAAGGACTCCTGTCTCTGTACGGTGTATCTGACTGACACGAAGCAGTGTTATTATCTGATGCTATTCGATCAAAACATGATTATCGACGCGACGCGAGGTTCGATTGCCCGCTTCGTCAACCATTGTTGCGCTCCCAATTGTCGAATGGAGAAGTGGACGGTCAATGGAAAGCCTCGAATGGCGCTGTTTGCTGGTGATAGAGGCATCATGACGGGCGAAGAGCTTACATACGACTACAATTTCGACCCCTACTCTCAGAAGAACGTCCAACAATGCCGGTGTGGAGCGGACAACTGTCGCGGTGTCTTGGGACCACGGCCAAAGGAGGAACGAAAGCAAAAGTCTCCTGACGAGGATAACAAGAAGACCAGCAAACTGGCAGGAGCCAAGCGAAAGATTGCAGAAGTAATTGGGGGAACCACGAACCGCGTTGCGAAGAAGGTCAAGACCAGCCAGCCGAAGGCGAAAGTCTACAAGAGTACCGGCAAGAATTCAATCAAGAGCAGTCCTATCAAGGTTCGCAAGGTCAAGCTTTTGAAGAAGGCCGTCAGTCGGAAGACCAGCGTGACTGCTCTCGGTCTGGCAAGGCGCCCGTCGAAGCTGAACAAACTTGTTCAGAGCGCAAAGAGCAAGACGGTCGGCAGGAAGGCTGATCGGCGGATCGTGTCCACATCATCTTCGACAGGGTTGATCCTGAAACCGAAGGCACAAGAATCTGCTATGCCGCCAAGTAGATCCTCTAGCTTGCGTGACAAGGCCTCGAGTGTCAGGAGTCGAGTGGTCAGGACAGTCCGAGGACGTGAGAGTGGCAAGAGCAGAACGATTCGACCCGTTGGTGATGAAGCAGAAGAGCTGTGAGTGAAGTCTGGAGACACTCACTTTTCGAAGTTTTGTCGATTGTTTTCGAGGGATGGCGTATGAGATGATGCGAAGGCTCTCACACGAGATACGAGAGACGTAAAGTTTGGTGTTAGGCGGAGGGTTGGGCGCTCTCATTCTGCTACAGCAATGGCTCTCTTTCAGAAGGATGAGGAGTGTGTTACAGTATGGGGTACATAAATTCGTCCGTGGTGAAGGAATGACAAATGAAACATGTCGAATTCATCCCTTCACTGTTGCCGAACGGACTTCTCCTGTTGCTATAACGTGCGGAGAAATGCATCATGGATGCTCGTGTTACATGACACTTCGAACAACAACTGACCGAGTGTGAATTTGTCCACAACCTCGGTGCTTCTCCTGCTGCTGAAAGAGCAACAACACTCCCGCCCATAGTCTCTTCTGTTGCTGAAGCCTTGCACAAGTTGGTCCAGCCACTGTAAAATCAAGGATCGCAACCATGGCTGGGTCCGTGGCTCCTTCACCTTACGCGTCGCTTATAGAGGAATACCGCCCTGACCTCGGTCCCTACGAGGACCTGTACAAATACTGCCATGCCAACGGTGAACTCTCGACACAAGAAGGCGAGACTGCTGCACTGATCACTTCGCATCTTAAAAAGCTCCCGGGCGCTGGTGATCTCGACATCCGTACAGGCATAGGAGGGCATGGCCAAATTGCCATTCTCAAAAACGGAGAGGGCAAGACGATTCTTTTGCGTGCCGACATCGATGCTCTTCCCGTCCAAGAGAAGACAGGCCTGCCTTATGCGAGCACAAAGACTATGAAGGACACCGACGGCCTTGTCAAGCCAGTCATGCACGCTTGCGGGCATGATTTCCATGTAAGTGCTCTATCGAAACCATCTCTGGGACAGTTGTCCATAACCTATATGTGTTTGGATCGATTCCGCTGGTCTGATGCTGATTGATCTATCCTTTTGCGTCGACGACAGATTACGTCCATGCTTGCTGCGGCCGAAACACTGCTCGCCTCGCGTTCGCACTGGTCCGGTACCATTGTATTCCTCTTCCAGCCGGCCGAGGAGCGCGGTGTCGGGGCACAAGCTATGGTCGACGACGGGCTCTACGACCAGTCCAAGCATGCCTGCCCTATCCCAGAGGTGGTGCTAGGCCAGCACGTCTTCCCACAACGGGCGGGGACTACGGCTACCAAGATAGGCAGCCTCATGAGCGCGGCAGACAGCTTCAAGATCACCATCTTTGGCAGTGGCGGGCACGGAAGTATGCCTCATATGACCATCGACCCCGTCGTCATTGCCAGTCACGTTGTCGTGAGACTTCAATCCATCGTGGCCCGGGAGGTGCCTCCTGATGAGATTGCTGTCGTCACCGTTGGTGCACTACAGGCCGGAAGTACCGAGAATGTGATCAGTGACGAGGCCGTGATCAAGATCAACATACGCACTGTGACGGCAGAGTGGAGGGACAGAGTTCTGGCGAGTGTCAAGCGGATCGTCGAGGCAGAGTGTGTGGCGGGACGATGTCCGAAGCCCCCGACGATCGAGCCGACCAGTCGCTTTCCCTTGACGGTCAATGATGAGTCTGTCACGAAGACGGTGAATGCGGCACTGACGGGGTATTTTGGGGACAAGCATGATCCAAAGGCGAAGAACGTGCTGGGGAGCGAGGATTTTGGGATTCTGGCGACCAGCGTGCATCGGCCATATTGTTTTTGGTTCTTCGGTGGGCATGATCCAAACTATTTTGATTCCATGATCAAAGAAGGCAAATCGCACGAGTTGCCTGTCAACCACAGCCCGTTTTTTGCGCCCGTCATTGAGCCTACCTTGAAGACCGGAATCGATGCCATGGTAGTCGCCGCGCTGAGTTTTGTCGGCAAATAAGTCAGGGCGAGCCGGGCTCCTTGCAAAGCCATGTGGAGCATTCCAGGCGACAATACTGTGAGACAAAAAAAGGACCATATCAGAAACCTCTGAAGTGTTTGTTTCTTTCATTAGATACGAAAACTTGGTTGATAAATGCCGGGTACTTACATGTGTCGGTATTTATATCTCTGTCGAGCTCCTGACCGAGCGCTTCAAAATAGGATCCCTTCCACGCCGGCTTCGTCGATTATGAGATCATTTTGTCTAGACATCGAGCACTTCTCTCTATCTTGTGACTTTCCCTCCTCGAATCCGAACATGTTGTATGCGTTGTATTTGTCATCAGGTAAATCATCCCTCCGCAGCAAGGAGCCTGTTCCGGCATCGGCAATCGCACGCCATTGACTTACTGCGGAGAATGGCCGATCAACATTGACGTTCTACCCGTATGACTCCCAGTGGCATAGTGGTATTCCGGATGATATCAACGAGCATCTGTCCTGTCCATATCTCTCTGATCCGAGGATACCTGCTGTTGGACTTCAAAGCCTGTGAATGACCTTGGCCTGCATTTGGCTGCCTTTGCCTCAGAACCGTGGATGCATAGCTTTCCCCAAATCACAGCAGCAGCAACACGACGCCTCAGAAGCACAGCATTTACCCTCGGCTACACAAGTCCCAGTCCGACGATATCAAGGTCAAAGTCTCTACTGTCCACCATGTCGGGCTCTTCGAAAGTGAAAGTCGCCATTCTGGACGACTACGCCTCCATCGCCCCGGACCATTTCAGCCCATTATCATCTCGGCTCGAGATCCAATCGTTTTCCGAGACGCTCAATGCACGCGTCCCAGCCGAGCATGACGCCCTGATCAGGCGTCTCCAGCCGTTCGCCGTCGTATCGTCCATGCGCGAACGCACCCAGTTCCCGCGGAGTGTCTTGTCCGCGCTCCCGAACCTCAAGGTCCTCCTGACGACGGGCAGCCGGAATGCGGCCATCGACATGGCCGCGTGCGCGGAGCTAGGCATCACCGTCGTCGGGACGGGCCCCAAGCCGAACGCCGTCAAGGGCTACGACGCCACCAACGAGATGACGTGGGCTCTCATCCTCGGCGTGGCAAAGGACGTGGTCGGCGGCGACACGGTCGTCAAGTCGAGTCCGACGGGATGGCAATCTACCCTCGTCGCAGGTCTGGCAGGTAAGACGCTCGGCTTGCTCGGGTTGGGCAAGCTGGGCACGCAAGCCGCCACGACGGGCGTGCTGGGATTCGGCATGAACGTGCTCGCGTGGAGCAGTAGCCTCACGCAGGAAAAGGCCGACGACGCCGCCAAATCCCGCGGCCTCCCAGCGGGGACGTTCAGAGTCGCCGCGTCCAAACGCGAGCTGTTTGAGCGCGCCGACGTGTTGAGCGTGCATTACGTCCTGAGCGAGCGGTCAAAGGGCATCGTGGGGGCCGAGGAGCTGGGCGTGATGAAGAAAGGTGCCGTCTTGGTCAATACGTCGCGAGGCCCGTTGGTCGACGAGGCCGCGCTGGTCGCGGCGTTGGAAAGGGGGGCCATCAGAGCCGCCGGGCTGGACGTCTTTGACACAGAGCCGATCCCCAAGGACAGCCCGTGGAGGAAGAACGGGTATTGGGGCACTGAAGGGAGGAGTAGGGCGTTGACCAGCCCGCACATGGGATACGTCGAAGAGGAGACGATGCACGGGTGGTACGAGCAGCAGAGGGAAGCTCTGAAGTCGTGGTTGGAAGGAGGTGAGATCAAGGGTGTTATTCGATGAGATGGGCACATGCCGAACGGAGAATACTGACATTCTCTAAAAAACACGGCGGGAATTTTGATACATTTATCCCGCATGCTATATGTACGTCGTGTTCTACCTATCCTGTGTAAATGCCTCGAGGAAAAAAAAAAGAATCAAACCGTTTATTTTCTTTCGGTCTTGTCTCTCAGAGTCCCCCCATACTTGCATCAGGTGTACTCGTGATCGCAAACCTCGAAACTATAAGCTGTCGTCATTCTTGATCTGAACCTTTATAGCACCGCTCTTGGGATCGCTCGCCGTCTTGAACGCCTGTATCGCGTCGCTCATGTTATATCGATGCGTGACCAGTTTCTCCAGCTTGATCACCCCGTTCTCCACCAGCCTGATGGCCTTGGGCCACGTGTTGCTGTATCTGTACTGGTACTGCAGATCGATCTCCATGGTGCTCAACCTCATAAAGGGGACCTTCATCTCGTTCTTGCCCACGCCGATGATGAAGACTTTGCCGCCGAACTTGACGCTCCAGATGGCGCTGGCCACACTGGACTCGACGCCCGTACACTCCATGGCGACGCGCGGTCTGATGCCGCCCATTGTAGAGATGATGCCCTCGGCGCATTCTTCGGCCGTCTTGCCCATGGGAATCTGAAATGTCGACGCCCTCGGCACGAGGCTCTTTGCGAACTTCAGTCGGCCCTCGTCGATGTCTGTGATCACGATCGGGCACGCACCGGCGGCTTCGCAGCAGAGCAGCGTGATGAGGCCGATAGGTCCCGCACCGCAGATCAGCACGGGGTCACCGAGCGCGATACCTGCGCGGTCCATGCCTGCCAACGCGACCGACAACGGTTCCAGCAGACTCCCATTTTCGTAGCTCATGTCCCCGATCTTGTGGCACCACGTGGCCGGGTGCTTGACGTACCTCCTCAAGAGGCCGTCGATGGGCGGCGTGCTGAGGAACTCGACGCTCTCGCACCCATTGTACCGACCCGTCCGGCAAGGTTCGCACTTGAAGCACGGAATGTTGGGCTCGATCGCAACGCGGTCGCCCGGCTTGAGGTTCGTCACGGACGGGTGCACCGAGAGGATGATGCCCGCGGACTCGTGGCCGAGGACGTGGTCCCCCTCAACGACCATCGGGCCTATGCAGCCTGCGTGCCAGAAGTGTACGTCCGAACCGCATATTCCGGTCGACTTGACGGCAAGGTAGACTTCCCCTTCTTTCAGGTCCGATCCAGCTTGGACCTCGGACAGGTTGGGTGTGGTTTCAGCGATCCAGAGGTCGTGGGCTGGGTTCGTGAAGACGCCGATGTTCGACTTGCTCGGCGCGAGCTCCGTGGCGATGGTGCTCATCTTGTCGGTTCGGGGTAGGGTGAGGAGGTATGCGAGAGGGAAGCAAGGAAGAGGATGAGCTGGAGCACAAGGGGGTGTCGGACCTTATGTAGTGCGCGAGGACAAGCACCAGGTACAGTATCTCTGGGGATTTAACAATGCACAATGCACAAGTCGCAGTGAAAGCGTGTGCGAGGGGGGCGCAGGTATCTTTTTTTCTGGTCCTTGGATCGACAAGGAGAGCGGGCCGAGTCTGCGTCGGAGATGGTGAGGTGGTCAGAGAGCGGGAAAGTGGAATAGAGGTTACGTTCTCGGTAGGAATGGGATAGGATGATACTGGTGGTGGTCTTTGATGGCGCTCGTCGCGTGGTAAGTTGTGGCTTCTCTCAACGTCTTATACTGACCTCCTTCTTACCTTGTGTACCTAGGTCAGGTAATTCATAGGCTTTGACCACTGTTGACCTGCGGGCTTCTCTGCAGATGCGATGCGGTACAACGTTCCCATTGTGTTGCGGTTGCATTGAGTGACACAGTGCGCGCCTACTGGGCCGGGCAGAAAACCCCCCCACGTTCGTTCTCCTCTACCTGTATCTGCCTCTCCACCGGCAAAATGCACTTGGCCTGACCGCCGCGAAAATGCCGCTTTGGGCGCCCGGCTCGTTGTTAGCCTTGGACGTTCTCCAGAAGAACCTGGAGAGCTTTCGACTAGTTGGAGGCCTGTGCCTGATTCCTTGGTCAGCAAACCCAGCGCGGGCCATGTGGTTCCGGGCCCGAAAGATCGGAACTTGAATGGAATATTCCACAAGGCTGAGTTTCAACTCATGTCAAGCTTGTCGCATGCCGCCTCATTCAATGAACAAGATCCAGACCATCTGCCAAATCCAGTGGTGTTGATGGATAGCAATGCCTCTGATTCGTGACTCCCACTAACAGACCGCTGACAGCTCGCCCTCAAGTTCCTCAGCCCCCGGTCTTTGTGATGCGCGTCAACGTCGGTACGCGTCCCGAGAGTCCACCCGGTTGTTGGTATGCTCGAAATCGTCGGTGGTGCTGCGAGTGACCATCATACGGATCATGGGTAAGATCCAGGAGTGATCGAGCATACGACCATCGAGAGGAGCATCATCATGGCGATCAGTGCAAGCGCAATCGATGGAGACATCTCAAATGGATTACCGCGCATTCTCTTTCGAGAGATTGTACCTCAGAATCATCCGCCAAAACATCCAGTCTTTTCCCTTCTGCTCGACTTGTTCTACTTGGATGACTATCACAAACGCCAGGAGCTGTCACCTCATGATTTCAACCCAAAGGAATTCGAGGCACTTGGTCCAGAAGGCTATGAGGGCGAGTACATGCTCAATCAACCATTTGAATACCTGCAGTCGAGAGTGGCGTGTGGGATCATGTCACCTGGGCAGAGCTTCTACTTGGACGCAGGACCTCTGAATGCACCAGGATGCGAACGCAGTGATCAATCTTCTCCGAATCAGCAGTCTCGAATACAGATTGTACCAGTCGAGCCGGTGTCGTCTACGACAGCAGTGTTCACCATGACAGAGTGATGTAGATATGAGTTCTCTGGGCCGCTCCTTGTACTCTGAGCTATGAACCCAGCATGTCTAAAGGGGGCGATGCGGGTCGGAAAATCTTTCATCCTCTCCGGACCCGAATCCACCGAGCGCGCTCAACAAACACCGCACAACTACTCCTTACGAAACAATATGTACGCGTGTGCGTGTACCCGCACCAAATCATACAAAGCTTCTAGCATCATCATCGAATTGTCCATGCCTGAAACCTTAGCTGATAACTGTGTCGTTGATCATCCCACAATAGCGAAATTTGGTGGATCTCAACATGCCGCGTTTGAACACGCGGTGGGCAGTCCTTTCTCCCCCTTCACATGCACACGCAACGCAGTCTGAACGAGATTGTTGTTACAAGATCCCTGCAACCAAGGTTATCCCCTCCTGTACTTGTCAGGAGGGCTAGGAGTGATAACCTTCCGGATCTACATCCGTACGAGCAGCATGTGTACAATACTGACTGCGAGCAATATTGCTGCATTTGTTGGATTATCGCCGCTTCGTGAAGGTCCCCGGTCGACGCCACCCTATCTTTGCCACACGAAGGCAATACGGGCATTCCTTTTCTGTCAATGATAGCATTTGGCAAGTTTTACCTCTGCAGCCTTTGCAGACCGGTGACAAAAGCCCCGACAAAACCTTTGGTTTCTTTCGCCTCAGCCCTGCATAGATAAGTGGAAAAGCTTGTCCCATTCGTGGATCCATCCCTGAATATAGCGCTCTCTCCCTGGAGAGGTCAGCCTTGTTCGCCTCCCGTGTCTTTGTTACCGTATGCATACTCGCTGCCTCTGGATCTGTCTCGGCCATACATGACGTTTCAGCTATCCACAATACCTGATGGCGCAACGCTATTTGCATTGCAAACTGGGAATGGTAAATTATGCCCTCAGCCATCGCATCAAGAGGCGCTCCCGCCTACCAAGTCACCCCTGGAGATCACACACACACACGCCAGTGGTTATCCGAGTACCTGTACGGATATGGAACAGGGCAATCAGAGCAACCTTTTTCTCAATCGAGACCTCCGGCTGGACCGCTTCCAGTGTGGCGAAGATAGTGGGCGTCGATTGTGACTTGAGAGATTCGTGTGAAAAGGAAACCGCTTTCCGTGTACACTTACTTCCACCTGGATTGTCTTTACTCCCTCATTGTCGAGGTCGCATTGATTCCCAAAGGCTTTTGACGTTGATGGCAGCGAAATGCTTCCGGAAAAGTTTCAGTGGAAAGGCTCGCAGTCCCCCCAGAGCATGACCATACGGAGTGGCATAAAAATCGTAGTTGCTGCACTCATCTGCCTCCTCGTCCTAAACCATTCAACCTTCATCCCAGAATCATCGAAATGGCAGGACGTCAGCAGCAGAATCAGCGATCCTTTCAGTCACAGTGAGCCCGTCGACAGCTCTGCTCGGGCCCTCGAGGAATTGCCAGAGTCGGCAGCCTACCCTGGCGGCTCCCATCAATACATACCCAACATAGTTCATTACGTCCAACTTCTCCCACACACCAAACCCCAGATCAGATTCAGTTTCAAACAATTTCTCGCCATCTACGGCGCGTCCGTCCACCTCAATCCCGACAAAATCTACATCCACACCAACGTCAACGCAAGCACGATTGCCCGTCTCCAGTCCCCCCACGAGCCGAAAGATTGGTGGACCAAGGCTGTGCTCGCCATTCCACACCTCCAATTCAACTATGTTACATACCCCGAGGTCGCTGCAGTAAGCGGTGTCGAAATTAAGCGCATCGAACACAAGTCCGACTTTGTGCGCATGGAGCAGTTGTACGAAAAGGGCGGGGTCTACATGGACACAGACGTCCACCCACTGCGCGACTTCAAGGATCTCCGCGAATCTGGCTTCGGCAACGTCGTCGGCCGCGAGATCCACTACCAGGTCAACAACGGCGTGTTCATGTGCCGACCCAGAACGGCCCTGCTGGACATCTGGATGCGCGAAGCCCACCGCATCTACGACGGCGGCTGGACGACGGCGAGCTGCAAACTCCTGACCGCCATCGCCGAACGTCTGATGGGAGCGCCGCGTGAAGTCTTGATCATGGACCGCGTCGCCTTCAACCCCGTGAGCTGGTACAAGAATGACAAGACCGAGATGTACTCTCCGCATCTCAACGCCGAGGCCTCGACCTCGGATTACACTGAAGTTCCGGAGTCGGCCGTCACGGATCCCTATGCACGCTGGAAGCAAGGCAAGACCGCGGCAGACTGGCAACTGGACTTGTCGACGTCGTATGCCGTCCACGCGACCAAGGAGGGGCCCCTTGTTGAGAACTTTGACAATGACTTTTCCCCCAAGTACGTCTTTGAGAGGCAGAGTAGCTTTGCCAGGGCCATCTGGCCGACTGCTAAATTGGCCAAGGACGCCGGTTGGATTCTCGATGAGCATTTGCAGTAAGTAGATCCCTGGGGTGTTTGATATTTGTGCACGAAGGGTATGGAAAATGGCAGGGCTTAGTTTTTGGGTCTCCATGGTGCTTTTTCCGGTGTTGCTGGGCCTTTCTTCAAATGTCAACGTCAATGGTTATTGGAGTTGGTGGTATGATATCACAAATCTGGTGTACTCCTTGAGGCATAACGGTCACATTTTAAAACCATTCTAATCCGAGTTTGTGTGCCTTTTGAAGAACAATCATGTGAATTCATATTAATCGTAAAATGTAGCCGTGATCTGGCCCTCCTTGCTACATTTCGCCGCCCTGATAGACCGGATCTACAGACAAAAGAATATAGAATATACATCGTATTTTAGATGATATAGATATAACGGTGGACAAGAAGGTACGGGTAGGAGGTTCTCGCCTTTCAGCGCCTCGAAACTTGAGCATAAGCATACGCTCCTCCCAACGCCAACACTACACCCACGACCTCAACAAAGGTCAACTGTTTACCAGTCGACAGCCAGCTGAGTCCGAGGATGAGGATCGTCTTGACCTGAGAAACGACATTGAACGTCAACGGCGACGTGCGTCCAATGATGAAGAACTGGGACAGATTGAGCACACTCGCAACGACGCCCGACATGAAGAGCGCGTAGAGCACGTTGGTCGGGATCGTGCCGAAGTCAGGCACCGTGTCGACGAACGGGGCGACGGCCAGCAACAGCAAGACGGACACGGGAGCCTGGTTCAGCAGAAGCTGGGGCGGCGAGACTTTGAGGTCCTCGATCTTCTTGCCGATCCACACCTGGTACAGGGCCGTGACGGTGAAGGCGGCCGTGGCGACGAGCGTGCCCAGCAAGTTCGTCTGGAAGCTCTTGGACGTGACGAGGCCGACGCCCGCGCACGAAGCGATGACGGCGGCCAGGGCAGACGACGAGATGTACTTGCGGAACAGGACAAAGTTCAGCGCCACCACGGTCGGTGTGGTCATGATCTTGGCCAGCTGGTAAAAGTCCACGTCGTTCAGGGCCAAGGAGAGGTTGCCCAGCAGCAAGAAGCCGGCGAAGAAGATGCATATAGGCAGAACCTGGCGGACGGGGATGCGGACCGCCTCAAAGGCATGGCAGGGCCGGCATGTCGAGAGGTAGAGTACTATCGTCGTCGCCGTAAAGTGCCATATCGCCACGGAGATTTGGCACTCGCGAAGTTGAGGGTCGGAGAAGACGCTGCAGTGAGACCACAGGGTTAGTTTGACGATCAGATGTCGTGTGCGTACACACCAGGGCGGCGGCGGGGAAGGGAGCGTACGTCTTGTTCAAAAACACTATGAGCACGGTGCTGAGGACGTTGAGGCCCATCCATAGCAGGTCGACGAAGTGCTGTACCCCAGACCGTTTGGGCGAGGCGGGTCTGACGTCGTGACGTGGCATGTCCGCCCTATCTTCTGAGTCCGAGCTCTCGCCCTTTTCCATGTCGAAATCAAGCAGACTCGATGAGTCGCTTCCTTCTTCATCACCGAGTGGTGATTTGACATCTGGTAGAGAGAGAGGTGTTAGTCTGGAGGCCATGGCGCTAAGATTCTACAGCGCTCACCTATTTTGGTGACATCGGCGTAACCCATCTTCGTCTTCTCCATGGACGAGCGAGGCAGGAGGAAAGATACCATCTTGCCGGCCTTGTTCCCCAGCGAGGACTCGTCGAGCTTGAGGGTGGCCATGCCGTTTTCTTAAAACAGGAACAACGTGAAGTAGATCCCAATATACGCGCTGCTAAGTCGAGCAACAAGGAACAAAATATCCTTGGTCCCGAAGGAGACGGTAGAAGAAAAGATGCCGGTTGAAAACTGGGCAGGCAGCGTTCGCCTCAGCTTCTGGGCCAGATGCGAAGGGTACGGGGACGGGGTATACCAATCAATACTCGGACAATGGCAACGTACAAAGTACTTCTGGTCTGAGTTCGGAAGACAATGGTCGTGGTTCAGCAAGCCACATTATTGTTCGTACGGGAGCCGGGGCTTGCTTTCCTCGTGCAGCACGACTGATCACTTATTGGGAATCTGGCTGAGGTGGAAATTACCATTTCGTATACTCGGCGTCGGTCGATGTGTGTCTCGATCCTCGTCGTCTCTGAGCCTTGGGCTTCCGATCAACGAAAAGTATCGACGGCGAACCCAGCACCAACGCCAACGCCAGGGCCGAACCAGAAGCAGGAGAGCAAGACACATGCTGTACGATACCAGGTTGCCAGGGGTGGATCCTTGCCGGTCCTCTGCGGTATTCCCTTCGCCTTTGCCGGGGCCGTCGAGACCAATTCGGGACCCTTGTCGCTCAAGTTCATCCTCAAATCTTAGTGTGTCACGCTTATCGATGGTCAACCTTTTAAGCCTCCGGACCTGCAGCAAGCGCGCTAACCGCATCAGGGTCGTGTTGTTTACCGCGTACGAATACAGATCCCCGGTACAGGCTCGAGACGTCGCCGCTTCTATGTCCCTGTCCCAGTTGCGCTGTGGGACACATTCTTCCAGGGAGTGTATAGCAGCAGTATTGCATTGTGTCACTGATGTTCATCGGCAGGACCGACACCGTCAAGTACAAGGTCAAATGCTACTGTCCAGTGTCTACCAAAACAAAACGACTTCTGCGGAAAATCTCAAGTCACCACATCTCGTCGAGAAGAGTCGATCCACACACACACACACACACACAAACACACACCCAGAGCGTCTTCGAAAAAGCTTCCATACCACCTGCCGGCGCGCCTCTTGGTGGACGAGAATCAATATGTGGAACTTAGATATGATTGTTGCAATCAGGGGTTTCTCCATTCTCGAGCATGCTTTTTGATCAGCTCAGCCTCGACACACGGATGCTGCAATCCATTCGTGTTGGAAAAATAACCTTCCCGTGTGCTTGATTATCTCGTCACTCAACAAGACCTGATATCGGAAGAGCCGTGATGGCTTTTTTGCTGATGGCTGCCTTTTCCCATAGCTGACTTGGTTCCACCAGGTTTTGGCACGGACCTGCAGTGGTGTTAGCGTGCAAAAATGCAGCGCATCGGTCTGTGCGGATCATTTGCACTGAGGTGTGGGGCAGCAGTCGTCTAGATCATCCACACTATTCCACGCCTGGTCTTCCCGTGACAAAGTGGCCAAGCGTCATGAAGCTGATATATTCTTCACTTGCATGGTAGAACTCGAGGTACAGTGAAAGCGCTGACAGCCATTCGCACTTGCACGCGATAGGAGATCCCATCCAAGTCCGTCGGGTGCGCTAGGCACTGCAACTTTCGTTGCTCCGTTCTGTCGATTGTTACACTTCTTGTTGTCAATATCTTTGTCGGCCTTTGGGACATCATGGGCAAGCTCTCCATTGACCGAAGTCCAAGGATGAACTACAACAAGATTGGAGTCGTCTGTGCGACCCTGCTCACGGTAGCGTTCTCTTTGCATTTGCTGCTGGCTCGCACGACCAGTTATCACGCTGTCGCCTCGACTCTCGGCAACAGCCTGCACCTGAGCAATGCCGATGACGACTCCATCGGCGAATTGAACGATGTCTTCAACGAGACAGTTGGATTTCAACAAGTCCGTGTCGTCTCGCTTGCGGAGCGGAGCGACAAGAGAGATGCCATGAGCATGCAACTACGATTCACCAACATCTCATTCGACTTCGTTGACGGTGCTGTCGGTGCGAACGTATCCCCAAAGGTCCTGCCTTACACCATGAAGATCCGAGCAGGAGCGGTAGGATGCTGGCGATCACACCTGAACGTCATGCAAGAGATGGTCAGGCGTCGCATTCGTTCGACCATGATCTTTGAAGACGACTCAGACTGGGACGTCGGCTTCAAGTCTCAGATGCTCCAAGTGGCACGGGGTACTCGATGGTTGCTCAACCAAACCGACGAATCACAGACACACTCGCCCTACGGCGACGGCTGGGACGTAATTTGGCTTGGACATTGTGGCGCGAGCCCTGATCCAAAGGACAAGCGACGTTGGGTCATTCCCCAGGACCCGACTGTGCTGCCGCCTCGCAAACGCTGGTCACTGTTCGGGTTCAACCAAGCCGACATGAGCCCATGGCAACCCGCGGACAACCAAACACGCATTCTCTACGTGCCCGTCAGCGGCGTATGTTCGGCAGGATGGGCGATATCACTGGCAGGCGCAGAAAAGATACTGTACTACCAGAGCATGATCCCCTTTGGAAAACCCGTCGACGAAGGAGTGGGTGCAATGTGCAAAGACAAGGCTTTGGGATTGAGGTGCATTGCTCCCTGGCCACAAATCATCGGCATATCAAAACCGGCAGGACCCAAGTCGCGAGGCAGCGACATTATGGACTTTAAGCCGACCGACGTGCGGGAAAAGCCGACTTCTCATGGCGTCATGTTTTCTACGCGGCTGAACATTGAAAGGCTCATTGCTAGAGAAGCGACTTTTGAGACTCAGTACCCCGACTATACGGGCCAATTCATGACCCTCGAACAGATAGGTGATGCTGTAGGCCACGGGGAAATCTTGCCGTCCTAGCAGAGCTACGAGACGCCGTCACACGGCCGGTAATGAAATGTAATACTAGACTAATTGACTACACTCGATCTTGTACATGCGACCCAGACTGTGGAAGGTTGGAAACATGTGCCGAGAACAACCCCCATCTTGCCTTTGTATCAAATTTCAACTCTAATTGTTCCTGTGTGCGTTGGGAAGTTTCCAGTAGACGCGGTCACGCCCGACCATTAGTTCTGGACCGTTGTGAAGCCGGTGAAACTCAAGAATCATGGCTGTATGGCGCGTTGGTGGCGTCAATAAGTCGCGATCCGTACGTGAAAACCAAGATGCCGGAAGGGGGCTAGGCTTTTACCATCTTGTGGGATCCTCGTGAGATGGGGGAGATTACCTAGCTGAGCGGTACAGCGGAGGGCCAGGCAGAGCAGAGCAGAGCAGCTTTGTTCTAGCAGGTTTCTCAACGGGCATGCATACCCGGTATCGCAGCTGGCTAGGCGAAAATAGACGTGAACCCATGTGCGTTGAGATTCAGATGGGATCCAAGACATGTCAACCATGTTCCACGAAGGTGAACCCCAGTGAACAAAGGTGGGCGTTTTGGGGATTTGACGTTGGGGCGAATTTCCAGGTTTCCAGTTTTACGCAGCATTGGCGAGGGAAAGAGGGTGATCCGTCAAGGTAGAAGAATCCTGGACGCCGTACGCTTCCACTGTACTGAACAGGGTACGTACATACAGCAAAGTCTAGAGTGAGGATAAAATAGTGGGGTCTGTACACGAATCCCACTGTTGTATGACTTTCTCCCTATCCGTACATATTGTACGGACCACGGTACTCCGTACCAATACAATACCTTGTACCGTACCCGGATCCACAGCTCCGGACCCCCCTGCAACATCCATGCATCCGCTCCCATTCTAGCGTGGACGTCGTTCAATGGGCCCCATGCCCGGGTTCTGGGTTGATCCATGGATTTGGTGCGCCAGGATCAACCTCTCCCGCCGTCGCCTAACGGAGGGCTTTCTTATCACCAGCTGAACCAAAACATGCTCTCGACAGTTTGGACAATTTGTGTATTGTTGAGACGCGACCGGGGGGGTCTGGACGATCCTGAGAATCCAATTTGGAGGTCTTGCATCTACACTTCCCGTGGCGTCATGGATCGCTTGATTACTACCCCTTCCATACCGATAGTGTGCTTGGTTCTATCTTTTTCTTGTCTTGTTGTTGTATTGTACTCGCCTCCGCCTGGGAAGGATTTCTCCGGAATCCAGAACGCAGAGCCCGCCCCCCGATCCCTTGGTACTCGTATTGTTGTACTGCTGCGAGGAAAAGGAGTCTCCGTTCCTCGAGTGCACCTGTGGTCGAAACTCAGTGTCCCTTGCCGGGGTAGTTCCTCTTGGGCTTTAAGGACCTTCTTTCGATACTCCATACTCCGTATCCCCCTCCCATAAACCCAACCATCACCAGACCCTTTGTACGCGGCCTTTCATAACTCCCATTGTGAACGTCTCTGGCACGGCCATAGTCTGCAGGCTTGTATCCATCTCCACCACCAACAACAACATCAGATCACACAAAGCGAGTGGTGGCCGACCAGCCAGCACCATGGGGTATACTGAAACGGGTCGCCCGCAGTGGTCGACGACGGCCGTGGGCAAGAAAAATGTCGTCCTGGCCGCTATCCTCCTCACCCTCTTTTGTGTCTTCTTCACCTTCCGCAACCAGAGTCCTCCGTCGTCCGGCACGGTGTCTTCGTCCCGAACGTCGACGTCCACTTTCAGTCTAGGCGGCAAGAAGGACAACTTGGGAGATATCTACAATGACACACTCGGCGTGCGTATACCCCGATCCCTTCATTCCATAGATGGATTGCTCGCGCAGTCGCCGGTTTCTCTCGGACTAGATACTGACGCAGTAGCACAGTTCCAAAAGGTGTATGCCATCAACCTGCCCGAGCGGACAGATAAGAAGGACAACATGCGTCTCCAGGCCAAGGCCACCAACTTTAGCATCGAGATCGTGGATGGAGTCATTGGATCCAAGGTCTCATACAAGGCCATTCCATATGTGAGTACCAGAGAAGGTCCCGGGCGAGTGGTGGTGACGGTTGTGGTTGACCCTTCCTCTCCTTGCCAGACTTTCAAGCAAAACAACGGAACCATTGGCTGTTGGCGAGCTCATCTCAACGTTCTGCAGAAGTAAGTCAACCGCCCTCCCTGGACAGAGGTTTTTGTCGTATGTGCCGAGACTAACTCTCACACCAGGATGATTGAGGAAAACATCCAGAGCGCCTTGATTTTGGAGGATGACGCGGACTGGGACATTGGTCTCAAAGCTCAAATGACCGAGTTGGCCAGAGGATCCCGATGGCTTCTCGAGACGGGCAGCAAGATCCCTCACTCTCCCTACGGCGACGACTGGGACATGCTCTGGGTCGGGCACTGCCACAGCGAACCGTTCAAGGGCGACAACCGACGCTGGGTGATCCCCCACGACCCTACCGTCGCCCCCGAGGGGTCGAGATGGTACTTCAAGGGCCCCAAGATGGACAAGTGGGAAAAGGGGCCCAACGCCGACCCCCAGACCAGGGTCGTGTACCAACAGGGCTTCGGATGGTGCCTGTCGGGCTACGCCGTGTCGCTCCGCGCGGCCCAGCGCATCCTGTGGTACGCCAGCATGATCCCCTTCAACTGGCCCATCGACAGCGGCATGGGGAACCTGTGTGGGCAGAAGGAGTTCCACGATTTCCAGTGCATCGCGCCCTTCCCGAGATTCATCGGCAAATCTACCCCGGCGGGAAGCAACGCCCTGGGGAGCGACATCAACACCAAGCCCAAGGAGGAGAAGATCCAGGAAAAGTCCGAGTCGGAGAACGTCATGTTTTCGGTCCGCCAGAACATGCAGCGCATCTTGGACGGCCAGACCACGTTCAAGAGTTACTTCAAGAACCCGGCGGGTGACATGCTCACGCTGGAACAGATCTCGGCTGCAAGGGGGCATCCGGAGCATGTCGACGAAGAGGTGAAGAAGGAGACGAAGGAGTAAGGCAAACCCAAGGCATCCTCACTACTCTGTCAATGATCATGTGCGATTTGAATCTCTGAGCCGGACTTTCCATCTTTTGCGTTCCTTGATGGCGATGCCTTTAAGCACGAACGAGCTCCGTCTCCCGGCGTGGGAACGGTGCCGCCGCCACCGTTTTCAGAAACGGTCGGATGGCATCAAGTTGCACCAACGAACATCGTCGACCGGCTGGTCACCTTGGGCTTCTTCGAGGTACCAAACGCCGAGTTATTTCGTGAAAGGAGGAGTCCTGGTGTTGTGGTGTCAGGACGTTGGGATGACCCGCGGCGGCAATGCGGTACTACTTACTGTATGGCCTCCTCAATCCTGGCCGAGGCTTTTCTAGAAGGGTGGTGTTTCGGAGTAAACTTGACCTACTACCATCTTCCCGGCGATACTTGCAAGTCGAACTGTTGTTAACATTACCAGTATTTAACGAATATTCAGATAGAAGATGAATTTTACCACATGTACCATGTACCATGTACTTTCTGTCACCGATCGTCATCATCATCTACCACGCATGTATCAAGTCATCCGCTACATCAGCGAGATCTGTCAGTAGCCATCGACACGAGGGGATGACGGGAGCAATCGCAGACACTGGAACACAGAACTAGAACTAGAACCGCACAGCACAGCATAGCACAGCCATGTTGAGTTTTCGGACATACGAATAGGCTGTATATAGTGTGCTATGTTCCAATTCAGAGGGTGTCCTGCCGCCGCCATTTCAGCCAAAAAAAAAAAAACTCCGTAAGCAAGACCACTTTCTCTAAGTCACCGATTTTTAAACGCCTCGCTGAACCTTATAAGTAATGAACTATTCATACAAGAAGTCGAGGTCCAGGATGGCACCGATGGCGTAAGTTAGGCTTTCACATCAGCACAGAAGCCCAGGTCCTTCAACATGTCGCCGGCCAAGACATCAATGGCACCGGATCTCGTGTCTTCGATGCCAAAGGAGATGAACAGGGGGTCATCGATGAAGCCTTGATACCGCTGTTCTGGGTTCTTCCAGCTCATGCTCGTCACGTAGAAGAGATCCGTGTGGCCGTCGGGAGCCCAGTCGCCTTTGATGACCGACTCGCTCTCGTTGGTGTACAATGGCTTTCCCCAGATCCAGAGAGGTTTCTGGGAAATGGCATGGACCTCGAACGGCGAGTTCCGCTTGAACAGCATGACGTGGGGATAGTACTGGGCGTGCCAGTCGTAGAACGTCTGATAATGGAAGAGGGTCATGATGAAGGTGTTCTCGTCGCTGGGCGAGCACTTGGGATCCGAGCGCTTGCATAGCGTGATCGCCAGAGAATTCGTCGTCTGATGCACCTTCTCGTGCTTGGTTCTGGGGAAGGGCATGAACTGAGCCATGCAGGCATCATCGTTCTTCTTGGCGTGGACGGACAAGTCTGCGCCGACGGACCCGTCCATGGACAGCTGGGAGAAGGTCCTGTTGGGGAAGATGTCGTGATGAACGTAGAACTGGTTCTGGGCGTCCCAGAAAACGAACCAGTTCTTCTGGACGTCGTTGACGGGCGGTGGCCGTGCCAGCTCGGTTCCGTTGGCGAAGGCATCGGAAGCCCTGGGTTCGGCGTCGAAGTCGTCGACCAGCGTGCGCAGGTCTTGGAGGTACAGACCCAGACAGTTGCGCGTGCCCAGGGAGCCGTACATGATGTAAGGACCTTCCGGCCCGTAGAAGACGCGGGCATCCCGTGGGCCTTTGCGGAAGTTGAAGAAGGCGAGATCGCCCTTGCACTGGCCCCTGACCGGCCTGATGGGTAGAGGCTTGGGCGTGCTCAGGCAAGTGAGCGTGCCGTCAATGAAGGCGGCATTGCAAACGAGCTCGGCGCTGTCGGTGACTTCATCAGACACCTGGACTTGCAGCGCGGCGACGACGTAAAGATCTGGCTGTGTCGGATGCGGAAGGATGTTGGGATTGTACGCTCGGTCATCGAGCCAGTCTATCTTGAACCACTTGCCGTCAGGCGTCGACAGCGAGCTGATCTTCCGGTGCACCGAAGAGTTGTACAGACCAGAGTCATCCCGATCATTCCCACGATCAAAGGAGGGAAGCGAGATGTTGGCCAGGATCTCCCGATAGTCGTAGTGAACGTATATCGAACAGACCAGTACCACCACCAAACAGGCGAAAATGATTCTTGCCGGGAGCTTGAGAGCCATCCTTGGTGTGGTGATGAGATGATCACTCCGAGCAAAGTTGAAGCCCACGAGATAACGAAAGACGACACACACTGGAGTACGGAGTAGGCTTGGAACTGGAAGTGGGATTTTTCTGGCCGGGATGCGATAAGGAGTTGGTCGAACTACACTAGTCGAAGAGACACCATGTAAGATCTCCGGAACCAATCTTGCTCGGTTGATTGGGGGTTGTTCCTGGCCCGAAATGAATGGCCCCGGCAGTCTCTTGATACCCGCAACCCCCCGAGCCCCATGCCTAGAACGTCGACTTAGGGGGGGTCACCATTACCTGGAACCAATTTGGGCCGGTGAGGCTTAGGGGCCACAGGCATTATCGAGCGAGCAGCAATCTTCGCCGAGGGGTATATTTCGCAATTCCAAGAAAGCCTGCATGTCCGGTTCCTTGCCCCTATTGCCATGCAGGTTTCACCTTGTGCACCAGTGATCACGTTGATTAGTGTTGCCAGCAGGCGACGATACAGACTACACGATGCAATGATACGGAATACAATCAAGACACTCCTGGTTTTCAGCTCAGCCACGTGGGATCTTGATGAGGCTCGCCCTGGCTACTATTGTTAAATACACACAGGTGGAGGCAGCTAATGTCAGGGGCAAAATGCAAGTCCGGAGCAAGCCTGCATTCTCTAACGTGCTAGACCAGGGCCTCCCTTGCCGATTTGTTTCTGGGGGCGCTAATCGGGCACACAAGTACTGTACAATAAGATAATGATAAGACTCGCTCGGCCTCTCGCGTCAGGGCTAGTGAGGCACCTCTGGATTCGCGTAAGCGAGATCAATAACCACACGGAGTGCTTTCTTAGTCAGGAACCGTCCAGTATCACAAAGCCAACACCCGCCAATCTAGATCTGGCGAACGTCCACTTCTGTATGGACGCAGTGTTGGAGAGCAAATCAGATATTGGAGCATGATTGGCATGCCACAAGAGAGAGCACTGTGTGACTAGTCGTACCTAGGTAGATATGGGAGTAGGTGAGTACAAGCACCGAAGCAAAGAAATGATACGTCACCTCCCGTTCTTGTGACAACCGAGGTGCCGGCATGAAGAATTGAACCAATGTCTCTTGTTCGGGTAAATCGCAGACCTGTGGTCCTCGCTTCTGCAGCCTGTCATCGAGCTGCGAGGGCAATGGTTTCGCCCAAAGATGTAAGACGAGCCATTAGGGAGAGGAGACCTGTGAAGACCGAGCAAAGCATTGTATTGACCAAGTCAGTGCAAGCGGCTTGTCGCGAAGCAATCGATAAGAGCTGGTCGACTACTTGTATCTGCACATGCATGCAGGCATTAGGTTCACGGTATCCGCAATGGCTACCATCAACAACATGCATGAGCTGTTGGCAGAAGCGAACTCTCTCTTCACCATCGCCTTGGCCGGATGTCTCACCTCCGAATCGTCTTCCAACGCCCCGGCTGAAAGGCTGCAGCTATGGTGGTGTGTTTGCAAGCGGACAAGACGAGGTACCACCTCAATGAAGCATTTTGCTCTGCATTAGCGAGCGCCCATATGCTGGTGGTGGTGGTCGGCCAGACTTCAGCTGGAACCCCGTCAAGTGTTCTAGATACAAGCGTTGGGTGAGGTTCACGAACCCGCATCGACTTCATGGGCTGTTTGTCACGCACTCAGGCTGCGCAACCCGACTGGGACTAGCGGCATCCCGAATCACTGCCTGCGCTCGCGCACTCACTCGCGCAGGCCTCAAGACCTCATAGTTGGAGTCCTTTGACTTGGTTATTTCCATCAACATGATCCCTACGATTGAGATCCTGATACTGTTGAATGTTGAACGCAACAAAAAGGCCATGTCATGCTGCTGTACTGTAGTTCTCGTCTTCGGAAGCCAGAAGGCCTGGCGAGGCAATAGGATTCTCGTGGGAGAATCTATCACTGCTTGGGTTTAGAACACCCGTGATATTGGATTGAGAGGGTGGTGATTGGAGCCTATTCGAGACATACACCAAGCCCCATCCGGAAGGAGCTGCTGGATTGGGAAGAAAATTTCACCGAGACCCGGTAAAGCGGAGCAGTTTGGCCGCCTGGGACCAATGGGAGGGCCGAAGTTTAAACATAAAGTCGAAGCTTATAGTAGAGGCGAGCGCAGTACAGAATAGGAGCTCCTCTTTATCCTGTCGTGCCTTTTTCTCTCAGCCCAACATCTCCCGTACTAGTGAAAGGATGCCCGAGACTTGGTGCCCTTGAGCTTCAGCTTGAAGCTCCTCGGGTTCCCGCGCGCCTCAACAACCGTTTACCTTCCTGGTTGTAACACTACCTCGCCTCCCTCCACGAGCAGGGAGCGATTTCCTCCCCGAGTTAGTCGTCGCACGTCTCATCCGTCTCCCAAATGTCGACATTGTCTGTGCACTGAATTGCTTCTTCGCACTGCCTCGTGCTCGTTACCTTGGGCCCTGAGCGGATTCTGGACCCTGTGAAGTTCTCCTTTTTCCCCAGCGCAGAATTTTCCCTTCGTCTCTGAAGATCCACGCACAATCCCGGAGTAGAGGTACTCGTAGATCGAGAAGACTGGCGAGCGATCCTATTCGTCAGTTTGTTGAGCCGGCCCGGCCTAGTCCAGAATATCCCGTTACCTCTGCCACACTTACCACATCCGTACCCATACCCATACCCATACCCAAGCGCATACCCGTCCTCGCTCACGGTCGGCAGTGAGAACTTGTGGTGGCTCCCGACGTCATGAACGCCCTGACCTTCTCAAGGCCAGCTGAAAACGTGGGAACCAGGTTGCTACAGCACAGACATTGTCGGTGGGAACTTCCATTCTCTCACTCTCATGTCGACCCGTCGACTCCCCGAGGGCCACGCAAGGGCTACCCAGGATTTGGGAAAGCCGAGAGCAGGTCCGCAACGCAGGGAGAATTTCCAACCTCTATTATCGTCTCGCTCGTGATGCGCAGGTATCAAGGATCCTGGCCACCAAGCACGCCTCTTTTGTATTCTGGATATTGTGCCTTATCATCAACCACTCATTGGCCGGTGCTGCATCTCTGTTTCGCATCGCCTCCATCCTAGGCCAAGGTAAGTTCCCTGACAGGTTGCCCTGGCCTGGGCTGGCCTGGTCGGTAGGGGTCGAGGGCGCCACAAAAGCCAAGAACGTGATCTGGACGATGTCGGCCGGCGCGGGCTTCGTTCGACTCCTGCGCGGCTCGACGGTTCCTGTCGACACTGAGCACAGATTTGTCGATCCTTGCAGACTCATGCAGCCAGCCGCAGCCACCAGTCTGATGGTACCATGGGCAACTCAAAAACTTGCACCATGCCACTTTGATCCACGGCGTCGACAGAACCCATAGCGCCCTGCCGTCCTGGTCGTGCCTGAGCCGCTGGCATGGACATTGACGCCAACTCTCCGAAGTTTGTGCTCTTCCGCATTGTCATCGGGTCCACAAGAACACCAGTGTTCGGCCGCAGGACCTCGCCTTTTGAACATTGGCAACCCCAGATGAACGTCACGACGAACACGGGCACAGCTCTTCTTCAGCTCGCGAGCTTGTAACGCTGAATCTACCTGACCGCACATGCCCTCGCAGCATGACAACGAACGCAAAGCCGACGAACAGTCGTGTCGGCACACTGGCAAAGACAGCCTGTGTTGCATGTCGACGTCTCAAGGTAGGTAACACGTCATGCTCGTCTCGTACGGTTCTCATATACCTCCAGATGAAATGCGTGGGCGCAGACAACCCCCCCTGTGCCAGGTGTGCCAAAGTTGGACGAAAATGTGTTGTACCACCCACGATCCCCCATACACAATCCATGAGATCGTACAGCTCGGCCGACAATATGGCTGGTCTGGCCAACGTTGATAATCCCAGACCAGTGGCATATCCTCTGACTCCCATCGTCGACACACGCCATGACCCCGACCCTGCCATGCAATGGGGCCAGGGCCACAACTACTCCAGGATGATGGCGCAAAACCTGTCGACAACACAGCCCGGCGTCGTCATGGAACTGCCTTTGATGCCTCTGCAATCGACCAAGCAGCAATGGGTCGAGCCCCAACGGCCTGGAGTGCCAACGTTGCCCCAGAGCTACAGCTACGGCTCGCTGGCATCATTAGACGTTGGGAACGTTCCGTACGCCGAACCTCAACTGGCTTCCAGCGACGTCAACATCTCCAGTGTCAGCATGCCGGCAACGCCACTCCCGCGAAACCGTACAGTCTCCAGTTCTCCGCTCACCCAGAAGCTACCGAGCAACGAAGAATTGTCCCATCTCTGTAAATTGTAAGTTGGCCCCCATTCTGTCCGACACCGGCATCAGCCATGCTAACAGTCCCAGTTTCATCATGAATTTGCTGGTGCACATCCCGATCCTGACCGAGGCGGACGTCGGGGACTTTGACGACATGATCAAGCACAACAAGAGGCAACTGGCGTACAGCATGGCCTACGTCGCCGCTCGCTTTGTGCCTGGATGCCAGTCGATTCGCGCCATGCTGGTCCCGGAGCTCCTGTCCATGCTGAGAATCCGATTTGACCCATCTGGTCGGGACGACGCGGAGTGCTGGATGCTGCTTCAAGCCTTTGCTGTTCTGTGCACCTGGGCCACGCCGCACAACATGCATGTCCACGCAGGCGGCGAGGATTGGGAGCTGGAGCTCAGGCAGGACGTCCTGAGAGCGTCTCTCGAAATGATGGCAATGCGGTGTGCGGTCCACAGGTCCGGCGAGGAGGTTATACGTCTCCTCAAGCGGGAAGTCAGGAGTGACGTTGCTCAATTGCTCGTGTTTCGAAGGTACTGCTATTGGTTGTGGATGTTTAGCACGGCCCAGTTTCAGTCGTTGCTGCTTCGGACGCCTCCGACCATACGGGAAGACGCTACCATCAGATGGGCAAATCAACATCTCGAGCAGTACGCGAATGATGAATGTGTTCGCCGTATCCTGGCAGACGTCAGTCTGGGTCTACTCTGGAACACCAGCGGTCTCAGTGACCGGTCGCTAGGGGAGTGGTGGTGCTCAGTACCAATCGAAACAGACGTAAATTCAGCGCTAGCCGTACTGACCAGCCTGGACGACGGCCTCAATCAATGGCGCCGACGATGGGTCCGGCAGAATCAGCATCAACATCAACACAGCAGTGACTTTGCATCGGACCCAGCCCGGAGCAGCTGTATTGATCTCTACCAACGCTTCACGCGGTTTTGCATAAGCACGCACGCCAACAAGCTGTTTCAGTCTTCGACCACGGCAGAAAACCTCCCGCTGTCGGTTGTGAGCCTCGTTACCCAGTCGGTAGAGAGGGCCTCAACCGTCTGCCACCTCTTCCTGGAGCTAACACCCCTGGTCAAATCGTCTATCCGCTTCGCACCGGAGTCCACCTTTGCCATTGTAGCCTTCGCCTGTGAGTGGGTCATTCGAGCAAAGGGCTACTTCCCCGGCTTGGAGTGCGTTAGGCACCAGGACCTGAACGTCGTTCGCGGGGTTGCGGAGCTCATGATCGACCTAGGCGTCGACAACAAACACAGCGCTAGGATCGTCGGCGAGAGCGTCCTGGGGAAATTACATGTCGCCATGAAGCCCGAGTCGCGCTCGTCTCCTTGGAACTCGACTCACCCCGACCCGCCTTGGGCTACTCCCAACTCAAACGTTGGCTCGAGGACTTTGATTGAGTCAGTCACCGCAATGGATGGGATTTGGCCCCTCCGAAGTGCGTCCGTTCAGCGGCCACAGCCAAACGGAACAAACCTGGGCCTAGCTATATCTTCGGCCGAAGGCCACGACGTGTTTCCCAGCTACCCTCCAGGCACGGAGTACTTCCAATACGACCCTTCATGGTCCATATGATCACGTGGGGCTATCTTCTAGAATCACGGTTCTGGATGACGCTTAATCTGTGGCGAGAATGCCGAGACACGAGACGGTGGCTTACAGCACCAGCGTCAATGGTGTTGATAACAACCCAAGATGCCTTGAATCCGGATCACCGCGCAAACTACCATGCGGGCCGGCTTCACGAGTGCTAGCGACGACCTCCGTCATTGCTGGAGGTAGTGACTACAGCCTCGCCGAGAGAAGTGCACTTGAATGCACCAGTCCACCCGACACGATGGCCACCCAGGTAGGCACTGTGGTGACCCCTCAGCCTTAGGCTTCGTGCAGGCTATTCGAAGTTTCAGCGGTCTATCCTTCTTGCAAATTTCAAGGCCCTTCTTGCGACACAACGAGGGATTTTCCAGGGCCCATTGGGTGATCACCAAGCACCGCACAATCGGTGCTTAACGGTGCTTTGACCTGTAAACAAGGGTTCAGCTGTGAGCCGTGGGAAAGTACGAGTGCACGGTCAGTGTCGATACGTCTCGTTCTCAGCGCTCTCACCTTCTCGACTGGTCATGTTTGACGGCGTTGAAGTCCGCTCGGTAGTGTCTGCGTAATCAATGGAAATAATCGGGTTTAGTCGGGTCGATCGCGATCACTCGCTTAACCGCACGGGTCGCTTGATCTATCGATCTTGCGATCTGTTCCCACAGAGGGGACGGGGCCCCAAAATGAAGAACCTGCAAGACGACCACATCATCGCTGAAGCGATTTCCCTTCGACGATGAGCTCGGTTGAGGTACGTGTTTTCGTTTACCACCGAGCCGACCTTCATGCGAGCAGGTTCGGCCGTAGAGTTTTTCTCCCAGGGTTTGCCCCTTGCGGTGTTAGTGACCCTTTCGTGGAAAGGATTTTCGAGTCCCTGGGAGTCGCAAGCGCAAATTTCTCCCTCGTAGGATGCATGCTCCACTATAGGGTGTTACCCCCCGGACGAATGATCCCCTTTAGGTTTGGCTTCCTGGTTCCTGAACCACTGTGCCGGTCATTCAGTGAGAGGGCGCGAAATCGGCGGGGTGGATAGCGGGACAGAGGTGAGGGGCATAAAGTAGCGAGCTGCCGAGGCTGTGATTCAGTCGCCAGGCGTAGTCGCGGTGGTATGAAGTATAACGATGCACGGACTCTGTGAGCTAGTATCGAAGGTCTGTGTGTCCATGGTGTGTCCATGGTGGGCACTTGCAGCTGTCATGGCATTGATGGTGTGTGGCCCGGGTGGACTTCCAGCGTCAGTGCGTTCGCGCGATGTTGATCGCCCACGTGGTATTTGTACTTGTATTTCGACTTGGGTGACGGCGACGGTGGTGGGTGGTGGGTGGGGGGTGGTGTCGGTTTTGTGGTTGCTCCGTGCGTGAGTTGGTGCCGTGAATTTGGGACGACTTATTTTCTCCCTGAGAAAACATAGTAGGACATCTAGCTCCCGTTGACTAAACTGAAAGTATGTGGAATTCTCTTTTTCTTCCTCTTCACCTTTTTTTGCCTTTTGCTATTGCGCCTCCGGAACCGGGCGTACAGGGGAGCCAGATTGACAGTCGGAGGTGGCTGACAAAGGCCCGGATGAGCGTTCGGAATTGCACCTCAGGAGGGAGATCTTTTGACTTCCGGAGACTATCCAGGTGTGCCCGAGCATGCATCTGACGTGCATTCGCCCGCAAACAAGTACGAACTCGCCTCTGGATGCACACCGTTGCTGCAGACGTGGAGCATATGTTGACGGCCCGACTTTGCATTGTGCTCTCCGTGAGGTCGTCGGAGCAAGAGGTTGAAAAGATTCGCAATCTGTGTGAGTGTGTCCGAGTGAGACATGCTTCGAGGCGAGCGGAGAGGGAGCAGAATGGCGCCTCAACATTTCATGGCCGGTCTCGTTGGGACCGTTTTGTGTCCAACGACGGTGCAATAGCCCGTGGGCTGTTGGCTTGATGGTGATGGTGTGGTACGGTAGACCCAAGTTGTCCGGCAAGGAAGCTCGCTTCCGTCATGGTTGTGTCTGCCCCTTCCTTTTGCCAGTAGTCTTCTGCCGACATTGTCTTCCTTCGCTGGGAAGGCACAATCGCGCATGGATCCCAACCGGTCTCTACCGGACACAGCATGCAGCCGTCGTACCTTCGGTCGCCGAGGTCGTTGCCAGTATCATCCTTCCCATACCGTAACGTGTTGTAAAGCTGTTCGCCCGTCGTGATTCCAATCTCCGTATTGGCAAGATTCGGGACCACTGTCCGACTCTGTCGACCAGCAGACCCATTCCTTACATAGCATCGTGGACTGAGCAAGGTCTCCATCTTGACGTCCGGCCACGAAAGAGCCACGATGAGCCGGGCTCGACTGGTCACTGGGATAAATCATATCTCGGATCTCCGGTAGAGCAACGTCCCGACTTGTTGTGGGTTTTGTCATGACTTGGTCGAGCGCGAGAATTTTCTTCGAGAATTTCGTTGCGATAGTTGTGCGTTCAGAGCCTTGTCAGTCTTGCACCACACGTAGCAGTACCACCTGGCATGAAGAATCAACTCATGGCCGCTCTCGTATTCCGTTTGCTAGACGTGCGTAACAGTCAGCTGTAACATGGTGGCTTTGCATGCTCGCTGGGTCCTTGTATGGCGGTCATCTACAGCCCTGACAGCGGACGACACAATCGCTTCAAACGTTGGGTGCATCGCGGCCGCCGTCCTCTACTTCCGTAAGGTCTTGAATTGCCGTAGAAGTAGTCGATTGAAGGTAGCGTGAACGGGACATCAGTACTCTCGAAGGCTGCGAAGTCGGCGTCTGCCCAAGAAACGCTGAGCCTGAGCGAGAGCGATCCCGTTCGAGATTGATGATAGTCCACGAGACACGACGGGGGCCTATATATCTGTCTCTTGAGGTCGTTGGAGTAAGGCCAATGTCGACGACGACGACACTGCCACTAGAATAGGGGAACGGGGTGCCGAGGGAAGAAAGAAAGGGGGCGAAGTAATTGTGGAACCAGACGACCGGAGGACCGGTCAAGGTACCAAAGTCTGTGGATTTTGAAGAGATGAGATACCCACAAGGATTTGAACACGATACCTCTACAATGCTCTTGGGCGTCGGCAGAGAGGCAGGATCTTGAGCCTTGACGGCCCCCATATTGTCGCGTACTTGTCCACGGTCGAGTGAAACCTCCGGAGCAGGCATGCCACAGCGTATCCCGGAAAATGTCCACCTTGAACATATTGCAATCTTAAGGATCCTCCCCTTCGGTACCAAGACGACGTTACCGACTCGCCGGTACTGACGGCGTCGATCTCCATGGCCGGTGGATGATGGCCATCCCCAGATGTTCCACATGGTCCCTCCGTCCGGCTGCCGAGGCGGTTCGTGAAGCTGCCATACGTCTGAGCGCTGGAGGATGCAAATGCATTGCATGCCGTAATCTGGAAGAGCTTGCGTGGCCTTGTCTTTGTGATCAATGCATGATCCTGAAGTGGTGATATGCCAGAGAGAGAAGCTCAGGCTGTTGTGCCGACGTGTGGATCTAAAACGTGGACAACGTCGGAAACGCGGCCGGTTTCGACTTGACGCGCGCGACGTCATGTTGCATACATCAGCCTTACCTGCATTCAAAGGTCATTGAGTGCTGCCTGCTCTTGATGATCCCATGCGCTTAATCTTGGAGCGCTGGGGTTGTCCGTGAAGGGTTTTCTCGGTGAGTCTGACCAGGGCAAGTGCTTTGGGTCACGGCCATTGGAACACTCTCAAAGACTTCGAAGCGCGAAGAGAGCGGTTTACGACACGACAGAGGGCGCTGGCATGATAGTAGAGCGCGGAGGTCGGAGAAGATTAATTCTCGAATGAAGAATGTCGTCTCAGCTTTTACACGTGAGGCTGAGAACAACATGCACGGACCAACGCGCGCGCAAGACTGCGATGACGCATTGACTAGAGTCGAGGGCTCTCGAACTATCATGGACTCGTTCCCCTGTTCGAGTCCAGTCAAAGGTAAGCACCAGGTATCAACTAGCTTTCGGTGGACCATTTGGTCTCTGAACACCGTAGAATCGATCTTCTGCCCATCGGGCAAAATCCACCCCTGTCCGGTCTATGAATTTCGTCGCAATCTCAGAGCCCCAGAACAGAATGGGCATAAAGCATACTAGCAGTATCAACACTCCGAGACTCTCTGATATCATGCCCCATCCAAGCTTGTCTGTCAATGGAAAGATGACATGTACCAGTCTCTTTCCGATCGTTGACAGCAGCCACGGATGCAGCAAGTAGAGCATGAAAGAAACATCCCCGAGATACTGGATGGGCCGCGACACGAAGAACTTCTGCAAAATCATTGAATATTCGACCAGGAAGATCAACGAGGTGGCGGCGATAACTCTCCAGATACTGCCGGCTTCCATGTTCTTCTGCCAGGCGGCGGGCGTCCGCTCCGCCAGCCAGTCGTACACCCAGACGTCTCCATTCTTCCACATGGTCTCGGGCTGAGAAAGGAGGAAAGTGATTGGCAGGAGGGCGAGGAGAACGCCAATCGCCCGCACAACTCGAGAAACAACATTGGCGCTTCTGGTTTCGTGCTCGTCATGTCTCGGCAATTGCCGCCGGTGATGAATCTCGCAGGCGAGCGTGCCCATGACGAACAGGAAGATGTCCCATTGACCAACGCAAGTCAGGTACGTGAGGCTGGCAATGAGCGCGCCCAAGCGCATCGCACGGCTGGCCTTCGCCACCACCAAGATGAGCACGAAGACACATACCGAGCCCCGGAACTCGACCGGGATCGTCCACATGACGGGTTCAAAGTCCTTGAACGGGCTGTTCATCCAGCGACGGTCGAGGGTCAGGGGGTTCATGCCTGGAACGACGACCTGAACCATCCACCAGATCGTGGATAGAAGGGATTCTGCCCGAGGATCGGTCTTTTTGGGCCGGTACTCAAGGTGGCAGTACTTTATCAAGGCGCCAATGACGACGAAAGCGGCGCACGGGAAGTAGAGTCGGATGCCACGTCGGAAGGTCGAAGACACGAGACAATCGAAGACCTTGGAGTGTTCTCGTGCTCGTGCCAGGAGGAGTGGCTTGTAGCTGATGGCGTATCCACTGACGATGAAGAACACCGACACCATGCCAGGGCCAGAATAGAAGATGCGGAAAATAGGCATTCGTAGGAAGAAGCCACCATGTGTCCATCCTCCTCGGTATATCGCCCACCGGACGTCAATGCCATGACTGAGGAAGACAAAGAATGCCGCGAGGCCTCGAACGCCGTCCAGCCATGATGTTGGATGCAGCTTGCGTTTCCCGTGAGGTGACAGGATAGCTGGTCGCGTGGCCGTCCACAGTTGCTGAAGGAGAGCCAGAAATATTTTTAATATCTTGTTGGTGATCGAGCCGCGGGCAGTGGCCGAGGGCAGTTTCTCTGTAGGCAGTCAGAAATTGCGTCAAGGGCTCAGCTTCAACATTCAACACTCACTCTCGTTCGACAGCAGACCAGACTCTACCTCGTCTGTGTCAGAGTCATGGGGAAGAGGCACGTATTGAGCCGTAGATCCTTCGGCCCAGCGAGCGAGGTCGCTCCAGTGGGGCATCTGCATATCGTCCGCTGATCGGGAATCCGAGAGCCGTGGCAAGTTCCCACTCACGAGCAAGACTCCCAAACGGCCAGAGAGACTACAGTGATGGCAAAGATGCGGTCTTTGAAGCTTCGCGAGGTGCTCTGGAAGATCTCGAAGTCCCAGACCAGGGGCTTGGGACTAGGCTGCAGGGCTAGTCTTGTAGTAATGCTCCCCGTACTCGTGCTTCTCTGGGTACCACATTTCAGGGATGGGACCATCCGAACAAAAAGGGCCGACAATCATGACCTTTGACCAGACTGAGACAGTTCGTTTGAAGGCCGGTTGGACGCTCTCGAAACGGACAATAGGCTTAGTCGTCGCCAATCTCTTGCAGGTGCAACTGTGCTCTGGCCCGCACCAAGCCAGGTGTTATTTGTTCTGGATCGGTGCTCGTAACATACCGCGAGATTAGTAGTGATTCTAGTGCAAGACTACTGCGGTAGGCATCTCGTGTCCGGTAGGACGTATTGTGGAACATCCTTGTCGTCCGTGCCGGAACACAAGACAAGAATCGTACTCAGCACTGGTGCCACTTGTTGTTCAGCCAAACACATTTCGTGCCTGCACCTGTCCCAAGACCGCATGAAGTATCGTTGCGTGCGTCGCATCGAGACATCTGCAGGCCAGTTGGTGATCTGCGCCGCAATCACATACCCGTACCCTGTTACTGTGGTCTCACAATAGCATCCCTAAATTTGGCCCGGACACGGCGAATTTCAGGGGAGTCGCCTAACTATTTGCTGGAGCATCCTCAGGGGGCCTGTCTCGCTCCACCCTGGTCTCACGTTCAGGTCCGCGCTTAGCATAAGGTGCATGCCAAGGGTCAGCTCAACCACCAAAGTGATAATCGTTGGCTGCCGTTGTGTTTGAGATATAATTGTGCGAATCCGTCGGATGCTGCGTGAGCAATCCGTAGTGACAGTCGAACATAAGAATGACGCTTTCAGTGGCAACAAGCGATCAGCAGTCCGATCGGCAATGTTGGCATGGACACGACGAAGCCCGGAAGTGGTGGACACCAAGTGATGCGCCGAAAATGACTGCTGTCTCCCCAGACGTCGATGACAAGACTTCAGTCAAGATATCGGCCAGGCGAGAAACTCACATGGGAGATGCATTTGAGGATGGTGTAACCATAGCTCACGCCGTAAGAGCCACGAACTCAGGCCATGCTGCAGCTTCGTCAAGCCAGGATCATCATTAACGTCCATGCCGCGTCAGAACATCACCAGCCCGAGTACTTCTTTTTGGCTGGGAATCCCACAGTCTTTATATAGCCGTGCAGGACGTCGGATTTGTCTCCGCCAACGAATCCAGGTGCACAGCTCCGGTTGGTTCATTGCACGGACCGCTTCCGGCAAGTCGAACCTTATAACGGCTGAAGGCGCCCTCGCGCAGCTTGTGCAGCTGTACGATGAGCCTCGGACGTATGATGACGGGGTCGACTGATCCGATGCGCGATGCATACTTGATCCCCGGCCAGAGAACCTGGACAACACAAGGAGAAACTAACTGGGATCAATGGGCGGCGAGACTCAGGTTGAGAATTCGGGTAGGCAGTGACTCCGCAGGAGCTTCATTATCAGCGCCTTCATTTGAACATGGAATTCATCTTACACACTGGCTACAGTCATTAGTATATGCTAAATACAATCTTCATCATAGCTACAACCAAAGAGAAGCATTTACGGGAAGCCAGAACGCTATGCCTTGACGAAGCAGAAGTCTTCCAGTTTCTTGACAACCTTCGTACACCGGCCCTCAACCTCTCGTGACCACACGTCAGCGGCCCAAAGACACATGCCGAGACCAATGGCCCACCCGATGACAATGACCACAGTCCAAGGGATGTCGCCTACTTCGGCACCTTGTACGCCGAACGACCACCAAATATAGTGAGGGATCATGTAACCGATGCCGTGGAGGATAGGACCATGAAGAAGGTACAACGCGAAGCTCACTTTTCCCAGGTACGCAAAGAGATCGGTGTTCAGGAGCTTCCTCCAGACCGACGTCTTTGGATCAGAGCGAGCAAGCATGAAGAGAAGCAACCCTGTGCCGATGACCGGGTAGAACTTTTCAGGCATTGCCATGCCGTGAGGAATGAACTGGTTGAGCGTTTGATATCCAAACGCTTTTGACCCGTAGCCCCATGTCGGGTACGACATGAGGTAGAAAGACACCAAGAACCCGGTGATACTGAGAACTGAGTGTGGCGTCGCACGGAATCGAGACCATACGGTGGCCATCTTCCCGGACTCGGCAAAAGTTGATATAGTCGGGCTTTCCGGGCTTAGTGTCATCTTTTTCTGCTGGTCCCTCTCGATCAAGATCGCATCCACCTGCCCGACGATCCCACCGAGAATGTAGACGCAAATGTCCCATCGATTCCACAGAAAGAGCATGAAGAGCATGACACACATGACCCCGAGACGAATGTGGTGTCGGCACTGTGCCGTTGCGATCATGATCAGGTAGCTGAGCAGAGAGCCTTGCATTTCGGCCAAGATGGACCACAAATGACAGTCATGCTCGGGCCTGTAGCCATACTGGAAGATATCGCTCAGTTTGATCATTTCATGGGCCCAGTTGTGGAGCTGCTCGTAGTATGTCGGGTACTGATTCGGTCGTGGTTCATAGAAGGGTCCGGGGAACAGCTTCTTGTCACCAAAATACTGTCGGTTCTGCTCGTACAGGCCAAAGTAGATGAAGTGGGTGGTGATAAACGTGATGATGAGAGTTGGCAGGTACAGTCTCAGAGCTCGGCGGAAAATGGCCCCAGAAACGTTGACGAGCACCTTGGCTCTTGACACAGGATCTTGCTTGTCCATCTGCTGAGCAAGCCGGAGCGTGGTCAGATAACCAGCACAGCCGAAGAAGACGTGGGCAGTCGTGCCCGCATAGAAGTATCGAATTATCGGCAACTCCAGAAAGTGCCGGTGGCGTTCGTCGACGCCCCATGCAGCGGTTGTAGAATCGCTGTAAAAGTGCGTGTAGTGGAAGGTGAAGACTTTGACCGACGCCATCCCTCGCAATCCATTAAGGTAACTCGTCGGGAAGACCTTGGATTTGGGTGCTTTTTCATCCCAGACATGCGTACGGACCAGCTGGGGCGTCAGTGCGTAGGCGAACCTCTTGCCGAGTCTGTAGAGGTGTGCCGGTCGTAGCGACGAAAGTGATTTGAGCGCGAATTGTTTGTTCGCTTCCCGAAGAGAGCGGCGGGAAAGAATGCCTTCATCTTTATCTACGGGGTCTTCCTTCTCTGAGATCAAAGGCTCTTTGAGAGACCGCTGGTCCTCGTAAGTCATCTTCGGCACGAACGATGGTCTTTGCACGCAGGATGCGAAGAACAAAAACCCAGAGTAGCAGGCGACCTGGTTCAAACTGCCGTGCGACGTGGACAGGAAAAGGCCTGCATAACAGAAGTTTATAACGAGACCTGTAGGTGCCGCCCCAGAATGGCTGGTTGAGGATGATATTGAGGGACGAGGCCTCCCGCAAACTGGAAAATCACCCAGACCTCTCTCCCCTCCAGGTAACCTTGGATTTGGCGAGACCACCAATGCAGTCAGATTGGCTGATCCATCTCATGCGGCTCTCTGCGATGAAGCTTCAAGGAAAGTGCTAACTGATTGGGGGCGTGGTTGGCTCCGATGGGTGCGGCAATGGAATTTTATTCTCTTGGCTGCTCTCGCATCCCTGCGGTATTGACGATACAATGGTGTATCGCCCCTAGAGACCGACGCTGTACTCTCCAGGCTAAGTCAGGGGGGACTGAACAACCCCGGCCTCGATCACTAAAAGGGGTCCCCACTCAGCTCCGGTGTGGGTACCGGCCAGAAACACCACCCTGGCCAATTTTCAGCCTCGCGTAATTGGCCTCAACCCTAGCTTCTCAAACCCCTGTACGAGAATGCCTGCTAGCAAAAGTTAGAAGAAACTCCATCCAGACCTTGTTCAGACGCGCCCATCCCACGGCTTCCGGAGGCATGATCTGCAGCCACCAGGAGACGGTTTCTCGTGGCACACCTTCCAATTTGGCCCCTCCCGATGGCGCAGCTGAATGTGTGTCTGAGAGCCTCAACGGGCCCAGATTGGCCTTGATAACGCACCTCATGCAATGTGGGATTTTGGTATCGCCCAACATGCAAATTGAGTGTCCACGACTCCGGAATAGGAGACTGCTCTGCTCGTACACATTTTGAGTTTCTCCGGAATTATTGGACAGCTGAATTCGCAATACCACGCCTCGACGAGTCTGGTATTCACTAGCTGGATCCAATACTGCAAGAGCTCCCCCTCTGGAAGCACCGTACCGTGTGCCAGAAATTCCGACAGGGCCAATGCCCACGCCGGCGCTAGTTAGCTCTCCCAAATTCGTAGCCGGGGGACAATTTACACATTCCTGTAGCAATGGCAGTTAGCCTTGGTGCATCGAAGCAACATTGGTATCCTTCATTGTTGTTCTCGTCGTTGCATGTGAACAATTACCGGCGTCGACGAAAGATTTTCTCCGAGGTCATTTCGCTAATCTAGTCCCAGATTTGGCGAGGAGGGTCTTATCTCAATTGCGGCCCACAAGCTTCTGACGACTTTCGCCCATGAAACGACCCTGAGCGCGACTTCAAAAATTTCCCAGGCCACCAGCCCACGGTCCACCTTCCGCGGCCGACCTCTTTGCTGCGATCTACGCTTCACGCTCCAGACATCAGAAGTGACAGCGATGGCATTCAGGCTGACCACGAGGCTGATCTTGGCCGTGGTGCTGCTCTTGATCTTGATTCATGTGCTGTCCAACACGAACCATGGGCGGAGAGCTCCCGCGCGGAAATCTGATGGAACGCTGCTCAAGGCAAAGTCGGTCGAGGTGACCCAGAAGGTCGAAAAGGCCCAGGTCGAGGACGTTACAAACATCGACGTCTTGCCCCCGTCGCATTTGCTGGTCGTCGACGACGACGGCAAGCCGGTCGTGGACAAATCTGTGTACCGCGAGATCTTCTCCAACTCGACCAGCACGGGAAACTATTTTGGAATTCACCTGGGTGGTGTCGGCGGATTCAACCCGACAATCATCCCGCATCCTACGCGATTCGACTCTTGGATCGTGGTCACGCAGAGAATCCCCAAGAAGGACGACGCAGACCGCTATTCTCAGCAGCTGGTATGCAACGCCGGCTTCTTGAACGACGTGCTGGTGTGCGCGGCTGAGCCGATTGTCATATCTGTCGATTCTACCAAAGGCGACTGTAAAGACGAACTTGGCTACCTGAACTTCCAATGGGGGCCTCGTGACGCGCGAGCGTTCTACGGACCGACCGCCCCTTACCTTCTCTACTCGGGGCATTCATCATACACCTGCATGGGCATGTGGATGGAAGACCTCCGGATGTTGGTGGACGACTACCGCATCGAAAGTGTGCTGGCCAAGGATTTCTCGAAGGCGACCGAGATCCAGAAACCACCGCCCCTCAAGGGCCTCGAGAAGAACTTCTTCCTCTTCTGGGACAACGCGGGCGAGGCGTATGTCCACAGTGACCTGGTACCCAAGCGTGTCTTCGCCAAACTGTCGCCCGATGGCTCGGTTGGCCCGGATCTCGCTCCAGTGATCGAAGACAGTGACAAGAAGTGCATGAAGCGGTACATGCCCAAACCCGTGCTGGATGAGGCCTTGATGCAACAAGCGACCAACACTCTTGCCATCACCATGTGCAGACGCACGGACCCAAAGTGCGTCCAGAATGACCAAAACACGTACATCGTGAACATCTTCCACTACAAGTCCCATTTTGCAGGTCACAGCATCTACGAACCTTACGTGATGCTGTTCCAGCAAACAGCACCATTTGCCATGCACGCCATCTCCACCAAGCCACTGTGGATTGCGGGACGCAGCAAATTCTCCAAGTTCACAGGTGCCGTCAACTGGCAAGACCGTGAAGATTATCCCGAAAACCATTCGGAAATGTTCTACATCCGCGGAATGAGCTGGAAGTCACACGGCCAGAAGTACCACGGGTACTTGGACGACGTGCTGTTCTTGACGTTCGGCATTGAGGACTCGAGGCCCGCGGCCATTGACGTGATGGCCGCCGATCTCCTGCAAGACCTAGGTCTATGCGCCAACGCAAAATGAACAAGCAAGTGTCAAAAAACATCTCACGATCAGTGGGGCTTCCAGCGCATTTCCCAAATGGATGCCAATTAGCAAGCAACGGGGCTCTTTTCACTGTCATTTGGGCCGACAGCGGAGCATCGCGCTGCAAGGTACCATGGGCCATGCATGGATGCCACGCATTTGTGTCATGCGGGCTTTGACGTCAAGAGACTCCCGCGGGCGTTTCAACTTTCTTGGTCGGCTGGATATCAGACCGGATTTGGTCTCCTGCCGTGTGTGCACAGACAGCTGAGATGCCTTGCGCAGTGACCAGAAAAACCAGATTCCTGGGACGTTCTAAAGCGAAGCTCGGACCTGATCTTCCAGCGGGCAATTCCTGAGGGTCTCATCGGCGCACGGACAGATAGCATGACGGAGTTTTGCCACGGTACCAATCATCGGAACAGGGAAGAGGAAAGAGAAAAGAGAAAGCGAATAGAATCATGCAGGATAAGCCACAAGGTAACCGGGTCGCAGAGCTGAAAAATCAGGTGTCTGCGTAATGTAACGAAGCATGAGGTATGGTGTTTGGAGTTTCTTTGCAAGACATGAGCGCACATTATTTTTTTCCCTCCGAGTACTTTCTCTGCTCTTTTCTTCTGGGCCTGAACATTCCGGTGTTGTAGCATTTAGATAGGATAGAATAGATTCAGTCCAAGGAGGATCAAATTCTCCAATGAACATTGCGTTCAACCTAGCTCTAGTTCCATGCAACGAAATCTCTACCGGCAGCTCATGCAGGTAGATTCTTCTCAGAGCGGCAGTAGTCCGTAGAATTCTCAAGAATGTGATCACATTAAATGACTATCAGGATGATCCGAAACCCCAACACGAGAAACCGTCTAAGAAACAACACCCTCGCTTCCCATCCCAAGTACAACAGTAATCAATCCAAGGTATCCCAATTGTCGTGAAAACATCAAACTTCGTCCGCGGCTGGCAGGACTGTTCATTTTGGTGCAGCTAACTCCCGGGAGGTGCTCCTTGCTTCCTCGCCCTCCCACAATAACCAAACACGAAAAACAGCCTTCGAGAACACAAAGCAAAAGCAAAGGGCTACGACCTCAATTCCAGCGGCTTGTCTTCCGGCGTCCTGTCCTTTTTCTCCTCATCCTTGTCGTCCGGCTTGGAAGGTTCCCCTTTCTTTTCCTCGGGGTTGGGGTCTGATTTCGCTTCGGGCTTGGCCTCAGGCTTCGCTTCAGGTTTAGTATCGACCTGTTTATCTTCGACCTTTGCTTCGGGCCTGGTCTCTGGCTTAGCACCGACCTGTTTATCTTCGACCTTTGCTTCGGGCCTGGTCTCTGGCTTAGCATCGACCTGTTTATCTTCAGCCTTTGCGTCGGGTTTGGTCTCTGGCTTAGCATCGACCTGTTTATCTTCAGCCTTTGCGTCGGGTTTGGTCCCAGGCTTCGCTTCAGGCTTAGCGTCGACCTTTTTGTCTTCCACCTTTGCTTCAGGTTTAGCATCGGGTTTCTTCTCGTCAGGCTTCGCTCCGGGTTTGGCCCCCGGCACGATGTTCGGCTGCGCGTCAGGCATGGGGCCTGGACCGTCGAAGAATTCAGGGTCTTCAGGATACCATCCGTCAGGCGAGTCCGGGCCAAAAGGGGCCTGCTGGACTGGGAAGCCGCCGTCGGGTTGCTGGTTCACACCGGCACCGAAGGGCGCTTCCTCTTCAGGCTTGGGGGCGTTGGCGTCCTCGAGTTCCTTCATCGCGATCAACTTGACCTGCTCCTGTGCGGGAAGCGAGTCGAAGAATTTCGTGTTGGCGTCCCACAGCTTGACGCACTCTGCGTTCCAGTTGCACTTCTCGACCTCGCCGTACACGGGGTGCTTGTAGCGAGGATGGCTAGTGGGCCACGACGAGGCGTGGAAGTGGTGTTTGACGAGCGCGCCTTTGCCGCCGTGGTTGCCAGAGTCAGAGTGTCCGGTGCCGGCCGCGAAGGCTTCCACGGTGAGAACCAGCACTCGCCCAACCAACTTGGCTTCGAGAGTGTTGTGGAAGGTGTCCCACGTGGTCTTTTGTCCTCGGATCTTGGAGACTTCGGCGAGGATGGCTTTGGTGAAGGCAGAAGGCCCAGTGCCGCTGATGACTTCGTCAAAGTCCAGTTGGAGTTCCGAGATTGGCTTGCCCTGCGTTTTGGCCAAGTCGTTCAACCAGGCGAGAATCCCGTCGATGAGCCTCATCATGGCAGGCAGTCGAGGCTTGCAGGCGAACGTCCACTGCACGAAGGACTGGCACTTCGAGCCCAAGAGTGAATGCGAGAGGAACTCGGGCATATCGGTCTCGACTCCCACGATCATGTCGACGTCCCGCTCGTCGAAGCGGTCCGGGATGAACATCTGCAAAGGCTTGAGTGCTTCGACGTCAATGTCGGCCCAAACACCGCCCTCGGCTGTGAACCCCGGTTGTCAGCAGGCGTCGGCACAAGCTGACTTCTGATATCAACTCACCATACATGATCAAGTAGCGCAGGAGGTCTGACTTGATGATTTTGTCGCTGATGGTTCGGTAGGTATGGATAATGTCCGGGCGATTTAGCTGGTGCGGGCCGTAGTGATATTCCACGTAACCCATGGCATTGTCGTCTGTGAGCACCTCGTATCTGTAGTTGGGGTTCTTGGTCGTCCAAGTCTTTGCTCGTTCGGAATCTCTCAGTTCCATGGTGAATGGATCATTTTTCCACGACTGCCAGATCTTTCGGGGGATCTTGTCGACGAGAGACGCCGAGTTGTCGGGCCCAGAGACACCCGCAATCGCATTTCGGTAGAGGATGAAGAATACACCGAGTATGCAAAGAGGGACAAGTCGCTTCATGTGGGCTCGGGTGACGCCCTCGGTGGGCTGCCTCACAGGTTGGAACTTCATGTCGACGGCAGTAAACGCGTTGCCAACCAGCAAAGACTGCTCGACAATGTCCTGACCAGAGTTGTTCGACGGTGGCAGTGCGCGGGGGAAAAGGGCACGAAGTCGTTTTGTTCGAAATGTGCTGGCGCGCTCAGGATAGACAGGGTCCATCAATATCCAAATTCTGGCTAGATCACTGACGGACGGCCGATTACGATACGGAGGACAATAATTGATTGTGACGCCCCTCAGAGACCGGGCCTGGTCGAGAACCGTACCTGGATCCAGCGAGTCCAGCTGGCGCCCACCCAATGGACCGTACAAATTTCGGCTGTACAGCGTACATAGGCGAGTCGACAATACAATCGATAAGGCAATCTCTGGCCAGAGGGGGATGGCCCCTCCGGAGGCGCTGAAAGACAAAATCAGGAAGCTTAGGTCGGCTTTCCAATTGGACGACCGTGTCTCACGTTGTGGTGTCCTGCTGAAAGGTCGATTGGGTGGATTTGCAAGTGGACTGCTCACGATGTGCGTCGGAAGATCTCGCCAGCCATGAGGCCTTGCTAGTGAATCACTGAGTTGGAAAGGAAATGAATCGGTGGGTCGCAGCACTATGAAACAACCTTTTCCGGCAGTTGAGGTATAGACTGAACTATGAGGATGTATGTGACAGGGGTTCTGAAGTATGAATGGGCATGGTTGACAATTGGCACCTTAACCTGTTCCTGAGGGCTATCCACACCGGTCCGAGGTGGGGCTTTGACCAGGGCCCTCTGCTCCTGACCCACCCACGACCGACAGGCTGGGTTCCCCTGAACGCCCTAGTTCCAGTCCGGCGCCTCTGCGGATCTCGTGAGCGACAACGTCAAGATAACCACATGTGCAGGACACACGTCGAAAACGTCGACGTCCTGTCTGACTGGTTGGTTCTTTTGTCGGGTTTCCAGGCGATCAAACATTACCACTCTGCAACCCTTCGATCGTCGATATCCTGCCAACTGCCCTTTTTCGACGCCTTACGACGCGGCATCAAAACACTGTGCCGGTCCAGCATAGACCACAATCGCCCCAGTTCATGGCCACGACATTCAGCGACATCAAGATGGACTCTCAAGGCGACGCCATGCTCGAGAAGGGCTTGTTAGAGCCACTTCAGCACGAGCAGCCTAACACGATGCTCGCCCGACTTCAAAATCGCTGTCAGAACCTCCTCAGACCGTCGACGTGGCTCAACTTTCACCGGCCCAAGAAGCCCCTCCACAAGACGGCGTATCTCGACGGCCTCAGGGGCTTCGCGGCTCTCCTGGTCTACATCCTTCACCACGAAGTCTGGGGACACGCGGGAATCGGCGGCGAATTCATCCTCGAGAACGCGTACGGCTGGGACAAACAGTTCTACTTCGTCTGCCTGCCCGGCATTCGTCTCTTGTTTTCGGGGGGCCATCTGGCCGTGGCAATCTTCTTCGTCATCTCTGGCTACGTGCTGTGTGCGAAGCCGCTGAGTCTGATCCACGCGGGCGAGACGTCACAGATGGCCGACAATGTCTCGTCGGCCCTCTTCCGCCGATGGTTCAGACTGTTCCTGCCGGTTATCGCAACGACCTTTGTCTGGTTGACATCCTGGCACCTGTTTGGCTTGAGGTCCCTCGCCCCCGGCGCCATGGAGCCGGAGAAGAAGTACATCGATGAGCTGTGGAGGTGGTACGCCGACTTCAAGAACTACAGCTTCGTGTTTCACGAGGATCCCGCCAACAAGTACAACGACCATCTGTGGTCGATCGCCCTCGAATTCAAGGGGTCGATCGTGGTGTACACCTTCGTGCTGGCCTTTTCAAGGGCGAGCCGAAATGGGCGACTTTTCTGTGAAGCGGGCCTGGTGGTGTACTTCCTCTACGTCGTGGACGGCTGGTTCTGCGGCCTTTTCACCATCGGCATGCTTCTCTGCGACCTGGATTTGCTGGCCGCCAAAGACAACTTGCCCTCCCTCTTCAAAATCCTGGAGCCACTCAAAATGCCAATCTACTACTCGTTGTTGGCGGTGGCACTGTACCTCGGCGGCGTCCCTTCGATCACCGGCGACCTGCAGCACCTGAGAGACTCTCCGGGCTGGTACTACTTGTCGTTCCTGAAGCCTCAGGCGTTCTGGGACCCACGGTGGTTCTACCGCGTCTGGGCCGCCACCTTCATCGTGGCTGCAATCCCACGGGTCCCGCAGCTGAAGTCCCTCTTCGAGACCAGCTTCTGCCAATATCTTGGCCGGGTATCATTTGGGCTGTACCTGGTCCACGGTCCAGTTCTGTGGACGCTGGGGGACCGAGTCTACGCCGCCACAGGACGCATCCGCGAGGAGCACTCAGAGCTGGTCCCGGGGTGGATCAATCTGTGCCCCTTCCCAAGTTGGGGTCCGTTTGGACTCGAAATCAACTTCCTCATGGCTCACGTAGTACTTCTGCCGTTCACGCTCTGGCTGGCGGAGATCGTCACAAAGATGATCGACGAGCCCAGCGTGAAGATTGCCCAATTCCTCTACAAGAGAGTACGGGGTGTAGACGAGAAACTGGATCTCGGTATCAAGCGAGGCTCGTGGATCAAGAACTAGACTTTTTCATTTGTGATGACAATGGGCATGCCGGTGTTTGTGGTGCTACTCTTACAATCGTGTTTGGGCCGTCCTCTTCTATAGCTCGGGATAAGCCGCTGGGCCTTCCCTTACCGAGCAAGCTACAAATTCCCAAGATTTTCGCCTGTCCTTTCGCGGACTCGCTGGTGTCCATACCAAGACGACTTGGGGGATCCAGCGTCTGAGCTGCTGCTCTGTCGCAATTCCATGGACTGGAGCCCGCTGCGGCTCTCAGATCCTCTGAGAAGTCCCTCAGCATTGGCACTGGGCAAAATTGCTGGTGGTAATTAATCTGATCTCAGACCGGGATCGTGGAAATCACACCGATCCCACTGTGTCCGACAGCCACATGGCGCCGTGGCGAGCCTGGGAGGTCTCTTTCCTCGCCCAGAGTTCGACCAGGCTTCGTGGAAACTTCAATATAACAGCCACGTTCGCCGAATCCGGCTTGTCAGGTCGTAAGAGCGCCGACCTAGAACCCAAAATAGTCTCTAGACGGTCGGGAGGGCCGAAGAAAACCTGTAGAAGTAGTGAGCCTGGATGTGTTGGCTTCGAGACCTGTCAAAAGAACGGCGAGCTAGTCAACGTGTCTCAGTCCAGCACCGGACGAGGCGCCGACACCACAACCTTGTTCTCAGTAGAGAGGAGCATTGTGATGGCGGCAATCTGCTCTGCAGGCACCATGCATCATCGCGCGGTCGAGGGGCGATGTATCACAGTATTGAGCTAGTACCGAGTAAAATTCGCAGACCCATCCCCCAGTGGGGCCAATAGCACGCCGGAGCAGAACCGGCCGACTCTCACCTTCCCCCTGTCCATCATGCCCGGCCTTGCCAGGGTACGGGACTCAGGTGTAAACAAAAACCATCAATCACCTCATCCTGATGGCCCAACATCATGATGATCCATGGTCCTCAATCATGTGGCGCCCCCCAACCCGTGTGGAAATCTGTCAGGCTCATGTAGTAAATTCCTCGGCGTAGTCCAGCTCCTGCACCCAGGGTGCCTAGCCGCCTGGGTGGGCTCATCGCCTTGCAGGCATCATTGTGTCCGACCGGTTCCCGAATAGGGCAAGCCACAGTTTGAATCTGTTGTGATGAGATATCGCAGCAGCTTGTGTACAACCGGGGGGTCCACCAGAGAAATGAGCTCGGTGAGGTCCTTACATATCATTCAGCCTCCGGCCTCTGCCTCCGGACTGTCCTCTCTTTTCCTCTCCAGTCGCTCGCTAGCATTTCTATTCTCTCGTTAATTCCTTTTAACCCATCCTCGCTCCAAGGCACGAACTAAGCGACCACCTGTTGCAAGACTCGTCGCCAAAAATGAGGACTTCTTTCATCGTCCTTGCGTTGGCCGCGGCCTCGCAAGCTGCACGTGTTCCCCTCTGCTCAGTGAGTACACACCAGTCCAGCGTGTGATGTGTACAACGACTGACCAGTCCCCCAGGCCATCTGCATGACCAACGGTATAGCTGCAACAGGCTGCTCAGCAAGTGACACCACCTGCATCTGTGGCTCGGACAAGTTCTTACCCACCGTGGCTGAGTGTGCCGAGTCCGACTGCAACGGCGACTCCCAAGGTGAGTGGTGTACTTCCGCTGCCACGACACAGAACACCCATGCTGACCTCCACAACAGCTCTTCAGACCGCCGAAGGCTTCTGCGCCAGCGCCGGTGTCAAGGTAGAGGTGAAGAGAGGGTTGGGCGGTGGTCCACCCGGAGGCCATGGAGGCCACGGCCCCCCCGAGGGCTTCAAGGGCTTCAAGGGCCATGGTCCCCCCGACTTCAAGGACTGGCAAGGTCGCTGGGGTCGCTGGGGTGGCCGTTGGAGGGGTGGCCGCTGGCGAAATGGTAAATGGGAAGGTGGTAAATGGGGAGGAGGTAAATGGGGACCACCCAGCTGGTGGTCGCCCCCCAACGGAGGCTCATCCAACAACGGTGGCTCCGACTCTGGCTCTCAGCCAGCCTGGGGCGACTGGGCTCCTGCTCCCCCCAGCCAAGGCGGCTCTGGAGGTTCTCCTCCCAAGAACGAAGGTTCGCACGGAGGCTGGCCTGGCCCATGGGGACCGCCTCGAGGCGGCGACAACAACAACGGGGGCTCTAACCCTGGCTCTGGCTCTCAACCAGGCTGGGGCGACTGGCATCCTTCTCCGCCAAACCACCACCCTCACCCAACTGGCCCTTGGACTCCTCCCCACACGGTCATCTAATCCTTCTCTTCACACGGTCAGGCGCGTCGGTTCTCGGGGTTCTTTTCATCGGCCGAGCTTGCCTGCCATGCAGTTCACGCCACCATGTTTTGATCGCTAGACTTGTTGCCGGGAAGTTGGGCCGCTTCTCTGGCGTATGGAATTTACCAGGCCCATTCGGTATGATAGCACTGGACACAGGACTCTTTACCTTCTCATGCCGTTGCCATCCCGGATCACAAAAGTCACTCGCGTCCAGTCGGCGATCGTGCGAGCAGAAAGCCACAGATCCGGGCAACGAGTAATCATCAATTTAATGAATGTAGCGCTGCTTCAAGCATGCCGTCAGAAACATGAGAAACTCTCTCACATGAAATGAAAGCACATTTTCACGGTCGAACCTTGCCCACGCGTAGAAAACTGCATCGGCAGCCCGCTCCCTCGTGCACCCGTAGCCGCGTTGCGTCTCTGGTGGCCTTTCCCGTGTCACCGATGATATCACAGGCGACGCTTCGTGTTTCGTGTGTTGGTCGGCGAGGCGAAGTGTGAGACGCGAACTCTGGCCAGAGTTGCCAGTTAACGACACGTTCCGACTCTACCACGTGAGGGGCTTGGCAGTGGACAAGGCCCGTCGCATCGAGACTGGCCTATCTTGGTTAGGCTGGTACTCGGCACCAGGGACACCCTCCCGCGCAAGGCGAAGACCACCACGACTACGTAGGCATCTGGGGAGGCACCAATGTGCGTTTGTCAAGGCAGGGGAGACCCGGGCAGGGTCTGACGTAGGAAAATTCACAAGGCACGGTGCTTGCAGATTCAGACGTGTTCTCTATGATCCTCGATGGGCTGAACATCTATTCTATTTCCATATCGTCCCCGGCATCCGGCGTCTGCACTGAGAGCTTCACGCCTTCCACAAAGGCCTGGACGGCTTCGGCACCGCCGAGTGGCACACCGCCTCTCCTCATGTAGCCACCGTGGACAATAGGGATATTCAGAGCTTCACTGATGCTGGGCAGACCGCCGTCCCTCAGTGCAATGGTGAGGCTGGCCAAGCTTTGAGAGAATTGAGGCGACCGCAAAACTCGCCGCAGAATGTCCTTTTTCTGACCCAGGCTCAGGGCCTGCTCCGCCGCCTGCACCGACGCGTAATCCGTGTTCAAGGCCGACGCATCGCCCGCTCGCCGTGCCAAGGTCACCAATGCCGGCGGTAGGTACTGCAGTAATCGGTCGACCGTCTCGCCGTCCGCAGCGTCGATCCACGGGACCGTCGAGGTCGGTGTCAACAAGTCGGTCAGCGTAGTAAACACGGAATCTTGACCTCGGGCCAGCGACCCAAGGGCACCCGACGTCCGCGCAAAATGCCGAACGATGCTCTGCATTTCCCTTTCGGCGGCCCTGCTGGATGGTCAGATCATTCTGGCATCGGGAGCGGACCGCGTGTTCCGCCAGCACGTGTGCATTACCTACGCTCTTCCGCCGTCCGCACCTCCCTCTCTGGACTCTTCGCCCTCCTCGCGAAAGTCGCCCCCCGTGGCATCTGGGCCCGCACCAGGACCGCTCTGGGACGGCCTCCGGTTGGCATCGTGATCCGTACCCTCGACATCCTCCATCGGTTCGTCGTCGTCGTCGTCGTCCGGCCCATGCTGATCACGTGGAAGCTCTGCCATCTGCTGGTGAACGTCGACGTCCTCTCCCTGCAAAAGATTGTCCACAATGGTGCCCAACTTGAGATCTCGAGCACTGAACCAGGCAGGGTCGCCCTGAGGATGTTGGCTGCGTGACTGGAGCCAGAAGAGGTATCTCTGCGAGCTGGAGGAGAACTTGAGAACATATATTCTGCCATTGGTCACTTGTCTCGAGTTGTCCGGGGTCTCTGAGCTCGTGGGGTGGTATGGGGTGAATGTGCCGTCGGTGGGAAGCATCAAAAGATCCAGCTCGGGGCTGTCCAAGGGGGCGGTCCGTGGCCGCCAGCACAAGTGCAGCAGCTCATCTTCGGCGTAGAGGTAGAGGTAACCGGGCGTCGGGAGAGGCTTCACTTTGGCCGGGGTCGTGCCAGACTGTATGGAATCAACGTGTGCCTCCTTTGAGATCGAAAGCCGACACACTCACCTGAAGCTCACAGAGTCCGGCCTTGAACGTGATGATGGGTTGTATCGACATGGGAAGAGCAGGGCAGCGTTGCAAGAGGAAGAGAAAACCGAGACCGTGGCAAGAGTCGTGTTCGCGTTGTTGGGCGGGCTGGGCAGGGTTCGTCGTGAGTAGTCTGTATCTGAGGTCTTCAAATTGTAATGGCGGGAGGTGGTACAAGGCACAACAAGTTGCTCGCGTCTACGCAACTGGACAGGAAGCCTGCTCAGAGCGGAGCCCAAAATCACCGACGATCACGTGATCCACATTGTCGGAAAACCTGCCCCATGTTTGGTGATCGCACCTGCCAAGCCTGTGGACATTTTGGGTGCGCACCATCAATTCGCATGAACACCTCGCAGGCTCGACGACCAACAACATCTCCTGCGACCACCACTTTTTTTCTTCCCCCAAAATCGCCAAATCGCCCATCGCCCATCGCCATCATGAGCAGCACAGAGGCCAACCCAGCTGTCCAGAAAGCGGCGAGGTGGTGTAAGTCCCGGCACGCCCTGCTGCCCCGAGAGATTTGCTGACCGTCTCGACAGATCCGGCCGACGATACGCCCCAGCGCAAGAAGGTGCGTTTTTCTCCCGATCGGCAGCGAAATTTTTGGTCGTCAAGACGTCGTTCCGCCGCGTCGAAATTCGGGGTGTGTGGACAATCGGCTAACGTGAGGTGACCGAACACAGGCGAGGAAGACCCAGCATCCCACCAAGATCCGTGCTTCCCTCAAGCCGGGCGCGGTCGTGATCGTCCTGGCCGGAAGATTTCGAGGCAAGCGAGCGGTGGTCCTCGGACACTCCAAGGACGCCGTCATCGTGACCGGTCCCTTCAAGATCAACGGTGTCCCGATCCGCCGAGTCAACGCCAGATACGTGATCGGAACCTCGACGACCGTCGACATCTCCAAGCTCGACAAGTCGGTGCTGGAGAAGGTCACCAAGCCCGAATACTTTGCCCGGGAAAAGAAGAGCAAGAAGGAGAAGGGCGAGGACGCCTTCTTGAAGCAGGGAGAGAAGCCAGAGGTGGGCCTTTGACGTTCCCGCGAGTCGTAGACACCGATACTGACCGTCCCCCGCAGAAGAAGCAGCCTACATCTGAGCGTGCATCCGACCAGAAGGCCATCGACAAGCCCCTCCTCTCCGCCATCAAGAACGAGGAATTCCTCGCCAGCTACCTACGATCCAGCTTCAGCCTGAGACACGGCCAACGACCACACGAGATGGTTTTTTAAGCCAGAACGATCCATCGTCCAGGGCGGGACGTGAAACGATGTTGATCTGGAGGGTTGCGGAAGGGAGACGTGGTAGAAAGGCGTTTGTTGTCTGCTTGCACGATGATATTCAAGCACCTGCTTCAAGTAAAAAAACGGGAAAACCCCCTGTCACAAGCCACTCCATGCGTGACCATGGAGAAGAATTCCATGGCCCCCATGCTGACCCGAGCTGTTTGTGTGCAGACGGTCAAAAACCGAGTTTCTGACGGGTTGATCCTGCACGCAACGATCTCGCTTCGGGTCAAGTTTCAGAAATCTTCGAGCCTAGACCAAATGATAAGCGACATGAAATCTGCCTTGCGGTCCTTGTAGTGTCCGGGTGACGCGTGCGATTCTAACAGCCAGAGCGCAACATTTCACGTCCTCAATGCAACTGTCTACGGCGAGCGACCGTGAAACCAGGAAACCCCCGGAGAAACCAAAAGAGGGTATCGTCATTCTCAAAACGTGCTCGCTCTACGTGACCATCTAAAGATTCAACCACCCGTGCCGCGACATTACCGCACCCGTCGCCGTCGTCGTCGTGCTTCGTTCAACCCGCCAGTGCCGTCCCGAGGACGACACTTCAACTGTTGCTCCGTCTCCTGGTCCTCCTCCGCGGCCCCATACTCTTGACCTCCTCGATCTTCCCGCCAACCTTCCTCCTGGCGTTCCTCTTCGCCCCCTCCACCCGGGCGGGCACGTCATGCTTCTCGGCCTCCCGGGCGACGTCGTCGAGCACGTCCTGTCCGACGGTCGTGCCCATGAACCAGTCGACCAGACCCCAGGGTCCGTAATTGCCGTCGCCGTCGCACATCACGTGCGTGTCGGTGCGTCTCGCCATGCCGCCCAGGACGAAGTTGGTCGGCACGGTGCTGTACCCGCTGTACGCGAAGGTCTCCTCGAGCGACACCATCGACACGTAGATGACGTACGTGATCAGGTGGAAGCGGAACAGCAGCGCCGGGAGATACGTCGGCAAAAAGGACCGCACCAGGTAGGCGAGCGGGTGGTCGTAGCTGCCCGCCAGGGGGAACGGGGTCGAGAGAGAGTGGTACCACTCGTTGTGTGCTCGAGAGAGGCGGCCTGTCGACTCGTGCAGCACGTACCGGTGCAGGGCGTACGTGAAGACCTCGCGCAGGAGGTAGCCTTTCGCGAGGTCTTTCAAGATGCCAAAGGGCAGGGGCAGCGTCGTCGTCACGCGCAGGGCCGAGCGGACCAGCAGGACCCGCGTCAAGAGCAGTTCGACCAGGGCTTGGACGCCAACGCCGAGGAGCGTGTTCAGAATCGACCAGCCCAGGACGCGCAGCATCCGGACGGTGCGCCGGCGGCTCGCATTCTTGAACGGGAGGGCCGTGTCGCCCAGGGCCTTGAGATTCTCGGCGGCAGAGGGGAGCAAGGCGTCGAACAGCAAGAAGACGGTGGACGGGAGGAGGTAGAAGAGCGTCTTGACCGCCAGCGTCGCCACGAGTTCGACGCGCAGAGGCGGGTGCGACAGGACGAGCGTCGACCACGTGAGGTAGAAGAACAGGAGGTTCAGCGAGGTCGAGTACGAGGAGAACGTCGGGATGAGGAGGAAGCTCAGCATCGGCAGGCCGAGGATCGCGTCAATCATCGTGCGCAGTGTCGTGTAGGTCGAGGAGAACGGGGACGTCGCGTAGTTGTACACGTTCGTGAAAAAGGACGGCGGCGGAGGGCATGCGAGCGCGGTGGGAAGACGGGATGACCATGATTGAGGGAGGTAGCAGGCTGGATTGTAGGGCGACATTGGGGCGCTGCAGTCACTCAGACGTCACCGCATCAGATGGGAATGAAGGTCTCGCTCGCTTCGCCGGATGGAAGAGAGGGTGAGAATCAACAATGCGATGTCGCAGGCCGGTCCAAGCCAGACGAGACCACAGAGGTTGGGGGGGCCTTTGAGTCGACCGCGACGTCATTTGCATACCATTCCAGCCTCGATCCTGTTTTGGACGCGGAGCAGGACAGAGACCATCTCACGCTTCGGTCACGTGATTTCAAGGTGCGTGAAGGCCAAGCCACACGCTTGGTACATATGTACAGCAGGTGCCCGTACGCCACAGTCTCGTCTGCGCCACGAATCGTCCGGCGGCCATTTCTCCCGTGTTGCCTGCAACATGCTCGGTCTCTCTCTTAGAACGGGGTGTCCATGGGGTCAACCCAACGCCCATCATGAGGACGACTTGATGGCCGTGGCTCCTGGGTCTGACGTTCATATCCACCGAGGGCAGCAACCACGGCGACGAAAATGTCTTCTCGGCCCATATGTCGGCGTGAGAGAGAGATTACATTCGAGACAAGAGGAGAAGCGTGAGGGTCCCGGGTGGTAAGTCCACAGGACGGCAGCCACCATCGCATGCCAGTATATACAATGTCTCGTTCCCCTTCCGTGTTCACATGTCTGTCCCACAGGTGCCAGCTTGAGCCTGACATACGACCGTGGAACAATTCACGGTCAATGTGATACATTCGACGCCACCTGACAGGTGGGCGTCTGGCTCATGAGAACCCGGCGCCGAACCTTTCCATCAACAGCCGAAGCGAGCTGCACAGTTTCGCGGACCCAGAGATTCACCTGCTTTGGCCCCTCTGGGCCTTCGCCCTGTCCAGTCCCTGCCTCATGCGGGGTTTTGAACGCATCATGCGGGTCACACAGCGCCCTTCTCGACGTCGGCTTCAACACCCTCGAGAAGAGCGCCGCCGTTCCCTGTCCAGCGAGCCATCGGCGACGCCCCCACAGTTCGTTGTGGTTGCTCGACCACCCTTGCGCGCATCCTCCGCATTGGTGGCGGCCGGCACAGAGTCGGCCCTTGAAACCCCTCGGGCCTCGTATATGAACGCATCTAAGGACGCCCAGGACGTCCAGGACATCTAGGACCTTGTCTCTATCCAGGAGATTACATCGTACCCTGTTTCTCCCTCGCCCGGAATTTTCCTTCAGATGGCCACGGCCACCATGTCTCAGGCCGCATTCCACAAAGCAGACAGCGGCGCTTGTGCTGAAACAAGGTGGACCTGTCGTCTTTGACGACGACTATCCCGTCCCAAGGCCCGGGACAGACGAAATCCTGGTCAAGGTGCTATACACCGGGGTCTGTCGGAGTGGTAAGCACCAACGTCCAGCCCCAAACCCCCGAGCCATGCCCATCGGTTCACAGACCTGCACACCCAAGCTGGGACCGCCACTGGCGCCGACGGCCAGCGCATCACGAACATCAAGCTCCCTCACGTCGGCGGACACGAAGGAGTGGGACGGGTCGTGCAGTTCGGCCCTCACGTGTCCCCCAGGGACGACCTCCAACTCGGGACCTTGGTGGGCATTCGCTTCGCCTCCCGCGTCTGCCACCGATGCGAGTACTGCACTTCAGGCAGAGAACAGCACTGCACGGACGCTACCAATCACCTTCACCACGAGGACGGCAGCTTCCAGCAGTACTGCGTCCTCGACACGAAGTACCTGACCCCGTTGCCACAAGAAGTCGACCCCCGGGCAATCGGGCCTGCGCTGTGTGCGGGCGTGACCGCGTACAAGGCCAGTCTCTCCCCGCCGTCCCAGATTCGTGCTGACCGAAAGACCTCAGGCCGTCGTGAACGCCCGCCTCAAGGAGGGAGAATGGCTGACCGTCGTCGGCGCCGGCGGGGGTCTGGGCCATTTCGCAGGTACGCCGGCGGCCGTCTCGCGCGTCGCGCCCCTTGTTCACTGACGGAACCAAAAACCAGTCCAATACGGTCTTTCTCTGGGTGCAAAGGTGCTCGGGGTCGACGCCGGTGACGACAAGCGACGGTTTGTGAAGAGCCTGGGTGCTCGGTTCCTCGACTTCAGCAGATGCGAGGACCTGCCGCACGAAGTCCAGAAAATCACTGGCGGGGGGACGCACGCCGCCGTCGTGACGAGCGGCCACCCTCGAGCCTTCCAAGGACTGGCCGACATGATCAGGGCAGGTGGGTCGCTGTGCATGGTAGGGATCCCCCCGGGCGACGTGCATCTGGACATACCCATCGCCACGATCGTCGTCAAGGCTTTGAGGATCCAGGGGAACTTGGTGGGCTCGTTGAAGGAGACGTTGGAAGCAGTCGAGCTTGTGCGAGTTGGAAAGGTCACGCCGCGCGTGCAGGTTCGTCCGTTCAGAGACCTGCCCGAGGTGTATGACATGCTGGCAAAGGGTGACATCCCCGGTCGGATCGTGTTGGAGGTGTAGGTAGATCTCGCCCCGACACGCACACCGTTGGCAGCACCGTAGGCAGCACCGTCCTTGATCCAGCGCACCTGCGTGTCTGGGCGTACTCGTCCCTGTGTTTCTCTGTGTCTCCCGACGGGCACATAGTGCCCGACCGTTCGCGACGAAACACGTGCTCGGACAGAGGTGGCCTGTAAAGCTCTCGAGCGCCCTCCGTCTCTGCCTGCGTTCTCTGGCATGCGTTCCGACGTGCGCATATCTCCTCTGGCAAAGTATGGCACCCACGCTGGACGGTGCCAGCCAGCAAGGTGGCTGGAATTGGGCGTCCTGGGCACTGTCAGGGATCATCCCGGAACTCAATCAGGACACTTCGGCTCGGCATCGCAGAGGCTGTCCAAACATCCGCCCACGATCTTTTGGAACACCTGGCCAATGACCCGATTGTTGTCTGCCAGCTGACGGGGCCTTCTGTGACACATACCTGGGGATGGCACGACATCATGGGCCCCATCCCCCTCCGGCCCGTGCATTTTCCGTGGCGTCGTTACCAGATCGTACCTCCTGCCTGCCCACTTTGGTGTCTGCCGTGGCCTTTTCGAGCGACTCACGGGTGGGCTGCGTGCCAGACGCGATCGGATTGGGCGGGCTTCAAGGGCGGACGCGGGCTTTAGCGAGCTCTGAACCCAGATCCGACCTGGGGTTGGCCATCCAAAGAATCACGGTCGAGCCGACAGGGCCAGGCTGGTGGACGGTACGCATCCTGTGTCCAGACGTCTGGGGCACAACCTGCGTGCGGGCCCTTTCGCCAGCCCATCGCCATTCGCAGAGCGCTCGTGTTCGAGCTGTTGTCCTGCGGCGGTATGCAGTCCGACAGGACAGGGGTCACCAATCTGGTCCGTTTGGCTTGCCGGGCTAGCTCTGTTTTGGCCATGAGCGACAAGCCATCCACCGCGGCATGCAAGCACTGTATTGACAAGTCCAATAATTGGCGCCTGCATTGCATTATCGATCATAACGCCGCGAATCGACGAGGTCTCGACACGGGGCCTCTGGAGATTCTGTGCTTGATGGCCATCTTCAGGACGGGCAGCGTCGCCCGCCGAAAGAGGTGTGAGCACGCCGAGGCACTCGCGTACCTGCAGCAGCTGTCAAGCCCGACCGATCAGGCCTCGTATCCGCTCGTCTCGAGAACCCAGAGACAGGTAGGCCGCCCTACCGACCCCAGCCTGTGGTCGATTCGGGTGCATTGCACGACGCCCTTGATCCGTGCTGCAACTCGCGCGCGTCGATCCAAAGAAGGCATCCCTTGCCGTAAGATGGGACACCTCGCCATTCCTCGGCCTTCTGGCGCCTCGTCCGGCGTCGCCTCTGGAATCCAGAGACACTCTTTGGGACAGGTCTGCTCGAGACTCCGGAACCCTGGGTCGTTCGCCGCAAAAGTGGACCTGTCACCCGTGTTCACGAAGCGCCTGCTGGAGTGGCACATACCAGACGCCTTGCATTTACCAGGACAACGCGCACCGCAAGATCAATTCATAGATATGTACGCTCGACGGTCGCCTCCCGTCCCAGTTCTCATCCAACGCTCGACCGTCCTCGCCCTCGCCCGTCCACCAGACCTTCAAGACCGGCGCACCAGCTGTCCCGCGTGGACAACGAACGTAGCACGATGGTCCTTGAAAGTCAGTACTCGCTTTTGATGCTTCACGATTCACTCCTCTGACCGATAGGCCCAGCGATGTCTCCCCTCCATCTCCATCTCGAGACCGAGGACAGCCCACTCGACGTCCTGCCCCGCGTCGACGGCACTTTCGGCGGAGCGTCGCCGCTGAGCTTCCTGACGGACTGCTCGTCGATGTCGTCCAGCTTGCTCTGCGACTCCTCCGTGCTGGGTGCCCACGGGCTCCGCCGCTCCTCGCTCGGGTCGTGCAGCAGCATGACCTCCCCGGACATGTTCTTCACCCCGTCGGCGAGGACGGCGAGTCCCGTCACGCCCGTGACCGCCCACCCGGCGGTGCACGCGTCCGGCCAGAGGTACATGAAGACGGCGTCCTACCTGGAGAGCTGTCACCCGATGTTCCAGCTTCAGGACCCGGCTCAGTACCCCGGCGATTGCGCCTGGTTCGACGCCGCCTGCTCCCCCCTTGGCCTGCCGATGATGGCCGCCCTGCCCGTCAACCGCACGCCGTACGATTCGAGACGGCACGGCGGCGGGTGCGAGGTCATGTCCAATCCCATGTTGACCCAGTCGATCTTCGACGGGCCTCTGACCCCGGCCGCCGTGTACGGCGGGGACCACGACCTGCTGCGCGCCAACTTCGCCCTCCCTCCCCCGGAGACCGTCGAGCCCAGCGTGACCTTCCACGGGATGCTCCCGAGCTCCCCAGGCTACAAGCTCGAACCGTCGACCCCCGCGAGGATCGACGTCCCTCCCGCCGCCATCTTGACCAGCAGCCCTCTTCCGATCTTGTCCCCGCCGATCGTCCCCACGCAGCACGACGCGGGCGAGATGTCGTACGCCAACGTCGAACGCCTGCTTCGGTTCGCCGGCAAGGGCGGCCGCACGCACCACGACCGGCTGCATCGACGCGCGTACGAGCGCAAGGGCGGCCAGACGTCGACACGCAGGGTCAAGGCCGCGCCCGCCGGCTCCGGGGTCGACTGCACGCCGGTCATCGAGGGGAATCCCTTCCCGTGCAGCTACCCCGGCTGCATCGACAAGGGCACGGGGAAGCAGAAGAGGTTCAAACGACAGGAACACCGGAAACGGCACGAAAAGACCGTCCACGAAAAGCACGACCACGACATCTACAAGTGCTGGGTCCCCGAATGCCACAAACCCTTCTCGCGCACCGACAACTTGAAGAGTCATCTCAGAAACACTCATTCCAAAAAGCCGGGGGTCCGAGGGAACCGCTACGTCGCCACGTTGGACCGAAACAGTGCATACTATGACCCGGACTGGCAGGGTGACCTCGACAGAAATGGGTACCCCGTCCGGTGAGGTGGGACTCGTACCGACTGAGATCGTGCCACGGGGCCCCTGCTGGCGTCGGAGGGGTCCAGGTCGAGGGCGCCGCTTGTAACAATCATGAAAAGGCAGAGTCAGGGTGGGCGTCAGGGAAGCTTAACTCCCCGGGTTTATTGTCATCTCTTGAGGAATTCTTTTGGCGCATCGGGGGCAAGGTCAGGTTGAGGGACATTGTGTGTGACCTTTCGCGTGTAAAAGTTAGGCCGAGGCATTGTTCCATGTAATAACACCAGTTTCATAGCGTGACGATATCAGAGAAAGCATACGATTTCATCTTCTTCACAAGACCCAAAGAGTGAAAAGATTCCAAAGATATAGTACAACGACATGACTTGACGTGATGCCCCTCGAATGGGGCTAGTCATTAGCCGATATCCCTTTTACCTAAGCGATGCCGGATCGCCTAGATCGTAGTGATCAGGAACAGACCACACCTTTGCATAGACAGGAACAAGACAGAGCCAGACGAACTCAAGAGACTAACAACAGAGCACAACAGGCCTAGACATGCATACTTCATTTTAAAAATCGTCTGTTATTCTACAATACTTTTCGCGCTCAAAGAATCCTCATTGTCAGCACAGACATGCCTCGCCGCTCCCGGGGTTTTTTAATCTCCCTTGGCATTGAAACCCATGAAGACTTCTTTTTCGTCTGGAAGCATGATCCCACTTTCGTTACCCTGCGATAAGGAGTCCGACTGTCCTCGGTTGGCAGTGAAATAAAACAAAAGAAAGAATGGAGGTGACCGATGTGCCGATTGAATTCAAGTCCACCGCGAGTTTGAGGAGAATGCAAAATCATGAGGCGACCTTTAGTTGCTGAACGAATGGCCAAGTCCGACGATGCTTTTACTCGGACGATGGCAGCTCGAAGATGGATGCATCGTACGTCTGATCGTAGAGATAGCGCCGGAGATTCGGGTCGGCCAGGTCGGTGTCCTTTGCGTCCTTTGCGTCCTTTGAGAGTCTGCCCTGCACGTCTCTTTGAACTTGATTCGGTTTGTACGGGGCACGACGACGTGGCGACTGATGGATCGGAACGTGGTTCTGCATCTTCAGAGAGTTCTTCGCTGGGCTCTCGCTTCCGCTTGAGCATTGACTCTTGTGGGGGTTTTGTAGATGCCATTTGTGCAGTGGCTTACTTCTCGTCTCGATAGCCTTCAGTTTGACCCTTACCAAGCTCCTCGTCCTCGGTTTGTTGCTGTAGCTCCTTGAGTGAATGCACCATCCATGCGTCGATAGTATTTTAGTCGACTTCCAGTTCTGGAGCGGGCTGGTAGGGGGCGTATGCTCTTGGCTTGTATCCCTCGAATATCGATATGTACGGCTCTGGCAACCTGTCAGGTGGGCTGAAAGACTCTTCAAAGGCGTCAAGATCGATGTATTCGACGGTTCGGGCCTGTTTGGCAACTGGTTGTTCGTTGGGGGCATGGTCGCCAGCCTTTCGCTTAGGTGCAGGCGAGACTTTGCGACACATTGTCGTAGGGGGTACTTTATAGTGTGGCCAACTCGTCGACTTCAACCTCCCGATGAAGAAATTCGTGTGTGATTGTGTCGAGGGACTTCCAGACCGAGATTGAACTGGCTGACCTTGGATTATGTGATTAGAAGCAAAATGCTGTGAACATATCTATGGCACTCTGACTACTGCCTAATTCGCTGCCTATGACAATGGGGCAGAGGCAGTGATATGCAGTGGACAATCAGAACAATGAAAATCAGTCACAATGTCCATTCAATGCTAGCAAACGACCGCGAGTCTTTGTTGTCACTCGGCATACCTGTCCAAAGATGACTCCACATCATGCCTGCGATAGAGCCAGTGTCATGTGCGCTGAAGCCGACAACCCCAATTCGTGAGCTCCGGTCGCTCGTGCGTTGATGAAAGCTTTGTGAGTTACGGCGGTTTTTGTCGTTGGGTCAAGATTGAACCATTTGAACCAGACGTCAAGTCTTTCGATCTTGTAGGGACCCCTTTGGTGCTCTTCGCCTGGTGTTGGCCTGCTCTTCTTACATCAGAATTGGTTCACTATGGTTTAGATGGTGCTGAGGACAACTTGTACTAACATTTCCCGAACAACCCCGTGAAATTGTATAGTTGTGGAAAGGTCCTCGATGTTGGGAGCTCTAGGAGAGGCTAACAAATGCAACGAGACTGTGCGTCTGTGAAAGGGAAGTAACCATAAGACCTTTCAGAAGGAGATAGTTGCCACTATCCATCAAAGCACAATGATCGATGCTACGTGAGCCACAATTCTGGGAGGACTTGCCATTCCACAAAGGGCCTTCCTTGGGGCCGTCGGACGTACCTTAGGTTTCGTGAGATGTACCGGTCCATACCAGAGCATCTCGACCTTGTGATCATAGTGCAAGAAGGGAATTAGATTGACGAACTGAATGTAGAGTAGTGGCTGGCCACACTGTATGTACAGAAGGCCAGGTAACGCGCTGGAGCAGTGGAAATAAGTATCTCCGATCCTCACTTACATAATAGCCCAGCTCTAAAAGTGCCTTCACTCATGATCACATGACCAAGTTACATGGCTTAGTCAGCCACCATTCACGGCACACTGATATTTTCGACTCACCTTAAGTTCTTCTACACAACCAGCAAATTTCGCTCTCAAATCAGTTACCCAGTCTCGGGTTCCAAGGCCGATTGGCCCAATGGCAAGGCGCTTGACTACGAAATACGGGCATCCATGGGCTTCGATACACCCAATGTGTAGGGAGTGGTACATGGACCGTGGGCTATCAAGAGATTGCAGGTTCGTTCTCCCTCCTTCGGTTCTCTCCTTCGATTCGACTTTCGGTTTGCCCTTCTGGTCTTTCCTTGGTCCATATCTGGATTCTCGGCTAACTTTCCAGGAAAGGTTCGACCCCTGCATCGGTCACAACTCACCTCATTTTTTTTTTTTTGAGTGTTTTAATTTTTCTGGTGTTGTCGATGACCAAATTTTGGTGTCGCTTCATCGTAATCTCTATGTATATACTCTGTACTCTAGGTACCAAAAAACACAACGCATTAGGCTAGGGGTGGTACGCTGTATCTCGGACTATTTTGAACCTAAGCAACAAGTAAATACTGCCCATAGTGCCAGACATTACCTAGTTGCAGGCCACGTCGTCACCTACGCCATCATTGCCATTGTCCGTGTCCTGAGATGCCTTGGTGCATCCCCGCATGTCGACGTGCACAACCAAGACCGCATGGCATGGCTGACCGTTGAACCAGCGACTCTGTCGACACTCGTGAGGAACGCGCGCGAATCCATCAGGTCGAGGTGTCCCCTGTATGGCTGGTGAGGCCTGGCGGTGGAGAGAGCATGCCGAGGCAAAGATCTAGAAGGAGCAACTGCCGCGCTAGACGCCGGGGAGGAGGAAAATCTCTGCATTGGGCTGACTTACGGTACACAGGCCACTCACGATGGTATTGTACGAGTACGACATGGGCGACCATCACAACACCACCCGTGCGAAATGCCATCCCCAATTCCGCGTTCCTGGACAACCCCACCGCCACCGTCGTCCCCCTACGGATACGCCCTCGCCGTCCTCATCTTGGTCGGCGTCGATGTCTCTGGGGTTGCCCTTCACGAGACGACCAGTTGGGAGGGACAGGAGCGCCGAGGGGGTGAACTACTACCATCACGGTCCCCGTATCGAAAGGTGACCGCCATTCTTCGGTCTCTTGGAGAGGCTGTGATGCCCCATGCTCGAGTGGCCCGCCGAGCAAAGTCGTGCCTCTGTCTTACTGGCCTGCACGGCATCTCATTCCGAAAGAAAAACTCTTGGATACGGTACACTAGACTCGCTGGGGTTGTTTGGCCTTTTGCCCTGTGGCCACTCCGTCACGAAAGCGGACGATTGGACTCGACGTCAATCGATGGGCGTGGAGTGGACGAGGTACGGATGGCGCACTTGTCTCCTGGCCTGGGGCCTCTGTTTTTTCTCAGGCCCTGAGATTTTCTGTCGTCGGTTCGTGGATCTCCGCAGGACATCATTTCGACCCTCGCATGACTCGATGGGCTCCCATCCCTCACGCATACGTGACCGCGCCCTTCCTGTGAATCTCTCGACCATCTATCACTCTCCCTCCGACCTCCTCTCTGGCCCTCTCTGCCCCGTCCTCCTCGCATGACCAGACTCTTTCTCCCCCGACACCATGGCCCTACCCGACAAACAGTCTGTCCCTCCTGTGATCGTATCTCACCATGACTCGCCGTCTCAGTCCGAACAACCACCTCGCTCCATACCTTCCGAGAAGGAGTTCTCCTCTGGTTCCTCCGCCGGCCGATCCCCTTCGTCGTCCGACACCGACCATGAGGAACGAGCACTCACCCTGACGGCGACGCAGACGTCGCGTCGTTCACGGTCCCAGTCGTTGGCCCGCACCGTCTCGAGAACGACGACCCGTGGCACCGCGTACACCTCCGACCCACGGTACGAGGTCGACTTCGCCCCCGACGACCCGGACGACCCCCGCAACTGGCCGCTGTGGTACAAGTCCATGGGCCTGTTTGCTCTCTCGTTCGGCACCCTGGGCGTGGTCATGTACTCGACGTCCTACACGTCCGGCATGGCGCAGATGATGGTCGAGTTTGGCGTCGAGTCAGAGGCCGTCGCGACCCTGGGCGTCACGTTTTACCTCCTCGGCCTGGCGCTCGGGTGCTTGATCGTGGCCCCCATCGCAGAGACGTACGGCCGGAAACCCGTGTACACGGTATGTACGGCCATGTTCACGATCCTGGTCATCCCCGCGGCGCTGTCGCAGGACATCACGAGCATCATCGTCGCGCGGTTCTTTGGCGCGATCTTCGCGAGTGCGTTGATCGCCAACGCCCCGGGCTCGATCGCGGACCTCATCAACGACGAGTGGCGGAGCACGGCCTTTTCGATCTGGAGCATTGGCCCGATGAATGGACCGGTCGTCGGCCCTACGATCGGCGGGTTCGTCACGCAGTCGCTCGGTTGGCGCTGGACGAACTGGATCGCCATGATCTGGTTGGGGGTGGCGTTTGCGTTCCTGTTGATGTTCAAGGAAACCTACGTGCCGGTGCTCTTGCAGCGCAAGGCCAAGAAACTGCGACGCGACGAGGACGACGACCGATACTGGAGTCGGTACGACGTGCGCGTGGGCTTCGTCGAGTTGATGAAGATCAACTTGAGCCGGCCGTTCGTCATGGCGATCAAGGAGCCCATCTGCATCTTCTGGAACGTGTACATCTCCCTGATCTACGGTACGATCGGTGACCCCCCTCCTCTTCCCGTCCTCTTTGGCTGACCATGACCCGCCAGGAATTCTGTACCTCTGTTTCGTCGCGTATCCCATCGTCTTCACCGAGGAACGTGGCTGGTCCGTGGGCCTCAGCGGACTGTCGTTCATGGGAATCGGGATCGGCACCATGTTGATCATCGTGTGCGCGTCGCCAATTCGGAAAATGATCAACTCGCACAAGCGCGACCAGGACGGCAACGTCCCGCCCGAGGCGATGCTGAGTATCGTCTGCGTGGCGGCCGTTCTCATCCCCGTGGGCGAATTGTGGTTCGCCTGGACCTGCTACCCGACGAACATCCACTGGGCCCTGCCGATCGCCGCCGGCATCCCCTTCGGGTTCGGCAACGGTGCGGTGTTCATCTACTCGGGAAACTACCTGGCGTACAGTTACGGGATCTACGCCGCGAGCGCGATGGCCGGGAACGCCGTGATGAGATCGATCATGGGAGGTGCGCTCCCACTGGCGGGACCGCCGTTGTACCGTGCGCTGGGGGCGAACTGGGCCGGCACATTGTTGGGGCTGCTGGAGGTGTTGATCATCCCGATTCCCTTCTTGTTCTACCGGTACGGCGGGAAGATCCGCGAACGGTCCAGCATGATTCGGGAGATGCGTGAGAACGAGGAGCGACAAGAACGGAAGAAGCGAAAGGCCGAAGAAAGATTGCGACTGGCCATGCAGAACGGCGACGAGGACGAAAAGCAAGACGCCCAAGTCAACCTGTTTCGCGTCAAGAGTCGCATGGACGAAGAGGCCGACATTGAGGGTCTGGGACTCGAGAGGTTGAACACGATACAGGGCTTCACCCGGGAGAACTTGGAGGACCAGTTCCAAGAGAAGCAGGTCATAAGGGAACGATCTCAGGAAAGGTCGAGGACGCGAGAGGATGAAGGACTCGACGAGGGCGGCAGAGTCAAGCAATAAAAGACCCGACGAGAAGTGTACGGTTTCTCCCCGATCAAATTTCGGTCAAACAAGAACAACCAGTGGAAGGGAGTTACACCGCGAGGCAGGGGCGATGGATTTTATGTTTGGTGCAGAACGGGGCGAAGAAACCACGAAAGTCACCACACCATGGATGAACACCACGCATTTTGATTTTTCTCCTTGATGTTTTCGGTTTTTTTTGTGGGACGATTCTAGCGAGCGTCAGCATGGCGTTTTCGGGAGGGACACGGAGGGGGAACAAAAATGTGCCTGGACCAGAATACAAGTAATACGAGATGGATTTGTTGGGTTGATCCTGGAGAACCTGCTGAAGTTGGTGGGGGGATGGACGAGTTCAAAGACGATTCAGAAGACCATTTGATAGAGTTTTGGGTTCACGGAAGGAGACGACCGTTGTATAGGAGCCGACGAGGCTGAACGCCTCGAAAGATACGTTGATTGATACAAGCAAGATACGAGAGTGCCTTTGACAATGTGGTCAGATCAGATCTATATAGAGTGGCCGTGTTCCGCAAGAGTGACTGCGACTGTTACATCTTTGAAAGACGTCGATAGATACCACACTGGAGAAATATATCTTCGCATTCGTGAATGAGGGATTTGAGTCTTGGCTGACTTTGCTCAGGGTAGAATAAAGTACATTGAAAAGTATTTGTCGCTCATCATTTATGATTGATACGCCGCGAAAACTCCTAGGTCCTGAACCCTCGGCACTCTGTACTCGGTAGCTCGTATGGTGCGATCGATTATCATCCATGACTGTCCTTGGGAGGCGAGGTAGGGATGTATCGTTCGCTCCAGGCGTCTCCCTTGCCGATCAAGTATCGTGTTTCGTTGTTCGGGTTGTGGTAGGCGGGAGAGCTGGTGCTGGCTCACGTCCCACTCCGCTCCAGATCAGGAGTCCGGGCGGCTTCGCAGGGTCGACTTGGTTCAAAGCCAGTTGTTGTCCATTTTCAATATTTCGAGTGGCCCGTTGGGATACCAGGAGCATTTGTGATGTCGTCGCGTCGAGGAAAGACGGGTGGTTCCGTTGTGCATGCGTATATGATGGCCCCCGTCGAGAATCATCGTTTCAACACAATTCTCCCGTTCCTGTCTCTTTTTGTTTGACGGATTGCAAGGAATCTGACTTGCGAACATGTCGTCCGGACCCGTGCCACGGCGTGGGAACGTGACTGAGTACTCGGCGGAAGGAGCACCCCTTCGGAGCAAAATTTCGTCGAACGGCTCTTCCTTTCCGATCGCGTATCCGGTCGCGTATGCTCGACGAGGGACGAAGCGAACGAGGAACCACGCGTGGACGGGGACCAGGACACGGCGAGCATCCTTTTCGGCTGCTCACTTCTTCCACACCCCACGTTCGTCCTTTGTGTATCTCCCACCGATGGGCGTGAGTCGTCTCTGCGGCTTCGGTCGCTCTTTGGCCGACTTCATCGCGTCCAGGAACTTGAGGTCGTCGCGGCCCGTCGGTGGCAGAAGAGACACTTCCATCTCGCGTGGCGTCGAGGTCCCGGACGACGTGCCGCTCTCCAGGCCCTCGCCCTCGATGACCTGCAGCATTTGCATGTCGGGGATCCTGCTCTGCTTCCACTCGCCGCGCATGCGTTCCCACTGGTCCAGCTCGTCGACTTCGTCGCCGCTGATCACGCGGTCGAGGACCGGTAGGTCGCACCTGTCGACCGGCGCAGACAGCGCGGGGGGCCCTGAGTGCGGGTGTCTCATCTCCTGTTGTTCGGCGGTCAGATGGAGGGTGTTTTGCGAGCCGACCATGGTCCCCGAGGGCGCATGTTTCTGGTTCTTGTCCTTGTTCCTGTCATGGGCCGCCGCGGATTTTCGGTACTTGTCGAACTTGGGGTCTCGGGCCAGCTTCGCCCGCACGGCCGCGGCGTGTTGAGACGTGACGACCACCCTGTCGGTGTCTTTCTTGTCCTTTTTGCTCCTGAAAAACTGCCCGAAGCCGCCGCCGCCGCCGGACGATTTCGTCTTCGAGGGAGATGACGACGACGAGGGGGGTCGACTGCGGTCCACACCGTTCATGTTCGTCATCCATCCCGGCTCTGATCTCAGCGAGCCGATCGAGGTGGTGCTGTTGTTTCGTGACGTGGGGAGTGACACGGGTCTCTTCGGGTGGCCGCGTCGCTCCGAGGGCAGGCCACGATCGACGGTGTCTAGGAATTCGAACATGGTGTGCGAGATAAGCGTTGTGGGTGAGGTGGTTCCAACGGAGCGAAGCTGGTAGGGAAACCCGCGCAGACAGACAGACAGGCTGGAGCCTGGGGAAAGGGTGTACTACAGTGGGAAGAGGGAGAGGAAAGAAAGGACCAGAAGGCGAAGATCAAATATGGAAAAGGATTCTCGATATATCTGACCAGGTATCCGTCCCCATACGTGACTTCACTACCCACACACGTGCAATCTACGCGCGCCGGCGTACGCTCGCGACATTGCTTATCGCAGGCAAAATGCTCCATCTGGACCCCTTCCAAATGAGAAATCAGATAGGCGGGAGAGTCGTGATCGAAAAGCATGTGGCAAGTGAGATAGACGGTCGGTTGGGAAGGGAAGAGTTCTGGTTCTGGAATAACGCGATGGGTCTGTGGCCTCGGTGTATTTGGCGCGAGGGATTTTGGGGGCCCTCCGACACGGGAGGGTCCTACTGTACAGGACTCGGTCCGCCTGGGCCTGATGTCACGGACACCGACATCGACATTCGACAAGTGACGAGATTTTTTTTTTGGTCCATCGGAATCTCGTTGGGGAAGAGAAAATTGGATACAGGCAATGTTGGAGGACAGAGTTGGCGCCCCTAAGTGCTCAGTGCCGCGCTAATAAACCCAAGTGGCTTACATAAGGTGCTAGCGCCGTACTTGATCGGTGAGATCCCAGAGACTAAGCCGGATGGGGAAACTAGGGCGGGCGTACTGTAGATAGATAGTCCGAGGACGAATACTATGTACATTGCAAGAGCACCACCGTTCAATGTGTCCTCGACACCCTCTCCCCGGTCCCCGGCACCCCGGCGACACTGGCGTCCAAAGTACGTATGGAGGCCGTAGGATGATCGCCTGGAGGAGTTGGTCGTCAACCGATGGAGGGTCTCGACGCTGGCCAAGAAGCGTGTCGCGCGTACTGTACCTGTGCCACGCCCCCCGTGACCTGGCGACGCCTGTATCCTCCCTAGACAGTGTCGACATGTCACCATGGCTTCGTGCTCGGTTTGAGATTGCTATTGCTCCCCTCGAACGGGACTCTGCTCGTTCTGCCCGTGAACCATCACTCCACCCGCCTCAACACTCCATCCACCCCCATGCGCCTGAGACAACTCCTCTTGATGTCCGCCACGGTTCGACATCCACACAAGGCCATGCACCTCCGAAAGTCCTCGTACAGCACGGCCAGCACCTTCTCGACGCCTTCCTGTCCCTTGTACCCCAGCCCCCAGATCGCCGGGCGACCGACCCAGACATGTTGCGCGCCCAGCGCGAGCGCCACGAAGATGTCGCTGCCCCGACGCACGCCCCCGTCCATGTGCACCGGGATCCTGCCCTGGGCCGCGTCCACACACTCGACCAGCGCGTCCAGCGTCGACGGCACGCCGTCCAACTGCCGTCCACCGTGGTTGCTGACCAGCACGCCGTCACAGCCGTACCTGATGGCGAGCTCGACGTCCTCGGCGGCCAGGACGCCCTTGATCCAGATTTCCATCTTGGTGCGGGACCGCAGCCACGCAATGTCCCGTGCCCAGCTGTGGGTGTCGTCGTTGAGGGACATGAAGCTGGTGTCGTGCGTGGCTCGGCGGATCGTCTCGCTCGTCCAGCCCAGCACGGGGAAGCCCAGGCCGTCCGGGGTGCGGAAGTCGTTGCGCCACTCGTTGAACCGGACGCCCAGCACCGGGCTGTCCGCCGTGAGGAAGATGGCCCGACACCCGGCCTCTTCGGCCGCGGCGATGATGCGTCCCTGCAGGGCGCGGTCGCGCATCATGTACAGCTGCATCGCGTAGCGGGGGCCGCCGGGTTCGACGCCGTCCGTCTCGGCTTGCGTCGCGCCGGCCGACACGATCTGGTCGACGCGGTAGTTTGCAAAACTCGATATGGCCATGTTGACGCCCCATTTCGCACAGGCCCGCGACGTGGCGAGTTCGCCGTCGGGGTGGGCCATGGCCTGCAGACCGGCCGGGGAGATGCCCAGGGGAAACTTCACGGTGCGGTCGAGGCATCGTGTCTGGGTGGTGAGCCGGGAGACGTCGACCAAGACGCGCGACACGAGGCGGTACTTGTGGAAGGCGGACGAGTTCTCGGCGACGGTGGTCTGGTACGTCGAGCCGGAGTTGTAGAAGTCTGGAGGCATGTCGCGGTTAGCTCTCCCACGAGTCGTCCTTGGGAGCTGCACGTTGCCCGATTCAGGTCAAGGCTCACCTCTCGCGACTGCCGGAAGATTGGCATCTGCACGTTCTTTGACGTCTTCAATGCAGAGAACGTCCTCGCCCTTGACGGCGACAGGGACGGGCGCTCCCCCGGACATGGTGGGCACACCTGGCACGCGGTGTTGAACGTCCTAGATCAGAGGGGCGAGGGAAGTTGAACGGCTGACGACGGATCAAGAACTGCGACGTCCAGCTACATCACACGCAGATTCTATCCTGAGGAACAGAGACTCTTCAGTCTATATTTGCTGGATCTCGCAGTCGTCGTCACCCGCGGGACAAGAGGCCAGGTTGATTTCTTGAGCGTGGAGATACGCGCCCTTTCGCTGACATGTTGGGCTCTCGTGGAGAAGATTGGCTCGCCAACGCAACAAGACATCCATTACCTGAAGGGGAAGGTAAGCCAGTCGGCCCTGGGCCTGGCCTTGATTGCATGTGTACGGGTACGAGTAGGTAGGCGGTTGCAGTTGCGGCGTTCACAGCACAGTAAGACCACGGGCACTGTTGTCTGTGTCTGTATATAAGCACAGGACGGATGGTCCGCGCTCGCCTCTCAGACTCTGCGCTTGAAGGGTGGCAGCACGGGATCGTCTTGCACCACGTACGGTGCGTCGATCTCGGTGGCTGAACCGGCAGATTGTACAGTTTCTCCAAGGACGGCAGACTTGTCGGTGGATTGTGGCTCATGCAATATCAATGCCCATCGCATGGCCCAGCATGGATACTGTAGCCTGGCGAGTCTGCCGCGTAATGCAATGATGAAATAGGACACGCCTGGGCCAAGTTCCCGCCAGCCTTGCCCGAATCCTGGGAACCACCACCTGGCGTGAACCACGACCATCCCGGTTAAAGGATGGATCCCTATGACTTCAAGTCTGGGCCCTAGAAGGAGTTACCCGAAGGCCAACAACGTCATGCCACAGGTTCGAGGTACTACCGTGCTTGGTGATCGTATGTTTCTTCCATTGCCTCTCCGTGTCTTTCTCGATGCCAACACAACCAAGCCGAGTGCCACGGTAGATCCGAGATCCTTGTCGGTGATCAGAGGCGTCTCCGAGTGGGCACAGGCGCCTGGTCGACGAGGACGAGGACGGGCAGTCGTACAATACCGCCGACCCGTGATCGAAAAACGAAAGGACGCCAGCCAGCTGGGATCTTGTTTTGACCATCGGGGCCCCGTGGTATCCGGGCACGGCGTGTGAACTGGACTACCGCAGTGACTTGTGCCCATTCATCCTTTGCTCGAGAGTATATATAGAGAGGCCGGTCGGGACACCCTCCGACCGCGTTTTGTATTTCTGTTCCAACTACCATCTACAACTACCCACCCGACCTGTACCATCTCGACCAACCCACTTTGCTCGACACTGTCTCAGACACTCCTACCCGGCCATCTGTCGCACCGTCCTGCAACATGTCCAGACCGGCTTCTTCAACGGTGCGTCCCTCGTCACAACTCCGCGCGCAACCACCCAGGTCTGTGTCTGTCGGAATGGCTAACGTGGCAACCCAGAGCGATGTCCTCCTCTACTTCCTCGCCATCTTTCTCCCTCCCGTGGCGGTCTTTCTGAAGACGGGCTGCGACTCGAACTTCTTCATCAACATCCTGCTCACGATCCTGGGTTGGATCCCAGGTTGTCTTCGTAAGTGTGCCCTCTCGGGCTCGACGACTGCGGAGCAATGCTACTCACACTCGGCTCATCAGACGCGTGGTACGTGATTACCAAGCACGAGCGTCCAGCTCGTGCTGCCTATTAGCTGGTCGGACGACGTGCTGTGCGCGAGGAACGGCGGACGCCCTGATCGGCAGAATGCCGATTACCTGAGCATCACGCGGTAGCTACCCCCGTTACCGTGAGATGCCCAAGGAACGTGATTCGACGAACGAAGAGATGTCCTGGATTGACGGACGGTTGGAGCGGCGCGGTGGTTTCCCACCTTTCACAGATACCCAGTGGTGCATATGTACAGCAGGACATCAATATTTAATCATGAAAAGCCGAGGGTTCAACGTTTTGTTTCTAGTTCACATTGGATCTGTTCTTCCCGAATCTGTGCCTGAAAGCCATCGAGCGACGGTGTACCCCCAAGAAAACAAGCCGGCGCGGCGCTTTTGGGTACCCAAGTCCTTTCCTCGAATCTACGGTCGCCATGCCGAGACCGACACTGTCGGTTCACCGTCCCGCTCGTTCCTTCTCCTCGAGAATTCTCTTGACCTCGGCGCCACTGGGGCCAGGCCCGTTCAACACGATGCTTTGGAGTATGCCCACCGTGTGGATGGACAGCCACATTCCAGGCAGTTCTTGGGCGAGGACCTCGAAGCACTTTCGAACCTCCGCGTCGGCCATGGGTATCGCCACGCTCCCTTTGATGTCACCGACGAGCTGCTTGAGGCTGAAAGAGACCTTGCCGCGGACTTTGCCCGGGCTCGAATGCACCGAAGAGTCGAAACTGGACCCGAGCTTTTGTTGTTGTTTCAGTCGGAGAATGTCGACGATCTCGCCGATCCGCCCGACAGCTCGACGCCGTAGCATGGTTTCCGGGCTCGGAGAGGCAGTCGATGCACTGGCCAGTGCCTTGGCTCGGACGCGATCCAGCAGGGACAAGGTCCGATCTTTGACGACTTGGGGCGTCTGCACGTCGTTGCCACCGGCGGAGGAGCTCGGTTGAGACGAGAATTGAGAGCCCGGTCGATTCTGGGCCTGCGCGGAGAGCCCGAGGATCTCTCTCCGGGCCGCGGAAGCCTTCGCCTTGCGCGCCTGTGTCTGGAGCCCCACGGAAAACTCGAGTCGGGGCAAGGAGTGGCCGTCCTTGGGCAACAAGCCGTTCAACGTCGGGCGGTGAGAAATCGCCACGGCCTCGATCTCCACTTCGTACGACTGTTGCAGTTTTCTTTCGTCGTACTCTTGGTTCCTCTGGACATATTCGACGCTGTACCGCAGCACGTCGCTGCCGTTCAGGTTCAATCTGAAGGGGCTGTCTTGGTGTCTGACCAGCTGGCCCGAGACGACGGCGCTCGAGGCGTCCAGCTCGTAGACGGCCAGCATGCGCTGGATGTCCTCCTGGGTGACCGCCCGTTTCTTCCATAGTCGGGTGACCGAGGTCAGCAGGCTGGCGAGGTCGGCCGGTGCGGATCGGCCGTTGTGAACGCGATGCAGCGAGAAGGCTCGAAGAAAGGCGTCGTGCATGGAGACAAAGTCGCGCAGGACGGGCGGAAGGTCGTCGATCCCATTCTGGCCCGGGGCACGTCGCGGGTGGAGGGAGAGCTGGCAAAGGTCCAGGCAGGGGTCGACGTCGGTAGAGTCTTCCCGCTCGGACTCGGGCGGCGTGGCGAGCTGTAGCTTGGTCTGACACCGGTTAGAACGTCACCGAGAACCTCCCAGGTCAATCGACTGTACCTTTTTCGTGGTCGCGGCCGCGACGCGAGGGCTGTCGACTTCGGTGTCGCTCTCGTCCAAATCACGTTTCCGCTTCAACGCGCCGCCGACCACCTTCTTCTGACCGACGGCCGAGCCGAGAGATGCCTCTTTCACCGCCGCTTCAAGCTGAGCTTTCGACCTCGTCGACTTGGAGATGTTGGTGTGGTTGTGCGGTGTGTGTCGTTTGGAGACACGGTGACCGCTTCGGGAGGAAGGCGCCATGGTCGGGACGCAGAAACGGAAGGAGCGACCCAGAGACGAGGTTTCGAATTTCGACGGGCGACACGACAGGGAAGAAACACACGGCCTCGCCACCTGATGTTTTGAGAATCGTCCAGGGTGACTGCGCCAGAACAGAATCCAGCTGGGACCTTGGTGTTTTATCGATTGAGCTGCTGCAAGGGACCGTGCACTGGCGTGGTCAATGCCCGGCCTCTGATTTAAGACGCGAGGGGGACGCGGACGCGTGCACTCCATCACGCTATTCCTAATTGGATAAATGAATTCCCAGCCTCGTCACATGACGGCGACCCCACCGTCTGCTGATCACGGCCAATGACTGATTACTGAGAGAGAAATGCCGGCCGACGCCTTCGCTTATGTACAATGCACTGCCGCCACCGCGCAGCAGATCCCTAATCTGAGTCCGGAATGAGCAGCTCATCTGGCCGCAGTCTGGGCGTCGGGGTCGAATTCGAGTCGGCCTCGACTTGGTCATCCTCGCTGTCGCGGTCCCTCGCTCTGCCCTTGCCCTTGTCCTGTGTCTCCTCCTGGCCGTGTCCGTCTCTGGCCTCGTCCGACGTCGAGGTCGGCCGTGGCAAGGCCGACGCCGTCCGTTCTCCGTTCAAGTCTGCCGATGCTGGGATGCCCCGGATTTCTTGGACGGGGTCTTCTTCCACCTTGGGTGGGGGGGCCGGGGCGTCGAAAATGGTCGCGATCGCCCTCGTCTCGATGGCGTGGTCGTCGGCGATCTTGAGCACGTGCTTCCTGTCGCTCCAGAACTCGAGGCCGCCTATCTGCGCGTTGGCCGCGTCGACCGCCTTCAACAGATGGTCGATCCTGCGACTCTCTTCGTCGCCCTCGGGCCGCTGCTCGTCTGCGTGCCTCTGCCGATGCCGGCGCGCGTCGTCGGCGGTCTTCTTGAGGTGGGCCAGCAGCTGCGTCCTCGAGTTCTGGAAGACGAGAAACGACATGATGTCGGGTATGTGGTCTCCCAGGTAGTGGAGCTCGTCGCCGGCCTGGTCGACGAAGCGCCTGACGACGTCGATCTTTTCCCGATCGACCGCGGCGAGCTTGAGCGCCTTGAGCAGACTGGCGATGTCCTTGACGTCCTCGGGAGGCAGTTCGGAGGCGACGGTGCTCTGGTAGCTCGAGAAGCTGGCCGGGCGGGCGGTTTTGGCGGGCCCCTCGACGACACTCGCGGGGCTCCGGTCGCGTTTCGGATGGATCGTGAAGTAGTCGCCGGCGAGGTGGTGGGCGGCACCCAGACTTCCGGGCCTGTCGCGGCGCCCCGTGTCGTCCTTCTTGACCCGCTTCCGCAGCCACCGTCGGCGGCGGACGAAGGAATGAAGCCAGGGGTGCGTGCCGTGCCAGGAAAAGTTGCGGCCGAAGGAAAACGAGTACTGCCAGCCTTCTTCGTCCACGTCGTAACTCATGTCCACGTACCAGGTTTTCCACGCCCATTCCCAGCTCGGGTCGGGCACCTGGGCGTTCGTGATGTTGACGGGCGAGTCGCGGAAGTCTCTGTTCACCCACGGTCCCGGGTCGACGGGCAAAAGGGAGGAGTGAGAGTAGAGAGGGATGCCACAGAAGAACGACCCGCGTTGGTTCTCGTAGAGTATGTCGATCTCGTGGACCTGGTGCTTGAGCCGTTTGGACTCTCGCCGCCTCTTCTCCGCGCTCTTTTGCGCCCGATCCACCGTGCCCTCGTGTGCGAAATCCACCGTGTCTGTGGGCTGAGGCTGCTCCCCTTCTTCGACACGCGCCGAGGCCGGCCGCGATCCCTGCGGTTGCGGTTCGCCCGGGCTCGACTGGGCTCCCAGGCGCTCCGCCTGCCGTTTGGCGGATTTCCCCTTGACGAGCTGCTCCTTGCCCAGGCCCTTGGTGGGGATCTTCGACAGCCTGCTGGAGTGTGTGCTGGCCGAACTCGGTCGAGGTGCATCTTGCTCTGGAGGCTCGGCCGGTTCGGTGGCGTCGATCAGGGAGATTTCGTGGTCGTAAGGATCTGCAAAGGTGCCGTCGACGGTCGAGACGCGAGTGGCGAAGTTGGAGGCATTGTTGGACATTCCTCGACAGTCGCTCGACTAGAGGCTGGAGGCGGTCAATGGCGATGCAAGGGGTACAGGGAAGAGACTGAAGAAAATGCGGTGGCCATCTGGCCAGGAAATAGTCGCAGGTGCACGATTGTTGACGTCTTGGAGGCGCAGGCAGGCAAGTTTTGTGGACGAGCGTGAGGTGCGCGGCGCCAGCTGGCGAGGGTCGCAGCGATGGGCCCGGTGGTCGCCACGGGCACCAAAAAGAGGCACCCAAGGCCTACGATGCCGTGTCGGGGGCACCTACTGTAGAAACTAGAGCTCAAGCTCCCCCCGCATCGTCATCGTCATCGTCGACCAGCCACAAGCGACTCCCAGCAGAAGGCACCAATGATGTCACAGTTACAATGCATGCTGTTTCGCTTCTTGACAACTTCATCATGCCACACGAACCGCATCCTTCTCTCCTCCTCGATCTTTCATACCCGAGAGAAACTTCACCCTTTTCACCCTCTTGACCCTCCATTGACCCTCAATCATTGAGCGATTCACGTCCAGACGACCGCCCTTTCTCAATCACTTCAACCCCAAACCAACCACCATGTCAAGACGAGGACTGACGATCGCCGGACTGGCTGTTGCTGGCGGCGCCGGGTACTATCTGTACTCGGCAGGTGGTGACCCCAAGGTGGCCCAGAAGAAGTTGGAAGGTCTGTCGAGCCTCTGGATCTAGCCCCGACCTGTCACTGACGCGTCCAACAGCCGACGCCCACAAGCTCTCCGCCGAAATCAAGCACGATCTCCCCGGCAGAGGCAAGGAGGCAGAGAAGAAAGGCGAAGCCCTTGCGTCACAGGCCGGCAGGGAATTCGATAGGGCCGTGAGTGTGGCGCTTCCGCCGTCGTCGAGCCACCGCTAACAGGCACAACAGTCCGCCGATGCCAAAGCCCGCCTGGCCGAGGCCGAAGCCAAAGCAAAGGAAGTCGGCCAGAAGACCGGCACGCAGATCAACAGCGCCATCGACAAGTTCGACAAGACGGTGGAAGAGAATGCGGCCAAGGCAAAGAGCGGGATCAGCAGCTGGTTCGGTGGCAAGTGACGGTCATGATGATAATGCTCTGGTCGGTCGGGGTCTGTGTCGGCGCATGGGGACGATATCCTCTGTACAGTCTAGGAGTCACAATTCAAATTGAATCTTGATCCTACACCACGGCTACCGCTGTTGGAAGTTTTACATGAATTTCGATGGCCCCGATCACGCTTCTCGTGACTGCGAGCGCCAACGATCCGCTGCCGACGACCCCTTCGAGATCACGCCGTGCCGACGCAACACTGTGTGCACCAGCCGGCCAGCCGGCCAGGAATGGAGGTTGTCGTGAGCACGAGATGGCCCCTGATGGATGTAATTCGCAAATGTCTTTCGCAAATGTCTTCCGCGTTGCCGTTGTTTGACTGCAGGTACCATCGAGCAAGCCCGTCAGGGCCGGCTCGTGCTGGCCGGTTCTTTTCTGCCACCGTGGTGCCAATCGGTCTAGATCCATTCTGACGTGATGGGTTCCTGACTGACGTGTCTCGCACGAACATCCACCGCCAAGTAGAGATGTGTTGTTGTGGCGAGTCAATTGATCCGCTCAAGGGCGCTACCATGCAGCCAAGATGCGTACTGGGACCACTGTAGGACAAGCTCCCAACTGACCATCCAGCACCAGATCGTGGTTCACACCAGGTGAGGCACCTTGATGCGTTAGCTTCATGGTTTGCGTGAACGGTGGATGTACCGTAGCACTGCCACGGCATCGGATCTGTGTGTCGTTTGCCGCTTGCCCGGCGTTGCGAGCATAAAGTCATGCCACCACGCCGTACCCTCCGCGGTAGAGATCCTCCCCGTCGAGCCAACCCAGTTGGAGGGCCTCGTGTTATTCTAATCCGTCATTTTCCAAAATGTCCTTTTTCAAGAAACTCAAGGACGAACTCAAGGAGATGCTGAACGACGACGACGACAAGGACAAAAAGAAGCAACAAGGCGGAGGACAGTCTGAACGTGAGGGCTCATCTGTCGAGCTCGCGAGTCCCAAGAACTGACAAGCCATGGCGGTGTAGCCGCCCCGTCGAATCAGTACCAGCAGCAGCGAGATTTCAACCAACCGCCCAACCCGTACAACCAATACCCCCCGTACCAGCAAGGTCCGCCGGGACAGTACTCATACGGTTCGCCGCCGCCGAACGCGGGATACCCCCCGCCACAGAACCCTCCCCTGCCGCCGGGCTGGATATCCCAGTTCGATCACAATGGCCAACGGTGGTACTACACTTACCAGCCGACCGGTCAGGTACAGTGGGAATTCCCAGGCCCTGCTCCAGGGGCGCCACCTCCTGCGCCCGCGCCCGGGTTCCAGCAATCGTACGGTCAAGCCATGCCTTCCGTACCGTACATGCCGGGACACAACGAGCATTCGAAAGAATACTATGCCGGTTCCACACAACCTCAAAAGAAAGGTTCGGGCATGGGCGGCGTGGTCGCCGCAGGCCTGGGCGGTGCCGCGGTCGGTGCTCTCGTGGGACATGCGTTGGGCGATTCGGACAGTGATAAAGGTGAGTCGGTAGCCCTCCACGTCCTTTTCCTTCTTGGATCAACACCACCTTCGCTGCTCTCCGACGACGTGGCCGGATGCTGTCGTGATGAGTATCGACTATAGGTGCTGACGACCGGACGCGGACAGGCGGACACGCGCCCGCCGCAGGGTACGGTGCGGCTCCTACCGCATACGGCGCTCCACCGGGTCCCCCGCCACCAGCAGCAGCGGCAGATCCGCCGCTCGAGTTCAATCCAGAGCTCTCGTCAAGTCAGCGGTCGTCGTTGCAAGAGGCACGAGAGGACCTGGAAGAGGCGAGGGCCCAAGTTGCCGAGGATTCGAGTCCGAGTAGCAGCGACATTGAGGATCTGAGAGAGGCCGAGGAGGAATATGCAAGTGAGGTCGAGAGCGCGCAAGAGGAGCTCGAGGACTAGGACCGGCGCCTCGTTGTCCGCGTACAGCTCACCGCGATGGCTCGGCTGAAGTGGTCTCGGAGGGGCCGGGGCAGTGTGGAACGTGACGGAGGACGATCGACGTCGGATGATGGTGGACAAGAAGGTGCCAGCGCTCTCCTGCCCACAGGTGAAGGTTCGTTATTATACACTCGCAGAGCGTTGTTTGCGTTGGTTCAGATATCAATAGCATGGCGATTGGTTGATCGAAGAAAGGCCTCCTAGAACACGTCACACGGGCTTGCTCATCAGCACCTTCTTCCCGTCTTCAAACCAAGCCTGGACCGTCCAGTCGGTCTTTTGCAAGATAGCAAACATCTTCGAGAACGTCTGCGGAAACGTGCACACGCTGAGCATTTCGATCCCTCTACTCTGTGAATGCTGTGCGAGTGTGGTCATCAACGCAGCGAAGACCCCCTTTCCCCGCGCCGTCGCTGTAGTCCCGGCAAGCCAGATGTGCAGAGTCCGAGTGGGTAGTCGAGGATCCAGTTTCGCGTGGGCGAAGATGAATCCCAGCGCCTCCTCGCCTCCCGTGTCAGACGAGCCGCATGACGTTGCGTACAAGATGATGGAGTCCGGCTGAGAGAGGCGCTGGTGCCATTCGTCCAGGGAGGAATGGTGCGTCGGGGGCGACAAAGACGTGCCGAAGATGTAGTTTGACAGAGACAGGATGGGCTGTATGGCTTCCTTGGACGCGGTCGAGTCGAGGCTGTGTATCGTGAAGTTGCTGCTGTGTGCCATTGTTTGAGCTGGGCGTGGTGTGCTTCGCCGTATCTCCAAGGTTCGAAACTTGGTGGCTTGGGTCAAAGGTGGCGATCCGCGGCTGTGAAGATCAGAGATTCGTCACTCGGAGTTCGTGAAATGTGCTCTGAAAACTTCCTGGTCAACTCGAGATGCTGAAGAATTAAATGCTGGAGTCGTGGCTGAGAAACCCCGTGCTCGTGTCAAGGTCCACAGTTGCGGAGGGCCCAATCAAATCCGGCGTGGTCAGACACGGCAACGTCGTTCGAGCTACTTGACAGGTTGAAGGTAGAGACGCCACGAAATACGCCCAGTTGGTTGAAATGCGCTGTTGAGGCTGGAGACGAGTCGAGTTGGGCTGCAAGAGGTTGCGACTGTCGTCAATCCTGCTCCCAGCCGTTTGCCCTGTCCAATTCCAGCGAGAAGGAAACAGGAGAGAGTGTTCTAGGGTACTCGGGTGCAAGTCGCCTTGGTGTGTAAATTTCCGTCCTGGTGGACGAATATGCTTGGTAAGCCGTTATCATGCTTTGGACGGGACAGGGCTCAGAAGAGGTTGAGAGGATCGGATGACAGAACGTCGAGACGAACAATCACTGGGGCATTTTCGGCCAAATGTGATAACGTCGCCTATACAAGAAGCCTGGTGGTAAGAGATTACCGACTGCCATCTTCATCTCATTTACGTAGGAGCTCCTCGCGGCAGTACGCCTCGAAAGCTGGCATTGATTCTTTGGCAACACGACCGACATCCATGACTTTAACGTTGTGTTCGATCGTGTGATATTTGTCGAAGTGGATACAAGTGCTAGGTGACAATATCTGGTCTTTCCGTAATCTGACCGCGATGGGTTGTTTCTCAAATAGAGGCTCGCCCTCCAAAGAGACAGGAACTTCTGAACCTTCGGCGTACACAATAGCGTGAGCTTGCTGTTCCTTAGCTCCCAGACTCCTCTTCGAGGCAATCCCTGCTTTGTCATAGGTGCTGATAGGAATGCATACGCTATAACCTTGGCGGGGTTGAAACACAATCATACGTCGCTGCGGTGAGTGGATAGGCTCACCCTCTGGGTCGAAGAGCGATCTCTTTGCAGCAGCCTGGATCGATTTGGGTGACTGAGCATCCATGGACGAAAACAAGATGACTGAGAGTACTCTTCCAGGAACGAAGAACGCCTTGCACTCCTCGCCAGTGCGCACTTTATATCTAGGATCTAACATCGTTCTGTCCGGTATGGTGTTACCAGTGTTCTCTCGTCGGAATTCAGCTGACAGGGGGACCTGAGGATGGCGCCTCAAGAATGCAGGTATTCTCTGGCCCGCTTGCTCGAGTAGGTTGACAAGTTCAGGTGCAAATTCGCTGTTATTGTTATTGAAGAAGGTTATTGCTAGATTTGCTGTGGACTTCGAGTCAACGAGGCTCGTACGATAAATGTACTGGTCGAGGTTGACAGGGCAGTCATAGTTGATCACACAATCGGTTCGGGGCAGTAATGGGGTCTTTCCGTGCGAAGTGTCAGGCACAACCAGAAGCCAGTTGATAACGCCAAAGGCCCGGGACATGTTGTCGGACATTACGAGTGCAGGATGGCCACGAGCCGAGAGAAACCCAGAGATCTTCTCTGCCCGGTCCAATTCCTGTACGAATATCAACGTGGCAACAGCCGGTTGACGTCTAATCGTGCTGAGTAACGTGTCATCCTTCTCGTCATCTGCCACATAGACCACGTCGTGCTTTACATCTTCGAAGCTGTTGTCGCTTTTTGCAAAGTGATCCTGTTATTGTGGTTAGCTGCATGAATAAAGGGTCTGATCGTGCCATTTCGCTCACATATTGTGCTGTATTGAAATCATCTCGCACAGGGGAGGCCATTTTCGACGAGCTGATCGTGACTTCCGGGATAGACGATACCTCTTCACTCTCGACGGGATCATCTGATACTTCCTTTTCATCGAGTTGAATGCTTGGCCCGGATTGGTATCTCGAGGCAGAAGATTTTGGTTCGCCTTCACCTTCTGTAGACGGGGCATCGTTTTCAAGCCTTGAACCGTCTGGGTCAAGCTGAGCGTTCGAAGTCTTCTGAGATGCAGCTTCATTGAAATATTCATTTCTGTTGAAGGTCTCGTCGGGTTCCAGGTTTGTTTCTGTGTTAGCCCAGAATGCTTTCAGATAGTCAAGATGGTTGTCACTGGGAGTCTTCTTGCCATCCTGAGTAGTCATGGCCTCAATCATTCCCTGTAACCATGCCTCGACAGAGCTGTCTCGTGTAGGGCGGGAACCTTCCTGCGCCCACGGAAGTGCTTCCAGAGAGAAGTCGTGAATGTGATCGCCAATATGCTCAACGAGATCATTAACTTTCACTTTGCCGTCTGTGTCTGCCGGCCGAAAATAGCATAGGGGGCATTCTTCAAGCCTCGGGGGTGACTTTCGATGACTAAGCCTTTGCAGTGTGGCCAATTGGGGATCGGTAATGGCGTTTCCGTGCTCTGTACAGGTATGTAGTTCAAACTCCTCTTCGGTATTGAACCTCCGAAGAGGTTGACCATTTTTGTTGCACGCTATACAGTCCCAGTGCTCAGCCGCGCAATGGTCTTCGAATATGTGAGATTTCCAGGCGTCTTTTGTCTTGTATAGCATAGACGAGCTTGGACAGAGTCTTACACATCGTTAGAGACAACGGCTAATGTCGAGTGGCAGAACACAGAAGACGGGGAACCCACGCAAATGGACAGGTGTAGGGTACCAAGTCCTCCGATATGTGTTTCCTGTCATGATTAGCAGCGTGTACACGGTAGTTGGAAACACTGCCTGCCATACCTCCATCGGTCGCGTTGTGCCAGATCCATGGGCAACGTGTGGAGACAGCATGGGCACTTAAAGCTCTTGGAATCAACCACGGGAGGCGGCTGAGGGTATTCCAGCTTCTGGGCCGTTGTAGAGACGACGGTTGCTGCTTGGCGTGGGGGAAGAGTCTGGAGAGCTTCCGGAGTGAGTCGGCCGGATCCGCGAGTGGCTGAAGTTCTCGACTTGGGGGCAGGGTTCCGAGGAGGACTGAGTGTCTTGCCCTCTGCCCCATTCGTATTGCCAGATTTATCTGGACTCTGCGGCAGCGTTGGATCCCCATCTCTCGGGTAGACTTCGACCCCCTGGGCCAATTTCTCTCCATGTTTACGTGCTGAGACAAAACGATGGCGCCGTCGGAGATTTGCATTGATAAGGTGTCGTTGTTCCATTGACAGCTGAGCTGTTAACAAGGCGGGATTCGGGCCCTCACGCGCAATGGATGCTCGTTGTTGGTCATCGAGCGCGTCATCAAAGATGACAAGTGTCTGTACGAATCTCCTCAAGTTAGCATCCTTGACCTCGCCACTGACCAGGCTCTTCTGCTGTCTGTTGAATTGCTCGACGAGCAATATCAGAGCCAGATGCTGTCTCAAGTCTCCATACTCCTCCGGATCGAAGGACCGATCCGCTTTTTGCAGCCTGGCGCTTGTGCCGAATTTTCTGATGGCAAACCCGACGCCGATCAACTGGTCCAACAGCGACTCCACATTTGCGATTGCGTGAACCAGGCCAATGTGTTGAGACCCTGTGCTCTCCCGAGGAGGTGGTCCAGAAGGCGACGACATGGTGCCGCTGGGAACAGCCCTTCGTTCACCGTGGAAATGGTCGGGCCCGGCCGGGGCGTCATCGCGGGTACCTACATGCGTTAGTGATACGGGCGCACCAGCCGTGGCTGTTGTTCTGACCAGACTCGACACAAAGCTCGACCATGGCGCGGAGCATTGTCAGAAGCCCGAGAACAATCTCATAGGCGTCACGCTGTGACATGAGCCGCCTGTCCAGCGAAGCCAGAGGGTCTGCAGTGGCGCCGACGCCTGCGTCCCAAAGATTGAAATCGGCAAGGCGGTTCTCGGCCCACTGTTCTTCCATCAAGCTGCTGACCGAAAGGCACTGCTTGAAACCTTGCCGACACTCTCTGGTGGCCTCTGCGATATGTGGAGGAACGACGGTCGTTGAGGCGGACATGATCACGATCGAAAGCTCGCGAGAACGAGTAAAGCCTGCAACTCTGAGTGGACTTGAAGACTGCCAGACGTATGGTCAGCAAGTCCGGTCTTGTTACTTCCCTCGCCAGATGACGTTGATGTTGAGAGGCATTATGCTTGAATACGCATCCGTAGTTGTCCGTGGTCGACAGAACAATTGCCCCTCGCCAGGCGAAGCGACAGTCTGACGGGCAGAACACTGGTCCTCGATCACGACTTGTTCGCGGCTTGATGAGGCGAGAAGGCTTTGCCCACTTACCTTGAAGGAGACACCCTGTTGTCTGTTGGCCGCCGTCACGGGACGCGGCAGATGGCTTCAGCCGCATCCCGCGTGGCCGCCCTTCTCTCGTCAACCCCTCCCCAGCCACCACCTCAGAGTGGCGGCCTGGATACTCCTTCCTCGATGCACGCAGTCGTGGTCGATGTTCTTCCCCCCTACCGCAGATGTATTCAATCCGTCATGGTCCAGCAAGACTTGTGGTACGCTGTTCAGGACTTCACATCCGGCCTGTCGCGTCTGGTCCATACCTTGTTCAACCGAAGGACCCCCACGCAGCGCGATATCCATCTCGGCATCCTGGGGGCCACCCTTTACACCATCTCGTGCGACTTGACGGTCCCATTACCTCCATACGAAGAGAAGCTCTCTCAAAAGCTTGACAAGCTCCTACACCGTTTGGAAGCCATCTGTCTAGTATGATACCCGGCTCACGCTCACCGGCGCTAACCCATGCATGGACGCACAGTTCCCCAAACAGCCCTCTGTCGTCAATGCCCGTCAGCGCATTCGTGGCTTAAGCTCTACATTATCATCAGAGGCAAGCCAGGATGGTCTCAAACGAAGTCTCATGTTATTCGCTTCTCAGTCGCTACAGACTTTCGATAGGTGTGTGGATGACTTGAGGAACTCTGCTCCAAATAATGACCAGGAGATTGAAAACGTGTTCGGGCCCCTCGAAATGCCGCACCGCTCGCAAGACTATCCGGCGCAGGTGAACATGAGCTTGTATGCGGTTTTGATGCGGCATGCCAGTTGTACTTGTGCGGTGGTCGACTCCCCCGTGGCGGGCAAGCGGCATCAGGCGCGGCTACAGCTTACATGGACAGGTCCGACAGACGGCGCCGACATCACTTTCAATACTCTTTTTTCTCGCAGCCCCGTCGTCTGTGATGAGAAAGTAGCTGACCACGCCTGGCGGAGACTGCAATTCAGGGTCCTAAGGTAGCCCCCCTCCATTCCCCCGTTTCTCATTGCTCCATTTATGACTTGTTGCTCCCCTGTTTAGGCCAGGCGTAAGTTTTGGTGACATCTCGATTGAAGACGGCGGTGTCCGGCCCGCTCCAGAAAATTGCGAGGCCTCGACCTGTATTGATGTCGGGCAGTTTTGTTCTCTACTCGGCAGGGATTACGGACGTGGCCGCGTAAAGCTGAGGATCCAGAACGAAAAACTAATGCACCTTCATGAGCCTGATAAGGAGCTCGATGAGCATAGCAAACGCGTCGCAAATGTGTCCAGCCTGTCTTTGGCCGAGATGTTGCAGGGTCATGGCGTGACCTCGAAGAACAAGGTCCTCCTCGCCTACGTCCTCGCTCGGTCTGTGTGGCAGTTTTACAGTTCTGACTGGATGAAAACACCATGGTCGACCGATTGCATTCATTTCATGTGGGAGCGGCCCGTTTCCGACAAGACTCGGCAGACGATAGACCCCGGCTACCCCTACCTGGCATTCGCGCTTGACTCGGAAGCCGCCGGTGATGGCGCCGTCGAATACTGCACCGAACATAGCGTCTACCATCGATACCCGTTGGTACTGGCCCTTGGAGTTATACTCATTGAGATATGTCATCACACGTCACCCACCCAGCTTGCTCATGATGAGACTTTAGAGGCCAAGATCAACACGGATTTTTTCTATGGCCAAGATATCATTGAAAGTGAGTCTTGGCCTGATTTGGATTTGAACATTAAAGCGAAAAAGATCTACAAGAACGTCGTCAAGGCATGTCTGAACCACGAATTGTTCACGCAGACAGCAGTGGAGGATGTCAAATCGCGTCGAGAAATTCTGTGGAAAGTCGCAGTGTATCCTCTGGCAAGATTGGCTGCCAACATGGGCTGGCTCTGGCTCGAGAACGGTAGCATTCGCAGAGTGGACGCGGAAAGTATACCGGGTCGTACGACCGCCACGAAGGAGAAAGCCTCAGGTTTGCAAATCTCATCGAAGAGCGGCTCTGCGAGGAAGACACCGAGATCTGGCGGGCCCGAATTTGCGGATGGAGTAAAAACCGGGTAGGTGCACCCACAATCGCATGTCCTGGGATCGAGATGGATAATGACCTGTCTAGCGCCGACTCCAAGAAGTGGCTTGTCGATGTCCAATTCTCAGATCTGAGTGTCGAACTGGTTTCAGGTTTTCGGGGTGGGCCGAAAAGGATCAAGGTCGCCGTCCTGGACACTGGGTACGATCCAGCCAGCATCTTCTTCTCCGACCCTGATCGCAAGGCTCGTGTCAGAAGATGGAAAGACTTGGTCAAAACACTGCCCGATGAAACAAACACAGAAGGAAAAGACTTCGATGGCCACGGCACACATGTACTGTCGCTTGTGATGACAGTCGCTCCTGCGGCAGACGTCTACGTGGCACGGGTAGCGCGAGGGCGAGCTGAAAGAGACCTTGATGAAGCTTGCGACGGCATTGCGAAGGTCCGTGTTTTCCTTTGAAGGCGCTCTTTGGTGGTGCATGCTTACCGAGCCCTCAGGCAATCGAACATGCAGTGAATGAATGGGACGTCGACGTCATGGTCATGTCATTTGGCTATTCCGAAGCGCAGCCGCCGATTGAGGCGGCGATCCTGAAAGCACTGGTGAAGAAGAAGAGTCAAATCCTTTTCTTCGCGGGCGCCGCAAATGAAGGGGGAAATCTCGCAGAGATGTTTCCTGCCAGAGATGCCCACGTCATTGCAATCCGAGGATGCAACGCGAAAGGCTACCTGCAAGATTTCAACCCTCCTCCGAGCTTCTCTGGCCCTGATTGCTTCATGACACTGGGCCAGGACGTTCCCGGAGCAGCTCTCAGTCGAGATGGCGGAACCACTGTGTCCCGGTCGGGGACGTCAACGTCGACGCCTATTGCGGCTGGAGTGGCGGCCATGGTACTAGGCTATGCAAAGATTCATGAAGCCGAGTTGAGCAAGGTTGTAACTCCCGAAAGACTGTCGAAACTCCACACCATGGCAGGAATATGTTCGACGTTTCAGCAAATGTCCACCCAGACGTCGCATAAATGTCGCTATTTGAATCCCAACAAGTTTATTGACATCACCCATGACGAGAGGTTGACTATGATCAAGTCTGCATTGTCGCGAGAGGCTCTTTGGTGAAGACACACTGCTGGAACTCAGGCATATGGACCTGCTACAAGACATGCATACACGTACAATCCAGTTGACGCTGCCGAGCAATCGTCAGACCACCAGATTCATACGGAACGGCTGGGAGACTGGCAGACGTCTCAACGCCTTTGCTTTCACACGCACAGCTTGTTCCTATAGCCTGGTCGTCATAGTATATGTACATACATTCACACTGGCTGCAGCGGTGTGGGATAGCCTTGCGTCCACAAGCGCCTGTTGAGCCACGTCAGCTGTGCATAGCCGTCCTGCATTCTTCTGGCACCTCACGGCTGTATGGCATGTGACCGACATGCAACTACCAGGTTCTGGCGCTCCGTGGTGTGGCTGAGTGCGCAGCAACGTCCAATGAGAACGACACAGTTGCCATAAACCTGGTGGTGTCATCAGGGCTGAACGTACATCGCTCGGACGAGACAAGACGTCGCCACCACCATTGGCCTTGTAAAAGTTCTTGACGAAGCGAATAACTGGGTCGATGAAGCAGCTCCGAGGTGTGCATGTGTTCGTCCTCTTTATCAGTTCGTTGGCAACATATGCCGCAAGATCCCAAAAGGCAGCCTTGTCTACCACCGATCCGTGACGAACGAGTCGGCCGCAGCTCAAGCTCACCATCACATCGATAGTGGTTTGTTTCCGAGGACGATCAGGAAGATTGTCGACCATGGCAGCCACCAAAACATTCATCCTAGCACCAAACTTCACCTTCCACCCGGACACCTCGATATGTATGGGTGACATTCTCCAGGACCCAAGCGACCCGACGAAACCTCTGAGCAGCTCGCCGCGGGCAGAACTCGAGACGACCACCCACACGGACTACGATGCGGAACTGGGGAAGTCAGCGTCGACGTCCGTCGGCGGTGGCATATGGGAGACATTCTTGCAATTCGCCTCGATCAAGCTGTACGGCGAGGCCAGCAAGGACATCGCGACAAGGTACACCATCGACCGTCTCGAGACCGTCTACTTCAAGAAGCAACCTACCGACGAGCAAGCGTCAAGGTGGGCTCTCGAGCCGCGCGTCGCGGCGGCGATCAACGCCGGCGTCGTGCGCAGGAACCCCGTGTACCTCGTCTCCGGACTCAAGATCGCCAGGGGTTTCAGCCTCGCGGACGGCGTCTCGTCGTCGCGCAAGGCGGGAGTCGGTGCCGAGGCGCCCGTGACCTTTGGGGTCGGAGCGGGTGCCGACGTCGACGTCGGGCGGTCCAGGTCGGAGCGGCAGTCGTGGCGATCGGAGGAGGACATCGTCTTCGCGTACCAGTTGCACGTCATTGCGCAAAAGGGGTGGCGGGAGAAGACGAGACGCACGGACGTGAGGACGTATAAGAGTAAAGCTGCATTTTTGAGCGAGGAACACACAAGGACTGTGGATGCCGTTGAGATGAGCGTAGGTGGAATACCGCTAGAGGACGTGCGTGATGTTTTTGGTGCAGATGGCAGAGTGCGGAGTGTGCTCGAGGTCAAGGACGCGGAGGAAGACGTTGTTCAGTGTGTCGTGCTGGAGGATGGCCACGACGAGGACGACGACGACGACGATGATGATGATGATAAAGAGTAAGATACCGAGTAGACACCAAGTAACTATATCCACACGTAAAAAGACTCGAGGGTACAGTATTTACGTCCCCATGTGTGATGTGAAGATTGTGTGGCGCAACGTTGCGTGACTTGCTGAGGTCAAAGCCCATTCTCGCCAGTCTTGTATAATAATATATATTTACTTGCATGAACTTGTTGCGCCTACTTATGTACCATCTGCACTCACGCACTCGGTCCGATCTTCACCACATTGATATTTCCACATCTCAATTTCTCCTCGAGGACGGAAGAACACGTAGTCGTGAAGATTGGACTGGGTGGTGGCGTATTTTTATTCTACAGTACATCTTTTTACTCTCTCCTCTCTCGTTTCAGAGACGCGAAATCTGAAACACTCACCGCTTCACACTCGATCCTTGTCCTTTTTCTTTCCCTCTTCCGTCACCGTCACCGTCACCGTCTGCATCCTCGCTGCGTCGTCGTTGCGTCGGACCGCACGTCGGAGCGGCCGGTAGTGCTTCACACCCACTCTCTCTCATCAGCTTGGACAGCAGCACGAACCGGTGGCGGGAAAGAGTCGTGACTTCCACGATGGAGTAAAAGAGTGCCGTTCAAGAGGACCAAACCGGATAAATACTCCCAAAAGACAACAGAGGGCACGGCAACAAGCTCTGGTTCAAAAAGTGTCATTATGTATTATGGTATTAGATTACTTCTCATCGAGCTCGCTCTCGGAATGTGCGTGCGAAAAGAAGCGAGTTGAACACCTTGGTCGAAGATGTGCTCCATAGCCACCAGGCCGGGACGCAAGTCACACTGCGTCCTCCAGCTTCCATGATCCATGCAAGCCCTGCACGAAGCCACGCTGTGTAAACGCCCGTCACCCCAGACTGTGCAAATTGTCGGCCAATAAGAACCGGCCTGGGCTAAACATGCATAAACATGTTGTGCTCAGGGTTCAACGTGTCCGAGCACGACCACTGCCGTCAGACTTTGTGGCTCAGCTGGGGGCCGTACGTATTCTCTGCTACGACTCCGCTGCAGTCGCCTGGTATGCTGCTGGTTTGTGCCTGGATTCTCCCCTTTCCCAGTTGCCGCGTTGAAAAACGTCGGACCTCAAAAACATCCACACCTGCCTTCTGGTCTCTTTCCCTTCCGTTGATAATGGTAACAAAGCGAATGGCATATCGGTCATAAACACCATGTCTCGATATCTTTTGTACAAAGTTTAGCGAATGTAATGTGCCGATCCAGACGGTAAGCAGTAGCCGCTGGAGGTGGTCGAAAAATCAGAGAGTAAAAACTTCCGGCCCCAAAAGAATAGAACGCCTCGCCTCTGGTCGCGCGCCCCAGCGACCAGACTGCCGAGTGTAAAGATGGCGGATCGCGTCGGATCCGTACCCAATGCACATGCAACAACCCACGATACACCGGACCCTGTACCCACGATACACCGGACCCTGGTCATGCTTCTGTGGGAGGCTCTCCCTTTGAGAACAACAAGAAAATTTTGGTCAAAAATATTGGCGCAAGAGCAAAAGTAAAGTAGATGGCGAGGCCTTGCACGGAGGATGGCAACCGATGCCCTCGGTCCAGTCGCTTGATCTGAGAACCCGACAGGGCGTAGCGATAGGTTAGCGAAGGTCGAGGAACGCCGTTGGTCGGCCCGTGGTCACTACACCTCCGCTGCATATCTATTTGGCCGAACCGAAAAAAATCGCTCATATGCAAAGTCCCCAGCCCTCAAGCGTAAAGTCGTGTGCGGAGAACGCCGTGCTGGTAATGCTGAAACGAAACGAGAGGTGAGAAGGGAGGAAAAAGAAATCCGAGACCTCATCTTTCGTGGTTGGAATAGGCCTCGGTCCAGATGTTTTGGCTCTCCTCGACAGGGCTCAGGGAGCCGGAAGAAATGGAGGACGAGGAACCGATCGTCCATTCGTCGCTGTCGGGATGACTGCCGTCGATGCCGGCGAGACCGTATCCGTAGTCGCTTTGCTCCTCGCCGATTTCGACGTAGTCGTAGTCCCAGCGATACTTCTTGTCTGGTTGGAGGCGAGGCAGGAACTTGGCCTTTGCGAAGTAGAAGATGACGGCGGCCAGCATGCTGCCGGCGACCAGGTCGATGGCGTAGTGGTGTGACAGATACATGGTCGCCCACCAGAGCCACATGGCGTAGAAGGCGAACAGGGGAGTGAGTTGCGGGAACACGTGGCTCATGAAGAGTGCCTCGAGGGTCGACGTGGCCGCGTGAAGAGAGGGGAAGGCCCCAAACACCATGGGAGAGGCGGTGAATCCAGACGTGTACATGTCGATTCCGAGCAACGCGTCGATCCGCGCCAGACCGGCCGGCGAGCCCTTCATGGAGTAATTCGCCGGGGCCAAGCCGTACATGTTCTCGTACCACGGCGGGGAACAGGGGAACAAGACTTGGGTGATGACTCCGAAGAGGTTCATGTATCCGAAGGCGAACCCGAAGACAGGCACCGTGGTGGGCGGTCCGTAGACGAACATGATGGCCGAGCACACGAAAGGAGCCCCGAAGTGCCCCAGGCCGTACGGGAACCACGCCAACAGGTCCAGGGCGGTACTTTTGTGGGCGGAAAGGATGTTGCTGAGGTTTGCGCCGTAGAGGATGTTCTCGAGGGCGGGCAGGACTTTGACCCAGATCGGAGGCCTCCATTCGGCTGGGATGAACCTGGAGCGGGGGTTAGTCGAGACCAGGAACCACGGTGTCGCGAGACAGCTCACCTGCAGGCATAGAAGAAGATCAGATATGCGGCTATGGGCATAAAGGGTCGGAAGAACTGTCGAGTGACGGGGAATATCAACGAGGTGAGCAACAGGGTAGCGACCGCCGTCTTGACCAGAGGGCCCGGCGACTCAATGATACTCAGGGAGAAGATCCCAATGAAGGCCAGGAACAGCCACTGCGCATCGTAGATGGACCATTTGTGATTTTGGAGCGCTCGTAGCGTGTCTGCAGGAGAGAAGGACGTCTGGAGATTGGCAAAGGACGAGGCCGGCGACTGTCGGTTGCGCAGCTTCGACCGCAGCCTGCGCCGTAGGCGATGAGGAACGAGGATCTGGATGGACCGCCACGGCAGCTGGAGGTGCTTTTTCGAGAAAGGTGTGTCCTTCCAGGACGAGAGGGAGGACTGCATCGCAGCTGGGGTGGCTGGAGGGAGGATGGTTCGGCGGTCGTCACAACGTTTGGGTGTGGCGGATGGGCGGTTGTTGTTCTCGCGACCAGGGAGGATGGGAGGACGACGGCGACAGAGGACAAAGGAGACGAGGGCGCGAGGAGTGAGAGGCAGAGGGCGAGAGGTGATTCCGAGCAATCCGAAAGGGTAAAGAAAACGAAGAGAGGTCGAAGGGCTTAGGTGAGCAGTAGAGGGAAGACGGTGGTGGTGGACATGGATGTCGGCGGATAATGCATGCAAGATGACCAGGCAATGCCCAAATTGTGCACAGCGAACCGGAACAAGCGAGAGAAAGAAAAAAAGAGGCGGCGGCGGACGAGGAGCAGGCCTTGTGCCTCAGCCACCAATACGAGTGCGGAGGGCGATACAATTAATTGGCCTCAGAGAACCTAGCCTATACGAGACTAAATCTGGGCGATTAACGCTCCACTGCTTAGGCTCACACAGGCACCCAGAGATCGCTACAGGCTACGCCGGGCACCGACTGGGCCCCTGGAACCCCCGAGAGCACTGGCATCCGCTGCCGTGCCGAGCAAGAAAAAAACTCTTTCGATCTCGACGTCACTTGGGAAGAAGCCGTGGTCGGTGATGCAACTGTGCAGAATTCAACAACATTGGCAATGGCCCGTCACCGTCTCCGCGGCGACAGCATCATGGAAGATGAACAGGCAGCGTCGGTGAAGGAGGTCCCTGTGCGCCTGCGGTGTCGCCCCAGCCTCGTCTCGTTTCGTGTCTTGATAGATCACACGGAGGGGCCTTGGGAAGCCTGACATTTTTTGCGAATACGAGATGGCCTGGTGCCCCTACTCATCAGTACGAGCACTCCATACGGCACAACGCTCCTGCTCCCGCTCCCTGGCTCCCTGGCTCCCTACGCGATCAGACTCCCCTGCCCGCGACTGGTTGGTGGGTTTAGCGACCGCGGGCTTCTGATTGCGGCCAATTTCCTCTCGAGATTCGCATGACGGTCATTTGTCGCGCCGTCCGCACACTATGTGACCACTCTGCCCCGGTCTGACGGGCCAATTCTGTCTGCCCGCCAGGCCCAGATGCAGACCTTTCGACCCTCCCTTGCAATCCTTCGTTTCACCTTCAATTTCCCGCGGTCTCTGGTCAAAACAATTTCATTCTTCCCCATCTCACGGAGTGGTTGATTTCTATCCGTACTCCATCCAGTGGTACAATATCATACTAGTACTATCCCGAGTATTGTCCAATACTTGTACCTAGTTCCACCATCATGATTTGATCGGCAGCTGGGGCCTTGTTGGATGTCCGTGTCTCCGTGTTCGTGTCAAGCACGTGAGGCGCGTGAAGCTAGGGACAGTATTGTATCTTTTATGCACCGGTCCTCCGTATACACAACGTACAACAGCCTTGTCAAAACCCCAGGAGCGCGCTATGTTTCTGCTCCCGGCCGAGATTGAGTCCGAGTCCAGTCACCGCCCAGATCTGCATGTCCAAGATGTCTGGGCAGCTGAAAATAGCCAACTACTGCATGACTGACGAGGTCTTCATGCGTGAAAGGCGGCTTTGTCTCGAGCTGGATGGATCGCCTGTGCGGTGACCTGGTGTGTTGGTGCTAACCACCAGCCGACGACCGACCCCACCGTTGCCTGTCGACTAGTAGAGTAATAGGTATGCTCAGGTAATCGCATCGGCTTATCGCAGGGCACCGACGTTACTCGCATTGTACGAGGCTACGGAAGGAGAACAAGGACACGGGCGCCGATAACCACCACTGGGCACATTCCAAAGCACCTGCCTGCAGAGGAAATGGGGGATCGTTAGTCATCCATGAGCTGAATCATCGGCAACGGCGTAGTCATCCAGAGAAGACACCCCGAACGCTCGAGCTTCACGAGGAGATAAATGCCGTATGTTGAAGGTTTACGGATACATTGACGGCCATTCGACCTCGGGGGTTGTCCTTGCACTGGAACAAGCCCTTCCTCCACGTCCGTCCATGTCAGTCGTAGAGCTCTTCAGCATTGCCGCAAATGGCGTGCTCAAATCGCGATGAACTGCGGCAGCTTCCCTCCCATCTTGCTTTCCTGCGTCTGCTGTCTGATGTATCCCGGCGGCCAGCGACTAACCCTACCCAGCCAGGTCATGCTTCCTCTCCCACGCCGTGCTCCGGGCACACCTAGGTCTTGTGTTCGCGTCTCAACACGCCCTTGAACGTCACGTCCTCTCGTCAGCGCCGCGTTTATCTTGGTGTCGCGGAGGTGGTTCGCGACAAATTGGCCTGGCTCGAACCCTGTCGTGTTGTTGCGGGCGTGGAGGCCGCGCTTGTTGACGAGCTTGTCCGTGAATATCTACGCTTCATGTCAGCCTCGGCTGTCCTCCGTCGGCCTCATGTCTAGAACGAGGGCCCCGAACTTACGGATTTCTCTTTTCCACGCTCGGCGTCCCGCTGGGTGTAGCGTCCGGCGACTTGTCTCCCTGGCCCCAGCCCAGTCGCGACTGATATGCCGGCCACGACGAGTGGTTCCAGATCTTTGTGATCACGCTGTGCCAAAGTCAACTCTTGTCACCTGTGTGCTGGGTCGGAGTGTAGTACCTCTGCGCAGCGTCCTGTTCGTGTTCGGCGCTTCGCTCCTTGACGCCCACTTTCATTCCGTCGCGCGTGAAGCTGACGTTTTTTCGTTCCAACTTCTTTCTGGTGTGATGTCCGACATCGTGGGCGATGGAGTATGCGACGAAGCCCACCGCCGCCACCACGGCGACGACGACGAGGAGAATAATGAAGGATATTATCTGACTGGCCTGGGCCATCGCGAGTCGTCTTCGGGGGATCGAGCGCTGTCTGTGCGTCCTGGAGCCAAGGTAGATGATCTGGAGAGCGGGACGCCGCCCTGTGATTTAGAAAAGGGTTTGTAACTGCGTGTCTTATGTCTTGTTGGGTTCCTGCGTGGCCGTCTCTGGGCGGTCGGTCGGTCTGGGCGTGTGACAACGGGCGACGATGGTGATCAGCCACTCGCCGTAGATCAAAGGATGTTGTACGAGTGGATGGGGATAAATTTGCAGTGCTTTGTTCCGTACGGAGTACTGGCACGCAAGACCGAGAGGAGGGTGAATGAGCCACGAACTACATTCGTGGTTGGTGTGGCTCACACGAAGATCTCCAAGACGCACCGGGAATGGTGAGTGCCACGTCACGCCTCTAGCCATGTGAAAGCTCAGCTGGTGTACACGCAGTACATATGGATACAAACACCACGCTTCCTCGGGTACCTTTCCTGTGTTTGGCAGCCACCTAAACTATAGATCATTCCCAGATTTACCAAGGAGGTCCTTCTCGTCACCTCCGCCACCGCTGGTTACATCGAATTCTATCGGGTATCATGGTCATATACGCTTCCATCCAAGAACGCCGCGTCGCGCAACGCATGTGCTCGTTCCCAAGGCCATCAGCCATGTCCGCGACCCGTCACTCATGGTCAGAGATCTGCACCTTCTCGCTGATCTCCCATATGCGACTCTCATACTGCTCTTCGATTTCATGTCCCCTCCCGCCAGCGACGCGGAGGATCAGATCGTTCAGACTGCTCCGGCCAAGGATGTCAACGTGGTCGCCGGTGTTCGGCCCACCCCGTGGGCTGAACCGGTCCGGTTCGTGAGGCATTTCGTACGTCGTCACCCTGGCCCCGGCAGGATTGTACCTCTTGATCTTCTTCCAGCCTTTCGCGCACATGTACCCCGTACTCAACAGGTTCACGGTGCCGTCACCTTCGCCAAAAACGACCCCGTGATCGACCGAGCCGGCCTGCTGTTGTCGTCCGTTAGGAGAGCTCACCGACGTGTCGATCGTGATATTGACGTTCCCGTGCAGAGGGTTTTCGTTGTCCTTGTAGAAGTACGACCGCTCGGTCGGCTTGCCGATGCCGTAGAAGCAGTAAATCTTCAAGTTGGGGGCGAGAGGTAGTCGTGCCTCGAGCGGATTCAACCACGTTCGAGGATTGTCTTCGTTGCGTTCGACCTGGGCCTTGGTGTGCGCCACGCCGTGGGAGTACGCGTGCTCGACTTGGTCCCGGTACCACGGCTCCGTGGTCTCGAGCAGGTATTCGAGGGACTCGGTCATGGTCATGTTCTTGCGGGGAGGCGCCGTGGAATTGACCTTGGGCTTGAAGGAGAGGAAGACGCCGTGCGTGCTGTTCTGTTCGGGATAGGGCAGGTCGTCTGGTGCCCACGTCTCGTTCCCCCAGACGGCTTCGCCTCCTTTGGGGAGCATAGAGGAGAGTCCGGGCATCGCGCGAAAGATTTCCGCCCGGTCTCCCTTGGAGAGGAATTTCTCGAGGCCATACACGGCAAAGGCGTTCAACTGTGCCGTGTCCTTCATCTCGCCGGACAAGACCGCGGGAATGTCCTTGGCTGTCCCCAGCATGCAGCCCGATATGTTGATCCACGAGTCGATGTAGGTGTTGACCCAATCAGAACCGCCTTTGCCGTGGTCTCTATGCTCGACCCATTTCATAAAGTATAGGACGACCTGGCTACCCATGGAGTGAGAGACGAGGACGACCTTTTTCCTCGTCGTGGAGTGTGCCACTTCGATGTAGCTCTTGAGTCTGGTGAAGTACTGATCGCGAGTTTCCAGGTTTGCATACGACAGCCGCCAGTCGTAAGCCGCGGTGAACGCGTTCGTCGGGTCGTATCCAATGGTCGCGAGGTTCTCAAGGATCTTGTTCCAAATCCAATATCCCGTGATGAAGAAGTCCGTCGCGTCGAATCCTTGGGCGGCGCGAAGCTTGATTCCCGGGGGATCGAGGCCCGTCTCCTTGTCCAACATGATGTGTTTCTTCCACTCGGCCTGGTCAAGGACAAGCGCTCTCATCATTGACCATGACCCCCAAAGTCTCTTGCGGAAGTACTGTCTTGATTTCTCGCCCGTGCTCCACGACTCGAGCCCTGTCGATATGACCCCGGGGACCATTATGACGGGGTGGTGTGCTGAAATCCCCTGCGATTGCAGATGCAATCCCACCGCGAAAGAGTCGTAGTTGACCACATCGCGCTCCGCCATCGACAGGTCTTTGACGTCCTTGACTATGCCTGCAGGTATGGCGTCCATCAAACTGTCCAGGTTGACCTCGAGCAAGCCTTCCAGCTTGATGACATCCTGGGACTGGGCAAAAAGAAGGGCCAACAGCAAGCCTAGGAGACCTCCCAGCCCAAATATGATCCCGGACCTCCTCTTACTGCCTTTGTGCTTCTTGAGCTTCTCGAGCTTCTCGAGCTTCTTGGTCGCCACCAGTTTGACCTCATCGTTGATGTCGGGCGTGCTTTCACGGCTTGGAGACTCGGAGGGTGTTTCTTGCAGGACATTCGCGATGCGGCGCCTCAAAGTCGACGACATGGTTGCCGGCGGCCCTTTACAACAACTTGACCGAAAGTGTGGCCAGTGCGAGCAGCACACGACGACAGAAAGGCATTCGCCAGCGCGATCCGGACCAGTCGGCGGGTCTTATAGATTGCTGAGTGTGCACAATGCGACATAGTTTCACACGCAGGAAAATGCATAAGAGAGGGTGGTCTCCAATTTCGTCATCAAATTATTCTCCAGGCGCCGCGCGCTGCGTTGGGGAAAATCGCATCCGCATCTCGCTCGGTCTGGACGCATCTCATCCTTCTCGGCGTGTTCATTCTCTCTGTCTCGGTGTGGCTTACATGATGGCACGATCGATATCTCGGTAGAAAGACTGTGACTACGATGAGCAGCCATGTCTCCTCAGCTCCCGACTCTGAAGGCGTTGCGGCTTCGGCTCCTCCCAGCATAGATTATGTCCAGTATTCGCTGGACCACGAGCCCGAGTACCTCCCACAGATCCGCGAGCTTATATCCAAAGACCTCTCTGAACCCTACAGCATCTATGTGTACAGATACTTCCTCTACCAATGGCCCGAATTGTGTTTCATGGCGGTCGACACGAACGACGACAACAAGCTGGCCGGCGTGGTGATTTGCAAACTGGAACCACATAGAGGAGGACCCTCACGAGGATACATCGCCATGCTTGCGACAAAGGATACATTCCGCGGACAGGGCATCGCCACCACGTTGGTCAGCAGGGCCATCGAACTGATGATTGCGAAAGATGCCGACGAGATTGCCCTGGAAACCGAAGAGACAAACACAGCGGCCATGAAACTGTACGAACGATTAGGTTTCCTGCGAAGCAAGAAGCTACACCGGTACTACTTGAATGGCAACAGTGCGTACAGACTGCTTCTCTATTTGAAGGAGGGAGTCGGGGGCATCCCGGTCGACATGGGCCCCGATGGCTACGACGTGCCCAGTCCAATCCAAGATGAGTTCCGAAGTCGGAATCGGGACCCGCAGGACGTTTTCAGTCAAGGCATCATCTGAAACGAGACACCGCAGTCGAGTTGGAAGCGGTTCCCGAATGGTCGATGAAGTGATGGATTCGGTGGCCTCAACTGAGCAGCAGGCACGTCTGGCCGGGTCACGAGAGGCCCGGTGTTGGTCAAGAGGTTCGCAAGTGCCATGGACAGTGCGAGGGTCACGTCCCCCACGCTCCCACTGTACAGCATGATGGGAGGTCATGATCGGCCGAGCCGATCAAAGACAGCCTCCAATCCATTCTTCCCATCTTCTGACCCCCTTTCCTGCTTCTTCGCCTTTGACCGCACCGCCGAGAACGTCAACCTTGATGTCGTATTCGTCTTCCATCAATTTAAAGGTGAAGACCTCCTCGCCGCCACCACCGAGGACGTGATCCTCTCCGTCGGCGTCCGGTTCTTGCCCGACGGTAGTGAGGCCTTTGCTCTTCGAGACTCTCACCCTCTCAATCTCTGCTTGTAGGCGCTCTTTGACCGCTCCGGCTGGCAAGGCGGTAAATAGATCCTGCTTGTTCGCCGCCACAAGCACAGGGGTGGCCGTCTTTCCCTTCGTCTTGCTTGTAGCTCTTCGTTGCAGGGCCAGTAACGTGTCGTGCAAGTACACCGCCGTATCACGAGATGCAACCGAGTCGCTCGAGTCGAGAACGCTACTGTCGACGACGAAAATGACCCCGCGCAATGCAGGTTCACGGATGTGCGACAGGGCTTGTTCGCTCCTCAACTTCCCATGTCCAGGGGTGTCGATAATGTTGTATCGCGTCGCTTGCTTGTCTTTCAGCGAGACATCATTGTCGGAACGGTATTTGTTCGACCCCAGCGGAACAGAGGCCGGGAGCAGTAAGCTGACGCTCGAAGAGACTTGCGACGTGCGAGTGGCCGAGGGATCGGTCTCTTCTGGATCGGAAGACCGTTTTTGTAGCTGCCACCGTTAGTCTCTGGTCGCATGTCACAACAGCGCAGCACCTACCAGGGATACCAGGGACGTTTTGCCGGCACCGCTGGCACCCAGGAGGAGGAATGTCGGGACGACCTTGGCACGAGCAGTCTGGGTGTAAAAGTAGAGATGGAGGAGCAGTGGGAAGGACACCGCCACCAGGACGGCGATGAGGATGGCAAGAGGGTCGCCGGAGAACAGCCTGGTGGGCCAACTATCCGGCGAAGACCAAGCCATGGTGAGCGGCAGCGGGATGTGTTGAGGTTGTAAAGTGTTCAAGGCATGGTACCGTTGCAGGTGGGATGCAAGGCTTCGAAGTCGCCGTAGTGACGTGCCCAAATGAGGCTGTGGAGAAGGCAATCTTTATTTATGGTCCCCTGAATGACAGCGGGCTCTCGTGTCTCACCACGGTCTGAAACTGCGCCCAGGTTAACTCTCTGGGCTGCCGTCGTACACTCCGAACTTGACCTTGTCCAGAATTCCAACTGCACCTCTTCTCACTCGTTTCACTGCTCAGGATCCCGCCACGATGATTCTCCGAAATCTTCTTCTCGTCGCTGTCTCCCTCCTCTCCTTCGCGCTCGCCGATGTCCAGGTCACCTCGCCCGCGGCAGGGGCATCGCTGGCCGGCCTCGAACTCACAGTCGAATGGGAAGATTCGGGCGACACCCCCAAACTCGCAGACCTGGCCTCGTACCAGATGTTTCTTTGCGCGGGAGGAAATGACGAAGACGAATATGTGAGGACGACCCCGTCTACCACGCGCGCTCCTGCGACGTACCGGCTAACAGTCTTTGTTTCCGTAGATTCAACTGGCCACGCTCGTTACGACCGGTGATTTCAAGAAGGGCAACTCCGTCACCGCGACGTTGACCGCTGGCATCGGCGGCAACGTGCAAAATGCGTACTTCCTCAAGTTCATCTCCGCCGCGACTGGAGGCACCGTGGTCAATTTCTCCAACCGCTTCTCGCTCACGTCCATGACGGGGACGTTCCCTGCCGCTGTCACGACGGGCCTCAAGTCTGTGACCGGCACAAAGGGCCCTGCGACGCAGAACAATATCCAGTCGGCCCAGAATCCAGCGGCAGGAGGTGGCGCCGCCGATGCCGCCCCAGCTAACGGCAACTCGGTGTATGCAGTTCCATACACTCTGCAAACGGGGACGATCCGCTACGCGCCGATGCCTCCCATGGCACCGACAAAGATCACGGCAAAGGCAGCTTCGTCTCAGTACCCGACGAGCGCGTACACGGTGTACAAATCGAACGTCGGGACTCCAAATGCGGTTACCACGCACACGGAGGTCCTGACGTTCAGTGTCGTGAGTAGGGAGGCGACGGTGTGTTCTCCCCCGCTCCCCTGTCGATTTCTGCTAATGTGCCATAGGTCGCCGCCGCTGGACAGCCCACTGACGCCGCCCTACAAAAGTTCTTGAACCGGTGGAAGGATTAGTGCAAGGTTAAATCAAGTCCACGGATGGCTCTCACGAAAATTGCATGGCACGGAGTCGAACGGCTACTTGTAGGGGATGGAGAATGGAGTTTTTATGTCTGTCTGTGCAGTTCTGGCAATACCCAAATGTATCAGTTATAGCCCCTGTGATGAGATGGGCAACCACGCCCGCCAACGCCACGCTCAAATTATAATTCACTGATAAGATCATCGTCCTCGAGTCGAGATCGATCATCGATACACTTCATCAAAGGGCCTCGTGTCACGGAAGCAACTATCCCAGACCTCATTGACCACCTTTTCGGCCTGCGCTTCGTCCTTGCAGCCCGGCCGAGCCTTGACTGAATTGATCGCTCGCCGCCGCACGCAGTCCTGCTGGTGGTTTGTGAATGACATGATTTTGTTGCCAAAGAACTCGTTTGCCCATCGACATTCGCCGCTGAGGTTGCTCGCTCGGATCTACGGGGACATGTTAGCACTCGCGAGTGTGCGGCAGCGTGTGTATGAGCGTGTACGCACCTCCGTACAGGCCGCGTGCCTCAGGTTTCCGACCTGATCTGCCTTGAAGCGCAAATGGTCATACGCGTGCACCATCTCGTGGGCGAGCACGTCTTCCATCATCGACTTGCTCTCCATGCGATTCGCGCAGATCTTGATTCCATACTGGTGGTCGAACCCGGCCAGCATTTTCTCCGAACACGTGCGGCACCGGATGTTCTCTGGGCCCAAATCGCCACCTAGCTTGCGGATGTTGTCGTTCAGATATGTGATGACTGGAGACGTGCGGAACAGTTCGTTGCGCCAGGTGTCGCATCTGGCACAGTCGACCTTGGAGTAGCGTTGGTCCGCATCCTTCCAGTATTCCTCAGAACCCCTCTCGGACATGGTCCCTCGGGCCATGCGGTAGAAGTTTACCCATCGGTTCCAGATGGTGTCGGAAGGGAGAAGGCCATGGCCTCTTTCGGCGGGAGAAGCACCTGGAGACGAAGTCGAAGTCGAAGGTGAAGGTTGGGCATTGGCCAGGGACGGAGAGGACGACGGAGGGTCGGTGGCCGCCATGACGGCGGTGGGAAGAGAGGACGGGTGAGCTCTACGATTACAATGACAGGGTCGAGGCACTGGAACTCGTACCCAAATCACCTGGAGACTTTTCGACGTTGCTAACTACAGCACGAAATAAAAGAGAAGAGTGGTGGAACCAGCTGCGCTAATTGGTCGCAGCCTTACGAGTCAGAGCCTTGTGGACTGGACGCGAGAGAGGCGAAGCCGACACGTGATCGAAGTACTCAACGCTTGGCATCAGTGACTCCCGAACCATTGCTGCCGGGAAATTTATGGAGTGAATCCGATGGACATGCTCCGACACCTGGTTTGTCGATGAAAGGGCGTACAAGCCTTGCCTTGGCCTTCTTTTCTATCCAGTGCTTTCCAAGATGATACGTCTGTTTCGAAATCAGTTGCCGCCGGAAAAATCATTCTTGAACAGTAAAGCAAACTCGCAATGAGACCAAGCAAGCATCTGACGATAGTCATTAAAATCGGTGCCGACCATGCCTATCCCCAGCATGAAAAGTGGCGCCAGACTTACGGTTGTGATAGGAACATCCTCGATCGTCGACGAGATCACGCACGAGCCTATTCTGTCGATATTGTCCTTGATAGTCGAAACGGCCATCAAGTTACGGCGCGATGGACATAGAGTGGTCATCGTGTCTTCGGGCGCCATCGGCGTCGGCTTGCAGAGGATGAACATGCCCAAGCGTCCGAAACACCTCGCGCAAATTCAGGTAAGCCATGGCATGGCCTTGCTGATCCGTCCTCCCCTGGTGTCGTAACAACCAGACTCACCGCTACTCAGGCACTGGCAGCCATCGGCCAGTCCAGATTGATGTCCATCTGGGACTCTTTGTTCGCGCACATGAACCAGCCTGTCGCCCAGATTCTGCTCACACGCAACGACATCGCCGATCGAATACAGTACCTCAACGCTCAGAACACGCTCGCCGAAACTCTCTCACTCGGCGTCATCCCGATCGTCAACGAGAATGACACCCTCGCCGTGTCGGAAATCAAGTTCGGCGACAACGACACCCTCTCCGCCATAACGGCGGCAATGGTCCACGCCGACTACCTCTTCCTCATGACGGACGTCGAAGCCCTGTACGACAAGAACCCGCGCAAATTTCCCGACGCCCAACCGATCCTGGTCGTCGACGACATCGACGCACTCCAAGCCGACGTGTCCTCCGCCGGTTCGACCCTGGGTACAGGCGGCATGGCGACCAAGATCGTCGCGGCGCGCCTCGCCACAGCAGCGGGCACATCGACCATCATCACCAAGTCGTCGAAACCCGGCAACATTGCCGCTGTGATTCGACACCTTCACCCCCCAATCGACCCGGACACGGGCGAAAGCGCACCGACAGACTCCAACCCCGCACCTTTACATACTCGCTTCGTCCCGTCCAGCAGTCCCATCAGGAACCGCGCATTCTGGATCTTGCACGGCCTCGCCCCCCATGGGACGATCTACATCGACCGCGGCGCGAGTAACGCCCTCGTCAACAAAGCGGGCCTACTACCGGTCGGCGTGGTCGGCGTAGAAGGCAACTTCGCGCAGCAAGAGGCCGTCCGGCTCGTCGTGGTGGACAAGCACCCTCTCGGCCGGCTCTCACCGACGGGCGACTCGAGCGCGACCGCCATGCACCTCGTCTTGAAGGGAGAGGAAATCGGTCGTGCCGTGGTCAACTATTCCGCCGGCGAGGTGGCCAGGATCAAAGGTCTCAGAAGCGGTGACATCATCGGCGCCCTCGGATATGCGGACAGCGAGTACGTTGCGTACAGGGAGAACGTGAGTCTGCACAACACGTCCAGCGCGAGTCGGCCGGAGACTCCGAGTGGTTTCCGCACGCCGGTCAAGGAGAGGACGCCGGATAGTAGTATTGCGGATTTGAGACTCGGGCAGTAGGAACGTCCGGCCGGCGGTTCGCCGCGTTCGTCCTGTTTTGCGTGCTCGACTGGCCTGGGTGTACGGGCGTATCTTTCCGCATCTATAGAGAAAAAAGTGCCGGGTCACCGGCCAAGAGGTGATTTGCATGGCGAGGCATAGACCGAAAGAGATCTGCTGGCATCATACATGTGCGCTTGTTTTCCAGCGCCTGGAAATTTGGGATAATGAATGACTAGATACAAAATAGAAGGACTTGACAAGGCCCTTCCTTCCGAAAGTAGTGTACAACTTTCCCCTCGCACGATCTTCTTCAACGATGCCCCACCCTGACAAGCTCACCCCCAGGGCCAAAAGATACCCTCAAGCCACCACCGAAAGCAACCGTCTCGAGAAACCGAGCCTGATAAGCAGTAACTGCCGTCGCAGCCCGATGCGCCCGACAGATATCCTCCGTGCGCCTTGCTCCCGGGGTTTCTCTTTTCTCAGCCCATGACGACCGGGCCCTTGCTGGCATAGCCACTCGTGCCGAGTCCGCACTTCGCCAGACAACTTTCAAACCCCGCCTGGCTACCGGTGCCGACCTGTGGGACCGCCTGGCCGGTCGCCGTCCAGTTCCCGTTGGAGAGCTCGATGAAGGGCATGACGGTCATGCCAATGTCTTGGGGCATCATGAAGAGCGCCTGCGCGATGTTGGTTGTCGACGCGTCTGCGTCGTTGAGGAACGAGTAGAGTTGATTGTTCTCGCAGCCTATACGTCCAGAGTCAACATTGGCGTTCTCCTCAAACGGCAGTTCGAAGGGGAGGTGGGTGGAGAGGCCGACCTGTATTGTACATGGCATGCACACTGGCTGGAGGGAAGATTGTCATCATGCCTGGAGTGAGAGTCTGTTCGACCGTTCTTGCTCCATTCTCCTGATACATGTACGTATTTGTGGTGCCGGACACGGCGACAACAAGGTTGTTGGCACGATGGTAGTGCGGAGCAAGCATTGCGCAGGGGCCCAAGTTGAGTTGTGCCACAGTCACGCCGACCGTACTCAGAACAGGCCACGTTGCTGCGTTTGCGTTGCAGACGCTCCCCGGATGCCATGAGTACTTGGGGTTCGAGGTGAAGTTGTACACCAGCTGTTCGTCGCTGAGCATGTTCAGCCGGTCAAGCATGGTCGCGGCGGATTTGAGCTTGGCCACAAGCTCAGGGTCGGATGTCTTGTCGACGGCCAGAACCACGTTGGGCGTGATGCCGATCAGCAGCACGGCGAGAGGCGCAAGCCCAATCGCCGCGGAGAGGAACATCATTGGCCGACGCCTGGGAAGGCAGCGGTAGCTTGCTTTGAAGGTCAGTACGGATGTAAAGACAGCAATTGGAAGAAACACTGGATACGCGATCTTATCGTACTCGTTGTTCGGTGCTCGGAAGGGCAGGAGCAGCGCTTGAGTCCAGCTTAGACGTGCACAGCCTGGGTTGGTAGAGCAGAACCAGGAAGTTGGGTCCAAGGTGAACACAGGCATGGGTTGGAAGATACCGAATTTAAGGACTTTGGGATGTCGAGGCTCACCTTTGTCGCCATCCTCTCCCGGTCCGGGATCGGGAATGTCTTGGAGGGGATTAAATCAGCGCAGTCAGTCAAGGGTGGCTTCTCGAAGGATTTGTAGTGTAGTGGTGAAGGACCACAGGAAACCATTGGTGGTATATGACCTGTCTTTCCTGCGAGGCAAGAGACTTGATTTGCTACCAAGTCCGGCTTGAACTGCGTTGCGCGGAACCTTCTAGAGCATCTGGCCTTGCCATGAACTCGTGCCACGATGGACTGAATGCGTTGTTGGAAATATATGACAAAGACCTCCCTCGTCGCAGCACATGAAAGGAGACGAACGGAAGGACGCCGATTGCCAACCCTCGGGTAGCCGTCTTGGATCATGGTCGGCGGGAACGTTGGGTAGACTGGCTCGTCATATGTTCGAGCGACACGTTTGATGAAGCAACATCGACGAACGAGAAGCCGCCTTCAATGACAATGTCCACGTCCATACAACCTTCGCTTGCACCGCGCCGACGATGGCCGCAGAGCGGAAGCCGAGTTGTGGGAATTTGAAGGAGAATTGGAATTGCTGGGGGCACTGCGGATGATTTTAAATCCTACCTGGAGAAGTCTGATGCAGCGGCTCCTGGACTGTCTCGCTCCGACCATGGCACGATGCCAGGAGTGGCTTGAACCGGTACCTCCTTCCCAGCAAGCGTGTTGCATTTACTGTGTAGCAATGACCGACAACTCTGAAAGCGCGGTCAAGTAAATGGTCAACACTGCGCAGCATGTTGCACGCCGGAAGTCGAAGAGGTGGACTGAGAAAGACGAGGTGTGTCGGTGAAGCTGTCAGTCGTGTTAAGGGGCCGACTTGAGTAGAAACATCCCGAAGATGGCGCGGTCGAATAATGCTCGGTGGCGGTTGTACCTACACCCTCGGATGGCCACAGCAGGGCACAGGCGCGGCGGCAATGTGGTTGAATCTTGGGTGCCGACCATGGCGGCGGAAAATTCGTGGCACGAAGAGATCTCTGCACAACCTTCCATCGAGTCACCGTAGACCCAGAAGATCGATCCTCGCTTGTATGAAAGTAATTGTCATGCCTCTGGGACGCCCGCATAAAACACGTTAGGCGGGACGGAATGTTGCAGAAAGGGTCGGACACTGGAGGTAAAGAGGCCTGAATCCCACACTCTTCGGTGGTCATGGACGTCGTCCGGCGGTGTTATGATTCACCACGAAGACACAGGCTCCTTCAATTCAAAGGGCAAATGAACAAAGCCGCACTCCGGACTCCGTGGAAAAGGTCTCATGGGAGGAGACAAGCCTCCAAATTGGCGGACGTGATTTGGTTACTCCGTCCGTGGGAGGACTACCACGAGCACCGAAAGGTAGCATTAGCCAGGGCGGCGCCATTGACATCAACCGTGTCTCAAAGTGCATAAGCAGGCGCAGGTGGTCGAGTGGACATCCCGGAGGTCTGCACGAGCAAGCCTCCATTGAACCTCCTTCAGGCTGTTCCTGGTCTGGGGTGACGATTCGAAGTGTGAGAAACCACCGTGCATGACAGACGCTCGAGTTCTTCCCGAGAACATGACCTGATCACTACTCCGGATGCAGCATTATCTAAGTAATGCGCGGGATGACATGGGAGCATGCGCACCAGGCAGGGGTTCACCTGGCATCCCTAGCCTGGCCTGAGATGTTGTAGGGAGGGATAAGCAAGGCAGCTTGGTGAGCTTCCCCCGCAAGCGGCTGGAGGGTACGGGGACGAGGTTTCGAAGGCGACGGCTTCTTGGTTAGCAGACTGCTCCTGATGACAGTAATCTCACCACGTCCGCCGTGACAACAGGCTGTTCACAGCGCCGGGCGTGCCCTGCGCATTCATCAGGATGCGTACTCCGTACGGGTGTCCCAATCACGCCGTCTACCGGGCGATGCGATTCGGCGCTAGAAAGAGATGAAAATGATGGACTCGCCGACGGCGGCGATGAATGGTCGAAGGACGAGGTGGTGGATCGAAATCAGGGGGTGCGCTGCTTGTTGACTCCTCGAATCGAGTTTAGGGCGCGTGTTACCCAAAAAGTCGTGCCTGCATGTGCAGCCGTGTGTCTCCTCTTTTCCCCTTCCAAGCCTGTGGTAACAAGGATCCCAGGGATCCCAGCGAGCCACCGACACTGAGGTCCGGCAGTCAGGGATGCCAGTCTCGTCCAAGTCCTCCAAAAAGTCCTGTACAGAAGTCTGAGGAATTCGTTGCATCCCAAGACCTGTGCTGTTGCGGATCAGAAACACCCTCCGGACCGTCTCGTCCTCACTACTGTTTCTAGATCCTAAGCGACTCTTTGTCCGCTGCAGCGGTTGAGCCTGGTCGTAACCCTGTCAAGTTGCATGACCCATTGGCCCTGGCGAGCCGCTACTTACTGCGCCTGTCAGTTCCTCGCACGAGACTGCCGACCACAGCAGACTCGCCCCTTCGTCGACATATCCGAGAACCTCGTTTTGAGTCAACCTTCGCAACAAGGCACACCGTTGATGCCTGTGGCCGACGACTGCATCGCCCTCGCTGTACGCCTTAGAGACTCCGTCCCGCGCTGATTCCCCCATTTCACCCCTGGCCCCTACGATCCTCTCAAAAACCACCAGACATCTACACGCTCCTCACGAAACGCCTCGACCTGGATCGCGACTGCGCGCTCCGTCCGTCACAGAGGCGCAAACTTCAAGTAGGCCGAACCGCAAAAGAGACGGCAATATACACCATGGCTGGTTGATCATCGCCATGTTCTGGTCCGAAGTGGAAATCAGAATCAGAGGCACTTCAAAGCAGGAATTCGCCTTCTGCGCAACCGAGCTCGCACACGAGACTGGAATATCTGTTGTAACGAATCTCCGCCCGCGTTGAGAGAAAGATTCTGCTATACACACACGTCGGAGCGCTGATCGAACACCACACCCAGGTCGCTTTCGTTACAATCTCGACCGACGGTGCAGCTTATCCACACCCCTTTGATTCGCCGCGACACCTAGTTCATTGGAGCCAGGACAGCTGCAGGTACAAGTTGCATGCATTCTGATTAACGGCAGAACCGCAGAACGTTGAGGATTACCTCTGCAGCTGCAGTGTAGCCCCTTCGACGTCGCTGATCCAAGTCAGCCATTCTTGAATTCACCATTGATATTAACCTACAATCAGCTCGACGACCTTGTCTCGGTATCTGACCGGTGTCGTATAGTCGGTCTGCTGCCAAAGATAATGAGCTCAACCGCGGCTCCTGCCACGTCCTACAGGAGACCTTCACGTTCTGATTCAACGTCTTCGTCGTCCCACCCGGCCAAGAAGGCTGCCTCTATCTCGGTCAGACCCGGCAGGAATGCCCAGTTGAGGGGCGAATCAGGCAGTCCCGATCGCATATCGCCCAGTACATATTTCAATTACGAACGAAGTCGCTCCGGCAGTCGGCCAGAGAACCACATCGACTCGAAATCGCTTGGCTCTAATCTCAACATCAACCGTTGGTCACATTCGACCTCGAGTAGTGTATCCGCACTAGACACCGAGACTTTCCGAGTCAAAGCGAACACTTCACGACGGAGGAGCATAGAGCCTTCGCTAATGTCGTCGATCGCGGCAGCAGGAAGGCTCGAACCTCCACAATCGTCGACGAGATCTTACAGCCAAAGCCCCCACAGAAGCCAGGATCAAAGTCATCTCCAGGTGGACCGTAGCTATGGGCCTCGAGGGGGGAATTCTGGGGGTGCATCTCCTCTGACGCCAACCTCCATGTTCAACACCAGCTCGAGTGAATACTTTGGAGAGACGTGGCAGAAACGAAATGCCAAAACGGGAGATCCCGTCACGATGTCCATTCATTACATGAAGGCAGGTAACACGGGCAATAGGCCTGTGGAGAATATCGCCTCGCAGTACATGGCGCAACCTACACGACCGGGAACGCAGGAAAGAAAGCTCGAGGCCATCGTCCAAGACGACCAGAACGAGACGGCGCAAGGTAGCGTACCGGCACGAGGAAGGAGTCACCGAAGTCCCACGCAGAAAACCATGCTGTCCAAGGCTCTGGCGAAAGCGAACACCGCGGTACTTTTGGACAATGCCCAGAATATCGAAGGTGCCATCGAGGCGTACGACGAGGCATGTGAGCTCCTGCAGCAAGTGCTCGTCCGAAGCTCCGATTTGGACGACAGGAAAAAATTATCAAACATCCGGAGCACGTACTCGAACCGCATAGCCGAATTGCACGATCTGGACAACTCTTTCTCCGGGTTGATTGAGAAAGCACTCCCAGAAGACCCGCCCTTCGACGAGAATGGCCAGTCTTTCTTCGCGAATGACGGTCCCGAATCAGACACGACAGGAGTGCTAGAATCGGTGAAGATTCCTCCTCGAGGGGAGTCACTATTGCCCGAGATCTTTGGGGGGGAGACGTTTCTCAACGAATCATCTCGGAAAAGGCTTCAGATTCCCAGTCTGACCATTCCCATGGATACGGAGTACATGCCTCCCCCGCTCTCTCCTCGGAGAGCTCCTTCGGTGTCTTCCGAAAGAGACACAGATACGCCATTGGCGACTTCGAGAGCAGATGACGCGGTGAACGACGTTCTCCACGCACGAGAAGGTAGCACAGAGTCGACCTCCTGGTTGGATACTTTTGAAGACGGCGATTCGTCGTCGAGATCTTCTCGACTGTCTTCTATCGATCTCGGACTCGACAAACATCAGCATCTCGCCGACGAGATCGAGGCAGAATTTGATGCCGCTCTCAGTGCCGCTGTTGACGCCGCTTATGACGACGACATCCCCGACGATGCGACCCCTAGGCCTGATAGACTTGCCCAGGAGTCCTTCTCCACCACCCTGCCACCGCTCCAGTCGATCTTTCAAGTGTCGAATCTGGGTATAACGAGTGAGTATGACGAAGGGGACTCGTCCGATGAGGAAGAAAGGATTCTCGAAGAGATGACGAAAGGCTATGTTTTCGACGACTTCTCGTTCGACAACAAATCTAAATCCGCTCTGCCTCGACAGTCAGATTCGAGCACGGTTTCTGGTCGTACCTGGGCCAGTTCGATCCCGTCGACAACCGCAACCAATGCCACCACATTGAGTACTCTCAAGGAGGCCTACGAACCTGTCTCCGAGCTTTCACCTCGGCCCACTCCTCCTGCGAAGGACACTCCTCCGCTGACGATGCCGCCGAGGACAGCGCTTCCTCCCGCCCCTGTTCTACCAGCTCCGAAGCCAGCAAGCAGGCCACTGAGTGCCGAAAAACCGGGCGGACTTGGCATTCGCGAGAGAAGGTTTTCGGGGCGGACTGGGGAACAACTCAAGATCGAGACTTTCGCCCGGCGAGGCTCTTCTGCTCAGCCACCAAAATTGGGGGACGCACCAGCAACTGTACAAGCGGCCTCCTCCGTGGCTCAGAAGACGCCTCACACCGCACCGCTAGAAGCCACCACCTCCCTGTTTGGAGGGGAGCCGCTCCCGGCCATGACAACTATGCCGTCGATGGAATCCTTCCACAGCGAGTCGCCATCGACTCCGGCCTTGACTCAGGGTGGTTCCCAAGGGAGCCTCGATGAGTCCATGATCCCCCCATCACCATCGAGACTCGGTAAGATGGTATCACCGCAGAATGGAATCAAGAAGAACCATTCGTCCACGAGTCTCAGGATGAGGAATCTGTCAATAACCACGACCGAAACCAACAATGAGTCCCCGGTCACCCCTGGCAGCAGCGGCTACAACGGTGAAGGGAGACCGATGCCACCACCCCTGCCGTCCGCGGCGTTACCGACCCCGTCCACTGCTGCTTTCGGCCCCCACCTCCTCCAATCCGGGGGCATGTACCTCTTTGACGATCACACCGGAGTCGCCTCTTCTCCCGAACTTTCAAGGACCCAGAGTGCGTCCCTCAAGCCGACCCAGCCACTTGAGCCTTGTCCCGAGTCTTCCCTACTGCGCCCATTCTGGTTGATGCGATGTTTGTACCAGACGCTGGCTCATCCTCGGGGTGGATACTTGACAACGAAACTGTTCATCTCTCGAGATATCTGGCGTGTCCGAAATGTCAAGCTGAAAGCTATCGAAGATAAGGTCTCGCAGTGCGATCTGTTAACTGCGGCGCTGCTGAAATTGACCAAGGTGGACACGCTCGACGCTGATGCGATGCTGGAAGAGCTGCAATCTTTCGAGACCGTCTTGGATCAAGTGCGGATCACGCTGCTGAAGAAACTTGGCAGTGACGTGGGATTCGGCGGCTCCACGGGCATGTTCAAAGGCGGGAAGGAAGAACAGGAAGGCAAGTCTGGCAATGCTGCTGCAAAGACATTCGCTTCCAGCTGGCGAAAGCTTCGATCCAAGTCAAGTACGCCGGCCATGGGATCAACTGGATCAAAGGATACGTCAAAGTCAGGCTTGACCATGTCGACGCTGCCAATGACTTCGTCCGGCTCGGTCCAATCTTCTCGTTCGTTCCACAATCGGAAAACTGTGCCGCCACCCACGCCATCTGCCTTGTCCAATGTTCAGCCCTCTCATGCGATGTACATGTCCAGCCTTGCGCGTCTGTTTGACGCGGCACAGGTTCTGGATGGGATCGCAAGACAGGTGGAAGACCCCGGTCTGAAATGCAGCAACAAAACCCAAGTTGGGTTGGAACTGGGAGTGAAGAACGCGGCCGAGTTCTTCGCCTTCTACATCATCCGCTTCGTCGTGGCAGACCTGATGTTGATGGTTGACAAGTTTGTCAAAAGAGGGACAGAGTGGGTGATGACTTGAAACACCTGCTGACATGGGGTTCATGTGTCCTGCCGGAGGTCGGGACCCGTCCATCATGCGCGTCCCATTTCGCGCCACTTTCGTTTTGCATTCCTGTGGCGTTTCGTCCTACATTTTGATCTGATGTCTCTTATGATACCAATTACCAGCCGTCGCCATCGTCTTCGTGTTTGTGGTTTATAGTCCGGGGAACCTTGAGGCCCGGGTTGATTTTTGTGTGCAGTTTTTTTGAGCGGGACAAAAGATACAGTCACTTACTAGGTACTAAGAAGTATGATGTATATAGAACTAGCGGGGTTACGAAGTAGCAAGTCGAGCAGATAGTTGCGATATGCCAATGGTAACTGAGATGATCTATCCTTGTCTCATACGCCGTAGTCGCGTCCGAGTTTGAGTTTTTGACTCTGGTCTTGCGCGTGGGAAGGAGTACGAGCCAAGGATGAACCAAAGGCTTCATACGAGGCACATGGATCTCGAGAGACGTACGAGTACGGAGGACATGAAATTCATTTACAGTACAACATGGGTTTCTTTTTGGGGGGGGGGAGCCGATGCTCGGACGCGAATGGCTAGCTAGGCCAACGCAGACATGTCGAGACCCAATTCCATCATTCTATCCCATTGCACCTACCAGTAGTACAATGTTGGCTTGGCTTAGCTTAGCTCACACATAGTAGGGACCCTACCAGCAAGGGTGTGTACAATCAACAGGGGAGGTCGCGAAGGTCAACGTCCCTGGAACACGGGTTTCCGCTTCTCCCCAAACGCCTTTAGAGCCTCGAGTCGATCCTCGGTGGCCAGCACGACCTCGTAGGCCTCGTTCTCGGACACGTCGTCGCCGCGCGTCCAGCCGTCGATGGCACGCATCGCCTGCGCCACGGCGACGGGCGCGCCTTCGCAGATCTGGTTCGCGAGGTCGATGCTCGCGTCCAGGACCCTTTTGCGCGCCAGGCCCGCCTCGTCCGCGTCCGGGCCGACCTCGACGAGCCGGTTGCAGAGGCCGAGGAAGTAGGCCTCTCTGCCGCCCACTCGGCGCCCGGTGAGGATCAGGTCGCGGGCGCGGTTGGGCCCGACGAGCGCGGGGAGGCGGTACGTGCCGCCGGCGCCGGGGATGATGCCCAGTTTCGTCTCGGGCTGGCCGACGACGGCGGTGGTGCCGAAGACGCGGAAGGTGGTGCAGAGCGCGATCTCGAGGCCGCCGCCGAGCGCGACCGAGGAGACGGCGCTGATGGTCGGGATAGGCAGGCGCGAGAGGGACGCGAACGTGGAGCGCATGTCGGCGAGGAAGCTGCGCGTTTCCTCGGCCGTCATGGATCTGCGTTCGACGAGGTCCGCGCCCGCGCAGAAGGCTTTGTCGTTGGACGAGGCGAGGATCAGGGCGCGGGTCGGGTCGGTGGTGGTGGTGGTGTTTGTGCTAGATGATGAGGATGAGGCGGTGGCTGCGGCTGCGGCTGAGACTGCGGCTTGGTGCTCGGATCGGATTTGGGAGATTTGGGATCGCAGGTCTGTGATGAGTCGACGGGAGAGGGCGTTGCGTGACGCCGGCCGGTCGAGGAGGAGGATCTTGATGTGGCCGTTGTGAGGGGCTGGGTGGGTGACGACTTTGATGGGAGAGTCCGAGGACGGTGTACTTGTGCTTGTGCTGGAGCTTGAGGCTGCGTAGCATCGCACGAACGGGGCGGTGATTGTTGTTGCGTGTGCTGGTGGGACACGCGGGCGTGGAATGAAGCGTGCGCTCATTAAAGAGCGTGGGAAGGTCATGCTCGAGACCATGATCGGAAAAGTGATTTTGCTGTGGTTCCAGACAATATGTGAGCGCGTTCAAGACGGTGATGGATGGCGGCGTATGGTGTCTCTTTGCTTTGGAGAGGGCGCACCGAGGTAACAGACAGGGTAGTTGAGTGTTCAGTAGACTGGGTTGTTGGTCTGGTGTTCCGTCGTCGGCTGGAAGAATATTCAAGTAGAGATTGCTTTGGTCGTTAGAGTGATGTCGTACTTCCTTCTGGAATCAAACCAATGGGTTCGAGGTTCTACTGAAGCATGTAGGCCAGGTAGAATGAAGGCTTGATATAGGCCAGTCTCAAGAGGTTAGTGCGGGCCTGCAATTTCGTGTCTGTATCCTGCTCCTCCTTCACGGATGCTCTGGTGGTGTAATATTAAGTCTATAGTGTTCAAATACTTGTAAAAGGTAACAAAGTCAACGTCTACAAGGAGGTAAAAGAACAGCTCTCCGTTCTTGGTCGTGGACAAAACGAACAAGAAGTCGACCGAGGTTAGAGGGACATGGCAGAGTCGGCCGCTACTTGCCGGGTCTATCCGCGTTGCGTCTTTTGGAGGGCGATCTGGATGAGTGAGGGAGAGAGGAGCGAGAAGCTTGGCTCGTGGTGCAGATCAGGCCATCGTTGTTTGTGAGATGAGATTTCGCTTTCCAGGTTGAATCCTGAGATGATACAAGTGTTCTAAAGATTGTAGAATCACAACATCGCGACGAGCCTCAACACATCGTCTTGCGACCCTCGACTCTTGCCCGCCAGCTCTCAATCACACCAGACAAAACAGGTCAAAAGACACCCGACGTGTTTCCCACAATGGACCCGTCCATGTTGACAGAGATGATTCTCGACCTGGAAGACAAGACGTGGCGGGCGCTGATGCACACGGGCGTCGACCTCCTCCCGTTCCTCAGCAGAGACTGTGTCATGTTGTTCCCCATGGGCTTGAAGGTTTCAGGCACCACCGAGCCGAGTTTGGAAGATGTGCTCCGGTCGGAAGCTTTTGTGCCGTGGAGGAGGTATCGCCTGAGCGAAGTCGAGGTCAGACCGCTTGGTACCGAAGCGGCCATCATCACGTATCGAGTCAAAGCCACGAGGCAGCATGTCACCGACGACGACGACGAACGGCAGGACGAGTTCCGAGCATTGGTTTCGAGTACGTGGCAAAAGGACCCTGAGGCGGGAAAGTGGGTGATGTGTGTCCATCAGCAAACTCCCTATGACCATGAAGTCTAGACGGCCTGTACATGCTCTGTAGGTCTGGGCACCCGTAGCATGTTGAAGGTTGGGGATGTTGTGATACTTGTGCTTGTACTCATGGTACCGGTACTTTTGCAGACTGAGATTAGCGGGTGTTGTTTGTAGCGTGGTTGGCACTATGGAAACGATGAGAGTGATTGTTGCCGTGCATGGCCATCTACTGTAAATTTACTGTATCTACCTGTAGAGTACATACAATGATCCAGCGTGTTGAAGCTGCTAGATACCTGCCCTGTCGCGCCGGTACGAGCACAGTACTACCAAGTCAGTCCCTGATCACCCCAGTCTTCTTAGGGAGCCAGCAGTGACATCAGGTTGATACCCCGGAAATCAAGGCCGGAGCGAGTCAAGTAGGTGTAGGTTGTAAGTGGCGTTGGTGTGGGGTTTGTGCTGGTCATGATGGCTGGTAGCGACACAACAACCATCGCAGGTTGCAATGGTGACGTCGGTAACAGTCGAGGGAGGAGAAGAACAGCTCAATAAAGGGCCCTGGAGGGATGCTGCCACTCGATCATTCAATTACCCTACATACCTACCATCAACTTGCCTCTACTGTACAAATACTCATCCTACCAACCCAGCCAAAACCACTCGCTCACGCTCACACTCAACACTCACACTCTACAAGACCATCATCATCCTCGACATGTCTTTCCTCTACTCAGCAACGCCCGCCCTCCGCACCTCCCTCCGACGTTCTGTCATCACTCAGTCGCCTCGCCTGTTTTCCACGACTCTGGTCCAACAAAAAGGTCCCGTCGAGGCTGCCAAAGATGGTCTGAAGACAGTCGACCGAGCTGTATCAGACGCTGCCGTCGCAGGCATTGACAAAGGAGGTATGTCTACTCACTCACCTGATTCACGTGTTCTTCGTTTTGTGACCATGCTGACTACCTTGATCCAGTCGAGCTCAAAGACAAAGCAGCCTCGGTCGCCGGAGTCGAGACCGGCAAGGCCAAAGGCAAAGCCTCCGAAGTCGCAGGTGAAGCCAAGGGAAAGGCCCACGAACTCTCAGGACAGGCCAAGGGCAAGGCGGAAGAAGTCAAGGGAAAGATGTCGTGATCACATTGGTTTCCTGTTGTCTTCAGTCAAAGTGCACTTGCTCAAGAATGCGAGTCAAATGGCGGGCGTTTCTGTACAATAATCATCGTCGTCGTCGTCGTCAATCAGTCATGATGGCCAAAACCAGCCAAAGAGCATCGCCCGACTTAAGTCGAGCCAACAATATGTACAGTTAAAAAAGAAGAATAACAATACATGTGCCCATGTCTGCACCATTCCAGCGTCTTACCCAGCGTCGGGATTTTTTAAACGTGGCTTGGGCTCCATGATGCCCGAATTCGCAAAGTGACGCCGATATGTTTCCTCCTCCTCGTCTTTCAACCCATACTTTGACGGATCTCTCTTCTCTAAAAAGTGTTTGATTCGCCCCTCGACGCCGAGTTGATGTTGCTGGTAGTGGTTCTCCCGAGCGTTCAGGAAATTCCTCGTTTCTGCGGTGTGTTCTCGAACCTTTTCTTCCAGTTGTCCAGAGAATTGGCCTGCTCGAGTGGCTTGAAAGACGCCCGAGATGACGGCGAACAGTATAACAAAGGACGCAAAGGCGTTCGGATGGACAAAGGTGCCCGAATATTCCTGCTTATGGGGGTTGTCGTGCCGTCGGTACCACCTCTCCCAATCCTCCCATGTTGCATTCTGGAATATCGTCGAGTCGTCATTGGGGCCGTAGCCGTATTTCTTACCGTGGCCGTTGGAAAAGCCTCGAGAATGCCGGGTGGCAGTCCGAGTACTTCCCCAGCCGACGCCGGAGGCATCATACGCTCGTCGTTTGTCCGGATCCGAAAGGATCTCATGGGCCTGGACCACGAGTCGGTATCGTTCTAATCTTTCATGATGCGTAATTCCTTCAAAGGACATATGGCCATGCCTATCGGGATGGTACATCTTGACCAGTTCGTAGAATTTGTGCTTCGTGTACGTCCCGTTCTTTGCAATGTCAAAGATTTCATAGGGTGAGGGCGTCCACGACGGCGAGCTTTTCAGGTGTCGACAAGGCCAATTCATGTTATCGCGGAACTCATAGCCATGTTTCACGTCGGCGTAGCATCTTCGTTGAGTGATCCGCGGAACCGCGTCCGGGGCGGATTTGGCTCGTTTGCGCGGGGCTGGCGAAGGTCGTGTGCAGCAGCAGGGTAATGAGTGGTACAGAGTCGGAATGGCCGTCTTTTTGAGCAGCGAGGAAGGCATCTCGACGTGCGACACGCATCGTTGATGGGAAAGGAGAATAGGGGACGAAGGTCATGCGAGCAGGATGACTCGCAGCGGGGACTTCGAAATCGAGCATGTCATTCATATCCTTCATCGGCTTCTCTTCGGCCTTCAGGTGGGAATCTTTTCGCCGACGCCACTCTTGACTTTCGGAGCGCCTTTGAGCATCTTTTCTTTTTTGGGGCTCACTCTCCTGACCGAGCCCACAAATGGCCTATTCGGACTCCCAGTCTCCTCCACGGCGTGAGAGAGATTCACGATATGATTCTCATCGAGACGACATAAGGGATCGACCACGGAGGAGGTCAAGAAGTCGGGACAGAGGCCGACGGAAAAGAGACGAGAGCACCGAGGGGAGAGACAGAGGAAGACACAGGAGTCCTGGTGATAGGTCTAGAAGGCACAGGGACCACAAGGAACCAAGGTCCGGACAAGACAGACACAGGGCAGATCGCGGCAGGAAACGATCTCGCTCGCCGCGCAGACGGTCCGCCGACGCATCAGGCCCATTGCAGCGCAGAGGGCCTCTCCCATCACAGGTCGACGCGTTCAAAGGGGACAACGACACGCCTTCGCCTGGTCCCGAGAAACAGAAGCCAAATTTTCGCCCATCCGGTCTACTCGCTGCGGCCTCTAATACCATCGCCACGTCCTCTGGGAACATCATTCTAAAGTACCACGAGCCGCCCGAGGCGCGAAAGCCACCTTCCTCGCAGCGTTGGAGACTGTACATCTTCAAGGGGGAAGAGATTCTTGATACGCTCGATCTGTATGCGCAGTCATGCTGGCTATTTGGGAGAGAAGTTTCGGTGTGTGACTACGCTCTGGAGCATCCAAGTTGCTCGAAGCAGCACGCTGTTATCCAGTTTCGACACATTGAGAAACGAAACGAATTCGGCGACAAGATCGGCAAGGTCCGGCCGTATATTATCGACCTCGAGAGCGGGAATGGAACTACACTGAACGAGGAGCCGGTGCCGGAGGGACGGTATATGGAGTTGAGGGATAAAGATGTGATCAAGTTTGGTCACTCGACGAGGGAATACATGGTCCAACTCCCTCCTGGATGATTGGGCCATGCATTAAGAGACGATGACACGTCTAAGATTTGAGCATCGAGGCCGTGTCAGACAAGAAGCATGGGCAGGACCCCTGTTTGAGGAGCAAAAACCGGCATGGTGTCCCCACGCCGTACGCGGAAATGCCTGCTACGAAGATACAACAAGCACAAGAGATTGCCGAACACTGTATCCACATATGCACGCTGGACTCGGCCGCAGCCTCTCCAGACCGCATTACCACATCCTCGAAGAGCGCTGCACACAGCCTATGGAGACTCGGATGAATACACCTCCACGGCATACGTGGAATATTTGTCCACCAGCCTGAGAAAGCGAAGAGACGTGCCAGCCGTTTGGCTGGTCCACCAGACACGAGAGTCAAACAGTCATACCATTTTTGAAGGAAGTCATGGGGACCACTTAGGGGCTGCTCTCAAAAATGGGCTGGAAAAGGAATCAAACATGACCTTCAAAATCGGACGTGGTAATTCTGTCTTGGTTGGCAAGCCGTCACTCGCGAAGTGCATGGGACAGCACATGTGACAGCGCCCAAGGGCACATTTCCGCGTAGTCACGATGGCTGTTAGATAGAGAATGTGTAGTCTTACAACACTCCCATACAAAAGGAGAGTCGCATGAGGATTGCCAGACACGTCAGCGAGTGTCTTTGAACTATTCAGCCTCGTCTATTTTTAGACCAAGTGGGTATGTCGCCTCACCATTGAGTAATGAGTCTAGCGGCCTGATCAACAACAATGCATATTAAATGTTCAGCTTATCGATCTTGCGGCCACTCGAGGTCTACCTCTTGTTGTTGCAAGTTTCGACACAATCTACACCAGAACAACGTCACGGCAACATTGGAAAAACAAAGTCTCTATCCTCGGACCAATACCACGCAGTGTCCAATTTGAACCTTTGCATTTGCCTTCCATGCCCATTGTTTAGAAACGACATGGCAGATCCAACACTCGATTTACCACGAGTTCTGTGTCTTCACGGCGGAGGCGTTAATGCGGCGATATTCAAAGCTCAATTTAGAGCGTTCTTGAACCACGACAAGCTAAAAAATCGCTTCCGGTTCGTCTTTGTCGACGCGCCTTTCTTTTGCGACGAGGGCGTAGGCGTGCACCCTGTCTATTCCGACTGGGGCCCCTTTCGGCGCTGGTTTCGATGGCTCGATTCTCACCCTGAGATCGACCCGGGCGCGTGCGCCTACGAACTCGAGTACACCGTTGAGCGGTGCGTGGAGAGCGACGAAGGGACGGGAGAGTGGGTTGGAGTCTTGGGGTTCAGCCAAGGGGCAAAGCTGGCGGCCAGCTTGCTTTACGAACAGCAACTCAAGGGCAAGGACGGGCCTTGGAGGTTTGCGGTCATTCTTGCCGGGCGTGCCCCGATGGTCAGTCTGAGCGACGAGGCCGAACAGTTTCCGTGGATGCAATCGGCTGGAGGGCTGGCGGATGCAGCAGATCTCGACAGCATCCATGAGCGGCCCGATATGAAACTCAAAATCCCGACGCTTCACGTTCATGGCTTAAAGGATGAAGGGTTGCATCTCCACAAACGGCTCGTGGAGGACTACTGTGCTCCAGGCACGGCTACGCTTGTCGAGTGGGATGGCCCTCATCGCATTCCGATCAAGAAGAGCGACGTGGACAGGATTGTCGACGCTTGGGTCGACCTGGCTGATGAGTATGGACTTTGAGTGCAGCATGAAGAATACAATTGAGCGTTCTTGCGACATCATCCCATTCGAGTCCTCACACATTGTCTTGCCCTGCTATCTCCTCAACGGCCAGGTCAATGCTCGTCTGGTTCCACTATTGCCTGGAGAAGTTCTCTACACCTCTTTCGATATCTTGCTTACTGAGCCCTTCTTCGTCGAAAGAAATTGTTCCCCAATGAGGAAAGCACTGCATAACGTAAAAGCCAGGGGACAGTTGATTCTCTGTGCCTGCGGACGCAGTGCCTTTGCATTTTGAGGCAGAGAGATGTCCACACTCTCATGTCGAACATCCTTCCCTGATGCCCTGGACCGCAACACACTCTCGACCACGGCGGTATGTGGAGCAGAAAACGCAAGAGACCCACGCTTGATGATACCTGCCTTGTGCCACGCCACGTCTTCAATTTCGAGACCTAGTTGTACCAGATGGCCCAGCCCAATGGAAGTGATTTCGGTCACGACCGGGGCGGAGAAGGCGTTTGTCGAGTCGTATTCGCCGCCATGATGAGCCTCGAAGCTGGCTGCTTGGATTCCCTCTTGACAAAAGTTGTGAATGGCCAGCAGTGCCATAAACTGTAGATACCGTGGTAGTATGTTGTCTTCTTCGGACATTCCATCTTGTTGAGAGAACAACCGGTCCCAGATATCGAGAAAGTATGTTGTGAACAGGTTGTCTGAGATGGGTTGTCGGTCAATCTGGATCCGTTCTCGAATGCTCGTAAGATGAGGTGAAGTGTACAGGCCTGTCGTTGTGGAAAACCCTGTACTGGAGCCATGTGCTTGCAAAGGCGACAGAGTGAATGCACAGGTGCTCCCTTTGCCTTTGGTGCCAGCAACGTGTACAATGTGCGAGGCTTCTACGTCGGCATCCTTGGGAATGCCGTAACATCAACAGTTCCAGGGGTCAGGACGAAAAGAGAGCGCTCAGCATACCGTGTGGCCTATCTTCTGAAGCCATTCCGCCATGCCCGTCACGCTCGCTCTCCCCTGATAAGACGTGCGAGCTTTGGTAGACATCTCATTGGGTGCGTGATGCTTGTCATTGGTGCTGAGGGCAGATTCTGGTGTTGTCATTCTTCTCCTTCTTCCGGAGGGCTCCAGTGCGCCCCGCTCAGTTATACAAACTCACAAGGGTTTGGATGGCAATGCTTACCTCGAATGTTCTCTTGGGAGACATTTTCGTGGACTCAACAATCCCTTGATCCGCTACCAACATTGCGCCACTTGGGACTCGGTGAGTGATTGCCATGTCAAGATACTTACTTGATCTAGCCACCACTAATGAGTCAACCTCGTCAAACGGATCACATCTGTGGTCTTGTTGATCCTGGATTCAACCGAGGACCGAGTCTTAGCCCATGACCTACCCTGGCCTCTCCTGTCGAAGATGCTGACGGTCTAGATTTACATGGCACGCGAAGTCATCCAATCATCAGGCATGATCATCGCGGAAAAGAAACAGGGACTGTGTCTCGGTTCAGATTCTCGACATTAAGCTTCCCATTGAACCGAGATCTCCCACAGCCACAACGCGGGGTATACATGGGAGGATCGGGTATATGTAGCAGACATCGGTCCTGTGGAAGACGTTGCATGCTTACATGCCTAGCCCGACCATCGACCCAAGTGTCTAGAAGAACAGCCGAGGACACCTAGGCCCTACCATCAACTGCCTGTCAATATGCTCGAGGTCTACCTTGACCCCTGCACGATCAACAGTAGGAAGGTCCTGGCTGGCTTGGATTTGATCGGGACCGAGTATCATCTCAACCATGTCGACTACTTCAAAGGGGAGCAGAAGAGCGACGAGTACAAGAAGATCAACCCGCACGCGACGGTGCCGGCCGCGAAAGACGGCGACCTGACCATCACCGAGTCCAACGCCATTCTGCAGTATGTCGCCGAGGACCGCGGATCCGTCTACCCGAAGGACGCAAAGGAACGCTGTGCCGTCAATCGCTGGTTGCTCTGGGAAGCCTCCGTCTGGTTCCAAAGCTGCTATGTGTATCTGATACAGTACGTCGTGCAGCCACTGCTCGGTGGCGAGCCCGACCGGTCCGCCGTCGATGCTGAAGCTCCCAACTGGCACAAGTCGGCCGCGATCCTCGACAACCAGCTTGCAAAGACCAAATGGCTCACTGGGGATGACGTGACCATCGCAGACATCGCGGTGGCGGCGCCCATGCATCTTCACGAAGCCTCACGGCTGCCTCTTGATCAGTACCCAAACTTGAAACGCTGGATGACGGAGCAGGTCGAGCATCTGCCATGCTGGCAACGGACTCAAGAAGCGGTCAACAAGGCGTTGTTGCCAGGTAAGGATGACACCAATGGCACTGGCGACAAAGGTCAAGTTCGGGCTAATTTCAACTATACAAAGGACGTCCGGCGGCCAACTGAACTGTACTTTTACGACACCGAGGCGGCCACAGACGTCCACGAGCCCGGAGACGACCCATGCGAGATGGTGGTTACGGACGGATGGTCTCGAGCAGACCAGTTTTCCGTCGACAGAGAAGGGTTCTCGCTGCACGAATTCACCAGCGGCTTGACGACATGGGACGATGACGAGGTAGTCCGGCAGGAGTTCTATCCCGAAGTCGTCGAGTTTTTGAAAAGGACCACGGGAGCCAAGCGCGTGCTCGTGTTCGACCATACGATACGCACGAAGCGCAACGAGAGCAAGAAACTGACGCAAGAGACCAACACCTCTCAACGCACACCCGTGATGCTGGTGCACTGTGACTACACGGCGGAATCGGGCCCGGCCCGTGTCCGCCAGCTTCTCCGGGACGAGGCGGACGACTTGCTGTCTCGTCGTGTCGCGTTTTTCAACGTCTGGAAGCCGCTCAACGTGGTCGAGGAGCGGCCTTTGGCCATGTGCGACGTGACCTCGTCGCCCACGGAGGACTTTCTCAAGCTGTTCCTCCGCTACCGCGACCGCACCGGGGAGAATTATGTCATGAGGTACTCCCCGAGCCATGAGTGGTACTACTTTCCGAAGATGAAGCCTGACCAAGCCATCTTGTTGAAGACGTACGACTCCGAGACCGATGGGAGAGCTCGATTTGTCGGCCACAGTGCGTTTGAGGACCCGAATTCGGACGCCAATGCGCCCTTCAGGGAGAGTGTCGAGATTAGGACCATTGCTTTCTTCTGACGCTCGTTCAACGAAGATGCTTGGTCGTTCCGTAGCATGTCATAACACTTTGATTTCAGCCAGCATTGTTGTCAGTTGTTGATAGATCAATGTCCCTGGCTCATCGTCTCCGCTGGGGATGTTCACTAAGCTGAGAATGGTTCAAGAGTTTGTAGAGATGGGGATCGACAGGAATCACCTAGAAAGGACTCTGGGCTTGGTGGAAAGCGAAGGCTTTCATCATCAGTAGGGAGGCACAGATGATGTACTCCACGCGGGAGCTTGGACCGTACTGAGATAAATTGTTTGGACTTGAACTAGCCTCGCCCTGCTGGCTTATAATAAGGCTTTCAAGTAAATACATACGTGTTGTTGACCATAGTGAAACCCAGCTAAAGTCAGTTCATCACCGTCATGCCATTCGCCTCATCAGGGCCCTATAGTGATAGCTTTACTTTGGATTTTGTATGATTCGACAATGTTTTCGACTGGACAATTCGAGAAGTCTAGAGTTTGAGCATGATATCTAAATCGCCTATATTGTATCATGTGGACGAGCGCAAGGGAGGAAACACGGCATAACCGTCCGATTATTGAGGCCACAGGGTGACCATAACAACTCATCGATATAGGAGATGATGTGCTCAACCTGGGCATGGACAAGGCCCTCAAGTACGCATCGCTGATCCTCCCTCCCCGGGGGCATCTTAAAGTATTGGTGGCTGGATCCTAAGATCTATGCCTCTTACGAGACTAGAGTAGAGAGAGTGATTGCTTTTGAGCCTTTAGAGTCAGCCAGCGATACTCTGAGAGCGATACTCTGAGAGCGATACTCTGAGAGCGATACTCTGGCCGTTGGTCCTGGGATTGTACCTCTAGTCCTAAGCACCATTCACAACTATTTCAAAGCCATTCCAGCAATTCCAGCTAATACTGTAAATTTTGTTGCGCCGCCGTTACAGTACCTCTAATATCTGGTGGAATCGACCGTTGGGTAGCCTAAAGTATTCAAGTAGTGAGCTATTCAAGGCTTCCAGAGGCTGGGACTGCTTCTATATCAGCTTGGCAATAGCCGATGAAATGACTCTGTGCGATGATGATACAACGACGCAGACTCGAATCGGCGGGTGACATGAGCTGAACGTTCCAGCCTTGTAACCTATCCTAGGGCTGCTCCTACCCGTCATTTGGCTAGACTCTCCTTCTCACGTCTCGAGACACCCACAGCCGGGTGATAAGGTATAGGCAACATGAGACGGCCATACAAACACCTGTAAAGACTTGCATGGGCACGTAGTTCGTATCTCCCGCATTCTCGAGGAGCCTTCCGCCAATGGGACCTCCACCTAGGACTGCAAAAGCAAGGGCCGAGATGCAAAGACCTGCACCAAGATCATTAAGAGAATCCAAGGATTGCTGCAAGCTAAAGACTTACCGTTCCAGGTACCAATCACTTCCGGCGACGGGGCCAAGAGAGATATGCAGGGCGAGAATATAGCTTGGAGAGCTCCGGACAGGAGGCCATAGGCTGCCGTCCACACTATAATGCCCGCCGGGGTCCGTGCGGCTATCCAGGCAAATGCGACAATGGCAGAGGCAAAAGATGTGACGATCAGGGAGTCGAAAAACCCGAAGCCAGCATCGGCCACAATACCCAAAGCATAACACCCAAAAAAGGCTCCAGCGTTCAGGATTGATGCAAGATAGAAGGCCATCCGTGCAGAGAGTCCATACTGATAGCCGTATGTCGAAACGTAGGTCTAGATTGGGTTCAGCGTGTCCATGGGGAGGAAACCAAGGGCAGAAGATGGTCTCACATAAGGGATGTAGATGCCCAAGTTCATCACGAAACTTGCCAGAGTAAAGAGCAGAGTTCTTCTATCGGTGAAGTAGGTCTTGACCTTGATGGGTTCGCGGGGCATTCTGCGTGGAAACCGTGGTTGAATCAGGAGAACTGCAGCCACCATCAAGGCCAGCTGCATGAAGCCAATGATACGTAGGGTCCAACCAAACGAGACGGCCCTGTAGTTGACCAGTTGGTTCACGAGAACGGCCCAGATAACCCCTAGACAGACAAAGGAGAATGTGGCGTCAGTCAAACGTCGTTGAGAGATCTCGCGAAGAAGCACATCGCATACGTACCTCCGACGTTCTGGCCTGACATGACCATCCCGACGACAAATCCTCTTTTCTTCAGGAACCACTGAGACTGGACGGCCAAGGCCGGGGTGAAAGCAAACCCGATGCCCAGCGCTGAACATAGACCTTGCGATAGGATGAATTGGTAGTACTTGGTCGACACTGAAGCGGTCATGGTGCCCAGGATCATGAACACCGATCCAAAGGCCATAGGCACCTTGGGACCGTATCGATCAGACAGACGGCCGGCCCATATGCCAAAAAAGTAGCATCCCCATGTCTGCAAGCTCCCAATCCATGCAATGTCGTCGGCAGAGTAGCCAGTCAGTACAACAGTGCTGTAGTAGCTCTGAAAAACCGCGAAGCCCGTCAGAACGCCAATGCCAGCAACGAACGACAACCATCCCCCAAGGACCGTCATCCACGCTTTATACCCGCCGTCTGGGAAGGTGTGTTCTGCACCTATCGATGGCGCTATCACTCCATTGACGGGCTCCTGGCTCTCTGCACCACCCATGCTCAACTCGACGTCGTTCTTTGAGACAATCGAGATCTTCCTGTCGGGCAAATACTGTTCAGCTTCGAGCGACATTTTGCTTTCGGCGTCAGGCGGAAACAGGAAACAGGATTCATTTCTCGCCCCAAGACAACTGACTGCCTTTCCGTATTTTATATCGAAAAGGTCTGTTGACTCTGTTACTGTCCAGTAGATCCATGGCTAAGGCAGAGGTGGTTCTATTCGCCGCTCCGCAATCTCGGGCAAGTGAAATGTGGAAATGCTCTCGCTTTGGAGCCGCGGATCCGGCTGAACCGCAAAACACCCCGGATACTGTTGCCGACTAAAGATAGGCTAGTGTTGCTGTCGACCTGGTTTGTCCCTTGCAATGCTCACCGAAGGTAGCAAAGACCGGCGCACTCCGTGAAGTGACAGGGCTCAAATTCAATGATTGGGGTTCTCTTGTCCGTGCGTCGTCAGGGTCTGCCTGGCCTCCATATCTACCGATAGAATCCGTCTCCAGCGGAGCGTGGTTTCTCTCTTATCATCGCTGCCGCGGCTCTTAGTTATCTTGAGACTTCGGGGCTGGATTCCAGGCTGACCACGATCATCTGTTGGCTCTATTTTGAATGCATTGGAGGTAGAGTTAACGACTCGAGCAGGAGGGCAGACTCAAGCTGCACAGTGCAAGACCGACAACATGTCACTTGCTGCTTCCACTCTGCAAGACTTCGATACGCACCAAGCATCAAGTCAAAAGAATGGCAACAATACTTCCACTTCAACTGCCACCGACGATCAAGTCTGGTGGGATGTCGTCGCTTCTTGGACAGATGAAGCGTTGCAGCTGCCACATCACGATCAAGATTGGACTGGCATTGTTACCCCTTTGGTCTATGAACTCACTCCTCTTCCTCCCGACGGAGACTATGAAACGGACATCGAAAAGGTTATGGGAAATACCCCCGATGAGATAACCCAATGTATCAGTAGTATGGATGCGATTCACCCTCAACCAGAGCTCCCATCCACATTGCTTGGTCAGAGTTCGTCCTCAAGCAAGAAGCGCAGGCGCAAGCAAAACCACTCCTGTGACCAGTGTCGTGTGTCCAAGAGAGCGTGCGATTTACCTCTGAATATCTCCATTTGTCATGGCCAACCTTCGAAGGCCTGTGCCACCTGCAGCACGCGCAGCCTTGAGTGTACAACAGTTTGGCTAACAAACAGAAAATCCAACCAGAGTGACGAGAAACGCACAAAGAAACAGCGGTACACAAACAGCAGAGACATTGAAGGAGAAGACAGGGCCTTCGACGCAGAGAACAGTACATTAGACGTCGTATCCGTCGCAGGTCTGACCTCTGTGTTCGCCCCTGAAGTGGACCTGACGAGACAACTCATGGCCGAACAGACGTGTTCACAGCAATTAAACCTCTACGTTGATGTATGGGATATGCCAATGGTAGACTGTCTTTCAAGTGCACATGTGCGACCATTCTACGGCTTCGGCTTTGAAGCACTGACTAAACTCAGTCAAACTTCTTCCTTTTCCCAGTATCTCGATCAAGCGCAGTCGTGGATCCAAAATTATTGGCAAGTGGCCACAGATCCCTGGGATGCAACATCAGCTGGACCACATCTTTTCTTCTTGGCTAGTCTGCTCGATATACTTTTTCAGCACAGAGGTGGTCCCTTCTCTCGGACAGCGACAGAGAATCGGGATACAGCCATCAATGAAACATACAGATGGGTAGCCCTGGCTAATGCTGCCCAATTTGTCATTGGAAAGGCTGGCTGCGACAGAGAGTCTTCAGATGCGCGGGACTTCGCATCGACAGCATGGCGCAAGGCCAGGCGGCTGCTGTTTGACAACATTGCAGCTACTACTTCGTTTCGCCTGGCCCTCGCACTCATCTTGTTCGGTAACATGCTTCCTCCCGTTCCCACCGATCCGAATAGCGCGGAAGACGTTGCTTATGCTCAAAACGAAGGTGTTCGACGCCTTCAGTCACTCTGTGCTCAAGCTCGTTCGCGTTGTGTCGAGACTCCTCGCAATAGCCAGGCGAGTCGAATGAGGGTGTACGGAGCCGAGAGAACAAGCTACCCAGTGCAAGAATTACCCTCCGATGCGAGAAAATTGATACTAGACCTCATTGGCATGTTTACCTCGCTTGCTAATATCACTAATTGGGTCCTCATTGGTATTTCTCAAGGACAGATTTGTTCGAGTCCGCGAGCTTTATTAAATATTGACGCGACCAAAAACGATTTGATGACAGGCGTACTCAAAGGAAACATCACCGATGTCTTTCAAGTACCAGCGGGACATGAGCGAGAACTTGAAGACACGACTGCAGCATTCACAGCAGGAGGTGGGATCGCTGTCACGGTCCTCTGGAACAAAGGTGTTGAGGATGAAGAGGTCCTTCGTGCAGTTCACGGTTCGGTTCCTCTTGTCGTGATGCTATGGAAGTCACTAGCACTTCTGATCGTAGCTACACAAAATGTCAAGACCGACAACGCCGAGTATGAGGAGATCTTGCGATATCACTCAATCATGAACGCGCTAAGTGATGCATGGAGAGCAACCTTTGGTAAATTCGATAAAGACATGTCGCTCAGCTTCCAACATTCGAAACCAAGTCTGCGACGTTCTGTTTTGTTTTGCTCCAGCGATGGCGACTTGGCCGTGCTGCAATTCTGCGAGGTGATTGATCAGCTAGAGGCCGAATTGGCTCGGATGCCATCGACACCAGGAAAAGAGCGCCTGTTAGTTAATCTGCACTCGATGCGTGCTCATCGAGAGGACAATCGCTTAATCAGTGCAACTCAAGTCTCTTTCCTGGCTTCAGGTAGTCAGGGGGTATCAAGCCCAGGGTTCCAAGGTGGAGCGGGTTTGAAAGCTTCAGTTCAAGATGTAGCTGCTCACCCGGTAAGTCTAGTTACCTGACGCTCATTCAACATGCTCCTTCTTTCTGACATTCGGATACATATAGCATCCACAAATGATGGTGCAAACATTCACGCTTGCGGCCAAGACGCTCGGCAACGAAGTGCAAAATTGCATTGCGAGAATGGACACGGAGAGAGCTTCTTCAATGACAGCTCATCTGGACGCATGTCTGAAAGGATTGTGTGAACTCAAGAAGAGTCTGGTTATGTTTCCAAATATTGGCGAGATGTGCCGAGCCGGGGGAGAAATCCTGTAGAGCCCCTTCTCAGGAGGAGAACCAGGCGATACTGTATATACAGAGAAGTGCCGCCGGGTCACATCATCCGTATCTATACTTCTGCCCTTCGGTTGCCAGCTTCCTGATCCGCTTGGATTCTCCGTTGTCTTGTTGGAATTTGGTAGAGCGCTTCTTAGGCTTGTCATCGCAACCGCGGCTCGGATGCTGGGATACCTACGTGGCTAACACTTCATGTTCAGTTCGCAGCTAGGCCTCTTGAGCGTTCACAGCTGACTTTTATAGAACTTACCATTCTAATCCTCTCATACAGACAATGCAGGAAATCCAACCACAAGAAGACTGACGAGAGTTTCGTGAACAGCGATTACACCAGTTTCCACTCTTTGACGTGTCTTCACATTGTCATCATTCCACTGTCAACAATGGGTGCCAGACAGAACAGCCCCAAGCCAGTAAGTTTTGTCGGTGCGGCGGCTGATGCTATTTCTGGAAGAGCTATTGAGTCCTTCGCTGCGGTTTCTACCCTGCCGATTGTCCCTGCCGAAGCTGATGAGAATGCCATCCATCACAACACGAGTAAACCGTCTCCAAACCGAGCCACTATCAAGTAAGCAAACATCTTCGATCCAAGCGAGCTCCGTTCCCTCGTTGCTGGAGCTCGGCTCGTCGTTCAGGGCGCTCAGCCATATGGCAAACCACCAGGACCAGTGCTCGCAGCATGCCTCGATGCAAAGGTTCCCTACCTCGACTATCCCGACGACGTCAAGAGCACGCAAGAATCTCTCGACCTATTTGAGCGGGCCAAGCAACAAGGCGTCCCTTGCCATATCAACTGCGGCTCCTCCCTGGTCGTGACTAATCTCATGGCCGTTGACGCGGCCAAGGAACTCGATAGTGTCGAGAGACCATCGACGTTGCGTGCTACGTTACCGACCGAGGTGGGCAGAATGGAAAAAGAGGTATTAGATCATCTCATGCACATTACCGCTGGGCCTCGTCTAACCTGGGCCGATGGTAAGCCAGCGGTCCACGAGAAATTGGGTTGAGCAGCTTCATATGTGCCCATGAATATTGCCATTATTGATCATCCAACGCCTCCTTTGGGTTTCCTAGCAGGGAAATGAGTGTAGCAATGAGGGTGTCCTTGAAATTAAGCCAAAGACATAGGAGTGGATTCTGAAGCGGCTTGTCAATTGCCATAGTCTTAGTAATACCAAGAGCCGACTTCTGCGATCCCAGCCCAGCTCCTCGAGGACTGAGATTCAGTGACTCAGTGCGCGTTGTACTCAGAATCGGCTACAGTCAAAATAATAGGCACAACTTGACACAGAAACACCTAAATTTATGCAACCCCCCCCCCCCCCCCCCCCCCTTCATTACTTGAACGTGGCCATTGGCCCATGTCAAGTCCAAATATGATGGTGACGAACCAAGTCACTGTATTTATTGGCAAAGCACGCGAGGCTCATGTAGGAGGCTCTTCTCGACGAATTTCTAGAGCCACATGGCAGGATTTCACGACGGGGAGAAGATCTTGTGTTTAGTTTGGTGGTTTCATTTCTATTAAGCATAAATCCTCAAGAGTGATCTGACGGCACCACGAAGTCAAACACTCGACTTTCACCTTGCGAAAAAGGATTGAAGAGCCGCCTCTGTGGACATGGTGGCGCCCGTCAGACGCTTCTCGCTGCTCAAGTAGACGTCTGGAAGCCAGGCTGGCTTGTCCTCCCCCAATGCCATACGGGCTATGGCCTCGCCGGCCGACCAGCACTGGCCCATACCATACCCATTGAACCCCACGGCGACCCATTCGCCGCTGTCGACGTCTCTCCCGCTCAAGCGGGCCGGCACCGGGCCCACGATTGGGACCTGGTCTGCCGTCATGCTCAGGATTCCGCACCAGGTCCGCCATGGATTCATTGAGGAGATGGTCGTCCCAGTCTCCGGATCGGTCCAGCCCTTGGCGAAAATTCGCTGAGGGAGCAAGGTTTTCAAGTTTTCCGCCGCATCCAAACTGACAGAGGTGTCGTTGGAAGTGATGTAGTCGTCCAACTTCTGGGTGTCGCCTCCATAGAAGAGATTGCCGGTCTCGGCATTCTGTTGCATCCAGTAAAGACCTTGCTCGACCAGGTTGGTCTCCGGATCCCAGCTGACGGGGACGTGCCAGAGCCATGACACGGCACGGTTGCCGAATTGCGGACCTGGTCGGTCGCACGACATGGTCAATCTGCAAGGGAAGACGGGGCCTCGGAGCTTGGGGAGAAGATGGCCGACGAAACCGCTCGTACAATGGAAGACTTTGCTTGCGCGCACGATGCCCCGGGGAGTCGTCAACAGGTAGGGATACGCGGACTTGAGACCGTCCTCGGAAACGGCAACCGACGTCACGGGCGTGTCTGTCTCGATCGAGAAACGTCGCGGATAACGAGCGACAAGATGTTGGTACAGTCCTGTGATCAGGCGATATGGCCAGAAAACTCGAGACTGAGTGGCGAAAGCGCCAACAATGTTCTTCAGTCCATGATCCTGATTTCAAAGAGGAAAGAAAGCGTCAGGTACTCTGATATCATGAAACATACACTGCTTCTTCGATCCATGGAAGTGTAGAGGCACTATACCTTCTCAGCTTGTTCCTTGCTGACCTTGCCATACGTTCCTCGAAACTCGGGAACGTGTTCCTGGTACATTCGAATCGACTCGGAGAACTTGGCCATACTGTCATCGTCCGCGAAAGTGATGACTGCCTCAACTTTGCGAATCTGGCATTCATCATAGAGGTTCTCTGCTTTAGCCGTTGCGATTATCTCGCCCAGGGTCCGCTCGCAATACCGAGCAATCTGCACAGCGGTTTCGATCCCAAAAGCTTTAGCAAAGGCCGCAAAGAACGTGGGTGCATGGCTCATTAAAAACCCACCATTGCGGCTCGTTGCGCCTGTGGTGAGCTGCCGAGCGTCAAACACCGTGACTGACTTGTTTCCAGAGGCCTCGTTTTCCAGCAGCGTTTTGGCAACGCTGCAGCCCGTGATTCCGGAGCCGATGATGGCGAAGTCGACGCATTCAGGCAGCTTGTCGGAATGCACATCTGCAAGTACATTGGCCGGCTCTTGCCAGGCTGCTTTGGTCGGGTTCTGCAGTGGTATCCCAGGGTCAGAAGAGATCTGGCCGAGCAACTTGCTCAATAACTCTGGCGGAAGTTCAAGTGTTGCCATGGTTGGGAATTTTGTCGTGCGCTGGTCGATGGAAACTTGGTCAGGCTACGATCGCGCGAATGCCATCAATCAGCAAGAGTGGAAGTTCTGCTGTATAACATCTTGTCCCACTTACTACGAAAAGAGCGACCATGGTTGGAACCGCGGGTCGGTTGCAACGAGTTCTAAGTTAAAGGAGAGTATCTTGGGCGAGGAGTCCGATCCCCACTCCCTGTAGGAGTCTCAAGTAACAAGTTGAGGGTCCCGCGGTCATGAGGCGTCGACTCCTTGTCTCTGCAAATATCACCCCAACTATGCAGAAAGGAATCAGCTAGTATGAATCCATTTAAATACGAGTAAAACGGCTTCATGCCATCCTAGACCTAGCCTCTTGACCCCTGATTGTCTGGCTCACTCAGGAACACTCAGCCCTGTTCTGTTGACGAGACAAGGCTGTGGCTATGCTCGAGTAGGCTGATAGTGGTCGACTGACTACAGTTAGGTTCTACATAGTTGGCATGTTCGACCCGAGAGACCCGAGGAGCAGGAACCTCATCTCGCCTTCTGGACTTGAACCACAACGTGAACCTCCCAACCCAAGTTCGTCGGGGATGTAAGTCCTTGAAAGGGTAGAAGTCAGGTCTATCTACCTCTTTCTGGCGGTGCCGCGGAAGAGATCAATCACTCCATGGCTGCCATATATGATATCGGTTCCGCGCCAGACCCTGAGTGGAGGTTTTCATGTCATGGCGACGCGGCATCATTGGCGGCACCGCGGGCACACTGCTGGGAAATACTTGACGTTATCAAAGCTGTTAGAACAAGTCGCTGGACGATGCGATCGATAAGCACACTATACTCTGTGCTATAAGTAAGTAACAGAACATCCGATGTTGGGAGACCAAGTCAAACCGGTCCAACAGTCCCTTTTCTCTACATCTATCGACGTGTTCAGAAACCAAAAGCCTGCGCAGTAACTTCAAGATGGCTGTTTTCTCCCAAACTCCGAGGCGGGTGATTTTCATCGGCGCTGCTGGTGAGATGTGCCGAATCGCCATCGACCTGTTCGCGAAAGCCAGCACAGCACCTCTTGTCCTCGCCGACATCAACGAGGCACTTCTGGAGCAGGTGGCCTCTACGTTACCTGCCGGTCGTGCAACTACCTGCAAGCTCGACCTCTTCGACCCCGCCGCTCTACGTGAAACAATTCAGGGGGCCGGACTTGTTGTACTGGGTGCCGGACCATACTCTCGAACATCCGCTCCAGTGCTCGAGGCCTGTCTCGAGGGAAAAGTGCCTTATCTTGACTACGACGACGACGTCGAGAGCACGCAGGCAGCGCTTGAATTGAACGAGCGAGCAAAGAAGTTAGGTGTGCCCTGCTATATTGGTTGCGGCGCATCACCAGGCATGTCGAATGTCATGGTGATGGACGCTGTAAAGGACTTGGACACGGTTGACACCATCGAGATATTCTGGTGGGTGGGCGACGAACGGGGAGGTGGTACAGGCAAAGCTGTCCTCGAACATTTCCTTCACATCGCTTCTGGGCCATGTTTGACTTGGGTCGATGGCAAGCCGAAGATCAACGAAAGCTTTGTTGAGACCGCATATGCCCCGCTGATACCCGGCCACAGCGAGGTTCTGCTCCATGAGACTGCTCACCCAGAGCCGATTACACTCCCACGGCTCTTCCCAAAGACTACTCGTATTCGATGTCTCGGCGGGGTTGACCCACTTCCAGTGAATGGAATAGCTCGCGGTATCGGAAGTGCCGTGAGGACCGGCGCACTCCCAATGAAGGATGCTGTTGATTTCCTCTTTGACCTGATGAACAAGCCGCCTTCAACGGATGGCTGGACTGCCGCAATTGGGGCTTTGAAGCATGAACTGAGGGGCGGAGAGATCTCACTCAACGAATTGCTCCAGTTGGCTTCTCATGCGGCCGACTCTCTCAGTCCATGGTACTACGGAGTCTCAGGCATGATTGAACAGGTCCGAAGGGGTGAGTTATCAACATTCCATCTGCTTAGCTTCCTCGTGAACTCGGCTCGCGGCAAGACCGAGACATTACGCAGCGGTCTAATGGCACGGGCTGTTGGAACGCGCAACGGCGCCCCTGCCACAGCCTGCAGACGTATTCCCACGACCGGCAAGGACTCTTTCCTCGGCAAGAGCATGGGTGCTGTCACCGGCGCATCCACTGCAGCCTTTATGATTATGGCGTTGGAACAGGCGAGCCAGAAGCACGTCGGCGGTGTCTTCAGCCCTGAAGATTGGGCCGAGCCAGCAACATTCTACAAGACTCTGGAGCGCTTAGGCTGTCCAAAGCTTGAAATTGTCGAAACCATCTAAAGTGAACAACGGCTGGGAGTGGCGACTGCCTGTTGGGCGAGAGTTGCAGCAAATGGATGACTGGAGGGGAACCTGGGAAGAGTTTCTTGGTGAGAGACTCATTCCATTCCCTCGCATGGTGGGTCTGAAGGGAGTAGAAACAGACTGGGAACAGGAACAGGATAGCGACGAGCCAGACGACTTTTGATTCCCGTGTAGTAAGATAGACTGGCTCGGCACTGGCCGGCTCCTCTGTCACTGCTTGACATCAACATACGAGGTTCGCTCAAGATACCCCGCGTGGCGTTCAGCTTGTTCTACCGAGTCTTCTGGGAGGCGTCTGTGTGCTGTGTGCTGGGAGCCGCGGATCCGCGGATTTTCCCTTTCCCGGCTCGAGAATAGGAGCGATGGAATGGGCCTGTGGGTCTGCCTTATCGCAACTCCCCAGGATCTTGTGCCCTTTGATGTGTTCTGCTAGGCAAGTCAAGCCAGTCGGAACGCTGCCCACGCGCTGCGATGATGAACGTAGTGGTGCAGGTATTCTCGCAAAGTCCACTTCTAGTACTTTGACTTCCAACATCAGGGTTAGGATTTGGCGAAGATATCGGCAGTGATAGCGGCATCCTCACATATTTCCTCCATCTTACCTGATTGTATTGTCCTTCTGTCCTCCTACATCGTGACAATGACCTCTCCTAGAACCCATGAAGCCCTGTACCTGGAGACATGTTCTCCCCGGGAAATGTGGCGGGACGAGTCGCCTGGTGCCACGATAAGGTCGTTGTCCTTCGACCTACCTCACCTGCTGAGCGATATGGAGGAGCATGACTTGGACAACGCCAACATCATCGGCGCTGACTCCTTATGGGATTTCAACGCCTTTCTGACTGCTGCGCCAGATACACCGCGGGCAGATAGCGAGTTGGGCCATCACCACTCCCCGTCAGCACCATTGTTTCGTCAGCTCAATACAGACCTCGTACACGAATGCCGCGATCAGCAGGTTGTTTCAATTGACAACAACACCAATAGTGGCTCTGGTCTTACCTGTTCTACAGATAGTGTCGATCTATTCCGACCTACTCCTCCACCCAAAGCCTACAGTTCTCAGACGCCAGAAGTTCCGACGCCTCGCGTGGCAAAGCAGGCTTTCCGGAGACAGAATCACTCGTGTGATCAATGCCGTTCCGCTAAACGAGCCTGTGACTTGCCGAATGACAGCTGCATCCAAACGCAAAGACCTTCAAGGGCATGCTCACTATGTACAATACGTGGCGTGGAATGCACTGCGACATGGCTTGTAAACAAACAGTCAGCACTGCGAGCAAAGAAGAGGCCTAGGCTGAAGACCTCTTCTACCGAAGAAGAGTCGTCGGGTCTTGCTCTCAATGCAACGGAAGAGCGTCCCGCCGAAATGGAGATGCCACCAGCCGTTCCGGAAGCGAATCTAGCCAAGTTGACAATCGCGCACGAGACATGTTCGCAGCAGTTCAATCTGTACGTAGATGTGTTTGACATCCCAATCTCTCACTGTCTCTTCCTAGACAGTATGCCCCCGGGGTATTCTCTAGGCGTTGCTGCCCTGTCGCCAATCAAGGACAGCTCCAACCTGTCAAGGTATTTGAGCAAAGCCGATGCGTGGATCAAGAGCTGCTGGAACCTGAATTTCATGGCATTTGGTTCAACAGCGCCTGCGCCACACATCTTCCACACGGTGAGCGTCCTGGATGCTGTCTTTCAGCGGACCGGCGCACAGCCGTACCGCAGTTCCATGACTTCTCGGGACGCGGCCATCACAGAGACGTACAAGTGGGCCGCAATAGCTCTTGCTGCCCAATTTGTTCCGGCAAATGTGGGAGAGAAGAAACATCATGACTCAAGATACAGTAAATATCTCGAATACAGACATGATGTTGCGCTGGCCGCATGGGAGAAGGCCAAGCAGAAGGTCTTTGGAAATATAGCGGCCACTACCTCGTTCCGTGTGGCGCTGTCCCTCCTTCTCTTTGGACTGGTCCCACCACCTGGTTCGATGAACCAGTGCCAGGAACTCGATGAAGATGCCGAGTATGCGCTTTGCGAAGGCGTTCGTCGACTTCGTACACTTTGTGCCAAAGCTCGGGCCCGAGTTTCGGCATATCATGAAGTGAGCGGTTCCAACTCTGTCACTGACAGCCGAAGATCGGCCATTGGCACCCACGATTTGCCTCACCTCTCTCCTGAGGATTCCAAGTACATCCTCGAGTTACTTGGTGCCGTCGAGTGGCTGATCAATATCATTAATGCGGTGGCAATTGGTGTATCAGGTGGGAAAACGAACGCCTTTCATGCTCAAATGTCGAGGCCATTAACGACATATCGTCCACATGACCCTGGTGATACGTCTTCAGGGCCAGGGGAAGATACCCTATGGCTTTTTCGGCAGCATGGTCTGGGCAACTTAGGCTTGATGCAAACCGAGTCAACGACGGTGGCATTCACGACTCTCTGGTACAAAGGAGCCCACGACGACGTCTTGTTGCAGACCTTGCGCAAGCTCGCTTATGTCGCCATCGTCATCTGGAAGTCGCTGGCGGACTTGACCATGGCCATCGAAAACACCCCCAGGAACAACGTGAGCTATGAGAACATTTTTCAGTGTTATGAAACTACCATTTCTCTGCTTCAGAGATGGAGGTCAACATTCGGGATATTAGATCCCGCGATGAGAGAATGCTTCGACAAAGCCTCATCCGAGATATGGAGGACGGTGGCTTTCACCTCCAACGACTGCGACCTGGCTATTCTTCTGTTCTGTGATCTGGTACAGAGGCTTGAGATAAGTCTGGCGCAGCAACAATTCACGCCGGAGACGGAGCGTCTACGCAGCGCACTTCGGTTGACAAGTAATTTCCGCAAAACGCAGCGTCTGATCAGTGCGGAGCAAGTCTCCTTGGTGGCGTCTACCTGTCGGCAGACCTCGAGGCCTGGCTTCGAAGGAAGTAGCGGCTTGAAAAGCCAGATTCAAGACATTGCTGCGCATCCGGTAAGTCGTACGCAGACTTCAACTGACCTGGCTAACCCATGTGCGTAGAACCCGTCACTGATGGTTCGGCTTCATACCCTTGCGGGCAATGCCTTGAAGAGGGAAGTGCATAGCTCAATCAGTCAGCTGGAAGCAAAGAGAGTTTCGGAGCTGACTAGCAGCTTCGATATATGTCGGGAAACGGTAGAAGGGCTGAGAGAGACTCTGGTCACATCTCCGGATGTTGCAAGCTTGGACGACCTGGTAGGTCTGTAGAAAGCTAAAAACTTCCTCCACGTCAATCCTCGTCGATGCTCTAAGATTTTACATGCTCCCTCACTCATTTCAGCCTGCAGTATTTCGCTGTAATCCCGTCTCCTGATCAGAGACCCAGAGAGATTAGTCATAGGCGTTGGCGAAGAGCGTTGGGTGGCCTCGTTAGTACAGATGATCCATGTTTTCCATGGCCTTCCCAGCGGCGGAGACGCGGTTCCGCGGCTCCCTTGATTCACACGTAAATTGCTCCGCGTAACCGTAACGATGCTTGCGTGCTCTCAGAGACCTCGAAAGGATATCGGCTTGTCACACGAGATATAGTGGCCATTGATGCCCGAGTACTGTCCGTAGGTTCGATCTAATGTTGTCTATCCTCCATCATATTCGGCACGAACAAAGGTATATCAACGGGTGAACAACGAAATTATGATTGACAAGCTCGACAAAAAAGACACCTTCGACGTAGCGGTGATAGGGGCCGGGTTCGCCGGCGTTGTGGCCGCTCGAGATCTCAGCACGAAAAACTATTCAGTAGTCCTTCTCGAAGCACGAGAGCGAGTGGGCGGACGCACCTACGTGGACAAAGCCTTCGATGGATCTGTCGACCTGGAACTCGGCGGTGCCTATGTCCACTGGACGCAGCCACATGTGTGGAACGAGCTCTCCAGGCACGGCATCCCGATACAGCCACCTCTGGAATGCAACAAGTGTTACTGGCTGGCAGATGATCAGGTATGCTCTAGCACGACAGCTCAGTACGAAGCAACAGTCGGCCCACTTCTAGAACGATTCTTCTCCGACGCTCGAAGCCGCTTCCCTGCACCGTTTGATGTGACACGCTTGGACAACAGCGACATCGAGAAGCAGTCATTACAGGATCGAATCGACTGGCTCAATCTCACCACGTACGAAAAGGACTTGCTAGATGGAGCACTGTCTGGCGTCGTCCACTCGTACACGGAACAGGGTCTAGCTCAGCTTCTCCAAGCTGTAGCGACATATTTTGGCAATTTTGGCGCTTTGATCGAGACGGCTGGAACGTGGTCCATTCAAGGGGGTACGAAGCGCCTGCTCGATGCCATCCTAGATGAGTCGACGGCGGAGGTACGACTGTCGACACCAGTGGACTCCATCACAGACGCTGATGACCATGTGAGAGTGACAATGCGGTCTGGCGAAGCCATCCAGGCACGCTCGGTGATTGTCGCCCTACCACTCAACACAGTCGGGGACCTGAAAATCAGTCCTGAGGTGCCAAAGCCTGTGCGTGCCATGATCGATCAGAAGAATCCCGTCATGGCCACAAAGCTCTGGGCGCGAGTCCGGGGCGAGATCGAGCCGTTCAGCGCTTTCGCACCTGTCGGTAAGCATCCGATCAACACAGCGAGGACCGAGAGTCGCCACGACGGGGACACCTTGATTTTTGCCATGATCTCGGATGCGGCGGCGATCCGAGCCGACGATCGCGACGCTGTGCAGGCTGCGCTGCAAAAGTTCGTGCCTGACATCCAGGTGGTCGACACAGCGGGCCACGACTGGACAGTTGACGAGTTCTCCAAAGGTGGCTGGATGATGCATCGGCCCGGAAATCTCACCGGGGCTGCACCACAGATGCGAAAGCTTCACGGGCGCGTCCGTTTTGCAGGGAGTGATATCGCCACGATTGAACCGGGTTCGATCGAAGGTGCCATCGAGAGTGGCGCTGCTGCCGCTCGCGACGTGACCGTACTGTTGGAGAAAAGTCAGGACTGAAGAGGCCGCAACTTGTCCAAGAGGCCCGGTTGACCTTGGAGGTGGCAGCTAGTATGCCATTGAAAGCATTTGAGGGAAATCAATGCATAGTTGCTCACGGCGAATACTACACTCAGCAGTTGGCGTCCAGTTTATGAATATGCTCGGCTTGTCGAGGAGTAAGGCTATTCTTTTTCTTGAGTTCTGATTTACGAGGAAATCAGAATATCGGTGTAGTAAGTATTCTTCGTCAGTCCGCCGTACCTAGAGTTATCGAAGACTCGTGACCTTAGCAAGGTCTAGGTAGATAAGTATTTGGTTGGCCTCGGCTCATAGCGAAGGTTGACATCTTGAGCTGATATATAGTGTCCGGGCCTCAGCCTTCACCAAGTTGTCCTGGTCTAGAAGCTGTGCTTTCAGGAACCACTTTCTTCCTTCCTTCTTTTCCAGCCAAGTCTTGATGAGTACGATGCCTGGCGTCGTGACGGCGGATCGATAATTAATCTCCAAGCTCGCTGTGAGCAACCATGATTTTCCAGACGAGAAAGTCTCTCGACAACCCTCAACACATAGACCTAGTGCCTCGTCGAACAGGGCCGCCAGAACGCCACCGTGAAGGGTGTCCCGGTATCCATTGACGCCACTTTCCAGCTGTGCAAATACGACAAAGTACGGGTCTTGCGGTCCTTGAGCTGGGATATCCGCAGACGTTCTTGTCTCTGGTGTGGAAGGTTGCAGATCTTCTCTTCGCATGAGGGCGAGCATGCGCGGGATCGTGTCGTAGCTACTGATGGTTTTGGAGAAGAAAAGGTCAGAAGTGTCATTCTGGGTGATTTTGTGTCTCGTGATGAAAGGCACAGGCTGATAACGACTCTGCATGGAGAGATATGGGCCCGCGAAGGGAAGGGAGGAGAAGAAATCAAGGTCTTCTTGTGGAACCGAAATGCTCCTGAGCATCGCAAGGTAGCTTCCGTCCATTGCCAAATCCTTTCTGCCAGTCCAAATCCTCGGTGATGGGCAATTTTCCGCAGCGTCCGTAGCATAGCCAAAGGCTTAATATAGGACCTAGGTGTATCGCGAGGACTGTCACGGTCTAATTGATGCCGCGCCGGGAACCGCGGAACCGTTGGACCGTTGAAGCAGGCATACACAGACAGGGTCCTGAGTTCCATTTCTTAGGCAAAATTGAGGAACACTGTGAAAATCGCACAGTGGCATATCTAGGCCTCATTAAATAGATCATTCTTGCCGCTAACACTTTCAATGACGGACAAGGTCGCAAATAACGAGGATGCCTGATAGATGTTATCAACGCAGATGATTCGTCTGAGATACCAATTCGCACAGGGTTGAGACCGTATTTGCAAAGGCCATATTGTGGGCTTTTGTTCCCCAAAGTGCTTCTTGTTTCGGTGCTGTGCGCCAATAAAGTTCTTGTGCAGATTTACCTCTCTGTTCGAAGTCGTTCAGGGTCCTCTTCTACCTCCCCTCCCTCCGCGGAAACCACCAGAGTCTGGAAGTCGTTCGCCTCTTCTCCACTCACCACTGGGCATACTTGCAGGGCCCCCAAAGTCGCCCCTAGGCCCAAAGCCGTTGTAGCTGGCTCTGCTTCCCATCCCATATCCACCTCCTCGTACACGACCATAACCATTTTCTCTCGTGCCACCCCTGCTACTGATACTGTTGCGGCTCACGACAGAACCGTCGCTGAGCGGAGGAAAGACCGCGCAGTCGATAAAGTCCCCAATCACAAAACGGGCATCTTCGAGCGTTTTGTCGAGTTCGTCACCATCCAGATTGGGTGCTCCATCGCCATTCGCGCCTTTGGGTGCCGATATGACGATACTCCCTATCTCCTTGCTCAAATATCTTCCTCTCCCATCGCTTTCCAACCTGCCTCCACCACCTCGGCTTGCGTGAAGATCGGGATAGACTAGTCTAAAGCTCAATCTCGTTCCAACGCTCGGGTCGGGCAAAATATGAGGCAGTGCTTGCGTTAAAAGCTGCGCCAACTCTCGTAAAGTACAACTCATCCATGTATATATCTGCAGATGTGGTGGTAGGGCAGGGCGTGGGTTCGAGGGGGTCGGTAGTGGGAAATCGGCTAGGTTATGGAAGCCAGATGACTTGTAGCAGAAATTGAGGAGGAATGGGGTGGTAGTCTGGCGGTCTATCGAAGCTTTCGCAGGCGGAGAAGGCGAGCGCGACATAGCTGCTAGAGTGTTGAGAGGCGCGCGCGCTCAAGTTGCGACTTTGCGGCTCTTCAATTAGGGATGTATCCTGTGGGGTACCGTTGTATGGTAGTCGGTAGCAGGCTCACTTGTATCTGAGCCACAACTGACCAAGGCGATTTTACCAAGACAATGAAGGAGAGGCTAAGATCGAGTACACGTTCGTGTCAAAAAATCAGTCGAGCCTCGGAAGTCGAAATGTTGTTTATCGTACGGTGCGAAGAAGGTACTCGACACGGACTCAATAAATGAACCAGCGTTAACCAGTCGTAGGGTGCATTCGCTAATTGGCCAGCAATAACTTATCGTGATCTATCCATTGGCTCTATATATTTCCATGCACGTGATCGCGGTGGTAGAGCATTTAATACTAGAGAACAACAATAGCCATGCGAAGCAATGCGAAGAATCGAAATAAGCCGAGTTGTAACTCCATTGAGCGCACTCTCCAATTGATCAGTTTAAGGGTACAATCACATAGCACCGCATTTGATCATTAGTCTAACGTCTCTATTTCTTTTACTATGCAATGTGCCAAGTTGTGTGATCTCATTCGAGTTTGTGAGTCTGGTTGTCCCCGTGCCTGATATCAAGCAAACTTATACTCTCTCTAGCAAGCACAGCTGAGGACCATGAGATTCAGATCAGAACATATGCTACTGTCTCGATCATCGCTGACTCGTTGAGCCTCCTGTCTGCTCCATGTGTCTCGTTTCAATCTGTAATCCACGAAATCCGCGACGCTGTCAGTCCATGCATCTCCGATGTCACAGCCACTCAACCGATGGCGAAGTCGCGCGGCTCAGGCACTCAACTCTCGACTCGCTGATGCAGAATCTAACACGAAGTGACGGTTGTCTGAAACCTTCGATCCTGTTCATGCAGAGTCACTTCTGCCCAATGCTGTTTGCCAGAACGAAGTTTTCGAGGATGGCGATTTGCAGCCAAGAACGGAAATGGCTATGCGGTCTTGTATTCCACTCGTTCGAGTGCAAGGGTCGTCCGTGGAGATGAGCCAATTTCACTCCAAGTCTAAGGATGTCCCATTCTTTGTCGCCTTTAGTCACCTCCGCTCGCAAGGCTTGGGCGGAGCCAGGAAAGTCAATGACCTTTGAGCATTGCGATTGCGGTTCTCATTTCTTGTTCCAGGTTGAGAAGATTCAAAGAAATCGATTCTTAAGCCGCGCGGATCATGGCGCTTGTACGTCAATTCCAGGTCTCGAACTAGGCGCCCAATTACCCAAGATTCGTTTTGCCTCCACTGCCCGCCAACTGTCATGACCACACAGGAGGTATCGGGGTGAGGCATGAGAGGCCCGTCCCCGAACGCGGACATCAGAGCACCAAAAGCGTACGCCACCCAACCGAAGCTGAATGCAACCGGTGTGAAAGAAAAGGACTTCTGGTCGCTTCCCTCAGTGCTTTCCGTCCCGTACGGAAACTGTACTCCTGCGACCAGCTGCGCGCAAGCTTTCTGGATAACGTCGCCACCGATGATAAGCAGGACTGCAATTACACCTGCTGGTTTGGCCAATTGTGCCCTTAGAATGCTTGAGCTCGACTCCGAGGGTTGTTGGAGGGATTTTGGATTTTGCTGACGCGCAAACAACGTTGCGTTCTGAGATCTTTGTCTCTCCAGCAGGGAGGGAAGCGCGTAGACTGGCCCATAGCAGTGACATAGAAGGGCTAAATACCACAATACACACTGCGTTCTCCAGAGTATTGTAGACAATACTGGACCGGTGCTCGAGGACAAGGCTGGGAAAGCCTAGCGTTTTCTTGTTCAAATGAGCTCAAGCAGGGTTTTCGTGGGATTTGTACTCGGCGCCTTGTTCCACTCGGGCAAATGTGGTGATTTCGTCTGACAACAACGCCTGACAGCGTCCTCACAGTCGCAGACGACATGGCAGCGATATAATCGGTATCTACAGTCGGATACATCGAACTTCAAGCCCTTGTAATGCTCATCTGTCGATTGTCATATGCAATCGCAATCTATCTATGTACTCTTACAAACAAAGCCCGTAGGCAGCCCCTGATTGATGTCCATGTACTCCAACAAACAAGCCCGTAGGCAAACCCATTGACCAATCTCCATTTCATCAACAAACATGCCACGCAGGCCACCCTAATCAATCTCCATGTCGTCGTCCTTTGGACGCAGCGCCAAAGGCTGGTCCCAACTCGGCCCGCCGGCCTCTTCCTCTCCATCATCCTCTCCCTCCATCTCCTCGACGAGATCCATCATGGCATCATCGTCTACCTCCTCTCCCTCATCCGCCACACCCGCCTCCGCGGCATCGCGCTTGGCCTTGGCCTTGGCCTTCTTCTGCGCCTTCTTGCCAATTGTAGGGATGCCAAAATCATTGGCGGTCTTCAAACACGCCACACATGTTCCATCGGTGACCAATGGAGAGACGGGATCCCTCGTGGGAAACCAGTCGTTTGTCACCGGCACCGCATCGATACTGACAAAGTTGATTGTTCCCTCCCGTGCATAGGCGGGATGCCAATGATGGACATGTCTATGGTTGACATCGTCGAGCTTCATCATGGCGGGAGGAGCTTGCCATTCCAAATCTTCTTCACCCATTCCAGCGGCCGTGAGATTCTTCCTCATTGCTTGGAAGGCTGCCACCTGTTCAGTTGACTTGGTGCTGTCTCTTGTCATGTTCAATCTCATTTCCACATTGAAAAGGTCTCCTTGATTCGAGCCCTGAACAACACGCTCGTACCATCGTTGGTACTCCATGTACTCGCCCCATGCAACAGTCGTCCAACGGCAATGTTGCAGGTGATGTTTGTTCGTGGAAGTTTCTTGTAGGAGAAACAACGCTGGGTACAATTTGCCTCTGAGTATGCCAGGGCGTTCCTCGCTGAGGAAGTTGAAGAGACCAGGGATCTTGGAGATGAGTAAGCTTCATGCGTTTGAGATGATTCAAGGGTCACTTACGCCAACCTCGACCTTCTTATCGATTGCCACATAGAGATGGATGAACCTCGATGCCTCAGAAGCTGGAACCAAGAATGACTCAGTCGCAACTGTGTCATTAAAGAGGAGTCGGACTTCAATGGTACCCTTCGTGACTTCTTCAGCCATGGGAGCTGCCATCTTCGAGATGAGACTAGGAGGCTTGTGATGAGAAGTTATCGCAACAAGAGAAGATGCTGGAGAAAGTTGTGATGCAAAGATCCTTCAGCGAGAATTGATTGAGGAGAAGAAGTTTTCAAGAGAATGAGAGGAATTGTTATTGTTCTCATTGGCACTTCACCTTGGCGATCAAAAGAAATTTCGAGGGAAATCCTCAATCACTGCCGGCATTATTCACTGTAGCTGCCACGCGTCCTCGCGTCCTCGCGTTCTATATTTCACTGCCAGCCCCGTTTCTCTTCCTCGTCACTTGATATATTAAACATGTCAAATTCTTTGTCAAATTCAGACGCATGAGAGGGTCAGTGGTAGTGCATGTAACCTGTGTCGAAGTCGATGTAGCTCGGACCGATGATGGACCATTTGAGTGCTATGCACTGCTTGCTTGAGGCAGGACTTCGCTACCACTCGACTCTCATGACTCTCCTATTGGCCTGGCCAACCACAAGGAGGTATCAGCTGGTTCAACTCCAGCGCAGGTGACGCCTGAACCACCTACCTATTGTCTTCAATCTTCTGGAACGAAATCTTCCATTTCAGAAGTGGTCGCCGGTTCGAACCCGGCCCTTCTTTTTTCTTTTTTGCAGCTTTTTCCGTTGATAGTTAGTGGTTCACTTCACTTGAGTGCGTAAACCGCGATCACCGCGTGGTACCAGAGACATTCACTCGACACTTGGCCGAGGGTATAGTGCTAGCAGTAGCTTTCCACAAGCGACCGTAGGGCATAGCAAGCCGATAATCGCACAATCCTGGCATCGCATTTGGCGTAGAATCTCCAAAGACTCATGCAGTACAATCTCGAGCTCCATTAGTGGTCAAGTCTGGGACACGTTTCTGGCAAGACCTGTGGTGGGCAACCAAGGCTGACCTTGGTGAACTAGGTCAGTGCAGATATCTTTACATACACCGACTCACCGGGGTGTTGCAGTTGTATACTACACGCTTCACGAATGGCGGCATTGTATTTGATGGTGAACGAGGATATAAAGATTGTTTTGAATTGAGGTCGTTCTTGCATTAAACTCTGCCGATGATTATGTAAGCCTTGGCATGATCAAACCTCTCCTTCTCACTCAAGCATTCCGCCTTCCATAACGTTTACTTACTCCTTGCGACACCCAGCACAAACATTCGTACCTTCTCTATCTGACCATCATCCCTCCATCGACCACAATACTCGTACCAGTAACATAATTAGATGCCGGAGAGGCAAGGAACAATGCCGCACCTCGCAAGTCCATCGGCGCTCCCCACCGTCCAGCTGGTGTTCTGTCGATGATGTACCGTTCCATTTCTGGATACTGCTTGACGAGAGCTTCTGAAAGCGGAGTCTTGATATACCCAGGACATATACAATTCACCTGCCCGCCTTGTAAGTGACATGTGCTTCGTCATCTAGGGTTTATGTGGAACAGGAAGCTCACCTGAATACCATGGACGGCCCATTCATTGCTAAATGCCTTTGTCATTTGGAGCACACCACCTTTGGTCGAAGCGTATGCAGACACATTCGTCATTGCCACGAATGAAGTCAAGGATGCAATATTGATGATCTTGCCAGGCCGGCCTTGGTTGATCAACCGCATACCGAATTCCTGAGCAGCCACATATACTGCTTTGAGGTTTACAGCGAAGATCTTTCACGTCTCAGTCCTTCGTGCTTCTGGTGTGAGGTTCAGGTACTGACCAGATCGATCTTCTCGTCCGTCATTTCCTCAATAGATCCTCTGCGGTTCAAACCCGCACAGTTGAAAAGAACATCAGGGACGACGCCTGCATCCCAGATGTGCTTGAAGGTGTTTCTAAGGTTCTGCGAGTTGCTAACATCGCATTCGAAGCCGACAATCTTACGACCAACACCTCGAATTGCCTCTTCTAGCTTGGGTTGGCCAGGGTCATTAGGTGGATATATGGACACGATATCAGCTCCGGACTCTGCCATGGCTAGACACATCTCTGAGCCCAAGCCTCCCGTCCCTGGGTCATTGAATCAGTCTTTCTGGTTTCATCCATTCGAAACCGATGTACAACATACCGCCGGTGGCGATGACAGTCTTCCCCTCGAGGGAGAAGAGCTGTGAAGTAGGTATACGTGTTGGTGCTGAGGAACCCATGCTCAGATTGACAAAAAGACAAAGGTGGGATTTATCATCGGCCTGCCCTTCACAATGCGTCAAGTATATTCGATTACCATCGTTGACTGCGTCCGAGGGCCGAGGTTTCCCCAGTATCTCATGCGGAGAATCATTTCGAAAAGTCTCCCCGCATATTCACATGGTGTATTTCCGCGTCGAGCCGCACAAGAAGCACTTTTGACTATCCACGGGATTACAAGGATGTTCGGGTATCATTTAGAAGTGAAGTCCTTGTTGATGTGGCGTCAAGCTTTTGGGTGACTTCCTGGCCTGCGAGGCTGTCTCTTAACAGCAATAGAGAGGTGTCGTTTGCTCCGGGTTCCACTTAGTCTCCATTGCTTCTCAGAAAGTGTTCTTGCTGACGATTATCATGGACTCTCAGACCTTCCTGGATCTCCCTTTGCATCATTTTTGGAGACACTGTTTTGAGACTCGGGAGAACCTTTCACACAGTCAGGGTCTGGGGCCCGTGATCGTTGTCTCACAGGGAGCGCCATGAAACTGACGCGATCGGGTCTCGTGCCAGCATTATCCAGCCAGTCGCAGGCTTCTTCCCAGAAAATCCGACATCCCTCGCCTTGAGGGCCAATGAATGAAAAGAAGAACCCTGATATTCGCAATACCTCAGGCCAATTGCTCTTGGCTGTTGGGATTGTGCTCCCTCGTAGTTGTTCTGCAAACCACCATCTGAGAGGCCGTCCTCGAGCTGTCACTCCTCCTAGCACCGTAGCCCAAAGCATCACATCAGGACTGGTCTGCCAATAGCCCAGCCGATCGCACTCATCGATAATCAGCATCAATTTCCGAGAGGCATTGTCGTGGTAAGGCAGAATGGCCGGCATGAGGACGAGCGATTCTATAAGATAAACCGACAACGCTAGTCGACAGAGCATGTACAACTGGTCACTGCTCGTCTCCAGTGAGAGAGCTTGGTGCTGTAGCACTCGCCGTGCCAACACAAGATCCCCCAGTTCGACCCCGCCTCCACGCCCTTGTAGAGACACAGAGTAAGTGTAGAGGAGGTCACGGACCCTTTTGACAAGGCGCAAAATTGACCGAGCGTGATGTTTTGGGCGGAGGAAATGAAACCCGTTGTCAGCTTCGCCGCGTGATTTGTCCACCTGGAGGCGGCGGAGAATCTGGTCTGGTGGAGGAAAGATAGGAAAGCTGGGTTTTCTCAGCGTTGAGAAGCTTTCAATCAGGTCGATTCTAGTCACGTCAATGAGTGCCATGTCGAAGTATTGGGGACAGCATACATGAAAACCATGGCCGCTATGGCTGGAATGGCGATGTTCTGCGGCCCACCCTTGAGTTTCGTGAGTTCTATCAGCGCATGGAAATGTTCCGGCACCCAAGGTTTGCTAAAGTAGAATTCATTATCTCGGTAGTGTTCGAGAGTGGTCAACGCCTGCCTGTTGCTGTAATCGGGTTCTCCGTTGATGGCTAGAAGCGATATGGCAAGGAGTAGCTCGTCCGGTGGTGGTCCCTTCAGGGACTGGATTGAAGTACGCAAAAGTGTCAGGGTTTCGTGGTAGGATTGGGTTCGTACCTGGTCTATCATGGTGCCCGGGGGCCCGAGGAAAGACCTGTAACACGAGCCAGCATAGATGATGGCTTGGAGTAGGTATGGTGCGTCGACCGCGATCTTGAGCGTGGTCGCCCTCCACTTGTCGACGACTATACTCTCAGCCGAGGTTGCATACGCGGGAAACTGATGCGTGATAGCTGATGTCCATTAGTCGAGGTCGTAAGCCAAAAATAAATCGACAAGAAATTGCTTTGGGTTGCTACCTACCGAATTGCAGCATCGACTGGGCACAGGCAGATATGCCAGTAATACAGCAGGCGTTGAAGGGATCGATCTTCTCAGCGCCGATGGAGACAGGGAGTCTCGCCTCTTGCTGCTTCTTGTCTAAGCCCTTCGACAGCGCGTTCTTCGTCCGCAATCTAGCCGCAACCTGTAAGGATTTGGTCTCGCGAGAGGAACGTCCAGCTGCAACTTGTGATGCGTGGTGCTGATTCTTTCGCTTTCTGTGGCTTGCCAAAGCTGTATGTTGATGTCTGTTGAAGCGTTGCCGGCTTCTTTCTTCTTCCGGCAGAGCACCTGGCGTCCAGACCAGGAAGGTGATACTGCTATCATTTCTCGGAGGCGCCATCTTCTGCGAAAATCATTGTTGTCGGATCAGAGGGCGAAAAATGAAAATCTTGTGCGCGAGCGACCGAAAGGGATGTCTTCATGGCATGGCAACCAGTATGGTATGGCACCCCGTTACTCGGTACCTGGTCCTTGTCGATTTGGGTGCTCCTTGAAACAAATCCGACTACGGTTCTGGCTCTTCGTTCCCCTATCCTTGCCCTCACCTCAACGTAATGGGCGTGGCCTCACCGGTCCTGGTACCCCGCGAAAAGGGTCAACGAGAATAAAGTCGGTGGCTTGGAGGATCCCCTGCTCCTATGGCCAATTGGATGACGGCTGTGAGACGCTCCTGGCACCTTTCAGCACTGGCTGGTGGTTTTGGCCCCAAAGTGATAAGGAGAGGTGTTGTTATGGAGGTCTCATTATTGTTGATTTTCTCTGTCGTCCGTATTGCGACCCTGCTTCTGACGTTTGCTTTTGATCCAGAACCAGCCAACCCTGCCTTTTCTTTCCCTTTGGTTTGGTGTCGACCCCTGGTCGAGCGGTGATCAGGTACAGATGCAGGAGTCCGTGATCTTGGATTTCCGGCCATTCTTGTACTTAATCCCCTCTCCCCAAAATGCTTGTTTTCTTTTGCTTTGTTCCGGAGTAGAAATGACACTCATACCTTGGCATGCGGGCAGCTCGACACGGTTGGGAACAGGGAGTAGAAGGTGAAAAGAGGGGTAGTTTAGATATAGTAAGCCATTGCCTGATTGAACAATCATGATGTCTATGATGAATAACTAGTGGAATACCAAAGGGTGAAGGCTATCTCAGATGGGCTGGGAGGAGGGAATATTGTACATACTGTACTCCGTAGCAGACATCGAGACAGGCTTAAGGCCACTCACTCCCTCGGTGGTATACTACAATACTACCTAGGAACCTCACGGTCCAGCACGTATTGTCGATCGTCCCGCTTAGCAAGAAGTTGTTATAAGCCTTGCCGAAGCCTCGCCAGCCTACTGAGCCTTCGCCTGAAAGACACCCCCCGGCTCTCCACAACAACACATCCCAGCGACGCCCATTTTGTTCTACGTTCAAAGCGTCTGCTTGTACTCCGTACACGTCCCTAGAAGCGACATCGGAAGACGGGCATACGTATGCGTTTTATCGTCTTATCCTCTCGGTAGCAGAACGATGTAATAGCCCCAACTAGCAACAAAGCTACCTTGATCATCACCAATGGTGGATGGTGCAAAAGGGCGGAAAATTTTTTTACGTGTAGCCAGACCAAGTTACATTTTCAGAAGGTTGATGCGGCGGCGCCGTTAGACGGTAGCACGCCATTCTCACCACCGTGCGCATAATCCAAAGTTACATGGAGACATAGACTTAGACATAGACATAGACATAGAAATCTACTGTGAGCCCTCTGTCGACCTCTCGACTCTTCAGGATTGACTGACTTCAGGATTCCTACAGACAGTCATGGCGTCGTTGTCCAATGGAGACAAGCACGTCCAGCACGCCGCGGAACCCGCTGTGCTCGGGGAGGCGGACGAAGCACAACTTCAATCGCGAACCCTGATCGACGACAGCGACTTTGTGACTGCAAGAGAAGACCAGGATCTCCGTCGAGGCCTGCATCAGCGGCATATTGGACTCATCGCCATCGCTGGAGCCATTGTAAGGACATTGATACCCCCCGTACCACAGTCTCAGCTGGTCACCGCTCACAAACATTCTTGCACATTAGGGCACGGGTCTCTTCCTTGGTCTCGGAGGGTCTATTCAGAGGGCTGGGCCGCTGGGCGCTCTCCTGGGATACGCAACCGTCGGACTGATCGTCTGCGCGGTCCAATTCGCACTGGGAGAAGTGACGGCCTTGCTTCCTGTCACTGGAAGCTTTGTGCGACATGCCGAAGTCCTCATCGACCCAGCGCTAGGGTTTGCCGTTGGGTACGTCCTATGTCTTATTGTCCCATGTCTATCTCAAAAAGACTTGACAAGATCTCTAACCTACGAAACTGTAACAAAACAGGTACAACCTAGTCTACGGCAACTGCCTATCCATCCCGACCGAAATCACCGCAATATGCGTCCTGTTCCAATACTGGACCGACGTCAACTCCTCGGTGTGGATCGTCCTCTTCATCTGCCTCACAGTCATAGTCGGCATGTGCTTCATCGGCATCTACGGCGAAGTCGAATTCTGGTTCGCGCTGCTCAAGATCGTCTTCATCGTCTTTCTCATCCTCTTGGGTCTTGTGATCGACCTAGGCGGAGTCCCTGGCACCCGTCGCATAGGGTTCAGGTATTGGAAAGACCCCGGCCCGTTCGTGGAGTACGTCGGAACGGGAAGCTGGGGGCGATTCCTGGCGTACTGGGCGGTCATGAGTAATGCCGTCTTCAGCTTCGCTGGCGTCGAGAGCATCGCCATGGCTGCAGCCGAGACCCGGAATCCACGAGTCGCCATCCCGAAAGCATGCAAGAGGGTGTTCGTCAGAGTGGCGACGTTCTACATCCTCGCGGTACTCGTCGTCGGCATGCTCGTTTCGAGCGACGACCCCAGACTTGACGACCAGTCGGGCACGGCAGCGCAAAGCCCGTTCGTCATCGCCGCGAGCGCTGCTGGCCTCAAGGGTGTGCCGTCGGTGGTCAACGCCATCGTCATCACGTCGGCTTGGTCGTCGTCTAATCAGGCCTTGCTCTCGGGAACGAGAGTTCTGTACGGTCTTGCGCTGAAGAAACAGGCGCCTTCGGTCTTTCTGCGGACGACACCGTGGGGCGTACCATACATGTGCGTCCTGTTGTTCTCGGCATTCATGTTTCTCGCGTTCATGAGCCTGTCGGAGAACGCATTGACGGTGTTTTGGTGGTTGGTCGACCTGACCGCTTGCGGCGTGCTCGTGTCGTGGATCACGGTGCTCGCGAATCATTTACGACTTATGCATGCGATGAGGGCTCAGGGGATACCACTGTCACGACTTCCATGGCACACCAAGTTTACAGGTATGTTGCCATGTCATTCCCAAGGCATCTCGTGTAGTTTGTCCATCCCTCCGCTGATTCGGGTTTTACTATGACAGAGTTCTCTACGCCTCTGGCACTCGTCATGTGTGTCGTCATTATCCTGACTGCTGGATTCCCCGTCTTCACAAAGGGGAATTGGTCAACTAGTAGCTTCATCTCTTCATATCTGTAGGTTTCCCATCGGGGACCTTGTCGGTGACCGCGAAAATGTCGCCTGTGAGGCTAACCTCTTTACTTTCTTCCACAGAGACATTCCCCTCGTCATCACGGCCTTTGTGCTATGGAAGCTTGTCAAACGCACCAAAATCGTCAAGCTGTCGGAAATCCCTCTCACAGAGGCTCTTGATCGGGCCGCTGGTGATATTGAGGCTGAGCCGCAAACTCCATTCTGGCGAAAACTCGCCGGGGCTCTATGGGACTGAGAGGGCATCACTTCACTCGAGAACATGCGCAAGTTCAACGTCCAAAGTCTCAAGTCAACATGATCAAACTCCCAAGTTCCTCCATGACCTCTCTCCAGTCCACGGGCCCAAGCCCCTGATTCGACGAGAACGACGACGACGGTTCATCCGGAGGCAGCTGCCGATCGACCCTCCTCCAGATCTCCATGGTCAATTGTTTCGCACGCGGTATGTTTCCGATACCCTGCCTCGCCGCCCTCGAAAACCATAGCAACGCGCGATGCCTAAGATCGACATTCACGGCCTCCGCGGCAGCCACGAAGGCCGGCCACAGCGTGTTCGCAGGCCTTATGTCCGTGCCCCGAGTCAGACAGTCGATATTCTCCAGTCGCTCCAAAATCTTGTCAACATACCGTTGACAATCGGCGTCGCTACTATTGGCCGTGTGCATGTTGTGCTGCTGCTGCGGCGGCGGCGGCGGCGGCGGCGGCGCAGAAGACAATGTCGAAAAGACGCGGTAATAGTACACAATGACAGCATAGTGGAAAGCCCACTGGTGGTTCTCCATGAGTTCATCACATATGACGCGCGGAAGAAGCGAGCGCGGCTGCGTCGAGGAACCAAGGGAAGACACCGTCGCTCGACGATCCGTCGAGTCCAGCCTCGGTACCATCTGGTGGTCTGAGACACTCGGTATAAAGGAGGCAGGGTTCTCCGCTATGCGATGTAATTGGTTCCTCAGTGCCTCTACGTCCTGGCTCAGATCGTCCGGCCAGCGTGATGATCTGGCTTTATGTTGCGCGCACAGCGTGCTGAGTCTGATGGTGCGATGGAGCAACGACATGGTCCGTATCCCGATGCCGAACGTCGTGTCGAGAATGTAGTGGCCCTGATATGGGAAGATCTTTTCGCGACCTGTGGCTGCATCTAGTGTTTCCACGTCTGCGGATTCGTCGCTTGGTGATTCGAAGTGGTCGCTTGCAACAGAAACAGCAGACGCTTGTGACGAACTTTGTGGAGACGCGTCGTTAGGCCCAGAGCGAGCCGTCGATGCGACCATGTCGTAACACCGAAAGATCTGGTACAACACACTAGTTTCGTGAGTTGAGGTCCAGAATCGCTCACCTCCTGTCTTTTGCACGATCCGCTTGGCCATGTTGACGTTGATGTTGCAGTCGAATCCGCCGTCGCCGAACACGTCGGTCGATATCAGGCTCATGGCCGCAGCTAGGGACGCGCATCTATCTGAAGCGTCCTTTTCTTCCATGCGAGAGTCAACTAGGTCCTTGAGAATCTCGGCGGCCTTCGACCTGTAGTGCAGAGCTCGCCGGTCATCCTTGTGGGCGCGCGGGTCGTCGGCTTGTTGTGCGAGATTGTACGCCGCGACTGACATGAGCGCGTACCGCAAGGCTAGTTGAGAGGCAGTGGGTGGATCGCGCATGGCCATCGGCAAGTAGATCTGCAGCCAGGGGTTTCTCGCAACGTCTATCGTTGGCATCATGATATGACATACCACCTTCTTGTAGTGGAGCAGTAGCTCATAATCTTCATAGTCGCTGCCCACAGTTGCCAGCTCATTCTGGTTGTCCACCAGAGCCAGAGCCGTATGAGATTTGACTCCATCGTTATCGAGCCACTCGGGCTGGGTCTCCGGAAGCGGATTGAACTCTCCCCGTGATGTGAGTTGGCCGTCTCCTGGGGTCCTCACATTTTGAGGCATACTCTGTGCTCGACCACCCACATTCGACGGAGACCTGACCTTGCTTCCGGGAGCGGCGTAGTTCTCTGGCGGCGATCCTGTACTAGCATGGAACCCTTGCGGCTGGGAGATTGGCGATTGCGCAAGAGCAGTGTCAGGACCATCTGAAAGGGTAGTATGCACTCTTGTCGCTATCCTTGCCTTGTTTTTCGCAGCATCTAGGTCCAGGTATCCTCGACATGCATAGTGGCGCGACTTTTCGCAGTTCGAGCAGACAGGGCGGCCCCCATCGCACTGCCGTCATCAGTCACCACCAGCGTATAATTGCAGCAGCCGTATGACATACCTTGATCTTTCTGTCACGACATGTGAGACAACCCTAAAGTTGTTGTCGACGTCAGCGAGGGCCTCGACATGTAGTGAGGCGTTGTCTGAGATTGAAGTCCACTCACGGTATATGGTCTCCCCCTCCGCCGCTTCAGCGGTGGTTGCGGGCTGAAGCGATGATCGGGAGCCAGATAGGGAAACTCAAGAAAAGGGACCGCATAACTGTCTCCTGGAAGTTCGGAAAATGACCAAGCATCAAAGTCTACAGTGTCTGGTAGCCAAGGATGTTGCTCGGTCTGTTCAAAAATCGACCGATGTGATTGCTGTCCACTGGTGTCTGGAGTCGCTGAGATATCTTCCATGCTTGTGTCACTAACAACTTCGATGGGTATCTTGCCGGAATTGTACAAGTCGGCCGAGGCCAAAGCGAATTATGATATCAAATGATCAGCTTTCCAATTGTGAGATTCCTGTAAAATCACCTTAGGGTATCTGTGGTCGTGATAATGGCACTTTGGTGGAGTCATGAGAGGGCCATGTTGAGCATGGAAAGCGTCTATGTTGAAACTCTCGCTCTGCAGTCTTCTGCTACACCCCATCTGGAGACATGGGTGCTTGGATCCTCGAGAGACTGACTGGGGTATTCTAATACCATGCGATGCTGGCTACATAGACCAGGGTACAGTCTGGCGCCCATCGTAAGCCATCCACCTCCACATCTGAACGATTATCTGGCTTCAAATCCAATCATTGCCTGCATTCGGCCCGAGTTTGTGGATCTTTCTCGGCAGCAAGGCCGAGATTGATAACTCGATTACTCTGTGTTGATGGGCTTGAGGACATCTGAATAGCTGCTCTAACCAAACAAGACCATGTTCAAGACAGAAGAAGTGTGTGTATGATGTCTGCAAGTTCGAATGAATTGCGATATGAATGAATTGGGTCGGCTACCCGGTCAAGTATAGGAGTGAATCGTAAATCAATATCTGCTATTTGCTAAGTTTTTTCATGTCTTGGATCATCTTGAATTTCGCCAGGTGCAACATGCAACCCCATCTCTCTTTCATTAGTGCAATCACAATCTCACACAGGTCACTTGTTTGTCTCTTTCTCTGATACTTGTGATAGCATACAATGACGATATGAGCCTTTAGGCCTTTGGAAGCAACACCCGCCTCCTTTTCAAGTTGGATCACAGCGTCTTAGTCGTCCTTGATGGCCATTTCTTGATTGTCCTTGTCAGCAGAAGTGTCTTTAGACTCAACAACGACCTGTTCGGTGTGTGTGTCATGGCTTGTAGCGACGCCCTTCAATTCAGCTTTGCCGTTGTTGGTGCCACTCCCGCTGTTTCCATCCTTGCCGGCATTGTGAGAAGCAGCTCTTTTCTTTGCTTCACGTCGATTCTTCCAGTAGGTTTTCTTGGAAGGCTTGGTCATCGCGACATTCGCACTTGCAGGGGAGGTGTTTTCCTTCTCGGAGCCTGTGGCATTGCCAGCAGACTCGCCATTAGAGCTTGATTGTGAAGGAGAGTCCACTGCCTTGGACTTGACGTCCGACTTTTGAGGAGTTGCAGATGCTGACGGCTCATCTTTGCCATCACCTAGAGCTTTCTTGGTGCCCTCACTGGTAGCACGAACACGGCTATCGCTATTGGTGATGTTGCGAGGTTGCTGGCCGCTGTGAGTGTTTCGACGCTCCGCCTTGCGGTCACGGTGAGCCTGTGTAAGAGCACGGTATGGTGGGAATTGACTCTCGCCTTGCATATAAGCAACGGCTCGAACGATGGTGTCTTTGGACTAGAACGCGTTGTCAGAAAGGATTGCCTCGGATTTAGACTAACTCACAATATACTCTGCATTCAATAGCTGGATCAGGTTGGTGGTTAGATGGGCCAACTTTGTGATGTCTTCCTCTGTCTTGAATTGATGGGTCTTGTCAACATTTCGTGCATTTTGCATCAGATCACGGATCTCTTCCTCGGTGACAGGGTCGAACTTGGCATTGGCATGGACTCGAGTGGACGAAGTACCTTTTCCACGGGTTGCAGCTGTAGCAGGCGTGGCAGGCGTGGCAGGCGTATTGTCCACCTTGTCTTGAGAGGAAACGTTGCCAGCAGTACCGTTCTCAGCAGCTCCAGAATCCATCATGGTATCTGCAGTCAGTGGTGATATGAGGCCTGTTTGAGGGACTACTGCTATTTCATTCATGGTAGACAGCGGACGGTCGTGAACGAGAGATTTTGCTGGGATTGCGGCGTTAGGAGCTGACTTCAAGATGGTAGAGAGTACCACCACCGTTATTCACGTCAGCTTCGATTGTAGTCAACCCAAGGGACAACAATGATGATGATCAGAGAAGCGTAACTTGAAGTAGGATGCAGGAAATGGAAGGGCAGAAGTCAGACTTTTGTAAGTCAGGTACGTATGACCACTTGTCTGAAGATGCAGGCACGATTAATTGGAAGTTGTGTCTAACTCCTAAAACAAAGAAGGCGCTGTAGATACCCGCGGGTCAAGCACCATCGCCCTGTTGAGTGGATAACAACATGGTCACCCTCTTAAACCATTCTTGACTTGCCTAGGGAACGTCTTTCCATTCGAGGCCATGCGCAAAGGCTGACGGGCGATCTGCATGAAGTTTGAAGCAGACAATATTCGATGTGCGTGTTTGATGGAGCAAATTGTGTGTGGTGTAGGCCCAGCCAACTCGTATCCTGTACACTGCCACCTACCGGGTATACCATTGTTGTGAGCTGGTAAAGCACTATACGCGCTCCATGATCGCACATTTCTGTGTGGCGATACATGGAATGTATCACGGATAGCAAAAGTGAAGTTTCAAAGACGACGAACTACTGACAACCCGCGGACTGCCAGAATCCGTCAGTTCGGGATAGAAGTCCGATCCCCGATCTACTTAGACTGCGCCCTCACAACCACGACGAGTTGCTTCAAATAAGTCAACCCCCCACCACGACGAGTCCTGCATTGCAATCATCTCAATTCGCAAACCATGGCAGGACTATTGAAGAAGCCGTTTAAGCTGGCTCTGATCCAGCTAGCCTCAGGTAAGTGGTTAGTGCCACTATCGGCCAAGTCATGAGAAGTGGTCTAATAAATCTCTAGGTGGTGACAAGACAGCGAACCTTGCACATGCGCGGTCCAAGATTGTCGAAGCAGCCAAAGCCGGCGCGTCGCTCGTCGTTCTCCCAGAATGCTTCAATTCGCCATATGGTTGCCAGTACTTTCCGAAATACGCAGAGACCATTCTACCCTCTCCTCCTTCACCAGAAAAGTCGCCTTCATGGCACATGTTGTCTTCTGTAGCAGCAGAGACCAAGACATATCTGATAGGAGGGAGCATACCAGAGTTTGTGCCGGAGACGAAAGAGTATTTTAATACCTCGTTGGTCTTCTCTCCGACAGGAAAGCTTTTGGCGACCCACCGGAAGACACATCTATTCGACATAGACATACCTGGGAAGATTAAATTCAAAGAGAGTGACGTGCTCTCTCCGGGCAACAAGGTGACTATAGTCGACTTGCCAGAATTTGGTAAGATAGGATTGGCCATCTGCTATGATGTTCGGTTCCCAGAACTGGCCATGGTTGCAGCCAGGAAAGGAGCATTCATGTTTGTCTACCCCGGCGCATTCAACACTACAACTGGCCCGATGCACTGGTCCTTACAAGCCCGCGCCAGAGCCATGGATAACCAGATTTACGTGGCCATGTGCAGTCCAGCAAGAGATATGGAGGCAACATATCATGCTTATGGGCACTCGATGATTGTCAATCCAAATGCTGAGGTCTTAACCGAGGCGGCTGAAGACGAGGAGACTGTGTATGCTGATATTGACGGGGCAAAGATTGAGGAAACGAGGAAAGGCATTCCTATCTATACTCAGAGAAGGTTTGATGTCTATCCTGATGTCAGTGCCGGAAAGGTGCGCTTTGAGGATGAAAGCGGCCCATAGATTTGCCACGGACGAAATATATCGAATTCCACCCATACATTGGTACTCCTCACCTTGAACATGAAAGCCACCCGTAAGAGTGTCCAGTCAACGCATTGCGTATCTTGTCCATATGACCCGCCGTTGCAATCGGAGGCATCTAGCGCCCAAAAAGGTTTATCACGTGAATGAAATCTTGGCCAAACTTGCCATTTTCGGAATAGCCCACACTTTGGAATCTTCGAACTTCAGTCTGCGCAAACCACTTCAATTGTAGGTTGTCTTTTGTCGCAGTTCAACCAACTTTTTGTCGCCCAATTCCCAGCCCTCCAGCCGATCTTCTTCAGATGTATGTGATATCTGTTGCTTTGCAGCTAACATCCTCTCCCATCTCTCGCAAACGACACAAACTAAACTGACGAAACCAATAGCACCGCCAAAATGGTCAAAGACAACCCAAAGACTCAGCCCAAGAAGACCGCGGCACCCAAGAAGTCGCGATCAGCCATTTCCGATGTCGTCGCCCGCGAATACACCATCCACCTTCACAAGAGAGTATGTTTAGCATCCTGAAGTGAAACCCTTTTTTGCACCTGCGTTGGGCACAATGAGAGAAGAAGAGAAATAAGGATCAAGAGGCCCAGGAAAGGCTTTGGGAAAACAAAAATCTACTCAAAGAGGAGGGAATCAGTTTTATGAAGTCCACCCGAATGGCTTGTTCCTCAGCTCTCAATTCTCCGCCATGCCCTTCCCTTATTCTCACACACCCTTAACAAGCATTTTGGACGGAAGACTGATGTATACACTTTTTTTGTGACGTGAAGGTTCACGGCGTAAGCTTCAAGAAGCGAGCCCCTCGAGCGATCAAGGAGATTCGCAAGTTCGCGACCCAAGCTATGGTACGTCACCGTCCCTCTCTATCTTTCCGACCAACAAGATTTTCTCTTGCGTTGGACGGCTCTTCTCTCTCAGACACAGAAGAAACACAAAGTTGCTAACCCATTCGTGTCAACAGGGCACCTCAGATGTCCGCCTCGACCCCCAACTGAACAAGAAGGTCTGGGAGTCCGGCATCAAGGGCGTTCCCTTCCGCCTGCGCGTGCGCATCAGCCGTAAGCGTAACGACGAGGAGGGCGCCAAGGAGAAGCTGTACAGCTACGTCCAGGCCGTCAACGTCAAGGACAAGGAAGCCAAGGGCCTGCAGACCGTCGTTGTCGAGGACTCATAGATCCAACCACAACACTTTTCACACATGAACGATCAAAGAAAAGAGCGGCAACAGCGGACATCGAAACACAGGCCGATTGATGGATTCTAGCGGGATGCTTTCTTATCTGCAGCTTGGCGATGTGATTGTGTGCGGTTGGCCAGAGTTGGAACGACCCAGAAGAAGACTTTGCTGCCGAGCACAGCGGAAAAACGTGGATGATATGACGGAGTCTCCACGGAGCCTGGAGTGATGGACAATCGTGGTTGGTTTGTTTCTCTTTCTCTTGTCTTTTTCTCAATTTGAGAATTTGAGAGACTTGAAACCCCCCATACAACAACGGCTTTTTGCCTGCTCTACGAGTTACCATTACCTAGCATTAGCAGCGAAATATTCCCGAAAAACAGAGGCTTCCAAATCCAAAAACTTGAATTGAAAGAAATGAGAAAAAGAAAAAAAAAACTTCCCAGGATTTGACACGATCAATCTCATCTCCGTCGTGCCCAGAAGCTAGTTTTGATCTTCTCTTTGATCGTCTATCATACAGCTTTTCTGTTCCTCTGTACCGTGACCACAAGCCCGTCCGCCGAAGCCCTTTGAAAGGCCCTCGCAACAGCTGACAATCCTTTGATGAACCAGAAGGTAAGATCAGGGAAGTAGTTAGAAGCTCGTGGTGCGAATAACCCAGGGGCTCGTTTCTCAGACACATACATTATTTCTCATGTCTACTACTCTGTACTCTTCTCTTCTTCACACCATACCCCAACGGACCAGTCCATTGACATCGCCCACCCCATCCAGATCCCCAGCCTCTCCCATCCATTTTATACTCGGTTCCCATTTCCAAAGAGGAGGAAACTCGTCTGTTGTCCTGTACAGTAACTGCAAAAGCACAAAACTCCTCCGCTGTGCATTTGGGGGTGGAAAGGCATAAGAGCAAAAAAAAACAATGCCATTGTTGACGAACAAATTAATACAAGAATCATAAATTAATCGGACTTTTTGTTCTCCTCCAAAATCGTAGAGAGTTGGCCGGCCATGTCTGGAGTCTTGACCTTAAAAACCCAACGAGCCAGATTTCCTTTGTAAAAGAGGGCACCACGGACGGCACCGCTCTTGTTTGACGCCACATTCTCGTAGGTGACGCTGTCGAGAAGATGAGAGTTGATGAGGACAGAAGCACTGGGCTCTACGCGGAAGACGACGCGTGTCTTGCCTGTTGTCTTGTCCTTGAGGACACGCATGATGCCCACGCCCATCGAGTTCCAATCGTTCGGGGTCAATTTGGTGCCTTGGGCGATGTCCTTGTTGACAAACATCAAAGCTTTCGAACGACCTTCCCAGAGGCATGTTTCGTTCTCTTCACCTGCTCGCGAATCCATCAACGTCACTTGCGGCTCGTCATTTGTCTCTTCCGTGTCGTTTGTAGCATTAGATTCGTTGTCTGTCAAGCCCGGTGAGGTGGCACGAGAGGACATGGCAGAGCTCGTAGCAGATCCGCCGCCAAGGTGCGTGACGGCACCCAGAAAACCTGGGGCTGGTGTCGAACTTGGAGCACCAAATTGAAACCCAACGGTAGGTGTATCAGAGGTTTTCGCGCCCGGAGCAGGTGTGCCGAAAAGAGAACCAAATGGCTTCGGCATCTCTTTTCCAGGTGACGGCGCGGTGAACTTGAAGCTAGGCGCTTCGGCCTTGTTCTCACCGTTCGCGAATGAAATTGCCGCACCCTGTTTCCATGTGTTGTCGGTTCCCGCAGGCGAAGTCAGCACTGATCTGGCCAGATTGTTAGATTTCTCCCCATTGCTGGGCGTACTTGGCCGGGAGCCAAATAATCCTTCGCCTGGGACAGGACCATCTTTGGTCATCCCACCAGCAAAGATAGAGGCTCCTGGAGTTGGCGTAGAAGATGATGTTGGAGGAGTCGGAGTGAAGCTGAAGGTGGTTGAAGGCTTGTAAGTACCAGTAGCTGGGGTGTTAGGAGAAAATGAGGATTTCTCAGGCGGGGATTTGCCAGCTTGGAATCCAAAGCCGGAAGACGAGAAAGTAGACTTGTTTGCTGCTTGTGCAGGGGGTGCTTCCTCCGTTGAAGCGTTGGTTTTCTCCTCGTCATTCATTGTTGATTCTTGCTTGTTTGGATTCGGCTCGATCCGATCAAACAAGCTCTTGCCTGCATTTGCACTATTCCTCGACTTCGCCATAGCAGTCTGGAAATCGTTGTCATCGTCGTCTTCTTCTTCATCTTCATCTTCTTCGTTTTGAGCTTCCAATCCTTCCTCATCCTGATTCTCTCCATCGCCTTCTTCGTCATCACTGGCTGGTGATGCACTAGCCTCCTCATCTTCATCTTCAGCCTGCGAGTGTTCTTCACTGGTTTCTGTTGAGTTCAGTGCTGCAAATGGGTTCGAAGCAAAGGGTTTGAACCCGCCATAGGTAGATTTCGGAGTCTCGCCTTCCTTTGCCCGGTTTGGCGAAGCTGACTTGGCAATTGGGTTGAACGATGGAGTAAACCCCCCTTTAGCAATGGCATCAATCTTAGCCCGCTTAGCTTTCGCCTCCTCATCAAGCTGCTTTTGGAATTGTTCCTCATCATCTTCATCTGAATCAAAATCCTCGGCTTTGCGCTTCTCCATGAGGCTCTTCTCAAACTTTTCTGCGTTGACCTTTGCTTGTTGACCGAAAGAACTCATGAAATTTGTGCTGCCACCCCCAAACTTAGGAAGTTCGAAGGTCGGCTTCTTTGGTGGTGATCTCGTCGGCGTAGTCGAGGTTGACGTGCTCGGTCCAGAGGTGGGGCCAGTATTCTGGCTCTGCAATGATGTGAAGGGGTTAGCAGCTGCGCCTGAAGTCATCTCCCTTCCAGCAGCTGGCGAAGTGCTTGAATTGAACGCCGCGACAGACTGCGAACTTTTGGCGGGCGCCGACTGTGGAATCATGTTGTTGAGCAAGGCTGCTGCTTTGGACGAAGACTCTGCGCCCGTGGATGGGAAAAGTGTGGTTGACGCAGCTTTGAAGCTGGAAGGCTGAGGTGTAAAGGGGCCAGCAGAAGATTTAGGGGCAGATGCATGTTGCGGAGGCTGGGCTTGTTCATTCTCACCAGGGCGAGTTCTCTTGGTGGCGGGGGGTTCGTCATCGTGATCATCGACGTCGTCCCCCTTGCGCTTAGTGCCCGCGAAATTTCTCTTGTAGAGTCCCAAGGAGGCACCAATTCCATCACGTGCTGCAACATAATGTCGAATTATATTGCCAAAGTCATGGACGGTGGGGTCCAATGCAGCGATTCTTTTCTGCAACTCACGATTCAATGAGTGCAGACGATAATCCCGGTCGTATTCCTGAAACTTCTTTGCATCAAGATGACCAGGAAAGTACGAAGATCCTTTTGTGTAAACCGGGTGCTTTGAAGGTTCCGCAACTGAGGCTGCATCTGCTGCTCTTCCGACTGATCCTTGGGCTTGGATGGTCGTGCTCTCCGTTGAGAAGATAGATCGGCCACTGGCATCCTCTGCGGCTTTGTCTGCGGTGGGGGCTGAAAAGGTCGGTGCAGGACGGGGCTTCCCCTCTGTTCGAGGCGTTGGCTGGGGAGAAGCGCCGAACAGCGGCTTCTGGATTGATTTCGGTCCCTCAAAAGCTGTGCCAACCTTAAATGATGAACCAGGTGCGGACATCCCACCAAACGCTACACTGACAGCAGAGTCTTTTGCGGGTGCAGTGGAGTTAGACATTGCTTTCGGTTTGTCGTCGGACTTCTCAGGAGAAAACAATCCACCAGCTGGCGCAGGCGACGCCGATTGCGCAAATCCAAATATTGGTTTTGCAGATGTGGTGCTCTCCTCTTGTCCCTTGCTCTTTTCTTCTCCGGCGATAGTCCCTACATTCGCTTGAGGTCCTCGAGTGGTAGGGGAATCTTCTATTTGTGCCGATTTTGCGCCAAACGAGAAGGTCGACCCGTTATTTGATGGTTTTGGTGCTACGGCACCTGCAGCTGACGTTGAAGCTTGGTCGATGGCACCGAAGCTGAATGCTGGCTTTGACGGTGTACTGGTTGGCTCGGTCACGTTATTGGTTTCCGACGTTGAAGCTGCGCCAAAGCTGAAAGCCGGCTTCGAGACGGGGGCAGGTGATGCACTGCTAGAGCCAGCAAACAAACTTGCGAATGGATTTGTTGCATTTTTCTCTGGTTCTGGAGTATCAGGCTTGTCTGGGGATTGGCTACGCTGCTCAGTGGTTGCAGGTTGTGGGGTAGTCGTAGGCGGGCCGAACAATGAAGATGCAGGTGTTGTCTCTCCGCTCTTTACGTCGAAACCTGTGAAGGATGGACTCGATGCTGGCGGCTGTTGCATTTGACCGAATGAGAAAGTTGACGCTGGTTTACTTGCTGGAGTTGCAGCTGGTGAAGCAAAACCGAAACTAGGCCCGGTGGGCTGACTTTCTGCCGTTGCAGGTGTCTGACCAAAAGAGAACTTCGGTGCTTCTTTTGGCGCCTCTGGTTGCGTAGTGTTTGCCTGTCCAAAGGAGAAAGAAGGCAGCGCAGATTGGGGGGCCGCGGTAGTCTGGCCGAAGCTGAAGCTGGGAGCTGTTGTAGCAGGGGCTGAAGCGCTTGTGTTTAGACCGAAACTAAAGCTCGGCGCTGTTGTTGTCGCTGCAGGAGCTGGAGTGCTTGTGCTCTGACCGAAGGTGAAGCCTGGCGACTGTGCCTGCGCAGATTGGCCAAAGCCACTGAAAGCCGGTTGTGAGGTTTGACCGAAAGGATTCGCTGGAACTCCCGAGTCATCTGGCTTCGATACTGCATTGAAAGGGTTCGTGCCGTTTGCAGCAGGTTGTGTGCTTTGTGTACCGCCAAAAGAGAAGGCTGAGCTTGATGGTTGCTGTGTTGGCTGGCCAAAACTGAACCCAGAATTTGAGCCGAAAGTACTTCCAGTTGCCGTCTTCTTCTGCGGAGACTCCATTGCAATATCGCTTTGTTGGCTGTTTCCTGGTCCTCCTGTCCCATTCAAGGTCGCAAACGGATTCGGAGTACCTGTGGGCGCACCGAACGTGAAGGAACTCGATTGCGGAGGTTGAAAGTTGAAGCCACTGTTCGTGCTCGAACCGGTTTGAGGGAACGACATACTGGTGCCGAAATTTGAGCCACCATTCATCGTGGGAAAGGGTTGTTGCTGCGTGCTTTGTCCAAAGGTGTTCGTACTGCCCGTCGAGGAGTGATTTCGGTTGGCACCTAGTCTACCTCTTGGTGTTGCGATTCTGTAGTAACAATGTTAGTATTGTCGCCGCGTTCTGAGAAAGTAAGGATGATTCGGTGATGATGGGGCGCGTTCTGAGTGGGACAGCGCGCCAGAGCCACGCATTGAAGCCCTTCACTCGATACAAAAACAATGGGGGATGACCGCCAAGGAGTTCCGACAGAAACAAAGATTGAATACTGACTTTCTTCGCGCTTGCTGGGCTGCTGTTGACATTTTGACCTTGTCGTCACCTCCAGCGGTATTTGGTATAGCACCGTTCTCTTTGGTGATATAATCTTCTGCACCACGTTTAGGCATGTCACTGGAGGCCTTGGGATGGCCGAAGGGAAGAGGTAGGATCGGTGAGGGATCGAAGAAGCTGTACCATCGAGGCGTGCGCGTCAATCAAGAACCTTCCTCGGATGGATTTGGCTTCGATTCGAACAACAGTCGATCGAAAAGTTGTCGTGATGAGATTCTCAGGGCTTCTTCGGTGCCACGGTTATGGTGACCCGCAGCCCGGGAACTCGAGTCTAGCTGCGCTTGGCGCAGGGATGGTCACGTGATCCGATCTGGGGCGCCAAAGAAATTGCTTTCTGTCTCGAGTCGTTGGAGGACGTTTGTGTGTGGAGTGTGTTTGCAGAAGAAATTCATCCTTTATGCGTCGAAAAGTCGTCGGAATAAATAGACAAGACCTGGCTCGCAGGCAGCGATTACCTCGAATTTCTGAGGTGAAGAGAATCCATCACATCGATGGCAGCCTGGTTCATTCTCATCTCGCCTTTGTTTCAAACCAGGCAGTAGTCACTTCATCTCGACAACTAAACAACAGAAAGGCATTCCCCACAAGAACATCTTTTTGATAGTCTACTGGCTAGATGCCATTCCTCGCTTCACTGTCACAATCTACTTCCGGAGCCTGAGATCTCGATACTTACCACATACCCGTCTGGACATGTTTGTGATATACGCAGAGTTAGTCCTGATGTGCTACCAACGACTCAATATGACATAGATGGTTGTCATCGTCTCCAGCCATAAGTTTTTGATGAAGGATATCGAATCATGTTATCGAAAGTGGGCGGCTCAGGGGATTACACAAGCCATTCTTCCCGGTCTTCACAACCATTTTATCGTTGGGATGTTTCTCTCTGTTGTAACCTGCTATAGAATCTTCTGTCGGGAGTCTGTGGAATCTGCCATTTGATCGGATGGAATACCGAGTGCTTTCATATTGTAAGAGTGCCCGAGCCGCACCATGGTCTTGCCATTATTTCGAACACGGGCCAACTCTTAAATCCTCTACAGAGTACTCCGTACACTTCACTCATTTGCTCCAACACCAAACCTTGAGCAGTCGATGAGACCAAATCTGTTCTCGTCCAGTCATGTTACATCAGCCTCTGGCGAAACCAGTCCAGACTATCAAGATCCGTAGAGGGCATGAAATTGTGCTTGCTTCAAGCTTGAGCACGGTGTGTTCGAAGACGAAATTGATAGGCTCACTGCTGGAGAACAATAACATTGACTGCAGCTAACAGCACGCATTCTCACTTCGTCTTGCGCCTAGGATGCCTTGAGAAGAGAGCATCCAATTGTGTACCTGATCAGTATGTGGGTTCTCGGAATCAATGTAGCACAGCAACGTGCTTCGAAAAGCAGACACTCCCGCAATCATGTAGAACTAGTTTCCAGCAATTGACAGACAAAATCCCCGGCTGACTGTCGTGTAGCAACGAGCCGTGGATGTACGAGTTCATGTTCCCTCCTTGCTGTTTCCCTGCCATCTCACATTTGATAAGGGACTGGAAGCAATTTCATCTCGAACACACAAGGTACACGGATCAACGGCTCAACACATGGCATTGAGGCTTCCTGCATGCTGGTGCTTCGCTGTTGTTTCGAGGTTCCAGATGTTGCACCACCAGCAGCCTCATCGTTTAGAGAGCCCTCAAGAAGCTGCATCAGTTTTCAGCTGCAGCCCGACGTAAGATACGAGGGGAACTGGTCACGTAGCATCTGCAGCGGACCTGGGCACCTCGTATGACAAAAGTATATGCATAAATCATCACAGTTGAAGCGGCCGGGCCGGCTATTCCTCATACAATCCAGGATCTGAGTGGCTTGAGGCGCACCATCCAGGCTCACGCAGCTAGCTTTGCGCGACCAGAATAGGGTCAGGCATTGCGGAGAGACACGCCGGCGAACGAGGTTCGGGGTACCGAGTCCAATGCGACATGGCCGAAGTCATGTTTACCATTTCTGACGGGCAAGCTGGAGCTGGAGGAGAGGGTAAGCCGAAAAGACCCAAAACCTCCCTCTCCATCTCGGGCGCAGGCCTTTTGAAGCGAGCCGCAGAGCGGGAACCCATGCCCACTCAGCGGGTTCACTGCGCCCCCGGTTCTATCCCCAATCTGCTTGGACCATCGGACTCACCACACTCCACAACAATACCGTACATAGGTGAGCTAGAGGAGCTAGACATGGGTGAGAAGCGAAGCCCAGTGAGCCTCCTCTTGGTGGTGATCTGGATCTAACCAACAACAGTACCTGGCGACCTGCCACATTGTCCAGCCTGACCGCCACCGGATATGGTGATTGGCTGTATGCCGCATGTTGTACCCCAAAATAACCCTGGCGACGCTGTAACTACATCGCCACAAACCATCCACACCCTGGTCGAATTCCCGCCTCTACAACATCTGGATTGCTCTCTCCATCCCGCCTCTCGTATTGTCGGTGGGCGAGGTGCAGGCAGGCTTGTTTGGCTATCCGTATGACTGGGGGTCTGGCTGAATGGGACCAGCCGCACTGTTGAATCATCATCTTCTCACAATGCTCATGGACTATTTAGTTCTCACCAGGTCTCACCATGATGCAGACGACTTTCCTCTTCATCAGACACAGTCACTACTACAGAGATACTAGGCATTTCACTGAACCGTCGTTGGCCCATCCTCGGGATCTTCACACCACACTCTCGCTTGACATTGCCCAAGATGCTTTTCTCACTGTTGCCCTTCGTTTCCGCCTCAGCCTTACTTGCCTCAGTCGTCTCAGCCATCCCCGTCAACACACACAATGCTCGGTCCCCCTCTGCTCAATGGGATGACTGGACATGCACGTCAGAAAACATCCGCACTCGCGTTGACTTCAACAACATGGCTCCGGCCGACCGCAAAGCATACACCGACGCCGTCAAGTGCCTGATGGCTCAACCCTCCCAGCTTGACCAGACGCTTTACCCAGCCGCGACAAACAGATACATGGACTATGCTGTCATCCACGTCAACCGCACCCAGCACGTGCACCTGGATGCCTTCTTCCTCACCTGGCACCGCTACTTCCTGTGGCTCTACGAGTCTGACCTCCAACAGACATGCGGCTACACCGGAGCCTTCCCATACTGGAACTTCGCCGAGACGGCCGACGATCCTCACAGCTACCCCATCTTCGATGGCTCAGACTACTCCATGTCCGGCGACGGCCTGTACAACAACACAGGCCCTATCGTACTCGGCGCCGAACTCACCATCCCCCACGGCACCGGCGGTGGATGCGTGACGACAGGCCCCTTCGCCAACATGATCGCCCCCATCAAATTCATTGACCCTACCGCCCTCACGACAGGCACTCTCCCCGACGATGCCTTCGCATACAACCCCATATGCCTGATGCGGGATCTCAACGCGTACGTGTCCCAAACGTACACCAACTCGGCCCAACTCCTGGCCGCCGCCCACGCCACCAACGCCAGCAACTTCGAGTACCTCCTCAACGGCGTCATCGGCAGCTCCAGCCTAGGCATCCACTCGGGCGCCCACTTCAGCGTCGGCGGCCAGATGAACTCGATCCACGTCTCGGCCCAAGATCCGATCTGGTACCCTCTGCACACCATGATCGACAAGGTCTACACGAGCTGGCAGATCAACTATCCCGACCTCGCGGATACGCTGGACGGGAGCACCGGCACCGCCCTCAACACACCACCCAGCGACGTCGTCACCCTCGACAGCATCGAGCCAGACTGGGGATACTTCCAACTCGGTCAGATCCAAGTTCGTGATTTGATCAGTACCACCTCTGGACCATTCTGTTATCAATATGACACTGTTATTGCTTAATCTCGCCATCGACCGACTCACGCCTACATGGCCCGGGATGGGAATGCTAGGTCGTGTCGTGCCTCTGGCCACCCAAAATCAAATCTTAATGGACAACTGAACTCACTTATCTACCGAGCAATCAAGGGAAGGAACAAAAGGGCACTCAAACTTTAGCTAATGAACAACGACAGCACGCACGCACGCACGCACGCACTCATGCACTTGCAGCATTTACGGATATCAAAGGGGAGCGGGATTTGCACAAATCGGCCATATGATTAGGTTTCGAGTATTAGTATCTCACTTCACAGGGAGTACGCAACATGCAAAGTATTGCTCGCGTCAACACCCAGTATCGAAAGGTATTCAAACATGATGTAACTACTCCGTAAAAGAGTTGTGTATCATTCCAGAATGAAGAGAGAAAAAAAAGTCTTGATCAATCAACTCGTCACATAACATTGTAGTACTCTCTCCCTTCGTCACATTGCGCCTTGTGAGATGATCTCTCGGAGTCGATCAAAAAGGTACCTTCGCGTACAGAGTACAGACTGTACACTACCCTACACTACCCTACTCTGTGCCACCTGACACCACCCAAATAGTGTCCGGAGTACCATGTAAGCAGTAAGGTAGAATCCATGCGGGATCCGTATGTAGCACTTTAGTTCCATGAAAGATTGTCACCGTGCACCATGCACCGTGCAATATGTGAGACATTGTGCCATCCCGAAGGGGGGGGCTGAAACAAAACCCGCAGGAACCATCTTGACGGTACTAGTAACTCGGTACTCGGTCCCCATAAGAGATAAAATATTTACGGGGGTTCTGTAAGTAATAAGACCATCCCATGCCATCCATGGACTCTAGTCTCTACTTCAAGACAATGTACGGGGTATATAAGTTCGTACAGACAGACGGGACAGACGGCGGTATGAATCTATGTATCTAACACGACTGACTACTTACAGTCAGGTGTTTATATATTCAGCAAAGGTGCCCGGGCCTTTGTGTCCATCTAACTAGCTATGTACCTAGATGTCTATCTATTCTTGGTAAAATCCTTCACTAAGCCGTCTGATGCTCCTGGTTATGTATCTCTACCTCCACCTCTGCATGATGGTCGTACTTGTACTGGTACCCTGGCAAGCATAGCAAGCCTTACTGCCCAGTCCAGTACGAGAAGGATGCATCCCATCCCGAGTGCTTAGAGTCAGGTCTTTGCACTCTCGGCAACTCCGTATAGGTCGCCCGCCCAAATCTAGAAATACCCTCTTTTAAGTCGGAACTGACTCATCCACCTTCTCTCATCTGCCTGTCGTTCCAAGGCCCGCCGCATTGTCTTGGAATATTCCTCGGCTTTCTCCCTTTCTTCTCGCTCGTCGGCGTCTTCGCCCTCTTCGAGTGCCTTGACCATTTCCTCGTGGTCCATAACCTGCGGTTTCGTCGTGACGATGCCGATCTTCTCGCCTGTCCAGATCAACAGATCGGCATCGCCGCCCTGTCCGTATTCCGATTCGGCGCCCTCGAGGGGTATGATTTTGCGCGCGACTTTGTCCCCCTGGACGGAGGCGCCGGTTTCGTTAAGCTCGAAGTCGTTCAGGTTCCATTTCCGAACCAAGCTGCGGCCATCGCGCTCAACCCATTTGAGGCCGCCTTCTGAATCAGAAAAGACGACTTTAGTGCCGTGAGATGCGACCGACAGCACTTTGGAGCTTGCTGCTTCTTGTCTATTCTTGTAGCTGAAGAGGGTGCCGTCTGAGCTGGTGCTTGGTGTCCGACCGAGGTCAAGAATGTCGTCGCTAGATGATCGTCTCGAAATTGTATCTTCATTCAAACTGGGCTGCCCAGGCTTGGTATGCGGAAGAGAATATAGCTCCAATGAGCCGCGACCTCTGTACTCACCGCAAGCAATCAGGGTTGAGTCACCAAAAACGCTGTCCGGGGCTCCTGCTGGCGGATGTGGGATGCTGGCAAGAGATGACAGACTCCCTCCCGAATGTATAACGTACTGAAGACGTGGAAAGAAGCGACGATCATAGGACAGGATGCTAGAGAACCTGCCGGCAAGTAGGATTTCGTTTTCTGCGTGGTGTAGGATCGAGAGTGGACCCGGCTCTACTCTAGCATATGCCATCCAGTGAGGATTCTGCCGCTGGTGAGAAGGCGGCAGATTGGATACCCTTGGAGTCCAAGCAGGAGGGTGATGGTCGGATGTGAATGGTGCTGCTGGACCAAAGTTCAACGAGGGAGCAAATATTGAGGTCTGTGAGAAATCTGGAAGTATTGCGGTCGACTTTCCTGAAACTGCAGGAACCTCTTCAACGCATTCCGATGGTGACTTTGATGTTGCGAACACCGACAGCCTGGGGTCAAGGATATGTAAACTCCATTGCGTCCCAACAGTCAGTGGAAGATCAAGCCCAGTAGACTGTGACAGGGCTGTTATGGGATAGGCGTATTTCGAATGAGATACCACCTTCAGTGTGCTGAGGTCCACTTCATTCAAAATATCACCAATAGCAATAAAAGCCTTTTTTTGAGACTGAAATGTACTGACACAATCGACAACTAATGACTCGCTTGCTTGGAAGCTGTCTGTAAACAGGACCCCAGGTTTGCTGCGACCGATCTCTGTCACTCTCCTACGTCCGGTAGAGCTCTCACTAAGATCCCAGACACAAATGCTAGCATCTTCCAGATAGCCAACAGCATGTTCGGACCCACCGAGAGTTGCTACACCTTTGATTTCAAGCTGCCTCGAATGGGGCTGGAACATCCAGTCAGCACTGAGAGGAGCATATCGGCTCTTGTACTCCGAGTACCAATCGACAATTTCATCTTTGGCCGACTGATCCCATTGATTGATTGCTCGAGCCCGAGGGCTTTCTCGCATGACATCGTCCGAGTCAGACTGGTGGCTTCGTGGGGCAATGGTCCGCTCTGATAAGGTCAGACCTTGTAAAGCAGAAGTCAGATCGGTCAATGTACCGGCATTTCTTCTCATTGAGGCACTGGGTGACTTTTCAAAGCACTTGTTCCTCCACAGGCGATTGACATGCGCTGACTTGGACAGGGTAGTGCATGTCTTTCGAACTGAGATGAGATCATTGGGTTCGAGATGGTCAAGAATATCCACGACGATTTCCTCGGGTAGTCTGTCCATAGTCGCATGACAAAGGGACGGAACTGGATGAGGTAGGATGATGCCTCGAATCCAAGATTCAGCAGGCTGTGGTAAGAAATATAACGACCGCGTTAGGCAGAGGCGTCCACGAACAGGCGAGGCTACCTAGGCTCCTGCGACCACCAAGCCTGGGAATCGACCCTTGACCACGATAACTTCAACGTAGCTGGCCGATACTGTCAAGTCCCATACTTTGAGATTAAGATAAGTTTCGCATCAAAGTAGGAATGAATGGATGGATGGATGGATGAAGTGGGTGATGTTCGATGAGGCTATGCTCTAACAAGGAGGACAAAGAATGATCTGGAAACAGTGGATTGGTAGGCATAGCCTGCTTCAAGCAACAGGCGACACCTAATTACCCCTCGGCGGTCCGGGAGCTGGCTTATGGGCACTTGATCCCCCCACCTTCAATTATCTCAGGCAGGCGTCTTACCTAAGACACCCATTTCGAGAGGGGCGAGTGCCTAAAGGCGCCGGTGCTGGTATTGTACAGGTACTGGTGTAGTGCCAAGGGACCGATGATCAAGAATGACGAACACGTGCATGATGAAATCCGGGCCGCCTAGAAGGAAGCATCATGACAAGTCCCAGAGTCCAGTCTTCGTACCTGAACCAAAACCTTCATTACAGCACTCCTTGCACTTGCTGAATAACGAATTTACACTCTACCTCCCTTGATCTGTTCCTCTTACTACTTGAGGAAGGCGCACCCGTACAACAATGCCCCCAAGCTCTACCGCCAGAAGAGGGCCAAGTGTTCTGGTCAGTATCATCATTTCAACATCATGATCTACCCTGTTGCTAACATCGAGCTGGAACAGGTGCAGGATCCGCGTGAAGGCAGACCAAACCTTTCACGAAGACAGCCCTCGCGGTTCATTACGGTCGATAGCGTCCTCCAATATGCTTCCGATATTCCGTCCGCGCAACAGAGACAACCTCAACGACCAAGAGTTTTTCGGACAGGCTCAGGACACCCTGTCGATCCGAGACTCACTGGCCGTGTGATCAATCCCCGAGGGCCAGCGAGATCGACCAAAAAATCCGAGAAGCTTGTTCTTTTGCCAGAAGCCGTCGAAGAAGAGGATGAAAAGGGCGACTTCGGGCTCGATGCTGATAGAGGTCCGCCTCGGGATGACGAAGATTTCAGAAAACCGGGAAGGGAAGGTGTGAAGAGTTATGCAGAAAGATTACCAAAAGCCCGAAGAACGGAGCAGGAATTGCCTCGAGTGACTGCGTATTGCACCGCACAAGCATACAAACTACAGCCCGTGGCGACATTTGTGCGACAACGACATGGTGCACGAACCAAACTGTATGACGATTGTTTGTATTGTGCCTACCATTTACCCTTGCTGCCAGGTATTGAGGGTTATCGATTACGAAGTAGTCCGCCGGTAAAGAGCGCAAAAGGTGGAACGGTGTTGGACGAGGCCATCGAGCGCAGTGAACAAAGAGACTACCGGGGCGCATACTATGCCGAGGAAGAAGAACAACACTCGGTGAGAGGGCACTATACTCCCGAAGAACCCTCTTCTGAATCAAGACATGACGACGCAGAGCTCGAGAGGCCCCGACTGAACGGGGAACGAAGGGGCAGCAATCAGTCTCAGAGATCAAACAGCCCCGGTCCTACAAGTGTGCCCATCGACGCCTATCGCTTTGCGGAGATGTTCGTTTTGGATTATGGTGTGGTGGTCTTCTGGAACTTCACTGAGAGACAGGAGAAAGACATCCTGGCCGATTTTGCCTTTTCGACAACCACAGACCCCATCACCAACGCGGTGTCACCACTTCCTTTGACCACCAATGCTTTGGACGAAGAAGATTTTGAGACCGAAGAGTTCCATTTCGAGTATAACAATGAAATCTCTCGACCTCGAGTGTACAACGACATGATCACTCTCCGCAGCGGTGATCATATGATCAAGCTGGCCATTAGTCATGCCATTGCGCAGAGTACAAAGTTGAGCTATTTCGAAGAACGGATGGCCGCTCAAATGGAAGAAGCAAAGGACGTACCGGGCAGGTTAGCGAAGACCGGAGAACTCGGGTTGAAGCGAGAAGAAGTCATCAAACTACTGGGCGGCCTCTTCAAAAGCCGAGTCGAGGTCAACTTATGTATGCGGTACCTTTTTGTCGATGGGATCGAAATTTGTTGCTGACCAATTTCTAGCATCCAACGTCCTTGATGTTCCCAACCTGATCTGGGATAGTGAGCCGACACTACATCCCCTCTATAATGCAGTCCGCGAGTATTTGGAAATCAAGCCCCGAATCCAAGTGCTAAACGAGCGATGCCGCGTGTTTCTCGATCTGGCCGAGGTCTTGTCCGATTATATCTCGGACGACAAGATGTCGCGGATCACCTGGATCATCATTGTGCTCATCTGTATCTCTATTCTGGTTACTTGCTCGGAAGTATTCCTGCGATTTGGAATGCTCAGCACAAAGGGACCCCAAGTGGCCAAGGCTCTACCAAACTTGTCACTTAGCAGTGAGCTGTGAAGGAATACCATGGTCCGATGATTGGCTGAGCGTATTGCGTGATATACTATACTAGCATGGGCGTCCTGGAGTTTCATAAGACCGCCCGCCCACTACGTACATCCCGGGGTTAATTGAACATCAAATTACTTGTTATCATGCGAGGGACTACTCTTCACAATGATAAGCGATATCCCTTGATGTTACGGACTTAGTAGATGCATATCTCGGCTCGTGCAGCATATCAGGAAGGCCGGTACACTGCTTGGCCCTCGTCTCCAGGTAGGTGATAGTGGCAAGGAAGATCCAATCTGCTGACACTCGTTTATCTCTTGTTGGTGCCCACACTACCCGTGCACAGGTTCTTGGGTTTGCGGGAGGGGAGCATCCGTACAGTTCAGATGAGATGCGGGTGGATGAGCGACGGACTCTAGAAGCGGAGGCGACCGAAGCGTATATTTGCTGACAGGGGAGACAAGCAGCATCGGGGTCTCCTATTTGGTATTACTGGCAAACCGAGTAGCGCATCAGCACTGGGTCCCGAGCTGGGTTGCATTCGGATGACGGTTCACCACCTCTAGTACGGTTATCCAAGGCCCAGGTGCTTTCGAGCTTCCACCATTGCGACACAGGAGACGTTGGTTTCTCTCTTATCACTTGGCACACAGTCGCACCAAGCTTGGCTCAAGCTTCAGCCGCTGTTCCAAGCAACATGATACACCAGCAGAGAGACACACGAGACACACGAGTCGATCGAATAGACGAGGATATGCAGTCAGCCCAGCCTCAAACACTCCCCAACAGCCATTCAGCCACCACGGACTGAACGGCCCAAAACTTCGTTAGCGCGCTAGCCGACAGTCTCAGACGTTCTTCTACTCGTTACTGTACGGTAGGATCGACCGGCCCAGTGGCGCGTGCTCGCTCTGCTTGAGCCACTGAAAGCTTCAGCGATGGGTGGCTTTGTATTTTTCTTGTTCTTTTTCTCCTTTGCCGAGGGTGGGAAGAACTGGCTACTGGTACTCAGGTAGCTTTGGTTTGGCACGTCGACATCATGCCCAGGCCGGAGACAGACCAGGGTTCGACCAAGGTTCGACCAAGGTTTGATGGAATAGTGTACATCCAAAGGTCAGTCTCCTCTCGTGCTATCTATTCAAGCTGCACGAGACCATGATCCACCTGGGCACCATTGAATGTGACGATACGTCTGTCCCTGCTCGGACTTGCCATCCACTTTCGACTCGCTTGGGCAGGATCTTCAGATGGAACCTCATGCTCTGTGGTATGGAGAATGTGACCGTCCTGTGAGTATGGACTACATAAAGTCATGGTGAGATCTCCACTACTACGGCCATGTCTTCATGTTTGGTCGCCTTTGTCGCTTTTATCCCCATCCTCCTCGTGGCCCTGTCCCTCTTGCGCTCCACTGTCTTGACCAAATACCTTGATCAATCGGCCAGCAAAAGACAGTAAGAGTGACAAACAAACACGCCTCAAAAAACATCATCATGGGTGCAAATGAAGATCCCATAAACCCCGTCGCCGCTACCACGGAAGCTGAAGCCGGCGACGTGCACAACAAACGCGACAATATCGCCACCCATCATGGCATTCCGGAGCATGGCCACAACCCTTCAAAGCAGATAGGTGTCGAAGAGAACCCAGACTTGACACTACACTACTCTCATGAACACCAACACAAGCATCTCCATCACGGTCGTCCTTCTTTGAGCGGTCGCGACGATGAGGTCTTGTACGCTGAAGGCACGACCTTCGACAAATCCAACATTGGCGAGGTCGGCCCTCAAGACTACAAAACACATCATCTCCGAACTCAACATCCGGTCGACGAGAAAGACTTCGTCGCCGGCGATGCCGAAAAGGGCGCCATAGGTCAGATGGGAGTACCGGACTCGACCAGCTCCGATCAAGGCGACGGTCGGAATCATCGCTTCAAGAGGGCGTACGTCAAGTACAAGATCTTTGTGCATTTGTTCATCTGGTTGTTTTTCACCGGGTAAGTTCTCGCCATCCTCGTCACTACCCGTGACATGACATTTTCCCTCTCGTGAAGAGTCCTGACGAATGTAGATGGTGGATTGCCGGTCTCGTCCTCCATCGCTACGACCTAGGCTGGCTGATCCCCTTCCTGCTTTATCTCGCCATCACTTTGCGTCTGATCTTTTTCTGGGCCCCGATCACCATCGTCACCCGACCTATGCACTTTGTCTGGAACAACACGGGCGCGCGCGTATATCAGATGCTCCCCGAGAAGTTGCGGCTCCCGCTCGCTGCCCTGGTCGCCATCGCAGTCATCCTCGTTGGATCTTTTGTCTCTGAGGAATCAGCCGACAACACGCGCGGCAACCGTGCCATCTCCCTTTTGGGCCTCGCCATCATGCTGGCCCTCTTATGGATTACGTCGCGCGACCGCCGCAAGATCCGCTGGCACACCGTCATCGGCGGCATGCTCACGCAGTTCGTCATCGCCGTCTTCGTCCTGCGCACCAAGGCTGGTTACGATATCTTCAACTTCATCTCCGGCCTTGCGCGTGACCTACTCGGGTTCGCCGACCAAGGTACCGAATTCCTGACCGCGACCTCCGTGCTCGACCTGCACTGGTTCTTGACCGGCGTCGTGCCCCCGATCATCTTCTTCGTCTCCCTCGTGCAGCTTCTCTACTACTTTGGGGTCCTACAATGGTTCATTCAAAAATTCGCAGTCTTCTTCTTTTGGAGCTTGCGCGTCTCTGGCGCCGAGGCCGTCGTGGCCGCTGCATCCCCCTTCATCGGGCAGGGCGAGTCCGCCATGCTCATCCGTCCATTCGTCTCGCACCTGACGCTCGCCGAGATTCACCAAGTCATGACTTCTGGTTTCGCCACGATCGCCGGCTCCGTGCTTGTCGCGTACATCAGTCTGGGTTTGAACCCCCAAGCCCTTGTCTCGAGCTGTATAATGTCCATCCCCGCCTCTCTGGCCGTTAGCAAGATGCGATACCCCGAGACGGAAGAGACCATCACGTCCGGCCGCTGCGTCATTCCCGACGACGACGAACACCGCGCCACCAACGCACTTCACGCCTTTGCCAACGGCGCCTGGCTCGGTATCAAGATCGCAGGCATGATCGTCGCCACGTTACTCTGTATCATCGCCTTGATCGGGTTGATCAACGGCCTCTTGGGCTGGTGGGGCCGATACATCAACATCACCCAGGACGGTGACCCATACCTCACTCTCCAACTCATCCTGGGCTACATTTGCTACCCCGTGGCGTTCCTGCTCGGTGTGCCCCGAGGCGACCTATTGCGCGTCGGTCAACTCATCGGGATCAAAGTCATTGCGAACGAGTTTGTGGCGTACAACAGTCTCACGTCCGAACAGCAGTATATCGACATGAGTCCGAGATCTCAATTGATTGCTACTTATGCTTTGTGTGGTATGTCCATCATCCCCCCTGTTTCATTTCAACCGCCCCCTTGAAACCCCAGTACATTAAAGCCAAAGAATCAACGATGAATTTCTTTACCTGTCGCTAACCATCCTTTTTTCTCCGGCACATAGGATTCGGCAACTTTGGCAGTCTAGGCACTCAAATCGGTGTCCTTTCTCAAATCGCTCCGTCAAGAGCAGGCGACGTTTCTCGCGTCGCACTCTCTGCCCTCTTTTCCGGCGTCCTGTCAACACTCACTTCTGCCTCCATTGCTGGACTCTTGGTCACGGATCAAATCACGTTGAACCAACAAACATCTTCTTAGCTTGAAGGGGGAAGAATGGAAATCAGCCGCCGCAGACGAAGCTATTTAAGCTGTCTGCCGTATCTAAGTAGCTAGCTAGCTTGCTACGTACAGTATATATATACCGACTCTATACCTACCTACCTAGGCATCAACTTCAATTTAAGTTTTACAAGAGCAAGTACAAGTATGATTACCAAATATCCTCAGGCTTTCGTTCAAATTATATTTGTTTATTTTTTCAACCTCTCAAATGAACTCTGTGCAAAAGCCAGCAATCTCTCCGAGATCTCTGATTTTGAATCACCTGATATGGAAAACCGAAGTAGGGTGTACCGAATGAGTATGAATGAGTTTATATGAATACGATTACAGTCACTTAGGCTTACATTTATGATTTAAAAGACTGTAAAGTATCAGCATCAGAATACCTACCTATCTACCTATCTACCTACCTAACAGATCGAACACACACACACACACACACACACACACACACACACACACACACACACACACACAAAGTATTCAGTTACGCAGACGACTTCATTTGTTTGATTATTTCCCCCTTTGCAAAAAAAAAAGTTCCTCTTCATTGCATATATAAAAATCCACTTCAATCTTGTCAAGCACGAGACAAGACGAGACAAGACGAGACAAGGCAAAACAGAAGACTTGTCTGAGACAGTCTCTTATGAATGCTATGCTTTCTGCTGGCTGAATGAGCTGCTGACTATGAAGTACATAGGTAATGAATGCAGTACAGATCTCGTTCGTTCTTGCAACCAGGGACATTAGATGGGATGAAGTATCAGATATCGAGTATTGAATATCAAGTGTACCACCTCATGTCCAACATCCGAGTCTGCGATCAATACACCCAACCCAGTCGTCTTCACTAAGGTAAATATTGCCAGTCCCTTGCACCGCCATGTTCCAGCTTGAGAAGAACAATGATGATAGAAAGAGAAGGACAAAATCAACCACTAATAGACTTGCTCTTTACCATCCTGCCCCATTCCAGCTCGAGATAGCAAACTCCAACTTTTCCTGGCCCATCTCTGATCGACTTACGGTGAACTGCAAACCCTCCCACCCAACCGTTGCAGTCACCAAGCACTTTCAATACATGTCTTCTTCGAGTGTGGATTACTGAGCACCAGGTATAGTACTGAAGTGGTCTCGAACTAGCCTCAGCTGAATTTGGAAAAGGCATCTATCGTTAGTAGGGCAGGGGAAATGCATGGTTGCAAAAATAACAATCCAGGGGATATCGGCGAATGCAAGGAAAGAAAATTGTCGTCGTGGAAACAAGGAGAGTGCGAATTCGACCTAGGATGTTAGTATTGCATTTGGTTAGCAGGGTTGTGTGCGTCCTGGATATCCACGGGATAGCATGCGTCGATGAAAGGTCCTATCCAGGTCCAGAAACGGGGATCACGATGGTCGACGACGTTTCGGCTCAGGGGTGTCAAAATCTAAGAGATCCAGTTCATCGTCATCGTCGACTTTTCGCTTGGCGTGCATGTTTTTGGAGGGTGTGATGGGAGGACTTGTAGTTTGGGGCGGTTGGAGACCAGGATCTGCGGATACACCGACACTGTTCGGTCCAGGAGTGTGGGACGTAGGAACAACATCATGGACCTTTGCCGACTCGTCGCTGTCATCTAAGCTGATCACCGCGGGCTGAGGCTCATTGACATTGGTCGCAAGATCATCCTCGACAAGATCGACCTCACCACCCTTAGTGAAAAGCTCTTCGTCACCGAAGGATTCAACGCCTTCTTCATCTTGAGGGGCGGGGTCATCATGTTCCAGATCAATATGTTCATACGACTCGTCAAAAAGGTCTTCGACATCAACTTCCTCACCATTGACTTGGTCTTCTTCTGCCTCTAGAGGGTATGCTTCAAGAGTATGCGAGCTGTTGGTTTCATCCTCGTGGCTTTCTGGCTGAAGACCGGTTTCAGGTTCAGCGGCATTCTCAGCGTGAACACCCTCAATGGCAGGGTCATCATGTGACTCCTGTGGCACTTCTTCGACAACCACGGATTGATCAGCCTCGAGTGCCTCGTCTACTCTGGCTGGTTCTTGTCCAGTGGCGGCAGCCTCAGACTCAATTGGATGCGCGAAATCAGCCTCTGCATCGTCGTGGGCAATATCAGCAACGGGATCTGGACCTTCTCCAGCGGCCGGACTCTTCGCAATGTCATCATCATGCTCTACATTGTCGGAATATGGCTCGGCGGTAACTGCATGCTGTTCGGAATCTTCGGGGCTCTGTGCACCGGCCGACTCATCGTGAGATTCTTCTGGCTCGGGCGTATCAACGGATTCAGCAGCTATCTCGGAGAAGCCCTTGCCTTCAGTAGCCGATGATAACAGGTAAGCATACTGAGAAGCCAAGCTCACACGGCTACTCAGGTAACAATACAATGGAGGAATTTCTTGACTGCCATCGTTATGGCACAGGAGCAGGTATGTGTCGAGGATTTGAGAGAGGCTAAGCTGAGAAGCATACTTCGAATCCTCACAGATGTGCAATCCAAGCGAACCAATGTCGAGAACAAGTTCGTCATGATGTTCAAGTGTGCCCGTCAGAATCTCACGGCACGCGGTAAGCAATTTGTCCAGTGATGTGAAGGCGAGTGTAGAATCCTGGAGAAAGTACACAGCAGAGGCGTCTTCCATCATGGGTGGGAAAAGCGACATCTCTTCGTCCATGTAATTTAGAGTAACAGGGTGGAGAGGTGGGTGCTCGTTGGTGGCCGCTTCCACAGCTTCGGGTTCCTGCAGCACTGATTCTAAGCCCTCAAAGGTATGCGGTACTGTGTCTGACCGATTGGCACCGTCAGAAGGCTGAGCGGGAAGCTGCTCTACGCTGCTCTCAGTCTTGGGTTGATTATGGTCGGCATTTTGATCCTGTGGTACTATGGGTTCAGACTCTTCGTGCACAACTTCTTCAGAAGGCACCAAGGCATCTTCGGGAAGAAGTTGCTCATCTTGAACTGGAGCGACTGTCTCTTGTAATGGTTGAGGTTGTGCATCTGCATCGATCTCAAAATCCACAAGATCGATCTCGGCCTCTATATTATTTTGAGCGAGATCAACTTCTGGTTGGATGGTGGTGTCCACCTCGTCTTCTTCGTAGAGAATGTCCTCATCTTCGTCCACATGAATTTCACCAGCGTCTCCATCCATGTTGAAATCGTAGTCTTCCGGGTTGGTCTCATCAATCATGTCATCATCGGCAACGGCGGCCTCGGGTTGATGTTGAATGAATCCAGGATCATTGTCGTCCACTTGACCTGGGTCGTCATCAATCATATCCTCATTAGCTGAGCCGATGACGGAAGGATCACGAACGGAGTCAAGATCGATGTCAATATCGTCAGCCTGCCGAAAAGGTGATGATGCCACGTCCATTTGGTCGGCCAGATGTGGCGTGTCCACATCGTGGAAAGCAAAAGAAGGTATTGTGGCCATTGCTCTTAGACGAGCTAGGTGCGCGCAGTCTGCCCACTTGTATCAATCTCTTCCCCTATCACTCTAGTTCTGGCAATTTCGCGGGGTCGACGGGTTTGGGAAGGAGGAAAGCGGAAAGATCAAATAAAAACAAGACGCGTGGGGTGTGGCTGTAGGCTGCAGGATGGATTTATCTTGGGACAAGGTAAGTCGGCAGAATTGTTGCAATCAGAGAATGAGCCGATCATTCATCTCAGTAGCAACGAGCTTCGCGTAAGCGTTGTCATGTAACAGCCACTTCACAAGAAGGTGCGATTAAGGAGGATGTGAGAAAGAGAAGGGAGGCAGCAGTGTTGTTGGCGAAATGAAATGAAACTGAAAGCGGGAGAGTTTGAGATTCACGTGCCCAGCCACTATACCCTAATATGGAATAGCTCATTTCGAACCCTACTGTACAGTACATACTGTACGGAGTACATAAGCAGGCCTCAAGTCTTCCTCGTATGGAGAATGAGTCCAAAATACGGAGTAGCACCGTGGGTATCAGATGAACACGGACAGCCTCTATCAGATCGAATATTCCCTTTAGTTCTGTCTATGTTGTTGCTGAGACATTGTCGTGTAATCTATCTAGATTTGTCTGACGTTAGTAGTCTTCACATCGATGCTATATAAAATCTCGTTCGTTAATAGTGATCCGATCCTCTCACAATACCTTCCTGCCCAGGCATGCTGGTATGCGCATGTTTTGAGGGAGACAAACACGAGGTTCTCCACGCTTTGTGTCCTTTCTGTCCTTTCTGTCCTTTCTGTTATACATTTCGCTCTCTGTTTTTGTAAATTCTGGTAGACTACGAACACCATCACATTTCTCGGCGCCTTGATACGATTACATTGGAAAACAATCGACTGCAAAATTCAGGTTCCGTGCCATCCATCATGTCTTTTCGGTCCATCGCTAAAGGAAAGAGAAAGTCGCTCGCTCGCTGTCCGCTACTGATAATATACAAAGGGCAACACTGCTGCCCGACTTCAAAACCACTTCCATCACTGGTCGTCTCATCGTACAAAGTTGGTATAGCGGGTATCTCATGCACAGAAATTTACAATCAATATTCTATGTCCACCAATGCTGTCCTCCAGTGCTTGGGTAGGCTCCGGTTGAGACGATCTGATTTGCTTGTAAATGTCGTTGGTACTGCTGGTCGTAGCTCATAACATGTCCTAAAATGCCGTCGGGACTTTGGTACACTACAGGGCCGGGGGCCGGCACAGTCGGAGGATAATTTTGCCATGGCTGCATATCGGCCTGGCCTTGAGGGGAGACACTCGCGTTGGCCATCATGATATCACGAATTTCAGCCGCGGACTGTCTGCGTGAAGGCGGTTGAGAAAAGTGCTCTGGTTCAGTCGTTTGACCAGGGACCGCCAGTTGAGCACCCCTAAGTGGCCTCTCCAGTGGCTGACCGGAGTATCCAATCTGTCTTGGTGTCGCGGAATTTCGTCTTGAGCCAGGATGTACTTCGCTGATAGGAGACAGCATACTTTCCTGCGGCGGCGTGGGAGGAGGACCAACGTCTCTCCCACATCGGGGATGGGATGGCGCGACCTGGTGCTGTCGAATATCTGCGACACTCCTGCGTCGTAAGGCTGGGTCTGTCGGCCCGAACCTGTCCAGAGGCGGCGCAAAGCCATCGCTTACGATTGGAGAGCTGACAGCATGCCCAGGACGTGCGAACTTCGGGTCGTAGAACTGCACGCCGTGTTGCACGGTAATGTGCTCAGCTTCCATACTCACTGGACGTCCATTAGGCTCATGAGGAGCCCTTGGGTCTTCCATTGGGACAATGCTTTGGGAAAGGGAAGGCTGTCCGCCAATGTTCTGTCCGTCATGCATCTCCGATGCCCGCTGCTCATTGATTGACATGGCAGGTTGGCCATAGTATGTGTTGGACGCTGGCTCTTGAGGAATCATGTCACAAGGCATTCCTGGATACGCCCATATCGCCTTGTCCCACAGCGGCGGATAGTGTACCCACAAAGGAGGGTGGAAATCGGGGTTGGAGTCCGGTGGATAATTGATGTTCGAGTATTCGTTTTGCTCGGTGGCATTAAACGACGTTGCTGCACTCGTTGGGAAGGAGGGCTGTTCAAAATTGTTCTGGGGTGGGGCGTCATGGAATGATGTTGCCGTCATGTCGCCATACAAGAGTGGTTGTCCAAATGATTGCTGCATATCTGGCTGCCATGGCTGTATGTCGCCCTGAGTAGTTTGATCAAAGCTAGTTTGTGGTTCGAATTTTGCCTTTTTCTCGACTTGCTGCTGTTCTTGGAGTGAGGAAGATGCCGAGCGTTTGAGGTCCCCAGTTTCAACCCTTGTGGAGGGCTTCGTTCGACTGTCTTTTGATGACGGATCGCCTGTAGGTCGCTTGATGCTTTCAGCCTCAGAGTCTCCTTCTGCAGAGTTCTCACGTTGCTCTTTGTCTCTTCTCTTAATCTCATCGAGCAGGTCACTCAGCGCCGAGACACCAATAGATGCGATCGAGGATCCTGCGGGAGTCGCGGCGTCTTGAAAGACCTTCAAGGCTCGTTCGACACGGAGGACATCTTCCTCGACATCGGTGTCTCCACGCAGTCGAGAAATGGCCAAAATCACAGATGCGCAATACAGACCGAAACACCGGAGCCACGAAGAAGCAGCTTTGGCGTAATCCAGATCATGGATGTACTCGAATACATCAATGACATCCCTTACTGTCTGCAGCAAGTTTCTGAAATTATGCTTCAAGGGTATCTTGCGTGATAGTCGAGGCTTGCCTGTCTTGGTAGTGCCATTCTGCATTTCGTTAGTGCTTTGGGCTGGATCCTGCAGCTTCAAGCGGGTGATGTTGCAGTGCAATGCGACTTCGAATAGCTGAACCTCGAATTGATGGTCGGCTATAGCAGTCCACAGTACCGGATCGGTCAAGCTCTCCTGTTGAAGCTGAGGCAGCTGGGACTTATGCTTCTGCAGACGTTGGAGTGCGTCTTCGAAGCTTAGTGCTTGCCCGTCTTCTGGGGTTTCGGACCTTGCTTGATCCAAAAATTCAAGCATGAAAGATGAGAACTCCTGGGTGTTTTGACGAAGCGCTCGCTCCTCGGCCTTCATGTTTCTTAACAGCGGCTTGGGGCTAAAACGATAAGAGACAGTTATGGGTTGGCGACCAAGGATGAAGCTGAGTTGAGCATCGAGGTCAATGATAAGCCACCAAATACGACGGCAATGCTCCGGTTCCTCAACGATCTTGTCTTGTTCCACTTCTCAGAGTCAGTAGGATATCAGACTTGCTTCGGAGACGGGACTTACGGCCAAGTAACTCAGCTTCACGCACAAGGCAGGGTAGTATAGTCCAAGCTTGGGCTACCATACCCTGCTCGAGTAGCTTTCTTGTTGACAGACATCGTAAATACAGGCGGCGAAGTGGTCGTGACAATAGGCCGTCCAGGTCAGCCACAATAGCTGAGCGAGGTCCAGCCATAGCCAACGCCCCTTCATGGTCGTCCGGCATGCCTAATGCCATACTTCCTTCCTCATCATATTGAACTCTGAAGACTCGAAGTGCTTGGATTGAGGTGACAATATCAAGGACACGTCCTTCTAAGGGGAGCATCGACGTGAACTAAACAACAATTGAGTTGAGGAGCTGTTTTACGGCAAAATTGTACAGTACGTACCTCGTCTATGCAGCGTGCCAACGAGAAGGCATCATAGAAAGCGTCGTGAGGCCGAAGCACGAGGCGTCCCTCCTCAGCCTCGTCTGTCTCGCAATCCGAGACCTGCTCCTGTGGGCCGAGCCCATCAATTTCGTCGGCTTGGTCGTGGGAACTCGACCTGGTAGCCTGAATAGAGTCGTTAGCAGGGGTTAAAGAAGCACTCAGGCACAAATGCGCACTTCGTTGTCCTCCCCATCTCTTGAGAGCACGCTGGGGTAATAGCAGCGAGGCTTCTTGCGCTTTCGTTGACATGTTGTGCAAGGAATTCCGCCAGAGCACTGTAATCATTGTCAATCATGGTCGAGCGAGACAGGACTGGAGCGAGAGCGTACCCTTGACTTGCTCACGCGGCAAGGCACACAAGAATTCGCTCGTCTCTTCGGAACTCTTGTGAGATTATCGCCATGCGACGATGGGAGCGCCGGTGTTGACATTTTCGGGCGCAACTCTCATCGTTCTGTGTAACCATAGCCTCCCGACGAGCCGTTGCGTAACCGCAGCCACAGTTGGTGCTCTGGGAGTACCCGTCCGGGAAGGGAGATATCGAAGTAATGCTGTGGAACGTTTTGTCAATGCCAAAGGTTAAATGTCATAAACTGAGCACTAGTAGTCTGTCTCACTGATGCGGAGTATGAGGTGACCCAGAAGATAAATGTTGCGATTCAACTGTCCCGGTGATCAGGAGTTGAGAGGGGACACGTTGAGATCGAAGCTTAGAGAAGGTAGAGACAATGCGTTGAGAAATTCCAGCAGTGTGGGCACAGTAATAAGAAACATCGGTGGCAAAGCAATAGGCGTGTTGACAGCAAGCTGCACACAATTATGGTGCTTCCCATCAACTTGCCATAGCTCTGAATGCCAATGGAAGCGAGAAGAGGAGTGGTGGAGGACGAAGAGGAGTCCTGAATTGGCAGTAGCGTTGGTGTCGAAAAGCTGCTAGGATAGCGATGTCTGATCATTGTACCAATCGGGCACAACTTTCAGCTGAAAAGGTTCATAACGACGACCTCAAAACAGTCATGGCCAACTCGAGGGCGAGACGAAACAGGGACTTGGTGGAAGCATTAGACGAGAAACTGGAGATATGAACCCCACCAGACGACTGGTATTCCGTAACGCCAATCGAGTCCACCATCAGCCGGGACCATTCACGTCAGCTGCGGAGTCCACGAATGTAGAGACGAGAAATGAGTACGCCGGTTTGAATCAGCAATCAAAAGACCCCCGGTACGGGAGCCAGGAGCGGCGAGCCTTAGTTTTAGGTCTGTGCTTGACGCTGCGGTGAAGACCCTCGCTCGCTGGCGTTAGCGAGCAACTAGGCGTCAATGGTCGTCTCGGGGCCTTGCAAGATTACACAACAATATGCCGACTAGGGTGCAATGTCGGGCTGCAACGATGATTTGAGACGATCAGATCTGAAGTACACTTGCCTCCACGAGTCCACGAGATCGTGGTCTCTGCCATCCGTGGAAGACAGAAAGCCACGAGCCTGCATCATGTCACTCGCCAGGAGTGCGAATGGCCCGGGTATGTGAATATGTTGTATGCACATCCTGGCAAATGCAAAACTCACTTGGCCCTAACGGCGAAACGACGATCTTGACATAGCGAGGGAGACTCGAAGCTGGCCTGATGCTACTGAATGTCCTGGGCTGGCGGGCTGTGATGTTGATGGGGAAGGCCAGTCAAGGATTCAAGGTCGTGCAAGACAGTGCTCGGACCGGAAACGTTTTTCGTGAGCAAAGATAGACGAGATCGCAGTCAGATCTTGCTTGGGCGGATGGGTGGGAATTTGGGATCGATCTTGTGTGACCAGGGTCCAAGCTGGGTATCACCATCGCCGAGCCACTTGTCTCCCCGAGAGTAATTGGCCTGAAACAAGAACGACAAGCCCGCGACGGCGTCGGACGCCCTGGAGGTGCGGAGCCTTGGAAAAGCAATTATTGAATGAGCGTGAAACTGATGAGGTTTCTCACACTGACAGGCCACCGCTGCGTCGTGCTGGAGTTGCGAGATGGAACAGGATCCTCTCTTGAGGCAAGAGTCTGCTCTTCGAGTTGCCCTTCGAGTGACCCTTCGTATCCGCCTGGGAGGGTGAGCCTGGCGCTTGAGAGGACCGTTCGACCGAAGGGACGTTCCTAAAGCCCGTGATCCCTAACCCATCCCGGACTCCTCATACCTGAAGCAGTAAGGCCAGCACCGAAAAGTCTGAAAGACTCGCTTAACTAGTGTCCCTCAGACCAAAAATTTGACACCTATTTCACCTTTCTGGTGTCCCTACTGCACCTAACGTGTGCCTTGTCTCTAGTTTGGCGAGCCGGAAATCCCGTTGCGCCAATGATCTCTGTCGGCGTCGCTGGTAAGCATTTGGCCCTGACTTTGACAGCCCACACCGCCGCTCCAGCAGACAGTACTGTGCAGGTGTTGTGCTCTGAGGATGACGCGGTACAGCTTGGGCGAATATGCAATATGCCATGGTCTTGCATGATGCCTAGTGAGCACCTCAGCTTCACACTCACCATAATCACCGCACTAGACATATGAGCTGATGTTTCTTCAGATTCCACAAACAGTAGTCTACGTGTCTCTAGATATGTGCGTGTTCATGTTGAGCCGCCCACAACCCCTCCACAAGAGATCTGGGTACCCGTCCGTACATAGTGTAGCCCACACTATCGACGGGGGGAAGGGCCATCGCCAACGGCTCAGCCCGGTGGGCAGAAAGTGTACAATCAGCCCTAGGCAACGCACCCGTGCCTTGGGGAGCACCTTGGTCGGTGGGCCATGACCCCACGCCCAAAAATCTCGAAACGATACGAGTGATAGGAAACCTTCTTGGTGAGCCCTTGTAGACTGTTGAAACCTGGTATTCGTGCGGTCCAAACAGCCAGCCAAGCCGGCGCGCACATTATTGCTTCATTGGCACAATCGCGCCTGATCGATTCGCTGACATCTGATCCCAGCACAAGGCTAGCTTGACTTTTTGGCCGCTTCAGGTAAACTTGGCACTGGGGTATCCCTTACATGCTTCACGTACAATAAACCGGGCCTTGGGGGACGCCCCCTGCGCTCGCTTCCGCTCAGTAGCAATAGTTCTCGGGCGCCTGCGACGCGACCCGGGGGAATTCTCAATACGGTAGTGGGAATATGTCAGTAAGTGGCCGCTTGTTCGAACACACCTGGAGGCCTGAACAAGGCGCAATCGTCATCGTCATCGCCATGCTATCTGAGTTCTTGTCCTCGCTAGGCTTCGATAAACTGTCGAGGGCGTCAGTAGTGAGGGTCGAACAATTAATAATATTGGAAGGTAAATTGTGCAGGAAATCAGACCTCAGCCGAGTAGAGAGCGATACACACGCAATGTGGTGTCTGTCATCTGCTGGCCCGTTTCCCCCCGGGCGAAATGCGACATTGACAGCCATATTCAATTGACTGAATGGTCAGAAGCAACATTAAGTCCCAGATTTGACGTGTATAGATTGGCGCCGGCAGACTTCTCCGACATCCCTGCCCTCCTCTGGTTGGCTTTCACGATTGTCCAGCTCCCAAGTATCAATTCTGCATGCAGGAGCAGCCAAGATGGTTGTCCTCGTATTCGGTGACCCATGGACGCAACTGCGAGCTCCAGTTCTCATAGGCGGATGAAGCCATCTCCACCACCTCGCAAGCCCGCCCAAATTTACGTTTCACCCGCAGGATCGGACTTATAACTTGTTGGCAAAAGCGTGAATTCACGTCGAGAGCTGTTCTCTTCATGGCAATGATAGTCCATCAGGGGCAATTTGAAGGGGTTCCGAATGATACGGTGTGTCCCTCGGCGATCCCACAGGCTTGCAGTAGACTGTGCCCGAAGAGAGATCTACCAATTCCAGCTTCACTGGCATGTATGAACCTGGTCTTACCAATTTTTCCCACCCCTCTGGGGACTTGAGTAACCACATTGGTATGCGGAAGGGATGCAGCCAACCTCGGATACCGGTGTCGTCTTCTCGGACACCTGTTGAAGGTGATTCCCGGTTTACAACCACGACATCCCAGATCTCAGGCAATTTCACCTCCTTAAAGTGAAAGGCTCTAAATAATGCGCGAACAGCCCAAACGTACAATGGAACTCTCGCCAGGGTGAGCTCAGCCCGTTGGAATCTAGCCATATCAACAAAACTGGCTTCGATGTCGGACCTCTTGAAGGGCAATTCAATATTTTTCGCACTGTCTCCTGCTCCTATCAAGCCGTTTGCCACTGCCCGTAGATACGCATCTGCCTGCCACCATACACATAGATCAGTGTATCGGCGAAGTGGGCTAGTGCATTGAACATAGGAAGCAACATCCAGATAGACGTGTGGGACTGGACTGGCTGAGTTAATGTGGTCTGGCAGGCGCCGTTCAAGGTCGAAAACACCGGTTTTTTTCAGCATGGATAGAGGAGCCCCTGGCTGAGGAGAGGATCCAGCGAAATAAGCCGGTATATCACGATCGCCAAACCACTTGCCTGCAGATTCGCAAGCGAGCTGCATAAGCATGGCGGTCAGGGGCCACGTATCTTCGTTCTTGGTTGTGCGTGAAATCTCAAGATCGTGCGGATGCGTAACCGTAATTGCCGGGTCTCCAACATAACGGTAACTTTTGAAAAGGCGTCCCGGGTCATATTTTTCAACGTAGTGGACGGTTGTTCTAAGATTTGGGCGCAGAACTTCAAGATCAATATACTCAGAAACCTCCCGCCGTCTCGCTCTGATCCGAGCAACGACCAGTTCCTCCAGCTTTAGGAGTGTAGGGCGGTGTGGCTCAAGATGCTGGATCTCAGCATCCGTTATCGATGGGGGTCCAATCATATCAAGGCGTGGAGGTCGGCCCACAACCATGTAGGATATCCGTGTTGGTTTCGGTTTCCCTAAAAGCGCGCGTTCTTCATCATGAGTCAGGGTGGTCGTGTTGTGTATTCTAGTGGGTCGAACGCGGATGTCTAGCACTTCACCGGATTCGGTGATCAAGGTGCTGATGGTTGTTGTAGGCTTCCCAGCATCGAGGCTCAGAGATTCGGTAAACGGCCGGGGCAGCATGTGTTGGCTCGTAGTCGGGGTGTAGTAAGATCTGGTCACAGCTCGAGCTCGTTTGGCGAACATGTGATCGGAGTCGATGAATGCGCTCGGATGCGCAATATGGACATGGATCCAGTACGTGTTCGGCAAATCTGGATGAGGCTCCAAGGAATAGCCATCATCCTTGACCACGGTGCTGGCACTATCAACAACGAAGACAGGCATATCTCCTAGGTCTTCGCGCAAATGCCCCATGGAATCCTGGAGCAATGCGTGGCTCGCATTGCGGCTCAGTCCAAGTTCTTTGCACATGTTTTCAGACTCGGCGAAGAGAGTATCGATTTCCTCAGCCCCTCTACGCTTGGCAAGCGGCATTGCTGTATGTTGATCTGTCGTCTCGAACCACGGGGCCAAAACGCCTAACTCTTGGAGAAGAAGACTGCCAATCTTGCGTTCGAGCCGCAGTTTGGGATATGCACCGATGGCACGAAGGATCAAAGAGCCGATGGAATGGTTTTTGTTTCGATGTAGAGGCGTGGGGCAACGAGCGTAGCAGTCCCATAGAAATTCTAGAACCTTGATGTCGTCCTCAGAAAAGACGGTTCCAGAGTCTTTGGATTCAACGGATTGGCCAGTGGACGGCTGGATCGAGCTTGGTCCTAGATTTCCAATCGTAGTCGGAGACCGCAGATCTCGACTTTGCAGTATCAAGACTCGAGCCTTTTCGATGAATTTCGTTAGCGGATTCCGTGCAAGGAGCGATGACACGTTCTTTCCCAAAGCTGCCTCTGCAGCAGCCTCCTGATATTCGCGAGCCCATGCGCAGACTTGATCAAAGTAATCTGCTGCTTTCCGAGGGATGATCGAAACCCTAGCGACGGTTAACCCCCCCGAATAAGCGCGCATCAGAGTGGAATCCTTCTTGGTTTGGAGGTAAATAGCCATCTCAGCCTCGAAAGGAGCATTATTGGGAGTGTCATTGAATAGCTCGGCGTAGATCTCAGCGTATGTCAGAGTTCTATACGTGTCTTGACGGGCAATCCGTTCGTATAAAGAGTCCAAAACATCAATGTTGCTTCGGCGAAAGTCCGACACGGACTCGGTCAGCGATGCAACCTGTTGCATCAGAGCAGCACTATCGTCGTGTGGTATGTCGCCAGCAAAGGAGCGAATGATAGGAATTTCCTGAATGCCATCCGTACGCATATCCAAGTGCTTGACCGGCAGATGTTGCTTGATACGTTGCAATTCTTCCTCCGAAGCGAAACCCTTGTAGACAGGGGCGCACCTCATCTCGACAGTAGATTCGGCAACCCATCTGCCATCGGCGAGGAATAGACGATGCTGGTTTTGTAGTACAGAGTCCAAATATATCGCCCACTGTCCCCGTGCACCCGTGTATTTTGTGTATATGTAGGCCAGATCTCCTGGTTCGATTCGTGCTATTGTTTCCGCCGCTTCGACAGATCCGTCGAATTGGTCGAGGTCCTGGCCAAGCGTGTCCTCGTCTGAAGTCGTTTCTTCAATGAAGAGAGAATTCGGAAGCGTGTCCAGTCTTTGGCCTTGGGCATATTGGGCCTCTGCATCCTCCGCCTTTTTCTTCTTGTTTTGAAATGCCCATGTCCGTAGGTGGTCGCGAACGACGGACTTTGGAGATTGCGGGCGCGGAGGATCTGGGCCGGCGACATCGAGTATTGATTCAAGATCAGGCATAGTCGGAGCGGAAGCACTTTGTCCAGCCTCCGCTGCCGACCTGCGGCTCGTCTGAACATGATACTGTCTTCTCTTGTCTGTTGATGCGCACAGCTCCGTCCTGGCATGTGCAATGTATAATCGCCATTGTGAAGAAGCTGGTGGGGGATAAAGCAACTGCGAGCGACATTCGGGGCATATGTGTGGTAATCGTCGTGTTATCGAAGAGCGCACATGACTCGTTGTTGTCCACATGTCCAGCCAGAGCAAACGCAAGAGTCAAGATACTCAACAAGACAAGAAAGACTGAGGGTCAACGACGTCAAAAGGAGGCCTTATGAGTACAACTACCCGCAGTTGCTACCTCATTGCGTCGACTTGAGTCGCCTCTGATGTGCAGCATCTCGTCGAGAGATTTTTCTCCGCATACAAAGTTGCGTCTCCAACTCCTTCATGCCTTAGTCACAAATGCTCGAGTGAGTCAATCCAGACCGCCACACTGCCTGCACTCACTGCTACTATTTCACACATTCTGATATTGTCCATGACTGTGTTTCTCTGTTTGTCCGGGATGCATGTGTTCAGATAAGCCCAGCAAGTTGAATGTTAGGAAACTACACCGATCTTCCACGCATTGAAACCGTCACTCTGTCGGTGCCTATATCCTCCTACTTGCTACCGTAGCCATGCCTATGATACAACAGCCTGCAAATCAGATCAAACTGACCAATGTCTCACTGGTCCGCTACAAGAAGGGCAAAAAGAGATTTGAACTAGCGTGTTACAAGAACAAGCTGCTCGAATACCGCTCGGGCACAGAGACCGATCTCGACAATGTCCTCCAAGTTCCCACGATATTCCTCAATGCCTCCAAGGGTGAGACTGCCCCAAATGCCGAACTTGCCAAAGCCTGGCCGATGCCGCCATCCGAGTCCTCACACAGTGGCAAGTCGGGCGGCAAGGGTGGGAAAAAGGGCAAAGGAAAGTCTACAGATGAGGTCGAAGAAGAAAAATCCTGGAAAGATTCTATCATAGAAGAAATTCTCAAGAAGGGTGAGATACAAGTCAATGCCAACGAGAGAAAAGAATTGTTGGAACGTATGGAGCGAGAGATTGTAGAAGAAGTCGCACAGAGACTAGTCGACCCACAGACAAAGCGGGTGTACACGACTGGAATGATCAAGAAAGGATTAGATGTTCTCACCAAACAAGGCGGTCACATTCCTCCTCAAGACTCACTCGGACACAAACTCGGCAAGCTGAATCTAGGAGAAGGCGGAAAGAAGGGCTCGGGCCTACCGAAAGGCTCCAGCGAGACAAGTGGTCAAGCAACCCCCATGACCGACGATGATAACGACTCAACAAGTGCGACCGGCAAGGGAAAGAAGAGCGATATGCCCACGTGGACTGGCGTCGTGACAACAAAGTCCGTGAAACAGCAAGCCCTCGAGGCCATCCGCGCCTTAATAGCCTGGCAACCCATTCCAGTGATGCGTGCAAGAATGAGGTTACGCATTACCTGCCCAACGAATATTGCCAAACAACCAGCAAGGGCTAAAGTGGCGTCCCTTGAAGGTAGCACCGACAGCGACCAAGGTAAAGGCACAGTCAAAGACAGAATTCTCTCCTTCGTCGAACAAGTGGAAAGCCAAGACACAGCAGGTGATGAATGGGAGGTTATTGCTTTCGTTGAGCCGGGTGCTTTCAAGGCTTTAGGCGAGTTCTGCTCCGCCGAAACGAAAGGTCGAGGAAGGCTGGAAGTTCTTGACATGGCAGTGACACACACCGACGACTGAATGCGGCCATGGTGTAGCTTACCAAGCGGCGCACACCACATGCAGCAAGGCTTCTCACGTTCTCACGATAATACGAACCGCTGTGAACGGCACTCATGTTGCAGCACACCGCGATCTTTTCTACCACGAGACCAACAAGACCCAAGTTCCTACTGTACTAGGCTACCACCCTTGACAACAGACACGCTATAAAGGGTAGCATCCATCATGATGATGATGTATTGCTCGGACGGTACAGAGTCGGACATGGAAATCGGAGGCATGAGCCAAACTAGGACAAAAGCCAAGGTTCCAATGTGAGAATGATACTCTGACATTAAACATGGTCACAATGATCTGGAATGGGATTTGCCGTCGGTTCCCGAGAGGCTTACTCCTGCGCGCGCGAAAGGCTACCTCACATGATCGCCATAATTCATCAAAAGGAAGCACGAGTCCAGGCAGACGATCCCACCAACCCGAATTATTACGTCCATATGACCACAAGGCGGATGGACATGGCTGTTAGCGGATTACTTATTCTATACCTAATGGGAAGGTTAAGCAGTGAGGTGACCTAAAGGCACACCTGAGATAACCCCTCCTGGCTCGGTCAGAGGAGAGAGAGAGAGCATGGCATCCAGTACGAAAACAGATGGATAAAGTCACTAAGACGATTGAAAGTGAAGCATACTTTGTCATGGTTCATTCAATCATTCATTTGTTGAGTGGGCGCAAACTTGCTCTCACTCGTTGTTTCAGTGGGACACCAGGCTTATCGGGTGCTTGGATACCAGGGTCCTCTCCAAGGTGGTAGAAGAAGAAATGTCTAACATACCACCTTCCAACCTGTCAACATAAATGCTTCATGTTCAAATCCACGCCTCCCTAAAATGATCATGCCAGAGTGTCCTCGCTTCAAACCCAGGCCATGCCAATAACCCCAGAATTCCTAGAACAACTTTCCTGCGCCGGGAGGAAGTGTGGTCGAGTACAAAATGTCAAACTCGATCCGTGATACTGGCAACAAGCGAGTGACCGTATCCAGAAGTCTATGTCGTACTTTTGATGTGTACAACGATTTTTATGTATAACAAACCCATCACCACGTCCTCTTTCCATAACATCATATCCCGTCATGTTCAAGTTTCATGAAGACGCAATCGCGCTCCTCCGGCCCATCTGCATCATTGGCTCATCGCGGTTTCTGAAATCTCGAGACTTCAAAGTCGCTCTCGTCATTGCTTGCTCCAACTCCTCCGCGGTAAAAGGCGTGTCGTGTGCCGTTGTCTGTTTCGACAATACAATCTCGGGGATGTCCATGGCGATACCGCTGTCATGTTGCGTCAAGCCCGAGGCGGCCACGTTGTACTTGAGGTTCTGTTCAGCAGGAGCTGATGACACGGCGGTAGGTTGGTCGGATATGCTTGCTACAAGAAAAGAATGTCAGCTTCGGACGACACCACAGACATAGGATGCGATAGAACGTACTACTAGCAGTCTCGACATCCAGGGCTGTGCTGGCGGTGAGGCTCTTCTCCCTGGACGTGCTCCCGCTAGAGCTCAGGCTCTCCATGTGGGTTTCCGTACGTAGCCCGGAATGTGAAGGTCGTCGACTGGGCGCTCTGCTTTGTATTCTGCTCTGTACTCTGCTTGGTGCACGACTATGGACCCTACTCGGGGCTCTGCTCTGGACTCTACTCGGTGCTCTGCTCGTGGCTCGACTTTGTGCTTTGGTGCCGCCTGGGCTGAAAGTCCCGGAGAGAGCGAGACTTGATCTCCGCTTGACTGAGGCGAAGGCATCAGCGAGGCTGAAGGCGGCGAGGCTGGCTTGGTGCTCGGGATCGATCTTGCCTCTGTACTTGGACCGGGGGATTTCATGGGGCTTGTAGTACTCTATGTCTGTGCGGTCGGTGTAGTACGTTTCGCCTGGCGAAGGGGTGTGAGTTTCGGCGGTTGGCTTTTTATGAGACGAGGAGAACGTTTTTCGTAATCTTAATCGGAGACCCATTTCGATGTCTGTGTAACAAAGTAGGAGGACAGGGAGAAAAGGAAGGTATATGGTGTCAAGAAGGATGTATCCTGAGGTCTATCTGTATCTTCGTATGGTGATTGAGGTTCTGTAGCAGAGATAAGAAGTTGCAGTGTCAGGAGAGAGTATACAAGTAGGTTAAGGCTAAATCAGGTGGATTATGGGTAATCAACCACCTCCGGATGTACAAATGAAGCTTGGGCTTGAGAAGCGGTTTCTTCAGTCCAGAACCAGACGGTGAGTATGACGAGACAGAGGAAACGATCCTACGGGTAGTCGAGGTCTGGTACAAGTACGGAGGAGACTCAAAGGTAGTGGGGGCCCTGGTGTTTGGACATGAACCTGCCAAAGAGGAAAGCTGGAATTGCGCATCATTGACGGATACGCCGTAGGCATATCGAACTAAGGATGTGAGAGAGTGTTGCACTCCGAGTTATGCGTAGATTGTGAGAGGGTGTAGTATCCACTTGCAGACATCATCTTTATCGCTGAATTCAGGTGTTGTAACATGCAAGGACTCCGTTATGAGACGTACAGAGGACGTTGAGAGGCCAGAGCACCTTGAAAGGATAAGCCTCGACCATCCGATAATTCCGCCGCAGGACCGCCCGATAGGCTCCTTGATGTTCCCAAGTGGCCAGAGACCCGGGCGGCGGACCTGAAAGGCTCCTGATGGCTCCTGTGACAGACCCTATTGGACCCGACGACCGCCTGCTGGTGGGCTTGCAATCCTACCTCACTAAACCCGTTGCTGCTTCCTCCTCCTCCTTCTTTTCTCCAGATTTGCCGCTGTTGCAATGCAACCCGCTTGGAGGCATGGGAACGCCCCGTGGTTGCGATCAGAAGCAATCTCCGATGTACAGGTGATATAGCAGGGACAGCAGACCACGGTTTGTCCCTGCAAGCATGCAAGGAGGCACAGGGTTGTCAGCTTCACAACAAACAAGGATCTGCATCTCGTGTCACCAGCAGGAAGGGTCGGTGTCACCTTCTAGAAAAACCTTCTTCCAGGGGGAATCACAGCCTATTCTGGGCTCGCCGAGGTCTGGTTGGGTGGCGAGAGTTTGGCGTGCTTGTTCCTTGCATTGGGGGCCTCGCCGAGCCCAAGCCTGGCGTTGGCGATTTACCTGGACATCGCTTGAACACTGCGTCTTGCCGCGTCAGACCTGGCCGATCTCATGAATCTCAGACACGCCAGTCGTGCCCAAATCTTAAAACTGTGTTTTACTTGCCGTGCTCGTACTGATAAGAACAAGAATCTTTCTCGAGATATGGTAGTCTGGTACTCTCGCTAGACTCCAGGCGCGCACCCATTCAAGATATCTATCGGCAGGCAACGAGACCGAACACGAGGCGTTCGTTGGTCGATTAGCGAGTGATTTCTGCATTACCGTGCCACATTGCTGACATGTGCCTGTGGACTGCTGATAAGAAAGTCTCGGGAGTTTGGACGGAGTTGAGAGCGACATCATGGAACGAATCCGGTGGCAATCGGTGCACGAGAAGCACCAGGGGGCAAAAGGGCCCTCATCTCATTGCAATTCCCCATCATCACGGGAAAAAGTCGGAGGGAAGACGTGATATCGTTCACGTGATAGCATCACGTGAACGATATCACGTGAAACACTGTGGCTTTTTCTTGGCCTGTTGACTCTGCCGTCATCGACCGCTAGAGGTATGGAGAAGTCAATGTGTCTGCCTCGACGGTGTGTAAAACAACCTACAATGTGTTGCCAGTGTCATGCCTTGGAATTGTTCCAAAAGAGTGTTGCCATGCCACGTCCGCCAATACTCGTGCTCGATCGAGTACCAAGTACATCATCTGCCGTGGGGGAATGATGTGCAGCAGTGCGACGCATGGCGAATCCTCATCCATCAGATCAGAGTCCCTGTCGCTCAAATTGTCCATTTTGGCTGAGCCATGACTTCATCGCAGTTGTTACTCCTCCACCAAGCAGCTGAGCTTCTTCCAGCCTTCCCACATTTCAACTGGTTCAACCAAGTCCTCCTCCACTCGTACGAGCTCCTCATCTACTGATCCCTGGCCATCACCATGTTGGCAGGCCCATCACTGATCGCGAATCTTGGATATTCGCTACCCCACAAACTCGCTCAGTGGCTGATCGCAAGCTTTGGCCCAACTGAATGCCATCATGTTACACACCCCTGGTGTCTCTATGGCTTGAAGATGATGCCTTGACGTATCGAGCCGTGACATGCCAGGTCTCCCAGGTTTTTGGTGACCAGCAATGATGACGCAACCCCAAACAAGGCACTATGAAGCTGAGCTTCACCGCGTTTTGATTCCCTTGCGGTCTTTATTGTCAAGCCCTGAGCCCTTCTTCAGCTTGTAGAGTCTTTGCCTATCTTGTTGGTTACTACTAGTTTACAGAGAGCAGCAAAGATATGGACAAGGTGCAAGCCCTACTGTGAGTGGTGACCTGAACCTCCGAGCGTGATCATAGCCTGACCAAGGATTGCGACTACAGCCATTCCAACAAAGACGATCCAGAAACATTTACAAGTACTGGTCCTACTGGTCCTACTGGTCGAAGAACTGGACAGGGATCTCATTTTCCAAAAGCAGAAGACACTGCCTCTGCCGGCGTTCCAGGTGAGTGCCTTATCCATTTCTCACAGCTTTTCTCTCTTTACAGAATCTCTTCCTTTGCAGTTACGGCGTGCGAACTAACTCGGATTCAGGCTTGGACACAAATCAATCAGCCCGACGAAACCCTGACGACGCACTCGGCACTGCTGCCATTGGCACGACATCTACCTATAGTTCACACCATCTTGTCAAAGGAGACCCGGTTGGCAACGTTGCTGATCCGCAATCAGCAGATCCTACGACTTTCAAAATGCCTGAACACATGTATGGCTCCGCCAGCACTGGAGTGCCTGAGGGCGCAGCAGGCACAGCAGCGTCCCTAGCCTTCAATAAGGACAGACAACAAAGCAGTACGTAAATGGTTGAAATGAACCCTGTAGCGAGTAGTGACAAGTGTCTAGCTTCACAGATTCCGGGGGCTTTCCCTAAGGATGCATCTTCTCCCGGCGATTCAACTCGAGCAGCTTCAGCAGCTACGTCGGGCTTCACTGGCTCCGGTGCTACACAAGATCCTTATGGTTCAAGGGGCCTCGAAGCAGCTTCTGGAGGAGCGGCAGGCACTGGCGGTTCCAGTGGTCTGGGTCAAGGGATTTCTGCTGTCGCGGCCGGTACGGCCACTGGAAGTTCACTTGCTCATGGCTCAACCCACGATGCTACCACAATTGCACCTTCGGGTTTAACGTCAACCTCGTCACCTGCTGATCGCTCTGCTGATTACGGTGCAGCCGGAAAGGCGAAGGGACTCGATGAGGCTGCGTATGGGCAAACCTCTTCAACGGATCCGGCTGCGACAGGATCAAAGCAGAGTGGCACATTTGGAAAGATTCTCGGGGCCATGGGTCTGGGGGCCGCAGCTGGGGGTGCAACTGCAGCTGCAACCAGAGGAGGAAATGAAAAGCCTAGTGTCGTGTCGGGCAATCCAGAGCAACCAACAACTACAACAGGTGTGAGTTCGTACACTACTCCTACCGAGTCTACACCCAGCACAGCAACTTCACAGCCACCAGCCCATTATCGTAAGGAGAGTATCCCAACCAGTGCCTATCCTGCTGGCCAGGATTCTCCTGCCCCCATTAACCCTCCTGTAGGTGGCACAACAGCAGCTACCTCTGAGCCCGAGCATAAGGATCATACCGGCCCTAACGCAGGATTTGCCACGGCAGGCGTTGGTGCAGGAGCTTTGGGGGCTCATGAACTTGAAAAGCACAGATCAGGACCAGGAGAAGCCAACGAGTACAGCATTGGCTCCAGTGCCCAGGATACGAATCCAACGGCCCCGTACGCTCCTGCAACAAGTACCGGTGCTGAACAATTCGTCAGTCCAAAGCAAGGCACGACAACACCATACAATGACTCAACTTCTGAGAGGGATTCCAAGGGTTATGGCAAGACTGCTGCTGTCGCTGGTCTTGGTGCTGGTGCAGCTGGAGCTGGTGCCTATGCTCTGGGACATCAGAAGAACAAGCCAGAGACTGGAGACCTTCGAGCAGAGAAGCCGTACATATCCCCTGGGTCTGCGACTCAGCCCTCCGCCACCAGTTCTCAACTACCTGTCCGCGAAAGGCAGGCTGGCCCATCAACAACATCGACCTCCACGGAGTATCCCTCGGACAAGACTCCAGCAACAGATGGCCGCCATACCGGGCGAAACGCAACTCTAGCAGGCGCTGGTGCTGCCGGCACTGGTGCTGCCGGCGCTGGTGCTTATGGTGTCCACGAGTACAACAAGCAGCACGCCGAAGAAGATCCATCTGTAGGACGCCAAGTACCAGGTACAAGTGCAGATAATACAAAGGCAACTCCTTTTACCACTTCCTCGCAGCCTGCAGTTGAAAGATCTGCCAAAAGTGACCCAACCACAGTGCCGGAGCAGGAAAAGAGTCATGCCGGTCGAGACGCTGCTCTGGCAGGTGCTGCTGGTACAGGTGCCGGTTCTTATGGTGTTCACGAGTACAACAAGCATCATGCGGGACAAGATACATCAGCAGGTCGCCAAGCACCAACTACCAGTACTAAGGACACTCCTGTTACCGCTTACTCGCAGCCTACACCAGAGAAGCCCACCAGCATCGACCCAAAGACGGCGCCGGAGCAAGAAAAAAGTCATACCGGTCGTGATGCTGCACTAGCTGGAACTGCTGGAGCCGGAGCGGGGGCCTATGGTATCCATGAGTACGATAAACATCGTGCAGAACAAGACCCATCAACAGCTCGCCAGGCACCTACTAGTACTAAAGATACCAGCGCTCCAGCTAAGGAAAAAAAGGCAACTCCTGTTACAGCAACCTCTTCAGGACCGATTTCAGAGACGGCCACCAAAACTGATCCAACTGCACCAGAGCAGGAGAGAAGTCATACTGGCCGTGATACCGCTCTAGCTGGAGCCGCCGGCGCCGGTGCTGGGGCTTACGGCGTCCATGAATACAACAAACACGAGGCTGAACAAGACGCTGCCAAGGTCGAGGCTCGACGACAAAAGGATCTAGATGAGCAAGAAGCTGCTCGCCAAAAACAATTTGAGAAAGATCAAAAGGCAGCAGAGAAGCAGGCTCACAAAGAGGAGAAGCAGCACCAGAAGGAAGTAGAAAAGCAACACAAGGCGCAAGAAAAGGCAGCGGCCAAGGAGGAAAAGAGACATCAGAAAGAAACTGAGAAGGAGGAGAAGGACCATAACAAGGAGCTTGCCACTGCCGAGGCTGGACGTGAGAGCCAGTTCAAGAACGAGGAACAATCTCGCGTTGAGGCCGAAGAGGCTGAAAAGCACAAGCGTGAGAAAGAAACCGCTGCTGCTGCTGCAGTCGGTGGAACTGGTGCCGCTGCCTCGTATGGTGCCCATGAGCACGGGCAGAAGACAGATGCACAAAAGCAACACGAAAAAGAATCTCTGGACACTGCCCGCAGCATTGGAAAGCAGTCGGCTGGTGAGGGACGCCCTACTCCTGTGGCCGATGACGGCGGTCATAACGTTTTGCACAAAGATCCTCCCGAAGAGAAGAAGCCCAATATCTTCAAACGCATCTTCAAGCGACGCAAGAACAAGGACACCGGCGAGGAAGAGGAATACAGCACCGACGAGGAAGATCAGAGTCATCACGGCCGCCATGCTGCTGAAGCAGGAGCTCTGAGTGCCGGTGCTGGGACCGGTGCTGGCGTCGCTGGTGCAGAAACCGCTCGCCACGAGTCTTATCCTACGACTCGCACCAGTACAGAGCACCATCGAAGAAAGTCCTACGAGGAGCAGAGCGGCGGTCTCCAAAAGCCATCGTACAATCCATTCTCCAAGCAAAGCCCAACATCAGCAAGCTATGGACAACACGAGCCTGTCTCCACCACGGATCCCACCCACAGCGCCGTTGGAGCAGGCACGACCAATACGACGGGAACAAAGCACTATGACGGAACTCATGACACGACCGCCGCTGGGGCCACGGCAGCAAGTGCGGATACTCGTACTTCGACGTCGACGACAACAGACCCCGAGAACATCGGCGGCATTGGAGGCCATTAAGGTCACGAGCATCACGAAGGAGGTATCATTCATCGTATCAAGGAACAGTTCAAGCCTCTTCCCGATGAAAAGGGTGATCAAGCTCATCATTCCTAAATGGTTCCAAATTGGTACAAGGGCGGGTGACAGGCAGTGCTCAACGCAACACGCACAACAATCTAAAGTTCAATTGGCAAATGATACCAGGTCAACACTAACAACGGAAACCTGTTGTCTAGTTGGTCTGGTTTGCCGTGACAAGTATACGAGATGATGAATTTGGAGTTCAAGTAACGTATTTGATGTGATTCAGAGTGATTTGACGATTCTCCTTGAAGTTCATAGCTGCTTTTGTTTTTGAATACGGATGGATCTGATAATGGTGTGCTCACCACGAACATCCATAAAATAATCCCCGAAACACAAAAACCAACATTGCTTCTATTTCCTTGAAGACAAGTATTTCATTCACGTCATTTGCATACAAAACAACTTCTTCTCCTTACTTGACGACGCTGGACCGAGCATCTAATCATCATCAACTACATGGATTGACGTATGGAGGGCACGGTATACAGTCAGTATACGCCAAGAAGACGAATTTTGTTTGTCTCTTCTTCAGGTCTGTTTCTCACTCTCTCATGAAGAATTTCTGTATATAAGTAGTAAGTGGTAAGAAGTAACCTCACGACGCCAATGCTGCTTTTCGGATAATAATGTTACAACCCACCGCTCCCTTCCAAGTCTTTCATCCCTCATGCTGTTCCTTTGATGGCTCCGCAGAAAATTTGGCATTCTGTAATGATCCCCCCTCCGCCTAGTCCGTGGAAGCGAATACAACCAGGAGAAGGCCCTTGCCGGTTGGGAATAAATGCATCCGAAAAAAGTGATTTAAGCAACAAAAAAGTTACACGACCCCGGCTTCCTTCCCCAGCTGCTGTCATATGAGACGTTGCGTTGCGATGGCGGCGCAATACCTCGTTGTTCCTTTCGTGCCGCATTATGCAATACCAAGTCCGGTATCAAGAATCAAGCACCACCCACGACTCAAGTCTGGCATCGCTTCTCGATTCGCAAGCCATGCTTGAGCTTCCTCCATCGTCTCATGCTCGCGGTTTCGACAATATTGGCAGAGGGAGAAAAAACCCGGTGATCGCGCCCCAGCACTTGGCAAGGTCGATCCAGGAGTCAGGAATCGGAATCCGTCGACATGAAATTAGAACGGTCCAAAGCCTTGTTATCTTGAGCCCGCTCCTAGCGACTCCGTTTGGTATACAACCTAGCCGCGATGTTCATACTCCATAGTTCCTGGAACAACAATTTCGCGGCATAGGGGAGGTAAATCTGGCTGATTTTGTTCTTGTTGTTGCAATTTTTGCACTCAAAAGTGTTCTTTTTCAATTTCGCAATCACCGTCATCAAGCCGCAGATGTCGCACACGTGAACCCTGAATGGATCCGAGACATCAAAGAGACGTTCCTTCAGGAATGAGCTGGCCCCATGGGCAATCATGCAATCGCGCTCCATTTCTCCGAAACGCAAACCGCCGTCGCGAGCACGACCTTCGACCGGTTGTCTGGTCAGAATCTGCGTTGGTCCACGGGCGCGGGAGTGGATCTTGTCGTCGACCATGTGTCGAAGACGCTGATAGTACGTGGGACCCAAGAACACCTGTGCGACGAGTTTCTTTCCCGTGTGCCCGTTGTACATGACTTCAAATCCACGAGATTGGTAGCCCATCTTCCTCAGGATATCCGAAACCTGAGTGACTGTGACTTTGGTGAACGGAGTAGCGTCGCCTTCTTCTCCACGCAAGGTTGCAACCTTGGACAGCTGACACTCGATCAAGTGGGCAATTGTCATTCGAGAAGGAATGGCGTGTGGATTGATGATCAAGTCTGGAACTATGCCTTCTCGGGTAAAAGGCATATCCTCATGGCGATAGGTGATACCGATAGTACCTTTTTGACCATGACGTGATGCGAACTTGTCACCGATCTGGGGAACTTTGGTAGTTCGAACACGGACTTTGGCGAAGCGATGTCCATCGTTGGTCGTGGTCAGCATGACTTGATCGACAATACCTGATTCGGTAGATCGAAGTGGTGTTGAGACGTCGCGCTTGACATGCTGTTTTTGTCTCTGACCCAATTCTTCTGCATCTGGAGCCATTGGGGCTGTTTTACCCATGATGATATCTTCGCCACTTACACGAACACCAGGCGCGACGATACCATCTTCATCGATCTTGTCGTAAGTACCGTGCTTCAATCTCAAGGTGTCGCCTCTGGTAGGCTTCTCAAACGATTCGATGACCGCATGCCCAACGCTCTTTTCTTGGTCCTGGTACGCACGATAGAACAGCGATCGGAACAGACCTCGATCGATTGAACTCTGGTTCATTATAACAGAGTCTTCTTGGTTGTAGCCGGAGTAACAAGCGATGGCGACAATGGCATTCTGCCCAGCTGGAAGTTCTCGGAATTTCAGATAGTCCATTGCCATTGTTCTGGCCAGTGGCTTCTGAGGATAGTAAAGAATATTGGCCATCGTTTCCATACGTTGGTCAAAGTTTGTGAGGAACACACCCATGGCTTGTTTACCCATGGCGGATTGGTAAGTGTTACGAGGCGATTGGTTGTGGTCGGGGAAAGGAATGATACTGGCGCAGACACCCAAAATCATACTGGGGTGGATCTCGCAATGTGTGAAAGAATGCGAGTTTGGTGTAAGCAGTGGTTCATTTCTGCCCAGTGGATCGTCGAAGTTTTCAATCTCCATTCCTAGCCACCTAGCCTTCGAGTCGGCGAGAACTTCAGGAGTCATGACAATCATGGCGGTCTCTTCTTCCTCTGCGTCCAGGTACTCGACGACACCAGCCTTGAGGAGGTCATCCCATCCGTATGCGCTCACCTCATCGTTGAATTGGTAACCACTTTCTTTCAAGTAATTGGTCTGATCGATCTTGTTGATATGATCCTTATTCAGAACCAGATTGCCAACGTTTTCGGATGCCTTGTCGGTCTCCACAACGAATAGCGGACGGATGATCCTGCCAGAGTCCCCAGAGATCCTGAATTCCTTCTCTCTGATATCCCAGACCAAGCTGACTTGGGCATCGAAAGTACCCTGTCTTCGAAGTCGGCGAAGATCGTCGACGAGTCGTTTAGGATCTCTCAGGACCACCGCAAACCACACGCCATCGATGAAGATCTTCGTAGCCTGAGGGTTTAATCTAGGTTCCCATTCCTCGATGGCGTCGACGTGCTTGTTAAGGACATAGGCTCTCAGTGGTTCAGTCTCGTAGGAGTTTGTAACCATTGACATCAAGGACAAGTTCTTGACCAGACCACAAGCCTGACCTTCAGGTGTCTCGGCAGGACAGACATAGCCCCAATGAGTGTTGTGGAGTTGACGTGGCTTAGCAATTTTCCCTTCACGACCAATGGGCGCATTGGTTCGACGAAGATGTGACAGTGTAGAAGAAAAGGTGTATCGACTGAGCACTTGAGAGACACCCGCTTTAGCCTTATCGAGCTTCTTTTGATCACCCCAGTTACCAGTTGCCAGCGAGTATTTCAAGCCGCTTGTGATGATCGGGTGCTTGAAGCCTGCATGAATGCTGATCGGCTGACCAGCTTCGACACGTTTCTGCATGTATCGGAAAAAGTCCTTGGTGGCTTTGTCGAACTGCAAGCGGAAAAGATTGGTCATCAATGGTCCGGCCAGGTCCAATCGTTTCTTGCCGAGATGATCTCTGTCGTCGGGTTCAGCGCGGCCAAGAGCAGCCTTTAGCAGTCGGTTCACCATGTAACCAAGGAAGAAAGCCTTCTTGGTAGCAACGTCAGGCCCTTGTCCAATGTGCGGCAGAAACTCTTTCTGCAAAATATCTATAGCATGCTTCTGTCGTTCATGGCTCTTGAGGGTAGGGATATTGCCACGACGCGCAATAAAGTCTCGTGCAAGATCAGCGCTCTGGATAGGCTGACCTTCTTGCAAAGAGCCCATCAGCATATCCAACATCTCTTTGTCGCTCTGGTCAAAGCAAATCTTTTCTAGAATGTCGGCATCCGAGACGATATCCAACGCTCGAAAGACGATGACAAGTGGAATATCCTGCTTGACATATGGCAACTGTACTCGGATGGGGTTATCGATCTTCGTCCCGTCAGGGCCGTCGACTCTGCGGAAGAGCTTGACGGTACACTGAGACATCATTCGAGCGCCGCGGTCAATGACAGATCTGATCTCTGCAAGATGTGTGAAAGGCGCAGGCGCAGCCTTCTGGAACACTTGCACAATGTTTCCAGCACTTCTCTCTTGAGCTATGAGCACCTTCTCACTGCCGTTGATGATAAAATAACCGCCCTGATCGTAGGGGCATTCTCCCCAAGCGAAAAGATCCTTGTCACTTTGGAACCTCTCACCCTTCAGATGACAAGTCATACTTCGAACCATGATGGGGATTTTCCCAATGTAGACATCTTCCTCTTGATTCTCATCCCCCTCTTCGAAGCCTTCGCGCCAGAAAAGCTCAGAGCCGTCATCCCTCATCACGCCTTGATCTGCGCTCTGGTCATCCCACGGTCTCTCTTTCGCGTACCAAGTCTTCTTGCTCATTTTCACATAAACAGGACTTGCGTACGTAAGACTTCGTAATCGCGCTTCGTGCGGCATGCAGTCTGTTGTGGTGCCATCTCCTTCGACCATGTTAGGCTTGCTGAGCGTGACTTTGCCGAACTTGACTTCGTGTCTTTTGATCACAATCGGATTCGGATCATCATCTTCAACATTCTGTGCATGGTCTAGCGTGACTCCTCCCTTTTCGTTGACCAAATCTTGCAATCCAGATCTCATGAAATGATTGAATGAGTCGATCTGCATGGAGGCGAGTTGTTTAATGTCGAAAAATGAACTGATGACTTTCCAGCAGTCTTCAGAGGTGATATCTTGGTCCGCAACCTCCTCCCCGTAGTACTCGCCGACATCTTCGTATTTCTCCATCTTGACGGTATGGGCGAGGTAAGATGGAGAATGAAGGTTGAAGTCGTCCAGTCCGTCTGGAAACTTTGAGAATTATCGCCTTCGAGATCGCGACTCGGGAATGAAGCGCCAGCCGCATGGCGCAGGCTTGGCATTAGCGCAGTCACATGATTATCTCTGCCTTACAACAATATTACTCAGCAGCCTCAAACAATAGAGTTCACAGCTTCACATCGTCTATTGAGTACGAATACGAAACCATCTTCAATTACTGACTACCTAGAGAGATTGAATCGCAATAGACCGGCCGTCTCGAGTATGGCGCTGACATACCACCGGGGTCATGAATCATTGATTTCCTCTCTCCACGACTGACCTTACGTAGGTGTCTGGGAGACGTGGAAGCATAAGCACCCAGTGTTATGCTCCGGTAAGATTGGTGGAGTATTGAACAGATCACGATTGCTAAACCTGAACGGTCTGCAGTGTTGACGGAACGTGTCAGGATTCGTAAGAAAGCGTTAAGATTCTCGCCGTGATGGTCTTCGGAGTACCAGCGCACTCCCGAGGTAGCTGACGCTGTTCCATTCATTGCGGGTGCCTTTCTGTCAGCCTCCTGGCACTGCATCTATATACCTTCCTCTTAACCAAGGACACCTCAAGTGAGAGAAGTGACAACTCACTTATTCAAGTCATTTGACCCCTCGTAGTGTCACAAACGTACAACTTCTCTCCCACAATGTATGGGTCCTGTAACTGGCGCCGTCATTGTCGAGGCTAACATCCACCAAGAGGATCAGCCAGCTGCGATTGTCTGCCACTGCAAGTACTGCAAGAAGACAAGCGGCTCAGGTATGATTGCCCAGGACAGTCTTGCTCATCTGCTTGATCTGATATTCCTTTCATGTCTAGTTGGTGCATGCATCCTCATCCTCACACTTGCAGATGTCAGCTTCTCTGAGCCAATCAAGTCGTACGAAGACAAGCAAATAGAGACTGGTCTTTCGGTCCATCGACATTTCTGTCAAAACTGTGGGTCGCCAGTGTTTGGTTTACTCAAGGAGGTATTCCCTGATGAAGCGTTCGTGAGGACAACGCTTTTCGAGCACTTCAACAACGCACCACCAGTTCCGGCTGTGGAATTGTCCACGAAGGACCGCTGGGTCTGGAACCAGCAAATTCCCAATGCACACCAGATTGAGACTCAGATGCGGTGACTGTGATGGGGACTGATGCATGCGTCAAGGTCAGGACTGTGGCGACTCTGTAGCATGCCTGTGCATTGGCCGTCTTCTCTGCCACTAGCTTGTTTGCGGCGGGCGTATTCAGGTCCGTAGTCAGACATCTTTGATGACGTTCGAATACGAGCTTTTGGCTAGCAGAAATCACTGCAGACAGGCGCACCGCCATTGGAGATGCGCAGGAATGGTGAGAACAAGAAATCGAGACGGGTATCATGCATTATGTATTATCGTCAAAAGCCATACATTTGTTGCTGGACCCCGATTAGCTGTCTTGCGCAAGCATAAATACAGGCAATCATTGCTCAACGCACAATAACAATGCTTCCAGCATTTCTTCAGTGGCCTTGCCTTCCTTGCCCTGACCAGCATCCATCCCATCCAACTGATCACGCAAGCTGCGCTCCAAGACCTTCAGCCCATCCTCTCCGAGAAGAACAGTTATTGTCTCTCTGGCGCCAGTATCCTCTGCCACCATCCAGCTCAAAATGAGCTCGAGAGCTTGTAAGGAGAAAAGCCCTGCATCGAGTCGGCGTGATAACCATTCATCTGCGTGCTCCTCCAGCTGTGCCTCGTCCATGTCCTGCCGCTCCCTCTGGATTTGTGCGTCGGTCTTGATCAGCCGTGTCTTGTACTCTTTTCTAAGTTCCACCAGTTTGTGAGTCTTCTCATAGTTATTCTCAACGAATTTTGCCAGGGTGCGTATTCGTTCAGCGGTTCCGCCTGGGAGGTATCTTAGCAGGCTTGCCAAGATGCCTATCAAATGTTCCAGCAGGCTTCTTTCCATTTTGTGGCTTTTCATGAGCATGCCGAAGATCGTCTTCAAACCAGCTGCATCGACAAATTTCATCGAAACAGCCACCGCATGAGCGCCGCTCATGGCGTGATCAAGCACTCTCAACGCGCGTGCCTTGGCTAGTCTTCCTTCTCGCAGCATGATGAGACATAATTCGACGCCTTCGCCCTCAATAAATTTGACGGCCGGCAGTCTCTCTTCCACAACGCAAGCCAAGCAGTCGAATAGATTCTCGGCGTATTCTTCCTCGTCCGAATCCTTCTCAGGATCCCGTTTGCGGTATACGCTTAACAGTTCAAGTAAAGTATCGACACCCTCTTCTCTAGCGACTCTTTCTCGATTGGCTCTGTTGCTTTGGAGAAGAATAGCCAGAAGTTCGGCGGCATACTGCCTGTTCTGTCCAACCTTGCCGCGCGCAGTTGGGTCGGGCTTCTTGATGCGTAAAAGAAGCCACTGCATGAACCCATCTTTGGAACCGGCCACCTCCTGGTACTGTGTATCCGACAACATGTTCTCCAGGACGTTCAGGACGTGGTAGACGCCAGCACGATCGCTCTCGTTGGCTTCATCTAATCGTCCCAGGTTACTCACTAAGAGATCGATCAGATCTGCCTTGATCATTGCCTGCACCAATGATTTCCATTGCTCTTCACTGGACGAGGAGTCCTCGTCCGTCAACTCAGCCAACAACTCGCACACTGAGATTGCGATATCTGTGTTTTCATGAGCGAGAAGTCCCACAAGACTCCCCACGCAGCCCAACTTGACGAATTCCTCGTACAGTTCTCCGTGTTCGCTGAGGAGACTGAGCCCTTTGATTTCTGTGTCTAGGTCGGCTTCGCTGCCGACGAATTTCATAGGTTCGCTTTCATACTTCGCGCGTAGTTCCGCATTTTTGTTGATCTTTCGTTCGAAGTTGATCGCGGTCCGCCGCAACCACGCAGAATCAATCTTTTCTTCAACATCATCGGCTTCATTTTGTTCAATAAAGTCAATCACTTCACGCTCTTGTTTGGTTACACCGCCGCCAAAGAACCGCCCTTCATCGTCGTCGCCGGCTTCGTCCTCTACGTCATCCTCATCTGGAGGTCGCGCAGGTCCGGCTTCAACATCCTCTCCGTCAAGAATTTCGTCTTGCACGAATGCCGCTTTTCCATTGGATTGGGGATTGGGCGTAGAGGACTCATGGCCGTTGCTTCGTGGAGAGGATCCGTCGGTCAACTTCGAGGATTTGTTAGAGAGGGCTTGAGCAAAGGTGGTGTTAGGGTCTTCCAATTTGCGTTTCGGTAACGCATTTGGCTTGCGAAAGAGTTCATCGATTGAGGTCATCTTCCAGAGATGAGATGCACGTATTCAAGGCATGTTTATAGGCATTGATTCAAGAGGACAATGTGTTGCGGATTTTGTAAAAAAGTGTCAACGGGATGTTTCGCTCTCCAAACCACCTCGCCGGACTTGCCCCATGCGGTCTGGGATGGGAAATTCTCGGAAGCCGCACCCTCAGCCTCGTTGCCGACAGTGTTGCACTATTTTATTCTGGTATTAACGCATCCGTGGATCCGGCCGACACATTTGTTGATTTTCTCTGTAAACGGAGATTCTCGTTCTATCGGTAGCCCTGGCCCGTCTTTTACCGTGTGTTGGCCGCCGGCTGGCCATCCGCATCACAGGGTTGCTGTATGGGTATTGTAGCATTGGCGAAGCAAGGTGACTCGATGATATACATGCAAGTAGCACTACAACATCGGCCACCTCATCCAAGAATATTGGTTCAACGGAGAGCAGAGATGTCCGGAGAAGGCCGCTCGCAATATATCCTCTTCTCAACCTTGATTTACTGTATCTTTCAGGGGCTTGTGTCGGCACCGCTGTTGGGACATATCCAGGTCAGATTAACAGCCTCGCTTTTGACCAGGATCGTCTAGAATTCAGTTGCGCTGACAAGGTTGTGTGGTGATACACCCGTACATATGTAAATGTGTGTGAAACAGCAATGTATAACCCAATCGAGTATTAATAATCCGTCACATACTCCGTCCTAGGGATATCACTGTATAAATATGACTATTCTTGTTTGTCCTGGCTATGCCATTTAGGGGCCCTGCTCCTAGGATTCCCATATTCCTTTGCGCACTGCGCGGCTTCCAAATGGCTTCCGGTAGGAACAATAGCCATAGATGTCGGCTGATCGTGACGGGAGGGTTTCCCCCGGACAGCAGTCGGACTCACATTCTCGAGAGCCTCCGTCACATGCGGAAAGTACCAACACCAGTGCTCGAAGTCTGACCATTCCCGTATATACAAATGACTCCCGGCCGTTTATACACTTTTTGAAACATCAACGCTGTCATCTGCCATTCCCATTTGTCATCCTCAGAGCGGCAGGAATATTTGGCCCATTCTGGGCCTTAAGGAAGGGCTCCACGGCTGATGAAACAGGTGTGCTCGTCCTGGTAGGTGCGGCACTCCTGTTATGCGCCATATGAGCCTTCACTAGGTGTCCTGCACGCAGAGCAGCACACAAGCTCAGTTCACCGGCAAGGACACCTGCGGCGATGACTCTTGCCAGCTGTCGAGCATTATCACCAGGCGTGGTCGGGTGAGCGCCACGCACCCCAAGCAGATCGAGCATTGATGACTGAGCTTCAAGAATGGTCCCACCGCCGATTGTGCCAACTTCGAGACAGGGCATTGACACACTAATCTGAAGGTTTCCATTGTTGCTAGAATGTGTTAGATATGTTCCCGCAAGATCACAATGTGCGACTTACTTCTTCATAAGTGTCATGCAGCTGGCGCTCTCAACAACCTGGGCCGGATCTTGGCCTGTGGCTAAGAAGATCGCCGCTACAATGTTCGCTGCATGGGCGTTGTTCCCTCCAATACTGCCAGCCATGGCGCTGCCAATCAAGTTCTTAGAGATATTGAGCTCTACAAGATCATCGACGTTGCTCTTGAGAACATTCTTTACCACATCGCCTGGTATGATGGCTTCAGCGACGACGGCCTTGCCCCTTCCGTCGATCCAGTTGATCGCAGATGCTTTCTTGTCGATACAATAGTTTCCAGACAACGAAACAATAGTCATATCTTCAAAGCCACATTCGGTTGACATGACAGACAAAGCTTTTTCGACACCTTTTGAAATCATATTCATACCCATAGCATCGCCCGTCGTCGTCTTGAATCTGACAAACAAATTTGTACCTGCAATTGCCGACTTCATCGACTGCAGACGAGCGAATCGACTAGTCGAGTTGAATGCTTCTCGCATTTTACGTTGACCTTCTTCCGAGTCCAACCAAATCTTAGCTTCTCCAGCTCTTGAAACAGTTGGGAAACTCATGCAAGGCCCTCGCGTCATGCCATCGCCAGTGACGATGGTCGAAGCACCACCTCCAGCATTGATGGCTTTGCAGCCACGACTTGTGGAAGCAACAAGCACACCTTCCGTTGTGGCCATAGGTAGGAAGTAGCTCTGACCATCAATGATGATGGGCCCCGCAACACCTAATGGAAGAGGCAGGTATCCGATGACGTTCTCGCAGCAGGCACCATGAACAAGTTCGTAGTTGTAGTCTCTGTAGGGCGATTTTGACACTTCCAGCCCTGCTGCAAATTTGGGACCTGATGTTCGCGAGACAACAGCCCTTCGTACTTTGACAGCCCGGACGAACGAATCCAAACGAGTCATAAGCTCAGGGGCTTCCAGCGTTTTCTCGATGGCATAACCAGGAATTTTACCCTTCAGTGATAGGTCAATCAATTCTTCATCGGTGAGGTATGCAGCTTTCCTGTCTTTCAACATTTGCTGGCACTCCTCCTTCGAGCGGCCGGAGGTTGCCTGCAGATCGATGTTGAGTGGCTTGGGTTTAGGAGTTTGGGGTAGTTCAAGCTTCGGCGCTTGTTGGCCGGCGGGTGAACTTGTTGATGACTGAGGCTCTTTAAGACTCCAACGCGCAGCATTGAACAAATAACCATTGAGTATCAAGCTGAGCGTTAAGGCAATCAGTACCCATTTGCTCAAGACGGGATCTTCCAAGCTTTTGAGAACACCCTCGATGACGCGACCACCGACCACATTCAGGAACTGATCGGTGTATTCTTGGTCAAACCAGCCAAGTGCGTCTTGTGGATCTTGCTGTACAGAGGGATAGTCGATTTCGTATTTGATTGGGGGAAGGACTGTTACAAAGGTGTCAAGTTTTCTGCTCTTTGCCGAGACGTAGATTGAGTCCAAGCCGTTCTCTGCAACTTTGAAAGGATCAATAGGCGCAGGTGTAAGAACGCTAGGCATTGCAGCCCCTGGTGCGTTAATTGTCGTCGAGGTACGGAAGGGAATGGTGCAGAGGTTTACGACATTGATGATAACGAAACCACCGACCATCCAGATTTTGAACTTTGGGACACTGCTAGGCCTGATCTTTTGACCGAAAATGTTGAAGCCCGTCTGACCGGATGGTCCATTAGGCCAGTCGCTGTTAGTGGCAACGTTTTCGGCTACTCGATGGTTGATGCCATCTTCTTCGAGAGCTTTGCGGAGCGCAACATGACGCTTGATTCGGTTGATTTCCAATTTGATGCACAGAATAGTGGTGTACCAGGTGAAAAGGAGGACACAATCATAGAAAAGGATCCAACCAGCTAAGAAGCAGAACTGTCGTAGACCACCCTGCACACCGGATGCAGCACCAGCAACGAGAATGGCAATCTCAATTGCGTAATCTCGGACAATCTCAAAGCCAGTCTCCTTGATGGCAATTTGAATTGCATCTTGGATCGAGTTGGGGGCGTTTGGTGCAACGACTGGTCCAACAGCAGTTCCATTGGCAGAGCCGTTGACCGTCGGTCGTCGTTTTGTGTCGTAAGAGGCCGATAGAACAGCCTTCGTCAGGATGATAGACTTTTCGAACCCCACCGTCACAACAAGGAAGGGAAGTCCTTCGGACAGCAGAACCATGTTAATCGGTACTCCAAGCTTCGTGGTAGTAACCAAACCAAACAGAAAAGCGAACAAGCTAGAAAGCAGTACCGAAACGGCCAACCACGCGTTGGAGCCTAATCTCTTCATGGACAAAAAGAGTGAGATGAAGGTCAAGTGCATGGAAAGGTAGCCTAGAGCCATAATGATAATGTCCAGCGTCTCTGCATGTTTGATCAAATCCACGAATGACGTCCAGCCTTCGCGGAACCAGGTTGCGTACGTCGCCCGGCCATTGCCCACACGAGCAGCTTTCATAATCCATGATGCTTGCTCGTCCGTCTCCGATGGTGCGGTCTGTGCCGGTAGTTCTTGTGCAGCCCTTAGAAAATCGGGTAACTCTGAAAAGGTGGTGTAGAATGCGAGGGAAGCGTCGTGCGATATCGGAGAGAGGAGGTTCGAGGTGGTCGGAACATTCGTAGCCGTGACATTGACGGGGATAGGAATAGACTGAGCATCAGGAGCAGAGGAAGAGTCTGGGAAGACAAAAGTTGTAAGGGCGTAGTGGTTGGGGCCCTAGCACGAACATGTCATGTCAATCAAGATGTCAAGGTCGTTTAGAGTACCACTTACGAGTGACACCTCTGGGATACCAGAGTCGTCAGAGAACTGCCACTTCCAGGCAGTGTTCTGTGACAATTCTAGTGTCCTGCTTCCTCTGAGCAGTGCTTCGACATCCACCCGGCCGTTGTGTTGGAGAGATTTTATACCACTGTCAAACAGACTCTCTTGCAGCAGCCCAATATAGGAGGTACTGGCCAACAAAGCAACCGCAACAATTGTATGGATAGGATGCTGGCAAGCCACATGCGAAGCAGCAAGGAGATTGGAAGTAACAGTTCGGTTCAACCAGCTATCGCTTTTGCCTAGGGAGCGAAGTTGTTTGGGGAGAAGATGAGAGCCGCGCATTTTGAATGGCGGATAGAACGACGGTCGGAGAGAGGAGAGAGTGTGTAACGCAAAGGCTAGAGATGGCTTTCTATGTTGCCATACTCAAGAGGGAGAGGAAGGAATCCTAGTTGCATAATTGTCAGTCGCATGCCAGATGTTCATGCATGGATAGTGTAGGACAAGGTCGCGAGCAAAGAAAGCGAGTGGCGGTGAAAAGGGAGTGTGGTTTGCGAACCTGGTTCCAGTGGAAGAGTCCGAGGATAGAGACGAATACCTTTGAACTCGATCTCCCTGGCGCACGGCAGAGAAATCACCGAAGTCAAGGCGTAGACAAGAGTGGAAGAAAATGTTCTAGGATAATGGATAAGTTGGCAGAGTGAGGACCTGCGACAGTCGCATGCAAGAACAACTGAGATCGATCGCCTTCAAAAATTTCCCACCTCCACCCGAAAGTACAAGGGCAGGGAATGAATCCGTCCTTCAGCAGGTATGGAGTATCTATCCGCCTATCGCACCTACAAGACAACAACAAGCACCTAAGCCTCCCTAGGTACGGAGTACTGTAGGTACCTAAAGTTCTCCGTACCAACAAACCCTTGCACTATTCCAGCTCCATCAGCTGCCCACAACAACCACCGCTTACTGTGCTGTCCAGGTGCGAGTACGCCCGGAGTCCGCACTATCGCCAAAGCTCCAGAGTTTTCCAATTGGGGGCTTAAATTGCACCCTATCACCAGCCTCGACGTCTGCTGCCAGCATTTGACTGAGTGGTGGCAATCGTGGGCCGACTCGGCTCTCCAAGCTGCCATCTCTCAAATCCAACATCCCAGTCGGCTTCGTCATGCATATCGCCGTCACCATCGTTAAGCATCGGTACCTGCATATCCTGTCTCCCTACACCAATCAATTCGAAAACATCTATTCCAGATGTGCGAGCACAGGTTGTGCGCGTTTTCTCGGTTTGCTCGATCGAATATTGTGATGTGAGAGTCCTCAGCCACTCCTTGTGCAATTAGTCCTACAGTACACAAGAGGCACCGTGTACCTTAGGATGTCAGTCACAATATTCCAGTACTAGCAAGAGATGAGAAGAGTGATCGCTATGATCGCCATGGGGGTGAAATACAATATCTATTGGGCTCAGACACATCTGGCGGCAATTCGATACGACGAATTCAATGCATGATCTTTATCAATGCGTTTACTATTTTGTACCACAGTGAAGATTCAAGGAATGATCACCAATGTCAGTTTCTGTGGTGAAGACTCGGGACGTCACTAGCCCTGTATTACGGAGCATTCCCTAAATCCCTAGACGCAACAATTCCCGCGTGGATCATGTTTCTCGCCGGCAAGGATTGATGAATGATAGGTGAGCTTCCCTCTTACAGTTCGGCTGATACCTCTCCAGACATAGGTTTGAAGTTCAACTGAACACCCCGGCTTGATGCGTCTGGGAGAGCGGACGCCTGCTCTCGCCATTTGGCAGATCAAGGAACCTTCCTTGCGACACTGAAGCTGCAGGTGTAATGTCCCATACAATGACACTCCCTTTTCAGGAGTTCCAAGCAGCGAATGTCGCGCTTAACCGTGGCAAGATCTCAGAGGTACAACACATTGTCGCCATTTCCACGTGGGCAGTCGGCGAGACCCTGTATGGGAGTGTAAATCGAGCATCTTACCGCCAAGTTCAACATATCGAAGAGGTGTTGGAGTCTGACTTGATACATAGTCCTGGCTCCATTTTGCTGCTTGTGTGTGCACTATGCAGCGTCTTGATCCAGAATCAAATGTCGTCCATGCTGACGTTGTTGACCGGAATAGCGCAAGACAAGTTGAAGTCAGAAATGTCAAGGCATTTCAACCCTTGTTGACCCGGGGAGCCAATGCTATGCCTAAATACCTCCAACAGCGAGAGACATTGTAGCCTCTTCTGTCCTTCAAAAGTCCTCCCTAGCTGGATCCCTGATGTTGAGCTGGGTTTCGGACCCGCTAAGCAGTCTTCGCATTTGTGAAGGCCTCGATCACGAGTCTGCCGTTACCAGGCAGCTTTATTTCCTGCTCTGCATTATCTTTGCGCCATGCTTTCTGATCACATCCTCCATCTTCCGTCTCACTTGTTTGCATCCGTCTACACCAGTAGCTAACATGCTTTCCATCTTGCTGTTCGCTCCGCCAATCTGACAACGGGATTCCATCATCAGCACAGACACCCCGTCCTCCATACCAGGCTGGCCAGATACAGTAGCAATAGACAAGAATGGTAACTCCTGCTCCTCTGCATTATTGAGATCGAGAATCGGCTCTGGCTTCGCAGACGAATCATCTGCGGGCGTGATGTTTCCGCTTGAGACTGCGGCAAGGATTGACGGCATGGGTACGCCTGCGTCGACGAGAGCAAGACTTGCCGCGTTTAGACATGCCACCAGCAAGGCGCCATCGAGACTAAGTATGTGAAGAGATATTGATATCGTCGATCGTGGGTATAAATGGGTGAAGAGGTGACTTTGAAAGGCATTCGAGATGGTGGTCTGTAGTTCCTGAACTCGTTTGTCGTTGCGGCTAAAGCGTCGGCGGTCCATTTGCGCAAATGGAGCAACGCTCAGCTCCGTTTCAACAGTAGCGTTGTTGTTGTCTCGCTGGCCTCGTCTATAATATTGTCAGAATTCCGGGACATCCATTTTCACTTGGGCTCGATGCATACCCTTCTCTTGGACCCGTCACAGTACAGACAACCATTGTGTTCCCCATCGTCAATAAGCTGCTCCCGTCGCTCGAAGGCTGAGTTGATATTGAGGCAGTGATTCGGCGGAGTTCGTTCCATCGTCGGCCATCTTGACGAAGAAGGGTCTGATAATAAGTGGAATGGGTGTCGAGAGGCATTGTAAGGAGTACGCCAATGAGGGAGGCGATGGTATCGGATGCTAACGCTGCTTCCTCCGTCTGCCAGGCATGTTAGGTTGTGTAAGTGCCCTTCGATGTCAAGCAGTGGTTTAAGTGTTGGTGTCGAAGAAATCCAATGAAATCTCACGTGCCGTCGCGGAAATTTCGCGCAGGCCAGTAATGAAGTCATCTTCGCCCCGCGTACTGCTTGCCCGTCAATACGCAGGACGCTCTGCATAAATTGTACAGTTCATCCACCATTCCTCCTGCCCGAGCTTGCTTCACCAGACTGTGAACCTTAACGCAATGGTGTTCACCGACAGCGAAGACGATGATCTAGACGCACCACGCATCAAGCGGGAGCCCAAAGTCGCAGTCAAGGACGAGAAAACTCCCCTGTACATTCGTCAGGCCATTCCCGCTGCCCATAGTGGACGTCTCGATGCGGTCACTGTCCACAACGAGTCGTCTACGCACAAGCAGCACGGTCCGATCACAACTAGTTTCGAGCGGGTGCAGTTGGATTCGGATGATGAGTTGAACTACATGCAGTCGGATGACGAAAGATTCAACAATCGTGAGAAGAAGGCTAAAAAGAAAGCCCTCAAGTCTGCCCACAGAGCAAGAAAGGCCGAGAAAGCGATCCATCCACCGCCAGGATTGAAAAAAGGCGGTGCTACAACCGGCGTCGGCCTGCGAGGTCCCCAGAAGAAGCGCAAACGCGTTCAGAATTATGACGATTCTGATTCAGACTCCGAGCTCATGGAATGGACAATGCCGGACTATGTTAAGGACCGTCAAAGTAGATTTGATAGACGAATTAAAGAATTGAAACAAGGTGGTTTGTATCTACCACCCACGTACGACGATGTCTACTTCTCAGATGATGAAAATATCCAGCAATTGAGAGAACGACCAGACTTCCCCGTGTCTACTGCCACCAGAGAATACAAGGACATCCAATTGCCATATTCGCTCGGTCTTATTCCTGCTCCAATCGCACAATTTTTGCGGGACTACCAAGTCAAGGGTGTGGCATTCTTGCATGAACTGTTTGTTTACCAGAAAGGAGGAATTCTTGGTGATGATATGGGCCTCGGAAAGACCGTGCAAGTGATATCATTCCTGACCACGGCTTATGGAAAGACTGGTGACGAACGCGACAAAAAGAGAATGCGCAAGATGAGACGAGCCAACCAGAAATACCCCAAAACATTGATCATTTGTCCCGGTACTTTGATGGAAAACTGGAAAGATGAGTTCAAACGCTGGGGATGGTGGCACGTCGATACCTATCACGGTGGCGCTCCTCGTCGGCAGGAGGTATTGTCAGAGGCTCAAGCAGGCATGTTAGAAGTTATGATCACAACGTACCATACCTATCGCACGCACAAGGAGGAGATCAACATGGTTGAGTGGGATTGTGTTGTTGCGGACGAGTGCCACCAGATAAAAGAGCGCAAGTCAGAAATCACAAAAGCCATGGCCGAGATCAACGCTCTGTGCCGCATTGGATTAACCGGAACAGCTATCCAGAATAAATACGAAGAGCTGTGGGTGTTGCTCAACTGGACTAATCCTGGTAAACTTGGTCCGATAACGACTTGGAAGAATACGGTCTGCATACCACTAAAGATGGGCCAAAGTCACAATGCTTCGAATTATGAGCTTGCTCGAGCGAGAAAGACAGCGAAGATGCTTGTCACTAATCTTTTACCACAATTCTTCTTACGGCGTACGAAAGCACTCATAAGAGCCCAGCTTCCCAAGAAGACTGATCGTGTGGTTTTTTGTCCATTGACACTCACACAAGCGAAAGCTTACCAGAATTTTCTGGACAGCGACATTGTATCGTACATCAGAGACAGCGGCCGGCTATGTCATTGCCGCAGTGGCAAGAAGGCTGGATGGTGCTGCAACATGGTGCTGGAAGACGGAACTCCGTGGCAGAATTGGGTGTTTCCTGCAATAGCCAACCTTCAGAAGATATCAAATCATTTAGCCAGCCTCATCCCCCAAGGCAGCGACTCGAGCGAGAAACAGGCGAAAGATCTCGACCTGCTCGAGATCGCAATGCCCGATCAATGGCGAGAACTCTACAAAACTCGCGACAGCATTTTGCATACTGGCAATCCCGAGTATTGTGGCAAGTGGAGGGTCTTGAAGAAACTGCTCACATTCTGGCATGACCAGGGTGACAACAAGGTTCTGATCTTTTCGCACAGCGTCCGGTTACTACGCATGCTTCTCAACTTGTTCATCAGTACGCAATTCAATGTGAAGTACCTCGACGGTAGTATGGCGTATGAAGATCGGTATCAAGCCGTCAAGGAGTTCAATACTGATCCTACCCAATTCGTGTTCCTGATCAGTACGAAAGCCGGCGGTGTAGGGTTGAATATTACCTCAGCTAATAAGGTTGTGATTGTTGATCCGAATTGGAACCCGAGCTATGACTTGCAAGCACAGGATCGCGCGTACAGAATTGGGCAGACTCGCGACGTCGAAGTGTTTCGTCTCGTGAGTCAGGGGACATTGGAAGAAATCGTGTACGCACGTCAAATCTACAAACAGCAGCAAGCCAACATCGGATACACCGCGACGTCCGAGCGACGATACTTCCAAGGGGTCCAAGATAGCAAAGATCAAAAGGGCGAGATTTTCGGCCTCCAGAACCTCTTCGCCTACCAGAATGAAAATCAAGTACTTCGGGACATTGTAAACAAGACAAACGTCGCAGAGTCCAAGGCCGGCGTCCGTGTCACGAATCTTGAATTCGAGGAGCACGACTCGGACTCGTCTGATGGCGAGGTCAAAGATGAAGATCGCCTCTTCAAGACCGAGGAGAAGGAAGACGCAGCCATGTCTCAACTCGCAGCGGAGATTATCGGCGGCGACAAGCCTCGTCGAAGCAAGAGCCAATCTTCATTTCGAGCCGAAGATGCCTCGAGAAAGACCGATCCGGTCCAAGCCATCCTGTCTTCTGTGGGCGTTTCGTACACGCATGAGAATAGCGAAGTCATCGGCACGTCCAAGATAGAGGAGTACTTGTCGAAACGAGCCGAGAAGGCCGTGGGTGACGCCGACTGGGGCCCACGAGAGCAATTGACCAAAGTATTCGAGGACGAGTCACAGTCACAGCCGCAGCGCAACAGAGCCGATGACGGTTATGTCTACACGGAAGACAGGATCGTTACTCCGGACGGCGAGATCCGGTACAAGTATAGACCGCCTACGCCTGTGAAACGACGGCAATTTTGCACCATGGCGCGCTGGGCGGGATATGACGATGTTGTTTCCTTTGCTCTCGCCGTTGAGAGCTGGACACAAGCCAAGAGGAGAGAGTGCCTCGACCGGTTTTATCATGCGAGACGGGACGTCCTGGTCGGACTTGTCAAGAACGAAGAATTCTACCAAGGGGATGTTAAGCAAGAAATTGGGCTGAAAAAGGAAGAACCAGACAAAGAAGTGAAGACGGAAAAGAAGATCGTCAAGGATGAAGTCAAACGCGAGGAGGCAAAGTGGATTAGTCTCGAGGCCGATTCTGAGACGGAGAGCGAGAGTGAGGACGATGAGCTTTGATCGACTCATGAATGACGGGGATGATGCGATGATACGATGACTTTCACGATATTGTGATGTTTCCATGACTTTGAGATAGTAATACCCCCCTTTTCTCCTTGTTCGAATTTTAAAGCGTCCTTCTGTTAAGTATGCTGTCAAAAATGTACCGCGTTAGACAGTAATCTCTAGATACCTAAATGCATGATGTAAACACTATCTATCTTGTAGTATTGAACAACCTGTCTCATATATCTTGTGAAAAGTGCAATGCATTCAACATTGGGGCTCACAAAGAGCTTCGTATAGCTGGCTCATCAAGAACAACCTCTGCTAGGACACATACCTCTGCATGTCTGCCAGGTTCCGAGCCATCATCGCCCTCAGGGACTGCCCCCGGTCTTATAGATATGCAAGGCAATCGAATCGTTGCACCGAGACGGAGCGTGTGACATCACCAATGCCATTGACCGGCTCATCTAGACAAACTGAACGGAGGTATGGGCAAAGAAGCACAAATACTGTACGACAACCCCAGAGTCGCCGCAACTTCGGGTTTCGAACAGGAAGCATTCAACAGGAGCCGGTGGTTGAGGCCGAACATGATTCTACGACATTGTGGCAAACCCATGGGCGGCCTGGACTGCTGCTTTCAAATAGTGCTGGTAAAGCTGAAATTGTCTTGGTAGGGAAGAGGGGTTTCTGACTCAACCGAGCTCGACATTGCTTCCTCTTTGCTTCAAAACATCGATACAGTCGAGTTTACCCACATCTGCACCAAATAGGGCTTCTTGATCCTTTTGAACCCAGACATCTTCCATTGCTCGTTTGACCCGGAGTAGTGACAATAGTTTGCGGTCATTGAACATGTCGTCAAGCCTTTGGCGGCAGAAGTTTCGCTCAGTAGCATCTAGTGTCTCACATCCGGCCGTGAAGATTGGCCAAGCATGAACAGATAGTAAAGGCGAAGTAATTGCTGTGGACCTTAGGGCGTCAACGCAGAACTTGACATGTTGCAATGTGCGGGGATCGGGTGCGCCAATATTATCGATTACACGATACAAGTAAATGTACGCGGCATGACGAAAGGCCTCGGCTGTATTGAACCAGTCTGCATCCTTGCATGGTGCAATCCAGCTGTTTAGTCGACTTTCGAGGAGTGAGCCACTGACGCGAACAAACGAGTCGTTAGTTTCTGCATCAACATCCTCAACTGTGTTCCAAGATATGAGCTTTTTCCGCGGCTGAAGTTCACTGATCCGGGAGATGATCTCCAGCAGTGGCTCGATGCTTCCAAGAAATGCGCCCGAGTCCGAGTCAGGCGCCCCGTCATGATCCATAAGAGGCCGATCGCCTCGCGTGATTGAGGACATGACATCGTGATACTTGAATAGGCTTTCCAGGAACCGACCACAAGAGTCGGGCTTAATAGTGAGGCGATGCCTCTTCGTGATAATGTACTTTGCGCCAACTAGGTGATCTACTCTCGGCTCCTGGTCCGAGGCAAACATCTGGCTGAGCTGCATCAACAATACCGCTGCAAGGGTGGGATCGGCAAGAGCTTCATATTCGTTGCTCAGGGCTTTATTTAGACTGTGAAGGGCAAGGCCTTGGTAGCGCAGAATCTGTTGCTGCTCCTGGTTTTCACCAAAGAGAAGCGAGAGATGCTTCGCAGCACAGAGCAGAAGAGTATAGCGTAGTGAGCTATTCTCGTAAGCCATAGGGATTAAGTGTTGCAGGAAGGGGTTAACTTCGTCCTGCGACGCGACAGATAGCAAAGGCGCTACAACTGTGGCCCAATGGTGCAAGTGGCGGTATTCCTCGATCTGCAGGCCTTGGGCCATACTGGCAGGCCTGTCGTGAGGAGACAGTACTATTCTCGGCACAATCTCGATAGCATCTTCCGATTGTATTGATTGAATTGCGGAAAGAGTGCTGGTGGTAGATGGAGTTGCAGAATGACCACGCAGGCTCGAATTTGAAGGCTCTTTTGAGGTCTGCTTTTGCTTTCTGCTACGTCCACCTGATTCTGGGGTCGCAGTATCGCGCCATATCAGTCGAGGTGCATAACCCTGGCAGGTGATTTTGAGCCTCGTGCAGCGCCCACAGGCCGGTTTGACTTCATCACACTTATATCCAGCTTGCCTTGCAAAACTCAGTCGAGTAGACATAGATGAGAAGGAGACGACTTACCTGCAAGTCCAACACCCGGTCCTTGTTCTGGTCCATCTCTGTCGTCCGGATATCATTTGGGTCACAATCTACAGGTCGTCCCCAATTCGCATAGAGCACATGTATTGGGGTTGGAAATTAGCAACATCCGACGAGAGTGCACAAAGAGGCACAGCACATCACGATGCATGGTCATGGTCCAGAAATAGATTGATGAAATGGAGAGAATAAAGATGAGGCAGACGGTGGGACGACACGTGAATCGATGCGATGCCAAGCCTGGCTAGACCTACTGTATTGTACAGGACTTGAGATCAAGTTCTTGACCCTAAAGTTTGACAAAAGAGCATACTCTGCCATTTCGTAAAATAGGCCTGGATGTTCAGTCTGAAGGAGACCATCTTATACTGGAAAGGATGCGTATGCTCATGTGGAAACTGAGCAAAAGTGCAGCGAACTTGTCGGAGGGCAAAGTACTGCCAAGGTCCAACCTTGGTGGCTTGCCTCGCTTAGTCATCCGACCTCAACGTCAGGTCTCTCCTCTACCTCAATGACTCGTGTCTCAACCCTACCACCTACATTAGTTCATCACTTATTCCCTGCTCGCGTGCCTTTGCAGCGTAAATCATAAGCTTCCAGATCTACCGAACGCTCAACTCTGCGAGCGATCCTGCACCTACCATGTACGTATGCCACAGCGCGCCACGACAATGCCGGACTCAGGACGACACGACGGCTGGCAGGAGTTGCAAGTGCCATCTCGGAGACAATGTCCCAAACTATTCTATAGTCTGAACATAGAGGATGAGTCTCTGACTTTGTTGATGACCGACTTGATCTCGGTGTGGGAGAAATCACTCGACAAATACGACATCATTGGCGAATCCGCCCGCCAACGCACGAGCATCGATCCGTCGGTATCCTCTGATCAATTCGAGGTTCTCTTGACCAAAATCGCCAAGAGCTTGAAAGATGGCGAAAACGTGCTTTCGAAACCAGGAGATCAGGATTCGCAAGCACTGCTGCTGAAAACAAAAATCGATCTTCCCAAGCCTCTGAAACCTCTTGAGTGGACTTTTAAACTCGTCCCTCGGGACGCCTCGGAGATGGCGGAACGCATCCTCCGCCCCAGTCTACATGAAGTTGCAGTTTCGCAAGAGAAGATCAAATCCCTCCTTCGTACCATCAAGGACAAGGATCACATCATCTCTCGACTGCTCGAGAGAATAGGCAGTTCATCAATTGATTTGAGCCTGGTTTTCCCTGGAATTACGGGCTTGGCTCGTCGAGGGGCGCAAGTCACTGTGTCAGATGCCAAGAAGCACGTTCCGGGGATGGCATCCTTTGACGAGAAATCATGGATTAAGCAGTTCGCCAATGACGACGGGTATGAGGGTGCTGACCGGACAGGCCTAGGGATTCTTGTCCGTGGCTGCGAGAAGTGTTTCGCACATTCCAAGGTCGAGCACAAGGATTGGGTCAAGGACCTTTCTTCACCTACTAGGAAGGAAGTGGCCGGTTCGAAGAAGACTGAGCAGCCTAAAGCAACTATGAAAAAGCATGTTCGAAGCGAGAGCACGTCAAACGATGAGTCTACAGATTCTGATGACGACTTCGAGGTTCGTGGTTTAATCCTGCATGGCCATGTGGCGTTTCTCTCGTTGCTAACACTGTGTCTTAGAGACAACCTACACCACCAGCGGTCAGATTCAAAGGCCATGGCATTAGCAAGCCATCAGCAACTCCAACGCCCGAGCCAGACGAGGAGGACGAAGAACGCACATCCAAACCAGCCAATCCTACCAAGATAGGCAAACCGGGCCACCGAACTGCCACGAAATCATTCGGTCACACAGATTCAGAAAAGAAATCACCTTCACCCAAGAGGGTCAAAGCATATTTACCACCCCGCCGTGGTTCTAACGTATCAACGTCCACAGCAACAGCATCAGAGGATGAGGACGAGGAAGTCGACCGGCCGCCCGAAGGGCGAGGCCCGAAACCTAGAATCGGCTCTCTGAGGTCAAAACAGGCTGCACGAGCATCACCATCTCCACCTCGAGATGCACCAAAGGAGAAGGACCACCGTCGTTCCTCGCCCTCTGCACACTCGGACGATTCCTCTGACCTCGATCTCGACGATTCGCCTTCCCCGGCCAAAACGCCCTCAGGCCAGCGCCACTGTCTTGGACGTCTCCGCGACAAATCTGCCACAACAACTCCACGAAAAGGAGACGCAGCTTCTTCACCTCCCGCACGCCCGGAACCTGAATCCGAGTCCAGGCCCGGAACCCAAACCACACCGCGGCGAAAATTAGGCAGGATCGGCACGCGCAAACAAACCGCTCAGACAGAACAACAACCACGACGCTCCTCTCCCTTCCCGCCCTTGGCAGCACCAGAATCCCATTCGCCTCATAAGAAGGAGAAGAGAAATAATCGAAATACCAAAGACGATGACTCCGACGCCACAAACTCACCCTCGCCATCGCCGTCGCCATCGGAATCCACCACGCGACTCCGCTCAAGAGACAGAATAGATTCTCAACATACCAAAAACAAGGACGACCCCAAGACCAAATCTAAATCCGAATCTAAATCTGAATCTCCATCGGAACCTCATCGTAAAAAGGAACAAGACTCTCCATCCCCCGTGCCCGCAAAGGAAGAAACGGCAGAGGAGAGAGCCAACCGTAGACGACTGGAACTTAAGCGCACGATAGCTGCGGCAACCGCTGACGCGAAGAAGAAGAAGAGACGGTTCTAAAGTGTTTAATCATACCCACGACATGTCCCGCTTTCTTTTCCTTTTCTTTCCTCTTTCTCTCTTCCCCCGAATGACTGGCGAGCGTTCAGCGAGCACATTAAGACAGAGCAAAGCAAGACAATACAAAATACTAAATATAAAGAATTTGATTATCGGCAAATATTATTTTCGAGTATGATCGAGTGAGTGTGCTCTTTAAACTGCACACTGTGACTATATAGCAAATAGCAGGGCTTTCAATTCACTTCATCTTCTGACTTGAAGGACGAAGAAACAATTGAGTCCTCTCTCTCTCTCTCTCTCTCTCTCTCACACACACACACACACACACACACACACTCACTCACACTCACACATACACACATTAACATATTCACATATTCACACACACTTACACATACTCTATCTGTTTTGCCGCGTGGCTTTGGATGCTCTTACAAAGAAAATACATTCAAACTCAAAGATATCAAAACTTGAACAAAACTTGAAACCAAGATCCAAGAGAGAATGAGAAAGAGAGGGAAAGAACAGTGTATTTTTGGTGTCTCCAATACAGAAAAAACAAATTACCTCCCTTGTCATAGATAAATCGTTGCAGTCGTCGCAATGGTTTCCTCTCCCCCTTAGTCACCTGCGTTGTGTGCGTCTGTGTCTCTGTTTGTTTTTGTTGAGAGGTCCGTTTTTCCTCCCATGTGCTGCTGTATCTCGTACCTCTGGCAGGATGAGTAGTCGACCCCCAGTCTTATCAAACAAAAAAAAAAATCTCGAAAGGTTTGTGCAAGAAAGGATCTAATAAGCCACCCCCAAATCCGAAACTGATTTCCCGAAACTGGAATGAATGGTGCCATCGTCAAGAGAATGGGTATCTTCATTGTCCTTTCCTTTGCCAAGTCGAATAATTCCTTTTGCTCATCTCAGGGATGGCCTGGAGGCTTGCCTCCATGTCCGTGTCCATGGTCGTCGCGAGAATCTACTGACCTTTGATCTTGGTCTCGATCATCTGTACCCCAGGCCGCCCGTAGGTTGCTACTCTGGCTGAAGTTCACCCGCTTGTGACCTTTGACGACTGACTTGTCTCTTTTCTTGGCATGTTCAATCTCTTCTTCGCTGACGCTGGCGCTATCGGCTTCTGCTTCCTCCAATGCTTTCTTCGCACGTGTTCTCAATTCGGCAGCTTCTGCTGCAGCTTTCTGCGCTCTGGACTGTTTCCGCCACATGCTTGCATACTTGCCTCCAAGCGTGATGAGATCTTCATGCGTGCCACTTTCCACGACCGTGCCATGTGATAGCACAAGAATCTGATCAGCGTGGACGATTGTACTCAATCGGTGAGCAATGATGAGCATGGTACGACCCTCAGCTAGGGTGTTGAATGACTCTTGAATCTTCTCCTCGGTTTCCGTATCGAGAGCAGCAGTAGCTTCGTCTAGCATGGTGACCCGTGGATTCTTCAAAATGGTCCTTGCAATAGCCACTCTCTGACGCTCTCCACCCGAAAGTCGCACGCCACGTTCTCCAACCTTTGTGTCGTATCCGTCTGGAAATTCCATGATACGATCGTGGATTGATGCAGCCTTGCAGGCGTCAAAGACGTCCTCATCAGTGGCATTTTGATTAGCATATTTGAGGTTGTACATGATTGATTCGTTGAACATGTTGCAGTCTTGAGGCACAACACCGATAAATTTGCGGAGAGAATTGATGGTGACGTCTTGCACGTCTTTACCATCAATCATTATTCGTCCGGATTCCGGGTTGTAATAACGGAAGATTAATCTCATAACCGTGCTCTTTCCTCCACCTGATTCACCGACCAGGGCAGTGGTAGTACCGGGAGGACATCGGAACGTCAATCGATCGAGGGCATTGCGTCGCTTATCATAGCTGAAGGAGACGTTGTCGAAGATGATGTCGCCCGAACAGTCTTCCAGTGTCTCTGCACCGTCCTTGTCAAGTACATGAGGTTGTTCTTTGAACAATTCAAGCATTCTTTCTGCGTTGATCAGGTTCGACTGAATGGATCTGTAGAATGTTCCGAAAAAGTTCAAAGGACCCTGTAGTTGCGCCATGTACGTGATGAGAAGCACAAAGTCGCCAACCTTCTGATCGCCCTGAGCAACTTCAAAGGCTTCAATGAAACTGGCAATGAGTAGGGCAACCATGAAGAGGGCTCCTTGCACAGTGTTCATGTAAGCCAGAGTGACATCAACCCAATACTCGAAACTCTGCATGACCTTGATCGCAGTTCTGTACCGGTTGAACTCATAATCCTCGGCGTTGAAGTACTTTACCGTGTCCCATGAGTGCAGAGAATCGTTTTTCACGGCCTCCATCTCTCGTTCTGCATTGACATAGTTTCGTCGTAGCGCCACCCTCCACGAGGCAAGCCGTATGGTAACATAAATGTAAAGGAACGTGGTCATGGCAACAACCAGACCCAGGTAAGCATCGAATTTGATGGTGAGGTAGACGACGGCCACAATAAGATCGAACACCATAGGACCGACCTGGAATGTCACCATCTCCAGAAATGAATTGATGGCACTACCCTTGTTCAATGCTGAGATCAGTTCGCCAGTTCTTTTGCCGGTATGGAATTCTGCGCTGAGCCCATGAACATGCTCAAACGCAGCTGTTGAGATAGCTCGATACGAGTACTGCTCGACCGGTATCCACAGGATAGATCTTGTGGCCGACAAGATGCCTTGAGAGCCTTGTAGCCACCTAAACAGGATGTACAAAGCAATGTCAAGCCATGGGGCATGCACCCCTTTGCCATCGTCTCCAGACAAGGCATTTGTGATTTTACCGACCATGACGGGCACAAAAACATTGATGACTCGTTGCCCGGCCATAATGAGGATGCAACTTGCTGCCAGAAGCTGCAGTTTGAGAGACTTTTTAGGCCAAAGATAGGGTATCAGTAGCACGAAGCCTTTCAAGTAAGCATACCAGGTGATGTTTGGGACCTCTGTTGGCTTTGCCCATGCATCGACTTGCTCCTTGGGTTCCGAAGTTGGGCCAGGCGCCCGCGCATGCCCATTCGGACGATTTCCTGCTTCTGCATCCCCGCGAAGTAGCGGCGTTCGCTCATTCTCTGTTGCCGAGTTCGACTCCTTCGGTTTCCGAAGCTGGATCTTGACGCTGTAGAAGACAATTGAAAGTCCAAGGAGCAAAACAACCCGGATCAGATACACAATCACCTCCACCGTTTCCCAGCCTGTTATCGATTCTCGGAATTTCCCGCCCAATTGGTCACCCACGCGTGGTTCGAAATGAGGGACACTGTAGATTCGCAGGCTTACAACGATGATCAGAATCTCCAAAGGTATGGCCGACAGCCAGGTAATGAAATGAGCCGAGTTGGGCGAGGGCTTCACATCGAGGATAGAGATGAATACAACGAGCCAAAGAAATGTCGAGGCAATAACGTAGATCTGTCACTGTCAGTCTGTTTCGTCAGGGTTCAGATGAGACATCACGTACGACCGCATTTTTGCCGGGCCACCACTTGTCTGCGCGATCCACAAGCGTTTCGAAGAGAATCAAGCCGGCATTGACGAGGAACGTCAAGACAACAGCAATTTGAGAGACTTTGAAGAAGGTCTTGGTTGCTGATGGCAAATCCTTGACCGCCGCAGCTGCTTTGACTTGATTGGCGGACTTTCGACGGATTGGGAGAGGCCTGCCCCCCGGTCCTCGCATAGGATGAATCTTGACCTTGTCTCCATCATCCGGCGCTGTCCTGATACCGTGAATGATAAACGCGACGACGAAGATGACCAGGACGATGGCGGGGTACGCAGTTTTAGCTACATTGAGCACACGTAAAGACGTCTGCAATGCACCCACGTCTGGTTTCCCATGCATATTCTCCCAAGCCGTGCCACCGCCGATGAAATTGGCCCCGGTGAAAAACGAGAATGGCCGCCCAGATATGAAAGAGATGACGACTTGACGAGTTGCTCGGGTCAACGACGAGGAAAGTCGAAGTTGCAGAAAGTGGCGTACCCAAAGATCTGCGCGTGAATCGAGTGCGGGACAGGCCGCTCGTCTATGCTGTGCTGCCTCGGTACCCTGAAAGAAAACTCTGAAAGTCGGATGACCCTTCACCAGCAGTTGAGGAGCTGGGGATCGTCGAGGTCGAGGATGAGCGAGCGACAGAATTACTACAAGAAGCCCCAAGGAAATAGAAATTAAGAAGAAGAGATGAATTCCGGCAAGGAAATAGCGAGTGTGGACAAACAGTCAAGTGATGGATGAAGGAGATGATGTAGAATGTACGTGATGGAAAGAGGCCTTGTGGTGGCGAGCCCGGGGTGATGGGTCAGGCTCTCTCTCTCTCTCGCTCTCTCGCGCCCGCGCACACACACACTGGGCCGGGCAGCGCAGAAGCGTCTGGAGTCAGCCAAGTGAAGACTGACTGTGCTGAAGAGACTTCGAGACTCGGGAAGTAGCTGACTAGCGGCCTGGACGGGTGCAAATAGGGTTCGCTTCGCCTCTGTAGAGATGGCGCTGAAGTCGCGTGACGGCGAGTCTGGTAGAGAGGGTCGGTGCCAATGGCGGGTAAGCTGAGTCTGGATTCAGCAGCCGTATTATTGTATGGCTTTAGCGACCTCTTGACTGGCGGTAGTGTAGACGGTGGGGTTGACCGGTGGCACTGCTGTTGGTCGAGGCTGAACGGAACGACGCAGCGGATGACGGCCTCTGCACCCTAGTTCAGTCACTAGAGACGCTGTCGATGCCGGGAACAGGATACAAGAATTGTCAGATCGCACCGGCTAGGGCTCCGATCGCAGATAATGGCTTGGGTAGAGAATACGGAGGGATGACTTTGTGGACGGTGGTGGTGGTGAGGAGGGGCAGTTGTGTCAGTGGGAGGACTGAAGTATCGCTGATGGCGTTTGACACACGGCACACAAACACACTGGCTGCAGCAATTGTGATGATCAATGTCAAGTAACTGGCCGAGGAAAAGACAGTCGAGAAGAATGAAGAAGAAGAAGAAGAAGACACAAGCCTGAGAGGGAGCAACGAGTGACATATACTGATTTGACTTCTGGCCATGTTCTTTTGGGTACACGGGAGCAGGCGAGAAGAGAAGAGAGAGGTCAATTCTCGCGGTAGGCAGGGACCTGAGACGACAGCACAGATGACATGGACATGGTGCTTGACCTTGCACCTCTGACCGTTCTGGCAAATGGAGAAATACGACGAAGTAGCATGACGGACTGCGTCGCGTCGATCAAGGGCACTACTGGCGACTGGGATGGCCATGAAGCGGATCCAGTGAGGGAGAAGGCAAGGGACGATGCTGATGAGGCCGGGGAGGAGAGTCGGGAGCAGGAGGACGAGGGCGAGGACGAGGATGAGGAAGAGAGCGATAGAGCGACCAGAGTCCAGAGTCCAAAGTCGAGTCTTTCCCTCACCGCCAGGTTGTGGAAATAAAACAAAACGTCGCTACTCGTATGGGTTAAGGTATACGGAATATGTATCTGCAGTGTGTTGATGCATATCGCGTGCCGAATGATAGATGGATTTGGCTCGTGTTTTCATGCCCAAGAACACGCTACTCGCCGGAATGTCAGGGACAATGCTCCTATACATTAGTTCTGCTGCTGCCGGCAGGAGCTAGTTGGCATAATAGGCCTAGTCGCCCCTAGAAGCCCCTGCTATTCACGCCTCCCACTGCTGTCCAGACCGCGACGCCTGGCACCCGCCCACGCGCATAGCCGTTCTCTTGTAAGGACGACCCAAGCATCACCGGCATGCCTAGGGCGCCGCTCCCGGGCCTCTGGTAGGTGGTTGGACACCCGGGGAAGCTAACCACTTGGAGCCTACCTTTTACCGATCCAGACAGGATGCCCGCTATCTTCCTGTCGCAACCTTGCAACCACTCATACCACCTCGTCGCTCGCGTTGAACATGCTTCACTTTCATCCCTCTCTCCTCCAACACATCCTGATGACATCTGACACTTGCATTTCCCTCGCTGCCGCCACCGTGCAGGAGTGAACACACATCTTCGCTTACCGACCATCTCACTCTTCCAATGATGCGCTTCCCCGTCAGCCATGACGCTAGGAATTCCATCCTCTGCGGCCGCCTTCACGCCACTAGCCCTAGCCTCATCGTCGACAATGGCCATCTGAGAGCATATCGCTAATGCCGGCAAAACACAGCCATGTCTGATCCTGTCGCTGCCGAAGGCGAGACTGTCCTACCTCCGCCTGCGCCGCCGCTTCCGCCGAGTCGGTTGGGTCAGTTGCAAAGAATCATTGCACCTTGGGGGAAACACATTGGCTCCAAGTCGCATGGCGGCTCAGCACAAGGCGACGGTGACCGTAGACTACGTCCAACCAGTGGCACACACAACTACAGGCATGGGTTGCCGTCTCTATGAAGCTGGCGCACGAGACTAACGAGGCACTTCAGTTCCCTACCCTCCCAGACGGCCACCCATCGCACAGGCATACCTATTGCTGCCCTCGATATAAATCAGTCCTGCACACATGCGATCCTCGCAGGAAAAGAGATCCTCAAAACTGTCCATGTCCACGAAGGGAAAGTGACTGAGGAACTGAACCTTCGGGCCTCCATCAATTCATATTCCTCTGCCCATACGTCGCCTCAGTTTGACTGGGCCGCAAGACGCAGGGACTTCCTGCCAGCAAGAGATGTGAGATGGTCTACCGGTAATTGGGCGCATGTAGTTGCCACAGCCGCCACAAATGGCCGCATTGCACTCTATGACCTGAATGCCCCGGGCCCGAGGATTGAGCTGGCATGGCTGCATGAACATACCGGCCAGATCAACAAGCTGGACTTTGATCCCCATGCTGGCTACCTGCTGCTGTCAGCGTCCCAGGACAAGTCGGTAAGGTTGTGGGATATGCGAGAGCCCAAGCCGGAGAAGTCTCGACAGCGCTTTGATGTGCGCAGTGCTGTGAGGGACGTTCGTTGGTCACCGCTTGAGCCCTTTGATTTCGCCGTCTGTGCTGATGGTGGCATTGTCCAGAAGTGGGATGCTCGTTCTCCCACAGGACCAAAGTTGAGTATCAACGGCCACGAGAAGGCGTGCTACTGTCTCGATTGGCATCCTGACGGCCGCCACGTGATTTCGGGAGGCTTTGATAAATTCGTCCGAGTTTGGGATTTTCAAAGCGACAACCGTCGGCAAAAGCCGGTCCTGCAGTTTCGTGCACCACATGCCATCAGGAACATCAGATGGAGACCCCCAAGTCGGGAAGCAGACTCCGCAGCGAACCAGTGGCAGAGCACTCAGGTTGCGGTGTCCTATTACCACGACGATCCGCGGCTTCACATTTGGGATCTCAGACGACCATTACTGCCGTTTCGAGAAATTGACAGATATGCTACACCTGCTAATGATCTCCTCTGGGCGGATCAAGATTTTCTTTGGACTGTTGGAGACGAGGGAATCTTCACCCAGTGGGACGTGAAACATGCCACTCCTCTGTACAATCAGCTTTCCCCTGGTGCCTCGATGTTTATGCCAGATGGACAGTACTACACATTTAGTGAAGACAGAGGTACTCGCCACGCACCTGGATTAGATGATGCTGCCCTAGGCTTTTTGAGCGTCCCCCCGGACAAATTGAGCAGCGGGGAGGATGCTGCGATCAGTCGCAGTTTTACAGACGATGAGGCTAGCCAAGAACCGACCAGTGGGACTAGAATCCGACGACGTGGTCGAGGTCACGCGTCGTCGAAATCTGCGAGATCGCTGGCTAACAGTCCCCCCTCTCTGGACGACAAGCCACACGTGCTTTCATTGGATCGGACAGTCATTGATCGTCAAGACCTCTTTAGCAACGAACAGGTGGGTGTTGCAGGCTACATTCCTGGCGTGGCCGCAGAGCCAGAGGTTGTAGAATTCCTAGCCTCAACCTGGGCGGCCCCGGCCACTGAAGACGACAGAAAACAATATCCAGGCGCCATTCTCCATCGGTTGGAGGATGCCTTCAATCAGAATGCGAGGGCATGTGACCTGGTGTCCATGCACCGTATGGCACAGTCTTGGAGAATCCTAGCAGCTGTCATAATTCCAGAACTGAAAGACTGGGCAGATGGCAACCGGGCCAAACGAAGGGCGGATGCAGCCAGACGACGGCAAAATCTAGAAAACTTCCGTTCAGGGACGGCAAAGCCTGGGCTTTCTCCGCTAGCTGGTTTGCCAACTCGAAAGGGCGACCACAGGCCACATACTCTCATAAGCAGCCTGTTCAAGTCATCTGAACGAAAATATTTGGGAAGTGACATCGATAGTACTTCGAACATGACCACTCCTCTCGCCAAACCGTTACCAGACACGCCCCCTTCCGAGCGCAAAAGATGGAGTCACTCCAGCAGTGACGAAAGCATCGATGATATCGCACCACTCCCCCCGTCTGTCTTGACCTCGCATTCAACCGCAGCCGCTGCTTCCCGGGCTGTTCTTGACAGCCCCGGCAGAGTCACCAAATCTACCCCCTCGTCGCCCGAAACTGTGAGGCCCAAACAGTCTAACAGGTCGCAGCATACCAGTGAACCCGTGGCCGCCGCCCAGCCCTTGGCTCAAGGCAGTGTACGAGACCCAATTGATGTGGCGGCAACGCGCGCTCTGGCGCAGGAGAATCGGACCCAGGAACAACGGAGAGCAGCTCTGAAGAATTATCGGGTTCAGGCAAGACCTATATTCTCGCTGGAAGATAGAGCACACACCCCGGCATCAGAGGCGCACCCCGACTCGGGAGACAGCTTTCCGATGTTCTCGGCGTCGACAGATAGCTCACACAAGGCCCGGTCTTTGGGACAGTCCGCTGACTCGCGGCGGAGTGGTGCTAGGCCTCCTATTCAACCTGGAGATTCCGAGTTCGATGACGATTCTGAGCACTCTTCTCTAGAAGACACGGGAATCAAACGTCCTCGTTTGAAACATGGGCCAAGTGACCGATCCGAAGGGCAGGAAAGCCGGGCCTCAGACATCGAGACCCCGCTGGATATGAGCTTCGACCAAAATCGATTAGACCGCAATCCTCTCGGATTCCACATGCAGAACGACAAGTCAACATGGCAGCCTAAATCTGGATCTGGATCTGGATCTGGGTATGGATTCGAAACTGAGACTGGACCCGGGCATAAGATGTTATCCGCATCTCATGTCGACACAAATGTGTCTTGCTCACTAGAAGCGCTCCCTTTTGAGGATCATCTGCCAGTTCCAAAACCACAGATCTACACATCCAATCCGATGCGCTTAGAAACTCCAGAGGCCATCAGTTCTCGCGATGTCCAAAGAACGAACGACTTGTTCCACACCATAACTATGGATGAGCTCGACAGTGAGACATACCTTTACCAGGACTTTCGACCCATCGATCTATCACATTATGAACCAAAGCTCCCCTTCGCGTGGTCAGCGCTACCTTTGATCTGCCATAGTATTGCATTCGACATGGAAAACGGAATTGGACATTGTCAATTTGCAGCACACCTCTTGATGCATATCCACCCATACTTTTTTCATCCAGAATTTCGAAAGTCCGCAAGCCGTGACGGGCACGAAGCACAAAGCCTCTCAGACAGGCTTATGACGCCACACCTTGGGCATAGGATTATTGAAGGAATTCTGGAGGGTCACCTGTTATTTTTAAAACAAGTAGGATTGTTCGCATCTGCCGCGCTGATACGAAAGCAGGCCGTGGAGTTGAGTTATCCCAGGCTCTACAGTACGACAAAGGCCAGCAAGCAGGCCAATGGTAGTCTGACTAATGGTGATGCTATGAGCCTGTCAGTAGCCTGCAGCCATTGCCAAATGCCCATGGTGGCCGGGCAGGGAGTCTGTGAGCGGTGTCAGCTGGTCAGGTCTGTATGTCCTGTCTGTCTGTCGCTCAGGCACGAGGCTGTCGGCGACCGAGAGTCTTCGGGAGACGAGACGCGTAGCTGGGGTCGAAGTCAAGACTTTTGGTGCTTTTGTCAAGCATGCGGACACTCGGGGCATGTGTCCTGCATGAGTGAGTGGTTTGCTCAGCCTTTCAGCGAAGGTACATGTCCCAGCCAAGGCTGTAGCTGCGACTGCGGCCCCGGCATGACCAGGGAGCTTCGAATGCAGCAACAAATGAAGCGGGAAGAGGAAGCAAGGCTTATTCGCGGGTCTAGTTCTGGACGAGTATCTACCAAGCGTGATCCTCTTCGAGCATCGGCCAGCCCAGCAGTTGACAAGGCGCGCGCTGCACTCCGGTCCACCATGGAAAGCGAAAGAGCAACACAGAGCACCGATGAGCGGAGTTTCAGCGGCAAGCGTGACCGCAGCCGTGCTGGTGTGTCAGGCTTTAGCAGCTCACGCAAGAGCGTACGATTGGTCACCCCAGGCGAAGAATACGGGCAGTCCCATTCCAAGTCTTGAGGGGATTCACGAGGACATGAGCAATATCATACGGGGGTACGAAGAACGCACTCGCGCCAACTGGCGGTGCAAACGAACTGACGAGCTGAGGCGGATCTCCAAAACAAACTATACCAATTACGCCAACTGCGGTTGTTAGCGCCGAACGCCACTCAGCACACGACTGCCTCTTGTAACGAAACAGGGAATGTCACCGGGTTTGGCGAATGCACCATTCCTGGAGAGGACATTTCCACCAGTTGCAGACTCTAAACAGAATGCCCGTCAGCTGAACAATATTAACCGTGTCTAGCGGGAACGACGCGGAGCTCGTAGAAAGGTGTTTACTGGCATAACTCTTGGATGGTGCTTCGAGTCCGTAGCTGTGCAGAGCTCTTCAAGCCACCGGACTTTGGTGCATCCACCACACCGTATATTACGAATTGTTTACCAATCAGTTGATAATATCTGCGGTGTCGACAGTTGCCCGTCCGTAGTGGAAGGGAAACAGAGAGAGGAGGGGGATCCTCTCGTTTTAACAGTACGGAGCTACGAGAATGAGTTCCCCGCTACCGGCCCAAGTCTTCCCCATGCTCACAATCACTCTGCGACAAATGTCCGGTTGGACCGCATGTCCATGGCCGGAGTGCGAGAACCACTTTGGTCAAGCCGACTTCAATGGATCACACTCACATTGACAGACGATGAGGCCACTGCACTATAACTGGCGAACATCCAACACTGCAACCTCGATCATGGCAGACTACCTTGGAAGTCTTGGTGATCAAGGATAAAAATACCTTGCACTACACCGTAATGACTACGCAACACGAAGGTACCTAACTCGACGGTCAATTGCCTACTGCACATACCCCGTATCAAGTACTCCGTACATACCATCAAATGGTGTACGCCCAATCAGAGGTGTAGGATCAACTTGCAGTGTTAACCTATTTGGGCAGAATAGCCTATACCCTGCGGCTCATTATTCGCCATAGCGGCTGTATTCTATTCCTCTTTTAGAGTATACTATACTAATTATGGCTTGGTCAGTCGGTGTAGCGCTGGCCCTGCGACCAAAAGGTCCAATTATAAATCAGCACTATGTACGGCTGGTGGCCCAGGATAGAAACATCTGCCCTCCGACCCTCACTGGATCAAGACTCGTGCTCACTCTTTTTACGTGGTCCATGCTCGCCTTTGTCTGGTCATGTCTTGGGATGTTTTACACCTCTCACATCAGATTGACGACGAGCGGTTCCTGCATCTTTCCCTCACTTTCGTCCCTAGATCCTTGGTTCCTTGGAACTTTGGGCGCTAAGAGATGGGCTAAGGCTTGACCCAGCCCACGGAGCTAAGCCAAACGACCCCCAGCCTTCGCCAGCCCCGGGGCACACATGAGACCCATGTAAGATACGACATGCTGTACAGCAGAGATCAAGGAAGCTTGAACATGCATGCGGAGGTATTTGGATTCCCTACCACACGTGGGTCATGAGGAGCTACTCCGTATATTCAGGCGACCTGTAATCACACCTCGGGTCCATAAAGCTGGACTTATTCCCCTCTTTGCTTGCATCCTCCTGTCTCTCCTTCCAACAGGACAAGAATCATATCTGCAAAGCATCTTCGGTCGCTTAGTTTGCTCCAGCCTTTCGTTGCTAATACTCGCTCATAACAACCCTTGATTGCATCGTACTCTGTCTTGACGAGTCTATTACCCACGCCTACAACACAGTCACTTCAACATAACAACCCGAAGCGAAAAGCAGTCCAGTCTTTCTTTTACCGAGTCGTAGCATCATCGTCGTCATCACCATCGTCAACCATGCGTTTCTCCGACGTCATCGCTCCCATCAGCCTTCTGGGCATGGCAACTGCTTTCCAACCCGTGGCCAAGCGCGGCGGTGGCGAATGTATCCCCTACGCCACGGCCCAGAAGCTTGTCGACGACTGGGTCACCACCTTGACCACACCCTCTGACGTGGCCAACATGCAGAACGTCCTCGCCCCAAGCTTCTCGGACTACTCGGACTCGATCAACTTCATTGCCGGCATCCCCCTTGGCTCCGTCACGTTTCCGACCCCCGAAGCATACATTGCCGGACAGGGCGCGCAGCCTCCCATCGGCGTGGACGTTCTCAACCTCGACGCCGTGACTTGCGACGGCGTCATTGCCGTGCGATGGGTCGGCACCGTCGGTCTCAACGTCGCCGAGGCAAAGGGTATCTCCATCCTGCACGCCGTGCAGTCGGGGTCGGATTGTAACGCCGTCGGACCTACCGGGTGGCAGCTGGGTCAGCTGTTCACCGAGTTCAACTCGGCTGCGTGGGTTCTGGACATCGGTGGCACTTGCGTGTCTCCTGCTGCTCAGGCTTCGCGCAAGCTGAGGGGGTAGACGATGCTTGTCTCGTGTCAGATGGCATCGATGTGGAAACTGGGATCATGGAAGCACGTTCACGTTTACGTTCACGGTCACGGTCATGGTCATGGTGGTGATGGAGATGGGGACGAAGTACGCAAGCAAAACACACACACACACACACACACACACACACACACACACACGTAATGTATTAGGATGTGAACGAGTTTTCTATTCAATGGGTACGCAGCATATAATGTCGAGAATTACATTCAATTGCCAGGTTAATTTACAAGAATCATTGGGTATCCAAGGTGGTGGTTCTCCGTAGCTAGTGATAATCGATCAGTAAGTATAAGCAATACGGAGGGAGTACGTTATATGGTTCGTGCTAATAGCAGCATGACACCACCCATCGACAACCAGAGATACGCCACTGGAGACATGCCTTAAGGACCTGAATCCTGACGATGATGAATCACCGTCGTTGGAGGGACGCTAAAAGCTTGAGATACTGTTTTTCAACCTGCTGAGTTTGGGACAATACAACGCTTGACTCTGCGGAGACCTTCCTTTGGCTAGGCAATGTTTCTGAGCATTTACGAAACTCCGTTCAGCAGAGGAAACCCAGTATCTTCGCTCGGATGGAAATTATTATCATTTTACGAATTCGATTCACGTCAGAAGTGGCAGATGTAAGATGTAACCCCAAACAAATCAAGGAGACCAAGTAATGAATTGTAACATGATCTGATTTCGCTGTCCTTACACTGCATTATTCAAGATACTTTGTGTATCAGTTATCAAAAGGAAACTCCCCATTCAATGATGCATTCTATACAATTTGCCATGTCGTGTCATTCAATCTCCTGCTCTTGTTCTTGTACCGCGTTGTATGGTGCGGGTGATGTAGTGTATTGCGCAGTGACTGTTGTGTAGCGTAACGCTATACTCTTTCAATTGATTCACGTTGTTGTTTCAATGCTTCGTTCCACAGCCGCAATCCAAACTAGATTCGGCCTCGCGCTTTCTATGCTTGAAATCACCATGGTATTCGTCGAGATGAACGAGTTGTCCGTTCTCGTTCACCGGCAGACCGAGGGGGCCCATCCATTCGCCCCAGTCCTGGTCCTGGTCCTGTCCTTTGGACGAAGAAGTCTTGACGCCCTTGGCTTTCAATTCCTCCGTGACCGCGCCGAGGTCGAGGTCAAGGTACTTGGCTATGAACTCGCCTACTTCATTGTTCTCGTGGTTGCCCACCAGACCAGGAGCGTGGTCCGGGCTGGAAGCGTAGATGTTGACGTCGACGGCGCTGTGGCCGTGCGTGGACCAACCTATCTGTGCGCGGCGGGAGATCATGTCCGCGAACAGGTACGACGGAGGCCAGATGGGTTTGGCGTCAATGATGGAGTCGAGCTCGTCTTGCGTGTGGTCTACGATGCCCAGACCGGATGTTAAGAGTTCGGACAGCTTCTTCGTCTTGTCTTCTCGTGACCAGTCGGGAGAGCTGTCGAGGTATTCACCCCATGCGCTGGACATCCATTCGCCTGAGTGGCTCGCGTTGGCGAGAACCTCGGGGTACCATCTGTACATTGGGTATGTTTGGTGCAGTTGTCGTGCAGCGGCCAGACCACCTGTTTCGTGATCTGATGTCGAGACCAGAACGCCCTCGGTCGTGTCCTTCTCGAGGAATTTGAGGACCGCGGCAAACGCCTCGTCGTGGGCCATGACTTCGTGGACTTGAGCTGCTGGGTCGTTGCCGTGCCCTGCGTGGTCGACGCGGGAACCTTCGATCATGAGGAAGAATCCCTTGTCGCTGTCCTTGGTTGCGGCGGAGAGGGCCTTGAGTGCGACCTCGGACATCTCGGCTTCGCTTGGGTATGTGTCGGACACGTGCACACGGTCAATCTCGTAGGGGATGTCGGTTGATGCGAGAAGCGCGAGGAGAGGCAGCTTGACACCACCTTCGGCCTCGAGATTGTCGAAATCGGCTCTGTTGTCGACGTAATTGAAGCCGTATTTTTCTTGAGCCAGGGATACAACGTCGGTAGAGTCGGCGCGGCACGAGCCTTCAGTGGTGTTCGGGAGAAAGTGGCATCGTCCTCCACCGATCATGATGTCGACGACCCGACCTAGAGGATAGTGTCCGATCATTTGCTCGGCAATCAGGTCTTCATATTCGCGCCTGTTGGCATGTGAGGCGAAACAGGCAGGAGTGGCGTCTGTGATACGTGTTGTGACCACAAGTCCCGTCATGTAACCTGCCTTTTTGGCCGCTTCGAGAACAGAGCCGCAGGGCGTGTGATCTGGCAGAACGGAAATGGCGCCATTGTATGATTTAAAGCCACAGGAGAAGGCTGTCGCACCGGCAGCCGAGTCAGTGATCAGGCTGCTGGTGCTGCGAGTGCGGGAGGAACCAATTAAATGTCTGTCCAGCACTAGGACATCGTCGATAGGCAGACCAGACGTGTGTTGGCGAAAGTTTCGAGTCATAGCCAGCGAGGTAGGACCCATACCATCCGACACCATGAATATCATGTTTCTTTTGCCCGTGGGTTTGCCGTCAGGGCCCCAGCCCCCGGTGCGGTGCCGTTGAATTGATGTTTCATGTTGATAAACCACCGCGAGGATGACGACGGCGACGGTGGCCAGTAGGGCCCAGACGAAGACGCCTATTTCGCGCCAGCGGGCGAATTTGGATGGTGTGTGGTGTGTGGACTGGCCTGTGAGGAGGGCATCTTCTTCATCGATGTTATCGATCGAGGAGTTTGGGGAGCTTGGGCGCGCCAGGAGTGGCTCTTCGGAACGCGTCATTGCGACGCAGGGGTTATCGTGTGGTAAAGGGGATTGAGGTCAGCATCGCCCGGCTGAACTGACAACGGAAGGCGAACGGTGCTGAAACTCGTGGTAGAGATCTTGATGATGGGGGGGTTGATGCGTGTTGCGGTGTCATGAGGACATACGGGGTAACCACGTGATCGCACGTGTTGTCGCCCGCCAGCCTTGTCAAAGGTACATCGACTACTCCGTACTCCGGGTAATATTGTCACCAAGTACACTATCTTGCACACAAGGATCTTATTCGTACAAAAAGCATACTCTATGACACCACTCGTTCCGGGGCCTACAAGGCTGTTGTTTCACATGACTTTCTACGAAAATGAGGCGCATTCCGCCAAGACTAATTCAGGTAGGCAACCGTCGAGGTCGCCGTCATCCGGGGGTCAATGTACACTCCATTAAGATGTACGGGCGAGAGATAGCCATCTCATGGGGATTTTCAAGAAGATTTTTGGGTTTGATAAGCCTGCAGTGTCGGCCGAGGCGCCATTCACTGTGTCACAGCTAAAGGCACATGGATTGATACTCACACCAGGAGAGGATCACATTGACAAGCTCACGTGCCGCCACTGTCACGTCGAAATGTTCAACTGGGCTGATCGCTCAGACTATGCTCAGGAATTGAGCATACTGCCATGGCTACATGATCAGGACTGTCAAAAGCACGCATCGAAGTTGCCTCTTGGTGTCGGACCCTTCAAGATCTATGACCAGCTAAAGCAAGACGGTAGCCAGATTCGACTGTTGCAACTTCATGCGCGGGGACCGTCCCTACAAATCCAATGTAGTTTGAGAACAGTCGATCGATCAGCCAAACCTGTATACCACGCTCTCTCATATTGCTGGGGGACGGTAGATGGAACACGGCCATACTTTATTGTTCTGAACAATCAAACCTGGAGGATCACACCTAACCTATTTCATGCCCTGAAAGCCCTTCAGAATGAGGACGATCCGCGCGATCTTTGGGTGGATGCACTCTGCATCAATCAGTTTGATGATCAGGAGAAGACACAACAGGTCAAGCTCATGGCAGACATATACAAAGACAGCACTGTAACTCAAATTTGGCTCAACGAACCATCCATTAGCGTATCTTCAGTGCCGATGGGAGAATATGTCATGTTAGCTGGTAGTGAGCATGACAGTTCAATCATCGATCGCTACGTCCATCGACATGTTGATTTCGACCAAAATACGACTGGCCAGTCCGAAGTGCTGGAACGTATGGGCGAGAGTTGTGGATGCTGCCGAGATCAACCAGTCTTTGAAACATTGAAGGACGAACATTATCTTGGTGCGATATGTCTACTCTCACATCTTGCTGTGGACAAGCATCTGCACGAGCTGCCGTACCTAAGGGCGAACGAACATACGGTAACACACTGTTCAGAATGGCCGTCCATTCTGCTCGCTATCAACGCTATAGTCTTAAATCCATGGTTTGAACGTGTCTGGGTGATTCAAGAGGCAGTACTCTCTCCGAAAAGCCTCGTCCATTTTGGAAGATTCAAATTCCCTTTCGACATGCTCCTCAGAGCCCAAAGCAACAGCGAAAAGCACAAGAGAAATTGCTGCTCAACCATCTTTTTGAGGATGCCCTTTATGCAGCAGAATATCTTCAAAATGCTCAATGAAAAGGCAGGCTACTTCAAGCCAAACGTGTCGGAGCACTCCATCTCGCTTACAAGGACTGTATGGCACTTCATGAGACATCAATCGAAAGACCCCCGAGACAAGGTATTTGGTGTATTGAGCCTGATGAGCGATGAGTACAGGAAGTGCATTGGAGGCCTGCTTCCCAACTACAAATTGAACCTTTCTCAGTCGTACACTCTCGCGGCTAACTTCATGATCGATGAAGTGTGGGATGGCCGCTCCCTACGCATGCTGACTCTTGTTCGCAAGTCGAACTGCCGCCGCTTGGGACTGCCATCATGGGTACCTGACTGGAGTGACGAAGACCCGCACTGGAGCCCGAGACTATTTTTTTCCAGATCTTACCGTGCATCGGGCGAAACTACCCACAAGCCGAAAGCGCATACGAGGTTTCTGGCACTTGGTAACTCCGGGATAGATCGAGTCAGCAAGATCGGTCCACGAATACAGAACTTCCAGAGCGGCAAGTGCATCCTAGAAACGATCAAGACTTGGTTCCGTGTTGCGTCTGAGCTTCTATCGGCGAGTACCGGCACGTCTGGACAAAGATGTGAGTGCGGCAGCACAGCCTGCAAGGTCCCCTCGCCGAAAGACCGTCAGCGTGCATTCTATCGGACTCTTTTGTGCGATCTAACCCGAACTCGAATTGTCCCAGGATTATCCCACCTGCCTCGAGCTACAGAAGAGGATGTTGATGCTGTGGACGAGCTTCTAAGCTGGGGAGAGAAGCACCCAAATTCTTTCGACCTTGAGCATGTTCCTGATCATCTACGCCTTACACTAAACGAACTGATTTCGTCCTTGTACCTACGGAGATTTTTCGTGACTGAAATGGGACTATTTGGACTTGGCCCGATCGAAATGAGGACTGGAGACGAGGCCCGAATCGTGTTTGGTAGTGATGTTCCTATGATCGTCAGACCTATCAAGAATTTCTTCCTCTGGAGATACGAATTGGGTGGGATCGACGCAGACGTCCAGAAAAGTCAGAACGACGTGAGTGAAATTTCGTGCCAGGACTATTTGTCCTCCTGTGTGCGTGAACGTTTAAAAAGGCGTGCAGCGGTTTTTCAGTCGAGCTCACAGGAGTATGCACCATTTGTGGCGGCAGCTTTCACAGATTGGCATTTGCCTTCCGCCACTGATCCAAATGCCTCCAATATTGTCTTTGATCTAGGCCATCGCAAAGCTCTGCGGCTGATGCACCTCGCTCGCGACTCTGTCGAGGTAGAGGGCCTCGTTGAATACGGCATCCGAGAGTATGGCCAGATATTTGGCAAAGTCAGCCATCACAGTGATCGGAAGCTTAGGGCTCGTGCTCACAAGATGGTACAGAATAATCTAGCAGCTATTGCCGGCAAACAAGAGGCTCCAGGACTGTTTGACGCGGTAGGCGTAGCATGGAACCAGACTCACACCCTCGTGGGCGATTGTTACCTGCATGGTATCATGGATGGTGAGATGATGGTTGGGTTTGAGAATACTGTTCTCGATGGAGATCCCATCCGTGCAGAGGTCACACCGTATGATCGTATTGTGTTGGGCTGATGTCCAAGCCGATGATATGTATGCTCTCACAATGCAAATTAAGACACAATAAATTTTTCATCATGGTTGGTTCGGACTTTATTGTGCAAACTTCAAGTCCCAGGCCAGTTGGTGATGGGGAAGAAGCTGGCAGGACATTCATGTCAAAAAGTCAGCCTGATGCCCTCTTGGCGGCAATTGCGCCATTAAAGGGGCATATACGCAATACCTCGAAATTGGCAGACATCTGGGGGCATAGTTGCTTTGATATGCTTCAATATGTCAGCCTTGCCGCTCTATTGTAGAACTGAACGTCGCTCTGGTTGCTTCGTGATATCAAACACGCAAGTAAAACCGTGTCGCGAAGTGTTTGTCCGGCATTACTTACAGCAATCGCAAGGCTGGCATAAGGGCCGAACCTGCAACTCGTGCCTTGTTTTACCATTCCACACTCCTTTCCCCTTTCAACAAGTGTCAAATGCTATGCAGGTAAGATTGTGAAGCTCCAGCCTCATTGGAATCAACTCCAAATGTTGAAGGAGGGATGGCTCACGGGCGGTCAAGTCAAGAGAGTACTACCAGTCCAATGTTCGGCACACAGAATCTCGTCACAATGACACTTCACCACCGAGAGCGATTACAACATCCGATGATTAGAAACTTATACCCAACCCGATGGCTCATATGATTGTCCCACGTGAAACCGAGCGCCTACCGGGATCTTGTCCATCTGGACCTCATTCGACTACAGCCGAAGCAATCTATGTCATTCATCGCGGTTGCCAATATCACCCCAGAGATCGGATCATATGCCCCGCCTCGTCGTTACCCATACGCCTTGCCTGCTCGAAATTCTCGATATAGAATGAATGGTCCAGCCGGCATCTTCTATTCGACGATACCCAGAAACGCCGCCACATTAAAACCGTACATCAACTCCAACTGAAGCCACAGATGGGCGGACTGAGAATGACTTTTCAGAATAGTTTGGCATATCTGGCTGCCGAGAAGCCTACAGCACCAGCAGTCAGGAAGATGCCCGCCCAAGCCATCAACCCTCTCCTCATACTGGCTTGCATGAAGGATTCCATGGCCTGAGCGTCGTTCAACTTGGGGAAAGGTACATCCTTTGGAACAGGAACGCCCAGGATAGCGCACAGAGGCTCCCAGCCGTCACGGACATCATAGAAGAACAACTTTTCCTTTGGTACGACTTTCTTGAGATGTTCGATATGGCGGTCCCACATGGCTCGTGTTGGTCTTTGTGGTTCACCCTCACGGAAGTATAGTTCTCCGACTCGACCTTCGTCCAAGGCGTCGTGGTAGGCGCGGAACATTCGAAGGGTTGGCAGCGGTGCTAGAATCCATGACAGGACTGTGAGGTTTCCTTTCTCAACGATTGGCGCCAGACTGTTCCACCACTTCTCTGGGTCTCGGACGGTGCAGATGACCTTGGCATCCGGGTACATGGCCATCAACTCTTCGACAAAGGCATTCGACGGGAGGTCAGTACAAGCGACATAACCATCGAGCATTTCCTTGACTCCTTCGTTTAGGGCTTTCCGATCTTCTTCAGACTTGATGGGGGTGTGTTTGATGATTTCGATCCATCGTTTGATATGGGACTCTGGAGAATTGAGCATCTGGGTACCTCCATGGTAGCACGGGCCGTCGAGGAGATATGAGCAAGCGGCACCGAAGGAGGTTGTTCCTGTTCTTGACAGGCCGGCTCCAATGACCCTCAGAGAGCGGTCATGTGCAGGCTGAGATGCTGTCTGTCCCATGATCAATTGCAACGGGAGAAATGGCAAAGAGGTAAGTGGGATGTTGTTCAAGTAAAGGATGGGTTGAAGCAAGCAGATCACTGCGTAGGGCGAGGCTTGATGGCAATTGACATTGACAGGTACATACGATAGCTTCCAACAAGCACGCGAAAGAGAGGGGGGAGCGACCTGCCTTATCTCTTTTTTCCAGATCGCCTCTTGTTCAACCCTATGGAGTTCCAGGAACCGGTCAAGCCAGCCAGGCGCACGCCAGAGATCGAGTTAAGACCAACGGGACATGGGTTTCGAGCAAATGCAACGGGCCAAATGATAACCCATCTCCCAAAGATCCACCTCGGCGAGCTTTGATGGTGCCTCGTAAGAACTTAACTTCAACGAGCATGGTCGCAAGGAATGCTAACTACAGTAGGCTGTTTCTCTGCGGGTGTCCTAGCGATCTTGGCCGTTGATCTCCCTGCTAACCTTTCGACAGAGACTCAAAGCAACGAACGCATAATTTCCGGCTCTGCGACAGACGCGTGAGTCCCCCCAGACTTTCCCAGCCAGGATCTCAATGCTGCCTCGATCACACTGAACCACCCTCGCTTCATTGCATCGACAGGCCGAAGGGTTACACGATATCGTCTGGTATGACATGCGTCGACCTCTGATGGAGTGCTATGCACTGCTGGTGGAACGTGCTCAGCTTCCGTGACACAGAACTAAGCTTTTTAGCCTGTCGGGCGAATGTGAAGATGAAACATGACCTGGGAAAAAGTGGCAGAACCAGCTGCAAAGAGCCGTCAACTTTGACTCCAAATTACGGAGAGGGCTTTCAGCCACTGGCCAGGGACCTGCGCGAGACTGGAAATCTGCAGAAACTGAGGACGGCAAATCACGAATGAGGAGATCGCCCTGCGGGCGCCACTCTTGTCCTGGAAAAGGGGGGTTGTGTTCAACTTGCAATCAGCCTGTACCGCCCCTCCAAGTAAGCGACGACCCGAAGTGCGAACCCATCGAGCTGGCTCTCGACTGTTCAGCATTCAAATTGATGTTCAGTCGGTTTTGGTTGAGCGCTCTCTCGACGATTGGATCACTCTAACCCTCCGAGTCGGTTGTTTGAGAGTGCGGGAAAGCATCTCCCTACGGCATGCGAAGTTCTGCTAGGGACTCCTTCAATCCACCCAGTCTCTACGAATATTGTCTATGGGCTCCTGAAGATCGGCCGTGTTTGTCCGTGCTTGGCACCGTTGCTTCCCCATCAAGCAATCTTGTCATGTCTTTGACAGCTCCTTGTACGGACAACACAGAGCAGGCATGATCCCAAGCTGTGGCCACCGGGTAGACCGTGCAGCATGACATTCTATTGCTTAGCATAGTCTGTTGGTATGGAGGGCATTGCTTCTGGCGACGTCGGGATGTTCTCCGCCACGGCATTCATTACTTGTGCTTGTGCTTCTAGCGAAACTGCCGACCGCCCGGCGCCTATAGCTCTCTGACTATCGCCAAAGCACGTCTAACAAGGCCCTTTGCCACAACCGCCATTCATCCTGGTCAGGAGGGTATGCACTATCCCTGAAGTTTACGATGATATTTCTGAGCGTCGCGCGTTTCTTGCTTGAGTTGGAGCTACGCACAAGCTAAGGCATCGTGTGCTGGGTGTCCACCAATCTGGAGTCGCAGGAGTAGACTTCTAGTTGATTGAGGTTGAACACGGCTCGTCAGTTGGCCGCTGCGCAAACCGCAATTTTGTCACCGAGTCTAACGAACAAGCACCTGCGCCACACGAATAGCTTATCAGTCTCACAAAGTCAACTGGATGTATAGAGCAACTTAAAAATGTACATTGCGCATCGAGTAATAGGGAGGGATGAAAGCTCAACCCTATTCCGTGACCAACTCTCAACTCCAGCCCAAATACAGTACATCGACAATCTGGGGAATCCTTCCTACTCTTGCCGCGGGAAACCTAAACGCCTCCTTGAGGTAGTCTTCAGGAGTTCAATCAACCCTTGCCATCAAAGTTGACGAGACATGCACGGTGCATGGCTATCCTAGTCTCGTGTCCGTCAACCACTACAAGACTGCAGGGCATCCTAAACAGCGTGCTGTTGGTTATCTCGTTGTCATGGCATACGAGCCATCGATCGTTGCTGAGTGGCGCTTCGGCGAAGTACAGCTGAGCCATAGTCGATTCCTCCTCGTCGGTGTCTAAGCAGGTAGGCGGTTCGATCTATGATGCCACGACGAAAAGAGACATTTCCTTGACCAGGATGGATGCACCGGTACACGTACTCCTGGCATCTTCTCTCGGGACATTCCGAATGTGTCAAAGGCGTGGATTTCACAAACTCTTTTGCCAAAGTCTCTAGTGACATGGACGCGCTACGTGAGCATGTTCGCGCGATTACGAGGCACGATCTAGACCGTATCGTTCTAGGAGATTGCTGCCGGGACATCGTGTTCTCGAGTATACCAGTACGGAGTACATGAAGGCAATGCGGAAATCTCTTTTGCATGTTACACTGTAACTTTCATTTACCCTTGTGGCTAAGAGGACCCCCAAAGCTGCCTAGATAGGTGCCCCTATCTGGGCCTGAGGTAACTTGCAATTGTTTTTCGCACACGCAATGCCTCGGCGTCGGATATATCACTGACTGAAAGTGCAGAATTAAATATCGAGATTTGGTTCCGCCTTGTCCATCAGTCGAACTCCTGCGTGGGTTTCTAGATGATTGCGGACTCCTCGACTTTAGTGTGTCCTAAAATCGACTGCAAACCTCAATGCTTCCAACATGGCAAGAAAAGACTAGACGAGCCACAACTTGGTTGGCTCTACACAGGTCCCTGCTTATAATACCTGGTGAAGTCATGTCGTATGCTCGTATTTTCCAGCCGTTGTTCAGTATGTTTCTGGCTTCGACGAGCTATTGTGTCATGCATCACTGAGACCGTCCTGGCAGCTTTTGTGTGTGCAATGGTCTTGGTTGACGAGAATCACTACATTAGTAAGTCTCATGCATTGTTGACTTTTCACTTGGAGACACCTGGAAAGACTCGTCTCCTAACCATAGTGTCACTTGCTGCCAGGAGATTGATCATGTCATGGTTCCATGTTGCACTAACAAAGTGCCTGGCTGCGACAGATCTTGCCTATAAGTCACCTCGACCTCGCCCAGGACCAGGTGACAATGCAAGAGAAAGGGAATGAGATGCCATCAGGCCATTTACTCCAAGACCATTGCCATGGATATGGCTTGGGTAACAGCTGGTCACGATCTTCCCTCCGAACCGTGCCCACCAGGGCCAATATTCTCCTATTGGATCTAGCCACATTAGTGTCTTACCCCTGAAAGCAGCGCCACCGTCGCCAAAGATCCGGGGAATTAACTGGCGAATGGCCGAGCCAGAAGAGTCTAAAGCAGCATGACATCACCCCAGACTAACCATTTCGAGCCTCACATGTTTCACGCGCCGCGTCAGTCGGTGGCCAGGCAAAAGATAATGTTAGTAACAGGCCAAACTGCGCCCTTTTTTCCCTGCTTTTTGCCATTCCATATTCACACCCTCACCTGTTCAATCGTTGTACATTGCCATCTCACTTTTGTAATTCAAGCGTTGCTGCTTCTTTAGACTCCTTCTTTACAGCAGACGTGCCACTCTCGCTACATACACAACCACTTTCGTTGCTACGGGTCGGTCTTTGTTTAGCAAATCTCCCAAGACCCTCCGCGCATTCCTCGAATTCCTCCCATTCGCTTACCTACGAAAGAGACCCTTTCATTGTACGACCACCAGACGCCTTTTGTCCTACATCGTCCTCTCTTCCACCCGATTCTTGACTACCTTTCATTGACGACTGCATAACGACATGGCCGGCCGCTTCTGGCTCTTAGCCGCCTCTTTGGCACCTGCGGCATATGCTGCAGTTTCCTGCGGTGGCGGAAAGCAATGCCCTCAAGATACTCCTTGTTGTTCACGTATGTTTGCCAGGAATGCCGTTCAGTCGATACTAATACCGAGGCAGAGTACGGTCAATGCGGTGTTGGCGCCTACTGTCTAGGTGGCTGCGATCCTGTCAACTCTTTCTCCCTGGAAGCCTGTGTGCCTGCACCTGTCTGTCAATCTCAGACATACAACTTCGACAACCTCGACGGTATTGTTTCAAACACCAAATACCTCGGAGATGCGAGCAAGGCCGACTGGGTGTCATCTGGACAGCCGCTCGAGTACGATGGCTCCGTCCTGCTTACAATGGCCGAAGGAACGGTCGGAACGCTACTGGCGAGCACACACTATGTCTGGTATGGCAAAGTCTCGGCTAAATTAAGCACGGCTGCCGGTGCTGGTGTTGTGACTGCGTTCATTCTCTTGGGTGACTCTAAAGACGAAATCGATTTCGAATTTATTGGTGTGGAACTCGAGAGTGCTCAAACCAACTTTTACTCCCAGGGCGTCACTGACTGTAAGTTTGTCGAACTGGGCAAGGAAGGCCGGTACTGACATGGATAGATCATAATGGTGGCAACACTACTGGCTTGAGCGACGTACACGCAAACATGCACGACTACGAAATTGATTGGCAACCCGATACCATCACATGGTCCATCGACGGCAAGGTTGTTCGTACCCTCGACCGTGAAGATACATGGAACGCTACCGCCAACCGATATTCTTACCCTCAAACTCCGTCCAGAGTGCAGCTGTCTCTCTGGCCGGGTGGTCTGCCCACTAACGGTGAGGGTACGATCGAATGGGCTGGTGGTCTTGTTCAGTGGGACTCGCCGTACATGCAGAACGGTTACTACTACGCCACCTTTGATCAAGTGTCGATTCAATGCTACGATCCTCCTAGCGGTGCCAATACGAGCGGCACCAAGTCATACGTCTTCAACAATGATGCCATGACCAATAATACTGTTGAAATTACCAACGACAATACGATCCTCAAGTCATTTTTGGCGACTGGTCTGAACATGTCGGCTGGCGATTCCAGTGCCTCTGCTAGCGCCAGTGGTTCTGCGAAGACGAGCGATGTTGAGACGGTGCCTGGTTTGAGCGGTGGTGGTACTGGCAACAATGGCCAGCGTGGTGACAACAACTCTGACAGCAGCAGCGCTTCGAGCGGCAATTCGGGTTCTGGAAGTGCTTCAGCAACCGGTAGTGCGTCAACAGGATTTGTCCAAGGTAGCGGAAGTAACTCGGACAGCAATGGTGCCAGCCAGATCGGCGGCAATGGCGAGGCTGTCCTGAGAGGAAGTCTATTCGCTGTTGTCGTTGCTCTGGTTGGACTTTGCGTGCTATAATTGAGATCATACGGTGTCCATGAAGCGGCGGCGTCGTGAACTGACTGACATTCCTTTTCTGCTTTTGGGAGGTTTTGCATGGCGAGGATATATTGGGATCATAATTTTTACATGCTCGTGCTAGATGAAGAATCAAATTATGCTGGCAACTTGAAATGTATACTCCGTGAAGGTACCTTTAGGTATGCAATGCTCCGTATATGTAAATGAGATGTGCTTGTATGGATAGACGGAAGCACTGGGTATCAATGATGTTGTGTCTCGTTGGTTCATCCTCGGCACAATTATGAAGTCATTCCCTGCCGCGTGTCATGGACATTTTTTCGTCCCTTTCGTACTCCTATGAACACTTCCAACAACTTTAGTCTCGTGGAGTCTCTGATCGAGCACAATCGCCCTTGTTGTTTCATTTGTGAGTTAATGGCAACTCTCTTCTGAGCGACATTCAGCTTCAGAGAATCAGCGTCGCGACACCCAAGCTCGGGACCGTCGACTGGCTGCGTCGAAGCACAAACTGGTCCAACTACTCTCTGTCTCAACTGCAATCTACACCGGTACCTACCACCTAATCGTATCGACCACATCATTGAAATCATGAGAGCTCCATCTCTAGACCTTCTTCGAGCCTTGCGCCTCGCTGCATCATCACCTTCGTCCTCATCGTTACGCATCTCCCCCACGTCCACAAATGTCTGCACGTCACTATCTAGACCATCTGTTCTACCTTCCTCCAACCCACGTCCTTTCTCGACGTCTATAATTCGTTATACACCGCAATCGCAAGCTACGTCTTCATCTACAAGACGCCGCCCTCAGGATGCGAACTCAAGCCCAACCACAGGCACTGGCGCAGGCGGAGATGCACCTACAAGGGCAAGCCCAAGTTCGGGTAGAAGCACGGGTCTAAACCGCATCAACCCTCGGGCTCCCAAATCTCACGACCGCGGCCCCGCGTCGACCGAAGACACCCAAACCGACTTCTCTGCGATGGACATCCTTACGACTTCTGGTGTGGCCGTCCCCGCCACCGCCATTGATGCATGCACCCACGACGGCTTCCATTTGAACAACGGCACACAAACACACAGCGGGATGGGCGTGATGCTCCTCGATGGTGAGACGTTTGTTTGGACTCCTTGGGATACGAGTGCAAGTACGGCAGGAGGATTTTCAACTTTCTTGTCCAAACGAGGCACTATAACGTTCCCACCGTCGTCCCTGGGCATATTGGGTCTTTTGTACCCGAAACCAGACTTACTCATCCTCGGCACGGGCGAAAAATTATGGATGCTGAGCAAGGAGACGCGAAAATACATCTTCGAGGACTTGGGGATCAAGGTGGACGTCATGGACACGCCGAACGCGGCCGCTGCTTACAATTTGCTCTCGACCGAGAGGGGGGTGGATCAGGTGGCGGCGTTGATGATACCCATAGGATTCAGGGGAGTGTAATTCTGACAAGTATCTACTCAACATCGCCGCCTTGTGGTTGTATTGGTCCGAGGTGTGCTTCGAGCTTGAGTTATTCGAAGCTCTAGCGACACTGCTATCAGACTCACCTCAACTTTGGCAACGCTTCTCTGTGCAGAATCTCTCAGCTGCTATCGTCCAGCGACACCTCTGAACCATAAATTGATTTCTTGCCTTCCCAGGAGTCTTGCCACCCACGGAGGAACTCTTTCGTTTCAACTTTCTTTGCCGATACAACCTCTGTCCTCTGCTTCGGCTGCTGTGAGAATGCAAGCTTCTCTGTAACGCCATGGACACCGCTGAGATATATGTCGAGCATCCCTTCCGCAGTACGCCCTTCGCGTCTACCTTCCTGTCAGCCGAATAGCCTCGTCGACAAGGCCTTCGAATATAAGAACTTGCACGAACTTACTTGCCACTGTCCTCGGTAACGGCAGCTGAGATGTCTGACCTGGCAGACATGGCGGACACTTCTGGTTACGGAGGCAGACGCACTTTTGCTGAATTCTAAGCCGTGTTATTTTCTCGAGAATAAGAGTCGTATAGACGTTAAATGTCACCAAGGGCCCAAGCTGGGGTTTGATGTGATACTTAAGCCAACCCATGGCCGACTTCTCATGTCTGCGACCTTGATAATAACGAAAGCACCACTTCAAGACCACAGTCGCGACTGTACACAGACTCGGTCAGAATGAAATTACCACATTGGAGTATCGAGTCTCTTGAGGTCGCCTGGTGCTCCTACACACAACATTGGAAAGGAAGCATTGGCACTATGGTGCTTTTGCATATGATTGGTGAAGCTCAGATGCAGGGGATGAGACGCAGCTTGCACCAATAAGAGCATATAGCACAGCTGTGCCTTTTGACTGGTGTGGTTTCCATGTCTTCAGCCTGATCGAACATTCTTCGCATTGCCTACCGTGCCTACGTTCAAACAGAATCTACCGTACCGTGCGGTCGCCGTGAATGCAATGATACAGCATTAATCAATCATAGCGACTCCAATCATGAAGCTTGCGCGTCATTGAACGAGCAGCTACTGTCCTCTCATGCACCACCGTATATGTTCCCTCGTTCTTCCACAAGAAGGCTACTGGGACGATGCGATTATTGGAATTTGACGGGCAAGGCGAGCTCAATCGGGTCCGATCTTTCCATGAAGACAATATTCCGCCCTACGCGATACTCTCACATACTTGGGGTGCAGAGGAGGTTACTCTCTACCATCTCCAAGACGAATCTTACAAGCATAAGGCCGGCTATTCAAAGATTCGCTTCTGCGGCGAGCAAGCACAAAAGGACAATTTGTTATACTTCTGGGTGGACACATGCTGCATAATTAGGACGTCGTCTACCGAACTCACCCAGGCAATCAACTCTATGTTCCGTTGGTATCGTAACGCCGTCAAATGCTACGTCTACCTATCAGATGTATCGGTGCGTGATGAAGATGATAACCATACGAACCTGACATGGGAAATGGCGTTTCGAAAAAGCAGATGGTTTACACGCGGTTGGACGCTCCAAGAACTTCTTGCCCCGGCTTCAGTAGAGTTCTTCTCGCGAGAAGGAACACTACTGGGTAATAAGAAGACGCTCGAAGGGTTGATTCACGAGATCACCACCATTCCGATCACTGCTCTCCGTGGCGAACCTTTGGCTGAGTTCGACGTGGATGAGCGACTGCGATGGGCAAGCAAACGTAAAACCACAAGGAAGGAAGACGAGGCATACTGTCTAATTGGAATCTTTGATGTCAGCATGCCCCTGTTATATGGCGAAGGGGAAAATGCATTCCACCGTCTTCGAGATGAAATCTTACGAGTCCGAAGTCCGGAGCAGCTTCGAGTTCAAAGTGCGCAATGCATTCCTGCAGACACGCCCAGAAAGGATTCTCAGAATGATCGACCTCTCACTGATTCTGGGTACGATTCTATACCCAATTTGCACTATTCCATGGATGGAAGGGTTCCACTCCACGAGTCACCAGATGCCAACGACTCAGGCTCCTCAGACACAGTGGGCGACACAGTTGCTCAAGATAGCGAGACTCAGTACTCAGCAGCGACTTCTGTGGCGCCTGATGAGGTTCAACATTATGTTGTTGAGCTATGCAACGAAATTCTTCACAGCCTTGGACGACGTTTCGATGCCCTACAGTGGAGCTCTCTTTCCAGGGTGCTTCCGGAGCTCATCAAGGCCTTCGCCATAATGATTGGCTACGAATCTTCCAACCCAGTGAACCAAGAAATCATGTATTTCATTCACAGCCAAAATAAGTGAGTCGTCTGCTACAAAGGATTGAGCGAAGCCATATTAACGACATGATCAGGAACATTGCTACAGAACTTTATACATTCCAATTGGAAGACATCGGGTCAGACAGTAGCCGAGAGACCACAGATGTAATGTCCCTGAATGATAAGATGAGGCTGTGGGAGAACAAAGCTGGAACAGATCATTCGAACCCGGAAAACGATGATGAACTCTTCACAGGAGTTGAAGATGTGGAAGACGCACTCACTGAATTAACAGACTTGCCTCGCTACAACAACATCATCTTGGACAGTGCAGCCTACAAATGGTTTCTTGCGAGCCTCCAGAAGAGATTGGCCCTTCAGTGGAGTGGGACGCAGCCCTGTGTCATGATCGACGACATTCGCCGAAAGATTCTGGATCAGCTTCCCACAGGACGAATTAGCAAACGGCGTGTTCCTCGTGCTTACAGAGTAGAATTCGACCTTGAGTGGACAAGCGAAATGGAGCAAAACCTTCTACGCAGAACCTCTACGACACCTAATGGCTCAGAAGAATTCTTTCCGGATCTCATCACCATCACAGGTGCCCCAGAAGAGGCCCAAGTACTTACAATCAAGCAATACTTGGACCAGACCTGGCCTGTAGGAGGGCTTCAGCTCCTGGAAGTCATAAAGGACACCATTTCCAGCCATGATTGTCATGTTTCAGGTAAGAGTGTCCAGTAGCAGGGGTAGGAACTTACTTATAATCATTTAATATTAGTGACTTTCCCAGACAACACCCAGTTGGATGCCACAATTGATCGCTTTTGCCTAATTATCACCGCGACTGGACCTCCGGTCTTTATTGCTGAATGTGGCGAGCAGCTTTCTTGGCTAGGAGCTGCTGTTCAGCACGATAGTCAACGAGCTTTCAATATATGTACGGCCTCGGTAGTAAAGCGCTCAGTTGAAGATCTTAATCGATCTTCGACAAGAACTAAACACCTGCATCGTTACAAGTTATGGCACGACCTCTCATCTACGTGGGAACTGGAACGCTCAGTGTCAAAGGCGGGGGAATACTGCCAAGGTTTAGTTGGAAAAAGTGTTCTCATTTTGGGATTCCCAATTACCCGTCGGCCAGAAGGCTATTCGGGGCTGGAAGTCTCTTTTGAGACCCTCTTGAAGCTTTTGGAGGCCAAGGAAGCTTCTCTCAAAAATGGTATGGTCGTGGTGAAAGGTCGAAAGGCTACTCTGTGGTTGGCGAAACATACCGATGCCGTATATCTTTGGCATCATTTCTACGAATTGACCGAAAATGGCACTGCATGCATGGACGGATGTACCGGGCGATATCATGATGGTATTGATCTTCGAAGCCTCGAGATCGGCAGACACATTCTAGGCAAATGCATGGAATTTCCGACTGCTGGAACAACGACTAAGGAAACTGGCTTTCGACGTTATGAGGATCCACTGATGTGCAGAGAAATGGGCTTTGATGGTCTCCACAGAACACCGAGTATTTCTAGGAACGAGAATACCAAGCCTTCAACTCAGCTCACAACCACTTTCGCTGCAACAGGAGCAAATCCGTCTTATGATCTGAGGCCATTTCAAGATGACGAAAGCCATTCCTTGAGTATAGAGCCAGCTAACGATAAGACTGTTTCACGATCGTTCAGTATCGGGGCTGTCGTTGACTCAAATCCAGGACGTGAGGGACCGAGACTTGGCAAGATTCAGCTCGAGAGGCTGGCGACATCAAGTGTTTCGTGTTTGTCAGCAGTGGACAGAGAACTCGATACCACAGCCGGCTCACCAGACGATTCGTTGGATTCGGACGTGCTCTCACTTTCCGATTCTTCCGAAGATTCTGGGCCCCTGGAATTTGATGGACGGGCACATGAGTTTCTCAATATAGTACTAAATCGGCTTCTCTCAGGATTTCACAGGAACATCCGAGATTGCTCTGGCCGAGGCCAAAAACAGGGAGCATCCGCAGGCTCTCCTAGTGCGGCTGGATCATCCGAATCTCGGAGCAATCCAGGACTCCCCCAAAAAAGAACCGGACGACGACAAGGCGATGGTAATGGTCATGATGATACTGGAAAAGATGACCCTTCAATGCCACCTCCAAAGAAAGCGAAGGTAAGTCATGAGCAAATGTTGAACAGGTCGCTGGCCTGCCCTTACTTGAAATTGGACCCTGTCAAACATCGTCAATGCTGCGTGAACAAACATAGCAGAATTCGAGACGTGAAGCAACATCTTCATCGACGGCATACCCCTCTACGCTATTGCCAGCGCTGCTTCGATACAAGTTTTGCGGATGAGGAAAGTCTTAAAAGCCATGTGGACACTGGTACATGTCCGTCCGAGGATCCTACCATTCTGGATGGCATCTCGTATGAAAAACGTTGGCAACTGTCTCGAAAGTCAAAAGCGGGCCTCAACGAACAGGAACAGTGGTTTGCAATTTGGGAATTGCTCTTCCCTGGACGTTGCCGACCAAATTCTCCGTACCTGAACACTGATCTATCCCTGGAGATGCGCGAATTTCGGGAATATTGCCTCCATCATGGCCCAGCGCTCCTGAGGGAACAAATTCAATCCGAGCTATCCTGCCTGCCACCAATACTCAACACAGACCAACAGCAAGCCGCCCTAGATAGGCTAATCGGCCAGGGAATGATTACTTTGTTTGAGAGATGGCATTGGCGTGTCTCTCCACCTGCTTTGCGATTACTTGGGAGCGATCCGCAGTCGATACCGCACAACACTTCTACGGGCTCGATCGCCGATAGTGGGGTGGTTTTGGAAAGCCAACCATCACCTCAAGAAGCTGCAGCCCAACGATTTGAGTCGTCTCAGCCATTCAGCAATCTGGACTTTGAATCTCAAGCCCCATCGGAGGCCATCGACCTGGTACATCCTGGGCGCTTGGGGTTACCAGAGGACCTTTCAAAATTAGGTCGTGGACATGGAGAAAATCTCATTGGTAATGCTGATGATATTGGGGCGACGAATCGGGAGAGCTTGGAAGATCCGTTCGAAACATTTGTTGTCGATTACGATGTTGAATTCACAAATGACAACGAAGAGGTCATGACCCAAACGGTTGGCGTATTTGACAGTGAAGACATCTTTTTGGGCACGTATACACACCCTAATACACCGATCAGGCGCCGCACACCCATTAGTCTTTGAATATGATACTAGACTTTGGCTCGTGATGCAGTCCCCGAAACATGATCCTTCTATACAACTCTCATGGCGGCTTCACATGTCATATCGCGGTTTCTTTGGTATCCTGATAGGTGACATCTATTTGCAAGCTAGTAGTCACATATCTTCTCATAAATGACATATCTCCTCAAGGTCCGAAACAAACCTATTATAGGTAAGTCCCATGGAGTGAAGGTACTACCGGGTTACTCGGATGCATGCAACGTGGGCGGACATGGAGGAGGATTGTTCGGGGGTTCATATTCCACTTGATATCTATCCCTGTATGTTCGTACGTGTTTATCTTGCGACGGATCCTCCCATACATACAAATCATATAGCAGTACAAGGCGAGCGTCGGCGCCAATGTACTCAGGTACATACAATTGCCTCACATACATGCCATGGGCACACAGGTACTTGTACAAACACACAAGACACAAGGGTTGGTCAAACATGCTGTATGAAATCCGGGTAACAATGAACGATGACAAGATACTCCCCTCCGTAGATGCCGTGCAATCGAAAACGCTTACTGTGATTCTCACACGTTCGAACATTCCTTTTTATTCCTTTTTTCTCTTTCCCGGATTCGTTTACATCATATTTGCGCCCTTTTGATTACCGCAAGTCCAGGACTCCGGAGGTATATATTTGCAGAGGGACAGATCCGCCCCCAAGATGGACCTAAAATAGAAAGAAGAAAGAAAGTAGTATGCTCCTACAATGTCCACCCATCCATGGTATTACTCTCTCGTCGAGCAAAGGACTTTGAAAAGGTTCAAGCAAAAACATCCTCCCTATCAGCCCAGATATCCTCCAACTCATTGAAACTACTAAAGTGAATAGGCCGATGCCTATCATCGTAAAACCGTCTCGGCGTATCGATCTTGACGTACACCGGTCTCTTTTCCACCGACGAGAACCCGGCGCCCATAAAACTATAATTCCACACCTCGGTCTCCGGAACAAGGAAGTACCCTCTAACCTTGTCCGATAGGAGAAGTTGCGTCTTGACTCCGAACGAGGTCGAGAACCCGGCGGGATTGTCGGACTGGGTGTCCTTGTTGCTGGCGCCCCACGTGTACCCTGCTGGCGTGAGGGACCAGGCGGACAATGATACCGAGCCAGGAGTGAAACTGACTGTTAGAGTGATGGTCTTCTTGTCCCACGAGGGGTGTTGGGCCATCAGACGAGCATGTTGTGTCACGTCCGCGGGTGTCATGTAGCTGGTTTCATTGCCCGAGGTCGTATGGATGATGCCCAACGGCTCCATGTTCTTCAAGTACTCATGCTGAGGCAGTTGATGAGGCAATTGGACTTCGCGAGTACTCCCGACCTGGGGTACCATGACGATCGTCCGGATTTCCTTGACCTGATCATTGTCTGGTGGTGATGAACCGTACAGATATCCAGCTACCTGGACACGCAAATCCGCAATAGCAATGAATTTCTTCAACGTGTTCTTTGGCATAATGTATGTGTAAGCATCCTCGGCTTCGTGAATGTCGTCGCTTGAGATGTAGATGTTGTTCGAGCGGCTGCGGAGATTGGTCGTGGCAATTGCTCGAGTACGCCATTCAGTCTTTGACGCGAAAGACTGTTGTTCATACTGAGATGTTGTCGTTACGATGATCTCCTCGCCACGAACGTTCTGGGTCTTGGTAGTCACAGCCGTCAGTTGTTGCTGATCTTCTTGTTGCTTCTCAATCTCGGCGGCTTGTTGTCGTTGCATGGACGGCGCTGCGATTTCTTGACCAAGAATGATGTCCCTGATTTCGCTGTTCGTCAAACTCTGAACGTTGACATTGTTCTTCTTTCCGTAATCATTCAAGATCATATCTCGAAGCTGCACTTCAACCTTGACCCAATCCTCGTCCGACAACGAAGGCCAAATGTGATGAGCCTGTGTGATGACGGTTTTGTCGGGTCTCAAGAGCAATTTGGTCTTGTCTGTATTGACATGCAATGCTCGCAGAAGCAATACCAATCTTGAGAATGCCGTATACGACGATATGGTCTTCAGCCACTCATCGTACAAGTTGAAGAGTACCATCTGTGGTTCTTTAGCTTGCAGGATCATGTCGGCTAGCTTTTCGACTTTCATCGCCGCTTGGAAGGGAAGTTGTAGCTCTGACGCTCTGATCGAAATATTAGGGAAGTCGAGCAAGTGCACCTCGAGAGGATCGAGCAGACCCTTGCGGGTAACAATAAGTTGCTTTGGTTGCTCTTCAACAGGCAGGGATCTAATGAGGGCCGCGACTTCTTCAGCTGTCTTCCATTTGGCCAATTGACCAAGACGTTTCTGACCAGCCCATACACTGGTGTGAATGATCTTCAGGAAAAGTTGACCGGTTCTAGGATTAAAGATGAAGATTGCACTGTCCAACTAGTTAGCAGATACAAAGACAAGTGGATGTATAACGACTTACCCGTTGATAGGCTTTGTTGTCAAGTTACCCTCGAATGTCTTGTGAATCGTGACACGATAGACATTTGTATCATCAATGAACAATTGGGTCTGATTGCTGAACAATTCGGAGTAATTCTGAGAATTCAAGAACTCTTGCGTGCTTTCCGAAGCATACAGTTGTAGACCCTTTCTAATACGTTCACGCAGGACATAGAGGGCGGGATTTGCCTTCATGATCTTCGCCATCGCTTGCTGAACAAGAGCCTTCAGACCTGGGAAATACTGGCCGTAAGCCGAGTACAGGTTGTAAGCCAGATCGATGCCGATCATCAAACCAGTCGCCGAAGGATAAATACTCATGCTGTCCGTGGTGTAATCGAGATACTTCGCACGGACATAACGTTCGATATCGTGGGAGTCATAGTCTCCGTACCTCAATTGGACATCAAGCCACATTTTGTTTGTAGTCGTGGCCTCGATCTGATCCTTGGTATCAAAGAGAAGCGATGGTCGAGTGACATTCCACTTGTGACTGGCAAATAGAAGAATGTCGGCACAAGAACTGTTCATCTTGTACGACTTTCGAGGGTGGATGGTCTCCTTCTGCACAGTCTCGATACCAAGCTGCTCCAGTTCCTGGTCAAATACCTGACACAAATCCATGACAACAGACTCGTGGATCTTCTGCCACAAATGTGCTCGGAAAATTTGGATCAACGAAATCTTCAGTGTGGGGATCTTTCCGTGAAGGAAGATGCCTGTCAGATCGAGTTGGACTTGGAATCCGACGTATACGTTGGCTCTGTTGATGGTCGGTGACCACCACAAAGTGAATCGTCGATTGGGGATTTGATTAAGACCGGATCGTTGGGCGTTGGTGAGCTTTTTGTACTTCATCGATTCCCTATAGTGAAGTCAGTCAGTATAAGATCGCCAGCGAACAAGCTAGATGTCAAGCAATAAACGCCAGGGGTAATCGAGTCGCTAACTTAATTTACCATTCAACGACCTTCCCGCCCTCAACGACCTAGGGTGTGGCTTTGACAGGGGTGTGCAACTCCATGCCAAGTTATGCCAGATACGATCGTTGGCTTGGGGGAGGCCGTTGAGCGGTAAGAAACATTAAACATCGTGTGCTGGGGTGAAAAAGGAGCGCGCTTTTTTTTAACCTACTCGAAACCACTTGCGCGTTCCCAGAATAGACCCTCCCAGGACGGGAATGCGGTGGCCTTGAACAAGGTATGTTCGAGGATAGTTTCCACACCACCAAGAGCTTGGATGACATCGGTTCTGTACGAGTTGAGATTCCAAAGTTTACCGTCATGTCGCTGACTAGTCCACCAGAAGGGGTTGCTCTTCATCATCTGGTACTGCTTGAACTCAGTCCGGGCTCGGAAACCTTTGTCGAAGGATAATGTGCTTCTGTCCTTCTGAAAGAGGGTGTTGATTCTCGGTAGACCTCTGTCGAAAGAATCCTCCAAATCCTCAAGTGTTAGTCTTCGGTTTTGTTGTTGAGCCTCTAGTCTCTTCTGGGAGTATTCAGTCCACACGCGCTGTGAGTCGATGAATTCACTCTGCCAAGGTGCGACGTAACGGAAGATGTTGGGAATCAGTGTCTCCTCGTCGTGAGACATGCCAGCGCGATAGTGTGTAACGCCAGTATCAGTCTGTTTGAACCATCGCTTGTCACTGGTAGGGATGAGGATGTGAGAACCAGAGATCATGCCAAGACCACCAAGTTCCTTGGGCGTATAGAAGACTGCCGGTGGGAATCGAGAAGGCATTTTGGAGTTCAGGCCAATCTTGACACGAGTTTGGATCTTTGTCTCACATTTGACGATCGTGTCCAACAGGTTCACCGTCGATACAGCAGCCTCTCTGTAGTACGTGAAGAGTGCGATCAAGGTCGTGTTCCACTTGTTCGCAATCTTTGTGAAAGTGGTACTTCCCGAAGACATCAGGATCTGCCTAATACGGTTGTTGAATGTCTGAATGTCTTCCTCTGTGACTTGCAAGAACGCATATGCAGTACGTTCTTTGGTCTCGTTGTTGGCAAGAGCCCAGACGCTGTCCTTGATCGGGAATTCGTCGTTCGGATTTCGAATCTTGGGCAAGATTCTGACTTCAAATCCACACATAGAGAACAAAAGATTCGGATTGTCGCGCGAGTAGACGCTTGAGAAGGTGTCGTCCCACTCGATTGTAGTGATAGAACGAGGCAGTCTGTTCTTAAGATCCCAAAATACTGCCCGACCGAGGTTGACATCGTGCCTCATCAGTCTCATTCGAGAATCACGAGGCCAGCATTTCTTGTTCCTATATCCAATGACGTTCTCGAAGTTGGGGTCTGGCTGCTCGGTCAAAAATCGTTGGATGAGGTCTTTCGAGTCTTCAGCACTAAATCTGAGGAAGACCCAGATCTTATCAATGTAACGAGTGTACAGTCGGATGGGATGCCTGGTCTCTGTTTCTCGATCCCGGAACTGTAAGAAGTCGTTTGGTGCATTGGGCGGCCCTGCAAGTTCACTGGCTCGTTGTAGACCAAGAAGAAGCAAGTCAATAACCAAACCGTAGTACTGAAAGACAAAGCCCGAGAATTGTAGACCTCTGATCAGACCATAGCTGTTGGTATGATTCATGTCCTTGTAATTCAGCTGGACATTGTTCTTGGACGTGATGTAATCAGCCAAGTTGTGATCCATGATCAACCTCAGAAGACGGTTGAGCAAAGTAAGATCAATCTTCTCGTAGACCTTGGATAATTGAGTCTCAATCATTACGTTGCACTCGCCATCGGCGGTCTCCCAAACGTTGGTCAGGTTGTTGATACCTTGAGCCCACTTGTAAACCAACAAAGGGGGAACCTCAGAATCTGATGGCTTAACCCATGATGGGAACAGCTTGCGTTCAGAGGCCTGATACCAGAGATATTGATCGAGATACGCATCGGTGATCTTCTCGATTGGCTCAACATCATAGACAGGATTGATGGAGCTGTAGTTGTCGTTCATATCAATACCTACTTCTTTGAAAGCTCGCTGTGTGAGCAAGAAACGCTTGATTCTAGCAAGAGTCGTTCCAGGAGAGTCGTACGCCTGCTCAATGAGCGCAAGCTCCTCACGTTGACTTTGGTTCAACCTGCCTTTGACCGAGTATGCTTCTCTCAGTCTTTCCAGAGCAAGAATGAGAATCTTTGTGTCATGCTTGTAGGAAACACTAGGAAACGGAATAGGCATGAACTTTCGTGATTCAAGCCAGTGAACAGTAGTGGTATAGATGGCCACTGCCTCTTCGGACGATACGTAAGGACCATCCTTAAGGTAGTTGTGCTGTCTTTCCTGTTCAGCTTTGAGCCACAATCTAGTGAGACGGCCAAGATTCTTCTTTGCAACAGTCTTGTCGACAGTAGCGCCTCTTCGAATTCGTTCTCGGTTGTAATGCGCCACGGAAATCCACCAATCGGCCTTGCTCTTGACGTATCGCAAGATGATGTTCTCGATTGGTGCAGGCAGGCCAGGCACCTTCCAAGGGATGTTACTTTTCCAGCAACGCCATGCTTCCGAGAGATGTTGAAGCACAGTATTGACCTTGTTCTGTCTGATACCTTCGGGCATCATATCCATCAAATCAGCCATGACTGAAGCACGCAACTCAAGATCGAAATGTGACTCAACACGCTGCTTCGTAACCGTCTTAGCAACGCCCTTGCTGTGTCGGCCTTCGAACTGTCTGGACAACAAATTACCAAGCCATCTTTCCAGAAGTGGAATGATACCTCTCATAAAAAACAGCCAGACGCGCCACGAAGGTGCCCAGAAACCACATCCGGGACCTTTACCAACAGGCCCAGAGTTGAAGCGATAGTAAATCAGGTGCTTCAGATCTTTGCATGATCGGATTTGGTGCATAAGCTTGTACTTGTATCGGTACATTCCCGTCAGCTGTCCAACATGATTAAAGGCATACAAGATACCATCGGCAAGTTGGAAAGCATCAATATTGCCCAGTCTGTACTGAACTTGAGCGTCCACAATGAGCTTGGTCAATCTGAGGATTTCACGCATCAAGTGGAAAGCGTTGCCGAATCGTGACTTCTTTCGTTCCTTTGTCGTCAGCGTCTTGACAGGCTTAAGATTGAAGTTGTAGTCGAGATGGAGATATGTTAGGTTCTTGCGGTGAATGAGCAAATTGAGCATGTTGAAACCTTGTCGGCACACTTGTAGACCAGCTTCAACCCAGTCGATAGTGGTCTGCTGGAAGAATTTGGTCTGCTTCAACGTCTTCAGAAGATCCTGCTTGTTCTGAGCCTTTGGCTTCTTCTTGTGTAACTCGTTCAGAACATATGACTTCAAGAGTTTCTGATACGAGACTCTGACTTTGACCGGCTGGCCTGGAGGGCAGTGCTCGAGGTACCACTGCTTGACGAGCGGTACATCCTGAGCACGAACCATTTTTCCGGATCTGCGGTCGAATGGGAAGGGAGCCCACCACAAAGCAATGGCAGATGATGTTTCATTGTTGTACAGCTCCTCATCGGCAAGGAAAGGCTCAACGTTTCCGGGAAGCTCAAATTCGTCATCCTCGTTATTCCCTGCACCAAAAATCTCGTCCTCGTGGCTGACTGTTATGTTCTTTGGTGCTACTGATCGCGACGAGATAGGATTGATGACAGGGTCGAAGTAAAATGCTGGCAGGTTCGGATCTTCAGATCGAACATAGACGACCTGAGGGTGAGAGTACCAGGAGATCTCAACGCTGCGCGGCAGAGAGTTGTAAAGGTATGGGAACGCCACTCTGTACTCCGTTCGGATAGGTGCTCTGAAAATGATGCGGTCGATGGCGTTGAACTCGCCAAAGTCTTCATCATTTGGATCAATATCCTTGTAGAGAGGCTCAAATCGTGGTCCCCCAGGAATCGCCACATTCAAAGCCTTTGCGGTGAAGAAGCTTTCCCGGTCGAACATGTGGAAATAGTTCTTGTCGACGACATCACTGAGCAGTTGATGAGATAACCGATACAGCGTAGCCATCTGCGGTAATGACAAGTTCCACTTTTTGTAACTTGGGCCGTTGACATGAGGAGTATCGAGCAGTGGTCGATGTTCGTAGAGCCACTCATAAACAGGGCCGTCTTCGTTCTCGTCCAGTTCCATCTGAATTGGCTCTAGAGGTTCGACATCCTCGATATTCTCGGACCACGACAGAGGCGGCTCTTCATCATCGAACGGTGGGAATCGCATGCGCTTGAAGTGTCGTCTGTCGCTCTTCTCACGTCTCATGCTCACCCACATCGTGGCCCATTGCGCATGAAAGACCGGCTCGATTACTCGAGGCGTCTCGTTGACTAGCGTCAAGCATCCATTGACATGGTATAACACTTTGACTTCCCTAGCACTTTCCCAAGGCATGGGCATGTTCTCCAACAGCTTAAACACAGCATGGGGCATGTATTTCAGAGCACCAAGATAACTGCGCTTGTCGCTGCTGAACTTCTTCTGACTGACATCACCGATATCCTTCACAATCTTCCTCAGATGTTCGGGCGGCATATCAGCTTTTTGCGTCTCGACAAACCCGCCCTTCCGCTTCTCACTGAACCGGTTGCGTTGAGTCCGGAGCCATTCTTTCTTCTTCTGGGCGAATTTGGCGACTCGAGGGTCTACAGGCGGACGATAACCTGGTGGAGGAGGCGCCATACCAGGAGGTGGCGGAGGAGGAGCGCCAGCGTTCCATCCTGGAGGCGGAGGAGGAGGAATTGAAGCCATGCTGTGCCTTTAGGCGGTTGAAGGTGACTGTTGCGACGAAAAAGATGAATCGACTGTCTAGGCGAGAAAGTGTATTGGTAGAACTCTTACCATTTACCACGCACAGCTCACCCTCTGCTTCGGCCAAGAGAGTAAGCTTGATCAGCCTTGATGGGTCGCAACGGCCATCCACCGACGATATCCAAGTAACAACAGGATGCTGATGTATTGGTGTTTTTCGTGAGGAATTGTTCGCGTTCATTTGCCTCGCAACACGGCGAAGGAACTTCTTTTCGATACTCCACCATTTCACGTGACCTAGTACCGCCCTAACCCGAATCAGGCACAAGCCGCCAAGAATCACATCCACAAACGAAATTTTGACCCAAGACCTCGACTTCGATCAAGCCGACGACAACGACATCTCCCACACCAGCCAACTTCTTCCTTCACCAATCCATTGCTTCTTCAATACCGTCGCAATGGCAGGCGTTCGACTCCAATACCGCCGTCGCAACCCGTACGTTCCTCCCTCCTCCGTCGATTGAGTACAGGTTTCAATTCAAGATGGGGTTGACTAACATGACTGCGCCGTACAGTTACAACACCTCCTCGAACAATGTCCGTGTGATCAAGACCCCAGGTGGAAAGCTCCGACTCCTGCACATCAAGAAGCGAGGAACTGCCCCCAAGTGCGGTGACTGCGGCGTCAAACTCCCAGGTGTAAGTAGTTTCCGCCCGAGCCTGGTTTCGATCGAGTCTAGATACCACGACGACCGGAGGAGGGGGCAAATTATGAACCATGTTCTAACTCATACGCTATATAGATCCCAGCTCTCCGACCCAGAGAATACGCCACAACATCCCGACCGAAGAAGACCGTCCAACGTGCCTACGGTGGCTCAAGATGCGCCAACTGCGTCCGGGACAGAATTGTTCGGGCTTTCCTCATTGAGGAGCAGAAGATTGTCAAGAAGGTGCTGAAGGAGACCCAGGAGAAGAAGGGAAAGAAATAAATTGGTGAACTGAGCTGGGGTTGATGGATCTTTTCTTGACGAAAAAAAACAAGCGCACGGGTTTGTACCAAGGCATTTCACGATGAGCCAGGTTGTCGACTGATTGAGGCTGGGAGCCTCGTGTCAAAAAAGCATCAGCATAGCGAGAAAATATGGGTTCGCTCAAACCGTCCCTCCAACCTCGAGCATTTGATGCGAAAATTTCAGATATGGCGGTGGGAGTCGAGACAACCAATGCAAATGATACCTGAAACGATCACTTTGAGATGTTTTTCCTTTCAGACAGAGATTTACGCTCACCGTGACCATTTCGCCGTGTGCATCGTCTGTGCCAGCGATGGAAGTGTGTCGAGGCAATCTCGATGAAGAACTTTGGAACGTGAACAACGCATGCCATGGGGTTATTCTTGCAACCAAGGAGCAAGCTCGCCTTCATTGCGCCATGAGGTGTCGGCGTAGACCCCGTCATCTTCTTGAGGAGTGATTATTACGTCCAAGTGCCCTGGTGCAACTGACTACTAGAGCCGTGCCCACTCCCCTCAGTCAACGCTTTTGGAACACAACTAAACCAACCTTGTAGCTCCGAAGCAGGACTGCACAAGTGTTTGAGGTGCCTGCAACTGGCTTCCTCAATGACGAACAAGGTCACTCAGAGGTCCTCCTATGGATGGACACAAAACATGCTTCCACCGCTTACTAGACTCTCACGCTTCATGTCCTATTTGGAGGCTACGATTGGAAATATGCCAACATCTACAAGGGTAACAATGTGGTACTAACACAGTCCTCACATCCCTTGACACCTCCATGAGCATCACAAGAACTGACCTGAATGAACAGATGATCTTGACTAGTCCGGTGATACCGCACAACGATCCACAATACTCTTCCAGAGCAGGGCGGTAGAAGACCTCAACTTTTCCGAAGATATGCCACCCCCTACCATGAATCGCGTTTTCTTTCTTCTGATTTCGTTTATTTCCCCCTTCGAAACAGATGGATGTGAAGACTCGGAACAATTGTGTAGGAGATCTCAGTGATATTCACAGCGAGGGGCCCAATTGTTCGCCATGTTTCTCGGGTGGCACAAAGCCGCTGTCAAAACTGTCATATCTGTTGGCTTCCATGACGTGGGCCTGATTGGGATCCTTCGGGGAATTCCTGTGGACTGCTGAAGATCGGGTTGTGCAACATGGTTTGGTCAAAGACCATCTCTTTGGCAAAAGAATTTCATTGTGACTGCAGCGAAACTTGAGAAGCATAGGAAAGCTCTCATGATTGAGAGCCGCAATTTCAAGTTTATGCCGTCTCATCAGTACCACATACCTTCTCGAGGGGTTCTCATTCTAACATTCAGACTCAGTGACTTCACGAGAGAGTTGGGGATGGCGGAGGGCTCGAGGCAGGGCGGGTAACACAAGGGTTCCCGCACAACGAGTCTCTGAGCTAGTTGCAATGACAAAGAGAACTCGAAACCATCCACCTTTGGTCAGTCATATTGGGCATTGGCAAATTGCCCATGTAATATTGGTAGCATAGCGTGCGAGGGTACACCTGCACGCCAAAACTACAACATTCTCGCTTCCGCCTGGTCGTTAGGCTGTCGTCACAGCGACGTATGAGTTGCACAAGGACTCGAACGTAAGAGCCAATCAATTCCGAGTGAGATGAGTTCGCCCTCGATTTGCGAGCAACAGAACATCATACAGCAGCAGTTGCAAGTGTCTACCAGGGCCAGGAGGCTTAGTCCACCTGCAGGAGATGCATTCCATTCTCCAACCGCTTGCCTATTGCAGCCATGCCACCCCGGAAGCAAGGCGTCGTACCAGAGGCATTCAACCAGCAGTGGGAAGAGGAACGACGAACAGCGATAGCACAGTAATACAGAAAACACAATACCTGCCATGGGACTGCTGCCGTGAGTTGTGGCAGGTGACGCTGATTTGGAGGGGTGGACCAGGTTGTATTGTGACACAATATGTTACCTGACATACGTCAAGCACGTTTCGAGCAACTGACAAGGGCCAGGGCGTGCGGAAAGCGGCATGCCAGGATGACACCAGGACGGCCGCAAGGGTTTGGGAAGAAGACGCGTGCTTCTTATTTTGAGGACCGGGATAGCGATACATTCGAATGGTTGTGGTTTGGAGAGAAAGCATAGATCTCGGAGATGATCGTGATCTCTTAAGCGCTAATGTGAATGCATAGTCCTTGCAGTAGTTCAGTCAGATGAACCGAGATTTAGTCCCAGCTGCAGAGGCCTTCTGAGATCAATCGGTCCAAGGACTCTGAGAATCGACTCCTAGATTCCCAGCTTTTTGCGGCTGAAACTTCTCGTGTATTGCTGTGCCCGATTCCAGTTGTCGAATTCCAATGATGTTTTCATGGCGTACTCTATATTTACGGGGAATTGAGTATCCTAGGTCAATGAGATTCCCCATTAATCAGTTGCCATCGGCGTGCAAAGAACAACGTGCTCAATCGCCGCAAGATCGGTATCCCTCATCGAGTATGGAACAAAATCTGGCACCATCGGAGGCGACCGAGCGTCTTTCTGGTGGTAGACCCGGAGCTAATAAGTGTCCTCACCGCCGCATGGCATCATGCAGGGAAGATAGAAGGCTTCGTCTGCCAGACAACAGTCTCACTTTGAGATCCTTGATCCCTCTCCTCGCTGATTTGTGGTGCGGCTTACTGCTTCCTCGCGGGTCTGCGGACCGACAGAGCCTAGAAGCGATTCAAGCATCATCTTTCACGACCCTTGTCATGCCCGTCGACGAAAGCAGGAGTCAGCCGCAGTGGCTATTTGAAAGAATCATGCGTGAAGTCTCACGTCGGTGACGTGAACCTCTGATTGATGTCGTTCCTCGTAATTTCCCTATTTCGTCGAGTGATGGACCTAGATATCGGTTCTTATTCGCGTACCTGGTCGCTTGTGGAGGCTTACATGTCCGTTATTCGTTGCAAATCAAGCCCTAATGGGCTTAGAATAGTCCGGGCTGTTGCGATTTTGAAGCAAGCTAACAGGGTAGGAGAACTTCCTGAAGAGCTGTCGGGGAAGCAGACTTGCGCATTAGTGTCTCGAAAAAAGACCAGGTAGTTGAGCTTTCGCTTAAAGCCTCGTGGGATTCGCCAACCCCGGGTTGTTTGGAAAGGAGGGCTAATCTGTAGATTCACCTGCAGCGACGATTGTCCTTTGGCAGATTTTGGCAGATGATCGCAGCATGAAGCGAATCCAGCTCGAGGGCTAATCCTGGTTAGCAAACGTGGATGCTATGGGAGCTGTCGCTCGACACGGAGGCCACCAAGGAAGGACTTTTGACGAACAAGAGCAACTGAGACGTGGAGATGTGAACAAATTCTCGTGTCTCCTGTAGGTCGTAGCGATTGCCTTTTCCGTTGGCGGCTGGCGGCGGATACAGCCACCTCAAGCTCAACTGGTTTCGCATTGTAGCATTGCCAGGGGTACCTGGTAAGATTATCCCTGTTCTTCAGCGTGGTCTCACAAAGGCCGTTGAATCTTAGCGAGGCTGGAGCTGAAATCATATGAGGCGAAAAGGTCGGGTTTTAAACCGTGAATGGAAGCACTTTAGGGCCATCAAATCCGACGAGCGAGCGCAGCCCTTCTACGGCAATCGACAGCAGGAAAACCAGGTTGCCTGGAAATGTTTATCTTAACGTAGATCCTTGCGCAGTAAACATGTACGATCATGGAACTAGTACGGAGTACTAGATAGCAAAACAGACACCCTCGCCCCTACATACAGGCAAACAAACGAGGACCCTGACACATCGGTCACGAATAACTGCAATAGCCCAGAACATCCCACATGGTCATCCGCTACTGCCGAACCTGGTCGCTCTGACTTCGTTCACTGATGATTTTGCATTTCATATGTCTTCGTCCACCATATCCATGCCCTTCGCCTCTCCTACCTGTCGTATCTATGCCTGTTGTGGCATAGCCCCTCATTAAGTCTGAATTGAATTAGGATCGTGCATGAATTGATCGAAACTCGATCGCAGGAGCGTGCTCCGCAGGCGTAGGTCCTCCTCTGAATGGCTCTGGCATGATCGAGTGGGTTGGGGGTCGAACTCCATCGGATTTGGAGGCGAAGCAGACAGGTATCGTACTAGATCATCCTGGAAGGGTTGACGATGGTTGCCAAGCGCCATTGGCCAACTTCCGACGGCTGACTGTAGGTCGTAGCAGTCGAAGCTCCGGTAATCACTGAGGTCCGAGGACTGAGTGGTGGGGCTGCATGTAAGAGGTGTTGATGTGACATACGGGTTCTCTTGACGCCGTTGTCTTGCGGCGCGGCTTGCAGCACGACCTCCCTTTGCTCCTGATCTCTGTCGTTGTACGGCAGGCGCGCGGTGCCCATTGTGACGTTTGCCCCCTCCAGCCTTCCGATACCTTGTAGTTGATTGTACTCCGTTCTTGATAGCATCATCGGTCAAGATCCAGATACTATTGGATTTCTTAGAGCCACCGCAAGCATTTTCTCTGTCGTTTTGGAACGCCTGATGGGTATGTTAGCCAGATCTCTTCGAATATAGAAAGATTCCCACCTTGTTCATGGACAGATTATGTCTGATACTGTTTTGCCAGCCCTTTGAGCCCGACTCTTGTGGCTTGGTGGTGTTATGGCGAAACCACTCATAGATATCTTTCAGCATCATCCTGTGCCCAGGCGCCTGCTTCAGAGCATCGTAAATCAACATGGCGTACGGCTTGTCGTCAAAAGGCTCCTCGTCTTCAAAGAAGATGGGTGGCTGACTATATGTAACATCAGATGCGATAGACCAAGCACTTTTACTATCGCTTTCATCGTAGTACTGATACGGCGAGAAGGGAGATGCCATGATGTCCGGAGTGTAATGATAGACATGCATATCACCATTTCCAGCCGTGCCAGCCTGGTGACTGTGGACGTGATTGGGGTAGGTGTTGGGACTTGACCATGTTGGAGCCAACTCCAGATCGGACAAGTGGATTTGCGGCAGAAGTTGGTCGATTTGGGCACCAGACACCTCATTAGGCTGGTCAATTAGGTTCCTGTCGTGTAAACTCGGGTCTTGCTCAACCTCTGCTTGCACCGTGTCGCATATCAAGCTCTGTAGGCTAGAAAGGCTGAGACCACTCTGTAGATCGACAGGTCGAGCAAGGCCAAAGTCCTCGTACGCCTCATATTTGTGAAGTAGAGTATCGTCCTCCATCTGGGACAATTGGTACGGGTGATAAGACATGAATGAATGCGCTGAATACCAGTACAATGGCCTTGCCCCCATACGTGTTGAATCGTTAGAAAGCAGTTTCACTCTCAAAGACAATGGTTTGTGAGTTTGTGTATTGACGAAGGCAAGTAGAGTATATGGGATATCAGGCCAGACAAAGAAAGTCAAGGGGCAAATTCTCATCATCCCAAGCAAGCAGGCGGGTTAGAGGCGCATAGAATGGTACATGGAGAAGGGGAGGGCCAATGCAAACAGACAGGGATAGGGAGCGGAACGCAAACAAAGGGTTCCTGAAGTCAAGCTCATATCCGCTTCTGCAAGATGAAAAGACCGATCGAATTCAGGACGCTTGATGCTAGCGCAATACCGCGCTGTATCACAGTTGTCCAGAATGCTTCCGGGCAGTCTGGCCCTCCTCTGCCCAATCAATTGAGATGCGGAATGAGCAGGCCTCTTGTGCTACAATAGGCACGTTAGCGACTGTCATGAAGACGGGATACTGCATGATAGTTGGGCTCAAACTGCCAACCTGCAGAAACCCACAAGCACCCGTCATCCCGCAGGCCAAAAGTTTTCAGCTTGTCTGTTTTCCCTTTGGTGGTGTGGAGATGTGGGAAAAGCGACCTCATGGCACTGATCAAAAAGCCACCCTGGAATCCGAATAGCATTGGGGTTGACTGCGGATCGGACAAGGATACAAGGCTGAGCGAATACGGGAAGGACTATGCATCCTACAAGCCTGTCCTGTGAGGCCCAGCAGTAGATCTAGGCAAATAAAGGACAAAGAAAAATTAGGCTGCGTATGCACCTACCTTGCAACGCTCGTCATCTATCTCCGGAGAGAGGATGGTGGACGGTGAGATCTGAAGCATCCCCCATGAGAGTGAGGCTCATCTGCTTAGGCTGGTTGGCCATTCAGTATTGCCCTGCGAACCAATTGTGGTGAACAGGTTTGACAAAATTCGAAATTTCTGAGGTTCGGAGTATCGTGTCGCGTCAAGGACAAGTATCTGTCTGCCACAGTATGGAGGTAGACAGGGTCGGGGATGTGCAATAGACTATTTTATTCCAACTTGAGACAGCATCAGGAGCTGGGGCTTTATGGTCTCCCGAGATAAGATAAGATCTCTTGGCTTAACGGCTGCCGGTCCCTATGTTATTCCGCATTCCTGCTTACGCACGAGGATCTCGTCCCACAGCAAGCACTCCATCAATAGATAGTGCCTCATTTTCCTCCGAAAGGCTCGCCTCGTCCCATTGGTGTTGTTCCTCGTCCCGCTACGTCAAGTTGCAGTTTCATATCTCCTTTCTAGGGCCAAATTGCTGATTACGCTGATCTGATCATCTCGCTGATGTAAGTTAGCACAGCCTCGATTCAACCCTCTTCCAGGAAGCGCATTTACATCTATCGTCACGCTTCGACCAAGCACAATTCTGGCGTGATACCAAGGCTCGGCATACCACGGCCCTGTTGTTTCCAAGCCTACACTAGCCTTCCGCGAACATCCTGCACAGTCAGAGGCCTCTTGAACATTTCAACGCCCAGACTGACCATGATTCTGTGCTTCTTCGTACATTTCACACCCTGAACGATATCATATCGCCATGCCGGAAGTCATAAGAGGCAGTCGTGCCAGCCTACAGCTGGATCGCAATGTCTCCCCGATCTCGCCCCCGCAGGAACGAAGAGCCGTCCATTTCGGGCCTGAAAGTCCATCGGTCGAAGACACTCCTACACCCGGCCTGAATGCTGTCGACACAGGTCTAAGCACGGATTCCGGGCGAAGGAGAAGTTCACAACACAAGAGAAGGAGAACCCGGGATATGACTTCTCCGGAAAGGGCCGCATATTATGATAGTCGTGCAGCAACAAAAAGAGAATTTCGAAGACGCGCGAGTACATTACAAGAATACTACCAGGAGCATCCCGAACTGCTTCCACAACTACCTTTTACCTGGCGTCATGGTTTCAAGAGATGGAAGTTGTTCTTCACAATATTTATAATGGTTGTTGATGCATGTGTGCTTCCGATTGTGTTATACTATTCCATGAAGTTTGCCGGCCACGTACAGGGATGGATAAGTATGAGGGCCTCGTGTGTCGATGTCGGAACACATTGCTAACGTTATTCACGTAGTTTTTGCCGTCGTTGCCACCATTTGGGGTGGCCCAACATACGTTGAATTCGCCGTACGATCCTTCAGACTGATCAAGAAAGAGAACTTCTTCCGACCATTGGGCAGCTCTAATCGATGGGCTTTTGACATAACGCATTGGATTTTAAGTTCGACCATCGCAGCAGTGACTGCGTTTCTCATCATTGGCAGCGCGCCTCATATCGTGTGGCTACGGGTGCTGTCAATGCCGGCTCCAGCCATCCTCTACTGCCTGGGTGGCAGTGTGTTCATAATCACCATGTACAGTCTCACGGGCCGAAAAGCACCTTTCCGAATCAGCTCGACGCCGAAAGGAGGAGACGTGTACCCAGGAGTGTACTATATCATAGAAGACATCATCGCCGTCAATGCCGGTGCCGGAAGACCGTTCCGTGAAGCGCTTGCTGCTCGGTATGCTGCAAGTCCCCGCTTCCGAAGAATGATCAAGATGCAATCGTTGTTCTGGTCGATACCATCCCTGGTTGTTGCCATTGTTTGTACGGTGGTCATTGTCATTCATCCTGTATCTAAAGAAGTGGCATATGGCGTTGGTACGTCTCCCCTTCCCGTCCCTTTCTACAAACCTACTAACAGTTCCTACCAGGATGGGGCGTTCCGTTTGTTTGGATCGGTCTATGGGTCGCCATTTCTTTCCCCTGGATCCGCCGCGACATGCACAAGGAGACTGTGACGTGGGAAGAAGATTTCGGCATCGTGCCCGAGAAGAAACACAAGCACGCCGTCGACGACCTGGAAAACGGAGAGGCTCCCAAAGAACCTAAAACACCCGAACCGGCTCTTTAAAATATTTGATACTTGGCCTTTTATTTGTCGCGCTCTTTTCGGAGAAAGATACCCTGTCGCAGTCAGTCGAAGTCAGTCAGATCATACATCATACATGTGTTGTGTTGCAGAAAAAGCGTTGTGAATCATACTTGATAGCAGCGAACGTTGGATTCCCTTGTCTTCATTACCTGGTTGTCTCCGACTCTTTTGACTATTATACGGTAGTCTGGAAGTGGGAGTGTTTTGCTCGCCGTACTGGAAAGTGAAGAAGTATACGGAGTACCTAGGTACCTACTGATATGATCCATCTGATATACGGTTCTGGTACAAATACGATTATAGGCAGTATTGTTCTTCTCCTTCTCCTTGAGCCGTAGGAATTGCCCAGCTTCTTCGGCCACCGACTGTTTCACCCTGGGCTGTGGTCACCCTTGTCACTCCCTATGTACGGATACGAGATGATCAGTCAAACCAGGAGAGGAAAGGGATTCGATTCCAACCAGCGTGTTGGACGCCTTGATCTGAGCTGAGTCGGACTCAGCTGGACCCGAAACAACCAAGTTAATTTAATTGCGTCCGGAGTACAGGGGCCAAGCGATTTTCCAGGACCTCGAATTATGCAAAGTGATGCACAATGCACATGTTAAAAAATCAAGTACCTACCGCCTAGGTACATGTAGATATGTATCTTGGGTACTGCCCTAGGTACCCAAGATAAGATGCGCGCACTCACTTCCTATACACGATCCTCTTGAAACTGAAATGAAGCGTCAAAATGCCCTTTTCAAATGTACTCTTGAACCCACGATCATGCTTTGCCGAATAATCCCAATCGCGATCCACGATCCGGAAGGCAACGTCCTCGTACGGCGGTCCGGCCATGAAGCGGATGATACAAGTATCCTCCTCGCCCGCGGGTGCCATGGTCTGGCCCTTTTTCCGCCCACCCTCGCGGATGATCTTGTACGTCGGCGCCTTCGTCGGATCGATAAGATCCGGATAGAAGATGTGGAACTTGTATCCCTGGACGACTTTGGGAGGGGGGTTGTCGTGGTCGTAGTGCGTCTGGTTGTACTTGTTCCACTCGTAGCCCATCTGGACGCGGTTGAAGTATTTCGGTTTGCGGGGTCGGTATTTGTTGCTCCAGAGCGGTTTTGTGGATGACGACGATGAAGGATCGTCCAGCGTTTCTTCGCCGGCGAAAATTTCTTCGTTCTCGTTGACGCCCTTGGCGACTTCGCGGTCAAAGAGGGCTTTGGTGGCAGAGGAATCGTCGACGGTGTCGAAGCGAGCCGTCGGATCGGGGCGAGCGCTGCGTGAGGTTTGTGTAATGGCGGTGGTTATTGTAGATGATGAGGACTTTTGACCTGTAGATTTTGGCTCCGGTACGTACCCCATGTTTAAAACTTTGCGTCTGGCACTAGCGACGGAGTGTAGGAAGTCGTTCTCATCGACAACCTCAAGGCCTTTGTCCCTGGATGGGATCTCAAGTAATGGGTCCGGATCCAGGTCTTTTATGTATTCAACGTTCTTGGCGGGTTGAACGCCAGAATCGAGCATCTCCTGGCATGCCTCGTTTGCTTTTCCTTCGTTTTCATCTCTCAACTGCCTCAGCCGCGAATTGAGGACGTCCTCATACACTTTCTTCAATTTGGCCTTTGCTTTCCACACCAATAGGCTATCCAGTAGTTGTTGCCAGTAATCTGTGTCGATGGGTTCATCGGAATCAAGCTTCGACCTGATCTGTTTCTCCAGCACTTCCAACTGCTCGTGCGTCTTTGGGGCGAGCAATTTGTCGATGTCCGACGACACGGAGCTAACTGCCCGTCCCTCAGGCCCACCTGTCCGTAGCTTCTTCTGTCTGTCTTTGCATATGATCTGCATAGTTCGCCAGTATTCTCGATTCTTCCTATTAGACTCCAAGTTCATGTATGTCTCGATGTCCTTGCGCAGGTCAGCGAGTTGTGACTCAGAGAGCCCTTCGAAGACGCTCTGGGGGTCCATAAAGTCCAAATATTTCTCGTCCACCTCGTCATCCAGGGGATTCCTTGTAGGATCGACCACGCGCAGCGTCACAGCGAGCCAGTCTATCGGTTTCGCACGGCCTTCTTTGACTCGAATTTCTGCCTTCTTCTTCGCCTGCTTGAGCACGAAATCGTCCTCTTGCGCAACCCACTCCCTCATTCGCTCGTCTTCTTGTAACTGATTTATTCTCATCTGGTCCTTGTGCGACCATCGCTGCGATTGTCCGCCTTGGTTGCTGCGAGGCGCATCGCGGTCTCGATATTGTCGATCATTGTCTCGCTTTTGCCAAGGTGGAGGGGAACGCGAGCGCTTTCTTTTCGTTGCAGAATTGTAGTCACTCATCTCGATGTCTCTACGTCGTTGGGGGAATCTTCGTCGTGCTTTTGAGAGTAATGACACCCAAGTTGTTACCGGAGTGGAGGGTAATGGGGATAGGCGACCAAGTTGAATTCGAAAAGTACTCTCCGCTTAATCTTCGGCAGCGCCGATAAGATAACGGGCAAAGCGACCCATTCAGCCTTGCCCGCTATGAGGCTGGCACCCCTACCGAGTACGGTAACAACTAACAGCACCCATTCTTTTCTTTGAAACATGGTATCTATATCTATAGATGGGTTCTCTGGAAAAAGGGAACACCTTGAATAATAGGGCAAGTAAAAGTGCCATTCTGAATGACTCTCTGGTGAACGGCGCGTTTATCTAGACAAACTTGGCTGCAATTTGCAAAGAATATATTCGTCGAAATAGCCAGGAGACATCTGACTCCATGCATCATGTCCTTCCACGAGAGAAACCACCCATTGATACTTTATCAACAATTTGTCCTGTGCGAGTCTTTTCTTACAGACTCCTCTCCCCCAACCCTGTGGTTCCTTCCTTTTTAACAGTCGACTTGTTTTCCCTCAACGGAATTCGCAGGCAAGTCTGATATCTTGTGGGCATGAATCTCTTCGCGAGAAGCCATGGATATGTCTTGAGATTCGCTGGCTCGACTATCTCTGAATCCGTCAAGCAAGTACTGTACAGCATCTTGGATCCTCTTTCCAACCGATGGATCATGCGTGCAAGCACCGAACCTCCAGACTTTAGGTAATTCACTGCACTCGACCACCAGCAACACGCATCATGAATCATACAAACAACGGTTGCCTCTCAATGATCCTCGGCTCAGGTCCTCCACGCAGCCCCCCTGGAAACATAGGCCCTCCCCTACCGAACCAAGGATCCGGATCCTCAGGATCAAATATCGGCTGATACCTCCTTACGGGACTTCTCGCCCTTCTCGGTCCTCTGACTATGAACACTGGGTCGGGCCTCCTGGGAAATTCCGGCTGCTGGCCCGGTCCTCTACGTTCCTCCCTAGCCATGACAAACTCTTCCAACGGCACCCCTCTAGGTAGTTGTCGAGGTTGTTGTTGTACTTGGAACCCCGGTCGTCCTCTCCGCAGCGTCAAGAGGTCGGCGGGTGGAACGTTGTCGAAGGCTTTTTGGCTGCAGAGACACCCGAAAACAAGGAAGAATAGCAAGATGGAGCAGGCGACTATGATGGGTACCCAGATCTTTGCGGCACTGTTGTCACCCATGTTGCTTAGCAGGCTGAAGCTGGCGTAGGCGATTATCGAAACGCCCATAGGATGGTATTGAAGCGAAGCGAATTTGTGAAGGTGATTTGTGTTGTATCTTCAACACAACAACTCTTCAAAGAGGGATCACTCTTCCAATTTATTGTATTCGAGATCCAACATTTCTGTTTGACCACCTTTCGACATGCAAACAAACTAGGCCTTGAATACCTGTTTGCGTCTAAGACTTAACCTCAGAGAGTTGGCAAATGACCAATTTTGTGAACACTCACAAGAACTCAAGCAAACGGGCACAGCACAACCAGCAAAAGGTTGCATCGCCTTCAAATACATATAGAGAACGTAGAAACGCATTCTTTATTCAGTTTGCTACTAATGGCTCTGTTTTTGAGAGAACGACGCATGTTGGACTGCGACACCCATCGTTGAACGACGTCTTTGTAATCACAAAGCATGAAGTGCGACAAAATTGCAACTCTGACAGCTAATCAACGAAAGTGATGCCCATGGTCATACCATCTCAACATATACATTACCTTCTTTGGAGTGAGCCAATCCTTTACATCGGTGCAATAGTAGCTTTGAATACCCAGCTTGCAAATGATCAGGAGTGAGCCTGGTTTTCACCAAATGCCCTGTCCATTTTTTTGACCTCCTCGCTTGCTTCTATTGCCCACTGGCATCATCGTCACAGTCGTGCCGAGCCCAGTTGACAGCTGTTCAATGCGCTACTCGATCGGCATGCTGATATATGTTTCGAATACCTCAACGGAGTGTATCAGCAATTGTAGGAAATGTGATGTGTGGGCCTGTTGTGAAGATGCATAATGTGAAGCATCATCAATAACACGTCACCAGTCATAACCTCCCCATTCAACGACGGAGGGTGCTATTTTTAAGACCGGCATAAACCCCAGGCTCAATTAGCCAGAATTTGATAGCTGAGCGGTAAAACAAGTTTAGTTGGTTCAAGCAGGTTGTTGGGATTGCGAGAATGTGGAGAATAGGAAGCACTGCGAAGACTGAACAGGTTAGAGCAAGAGCAGAGTAAAATCGAAAGGAAGAATCAAGACAAACTTACCCAGGCTTCGCGAGGTTTCGAGTGATCGGAGCAATGGTGCTCATTTGAAGACAACAAGTTGAAAAACGTAGCAGAATATCCCAGATCAAAAGACCGCCCTTTCAAAACGTCCTCATCGTGCTCGTCGACATAAAGCAACAGCAAAAGGCCAAGCGGACCAATGGGTTGAGAATGGACAACCGTGGATTCAGATCTGCCGAATATCAACGATCGCCGAACACCAATCATGATATTCGCGTTGCTCATAAATTATGCATCACGGCTTTGCATCAAGTCCACGATCTTTCAGCCTTTTCGAAACTCTAAAATCAGAAGTTCATAGTCGGATATCCTTCGATTGGTTCTGAATGATAAACGGTGGCGAAGTCGACCTCACTGATCGCGCCATACGCAAATGCGTCTAGGGCCATTATGGGTGTGATGTCTGACAGGTTATATGTGTGCGGATTCGGGTGATCATTGTTCTGCCCATTCTGACTATACGCGTGCGTATGTGTTTGCTGTACATGCATATAGTTATGCTGCACAGGGACAAAGTGAGTTGGTGCTGACTGAAGCTTGAGAAGGTCTTGCTCACTGGCCGACGTTGTCGCTGGTTTTGGTGATCTAGCGCGGGTAGCAGACTTGCCTTCGTGTCTGGATACACGTGTTGATAGTGTCTGAGGAATCTGGTTGAATGTGGGCATATCGGTGTAAAGTTCTGGATAGCGTTGGAAAATATCTGGACCCATCGCCCAGCATTTTATATCAGACAATCTTTGGTCAAACACCGGATTGATCTTGTACAATCCAGTCTCCACCTCATGCGTGTAGCAGTCTCGGAATTCGTACGGCCACAGTATGCGCAGGCTTTTGCAGAACAAACGCCAAAACTCATTCTCGCAGTAATTATGCTCACCGAAGATGAAACGTTCGCGTAGCCCCGGCCAGGCATAGTAGTCAATTGCGTAGGAATGTGCGATTGATTGCGAAGGACGGCGCATGTACCATGGCGGTAAGCGCTGGTAGAATTGCGAATTTGACTCAGTGTGAAACTGAATAAGTGCATGCATCGCCCTCATGACTGCAAGTCGTTCAGTCTTTGGACAAGTACAGAACAAATTCTCATCGATCTGCCGGAGTATCTGCCACGAGGGATGCAATGGGCCTCGTTTGGCAACAGAATCCCAACCTTCCAACAACGCACGAACAGGCACATCGTCGCTCTCATCATCGGATGCCGGCGTGATATCGTTGGGCCAGTCGAATCGCTGACTTAGCACCTGGTTGGCATATACCCAGTAGTTCCCACGCCAGACCACGGCTTGTCCAGGCACATGCTTTGAAAATGTATGGCACGTACATGATTTTCTCGGCCTTGCCCAATGATCTGTCCACTGTGGGAGTTGTTGGTCATCGTGTTCACTGCTCTTACACTGTACCAGTGCCTGGTTCTTCGGACGTGGAGTGTCGCAGCTCAGTTGCACAATAGGCCTTGTAAGGAGTGTGTTTTTTGGCTTGCCATTGCTGAGTGGAGAAGGGGTGAAGTTGGCTCTGTCGAAACTGCTGAGGACAGGTACTTGTAGATCTTCCTCCGGCTCGGTCTTGAGGTTTAGTGGAGTATCATCGGACAAGGACACTGTGCTCAGTTTCTGGTCATTATCTTCATCAAGAAAGACGTGCTCCTCGTGTGAAGCTGAAGGTTTGCCTATGTCGAGCGCCTTCTGAATGTCTTTCAATGTTTTCGCCATCAAGTTCCTGTCAGCTTCCACCTCTTGCAACTGCTTCATCAGAAGCGCTACCTGTCCAGTGGCATCTTGTCGGCGAAACTCCTCGACGAGGCCTTCCAGGTGAGCTATTCGAGACTTGGTGCGTTCACGGGCCTGCCGTTGGCAACGTCGATCGATTTCTCGTTTCTTGAGGCGTCGGGAGGAGACGCCTTTCTCGCTTGACTCGGCGGAGTCGTTGGAGGCAAGTCGCTGACCGGTAGTCGTAATTTCAATTTTGGTTGCCATGATGCTGGTGTAGTTGAGGAGTCGACTAGGCGGTGCTATCGAGTATCCAGGTTCATGTTGCTTCAATACGACGGGGGAGGAATGAAGCTGCCTAGGGGAAGGCAATATTGTGAGATTCTGCAGGCATGACGAACACCGCAGCGCTGCCGCCGGTTTAAGGTCGATCGCCAAACCCCGGACTTCGAGGTTCTAGGCAGGCGAGGCACAGGCTTTGCGGGGGTTGCAACGAGCACGAGCCTGCCACTGCCAGCTGGGTACAGTACAGTAGATGGCTCACTTACTTTTGCTGCCGAGGCTAATGACTGGGATGCAGCTCCTTGGAACCGCCGAGAGGGCCAAACATCAAGGTCGGATCTCGGTGAGGAAGAGAGTGAAAGGCCACCAAAATCACTAGGCTCTTTAGGATTGATTAGGCTTCATTAGGGCCTTTAGGGCGGCCCCCAGCCTGGGCTGCAGATAGGCTCGGGTAGACTCACTAAGCCCCATCGATGCTGGGAGATTATTGGCCATGTGCGGTAGGGACTGCTGTTCCGCGTTGCTAAGGCATTAGTCAATAGTTTGATTGTCAGCCATGAGATGTTCTGATCCGATCTCTTGGACCGCGACAATCGTCCCAACGTCCGCTCATCAGGAAAGACAACAAGCCTTTTGACTTGATGCCATGAAAAGTGGAAATCCTATCCAACCTCTTGACGAGGGGCTGTCAATGCTGGCGTCAGGGCCACCCACGAATGAAATCCTCTCTCTCGCCTCTAAGGAGGGTGCAAAGACACCTCCCTCGCAGATCAACTCTCAACTCCTACTTAGCAGCATGATGATCAGGATGCAGGCTGCGCCTTGGGATTTAATTCCACCAGTCATTTGCGCCTTGGAGGAAGTGCGCCAGGATCAGTGCAGTCACAGAGCCCCAAAGAGAGCGTTTCTGGGCCAAGTTCCGGTCTCGACAACTCAATGTTCTTGTCGCCATTTCCCCTGATACATGGACGAGCTTTGTGCAGGGGAGGGATGAACGCGATATCCGGAGATCTGTAACGCGGAAAGTGATCCTCTTTGGTCCCTGAAAAGCGAAGGCCCCCTATGTAGTGGCATCAGATTCTTGTCGGCCAACCACGTGTGCAGTCCGCTTGCCCGAACTGCTTCTCACACACCCCTACCATTCCTCAATTCGAGGGAGTATCAGTCAAGTCGCTACCAGTGCCCCTGAGTCAATGTCTCTGTAGTACAGTAGGCTGAAGTGGTTGTCAAGTGGCAGATTATGACTGTGGTCGCTAGGCTGCTGCAGTGAATTTCTCGCTTGAGATCCTGGAATCATGTATATTTCGTTGTGGTGAAACTTCTTCACACACGAATTGAGCCCATCAATAGACCGATGTTTCTACTGACTTCTGCTTGATACTCACTAGGTTGTGACTCAAGTTCGCTTTGCCTGCCGCATTGAAATCATGCTCCAGCCATGTGAAAAATAATCGATTCCTTCACCACGCGACTCTTCACCATCACCCATCACCTGCCTGTCAATAGAGCTCCCTTCACCTCATGTATCCTGCTGCTCTCCTATAGCCCCCGTACCCTATATTTTCCGTCAAAGTACCCACTTTGTTGTGAGGTGGCATGGTGCAATGGAAGCATACCCTCGGCTTGGGGAACCCCTTCAGATACCCGACATGCGCCTGGCCTTGCACCAGGATGTCAAGTCCGGACTGGATAGTGTGTGATTCCATAGTTGGCTAAGAGGGAGATTCCGGTTCAAATCCGGATGCCGCCGACTGAGGTGTTGTTTTTTTGTGGTATATCGCAAACAGTTCTGCCTTGATGTCGTGTGTGTTGTCGGGGAATAGTTACGAGTTGTAGTCCACCTACCTGGGAACTTGAGAGCGTGCGTGACACCTGACCTGAACACGTGGAAGCGACACAGCAGACACATCTCACTCTGATCAAGCATGTCGGGAACTCAGGGTCATATTTGGCTCGATGAACGTAGGAATTGGCTAACCGCAGTGGCCTTTGACAAATCTCAGGAATGGCCTTTAGAGATGAATCGTCCAGTGCCGATTAAAGCAGACCACTGGGGGTGAAAACAGATTTCGACGTTGTTGGTACCTAGACATAACAGTCTTGCCTATCCCATATTGGTCAGCCTTATCTTCATCACCTTATCATGCTCTGTCAGTGAACGTGGTATAGTTAAACTCCGGACATTCTGCTGTCGTTCACTCGTCAAGATACAACAGTTCGCTGGTGTAGTGCAGTGGTATAGCATATCCCTTTCCCATGACCAACAACATACTCCTGTTCACACGGGAATAGGGGAAGACCTGGGTTCAAATCCCAGTACCAGCATCTTCTTTTTGCCCTACAAAGCGGTTGGCATGTTACCAACGCAACAGAAAAGGCGGCTCTGCAGTTCGCCGTCTTGGAAGCTGAGTCCCTGTGAATGACTGGCACCGCAGCATTGTGCTTCTGCATTCTTCCGAAATGTTTCCCACACTGACGAGTCTCGTGATGTCTGCACTGAGACTAGATGCGTCAATCAAGATGGACATGTCTATCGCACAGATTGTTGCGTCATTCAGAAAGCAAAGAAGAAGGTGAATAATGATTGTGTCTGCGAGGGAGCTTCGTGTGGCTCAGACTGTAAGTCCTAGCCGTTGTCAGCATACCCCAAAGCTTTCAAACACCAAACATGGGTTGATATGTGGTTAATCTGGCAATGTTTGAGCATGTCGGCGGTCATCCCGTGTTGCTGTAGACCAGGGCCTTTCCAGTTCCACAAGCTGCCTTGCCCATAAGGGTGAGAAGGGAAGATTTGAGGCCGAGGAAAAAGTTCAAGAATAGAACGAAAGCATTCGGCGGAATTCTCGAGAAGATCTTTGCTCCCAGGGCCTGGTGCCGCACGCCGTCATTTTCCTATCCCTACAAGTCTGTCAACGTGGTGGAGAGGAAACAAGAACACCCTCCGCTTTATAGGTTCGCCGCCCGACACCGGATCATCGCCCGTTCAACGGCACACACACGTGGTCGAGTTTGTCGAGATTTTCATGACCGTCCTTGAGTGGAACAGCGTCTGCGGATATGGAGGACAACAACAACAACAACAACACGATAAACAGCCGAGCCTCACTAAACTTGGACAAGGCAATTATACCCGGCACTCACCCGGGTCTTGGGGAATCTCACTGCGTAATAAGGCACGGATATCAAAGACGCCAAAATACCCAGGTAATCTGTACTGACTACAGTACTGTACAGCAAGTGTCCACTTTTGGCCGTCGCGCTAACCTCTTGGAAACCTGCCTACCTCTTCACTCGGTGCCTCTTTGGCTGATTGAACAAGTCAATTCTTCCCATGGTATGAAGCATCGACAACTTTGCGAAAACGGCAAGATCAAGCGTTGTGCCCGGTGTCGGGCTATCAGATGAAATCAGACAAGATTCCTGTTTGGGTTTCTATCTTTCTCATCGTATCATTTGATCACGAATACTTGCTCCTTGTGCCAGCACTACTATACCGTTCTTTTACACCCCAAGAAACGCCTTTCCTTTTGACTCTGTGGAGTAACATCGGCCACAGCAAGCATCAGTCATGGAAGAGCAGCACCCTCCGAAAAAGACAACAGACACAACGTCTACTTTGGTGGAAATACCCCCAGAGTTGTCATCAGAGCCCTCAGAGGCTGTCAACCAAGAAAAGCCTCCTCCGCCATGGCAATGGGAACTTATGGCGGTTATTCTCGTTTCACTGATTCGATTCGGAAGCTCATGGGGATCGGGCATCACTTCAACCATGAAATACACTCCGAATATGGAACTTCATGTCAAGAACACCCAGTATGCGCGCTGCTCGAGGCTAGCGAGAACTTTCTGGTCAGCATCCTCATCTTGTTTATGGGCTCTTGACTGATCGGTTCGGTGGTGCCTCCATGCTCTTTTATGGCAACATAATATACTCTGTGGGATCTCTTCTTATTGCAGCCGCGGCGCATATCCGCAGCTACCCATTTATGATCGTGAGCCTCATCATCTCTGCGTCGCCCAGTACCAAGTCTTCTCATCCTGGTTTGCACCAAGCAACGACTTTGCGTCGACGTTGGGTCTGAAAATTCATGATACAGAAGTTGGGCGCACCCGCGGGATCAGGAACCTCCATTGTCATTTCAAAGATATGTCGTTTTCGTAGCACATACATCTGGGACGACACGATGCGAATGATGATGCTCGAACTGATGATAAATTGTACGAGTCCATTTGAAGTGTGGGAAACTTCCATTTCATCCCATGGAACTAGCACACCGATCAAGGACTGAAGAGAGAGAAAGAGCAGACAGTGTGCTCTAGAGACAAAAGACTTTCACGTTGAGAGACTACTCTCATGTTTCAACACGGAAGCATTTGTCTTAACCTGGCAAATTGCTGCCAAAGGCAATGATGTGACTGTTTCATCTTTCTAAGTCCTACATACAAAGACTGGTATCTCTTTCTGCCTTTCGTCATGTATCATTCTTGCGTGCTCAAGTCTCGTCATAAAGCCCATGTCTCGAATCTTGCTTGTACCCGAATGGCTTTCAAAGCCTTTCTGTGTCCACTATTCGTGTCGGAAGAGAATCTTCTCCATGTCCGTCCTATATCCGCATTCGTTTTATCGGCTGATACGATACGAGGAGAAAGCGGACCAGCTTGCAGTATGGCCTCAGCGTTTTCTGTGGACAGTCTGCCAACCATCAGCATCAGTTCCTTTCTTGCCGCGATTCACAATAACATTTCCTGGTGTGAATTTAGGTGCAGTCGGATTGTACGAGCGAATGTTCGAAGCCGACACTGCACTATCCCGTCGATCACGACCTTTTCCGGAATAACCGTCTCCGGGGCAAGGGATCTGGGTGATCAGATTCAAAGGACGTTCGCACGGGTCATGACTGAATCCAATCTGCACTTCCTGGTATGGACCAGGCTTTCGTGAACGCTTGATGAATTCGTCACGAACAATTCGTGCAATCGCAGTTGCAGCGAAGACAACCGTGGCTAATTCTTGATTAGATGAGCATAAGCCACAGAGGAAATACACCTACCGTTTCCAGTATTGAACAGCCAAACCAACTCTATGTTGTGTTCTCCAACAAGATCACTCAAGTCCTTCGTGAATCGAGCTTGATTCATACCATTTGTGAAGAGCTGCTGGCGAGCAAAGGTAAGTCGGCGACGCTCATTGATCGGAGCCGACATTCGCTGGAGCTCATCGTTTTCTTGATATGCCTCACCCATCTTAATCTCGGTACCTGGTCCGAATAAGCCTTCTCCGTGGTCACGTCGAGCATATGAATCCTCGTCCACGAGTGCTATGGCCGAACTCGCATACTGAAAAATGACGCAAGTAGCGTTATGCTGTTCCACGTATACCATTGAGAAGATGGCTCCATAGCTGACTCGTTGGGTGACATCCTTCAAAGGTCTGTTCTTGCTCCAGCCATAGATCCAAACGCAGCGATAATCTTCGTCTCTTGCCAACTCTTCTTTATTGATCTGGCGCTTTAAACCATCGGACGGTCGGAATTTGACGAGGCGGTTATTTCTCGGTATATCGGTGGCGGCGACGGCAGCCCAGGTAGATGTGGTGCGAGAAGGGGCGGTACGAATACTGACGGCAGGGTCTGCTGCAGGAACAGGCTTCAGCAGGAACTGTTCTTGGGTCCAGGGGGCCGTGACATGGTTGAACGTATCCAGCATTGAATGAACATCCCTCGCGATCTCATTCGCTGCCTCGTTTTCATCCTCGCCTCGAAGCTTTCCCCTGATTAGTCCCAACATGTAGAGACGTGCGAGAGACGTGACATACATGCTCCACCACCCTATTGAGATGGCTCAGGGCCTCAGCCATGACTCCACTGACATGGTTAGGGTCGTTCTCAGTCGCCATCATGTCCTGCATTGATACCCAAGTTAGCGAGAACGAGGTGGGCGTGCATGCACTGGACAAAAGGCTAACCTCAGAAGCAGGGCTGCTGCAGTCGCTGTAGATAAGTGACGGTGTGTTGGTAACGTCGGTCGAGATGTTGCTTAAGGTGCGTTGTGGCGAACATGGGGGGGAGTAGGATGCACGCCTTTTCGCCATGGTCGAAGGCAGACGAAGGCAGCGTCAACAATTGAAGTGAAGACGTGTCGGTGAAAGTGAATGATTCTGGTGAACAAAGAAAATCTGGTCCAAGGTGACCTGCGTGAATTGAAATGGCCCGTCTGAGACTCCAGGATCCAGGCAGCAGCTACCCGTCTATTCCTTGCCTCAGGAGGAGATGAATAGGGGACTGGGAAGATCGGTAGATGTTGAGGATATGGACGCAAAAATGTTTGCTTGAGATAATCAGTCGCAATGGAAATTGGAAGATTAGGCCCTTTTTCTATGTTGAGGCGCTCGCGCGTCTGATGCTCTTTCCGCTCCAAATCAAGCAAACCACGCCAACAGAATCCAGCTCGTAAAACATCGCGGAAGGCGCCTCACATATGCATCAACAAAGCGTCCCAGGGACGTCAAAGCCAGAGTATCTGGTGCTCAATATCAATCCACAGTTCCCTCATCCAATCACCACGTCCTCCAGAACGCCAACCTGCTGCCCAACTCACTGCCCAATGCTCGTCTCGCCTCGACAGTCCTGGTGACTGCATCTCGATTTTCATGGGCACGACGCAGGAGATACTTCATACATTCGCCCAATTTGCCCCATACCAGATACTTGTAGGCCCTGGGGATTTCCACGTTGGTGTCGCTAGACTTCAAACGGCTTCTTGCAGTTTGTACCACCTCGCAGCTCACGTTGTCTGCCATCCCCATCAACTGTCCGTATGCAAGTTCGATTTGGGCCTGGCCATTCCGAGCCTGCTCATCGCGAAGTTTCCCAGCCAGCCTTACAGACTCGGCGTTGTGCGTTGCTAGTACCAGGCTCACTCGGGGGAATTCTGACGAACCACTGGAAACGGGTTGCAGGATGCCTTGATACTGTCTCTGCAGGATGGCCTTTGCGATCTCATTGTAGCACTTGTGAGTATCCTCAATGGTTGGCCAAAAAAGCTCCCGTGGGTCGCTACCTAGATATGCTCCCCGGACGAGCTTGACGCCCAAGACAAAATCTTCGTTCCTGGCTAATTCGAGGTGGCGCGCTACTATCTGAGGAGTTCGTTGGGCATACGCTTGGTAAGTGCCATAGACCAATGCTTGCTCCTTGTTGTATAATTTGGCAAAGTACATGGTCCAATTGTCAATACCCTGCTGTAGTGATGCCTGCTCAGCATCGAAAAGGAGCTTTACACCTTTCTGTTGAGCACTTCGGCAGATTTCATGGACAGCTTGCTCAAATTCGGGAGAACATGCTATGGTTGCCTTGAGATGTTGCAATGCTTGCCGCCCAGCCCCGGTGAACTTGAGCGCCACAAAATCGCCGGGCTGTGCAAGGCCCACTGTAGCAACAGTGTTCCTTCTCCATGTTGCAATCTCGTCTGCGTTGAGAGCCGCCTGCTGCAATGAGTCTCGAGATGCATCCAAGCCTTCTGTATCTTCGTTCGTAAGTACAACCTCTTTCGCATGTCCCAAGATCACTCCACTGTAGCCTGTATGTTTCAAGTCTGCGATTGTGGCTCGAACCTCTGTCGGAGTCTCTCCAGCACAGAACTGAGCATAAAATGTTTTCTTGAGGAGGAAATGGAGGATAGGATTTCGATCCGGCATGAAGAGAGGCGACTTAGTATGTGCAAGGAAGGACATTACTGATAGCGAGGGTCGAAGGAGCAGCGGAATGGAGGACACTGAGGTGATAATGTAAGAACGAATGAGCGTGGAAAGAGATAGACATGATAGAGGTCGCGAGACGGGCACGGAGGTCGTTACATGCCCAGTCTCGATAATGCTGGAGGCGGCGGATGAGGCATTGCGTCTAGTATGTGCCTTCCGGTACTGTTGTACCTGCTGGTGTATTTTGATCTGGCCGGGGAGTCTGTAGAATTGATTCGGCAGGATATGCAATGGCGCGACCACGCCTAGGAAGAATTGCTTCGAATGTATCGTCAGCGCTGACCGGGTAGCCAGTCGAGGCTCCATTCTCGGCGGAGTAGTGGTATGCTTTGGTCAGTAATAGGCGAAGACTTACGCAGCACGCAAGGGCCGGGGACATGAACGAAAGAAACACATATATACTCTTATCTCAACAGTCACGTACGGTTGTAAGTGGGACGTCAGTCCACTGGTATGAATCTAGATTAGATGATGACTGGAGACAGTGACGCCAAACAACAATGACGATAGGCGCGTGAGGGCTGAGAGTCTGCCGAAAGCGGGATGAATAGAGGAATTGGCGGGAAGTGTCACTCCGACCCTGCCGCGAATAAGCGAGATCACGTGAACTGTAGACCAAGTGGTGCCACGTGAATTAACGTTGGTGTGATTTAGTGTTAAGGATTGGAGATACTATTTTCCGCCTGCTACAGTATGTACAGTACAGTGATCTGCGCACTCCTACGAAGTATATAGCAGCCAGACGCTCCTTCACTTTATAGTTGCTCAATCCACTTCTCTTCTCGCCGCTAGAACCACAAGAAGGTAGTTTCACGTGACACCCCAAGGACGACTCTCCCAACACGCTCATTGGACAACGGAAGTCTATAGTCACGCTCCTTTCTTTTAGTAGATAGAACCTTCGTGATTAACCTATGTCTATAGTTGAACCTTGGTGCCTTGGCTTGAGAACCTAGGTGAATGAGCGAACGCCGTAGGGCGTCGGCCCAATTCACAACATTCAACATTTTGATCACCTCACTGACGTGGCAAGTGGTACGGAGACTTAGGCCTGACAGATCCCTTTACCAGGTGCTTTCGGGGGAAGAGATAGATCCAAGATATGGAGGCCCTCACGGCAGTTCACCACTTCCTCGAGATCATCACGACACATCAACATGACGAAGAGACATCCCATCATCACGGGCGAGTTCTAGTCTTCCCACTACTCATGCAGCAAAGCCCCCTGCCGATGGAGAGACCTCGTTTTGCTCTCTTCTCTACATAGTACAGCAATTTTCTCTCATTCAATACCTGGCTACTACTTCGCCCACTCGACTGAGTACGTTTGTTCTCAGGAGCTTCAGATAGTGCTTACCGCTATCTCAAGTGTGAACCTGTAGTAGCGAGTCCCTTGCCAATTTTTGAAATGGCCCTTCCAATCATGGTCAGTATGAGCTTGCTCTGAGAGTATCTCTCTTGTGAAATTCCCGGTGTAACGGTATTTGGTTCCATGATCTTGAATCTTTGATTGTTGCCCTTCCACAACCACGTACGCGACCCCAGGCTCATGATTGAGATCCTCGAAAACTTGCACCTTAGCAGCGGCCCAACCTTGCTCATCAGCTGCTGCCCAGTTGTTCTTAATCTTGCCACTATAGCCTCCTCTCACCGTGGCGGAATATGATTCTAGCTTTTCTGCCATCGCGTGGTGTAATGTTGGTCCCGCTAATCTTGATTGTTGGTGTCGACTATGACGGTGTTAGTTTTTGGGTTGATAGGATGGTCAGAACTTACAGACTCACGACGTTCTCAATAGCTCGACCCCTGAACACAGATGAATTCTGTTCCGGAAAGCAGATAATCACACTTTGTATATCTGTGATTCGAAACGATTTTACATCCTAACTATAAAGGACGTGGTGATTCAGCTGAACTTATCAAGCTCGTGCTCAGTTTTCACTGCCTAGGCGTTGAACGAATACGAAGTTCGGACAGACTAGTCGAGCGTGCTCCAGCTTTCTCAGCTCAACTTTCTTACCTTTGAAGAGTAGGTTTATTTTCTGGGGATGATAGTCAAAGTTCCAGCCCTTTGCTCTTCAACCAGAGTATTCGGCTCAAAAAAGATCCTCTCGTATTTCTGAGTCTAGAATTTTATTTATCGACATAATGCCAACTAACACCCAGTTAGATCGCCGAACTCCCCTTCGAGCTGAAGCGAATCCATTGGCGCAACAAATAGAAATGGTTTAGACTTCCTTACATTGTTGGAAGTGCACAGCTGCGGCTGAGATACACGCGATAATATGAGGTGGTGATTGAAAACTATACAAAAAACGGTTATCACGACTCACATATTGGCATATATGTTCATATTTCGTTTGAATCACGAGATGGGTGTAACACACGATAATTGATAGCTTGGCCGACTTTGAAGGCTCGCACAAACGGATGAACTATTAGCCTGGCGAGCCTGGCTCGTGAATATGCCTTTTTACCGCTCAATGATGTATGTGGCCGAGCTGTGTTGGATCCAGCTGGGCAGACCGGCGCAGTTTACATACGAGGTATAATGGCCAGCCCCTCCTTCGCTTATAGTTTGTCAATCTACTTCTCTTCTCGTCGTTCTTGAATACTTACAACGATCCAGACCGTGACGTGAAGCCTCATCACAATACTTGCAGTACCTTGGCAATGGAAATAATCCCTCAAGTAATCGTGGGGAGGCGTTGAGTTGATACCTCTCCAGTCTGAGAGGCGCTTCACTCAGAGCTGGGGTAGATGTAGTCCACAGCATGAACATAGATTTGTGCTTGGATCGGAGACTTGGTTTGCAGAACCTGGAGACCAACAGTTTGGAAGGAACCTGTAGCAGACGACTTGATACATGCATGATATACAATCGAGCTCATCGCACGGTCCAGGGATTGCTCAATATCACACATTTGGTTGAGGGGTTTCAGGTACTAAAAGCCAGCGCTATGCGAAGTACAAATCGGGCACAGAGAAGGAAAAAAGGCATTCCTAGGTATTACACTCACAAGGAGTCTCACTATGCAATGTGGCGTGTTGTTTTTTGGCGTCCGGGGTAAAAGCTGGACATGGTGATACCATAGCTGGCAAAAACTGCAGACGTGGTTGCCGTCGCAACGCGGCGGAAATCTAAAACGGCTTAGTTTCGCATCCTTTTGGCGTCGATAGCAAATCACTGCATTGTACCATATTCAATCCCAAAAGTGATGGGCTTCAACCGCAGGCATCTGACGTCGAGTTTCCACAGCTTGTTGTTGGTGTTTTCGAGACATTCGCGTTACCACTTCCTCGTTTTGTACTCTTAGAGGCGCCTTCACTTCTTCCATGGTTTCGTGACTTTTATTTCTTTGAAGACCGGGAGGTAAACAAACAACGAGAACAACACTGTCATGGCATCGACTGGTGGCGCTTCTTCAATCTCGGTCACGGTCCGAGTTCGACCTTTCACAATCAGAGAAGCCGCTCAATTAACAAAATGTGACGATACGACTATTTTTCTGGGTGATGGTTCTCTGGCAGCCGCACCAACGCCGAAGTTGTCACAAAAAGGCATTCGACCAGTGATCAAAGTGGTGGATGAGAAATGCTTGTACGTAGAGGAGTGATGCGCATAACAACGATTTCAGCTCACAGATTCACTCTAGGGTATTCGACCCTCCCGAAGACAATCCAGTACAGAAATTCTCTCGCTCCCTGGTCCCTTCCGGTAAGCGGGTGAAAGACCAAACCTTTGGTTTCGACAGAATCTTCGATGAAAATGCGTCTCAAGGAGAGGTGTACGAGTCAACAACTAGACCACTGCTGGACAGTGTTTTGGACGGCTACAATGCAACGGTCTTCGCCTACGGTGCCACTGGGTGTGGCAAGACGCACACAATCACGGGTACGGTTCAACAACCAGGCATCATCTTCCTTACCATGCAAGAGCTCTTCGAAAAGGTGTCAGAACTGTCATCCGAAAAGGTCACCGACATTTCCTTGTCATACCTCGAGATTTATAACGAGACGATCCGCGATCTGCTGGTTCCGAGTAACGTAAGAGGAGGTCTTATGCTGAGAGAAGATGCGAACCAGACAGTATCCGTTGCAGGGCTATCCAGTCATCACCCACAAAACGTGCAAGAGGTCATGGACATGATCATGCAAGGAAATGAGATGCGTACAATGTCTCCTACCGAAGCCAATGCTACCTCTTCCCGATCCCACGCAGTCCTTCAAATTAATGTTGCCCAGAAAGATAAGAATGCTGGTATTGAGGAACCCCACACCATGGCAACCCTGAGCATAATCGATTTGGCCGGAAGTGAAAGAGCTAGTGCAACAAAGAATAGGGGAGAACGACTACTGGAGGGGGCCAATATCAACAAGTCTCTTCTCGCTCTCGGCAGTTGCATCAATGCTCTGTGTGATCCTCGCAAACGCAACCACGTCCCGTATCGAAACTCCAAACTTACACGCCTCCTCAAATTCTCTCTAGGCGGGAATTGCAAGACTGTAATGATTGTCTGCGTCAGTCCTTCTAGTGCACATTTCGATGAGACCCAGAATACCCTGAGATATGCAAATCGGGCAAAGAACATCCAGACCAAGGTCACTCGTAATGTGTACAATGTCAACCGACACGTCAAGGACTTCCTCGTCAAGATCGATGAGCAGATGGCTCTCATTAATGAGCTAAAGGCGCAACAAAAGGATTACGAGGCTGTAGCATTTGCCAAATTCAAGAAACAAAATGAGAAGAAGGAAGCCATCGCAAGAGAGGGTGTGCAAAGAATCAGAAGTGCATACGAACATTCGGCAGCGGAAAGACAAGAGCGAACCAACAACATGATCAAGTTGAAGCAATTAGGTCGACGTATCGCTATGTTGTCTGCATGGATTACAGCCTTCGATACTGTCTGCGATGCTCTCGAGGATGAAGAGCCTATGAAAAACATGCACGCCGTTAAGAAGACTGCTCAAGGAATCATGATGGAACTGGAGAGTGGCCGTCATCACTGCCAGCAGAAGGTCTCGAAGAGCGCGTGGGATCGAGGCATGAACACTGCACTAGACCACTCTTTGAAGCAACTTCGTGAAGTTGATACTGGAGACATGACCGACTCTGAGATGTTGCGTCGCGAAGTCGAGATGCTGAAGCTGACAGCTGAACGCGAGACGCTCTCAGCTATCAATGAATCCGAAAAGGCAGGCGACGCGGCTACCATTCAGGTCTTACTGCAAGCCCACTTCGAAACGATCTCGGCCATCGAAACCCTGAATAGAATGAATGTGGACGAAGCTATCGAAGCCGCAACACAGATTCTTGGAAAGATGCTCAAGTCATCTTCGAGCGCTGCTTCGTACATTGTCAAACCTGACGGCAGCCTCGCCCCCGTCGAAGCATTTGCTCCCACCAAGACCGGCACTCCTAAAAGACGAAAGCAGAATCTGAACAACTCTGTTCTCGAGCCTAGCCCACTTCGACCGAGAATGGCGTCTGCTCTGCCCATGCATGTCATGCATTCCCCGCCCAAAGCATCTCCTAAACGACGAGGGCTATTGGGCAGCGCGAAGAAGAGCGTGTCCTTCACTCCAAAGAAGAGGAAGTCTCCTACGAAAGTGAAGCGTGGCGTGAGGTGGCGAGATGATACTGAGGATGGTACATTGGCCGAGTTCGAGAAGACCCCTCAGAAGCTTGCAACATCTCCACCTGAAGAATCGACTACAGAGATTGTCGTTCCACAAGTCTCCGACCTGACCGCATCCCTGGCGCAGGCTCGGGATCAGTCTCCAGGATCATCACCAATCCCACCGCCACCCGAATCACAATTAGCAGTGCAACCGAAGAGCAGTCGGTTCCAAGCAGGTTTCTTGTCTAAAAAATATGAGGGCTCACCATTGGGATCTATGCCGCCGCCTAAGATGACACCACTTTCGTCTTCAGATAGTGAGACTTCGCCTCTCAGAGAGATTGATCCTAGCAAAGCAACAAATCGACGCTCTCTGACACCGTCTAACAAGCGGGTTCCAGATGTCAGCACCGATAGTTCCAGCAACTCGTCGTCTGATACCGAGAACCACAACCTCTCGGATAAAGACGACGTCATGAAGATTCGTGACGCTGTCAGGCGCTCAAGCTCAGTTCGTCGTTCTGGCGTCGGTTCTCGCACTCAGCGCAGACGATCTCCGACGGCAGCAACGGGCACCTCGGGATCTCCGCCGAATGATAGTATGTTTGCTGCTGGCCATGTTAGAAGGATGGTCCTGGGCAAGAGTGACAAAGAGAATGAGTGGAAAATTGGTGTGTTGAGCCCGCGCGTGTCTGGTATTGTCAGGGACTCGAAGAGCCTCAGCATGAATTCGGCCAGACGAACAACTATGAACGGCGATGTGCGATCGACACCGATCAACAACGATCGAAACGGAGTTAGAATGGGATCGACTTCAAGGGGAAGTCTGATGCCAAATGGAAAGGCTGTCTGGCGTTGATTGGCGTCTTAAAAAGCTACACTTTGAGTTGGATCGTTTAGGGGCCTTGATTTTCGGTTATGGCATTCTTGGGCGTCTAAAGGATGGAAGCTGCACATCTTTGACCGGCGTCGACTTGGTGTTCTCCTTCAACAACAGCACCCTCAGGCGCCTTGTAATTAGTATCGGCCTGCTAATGTTCGAGTTCTGGAACAAGGCCTTTTATGACTAACGATAAGTCTTTTTGCTTTGAATCATCATTCAATGAGAATTGATCCTTTTTTCTGAGACATTATCCGTTCGACATGACGAGGTTGTACACATGTTCAGTTGTTTCTTAAGCTCCGGGAATTTGTAGGTGACCATTCGAAGGGCACCAGCCTTGCCACTCACAACCTGATGCCGTCGAGAACTACGGAGAAGTCAAGATCATCTGGCGGCATTTCAGGGTCATTGCAAGACAGTTCTTTGAACGACACAAAGAATAGCTTGCTCCAATCGCCGCTCTTGAGATGCTTTCTTCAGTAGGAAGTTTAAGATCTCGTAATCAGGCATGAATAGTGTGGCAATGTACGTTGGCATGTCTCCTCGGCTAGCGAAAGTCTACTGTACCAGGGCGATTTCGGTCGCAAAGGTAATTGTCATGGTTTGCAGACAGTAAGAAGCAGGGTATCAAAAGCAGCGTAAGGTAGGTGTTGAGTAGGTCCCCATGGATGCCTTTGAAGACACGATTATAGGCCCCAGTCGATGAATCTACAGCCGGCGCTGCGCCTCTCCGAGAAATTGTCATTGCCCGCATCCTCCCTCACCCTCAGCATCCTCGGATATGACGTGCTGACGTCGTCCATTTGAAAGTCTCGAAGATTATGGATCACGGTCGATAAGTGCGTATATAAGTTCTTCCTGAGTACCTAACTCGCATATGCATTTCTGTCCGTGTCACCAATACAAGCACTACTAGCGAGCAATTCATAACGACACAATTTACAAGCAGCGGTAAGCAGTAAGCAACAAAACCCATCACGCTGCCGGACTCATCTCTCGCTCTCCTCATCCTCCTTCTCACGACCGCTATGGCCTTCCAAATGCCCGGGTTTCTATCTCGGTTCCTCCGCCCCTTCTCTTCCTCGGCCCATCTGTCCCTCCAACCCGACGCTCTCGCCGCGATGCAATTTCCCCCAAACTCCCAACGGGCCATTTTCGCCGGCGGCTGCTTCTGGGGCCTCGAGGAACTCTACCGCAAAGACTGGGGTAACGGCAAGGGCCTGCTAGACTGTCGCGTGGGGTACACGGGCGGCAAGACCGAGGCACCGTCGTACGAGGCCGTCTGCTCAGGACGGACAGGCCACGCCGAGTCGCTCCTCATAGTCTTTGACCCGGACCGAGTCACGTATCGGCAGCTGCTGGAGTATTTCTTCAAGATGCACGACCCTACGACGTTGAACAGACAGGGCGCCGACACGGGCACGCAGTACCGCTCGGCCGTGTACGTCGAGGACGACGAGCAGATGAAGATCGCGACCGAGATTAAAGAGAAAGTGGGCGAGCAGTGGTACAAGGGGAAATCTATCACGACGGAAATCCTGAGGGCGACGCAGTGGTATGATGCCGAGGACTATCATCAGGATTATCTCAAGAAGCAGGAAATGAAGGGTGGGTATGGATATCATTGCCCTGCGCATTTTGTGAGGCCTTTGCCTGAGTTGAAGTGAAGTGGACATCTCAACCTGAGGTACTGAAAGGGTGGTCCCGGGACGTGATGATGGGTATGTGGTGTATGATAGAACATGAACAAGTACAAAAACTTGAAGAACTCGATTTCAAGGTGCTTATCATTCCGGTGACAAGTTCGCTTAGAAGATATACGACGGTCTGATTGCCCTCAAAGGGTTGCATCACAGCCGACTAGGCATTCTAACCGCTCCATCAAGTCGTATAACACCGCCATTGAGCATGGGGTTCTCAACCATTTCTTTGACGAGACGGGCGAACTCGTCTCCTCTTCCCATGCGCGCTGGGTACTGTACCATTTCAGGGTTAATTGATGCACGAGAACCCGTGTTACCCTTTGGCTTGCTTTCGACTCCCGCTTTCTTGGATGGTGCTGCGGGTGTCTTCTTTTTGCGTGGCTCGGTCATTCCTGTCTGGAAGACACCAGGCGCAATGCCCAACACTCGGATGCCTGCCTTCTGCCCCAATTCTCTCGCTAGTGGCAGTACAATACTCCGCACAGCACCCTTGCTTGCACTGTAAGCCAATTGCCCAACTTGTCCCTCGTAGGCCGCGACTGAAGAGACCACGACAATGATACCTCTTTCACCATCAGGACCCCATGGTTCATTTAAAGCCATGTGTGGCACGGTGAGACGGATTAGGTCGACAGTGCCTCGCAGGTTGATGGTCAACGTCCGGTCAAACTGTGACATATCCATATATTTCACTGACTCGTGTGTCGCAGAGGGGTCTTGTTTGGGGAGGGAGAGGGCGGCTGTGCCGATACCAGCACAGCATATCACGCCCGAGAGAGGATTGTTGGTTTCTTGAGTCCATGACAGCGTGCTCTTGAGTGCGGCTTGTAAGGACTCGGTAGAAGCGACATTGGTCTTGTGGAAGGAGACTTTGGACGTGTCGATTAGAGACGATGAATCGGACGGAGGGGCGTTCAGATCGAGGATAGACACATTGGCGCCATTCTGCAAAAGGATCAAAGTTGTGGCTAGCCCGAGGCCACTGGAACCTCCGCTGACGATAAAGGTACGATCTTTGATTTGCATGATGTGAGAGTGTGTAGGTGACAGATATGCTTACCCGGTGGTTATTCTGCCACCTATTATATACTGAGTAGCCGGACGAGTCCTACCTCGGTCCGCGCATGGGCGTGTCGTCCATGTGCCATTGCTCTAGCCCACGGGCAGCGGTGCAGGAGGTATATGTTGTGCGGTTCAGTCGCTTCATGCGTTCTAATCTCAAATGCCACAGAGTTTTCATAAGGCTGCTGCTTCAGGCCCTGTCCGTTTTGTCGTACTCAAACAACCCAATCACCCGCATATTGAATAGCTTGGTGAGTCGTGGCTCTGGCGCTGGGATCATTATCTTTGGGTGTATGGCACGTGAGGCGGCGGGCGGTTGTCACTTCCCGAAGGCCGATGAAATCTGAAACCAGCGAAGCACGATCATCACACAGAGATCAGGCTCGCGCTGAGGAGCGTGTCATGAATGACCACAGTCGTGTTGAGATCAGCAAGGTCACTCTGGCTTTGACCAAGACAACTCTGCCCTTCGTTACAAACCACTCGTACTCAACGCAATGATAGCATCTGAGGCAAAGTTGACCTGCTTCTTCTTCTTCTACTTCTACAAGTTCCCCGCCACACTCGCCCCCTGGTAGTCAGACTTAGGCGCACTCCCTTCCTGCGTTGATTGATTCTCTACGGAGTAAAACAGGCTGATCCTGTTCCACCACGCAATCACGAGCCGCAGCATACGACCTCCCTTGCACCTTTCTTGACTTGAGCACTGCGTCTCTGTTTCTCCCTCTCGTTGTCTCGTTCTTTAGCGATTTTGGTTCTATGCCCACCTTATGTCACAATCCTCCCACCGCTCGAAAGCGCCCAGTCGGAGCGTGAACAGCCTGCGAAATGGGGATAGGTTGTCTAGAGAGTCTTCCAGGGTTCGCAGAAAATCAATCAGCATAAATGATGCCTATCTGTATGCGCTGAGGGTCGCCTACCTCTCCTACCTGCTTCAGCCTCGCACGTTCCGCAAGAAGCATGTCGAGACCAGACCTGCCGTCCACCGCGCCACCACTTCTTCCTCTTTCCACGATCTAATGAACGACTTCACCATCGTGCGAGACTCCAAAAGTACAAGGTTTCCTCACGACTTCATTAAAGAGCTGGAGAAGAGGTTGCAAGGCATCCTCATTGGCAAGGAGAGGCGCCCGGAATATCAAGATGCTGTGGTCAAGCGGTCGTTCGCCATCTTCCTCAACACATTGTCGGACCCTTCGTTCAAAAAGCGGATGGATGCGGATAGGAGAGTCGAGGACCTGGTGTTGATCTTCTTTTCTAATACAACCAAAGAGTTGCAACGTGGAAAGCAACCTAGCGACGACACGGTGAAGCGTATGGTTGATCGTCATGTTGCGCTCTTCGTCCGCCTCCTGAGTCTCATTCTGAAGGACCGAGATTGGGCAAAAGACAAGCCTGAGTTGGCTTCTCGATTGCAAACGTTCGAGTCGAAGCTGCTCAAAGGAGATGAAAATCTGGCGGCTGCACAAGTCAATGGACAGAGCAGTGTTGTGGAAGAAATGGTGCCGCTCAGCTACGATGTCAAAGACATGCCTTTGGTGCAGGTGGTTGGACGAATTTTCGGCTTGACCAATACCATGATGCAGTCGGATATCGACAAGTATAAGCCTGTGTGGACCGAAAAGGCCGCACTTCAAGATTTGAAGACATACCAGCAACATCTCAACCTCGGCACCAAATTAACCCTCAATTCCGGCGATTTCGACACCGAAGAAGCGTACGAGTCCTGGAAAAAGACGGAAGGACCGGACCTGTCTCAACTCATGCTTGCAATTGTACAAGCAAATCCTGACCTGGCCAAAAGTACTCCAGGCGGAAGTTTGCCACAATTCAATCCTCAAGGTGCTGGACCTGCTTCCACGGAGTCTCACTATGCAGAAGTATCGAGACTTCTCTCCCATGACTCCTCCTCTTATGTTCTAGATCTGCCGGCAGATCTGGGCTCACTTGATTTGAATGCGGAATCGGCCCATCGCGAAAGTGAACCAGGCCATGTTTATACTTTTATACCTTCAGATGCCAGAGCTATGTTTCGATTGATATTGCTACAGGCTCTCAATCACGACCTTTACGATGATACGAATGATGGAACAAATGGCCAATTGTTTTCAAAAAAGACCACGGACTTGCTCAACGAGATTGCTTTGAGATGGCGAATACCCAAGTTTACTCGAATTGTACTTTTTCTGGATGTGGTCCGCGAGAAGTTTGTGGAACGGGCCGTTGGACTGGAAATGCTGGACACAGCCTTCAATTATGTGAAGGAACCTCTGCAGGATGATTCAAAAAACAAGAGAGCGTCTCTCATTATGAGCTCGGTCCTCTATGATCGATATAATTGGACGATATCTGACTTTGCCTTGATGGGCAAAATACTCGGGGCACTACATGAAGCACTACTAAGAGATCTCTACGAGACCATCATGACATCCTTTGCTGACAAAGCTCATTTGCCAAAGCTGGGTATGATCATGGCGATTATTGACGAACACATCAAAAGTGATCCAAATTTTACACAAAATTCGGAAGATTTTGAAAACTTCAAGAACGCAGCCATTGATGGTCTTGCAGCTGAAGCTCGAAAACTATACGACACTCTTCTCGACAAGGAGCTGCCTCAAGAGAACGAAAAATGGGAGTTCTATCACATTCAGCAGGTGGCAACTGGTGTATTGAAACTTGCCGAGAAGGTTCAGAAGAGATTTCGCAAGAATCCAGAGGTTTTGGGCATCAATCCACTCATGATTCTGCTCAATTGCACACTTCCGGCATTTGCAGAGGATTCGAAGGCTATAGTTGAATCAGTACTTAATACTGCTCAGAGGAATCAATTAGAGATTCCCATCCAAGACGGATTTGACCTCTACAAGGAGCTCAGCGAATTTCGACGAGTACACGCCGATGCTTTACCTCATCGTCCATTCCCATACAAGCTGGAAGATCTGCTGGCTGATTTTGTCTGGAAATGGATCCGTACTACTGAAGAACAGGTCGTGGGCTGGGTCGAAGGCGCAGTCAAACATGATAGTTTCACCGTCAGAACCCAGAACCCAGGCCAGGTGCCGACTGAGGATGAGCGTCATTCAACTTCCGTCATGGATATTTTTAGCTCTTTCAACCAAATCATCGACCAAATAGGACAGCTTAACTGGGACGACGACTTGACGTATGCGAAATTTCTCACGGCCATCTCCAAGGCAATAGGCAACGGTGTCGCGAGGTACTGCGAATTGTTGGATCAGATGTTCAGTAAAGAGATGGATCGACTGACGCCAGAACAAGAAGCCGCTGCCAATATGACCAGACAGGAGAAATGGGTACAATTGGCTAAGGATACATGGAACAACAAGGAACGAGTGGAACCTTTCCAATTCTATCCTCAATCCTTTGTGAAATTGAACAACATCTCTTTTGCGATTCAGGAATGGGACAAACTAGAGCAGGAAGTCAACGTTGATGCGTGTGCCGAGGTTATTAAGAAGTATGCTCCCCCAGCTGCCCAACGGCCTCGGAAGACAGCGAACTATGTATTCACTATCAAGATTGTGGAGGCTGAGGACCTGAAAGCTTGTGATGTCAACGGATTCAGTGACCCGTACGTCGTTCTTACGGATGAGTATCAAAAGAGACTGTCAAAGAGTAGGATCGTCTACCGAAATTTGAATCCTCGCTGGGATGAGTCAGTCGACATTACAACGCAAGGCCCTTTGAACCTAATCGCTACGATCTGGGACTGGGATGCAGTTGGTGACCACGATTATGTCGGACGAACCTCCCTCAAGCTGGACCCATCACATTTCAGCGACTTCCTGCCCCGCGAGTATTGGTTGGACCTCGATACTCAAGGCCGACTTATGGTTCGTGTTAGCATGGAGGGTGAACGAGATGATATTCAATTCTACTTTGGCAAGGCCTTCAGAAACCTGCAAAGAACTCAACGAGATATGACGAGAAAGATTACCGACAAGCTGTCCGCCTACATCAATCATTGTCTCTCTCGACGAGCGCTGCGATCTCTCCTCAACCGTGGCATATCCATTTCAACCGTCTCCAGCTACTTTGCGCGGAATCGTGCCTCGGTGATGCCAACATCGACAATGCCAACCGATGCCGAGATTCTCAATGCCCTCAAGCCACTTTTTGACTATTTCGACGACAATTTTGCTATAATGCAGCAAACACTGACAGGAGAAGCCATGATCGCAGTGATGACTCGGATCTGGAAAGAAGTGCTGGTGACTGTTGAAGGTCTACTTGTACCTCCTTTATCCGACAAACCATCACAACAGAAAGCTTTGACACAACAAGAACTTGACATTGTTTTCAAATGGTTGCAAAGCCTTTTCGAGTTCTTCAACGCCGTGGATGAGGAAACTGGTGAGGCTAATGGTGTACCGTTGAATGTCTTGAAGAACCCAAAATATCATGAACTTCAAATGCTGAATTTCTTCTACTTTGAGCCGACAGACGGTCTGATCCGAGAGTCGGAACGTATGGCATCCGCGACCGCCGCGAGTCAACAAATGCAACGCTCGAGGTTTAGTGCGCCGGCGAATCTGGGAGCCATGGGCAGTGGGCTGCTCAATCCAGGCGGCATAGCAGGTGCAAGACGTGCTAAGAGCATCATGCTTTCGCGGAATTTGGGGACAATGCGTAAGGCCAAGGAGGAGAAGTGGAAGGCTGCACAAGCAGATCCGAATGACGATATGATTCTGCGCATTCTCCGTATGAGGCCTGAAGCGACTGGGTACTTGAGAGATCGATCACGACAAAAGGAACGTCTTGCGGCGGCTGCGGCAGCAGAGATGATTGTACGACAGAGTCTACTTGCCGGTGGTGGTAGAATGACGGGTCCCAGTGTGGTGAGAAGATGAATGATTTGGAATGCATGTGCTGTTGCGTGTTCTCTTTCATTCACAAGTCTATCTATCCAGCTGGTTAGCGTTTCTTGAGGCGGGATTGGGAGGCTGATTCTGAAGGATGGATGGATCTACCTATGGTTTTAGGATTAATGAGTGGTGGGTATGGTTATGGATATCGGGTCATGGATCATGGATCAGCACTGTGCACGTTATAAGAGTAGTTCCAATTTGACATCACAGGGGGTTTACAGGAGCAGCATCAAGTCTTTGATGGTTGAGTAATATATTATAATTCACCTTCTGAGGAGATACCTGCTGGGTTTTTGTATTTACTGTTGTGCAATGATTTAGACTGTGACTGTCACTCAGTATAGCACGAATATTCAAGATAGGAAGTCATGAAAGCGTTGAAGACTCGGAAGGAAATGATAAAGGGGGAGGTAGGAAAAATCATAGATTGGACAGTCCTCCGTAAAGAATTCTCAGTTTGTACACAACGTGTTCTCCTGCTCGCGTAGTACGTAGTGCTCCCAGGCCAGCTACTTCTGAAGCCTGTAATTCCAGGAATTCAAACACGGTTTGTAAATTCAACAGTCACCCACCCACCGGCACCCCAGGGTCAAGATTTTGGAGGGCGAAGATCCCCAGAACCGCTGTAGAATTGAATGGTTCCGGAAACGTTCAACACGATTCTCAACTTGTCAGTTCTGTTCCCTTGTTATTGTCCCTTGTCGTTGTTCCTGGCTCAGCTCAAGCTTAGTCCTCTCTGTGTGTCTGCATGTCTCTCTCTCTCTTTTTTAATCAGACGAAGTGAAGGATTCGGGGTGAGGGTGGTTTGTTTTTGCTAGGAACAGCTTCACCAACACTTCCCATTCCCATCGACAGCCAAGGTAGGAGGGATTGCCTCGTAGATTTCCAAATCGTAGCCCTGTCTGGCTCGCGATTTCTCCTGCGCGGTGCAGTCATCTCGGCTTCGTCGACAGCCTGAGGCCGATGGGACGCTGAGACCCGTCAAAGGCGATCCCGGCGTAGATGATTTTCTCCTGGGCCTTATCGTGTGAGAGAACCCGAGAGCCAGGAATTTGACTCGGAGTTGCAGTACGGTACTTTACGAGGCACGCGGTGTTGTTGGTGATGTGGCTCATGCGAACGGCGGAGGTCGCCTGCAAACTCGGAGGTGGGTATGGTTGCAGATCTCGATGAAGCTTTTGGCCGCTCCACGGGTTCTGAGCTTCGTTTTGTCCTGCGCGATCTTCTTGACTTCGAAGAGTCGTTGGCGGAAGAATTCGTTGGCTGTGGTGTTGGAAGAAGCCATTCTGTTGAATGCTTCTTCTAGGTTGGAGCCAAAAGAGCTCTCTCGTGTACTTGTCGTAGGTAACGGTGGTGTGGATGGTCGAGACTAGATAGATAGTCTTTGGGCCTGAGTCCAAAGAAGACTCTATCATATTGGTTTGATCTGGGCATCAAACGGCGTTGCACGAGACGAAATCGTGTTCATGTATGTATAGATATATATATGGGAACTCTGGTTGAGACACTGGAGTCCTTGGAATGTTGTTGTATGGGTCGTAGTTGTCGGGTGGATGGTATAGTCCTTGCGTCGATACCTCCGTCAACCTTGTCATACAAGGAGCAAGAACCGATGCAAAGACAAAAAGCAGACGACAAGAAACATATCGCCGTAGTTCAAGGAGTGTGATGCCTTGTTTCTGGCTGTCTGGTTTTCACAGGTCTGCTGGACCTGGCGTTAAAACAACCCCATGGTCATGGGTGGACTTTGTACCGGATCGCTGATGGTTCGCTTCGGAATGTTGTTGTTCTGGCCAAGAGTGGCTTTGTTCTTGTGCTCGTGGGGTATAGACGATGCGCTGAAGTTGCTCCGGAGACCCTCCTCCGTCTGTGCCTCAATGGCGCCTTGTTGGACAGGTATCCCCAGACGAGACTTTCATTGTTTGGTCGATTCTCGAGCATAGTAGTCTTTGGGCTTTGTCACACATCAACAAAACCATCCACTTGAGTCGTTCAGGTTGATCGGCGTCGGCTCCGATGAAGACATGGTCGTCACTGTCCACAAGGCCAAAGTGTCATAAGTAGTCCAGATAACAGTAAAGGATGACATGAGGTCGTCGCGTAGAAACAGATGCTGAATCTCCTGTCGTATCTTGACAGAATTGGATTCTCCAGCGGCGTCAACCTTCGCCTTATGCAATTTCAGTATTCCGTACCCCGGTCCCCTTGACCACCTTTTCTTCAGCAGGCCATCCCGTATTTTCAGGCGCAGAGCGAGCAATGGTGGGTAGCTATGTCTTCTTACTGTTAGGGTCCAATTATCGCATCAAGACTTGACGGGGGGATAAAGGTCCAGGAACTAGAGTAGAAACAGGAATATACTGACCACCGACCGGGTGATCCTGACATCCGTACTCAGGGCCGAGAATCTTCTTAGATCCGTAGACAACACGAAATCTTTGGGTTTCCCTTGACCACGGGAAGAGACCTTGTGTCTCCGACGTAGATGGCTGCAGCATTTTAGTGCCCGTGCAGTCCAGTCACCTCCTGGGCGAAGATAGGGGTACTCACCACTGTTGTTCAGAATCATTCTGCTGGAATTCTTCAAAATTGTGCTTCGAAGTATCTCCAACGTCCACCTCAAGGCTCTCAAGCCGTGAGCAGCGTCGGAAAGAAATCGCAAAACAAGGCCCGAATGTTGCAGAAAAGAAGTTTCTTGAATTTCATTTCTGGGGCCGCTGACCTTCAGTTCTGCTTCGTGGGATGGAGGTAACTCCACAGTCCGGTGCTGCCTAACTGACATTGTGGTTGCTCAGTGAATTCATGGTTCACGACCGTCACCTTCGTTGGCGGGTGCAAGGCTGTCCACTTGGCTGTGAATTCAAAGCCCGGATGTATATATATGTGTGTACAAATCATATCAACCGCTCATGTACTAGAGGCGACAGGACATAAAGATCAGAGACAATTGCTCGATCTCGTCAAGTGCACGCTTTCCTTATCCTTTTCGTTTTTCCTAAAACCTTACGTTGCAAGGGATGTTTGCTGCCTTCATCAGCGATCAAACAACAGCAAACACGGATCATTCACTTAATTTCCTTCCTTGCCTCATCAGAGATATCCCGCGTAGACTGACGGCGTCCATAACCATCCTTGAGCAGCCGACGCATGATCAACTGCGGAACGCAACAACCACAACCACCAACATGGAGGACAAGGCATTTGCACCAATCGAAGCCAACGGCGGCAACGTATCCTCGTCACCTCAATAAACCGATCGGGCAAAGCTTGCCGTTGAAATGGCCAAACGCATTGCTGATGGCGCCAACATACAGACCGTCACACGAGATCACAACATGACAATCGAACAAGTCTGTAGCATGATTGCCATGTTTGCAGTGCAAGCAGGTGAAATTAGCAAGGCCACGCTTGGTGATTCGGTATGTGCTTTATTTTTTGAATAATTTCCCCCATCTTATCAGTCCCTTTTTCTTGCCTTGAGCCTGCATGCATGGGCGACAATTGTGCATCTTGTTTGACACTGACAAACCGTACGCATAATGTAGGATACCATGTACAGTATCATCGGAGAGAACAAAGAGGGCAAAGGCAAGGCTATCCAAGATCAATGTGCTCAAGAAATGAAGGCAAGGCCCGAGGGCTTGCGCGGATGGCCGACTGCCGACGAGCACATTTCTGGTCCAAACGGAACGCGTGTTGGCAACTTCATGAACCCTTTCACGCTCTGGTACCCCTAGAAATCTACTTGTGGCGGTTGGATGATATCTTGTGGCTGTATGGAGAGCAGGAGAGATTGGCCTTTTGTCGTCGTGTGATTGAGATGCCTACGGAGTGATAGAGAGAAAGTTGATGGTTGAAAAAGAAATAAGAAAAAGTGACGGTAGAGGCAGTTGATGAACAAACAAAGAAACGAAAAAAGGCGACGTGTCATATTCTGTGGCTCGACATTTGACGAGGTTGCACGAGGCTGAATTTCTCCTTTTCCCGTTTTGTCTTCCAGCTTCAACTTCGGCCTACTTAGACTATCTATGGTCACCAGTCTCACTTACATCACCTCCAACTCTATTCACCATCTACCCTCAAGATCAATACAGCATTGAGCCTTTGCAGATTATGCCACGGACTGAGGTCATCTATCCCTTCCTCACGTTCTCTGCACCGAATGTAATGATCAAGATACCGCAAATCGACTCCTCTTGCTCAACCTGGCTCCGAAAAAGGAGATGGAATACAAATCCTGAACGAGGCTGCTGCCTCAAGGGTGTTCATACGAGTATATACAATGTCACGCAGCTACTGTCACAAGGAGACAGATAGACGAGAATCATTTTCTCAGAGACTTTGGCAAACCAATCAATAATTCACAGTCGCAATCCACACCACATGAGTTATTCTGGCAATCTCAATCATCTCAAACGCCCGCGTTCGTAGCATCCGCATCTCTCTGAGCTGCAAACCGCGCAATCTCCTTCACAATGGTAGAAGGATGACCACGTACACGAAATCTTCTCGCGACTTCTTCAACCGACATTCCGTTATTGATGTGTCTGATCATACGACGTACACCTGCAGTCCCGGTAGCGTCACGGGCGGTCCTATGCACAGCAACGCCCGAGGGTCGACTTGGAGTTGGAGCATGTGGTCAGCCGGCGCTTCTGCAACTTGATCCGAGCTAATGGTCGTCCACCCATCGTCGTCATTCTGTGAGATTGCCGTGTAGGGATCCAAGTGTATGGGAATGGTTCGATTCCTGGGATTGACAATGGTGCTTTTGACGTTGGAATTGACATACGAGTTATCGACAATTGAAGGGGCGATTGATACGACAGGGCTAGCTGAGTTCCGGGGCATCTGACGAGCAAGTTGACGGCGTTCCGCTTCTATCAATTCATGGCACACGAATTGGCTTCGAAACCTCGCCGACACAGGAGCACAAGAGGGCACATACTCTTCGCCTCGATACTCTTCAAGAGTGTTCCAAAGAAGCTCCCATCGTCGCTTACATTACTCTCGCTCTCACGATCAGATTTCAACTCTTCACCCACTGGCTTTGACATTTCTGGTACTCGCTCTGTGGAGTAAAAGAGTTAGATCTTGATGAATGCAGATGAAAGACGACGGCACACTCTTACCTGACAGCTTGGTGGACGACGCCATATCCGGACTTCGAAAACAACGTCATGGATGAGCAGAGAAGATGCTGTCGTTCATCTAAGAGAAGCCACGACTTTTTAAGGTGAAGGGAGACAAAGAGAGGGACAAAATTGAGTACGGAATCGGACGCATAAGGGAGTGGATTCATGGAATGCGACGTAGCAGCAAACCATCTGATCCTTATTCACAAAGTAGGAGAGTGTCACTCACAAACCAAAGCAGAAAGGGGCCTTACGCGATGCAGAATGAATATAGGCATAGAATGAATGCAGATGTGGAAGCAGTGAACCGTTCTTCCATGGCATTCAATCTGTAACAACCATCACCGAAGATATCTTTGTATAGATCATATAAATGTGTGACCCGAATATGCGAGGTGGGAGATTCGATCCTATCACAGTAGTCAGGAGAAAGGTCTTTTAGATGCAGATCAAGGATAATACATACCAGGGACCTGTTACAACCACGGTTCTGCACTCGAAGCAGCGGCAAAAGTAGCAGTCTGTGTCTTCCATTCAAGTCTTTAAAAGCATCATGGGAAACGGGACTCGTTCATCTCGTAGAACCTACCGTTTACGCTGGGACAGTAACATCAAACGCACATAGTACACGGTACACAGCAGACACCACACCCGACGCCAAACGTAGCATCTCTAAAGCGATCGAGAAGAACATCACGGACGCCCAGTTTGGCAGTTACCAGAGCAATCACCAACCACCAACACTGTCCATCTCGTTCTTTACACCGTAAGAGGCCTTCGAGCCCAATCCTCCTGGGCCAGAGGCCACTTACACCCAGCCATCTACCTTTTCAACTTCCACGATTCCTCAACCCATCGTGAAGCCCTTCACATGGACATGGACACACACACACACACACACACACACACACACACACACACACACACACACACACACACACACACACACACACACACACACACACACACACACACACACACACACACACACACAACTTCTACTCTATACACAATCCCCACTGGGCAATCGTCATGATCATATCCCTGACGGTAAAAGCGTACCGCCTCGCCACACCCTCTGGAAACACCCCCTCACAAATCTCCCACACCATACTCCCGAGGATCCAAACCCTCACCTCCTCTACCGCCGAAGTTGGGTGCTGCTGCTGGCGATTGTTGCTGTTGCTGTTGCTGTTGTTGTTGATGATGATGATGTTATGGGTGGCAAACGCAAATCCTCCACCACCACGGCGCTCACCCATCCGCCTCCTCTCCGCATACTGGGCAATTCGAACCACCACATCACGAGGTGTGACGCGGTGCTGGCGTGCCACGAGCGAAAGGGAGACGCAATTGGCCATCTTGTGCGCCATGTGCACCGTTTCCGAATCCCACCAGCCGCGCTGGTAGTCCGTCATAGTCGAGTACCCGTTGTCCACAGTGAGGCCCGACACTCCTTCAAGGGCCAAGTCGGCACGGGACATGGCCGATGGTTCCAGGTGATGAGGAGGGACGAGGAGGCGGCCGCCATTGAAGCGACATGCTTCGAAGGAGAGGGGGACTGAAAAGTGACACAAAAACACAGCCAGGGTTAGCAAACAATGCCACACACACACACACATATATATGTATATTCAAACGACAACTCACAATGTACACAACCAGACCTGAGTTCAGGCACATAAACACACAACGGGAGCAAGGTAAAGCAAAGAGTACAGGAAACCACAAAAAGTGCAAGGTCGATTCGGGTAGTCAGTATACTTACTGACGTCTCTCATATCAATGGCGCGAGGGTAAGCGTAAACACGGCCCAGACGGAGCTGTTGGATCCAGTCCATTTTGAAATCCTCGCGCGCAGAAGACCGAAAGAAAGAGCTAAAAACAAAAAAAGAAGTAAAAAGGCTCAGCCGAGAAAGAAGGGGTGGTGATTGAAGATGGCTGAACACAAACTCTTTGCTGAAGAAGAAGACGCACGACTCTTTTTCTTTTTCTTTTGGGAAAGGTCTCTTGTGATGACCAAACAAACCCTACCAGACGGGACTAGAAAAAGGTAGAAGAAGAGTGGGACAAAGACACCTGCAACAAGACCAGAAGGATGTAAAGAGTGGAGGACAAAGTGAATTGGATCTATGACCTACTATCGCCAGGTTTCATCAATAGGCCAAAGGGTCGGTACAAATGAGGTTCGTGACGCTTCGGTATTGAAGACACCATTGAAGGCGGTGTCGTCCTCTGCGGCACTGTGAGAATGGCAGCCCCCGGAAAGAAATGCGTGAATGGTGTAAATCCCCATCGCTGAACTGGATTGTAAGTCACCTCAGACATGTGATTGTCTTTGTCCCAAAAGCCCTGAGAGGATAGATGACCCAGCAAGGGAAAAACAACAATAAGATGACCCGCGTCAAGCAATCCAGAACCATACCCTTTCAAAAATGTTTCTTGGTTTCAGCTCTGGCCAACTGCCCTCCATGCGGTCAATCTCGGCTTTCCCACTCCACAGGTCCATATCCTTGAGGCGCACAAATCTTGTCCGCTTGGCGAACTTGTAACCCAAGAAGAGACAAGCGAAGATTGGTATATCGATATAAGGCGGGACAAAGGATTTGGCATTGAAGCGACCAGGGAAGAAGCAGTCGAATCCATTGAAGAGGGCGACAGTAAGGCAGAAGCAGATTGAAAAGTAAGCCAGGAATGGCTGGAGTGGGGACTTGTATGGCAAGCTGGACCGGGCGATGCCGTTATGCCGGAGAGCGTAGTAGAAGCGCAGATATGTGGCGCAGATACTGGCCCACACGATCAGGGTGCTCACGGCCGAAAGGTTCGATATCCAGAAAAAGACATCGGTTGAACGAGAACTGACATTAAGGTAGACCAGCAGGCTGAGGAGGGTGGTGGCAGCCACGCATGCATATGGCACACCGAATCTTTCGAACCTGAGAAAGGCGGGAGCTCGGTGATCGAGAGCAGTAGCGTACAAGACCCGCGTGGAAGCGTAGAAGAAGGAATTCCCTGCTGACCATGCAGATGAGAGAATGACAGCGTTGATGATGGACGGAAGCGCTGGAATTCCTCCATTGACGATCGCAATCACAAAGGGACTTGCTGCTGCTCCTGGTGCCGAGTTGTCGATTGCATTCAACAGTCGAGGGTCCTTGGCTGAGACACACATGCCAATTAGCAACATCGTGAGGCAATAGAAAATGGCAATTCTCCAAAACACTCTGCGCACTGCTTTGGGGATGTTTTTGCGAGGGTTCTCCTGTTGTAGTGTTACTTCTCAATCCTCACTCAAGAGAACAGTGCTTACAGTCTCTCCGGCTGCGATGACAACCATCTCACTGCCTCCGTAGCTAAAGGTCGCAGAGATGAAAATCTTCCAGAACGCGAGGAAGCGGCCCAAAGCACCAGTCTCCAGATACTCCTGCATTGGGCCGGGATGATCCCAATACCGAAAGCCAATTCGGTCGTGGTTTGGGGCGCCACCAAGGGTAATGATGAACATCAGCAAGATAAGCCCAACGATAGTGGTCAGCTTGATGGCTCCAAAGACAAATTCGGCCTCGCCATACACCCGCACCGGGAAGCAGTTGATGGCCACCATCGGTATGAAAAGAATGGTAATCCATACTGCATTCGAGACCGAATTGGGCCAATAGCCTATGACGACCGCCGAAGCGGAGATTTCGATGGGCACACCGATGGCAAGCTGATACCAATAGTTCCAGCCCTAAAACTTATCAGCTAACGATACCAGGTTGATGGGTCTTGTGCCTGACGGACCAAGGTGAAGCCCAGAGCAGGGTCGACAAATCGTGCCGCAAACACTGGGACAGCACCGGGAAGAGGCAGATACGTAGCCATCTCGCCGAGGGAGTTGATAACAGCATAGAGGTTGAAGCCCGTGATGAGGTAGGCCAGGAAGGCGGACAGCGGTCCTGCAAGACTCAGGGCCTGGCCACTTCCAACGAACAGGCCGGTGCCGATGGCGCCTGATAATGCGAGGAATTGAACATGACGCGACTTGAGCTTCCGATCGAGAGTGCCGACATTTCTCTGCTCGTGCTCAAGGTTCTTGAGATCTTCATCGTCCGCGCGGGTGTCGACGTCGGTATCTGCTACCTTGCCAGGCTCGATATCTTTGGGTTCAGACTCCATGGCGATATCAGCATGCTAGATCTTGAAGGCTGCGCAATTACAGGCGCGCAGGTCTGTCTGTATCAAGTGTTGGGGATGGTCAGGGTCCAAGGTGGGCATGACGGTCTTGTAGATCCTTTGATTGTGTGACTTCGGATATATGCGTCTTGCGTACCATCTGAACCGGACATCATTCAACCTTAGTTGATGTTACGCTGCGGTGCCGGGGTATGAAGTCGTCGATCCTCGGGGTAGAGTCTCATTAGGCTATTCACATATTGGTCGGCCTGTGAGCTGAGAGTATCTGTGGAGCGACCGAATGACTTGTAAAGAGGGGCCTCGCATCTCACAGGGCTCGAAAATGAAAATCTGACTGGCGCAAGCCGACATCCCTGTCCAGAAGACTGATCAAGAATAATCTTGCGCCTTGGGTCACACCCAGGATGACCAAATCCTCCCAAGTCATTTCGTATCATATTGCAAAGGTAGTGCTGCCAAGGTCATGCTATATGGTGCTCGCAAGATCCGTCTTGTCTTACTTGCCCAGTACCAACGTCTCTCCGTTCGTCTTCAGAGTCAACTGCCTCGGTCCTTGAAGCTCTGCTCGCTTGGGGGTAGCGAGCCCTTCTATCAATGCAAGTCTGGCACCGCCCAAACCTGGCGCATTCTGGTTTCAAATGAAGCCAAATCTCTTCACCTGATCGTTGCAGCCGATTCCAATACCTTCGTCGCAGGCCTGGTATCAATCTCTTGAGCCCCTCGTGCTTGATCTTAAGCCTGGTAGCCGTCCATCTTTCATCAGGTTGATGCTCAGTTGGCATCTCATGCAACAATTGCGTGTCGAGGGGATTATCCTTGGATAATATTCTCATGAATGGCTGATTGTGCTTGATTTCTTCAGGCATCACGCGGGAGAGGAAGTCTAACGATGCATCAATGTTTAGATCAATGGCTCTGACAGGATTGATCGTCGTTTTCAACACAGCGCTGGCGATATGAGGATACAAAATGCAAAAGTCTGACTGAGAGATGTGCACAGTGCCCCGTACAGTCATCAGCCAGGCCGGCTGACCCTCATCAAGAGCTTCTCGGACGACTGACTGTGCAACTTCAAAATTCTCTTTCCAGTACATGAATGCCTCAGAGTTGATACCAAGAAGCGGTACATGCAGCCGATACTTCTGGTCGTCTGGAGGAGGGAGCACCACCATACCCCAGATGTCGTACACTACACCTTGCGTGACGTATTTGAACTTCGCCCTTTCGCGCAGCAAGCTGATTGTTGTGGTGCCCCCAAAGGAGTGTCCTACGATTGTAACGCCCTCGACATGAAATCGGCCTTTCCAAGACGACCAGTCAACACCGTCGAGACCAGCTTTTGAAGCACCAATGGCGCCCTTTACCCGAAGATTACGAGCAGCCACTTGATTTCCATTGCCAGCACATATCTCTTGCATGACTTGATAAGCCTCATGGATTTCTGCCAAGCGTAGATCAATTTGAGCACGGCGAAGCTCTTTGTCAACTTGGTGACCGGGGGTAGTGTCGTACTTGTCGCCTTTTGGGAAGATGAAGTCGACAACATCATAAGGCCTTTGTTGATCCTGCTTGAAGTGCTCAAGGTTTCCGCGTCTTTCGATCCGCTCTCGATCCGCCGAGCTGCCGGGGGGATGGTTAATCAAGGTCCTAGGGCCGCTACCGTCTCTGTGCTCCAATGCAACAACTATGAAACCGTGACTAGCAAATTCACCACAAACGGTCGAGTATGCCGTTCTAGTACCACCTAAACCGTGACTGAAGATGATAAGTGGGAATTTGGGCCTTTCGGATCCATCAGAAAGAGGTCCGCCCATGCCGCGTCGGTGTGTACGGTCTTTGGTCGAATCAATCCCCCAACGAGGCCAATGATCCGCAAGTCGCGCATTCTTGTAGGCCGGCAGCTTCGTGTACCACGTTGTACAAAAGAACCACCATTCAACCAAGTGTTCAGGGAGCGACGCGAAACGGCCATATCCACGACTCGTTTCATTCCTTGGACGGCTTAGCCAGGTCGGACGATATCTCTGGCCCAGGGTGGATGTATTGAAGTCGGACTTTGAATCGAAGTGGGCCGGGTAGTAAATAGTCATGAGGACAGTCTCAAGTGCGATTAGATGCACCTTCTGCCGCCTGATATGGGAGAAGGTCCGTGGCTCCCGAGCAGGGACTTCGAGGTCGATGGTACCAACATGGTATGGGCCAGTATACTTTGGTAGCTTTCCGTATAGAGGCACCTTGTCCCTGATACCGTTTGGTGGTCTGGCTTTTGGATCTCGTCGTGGCACATGGTGGGGTGTGGTCTTTGCATGTTGAGGATGACCAAGCACCCAGTCAGGGAAGATTGCTGAAATAGGCATATTTCTCGTCTCAGATACAACTATATACCATCCCAGTGAGTCCGAGAGGTCCAGACGAGTTCATATTCAGGGGCAGAACAATTTTAACATGGTTGCTGCGTCAGGTCTTCTGTCCTGCCAATCTGAATATCGGCTTCCGAACTTCGGATCACTCGGTGTATGTCGATATCGATGTTTCGTGACGTGAAGATTCGCAGGCATCGATATCTGTCTTCATCACGCTCAGGATACTGAGGACAAGGTACTCGTACCAGGTGCGACTGTGATTGAAAGAGATTGAAACCCTGGCATTGCTTCAATGACGTCAGAAACAATTCCTCAAGCTAGGCCGTCCTCTCGGTAACCGGAATGCCGACATCTCTCCTCGAGCCTTGTGAAATAGCACGGTAATCCACATACAAGAGGTATTGCAAGCATGCTAAATTATTAGTCACTCCAGAAATCCAGAGATGGAAATCTGCAGGTGACCGTTGTCTGAAGGGAACGAATCACAATTACCCACGTGAGAGCCGCTACGGCCACAGAGCGGCTGGAGTCGGGCCAGTTCTGTCACCTGGATGTTCCAACTCCTGAGGAGATGTGTTGATATACTGTCGCGCCTCTTGCACCGACCTTGAAGTCTGTGGCAATTGGGCTAGAGCCTTCATCAACGTGCTTTTCAGATACTTGTACGTCTCAAGCTTGATCTTTCCGTGCCTGTACTCTCGGCTGATGACTTTGTTCATGAGCTGTACTGCAGCGACAACATGGTGCGGGTATGGATCGAGCTGGACAAGCGAGGCCGTGATCGTGCGCAGGCGTTCTGAAGGCTCGGGATCGTCCGCCGGCGCTCTTATCGTTAACGTAGTCTCTAGCCCAAACTTCAGCGCATTGACAACCTCTTGCTCGGCGTTAAGCCTTTTGTCTTTCAACAAAACAAGTAGATCATCTCGCTCAGCCGCCTCGACGGTATCCACTAGCATCAAGATACCCAGGTGGTAATGCAACATGACCTCGTACCAATTCAGACGTTCCACTTGACTGAGGAAATGGAGTCTTCGTTCACATGAGCTCAACAAAGGCCGAAAAGCGTCATGGAATATGTCGGCAGCTTCTATGAAGGCGTCCCAAGCTTGCTGGAGTGTGTCCTCCTCAACACCTTCGCGGAGCGCTTCTTTGAGAACTGCGATCATTTTCCATACGAATACCTTGCAAGCTGCTGCAGCGGCAATGATCTGCGAGGCAGTGTCATCCGACACTTCAAATGTTGAAGTGCGCCAGTCTTTAGTCCGCGTTTGAAAGGAATGAGCACCAGTACGTAATACTCGCCATGCTGACTCGGACGCGACACCGTGCAATCCTGACGAGAGTGACGAGCGAAAGTTGAGAGTAAGACTAGCCGAAGTGTCGAACGTCAATGCTCCCCAGTAAGCTCGGCTCTCACTGTTCAAGAATGCTTCGCTGAGGGGGAAACTCTTTGGTTTAGAATTCACCAGGGGAGCCGAGCCAAACGATACCTTCGCACCACTGAATTGACAATTGCGTTGACGCTCACGAAGTCTTTGCACTTGTTGGAATGCGACTTGAACGCAAATCTGCCCTGTGATTCCGTCCGCTTCTTCGTCCTTGGACACCCCGGCAGGGATCGGCGTCAGGCCAAAAAGAAAAAGGGTCAAGACTGAGCGGTAAGAGACACGATTGATGACCTTGAGCATATCTCGCCGAGATGCCCGCCAGAATTCGCGGACCAGCTCCTCGTGGACGAGACCTGCCAGTTCCTGCTTGGGTATGAGGTGTAGCCATGGTGAGGCAAACGATCGAATGGCGAGTTTTAGAGAATCTTCAATTTGACAGTTCCTCTCAAGCCGCTGGCTGAGAGGTGTAGCTGCAGCATCTTCGAGATTGCGTGCTTCCCAATCCTGGTCGATGGCAGCGTCAAGTTCGGCAAAAAGCTTGGACGGTGCAAAGACAACATCGTAGCTGGGATCCCAACTGTATGAACAATGTCAATAAGAGAACTCAAAGGAACGAATGCAGCAAGCATCTGGGTCACCAGGCAGGAGCGTACATCAAGGGGCAGCAGTCACGGCCCAGCCAGAAGCCAAATATCTGCTCCCAGCAGGACTCGAAAACCTGCTGAAGCCATGATCCAAGCGAGCTGCTCACGTTGTCTGAAAGCATATGTGCATTAATTGGAGGACTGTTGATTGGAATCGCAGCACCTGAGTCGGACGAATGGTTTCTAGCATCATGTCAGAAACAATCTGGGCCTGTTAGGTCGCGAAACCCTACGGTGTGTACCCGGCAGAGGGCTGGAAAATCGTACGAGCCGATGTGGTGGCTGCATCAACACTCGCACGAACAGATTCCGGGGATGATGAGGCCGCTCGTTCGGGCGAGGCATCACGTTTATTACGTCGAGGCTGTCTGGCAGGCTTCTTTACATCCTTGATCCACTGGCATCACGAGAGTTAGACTCTTTGATCAGGTTCCACAAGGAAAACGACAACCGTCAATGAGTGGTCGAAGTGTCAACTTACCTCAAAGGTACATGGTCTTCGCCGACGAGTACACCTTGAACAAGACCCATTCCAATCAGGCTGAGCCGGGTCAAACCCAACCCTGGCAGCATCGCAGGCTACGTATAGCGATCAGCGATGCCATGACCCCCAGAATGAGCGGCTTTCTGCGACAAAGCCAGAAGCAATACATACCTAGACGCGAACTGCGGCATGCATCGCAGCTGGAAAATTGTGTCCTGCGTGGTCCGGGGATGTTACGCATTCTAGCTGATATGCTGATTCAGCGGTAGGTCGATCGTCCCATGTCTCGCGGGTCCACGAGTACGTTGAAGTCGTGCCACATCAGTCTCTGCCAGTCGGGTCGATCATCCGAGGATTTCGGTCGGAGCGAAGACACGACGTTGTCGCATATCAGACCACGCGTTTGGCAGTGTTTGTTAATTCTCAGTTGATAGACATCCTTGTAAGAATGCTGGCGACTAGCGAAGGTAGAAGGTAGAAGATTTCGGCCACCACCACTCGCCCCATCGATGCGAAAAGGATGCGATTTGGTCTGACAAGCTAATATGCAGCGTGGTCTTGCTGGATAGCGGCAGAAGACTCACTACTATCGTTTTGTCAGACAGAGAATGCGAGCTACTAAATTGCTCCACGAAAAGACTTGGCCAGGCTGTTTAGTGCAGCCCCATGGAGCGTCTACGGCTCGCCGGGCTCCAAGGCTGATTAGGCGCAGGCCCCGGAGGACGGAGTACAAGGTCCTTCCCCGGGCCATGGATAAAACCGACCTCGTTGCCATGAAGCCGATTGTAACTCAGTAGTGGGGAGATTTGGCTGCGTAGGATATCTGGCCAGCATCATAATTTGGGGAGTTGAGTCGGGCATGTTTGTCGTCAAGACATAAGGAGCAGGGCGGACGATTGATCATGCATATTCCACGGTGGCACATACCATCATATCCACTAAACATCATATTGACAAACAAAGACGAGTCATTTACTATCATTTCTGTCGTTCAGAGATCTGTCTGAAATAAACATTCCAATTCCATCTCGCTCGTAGTACTGCCAACCCTCCACTTTGAGTCTCCACTGTTCGGCCTCTTCCTCGGTCGTTACAATCCGCAGGCGCAACACGTTGGTCCGGCCAATCTTGTGGTTTCGGGTTGAGATGGTCATCAGCGTCGTCAGGAAGGATGGTACTTTCGTGGATGAGTTCCATTTCTTTCTCATCCCGTTGTCCAAAAGTCCACCACATCCCAAAATGGCCCTGGGTGTTTTTCGTGGCCAGTGCAGCTTGTGAGTTGTGAGCAACCCATTTATCATAAGCAGCGCACCGCGCAAGGTGGTAATCATAAACGTCCCGGTCAAAGTCATCAGATCCTCGTGCTGAGGCGAGGAATGATTCCTCTTGAGCCCACAGGGGTCTGCAGAATTCCGAGAGGTGGTGGAAGAAAATGCCTTTGAAAGTCTGGCCATCCTGACTACAATAGCCACCGTGGTCGCAAAACTCCTCCAGAACTCCACCTCGTCCCAGGCCGCTCCATGCAGGGTCAAGATTTGGCCATCCAGTGGCACGAATCACACTCTCCACCAGCGCATGGCCATCGTCAAGATAGCTCCGTGCTCCAGTAGCAAGCCAAAGGCCACGGCTGGCGGATAAAACGACACCTTGGTTGTATGTGTACACCATTCGATTCAATTCATCGCACTTTCCGGTACCTGGGTTGATGGTACCATTGGAATAGCGGTGCCAGCCGGTAACGTGAAATCCATCTTGATACATTCCAGCGCCAGGGCTGCGCATCTGACTCTCCATGAGCCATTTGTAACTTTTGATCGCATTCTCCAGATACACAGGATCATGCGGCTGGGCTGAACCCTCCGAACCTTGCGCCATGTAGGGTGACGTGTTGTTATCTCCCGGGAAATACAGATACATTCCAATGCTCGCAGCGGCGAACAATTCGTTGGTTATCGCGTTTTTGTAAGGCGTAAGATAGGGGTTCCAGATCATGCCGCCACCACATAGGGACTCGTCCCATCCTACTGCTGCCAAATCGTAAAAAATGCGAGCCCTGTGCGCCGCCATAGGGATAAGCTGCAAACCATGCCATCCGTTATTGTGTCGTAGAAAGTCCCAATGTTTCAAGGAATACATTTCAGCAAATTTGAGGTTCTCCAGCCAGCCGAGGACCACCCAAAGCATATCATCATAAGCCTGATTCCGTAATCCAAAAGCGTTCTCGCCAAAGTAGAAAACCGACGTTTGCGCGAAATATCGATCAATGATGTTTTGCATGACCAACATGTCAGCGCAAGTAGAGGTCGCAGAGACGTCCAGTGAAGATACAATGCTTCCCAATGTTGCCGACACCTGGGTTCCCATAACTGCAGAGGTCCAATCGATGGCACTTGGCCAGGTCCCGGAGAACAAGTCGAAGTACGTGTCCTGCATGACCTCCAACGCATCGAGCATATCCTGTAGAACAGGTGGAAGGCCGTTCTTCCATGGCTTTATGTGAATGTCTTCTCTTCCATCTGCGACCAAGCCTATTTGACTGGGGCTTCCAACCAGGGAATCCGTCACCGGCGCATAGGTAGATCGTTCGACAGACCTCGGCTCCGTCAGCCCGATGATCTCGAGGAAGATGAAAGAGACAAGTAAAGGCCGCATGTTTGGTCGGAATGTGGTAATCTATATCATCGCCGTGCTATGCAGATAGGAGGGAGTGGAGGTAAGGCGAAAGGGAAGCCCAACGGCCACTCTCATCAGTAGTATCAAGGCTTCATCTCATGGGAAACTCAACCCTGGAGCACTGAGAATCACGGCAGGCAAGCCTCGTGACCCAACTCAGTCGAATGAGAGTTTCTAGAGAAGGGAGTGCCAGACAAAGTCTAGCTCGATAAATCATACAGTACGGCTTGCAAAAGCTGTCAGCCGTCGCAGGAGGAGAGTTGGGAGGTGTCGCAGATGGTGGTTGTGTGGGCGTAAGCGCAGCCATATCGTTGGGTGATGAAAACTTGGTGGCGCCCAGAGAATGCGAGATCTGGGCATCGGAGACTTGCCGATGTAAGTCACCTTGGCCTTTTGCACTGCTTGGAATCATAGTACAACCTCAACGTCCGCATGACCATCAGAAGCGCGAACACTACGATACGAAGCCAGCTGACAACTGAATTGCGAGACAGATCGCTCGCCGGCTAAATATCTGCAAAGGCGCTCAGTATGACCACCTCCTAGACCAGATCTCAACGAATCCCTCACGCTGAATCCAATACCTCCTATCAACACCAGGCCAGCGACTCAAAGGGTCTGTTCCTTCGCCTGGACAAAGAGCTTTGCAATAAATCCCAACACTGTAACAAACTAGACAAGCACAAGACCCGTCAGCCAATTTCGAGGTGACCAGCCAGCCACCCCTCAGAACCCTTAGGTACAGGTAGGTACAGGACGCAAGGTGGAAACCAGGATACGAGTGCTCACCGCTTGGTCGACAAACTTGATACCCCCAGGCAATGGAGGGTACAAGTCTCCATCGTACGCGACTCTCAACAGCCTCCAAAACCCCGGCGCACCACCTTGAGCGAGGGCATCATTGAAGAAACTATTCCAAGGCCATGACCATGGTCAGCACTCGCATCACTACCTGAATTCGACAGGTTTGCAAGAGACACCCGACGAGCAGGAAGGCCGGACTTACAGAGCTTTCCCCAGACCCCACGTCTCCGCCGGAACCGCCGTCTCTCTCAGCACAGTCTTCTCGCCCTTGAAGCCTTTCAGACTATGCACATGCCATCGCGGCACGAAGAATGCTTCATCGCCCGCATTGAGCACCGTGGTCCCTTTTCCCTCGAGGCTAGCTTCAATCCGACCCTCCAAAACGGTCAAGTATTCGTCGTGGTACTATGTTTTCAGCATCAACGTCAGCACCACAGTCCATCACATTCCCCTGGCTTTTCCGTACAGCGCGAGATGAATATGCTATAGAAAGAGTACACCAACCTTATGCCAATGCGGCGGCACCTCAAAGACATCCGACCCTTGCTCGCCATCGTACACTGTGTCCATGACATACTTTTCAAACGGGCCATCTGGCTTCTCCTTGTCGATTTTGATGTGCATGACACAGCCCTACTCGTAATCCGTTACCCTGGATTATTAATTCATGCCGCCGCGGCCTCGCGCAGCCTGTGGCCAAGCGTAGGGCCTGGAGTAAGTGAGCGTACCTTTCCAACCTCCAGTGTCTTGATCGTTTCGTAAGACGCCATCTTCGTCCAGGCCCCAATGTAGACCTTTGTGGATTGATTGAGTACTCGTTCCGTGAAGAATCAACAACCTTCATCGTCCTCGGGCTGATGTTACGCTCTGAGGCTGGTGTAGACCGGTCCGATTAGCTCGCTGCTCACACAAGCGTTCCTTTTACCCCTCTTCACCCTTCCACATGAGATACCTAGAGTGTCTCGCTTAGACGATCAATAGGAATGCTCGACTCGGGCCACATATGTACCATACTGTAAGTATTGTCGCCTCACGCCATCATCGTTCCTGATCGACATCCTACAACCAAAGACCACAAGTATCAATCATGGGTACGTATACAGATAGGGATACAAGGGCAATCATCACTGGGGTTTGAATCAAAAGATATGAAACGAGAACAGGTGGGGGTTGATTTATGAATCGTGGTCGTATTGACTGACATTTGTATCCCTATGGGTCTGAATGTCCATCTATTCCATGTGCAGGGAAAATAGGTACTCCATGGCTTAACCCGTAGTAACGACCTATGTACCAACCGTCTATCGAGAATAGTTATCATACGGCGCTTCATTCTTGACACTCTCCCAAATCTCATCGATGCCCTTGCACGCCTTGTCACTCAACGGGCCATTGTCCAACCCCTTCAGCGTCTGCTCGAGCTGCTGCTTCGAACTCGCGCCGACGATGATGGCGTCCCCGTAGCTCTTCTTGAGCGGGGAGTTGAACGTGACCCAACGGTACGCGAGTTCGGCGCGAGAACACTTTTCCTCGGTGGCGATGGCCTCCCACTTGGCGAGGGCGTTCAAGAACGACTCCTTCATGTACATGTCTCGATACATGCCGCCGAGAGCTTGCTCGCTGAACCGGCCGGCGCCGTCCTTGATCTGCTGCGCCGTCTTGGTCAGGAACCCCCCGGCCATGGGCGAGTAGGCGTAGAAGGCGATGCCGAGCTTGCGGAGCGTGGGGAACAGCCTCGTCTCCTGCAGCCGCGTGACGGGGCTGTAGTTGCCCTGGTACGCGGTGGGGAGGACGTAGCCGTTCTTCTTGCACGCGTCGTAGGCCTTTTGCACGTCTTCGGCCGAGTAGTTGGACAGACCGAAGCGTTTGAACAGGCCGAGTTTGTAGGCTTCGTTGACGCCAGCCACCGTGTCTTCGATCGGCGTTTCCTTGTCGGGAGCGTGGATGTAGAAGATGTCGACCTTTTTTTCATCACATTAGCGAGAGAGTTCAGATCAAGATCAAAAGTGGAAATGGTCAGAGTAATAAGGAGGTGAGATTTTGTCCGACATACCTGTTTCACACCCAACTTCTCAACACTCTCCTTGGCCGTGCTGATGATGTTATCCTTGGTCGCTGAACCGGGAGTCCATCCACCCAACCACTTGGTGTCGATGGTGAATCTGTCTCCGGCCTTGAGTTCCCCGAGCTTCTTCTCCGACTCGCCATAGAGCTGGGCAGAGTCGATAGTCTTGGCTCCATGGGCCTCAAGAATGTCAAATGCTTCCTTGATGTTGTTATCGTCCTGCCAGTGCTCGTAGTTTCCTATGACGGCCCCACCGAAGACGACCTTGATCCCCTCTGATGCCATGATTTGAAAAGGTCAAGTTGGTTCTGGTTTTGGTACGATTATTGTCTTGTCTTGAAGCTTGGAGGAAAAGAACGGTATTGATTGGAGTGGACGGTCTCTTTGAAGGAAGTGGAAGATTTTTCAGCTCTCCCGAGGGAGCATTTAATAATCTATCTTCCTCGAACTACCGACGCATTGGTGACGGGCCAGTCCCGATAGGTGACGCCTTGTGAATGTGCTTAGTAAGGATTCCTGGTGGTGAAATGAAAGAGTGGGGTGTCTAAAGTCCGCGGTCCTCATCACAGTACGCCCACAGAGAAAGGCCAACGGATTTAACAGTTGCTCACAAAACCAAAGGGTCATCGTATTGCCACCTGTGTAGTCAAGTATGAGGCAATCGTTCATTGCGAACCAATCAGTCCCTTTCTTGTGACTTCGCACCCCCTACGGTCTTTATCCCCGTATTCCAAGGATGAGGCCAGTATGGACATAAGAACGGATGCCGTATGAAAGAATGCGCCAACACCATCAGGGCTTTGCCCGATAGCCCGCTGATGTCTGGCGGGCGGCGAAACAATTCAACAGACTCGCGGCTCTTACAAGGAAACGAAAACTACAGCTATTGTACAGTACGTGGACAAGGCTGAATGTGTGGCACACCATGGACTCGATGACACTCAAGTCGATGCTGTGGTTCGCTCTCTCCACGATGCCTATCACATCTGCCACAGCTGGTCGCCGACATGACGGACCTGAATGTGGCCTCGATTCGGACTGCAAGGAATAAGGTAAAAAGTAGTCCATGTCTCAGGTAGAGGCCACGGCCAGGGCCATGACTGAGGCCTCATTGCCGATTGCACGCCCCAAATCTGTGCCGTCTGAAGTCGCAGCGGCGCCTCCAACCTCTCAGCTCGAGTGCACACGGCTCTCTCGTTCCAGCAAACTCCCTGGATCCTCCGTCAAGTTACTGCCGCCGCCATTAGAAACGGAGAGCCGCCGATGTCTGCCAGCTCACACCAACGGACAAGTAGCCCCAACTCAGGTCAAGATAGGCAGATTTCGTAAGGTAGTTCATATTATAACTGCTTCACAATAAATACTTCGATTATGCCTTGTTCTGTAAAGCACTTGTCAGCCTCAGGCCGCCTGCACATCCTTGCCGACCAGATTCGAGCTCCATCGTCGCCAGAGACGGTTGTGACCAAGGCCACCAAGATGGTGATCCCAGTGAGCCATCCAACCGCCGGCCAGTGGTGCGCCTGGCTACTGAGCAGCCCGCCGGTGACATGGCCTGCAGGACTGAGCTTGAGTGCCTCAAAATGCTGACGTCTTTCCTCCCAGTGCTCCTCCGACGCAGTCATGAGAAATCCACATTGATATAAATGATAATGATCGTGATGTGATAAGAGATTCATTGGAATTAGAAGATAGAGCGCTCTCAAGGGAGCGGTGAGAGCCTCAGCCTCGAGACAGCCGTTGTGCTCCCCTTTGCTGGGTCTGTCGACTATGCCAGGATTGCTCGACAAGGCATTTCTACTAATGGTGGCGGCGGTCTGCTGGTCGCTCTTCCTCTTTGGCGCCCTGATAACTTTGTGATTTATTATCTTGCGGCCTCCCTGCGCAATATTCATCGTCAGTAGTTGCCTCTGCTTTAATTTGTCGTAGCGACTTACCCGATTGTGTCCGTCCATGTCTGCTATCTTTGGCAGGATAACTTGTACGCTTGCTATCATTGGCAGGAAAACTTGTACTCCTGCTATCACTGCTCCACGTCGCTGTTGCAACGTTGGCATCGTTATGAGGAGTCGATGCCGTGCGGCGGGGGAAGCTGTCCGAAAAGGTCTCTCGCACGAACGTCTCGAAGTTCGGTAGCCTTGGTGAGTGCGACGGTGCTGATTTCACTGGGAAGGTTTGTGGGCCACTGCTAAACTTGCGGGACTGCTCTTGTGGCGACTTGGCCGATTCACCTGTGTTTGCTGGCGGTGAAGGACTGTCCGATGCGGATGTGGTATCACTAAGCTCTGAGAAGTCATCCTCGATCTCGTCGGGACGACGCCCCTTTCTTCCCGCCTTCAAGTGGTGATGGTGCAGACGGCAAGCCAAAACTGTCTTATCGAGTCGCCGTGCAATTTGTTTGTAGGGGACTTTCTGACTTCGGCTTTGCAACAGAAACCTCTCCTAGCGTAGTGTCAGCAATGATGTATGCGTTTGGGTGTGAGCATAGAACCTCCTCCTCCGTCCATGAGCGTATCAACTTGCCCTGACGGACTTTGTCCCTCCTAGACGAGTTCGGCGACCTTGCGGGTGACTGTTGATTGCCTGAGGATGGCATCGCACATGGCAAATCAAATGGAAATGCTGAATATCATCTACTCTGGAAATCCCCGAGATATTGAAGGATTTGATTGCGATGCTGAAGTTTGTGAGAGGAGGGGAAATGCGTAGCAAGTCAGAAGGGAGATATCGGAAGAGCAGTGGCTTTGTAGCGAAGTGGCACATATATTCTCCCGCAATGCTTTACCTCCCTGGATCCATATGCACTTGACAGAGGTCAAGCTCACTCAATCTGCCTTGTCGAAACGCGGAGGCAGAATCAAAGCTGGCTCAGTTGTTATGCGACCATGCCATGGCCGTAGTGATGAAGTCCTCATCTCATTGAATTGATCCATGGTCTAGTCGCACCGCCTGGCTACTGGGAGGGGACGGCTAGCCGCTGATACCGCACAAAGTGGCTTGCATTAGACGTCTGGAGTCACTATACCTACACTGGGTATAGGCATGACAGGCGTGAGAACAGTGATGGGGTACCAGGTGGATTCATGCAATCAGACCCATGAGACGTAATATGGCCGTCACCAGAGTGATCCATCGCTATCTTCTAGGCTACATGGTTCAATAGTCGGGCGATGTAATGAAAGTGAAAAGTGATGGAGTCGATCGGCCGATAACCATCACAGCCATACAACCAGTCTAGTATCGAACCGCGCATGCAAGCTCTTCGGCCTTGCAAGGTAACGGTTGAATACCCTCAGCTCGACCGGGCATGGCTGCCTCGACCAGCAAAGCAGAATGTTGGCCTTCATGGGTTCTGAGTGAATCTTCCGAGATGGAGGGTCACCATGCTTGACAAAAGGCTCGCCCAAACCTGCCTTAGAGACCTGGTCGGCGAATTGGGGGTCATACTGTGGTCCAGCAAGCGCCAAAGCCTTCCGGCGGCTAATTCATAGTTGGCGGAGCCACAGTATGGAGGCAGTACCAGCTCAAGCGACTGGTCAGAAGTGCTGTAGTTGTTGCAGTGCTGCAAATCTCGCAGCACGAATGCCACGCTCGATCAATGGTCGTCCTCGGGCACCCATCCTGCATGTGGAAGGGCTGAACAGGTGCCATTTCCATGCACGCTTGAGGGTTCAAAGACCGGGTATGCCGCATGGTGACGGTGCTTTCTTCCCCGCAAGGCTCCTTCTGCCGGCTCTCGCAATATGAGCAGACGATCATGCGCGTCGACCTAATGGAATGAGGCAGTGGTACTGCCATCTTAGTTGGTGGGACTCAGTCAACGTCCATCTTGCCATTTTGACTCTCTTATCAGCTCAGGATAGTTGCAGATTTCAGAAAGCACTGGACATGCAATGCTGGTCACGAACTGATGCTGCGTGAAGTTGGTACGGTCACTGTTGTTCTCGACGAGGATGGAAGTCAGGTGTAACGACAGAGACGCGTCGGAACGTCGAGCTGACATCGGCAACGCGGTCGGCTAAAGGCTGGCCGCATCTTGGGGGCGAAAAGTGGGACGTTCTAGTGTCCAAGCCACCAAGTACTTCTGCAGCTCACCAGCCTACCACGTCAGTCTCCAGTGTGATAAAAGCGCCATTGCAGGCATCGGTCATTGTTCCGAAGACGCTGGCGCCGAGGGCCAAAAGACAGACATGCAAGTGTCAGTCGCAATTCGAAGTAAATCGTCCACCACCTTTACAACGGTGGCAGGTATTCATCTCGCGGCTTTATACCTTGTAGGCAAACCCAATGGCGCAGGGCATCATGAACAGGCCTTTGAGGCCCTGGTGAAGAGTCCAATAAAACAAACATTGTTAGTTCGTAGCTACGGGACGAGGAATTTAATACAAGTGTGGTCTAGATGTGGAGGTCTCGAACAATGCCGTTCTTCTGTCCAGAGTGAATGTCATTTACAGTATCGCAGAAAGGGATATAACATCAATGAACTTGGTTGAGGGATGTACCTTGACGCCTCCACAGTCCCCATATCAACCACTATTCAACATGTCCACTTTCAAGCCTCCTTGTTGACTTCAACATCGTCTGTTCCAAGCGAAGGCTGCGGTCTCAGCGACAGGGTGATATTTGCCCTAGATCGGATGGCCCTCGGGCAACTCGATGAGGAGGCTAGAACTTACACGAGGTGCAAGGCACGCAATCTCCCGTCAGGTGGTCCTTCCGGGAGGGGTTCTACCACTCAAGACAGTAGCAATTTCGAATGCCGCGCCTTATTGATACAGTGCCGAAGTGACGAAGATGAAATAGCGGGAAGGCATGAGCCTGCACTATTGCTGCATTAGAATGTAAGTCACAGTCACATTGGGGACGTTCTTCATGACGATACTGAAGTCTCCAGAAACGGTCGCATGATGGGCTTTCGGTGACGGTCCGTCGACAGTTGACCCACACGTTCGATAGCTTCTGTGGATGATGGTGTGGCCCATGTAACCATCACTTCTGTAACCGCTGTCGTCACAACGGGCTCTTGTTCTGTCATGGGACTCGTAGATGGGATTGATCAACAGGTTCCCTCGTCGTTGACTGACAAATGCACAAGCACTCCTGGTAAGGGACGCCTCTCAACTAGCCGGAGAGGGATTCAAGAGCATGACCATATACCAACCATCTGTGCCTGGCAGCTTCAGGACCGGCCCGAGTCGTGTGCTGACAGAAGTCATGGACACGGTCCAGCCTGAAGGGGCGCTAGTGCATGGAGGCATGAGATGAGATGCTGACGCCATTACGGGCGTCCGTTGATAGACAGGGGCGATCAAACTATGAAGGCAGAAGGACTCCGTGGTTGATAAGGTGTATGAGGTGGTCAAGAGAGGAGTACAGGTCCGTCGACATGAATGTGGTTAATACCCAGACCCTTGGGAGTACGAGTCTGGAGTACGCAGTAGACCAGGAAGATTAGAGCTAGAGATGCACGCCTGAATGCGGCAAGTCTCCCGAGGCACTTACGTTCTCCTATTATCCCACGCGATCTCAACTCAGCCAGGCTGCGCAATTCCATCGCCTGCGACGAGGTTACGCAGCCCACGTCGTTCTTTGTTAATATTCCCACTTCTATGCTTTCGTTTCTGGCTATCTGGAGGCCATCATTTTATTTGAGAGATAGCTACTTCTAATTGTCCCTTGGCCGTTGCACAGGCACACCACTTTCTCGCCAGTTGGTGATGTCTACCCAGCAACGATGAATCTCAATATCTTCCGCATCTTGGGCGATGTCTCGCACACGGCCTCAAAATGCATTCTCATCTGGGCTATTCACTCGAATAAGAGCGCGGAAGGTTGGTCTAGGTCATTTTAGGATCGAGCACCTATAGCTGACCTGTCATCAACCAGGCGTTTCACTTCTCACACAGATTCTCTACATTGCAGTCTTCTGCACGCGCTATCTAGACCTCTTTTGGGTATCGCCCACTGTGTCGTGGTGGAACTTTGTGCTCAAGAACTTCTATATTTGGTCGTCCATATACATCATTGTGTTGATGACCAGGGTGTATGCCAGGACACGCGAGCAAGAGAAGGCCTGGAAATGGGGCGCGTACGCAGCTGGCGCATCATTGATCACGGCACCCTTGATTTCACTCATCTTCAACGGTTGGCGACGCAGCACCTTCAGCGAAGTGTTCTGGACTTTCTCGATCATTCTCGAATCTGTCTGTGTCCTTCCACAGCTGATCCTCCTGCGCCAAACGACAGTTCCGACCGTGATTGACTCGTTTTATTTGGTTACCTTGGGTTCCTACCGAGCATTCTATCTTCTCAATTGGATCTACCGCGCGTTTACTCCCTCGAAGCCAGATGCAATCTCGGTCATCTTTGGTATCGTTCAGACGGCATTTTATGTTGACTTTGCGTGGGTATACTGGACGAGGCAAAGAGTCAAGCTGAGAGGCGGCGGCGTAGTGGATGCAGAAGACTTGAGAAAAGGATGGTTGGTCAACCGCGTGTTCAAACAAGGCCAGGAACCGACTGAGGAGGACGAAGCGGAGGCAGGAAACAGGGAGCCAAATGGCAATGCCCAGCCCAAGGTCAATCGCTGGGGCCCACGTGGCATCTCGGTAAGTATCCGCCTTTGATGCTTAAACTTGTACCCCTCTCTGACCATAATATTCAGATTTCGGCCGATGACACGTTGCACGAGCATGACAAAGGCAAGAGAGCCGTAAACAACGGCGATACTGAAGCTGATCCCATGCTTGCTCCGGGCTCGTTCCAACCAGACCCGGAATCGTTTGAGTTCGCCGACGACGACGACGACGATGCCCCTCAACTGGATGAACCTGGCAACAAAGTGCTGAACAGCGACGAAGAATGGCGGGCTAGTTCCCCCTCGAACAAGTGATCTGTGTACAATATTTGGGATAGCTCTACAATGGGTTTGAATATCGTTTTTCCTTGCCCTTGGATGGGGGTCGATTTGTTGACTCCTCGTTCCAAGACTGGCAAGACTTGGCCTCGCGGCAGGTCTTTTCAGGGGGTGTGTACTCGAGCGAGTAATCTGCAATCGTTTAAGTCATGAACTCTACATCAATTACACTGGAAAAGGTTTCAGTCGGTTATCCGGCAAGTGCACAGCCTTCTTCAAAATTCAACACGGGCATTAGAAGGTGAACAAAAATTTAATGAAGCAAATTATGCCATATTCCAGAAGAAGCCACCGCCGGAAAGTCCGTGGAATGATGTCAGCAACATGAGTTTAAAGACTATTTAGTGGAATCGGTCCAATGAAAAGACTTAGTGAGAATACGACTGGCGCTAAACAGACACTAATGCAAAATGATGCGGACTAAGCCTTTAGAGTGACTTTGCCGAGTCAACAGATGCGCCGATGCATCCTTGTGTCAATGTATACCGCACCTACAGATCTATGTGCTCAATGCGCCGCATATAAGAGAACTGTGACGGATGCAATGTTGCCCACGTTATTTCCCACGATCCGTCGTTCGTCTATCTTTATCGCTGCAAAAGACGTGGAAGGCATGTGCAGCTAAGTGTCGCCCTTTCAATACATCCACGACATGGCGTCTTCTCAGTCTCCAGTTTCCAACTCGCCGCTGCATTCCAGCACCGCATCATCTACAGTTAGTACGACTGCGCCGGGGGCTCGCGAAGTGAATCAACGGCCCAGCCACGATCCTGAAAAGCAAGAACACCTCCAGCAGTATCACCACCCGAAGGAAAAGGTTCCCCATTGGAGATTGGTTGCCAGTCAGTCGCTCATTACAGATGCTGTTGCCAATTACCCATACCCGGGATCCGGCACCACAGATGACCCTTTTGTCGTTGAGTTTATCCCGAACGATCCTCGAAATCCCATGGAGTTCTCACAGGTCAAGAAGTGGTTCATCACAATCACTGTCGCCATTGCCACCCTTGCCGTTGCGTTTGTGTCTTCCGCATACTCGGGTGGAGCAGAAGAAGTTATCAGGACTTTCGGTGTCAGTCAGGAGGTTTATACGCTTGGTATTTCCTTGTTCGTGCTGGGCTTCGCAATCGGTCCATTACTCTGGTAAGTGACTATGGTCTGGCGAGGGCCATTATCTTCCATCTTATGGTCAAGCTTCTGCTAATCCACTACCAGGGCGCCCATGAGTGAGCTTTATGGACGACAGGTTCTCTTTCTTGGCACCTACGCACTTCTTACCGCATTCAACGCGGGTGCAGCTGGCGCAAACTCGATGGCGACTCTCATCGTCCTTAGATTCTTCGCTGGCACTTTTGGATCATCTCCTCTCACCAACGCTGGCGGTGTCATTGCTGATATGTTTCCCTCCAGCCAAAGAGGTCTCGGCATGTCTATCTTCGCAGCTGCGCCCTTCTTGGGCCCAGTAATTGGGCCTATTGTTGGTGGCTTCGTCGGGGAGACGATTGGATGGAGATGGAATGAAGGTGTCATGGCTTGCTTCACAGGTGTACTATGGATCTTCGGCACCTTGACCATTCCGGAGACCTATTCGCCAGTCATTCTTTCACGCCGTGCGGCGAAGCTCTCCAAGAAGACTGGAAAGGTCTACATTTCGGCCTTGGAAAGAAAGCAGGGCAAGACGACTCCAAAGGCTGCATTCCAGAAATCGTTGGCCCGGCCATGGGCTTTGCTGTTTCTGGAGCCTATCGTCCTACTCATCTCCATCTACATGGCAATCCTCTACGGAACCCTCTACATGTGTTTCGGAGCCTTTCCAATCGTCTATCAGCAGGGACGAGGATGGTCGCCAGGTGTTGGTGGGCTCGCTTTTCTGGGTGTAGCCATTGGAATGTTGATCGGTGTTACTTACAGCATCTTCGATAATAAACGATATGCTAGAATCGAAGACGAACATGATGGCGAAGCTCCTCCCGAAGCACGACTACCGCCAGTAATGGTGGGATCGATTGCACTTCCAATCGGCCTCTTTTGGTTTGCATGGGTAAGATCTCCACCCCCTCCCTTTTTGGGCGATGACTTGACACTGACATTCTTCCTAGACAAACGGCCCTTCTGTACATTGGATTGTCAGTATAATCGCCACTGCACCCTTCGGTTTCGGCATGGTGTTGGTCTTCTTGGGCTGTATGAATTATCTGATTGACGCGTACACCATCTACGCAGCATCAGTCTTGGCCGCAAACTCGGTTCTTCGATCTCTCTTCGGCGCTGCTTTTCCTCTGTTCACTACCTATATGTTCCAAAATCTGGGAATTCACTGGGCATCATCGATCCCTGCATTCCTGGCAGCGGCCTGCGCACCGTTCCCGTTCATCTTCTACAAGTATGGCGAGCCGATCCGGTTGAAGTGCAAGTATGCAGCTCAGGCGCACGAGATCATGGCACAGTACCGTAAACAACAGAAGAGTGTCGAGGAAGAAGAACGCGAAGAAGTTGCGGAGGAAGAGGCTGAGAAGGCGAGCCAGGCCGATGGTCCTGCACAAGCGACTCGTACAAGCAGAGGGAGTCGGCCAACAAGTCTGGCTCGGGTCAGTACACGTGCATCGCGTGCATCGCGTTCCGAAGAGCGGAGTCGCCGGGAAGAGTTTGGCAGGGTGTACAGTCATGCCAGTCATCACCATTTCTAGACATTTTGAAAGAGTCAGCGACCTGTTTTCGGTTCCTCTTGTTGGGCGGGAAGTTTTGTTGAGCGTTCCAGCGAGCAATCATGTGCAACAGATTAGATGGATGTCTTAAAAACTCAGGATTATAGTCTAATCTGAATAAGGAATTTTGTATATCATCATAGTTTTGCTCATTACTGTATCATATAACTCGAGATTCATCGACCTTTTTCAAGCAAGTGCTGTCGTCGATTAATCAGCGCGGGTGCCCGCGGGTTTTTCCTCCTATATCGCGCTAGTACTTTTCCGGCTTAGTTGCGTTGTCCGTGACTTCATCGAGCCATGTGTAGTGAAATGCGGCCATCAGTCATCGACCAATTTTGGACAAGGTACTTAATCCCATCTTTCTCTTGAATCCTGCATCCAACCTCGCATCGATTTCTCGGGTCATGCGATCATCGCCACTGTTGAGACGTCTGCGGTCCCTTCAAGGTCAGATAACATCAAGTTCAAGCCCAGCGATCCATCAGACTCGCACCATGGCTCACCAGGCCCCCGCCAAGTTCGATATCAGTACCTCTTACACCATGAACTCGGGCCACAAAATCCCGGTCCTGGGCTATGGCGTGTATCAGACCCCTGCTGCTGATTGCGAAGCAGTCGTCCTGCACGCCTTCAAGACGGGCTATCGACATGTGGACTCGGCCCGAGCGTATCGCAACGAGCAACCATGTGCTGACGCGATCCGGGCGTCCGGCCTCCGACGCGAGGACATCTTCTTCACGAGCAAGGTCCCGCCGCGATCAATGGGCTACGAAGAAGCCAAAAAGTCCATCGAGTCATCATTCTTCCAGACTGGTCTCGACTACATTGATCTGTACCTTATCCATGCCCCCTACGGTGGCAAAGAAGGTCGCTGTGGCGCGTGGAAAGCCCTGGCGGAAGCCCAGAAAGCAGGCAAAATTCGGTCTCTTGGTGTTTCGAACTATGGCGTTCACCACCTGGATGAACTCGAGGAGTACATCAAGACTTCGGGTGTCGGGGGGACGATCGACGTCGGTCAGTGGGAGATCCACCCGTGGCTTCCTCGCAACGACATCGTCGAGTGGGCGCAGAAGCGGAACGTTGTGGTCGAAGCGTATTGTCCCATTGTCCGTGGCGAGCGGTCTGACGAACCTGTCCTCAAAACCCTGTCTGCAAAGTACGGGAAGACGTGGGCGCAGATTCTGCTCCGCTGGAGCTTGCAAAAGGGTTATGTGCCGCTCCCAAAGAGCGTGACACCGACCAGGATCGAGCAGAATGCCGACATTTACGACTTTGAGCTGGATCAGGAAGACATGAAGAGCCTGGACATGCCCGGCTCGTATGCTCCTTGCAGCTGGGATCCTACTACCAGCCACGACTAAGGCATGGCATCCTGATGATTGTACCTTGCGGGTATTCTAGACACCTCCAATCCAAGACAACAATGTAATGAAACATTCTAGCCTGCTTTGGCACGCAGCATTCACCCCTTCCTGTGCCTGACATTATCGACTCACCTCAAAGTTGATATGAGCAGTATTCTCTAGATTGGGACTGGAACGAAGTCCTTCTTCAGCGTAGTATGTTCTTTGGCCCATTGACATGCCATGTCTGGCAAGGCACATGCTGCGGACAGTGTCCGAGGGTCAGTTTCAGCAAAGGTAAAACTTCAGAAAGCTAGGAATTCACTGGATTGCTGACACTCGGGTCAGAAGAATGTGTGCATTGAGTTGCCGTATCTGTGAAGGCTATCTTCCGTGTCAAAGCGCCATACTTTTGGATGGACATCATAAGCGCGATCTCTCGAGTTTGAAATGGTGCAGTAGAAAACGTGTAAACATGGTCATCACGACAATGAGAAGCATTCACTCCATTGGGCATGACATATAGTCTGACATGCCTACATAAATACCAGTGCCCTTGGCCATAGCCATACCCATTACTCGCTAGCTCATATCTCGTCGCTCGTTCTCCAACACCAGCGTAAAGCCTCGCTCCTCACTACGGCATGCCCATCCTCTTTGATGATCTCTCATTCATCCCCCAAGCGCTACTACTCCCATCATGCACCGTTGTCCTACGCATGTCCCTCTTAAATTTGCCCTGGAAAGTCCCCTCGCCCGCCCGATGCATAACGGCCGTGTTATCCCAACAAACCACGTCCCCGACATCTCCCCACTCGACACTGAGAACGTACTTCTCCTGCGTCGCATGCGCAAGCAACGTCTCAATCAATTCGGTACTTTGTGGTTCCGGGACCCTGGTCCCGTCCACATGCTCGAGATGATGCAGGTGGTTCGCAATGTACAGGTTCATCCGACCCGAGGGTTCGTGGAGCTGCACGATCTTATGCCGTCCGAATGGGTATGCCTCCGGGTCCATGGATGCCAAGTACTCGGACTCCGGGCACGCTTTGCGCCGACTGTGCCAGAGACTGTTGGCGCCAACGTAGTCGTGTTCGACCAGCTGGGTCTTGAGCGTGTCAGGAAGCTCGGCGAACGCGGTGCGTGTGTCTGCGAATTCCGTGTTGCCTCCGTGGCCTGGCGGGGGCAGTTCGTGGGCCCGCAACAGTGAGTATCCTGCACGCCGGGGGTTGAATGCAGAGTCGCAGTGGAAAAGCGAGTTTCCCTACAGGTATGATATAGGCAATCAGGACCAGGGACTCGCACGAGCAGTAATAGTGACATGGGTAGTGAGAGAGGGGAACGGTAACGGTAATGGGAGGAACACGTACCCTGCCCATCTGTTCTCTCTTGCTACCAATCTGGACTATGGACCCATCGTCTTCTTGGTTCGAGACGTCGAATAGTTCATCAAACGGGAATCGATTTATACGCCCTAGTGTCAGGTACGGCTTCACGTCGTCCAACTCGCCAAATAACCGACTGAATGCGACATGTCGCGCATCGTCGAGGCCGGCTTTACGAAACACTAAAACGGCATACTGATATGCTGGTCAGTCTAGATTGGATGGGAAAGAAAAGAAGCAGCCTGGGACAGCGGGCGTACATACCTTTGCCGCTGCGTCTAGTACTTCAGCAAACACATGCGGTTCGACAGGTTTGCTGAAGTCGATGCCCGAGACTTCGGCGCCGAAAGTGGGCGCCAACTCGGTCACTTGAATGTGTTGGTATTCTGCGGCGGTCGCATGAGGCATTGCGCTGCTCGTAAATGCTGAAAACGCATGCAATTTGTAAAGTGAAGATCAGTCCACGCACGAGTATATTGAGGAGTCCCGAGGCAAAGTGTCGGGGATAGATGATATTGCTGTGCCATTACGAGTCAATGAATACGAGGCTCGCATATCCGTCCCCTCCTCAGCTTATCTCACCCCCAATTTGAGCATGGAGAAGCCCGTCTCGTGCCGTGAACCGACGCCTGTGTCACTTTGTAGACTAGTAGAGCTGGGAGTTGGCATTTCTGATTCGAGGTCTGGCTTTTGTGGCTGAATTGTTGGGTCTGGAGAGTTGCCGCTGGTTGACAGGCCATGCCTAGGATTCACTCACCACGATCCAGTCGCATATTGCGACTCTATTGCATCGGGTGCTTAGATTGCAATCTCTAGGCTGAATCTGTTGCGTTATACGTAGTTGTTGCGCGCGCATACGGAAGCCTACGCTTGGACAGGAGGGCAGTAATAGAGGAGGGGATATTTGAGAAATCTTGTTGTCACACCACACAATCAATTGTTCTTCAGGTCTGGCTGGCCCAAATTCACCTTATGTACAATACTCCCCGAATATTCTTTTGGCCGACTTCAGCTGACATCCATCTCCTTATCTGTACCAGTACTCAGGCTTGACGTAGTCAGCCATGGTCTTTGGCTCTTCATAGCCATGGTGGTGGTGATCATCATGCGGGTCGTCTGGGGGTCCAATGTAGTCCATTCTGTAGCAGCTGCCACACTCGGGGCATCGTTCAAATGGTCGCTTTCGGGATAGCTAGAGGAATTGTTGGTAAGCAAATATATCGAACAGGCTTGTATCACATGACGGATCTGAAGCAATACACATGGACTGCAAACATACCACAAGCCACTTCACGATGTGAGAATCTGCGGGAGAGCCGGTGCAACCAGCCTGAATTTCGTCGCCCGCAGACTTGACGATGATAGGGTTCTCGAAGGTGCCTGCAGAGGAATTCTGTCAGCCGTTGTGCTCTGCACGTCTCTTTTGTTCGACTAGTTGCTGCCGCGACAAGTCCGGCAACCCGCTGTAAAGCTCTAACGTACCCTTTCTATCGGATGGAAGTGGTGACATGTCGAAGATATCAATGCCTTGCATCTTTCCAAGAATTTCAAGACGTTCGAGACCGGTAGCTTGTTCGAGATCGGTAGGGACGGTACCAGGTTCAGCACCAGGGGGAAGAAGATCCTTCTCAGTCTTGATCTCTGTACAGCATGCAAAGTCAGCCTCGACAATCCTCTGGCGGCATTCTTGCACCGTTCCCGGTTGAAGAAGCTGGTCGTAGGTCATTTTCGGAAAGACGAACCTTCGAATGGAAGCAGCTTGGCCTCCGGATCACCTGGCTTCGGGTCCCATTTAGAGCCTGCTCATATACTGTCGTTAGCACACATCGATTTCTCTTCATCTCGCGCGAAAAATGGCTTTCTTGGAGCTTGAAGGATCAATTGACATACGGCGAGCTGCGACGGTTGCAAACGATCGTGGAGCGACGCGGGCGGAACTGAGAGGGACACGGCGAGCCAGCGAGAAGGCTGCACGCGCTGCCGACATGGTGAATGATTTCGCGGTGGAGTGGAGTGGGACGAAGTTGTTGCAAAGAAGCAAAAGACCTTGAGAAAGCAGGAGGTGGTTTGGTCAAGACGCAGTTAGAAAGATTACTGATGATTGGCCAATGCGAAGCTGAGAGCTCAGGGTCTTGGCAGCCCAAGGTGGTCTGACCTCGATCATCCAGCCTTGCAACAACATCACTCCACGACGAGGCTATCGGATCTGACATGGCACAAACTGCGATAAGTGCAATGAGCTTGAGGAGGTGCTCGAGAAGTCCTGTGCTCGTAAGCAGTGTCTTTTGTTTGACAGCCTTCATGCACTCGCGAGACTGAGATTGACTACCGAACAAAGAGTCAATGTTTCAGAAATAAAAATACGTGACCTAGGAACGCAAATACCAGCGTCGAACTCCTGTATTGTTCCTGTTTCAGGAAATGCCAGATATCCAGGGATTGTCTGCTGAGGGACTCGCAGTACTTCGTTGCTCAATCGGCTCCCTCTTGACGGATTATCATTCACATGCAACTGGGAAAACTCATACCTCGCTAAGCTTGATGTAAGTTATACGGAGAGTTAATGACTCAAGCACGGTACCTGGCGATATGAAGATGAGGAAAAAAAAGGCCAAACAAGCAAAAACTCCTCCCATGTCCCCCAAAGGAGACATGGGATTAGAACACCAGGCGAACTGATTTTTAAAGCGGTTGACGCCGGGTTCGAACCCAAGACCAACACCACTCTCCGACATTACTTTGATCGCCGCTATGATCCTGTCCAAGTCCCGTTACAGGGGGTGAGGTCGAATTAGGAAGATACTTGTAGAGCTTCTACGCCTCCAGACCTGCGCTTGACAGTCACTACCACCGTCTCAGGAAGAGGCCGGATGCTAGAAGGAGTGATGGTATGGATTCTTGCCCATTGTTGACCATAATTTGAGGAATCCAATATATCAACCCTAGATTAATGGGGTTTGCGCCAAGGTCGTTCCGGGGGATTCACTGCACTTAGACTTGTGTGCTGAGGTTTGATATAGGCCACCAGATTGCTGGACTCGGGCTAGACTAATACGGCCCCAAGGCGTATTGACAACATCAAGCGTGATAGACGATTCGACGACTCCGCTGGGCTTTCATACCATCTACATGCACTCTCCGCTACCGGATTGCGATAAAAGAATTGTTCTCAGTGTATCACATTGCCATCTTGATCTCGAAGTTGCATTTCAAATGGTAGAGCCTTGCTTATGTAAAATTGGAAATTTCTAGACAGCCTTGTTTCCCCAGGTCACATGACACGTCGCGTACCAGTTCTTTTCGCCTCTGCGCTACTCGCTCACAGCTTGATTGCTAAAAGCCTCTTCTGTTAGCACACCCATCTCCCCCAGAATTCGCCGCGACCAACACCATACAAAGCGCTTCCAGTAGAGCCTACTCTGCAACCTTCATAAATACGCACAAAGAAACACACCTACCGTCTCGCCTCAACCGATAACCACACATATCCAACACTCAAAAATGGCCAACTACCTCGCCTCCATCTTCGGCACGGAACAAGACAAAGTCAACTGCTCGTTCTACTATAAGATCGGCGCCTGTCGACACGGCGACCGCTGCTCCAGAAAACACGTCAAGCCGTCATACTCACAGACAATCCTCATGCCCAACCTGTACCAGAATCCCGCCTACGACCCAAAGAACAAGATGAACCCGTCGCAGCTACAAAACCACTTCGACGCGTTCTACGAGGACCTGTGGTGCGAGTTGTGCAAGTACGGGGAGATTGAAGAGATCGTCGTCTGCGACAACAACAACGACCACCTGATCGGTAACGTCTACGCGCGGTTCAAGTACGAAGACAGCGCCCAGGCGGCATGCGACGCCTTGAACAGCCGCTGGTACGCGGCGCGCCCGATATACTGCGAACTCAGCCCCGTCACGGACTTCCGAGAAGCTTGCTGCAGACTCAACTCCGGCGAGGGCTGCGTGAGAGGAGGCTTCTGCAACTTCATACACAGAAAAGAGCCCAGTGCAGAACTTGATCGGGAACTCGAACTCGGCACCAAGAAGTGGTTGAAGGAGAGAGGTCGGGACGAGAGAAGCGTCACTAGAAGTCCGTCACCAGAGCCCACGAGAAAAAGATATTGAGGCATCGATCAACGTGATCATTCACGAAGGGAATTCGAGACGCATTAGCAGCCTGCAATTCGAGGTCGGAATTTTGCAAGAGATAACAGCCTCACAAGTTCTCGAAATATGCGCCCAACTCAACAATTCCGCACAGTAGCGCCAACTAAAATGGAAGAGTCTTCTTTCGAAAGACGCAAAGGATGCGACTTCTGCGTGAGGCGTGAAAAGCATTTCAGAAGTTTGTTCTGCGGCACAAGGGCATTGCGCGCCTAAAGAAGGAAAAAACACAGGATGCGAGGATAACAGCTGCCCTGGCGGCCTGGTTAGGTTGTGATCAACTTGTGCGCTGGTCCCAATCCTGAGCGAGCGAGATTCGAGGGATTTGGACCTTGGGAGATCTAACGCGTGGCAGTTTTGTGGTGTTGTCAACGGTATCTGTGCTTGCATTTGCAGGTTGACCACAATACAAGGTCTTCTTGCTTGAGATTGGAGCAGGGCATGCCCTGCTCCGTCCGACATGGACACCATTTGATTCACACAGGCAAGAGATTTAGATAGCACTTGAGAATGCATCTCGATCAATTCCACCTTGTTCACTATTGGAGCTTTCCTTTTGAAAACACGCGCTGTAGGTTGTCTAATGCAGCCAAAGGGCCGCGGGATAACATTTAAATAATAACCGTCTATGTCTATGTAATCGGCCATCTATGGTGACCGATGTAGTAACGTGTTTCGCGTCATGTCATGTCGTAATACAATTCCACCTTCTCACATGCTGGCGGTCTTTTCTACCTCGTCCAGCCTCCTGCGTTCTGCCTCCACCTCGACACTGACCTGCAGCAGAGAACAAATTCTCCGACGAGCCAGACAAAGAAGAGTGTTCGATATGATGCGTGCGGTATATTGATGTTGAGCGAATGTTTTTTGATTAGAAAGGATACATCTTCCACGAACAATTGTGTCGTGCCTTTGTTTCCTTGGTTGACAGAACATACGATCTAGGGGGCGGTTTGCTGCTGTCGGTATCTCTGCTCGCAGGCCATCCTAGGTCCAGGTCGAATTGATCAAGCTGGCTAGTTTTTGAAAGGACCGACATTCAAAAACCATAACACAACCAGGACAATGGCGGCAATAACAATGAGGAAACTCAGAGCTATTAACCAGCCGACAATTCTCGTTCTTCGTTGCTTCTTTCGATGCCGTTCAAGCCATGTAGCACTGTTGTGAATAGTTAGTTCTGCTATACAACCTTCCCCTCAACTTTCGCCTGCCACGTACGTATGCTTTAATCCGCCATTGGACGACGAAGTAGACGTCGATCTCGAGTCTGAGATGTTTCCCTTCTCTTCATCCATGTGCACTGCCATTGAAAATCGGCGCCAGAAGGCCGGGTCGCGGACACCTGCCATGATAATCCGGCCCCAGGATGAGTTGTCTGTGTCTCGGATTCTGCCTTTGCTCAAAGTGCTCGCAGTGTTTGTGTTTCTGTGAGAACGGGAGCCGTCAGGTGTTTATGCGGGTCTTGTGTCTCTCGTGCCGACTTCGCCGCTGGGATCAAAAGGCACAAAGTAATCTCAAAACGAGTGGACGATGCTGAAGCACGAACGAGTGAGTGCAACAGATCTGGCAAGCAAAAGCAAGGACAAAGGGCAAGGAACGTGTAGCAAGAGCAACCTGATCACATCCTTGGGACAGCAGGAAGAATACAAGGACGAAGGGCAGGAAGCAAGAGTGTCACAGGCCCAGGAACCAGGGAATTCAGTCCTCAATGGGACGATTTCCACACCCAAGACTCGTTTGAGATTGACCTACCATACAAAGCTCTCAATCAAGAGCCTCATGTCGAAACCCACATGCTTCCAGGTTGTATGTGCGCGAAAGCTGATTTCCATCGGCCAGACCCTTCCATGTGCAAGGTTTGGGAAAATGCGTTTAGAAACAGCGGGCGTCAGGATAAACAATCTCATCGACGCCAATCAAGACGTACAGTGTCCGCCATTGGCCAGGGCACCATCTCCATGCTCTTTCGAGCAATGCCACAGCACCGGGAGGCTTGCCTAGATGACCCAATGATGGGCTAGCGACGGGACGTGATGGGCAAGTGGGTGTCGACAGAGGGAAAACGAGAGACAGGAGTTGCTGGACCAGGACATGCTTGGGTCAAGGTGGAGTTGAAAGCGAAATTGCCATTCTGCAAAGTCGGCCACTTAATCACCGGTGATTGTGGAAAGGAGGGAAATGCTCCAAGGCTGTGGCTGAGCCTCGTCACGTGCGACATGTCAAACGTCGTCCTACACTGAGACAAGCCCACAGAAATCATACGAATGATCCACACGACGAAACCCATCCAGGTATTTTGTTTACGCGGTACTCCGTGTGCTGTACTACTTTTTTTCGATGGTGTCGTGATGATGCGATCGAGAAAAATACTACCGTTTCGAAGCCCGCTTGCATCCGCTGGTGTAGCCATACCTACATACGATAGAGGATCACAGTGTCAAGAAGGAAGCTTAGACTCGCGAGCTGCGTTCTCAAGAGTTACAAGTATCTAGCATGGCGCAAGGAAATACCTTTACATTCTTTCCATGTACGTGTCTGCATGCTTCGAGGACCGTTGAGTTCATCCACCACTGTCAAGGGCATTCAGTGTGATCTTGTAGTCTCTCCTTAGGCCTTGTCAAGCTCTGGAGCTTTGACATGTTCCACTGTCGCTTCCACCTTCTCAGTCATCAAGTCCTTCACACCCTTGAGGAACCAGATTGCTACCAATGCCAGAACAACAAAGGGAATGATACTGGCCCATGCAAGTCGGTATGCATGGGCATACTCCGAGTGACTCGCATCCATCGTCTTCTCCAGGATGGTGCCATTCAAGCCAGGGACATCTGAAAATCCGGCACCAGTCGCCAGAGCTTGCAACAGATCCGGCAAGGATGATGGAGGTAAGCCAGCTGCGACGGCTGCATTGCCAACCTTCGTGTCATAGGACTTCAGCCTGCCATTGATGATTGCATCCAACACAGCAGATCCAAATGCTCCGCCTATTGCTCGAGCAGAAAAGCCGAGACCAGTGGCTGTGGACAGGAAGGCGTGAGGTGCAGTGAACTGGATGAGGGCCACGATAAGAGTCAACGGTCCGGACTGACCGATACCAGAAAGAACGTTGAAACCAATCTGTGCCTTATTCATGCTTGGAGTGATGACCGCATAACAAATTGTTCTGTTCCGCATTAGCAGCAGTTCCCCGTCTGTCTCAGAAAGATGTTCTGTACTTACACAGCCAGGAATATGACAAACGTCACGATCAGTGGAGATTTCAAGTCCTTGAATTTTGTGGCGTACAAACTGGGATCTCGTCAGTCATGTCTTCACAACCATGGTCAGTGACAATGCTTACGTGATTGGGATTGAAACAAACAGAGTGACCAAGTTGTATGACAGCTGCCTGATAGAGATCTTCCAGGCACTGGTTTCGAAACCGAGGTTCAGCACAATCTGAGGCGTTACGCTGTTCACAGCGCTGTAAAATAGCCAACCTTCAACCGCGAATGCGAAGACAGATAGCGCAAAGTTCGGTGAACCCTTGAAGAAGACGTGGGCAACCAGACCATCGGACCGGCCTTTCCATTCTGTTGAATTCAGTTAGTCTCTCAATCTAGACGAGCATGTAGCAAGAGGGGGCTGAGTGACACCCACCATAAACGCAGAACAAGGCGAGGAAGCCAAAACCAATACCCAGAGGTGCTGCCACATGGGCATCCGACCAGCCGTATGCACCCCCTGCCCAATCCAATGCCAAGAGAAGCAGGGTACACGCGGCGATAAAGAGGAAGGACCCAATAGGATCACAAGCCCAAGCGAGTTGTTTGAAGGACATCTTCGGGTAATCTGAACGACGAACAGGGTGGTAGAAGAGAATCAGGCCTACACAAGTAGCCAAATGGAAGGCCGCTTGCATCCAGAAGATGTCACGCCAACCGGACGGACTGGCATTTGTGACTCCTCCTGATCCGAGGGTACCAACACTACACCCGTGGTCAGCAGTCGTGTTTGGAAGAAGGAGTATGGTAACATACAGTCCACCAATAGCACCTCCAAGAAAAGCAAAGCCATTGGCCAGAGCTCTGTACTTCAGAGGTAGCACTTCACTAGGGATGGCCTGGACAATGGAAATGGTGCTCAAGGTCACGCCAATGAGAATACCACCGCCGATCAACATGGACATGGAGGTCGCCTTTGCAGAGACAACGGCGCCAACAAATGCAATCAAAGGAGGTACCGAGGCAAGCCATTTTCGGTCCAGGACATCACTGAGTCGACCCACGATGGGTGACAACACACTTTGCATCAGCAAAGGTCCCTCTGTACATCCTAGTCAGCAATGCAGAGAGATGCCAGTGAGATTATGGTACGAACGAATGATCCATCCCGCGATTGATCCATCACCAAGATCTCGGATGATGAATGCGATAACCGAACCTGCAGCGACGACAACAAACACTTGCGCCATGATGGCGAAGCAAGTGACAAAGACAACCAGCCATGATCGCCAACTCAAGTTGATGTGTTCAGCCTCGCGGAGCTCCTGGATGTGTTGCATGGGAGCCTCAAACTCGGTTGCATGAGCACGTTCCTGAGCGCGTTCTGGTGCCGGGGCATTTTCAATAGCCTCTGTGGTCTCATTGAGCTCCTTCTCGGCAGTCATGATGGCGGTGCTAGTCACTCCGCTACTAAGCTACGATATGATGCCGAGGTCAATTGAAGTGCAAAGAAAAATTGATGAGGGGAGTCTTTGAGCCTCCGATGCATAGGCCATATAAGGATATATATAGGTTCCCGACCGATAATGCAGGACAAGCCTCAATCAACACTAGTCCACCCCGGCAGTTGATCTATCCTCGAATATCGGGTGAATGCCGAGAGAGGCCTATTCCAGAAGCGATGAGATCCTGGAGACGATGTCGGTGGAGTTGGTGAGTACAACCAATCTGCTCGTTTCGTCTGGGGTATTCCCATGCCGCAGAATTGTCAAGTCTAGGTGCACGTGGAGCTTTGTTCGGCACTCGACAGTAGGAACATAGCCGTCTGGCGAAGCATTCTTCGTGCAGTCCATGGCGCCGGAAGGTAAATGATTCATGGGGAGTGGGAATTGCAGCAAGTGGGTGAATCCCAGAATTCGGGGGAAGGAGAAGCCCCCGGTGGGGGTTTGCGGAGAAATGCCTGTTTCGGTATCCAATCACACGTGACTGCTTCGAGTATCCACACAACATCAAGAGGAAGACATACATGGTGAGCTAAGGAAAGATGGATAGGGGAGTGAGAGAGTCAAATGCCAGGTTGGGAAACCGTCCCCGAAGCACAAACAATCTAGAAATTCGGACAATCAGTGGACAAACATTCGAGCAGAATACTTATGACCACCAATGCATTCATGTGTCGGGTAAAAATGAAGAATACTCGCACGCCTTTCTACGCTTCATTTCGAGATTTCTATGAATATAAATGGTACAGCTGGCGCTCGTGACTGCTAGTCACACTGTGCCGGTGCTCACTGCAGTTTCATTCGTCCCTCACTTGCTGAATGATCTGCCTTCATTTTATTCACCATCTTGTTGTGCCAAGGCTCCCTGATGATTGGACCGTTTTGAATGAAGGCAGCCCTGACTCACTGGAGAGAGATAGTTGATATGACAAACTATATGAGGGTGGCCTCTGGTCTTAATTTTTCTCACACAAAGTCAGTTGGCACCACGGTCTTGCAGTGCCCTCAGCCTTGTCGAGAAATTCGACAGTCCATCTAAGCTGAGCTCAGAATGGCGAAGACAAAGCAAAAAGCCAGAGTAAGCACCACGGCACTGCTACTTCTTCGTCTGAACAGGCACCATCCACGCCAGTGACTTGGTCACCAATCGTGGATGAATTTTCCGATTCCACCAGCGACGATGACGGATTCCCTCTCCAGCTACTCGAAAGTATTCAATTCAGTCCCATAGCTCCAAGATCCAACCTTCTGAGCCCATCCCCGGATAAGGCAAGAGCCAAAACCCCAAGCCAAGCAGCTGCCCCTGTGCGGCCCAGTGTATCTAAAAAAGCCTCGAAGAGAAAAGTTGTGAAACGTTGTGAGTTTGTAGGAGATCCTATTCTTGGGTTCATGGAGGCTGAAACTCGATTAGCAAAAGCAAAAAGCAGGCCTCTCCGTGAGGTTACAGAAGAAGAACACCTAGATCACCTTCGATCCTTGATCGACGACGACATCCTCGTTTCGATTGACCGCAAGCAAACATGCACTACTAGGAATGGAAGGATGCACAATGCAAGCTGGCAGATGATTGATCGGCTGCTTGGGGATAGAGAGACGGCAACTGGAGACATAATCAAACTAGAGAAAGAGATCCTCGAGTTGAAGAAGAAGCTTGCAAAGGTGAAGAAGGCATTGAAGTGATTGTAATCTCCGGCAAACAAGACAACGTCCTGAGTAGCTGAAGTCATAGGGTGTCTACGTCTTCAGGATTGACAGATTGTGCAGATGTCAAAGCACAGCGATGTGCTATGTTATGGTCACCGCAAAGGGCCATAGCACCATGTATGTGGTTTTCATCAACCGATTCATCATCCAACAAATGACAAGAGCTCAGCTCAGTCAATACTACGGAGTACCCCCTCAGACTTTTGCTTATCTTCTGACTAAGCCTATGGGATATTGGCTTACACTCGTTATTGTCTGTATGTGTCTTCTCGCTGTCTCGCTCTATATTGACCCGTCTCTATCTTTGTCTATCACTCACGACAGTGACCTCTCGATCATCTCATACATCCGCTGAGAGGACGTCTCTAGGCCCAATGCTCAATCACGATATGGCTTCTTTCTGTAGACCACCAAACCCGACTGCCCCTACTCTTTGCGTCCCTTCTAAACAAGCTAAACTGAACATATACCATGGATCTCATAGCTCTCACACAAGGGACACTGATGCCATTCCTGCTCGACGCCAAAGCGCCTTCCAGTCTCCTTATTACAATCATAACTTGGCCGCCGTCGAAAAGACAGCTTTGTCATGCACACAAGTAACGCACAACTTCCCATTCAGATAGAGCTTGCCCACGATATTTGCCGTATGGCGTCCAGCAGCCTGGTTCTCACATTCGATCCGGACGCGGCTGCCTTGAGGCACAGGCCGGAGGTAACTCATCGTAATGGTGCGTGAAACGTGACCGCCGTCCAAAAAGCCCGGTTTAGATATCGTGATCAAGGCGGTGGATGTGAGGTTGTCGAGGATAGTCGCTGCGGCGCCGCCGTGGAGGTTGCCAGACTTGTTGCAGAGGTGGCTGCCAATGTCCATCTCCCACACTGTCTTGTTGGGTTCGGCTTCGATCAGGGTGGCGTTGGTGTCTTTGAGCGCGTACGTGTCGAAGCCGAAGAACTCGGGGTCGGCGACGATTTGGGCTTGCAGGGCCAGCACGCGGTCGCGGACACTCATCTTCAAAAACGATTCTCGTTGCCAGACCATACGTGAGGGGTTGCGAGCCGTGGAAGATTTGGACATTTTGTCTTCGAGTCGAGCCTCGGACTCGGGTTAACGGTCTTTTTGTGGTGCCGCGTGCGCTGGGTGTTGTCAAGAAGGCTGTTGCGGCTGTTTGTCAGGTTCTGGAGTATGGCGCTTTTGGTTCGGTTCAGGGCGACCTGGTTTTAGTCAATGAACTCTCAAGCTTCGAGTCAGAGAGAGTCAGATAGACCGAAAACAAAATCAAAGCTTGGTACGAATACATTGTATCCTCTCGTTGGGCCAGGGTGAGTAATATGCCGTCAAAGAGCCGAGGTTTATTTTCAGCTGAGTCTTTACGGAGTTCGGGGCACGAAGTACCCAGAAGCCAGCACGTGCTGATAAGCACCTTATCAGGTTTGTTGGAGAAACAACATGAAACGAAGTGACCTTTCTGCGCCATCGTAGAAAGGGGAATAGGGGAGCAACCGGTTGTCTGCTTGGGTGTGGTTGTAAATCCACTGGGGGCCCCCAAAGTCAGCGATTGTTGGCGACTAACTACCCTTGTCCATCATCATCTGTAACAAATGAAGTGTGCATGATCCCAGGGTTGAGTTGCACTGGCTTTGTATGCGTCTCGCATTGCGATGCGTGTCTAACGCGTTGGCGTTGACACCGCTGCATTCCAATTCACTTACTGCGTACTCCGTACGAGTGCTGCATACTCTGTAAACCCACACCTACCTACCTACCTACCTAACTGTACCTCCTTGACACAGCCACTGATCGTCCCTCCCCCGAATCCACATCGTTTCAAGAGACCAGCGCCCGCGTTTACAAGATACCTCACTAGATGTTTCCCTACCCCTCCTTACAATGATCTCGACGATACTGGATTATCGCAAAGATGGAAGGGGATGAAAGCGCCGCCGCCGCCGCAGCAGCAGCACAAGCCCACGGCAACAACAACAGCAAAACATCCAAACGAGATCGCTTCAAGGGCGCCTTGTCGCGGACAAAGAGTAAATTCAAAAAGGACGATAACAAGAACGAGGCGGAAAACAATGACGTGGTGAATGACTTTCTCGCCGGAGGAAGGACATCGACTTCAAGTTGGACTTCAGGGAAAGACACACTGCGCTCGGGCACAACAACGCAAGGCTACTCATCGCTGGAGACGTCGCCTGATCAGGCTTCGCCACGACCGTCTACGTCCGATTCGGCGTCGATATCCAAACACTCTCCGAGGAGGATCGGAGTGCCCAAGATTGACGTCTCAAACTCACAGCGATGGCCTGCGGCGCAGCCCCTCGGTCCTCAAGGGACTCAGGGCGTGTCAGACTTTCTTCGACCCGAGTACCATGGTCGAAGCCAGTCTGCATCTTCGTTGACGAAGAGAAAGGGCAGGGCACGTGGATTGAGTGTCACATTTATCGATGATCCCCCTACCGTCATCGGTGAAGGGGGCGACGACGCACCCACGCCACCCGTTGAGATTTCAAAAGCGAAAGCGAGAGCAAGATCTGTCTCGCCAATGTCACCGCGAGTCCGACAGAGACCACCACCTGCAGAACCTCCACCCCAATTGACCGCTGGAGGTAATGCTGGAGTGTACACGCGACCACCACCAGCAGCGGTAGCCGTACCATCACCGTCAAGTCGGCATGAACCGCCTGACGTTCTGAGGCCTAGAGGGCTACAGCGAGTGCAGACGGGTTTATCACCATCGACGGCCACTGCGTCCTTGGGGCTGGATAAGGAATTCGAAATGACTCTGCAAATTGGAAACCATAAAGCCAATCCCGCCGATAACGAGGTCACGTCGAAGAGCCCGGAAATCATTGCTCCAAGACCGGTCCGTCCCGTTCAACCACCGCCGCTAGTCATCGAACGGCCTGACACGTCTGTTTCAGTTGGCAGGTCAAAATTGTCCAGTCGCGATCTCAAAAACAGTTTTCGCGAGGGAGATGTTCTTCGAATACATCACGACCCTGATGTTCCCAATGTCGAGGACGCTGCTTCAGCCTCGGCTTCTAGCAAGGAACTCAGCCCCGTCAAACAACGACAATACCAGAACGTTGTGTGACTAGTTTCACACCATGGGTTCTATCTGTACGTCTATGAATGTCCGCCATGAATTACAACGAAATGTCCCTTCTACAATTTTTGCTCTCCGAGGGCTTTAAACCCCTGAATCAAATCATCCAGCAAATCTCTGTCGTCCTCGATACCCACACTTACTCGCAAAAGTTCCTCTTCGACCGTCGAGTCGGTCATGGTTCGCCATTCGATCAAGCTCTCCACGCCACCAAGACTGGTTGCATGATGGAAAAGATGTAGTTTGCTGGGCAAGGCTCGAGCCAGTTCTGGGGTCTTCATGACGATGGAAAACACTGGCCCATAGCCATTCGGCATCTGCTTCCTCAACCAAGTCTTGTAATCTTCCGTCTGGAGGCTTGCATGATGGACCTTTTTGAGCACAGACTTGATGATCTCGACATCGGACTGAGACAATCCGGTGCCTACCGTTGCCCCGGTCAGTGCACCGTCGAGAGCATCAACCAACCTCTGAGCACTCTGACTCTGTCTCGTTACTCGCAACTCGAGCGTTCGCAGACTTCTCACACCGAGCCAGCCCTCAAGTCCTCCCATCACTGAGCCTAAAAGCAAGCGGTCCTCCAATAATTGCGGAATCCAATCCTTGTTCTTCACCGCTAGAACACCGCAGAGCATGTCTGAATGACCACCGAAATACTTTGTTCCAGAGTGCATCACAAAGTCTGCCCCGTGTCTGAACGGATCTTGCAAGGGCGGTGGCCCGAACGTCGCATCAACACTGAGATAAGCACCTCTTGAATGTGCAATGTCTGCATAATGCTGGATGTTGAAGGCCAAGCCGGTCGGGTTGACGGGCGTTTCCAGGTGTACAAGATCACCCTTTTCCAGCTCTTCGGGTTTGCAGTCTAGTGAGAGGATTTTACACCCCGACAGTCGTTGATGGAGTTTCAACACGCCGTGGCAACCATGGTATCCAGCACCGATTGCGACCCTTTTCGGGTTGACGAATGTTACTAGCGCGTTGAATGCAGAGAGGCCAGAGGAGTATGTCAGGCAGGGATTATGGAGGAGGACGCTCAGGATGGCTTCTAGTCGCGAGGTGCTGGGCGTGGTGTGCCGCGAGTAACAGTGTTCACCCTGGTCGTAGACTGGTGCGGTACGTTGGTGAAATGGACGCAACTTCCCTGGGTCTCTGTCGTAGCGGAACGTCGTGCTCACGTGGATCGGGGGCGCCACGTCGTCAATGAGGTTGAGAGGGTCATCGGCATGGATCGCTTGCGTGGCCGGTGAGAGGGAGGATATGTGCAGGGAGTTGAAGTCAACGTCTTCGACTTGAGGTGGAATTTCTTCCGGGTCGACGGGGTGTACGCCGTTGCTTGCCATGTTTCCGGCAGCAGAGGATGATATTAGACTAGAGATTAATACAGACTGGGCTTCACGATTGAAGTGAACAGATATCTCTAAAGCGTGGTAGCAGGCTAGGTGCGAGTCATAAGATGGGGCGATCCGAAATAAATTTCCAATGTCCTCGCGCAGATATGAGACCTTTGATGCCGCAATCGGCGGGGAACTGCGCGTGCGCCGCGAGGAGCTCGGCAGACTTGCCGTGCCGTAACGAGGAGGGCGTCACAGGGCGTTCGGCGAGCAGACGGGTTTCTCGCAGTCTGCATGTGTCTGAAATCGCAAATCGCAATAGCTGCAAGCTGAATGTCACCAAAGGGATAGGTGTTTGGAGGGGTTTCCTGACGGCTGTACTACGTAGGAGAGCCGGTCTAAGTATGTCCTGGGCCTACCCACCAGCCAACAACAGCAGACGTTACAAACAGATGTTCATTCTTCTCTGGGCAGATGCTCTTGCAACCAACGATGCATGGCTTGGAATGAAAATAGACAGCACAAGTACACGTCGGTGTATCTTGTCAAATACATACAATCAATCTGCCGTGTACCAAAGATCTTGTACTACGCTCGAATCTTGCCCTGATAGGACGAGGCTGAACCCCCCAACTTTGGCGAGGCTGCCTTAGGCGCTGGAGGGGCAAGGCTGGTGCTATTTGCGCCTGGGCTTTACAGACGGCTCCCTTAGTCATTAAGCCGAGGTTCACATCGACACCGGGCAACTCTCCAGCTTCAACAACTGCGGAGATGGTCGCCTCGTCCACATACACAATGCATATCTTCAAAATGTAGACTTCTTCGCTATCCTTCAGCTCTACGCTGATCACCCTCGAAGTATACTCTCCCTGCTCTCACTCACTCCCACCTCCTCTGTGTCCAAGGTACACACATGCGCTCTAAACCACCATGTCCACCGAAGCAGTATGGCAATCCATCGCACGACGCAAGCAATCCGAACGAGCATCTCGGATCCCTTCACAATGGACGATACCCTCTCACTTGCTCCCATCGGATCCTCCACTACCATCCCACGGCGCCCAAAATGTAATGCACATTGCCCCTACACTCCTCTCGCCGGCAGAAGTTTCCATCACAGAGTCGTACACCGTCGCCTCGCTACTCGACGCCATCTCCTCGTCCAAACTCAGCGCAGAGGACGTAACCCGCGCATTCGCCCACCGCGCCGCCATAGCACAGCAATTGACCAACTGCCTCACGGAACCTCTGTTTGACACCGCCCTCGCACGTGCCAAGTACCTCGACACATACCTACGCACACACAAGCGCCCATTTGGCCCGCTGCACGGCCTCCCCGTCTCTGTAAAGGACACATTCAACGTCGTCGGCGTCGACACCTCGATCGGTCTCGCATCCCTCTGTCACAAACCCGCCACGCAAAACTCTCCGCTGATCGACCTCCTCCTCTCGCTGGGGTGCGTGATCATAGCCAAGACCAACATCCCACAGACCCTGGCGTCGCTGGACTCGATCAACAACGTCTTCGGCCGGACCATGAACCCGATCAGCCGTCTCTGCACGGCCGGCGGGTCATCCGGCGGCGAGGGCGTCCTTGTCGCCATGAAAGGAAGCATGATCGGCATCGGCACCGACATCGGCGGCAGCATCCGCGTGCCCGCAATGTGTAACGGCGTGTACGGCTTCAAACCCTCCAACGGCCGCCTCCCGTACGGCGGACAGGCACTCACGGGCATCGAGGGGATGAGCCGGACGAGCATCCAGGCCGTAGCGGGCCCGATCGCCCGGAGCGTCGAGGACATTGACGTCTTCTTGCGCGAAGTCGGCCCCCGCGCCCACCTATTCGGCGAGGACTGCATGCCTTTGACGTGGGCGCCGAGTAGAACTCCCGACCGCCCGCACGGAAGCGGGCAACGGGGCGAGTTGGTCGTCGGCGTGCTCCGAAGCGACGGAAACTGCTCCGTCCTCCCGCCCATCGACAACATCCTCACCGACGTCGCAGGACGGTTGGCGCGCACGCCCAACGTCAAGGTCGTCGAGCTGCCGTGTCCGAGGGCGTGGACGAAGTCCCAATCCGTCATGAGCAAGCTGATGGGCGTGGACGGCGGTGTGACCATGGCCGAGATGATCGAGAGCACAGGCGAACCCCTCGTGCCGTGGATGCAGACGCGGTTCCGAAAGGGGAAACCGCAGCCTCTTACGCGCGTGGCGGAGCTGCAGGCCCTCCGCGCCGCGTTGGAACGAGAAATGCTCGAGATCTGGAGCGAGGATGACGCCGAGGGCCGGCGCAGACAGAAACTCGACGCCATCGTGTGTCCTGTCGCCCCGCACCCCGTGCCGCCCATCGAGGGATACAACGCCGTCGGCATGACGAGCAGTTGGGTCCTGTTCGACTACCCTGCCGGCACGGTGCCCGTGAGAGACTGCAGAGAGGACGACCTCCAGCTGGGCACGCCACAGGGTGGCAAGGCCATAAGTAGTTGGGACGAGAAGACGAGGGAGCTGTGGGATGAGAAGAAGATGGACAGAAGAGTGTACCTGGGCACGCCGTTGAGTGTGCAGGTTGTTGTGCCTAGATTGCAGGATGAGAAGTTGGTCGAGGTCATGGGGTGGGTCGATAGAGCCTGCAAGGGTGCTACTTCGGAAAAAGGCCAAGGGGATGTGAAGGCAAAGTTATGAGGGTGGTCTGTATGTAGTACATGACTCCAAAGCCATCTCGGTGCAAGATCGCAAAGAATTAAAAAAGACAACAAGATGATACGGCATAGTGGAAATCGATTTTTTGGTTTTTCGACCATTTGAGAAACATGTTGCAACCACCTAGGCAACTTTTGTACTCGAGCCTCGAGTCACCCGTGATGGAGTACACTTCTTCCAGGTTCTTCTTTACCCGTTGAATTCCATCCCCAGTCTCACAACTTCGATACAACAGCTACAGGAAGGCCGGATCGGACCGAAACGTCCATCGTCATTGTCTGGGAAGGCGCCGAGATGTTCCTAATTGACACCTTACTATCACGACCACCGTAAGTGCGACTGTTGGGGTTCGTGAAGGCTCCAAAGGACGTATTGTGCGTGGTGCCAGGGTACGGATCACCCGCGTCGCCTCGATTGCCCCTGCCTCCGCCCTCTGCCGCCTCGAGTTGTCGACGGTTGTCACTCTGCACCAGACCAACCTTGTAGTGATTCTCGTCTCGGTTGTTAGTTTTGCTGTCGTCGATGTGCCAGACTACCAATCATGCATGGTCAGTACCATCCCCAGTGAAAGTCTCACATACAAAACACACGTAGCAGGGTGACGGGGACTTACTCAACAACCCTTGTCCGGGGAGGGACCGATCAAAGCCGTCCTGCTGGCGATTCTCGATCAAAAAGTACTCCTGACTGATCGTGTTGCCATTCGTCCAGAGTCGGTGGACTTCACGGGGTTCTTTCTTGACGTCCTTGAGCGAGATGGCATGGTTCTGTTGGTCAGACACAAGACTGATCCAGCCTTGGTTCGCCTTGCACCAGGCAGATGGATGGCACGGGGTGGTTCCCGGTTCGTTGCCTGGAAGAAAGCCCCACGATCCGCCTCCCATGAGACACCAGTCGCCCACGCCTGCGGATCGAACACCGATGTCCTCTGGGTCGCCGTCACCGTCGATGTCGTAGAGGTCAGGCCAGCCAAAGAGCAAGTGCCCGAGCTCATGGGCGCAGACGCCAATATAGGCGAACTCAGGCACGGTGAGGAAGCCATACACGTTAGTTGCGTCGGCTTGAGTTTGGTTCCTCAAGACCCATTTGGCGGACCAGATGTTGCCGTTGCGATCGGGGCCGGGTGCGAATTCTTCTGCTCCTCTGCCGGCATGGACCACGATGAATGCGTCGACCAGGCCGTTGTGATCATTGTCGTATGGCGTGAGGTCTATGCTTCCATCCACGGCTGCGAGAGCGTGCGCTGCAAGATCTTGCGTGTTGGGTGCTTCGTCGACTAGACCAGATGCATTGTGTGCATATTGAGCCAAGGTGAGAGGCATCCTGAAAGGGCCAATGGCTTCACCGGTCAACGAGACCTTGCCGCCGCTGACATCTTCGTAGTATTCTGTCACGCTTCCTGTTGCGATCTTGCCCTTGGAGAAGAAGAGGTCTTCAAAGTGCTGCTTCGACATCGTCATTGGCTTGTCGGAGAAATCGACAAGGACGATGGCAACTCTACATCACGACAAGGGACAGTGTAAGCATTTCACTCAGTCAAACATGCTTGAGACTCGGGTCCGCGAACATACCGAATGGCTCCTCTCAATGGAGTCCTCTCCAGCGCTGCTCTGCTCATACGGGCCAACGACGGAACAGGAACCTGTTGATAGCGAGATTGGGGGAAGAGGGTGCCATCGTTCAAACCATGAAGCGTTCCTGTGGGACCACCTGGTGGCAGGCGTCCGGGGATCTGCTCCCGCAATGCATCTCGTCCACCCCTAGTGGTATCGGCCAGGACACTTGGATGGGGTGATACCAGGCATGGCCCATCAGGCTGAGAGTTCGAGCCGAAGCACATATTTGACAGGTTGAAAATAGACCTGCAATTAGAGACAGAAGATCAAGGTTGCAGACAACAGTAATTAAGGGGAAGAAAAAAGATGGAGACGATTACACCACCTCTGCATGCCTTCTTATACCCTTTCCCCCTGTCTCTTCATTTCTCAATGCTACCAGGGCAGGCCGGGGTGATAGAGTGTCCTGGTGACAACTCAGCCTCTTGATATCCGTGTTCCCCCCTGGACCTCACGTAAAACTTCGTGAATGTCGCAAGCCATAGGCAAAATCCTGTATCAACACGAGAAGGAGCTGAGACCAAGATTGATGTGGCGGTCGAGGTCGGGGGTGCCTCGAAGGTGACCTTGTACCACCGTTTGCATCTCGACTGCTCTACGACAGACTTGGCAACATCGCCAGAGCAACCAGCACCTCTCGTACTTTTGCATGGGACCAACAAGAGGAGGGAATTCCTGCAGCCTCATGACAGTGTCGTAGACCACAGCAAGTTGTGTCCAATAGTGTTATCCCATGATCACATCGGAGGAGGTGTCAGTGGGACAAGAGCTGAAAGACATCACCGGTGTGGCAGGTCTTGGCTTCGTGTTCACGGCCTTCCCCAAGCGACACCTGAGACAAAGTCCAGCCTTTCATTTCCGAAGATACGAGGATACCATTGCACCCGACTGTCTAGCCTATGAGGCTGTAGCCGTATTGTGATTCACATCAACAACGTTGTGCTAGCGCAGCTTTCTGGTGACAGCCACTTTTGTAGAATAGCTCGGTGGCATCGACGATATTGTTGAAGGATGAGACTGATGAAGGCCGCTAGAAGCAAGTCCAGAAGTCGGCAATGCTGCCTTTGCTCACCCTTTTCTCACCGGTCGTGGAAGGTGTGTCAAGGTACGATACTATGGAATAGCCAATAAGGCCTTGATAGTACGTTGCTAACAGCAGAGGCCACACGAAGTGTCAAGCACGGTGTAGACAAGCAATTGATAGTATTTGTCAAGGTCGGGAGTTAAGAATATTTATGTTATTTGTACCTCGGATTCCTCCTGATGTGGAAGGTCGAGAAAGAGCGGCGTAGTCGGTGACGGACTCTTCTCCAGTAAATGCCTGGGAATGCCTGGGTTCCCAACGAGGACACTTGCTCGCTTCACCTGCGCGGCGACCCAGTCTCTATGGATCGGGTCGCGGATCCTGATTGAAGCCACGGTCAAGGGCCAGGCGTATCGGTAGACCATGACCGGGTTCTCTCCCAGCGCCTTGTAAGCGATCCCGAGGAGGTCTGTCAAGGCGGTGTCAAGCCAAGAGGGAAAGGTATCCTTGCTGTCATCAAGGCAAGAGAACAATATCTGGATGGCATAGTATTCGAGAGCGGCGTGATAGATTGTCCACATGACTCGGCGCCCTCCCGAGTTTGTGGCGATTCGGGCCAAGGTGAGGACATCGAGAAAGTCCTATTAATCCCCCCCAAAAAGATCAGCGATCGAATTCCATTTCGTGAAAGCGGTGCGAGATGACATTACCTGACCATCAAGTTTTACCTTCTGCCAAAGTTGGTCGAGGCTCCTCTGATCAACAGTCGTCCTCCTAAAACCCATGCTTAAGGTCCACACCTCCACCTTGAGCTTTGCGCATGCCTGTAAGAAGCTCAAGGGTCGATAGTTCTCAAGATCGTCAAGCAACTGTTCCGCAGGGTATTCGGACCCCCACATCCTCGGGAGACAGGTGCGCGCTTCTTGAAATAATCGATCTTGGTGCAGATGTGAATCGGCCTGCAATAGGTCCTGCGTCAGTTGGCCCACTCCTAGGTTGCCAAGTGCGAGGTGTGTATCGACAATACTGTTGGAAATTAGTCTCCGCTGGCATGTATGTGAGTAGTGGGGAAACGAACGAGATAAAATAAAGGAGTTGTTGCGATGCAGGTGGAAGGCAGAGTTGGCCTTTGGGACCATGCACATCTTCCGTGAGAAAGCTGCGGATGCCGCTCAGATGAACCTGAGAAGCCCGGGCCAGCTCGGCGTTGTAGTATCCGACCCAGAGAAGAAGAAACCACGTTGCAAACAAAGAATCAAGGTCCCGGTCGGTCCTCTCCGGCCGCGAGGCTCGATCTAAGAGCCGTGATAGATCTCCCAGCGCGTGGTGGTAATAATCCGTGGCGACCATCTCTTGCTGCCGCGCAGTCTCAATGTCGCAAGGATCTCCAGAGTTAGACGAGATATGCCTGCAGCGAAGTTCCATTGAGGCCAGGGCGATAAAAGCCCTCATAACTCCTTGTTCGCACCTCGCAATTCTTGAGTGAATATAGGAAAGCATGCTCCACTGCCATGGTTTCCCGATAAACTCTACAAGGAATGAATTGGGAATATACTGGAAATATTCATGGTCCTGTGGACAGAGCGTCAAGGAATTGGATAGAGCAATATGGCTGGTTGAGAGCGCGGATCGAGGGGAGTTAGTCCTGGCGCTGTAGGCCCTGCTGAGCTGTCGTCGGGTGCCCAATACAAGCCGAGAATCGCCATCTGGGTTCTCAGGATCCTCAGGCGTCCCGTTCCCTGCTTCAAGCCGTGCATAGAACAGTGGCTCCTGTCCATCGCTGGCTGGTGAGGGTACCGTTGGTGGCCGGGCTGTATCAGCCGTGCTGGAGGGAGTGGATGACCCTTTCGTGGACGGACTGGACTCGTGCTGTCGACGTCGCTGGGCCGGCTTATCCCACTCACATTTGATGTCTATACGCTCACATCGTGTGCACAATGGTCTTCGTTCATCACACTTGAGTTTTCGCGTTCGGCAAGTAGTACAACCTAGGGATTTGTTCAGTCTTCAGTGCGGACAGGCATTGCATGGATGGAGCTCCTTTACCTCTCTTGGACCTTGGGCCATGCCGACCAAACCGAGCAAGCATCCTGTCCGAGGGAGCTTCCAGGAAGTCGCAATCAAAGGTGCGGTAAACACACGCCGACGTTGGTGGGAAGAGAAATTACGAAGCGATGCTCGACATCGACCCCTCCTTCACAATATCGGGGTGGGAAGATTATCCGAGATAAGATAAGAGGAAGCAACTGCGGACGGAATAACACCATAACTTCTTGGACCAGCTACACTATCTATCTACCTTAGATCGAAACGATGACTTTCGTTATGTCTGGGCAACGTGGCAACTTGATCATCTATAGCACATATCTGAAGCTGCTGAGTTGTCTGTCCGTCTTGTTTGAAACCTCGTCGGAGCGCTCTCCTGCTGAGGTCGATGGCGAACGCAAATTGTACAGTCTGTCCCGACGACGATTCTCCCAGATATAGTAAAACAACAAGGCGATCAGGAAGACAACACCAAGCGCAAGGCCCGAGACAGAGGCTTTGAGTCCAGTCTATGTTAATGTCAGTCAGGTGGTCTGCTGTAGAGGAACTCGGAAACCCGAGTCGACAGGCAGACACATACCTCATACTTGGGCTCCTCACTCGACAAGAAGAATTGCGGTCCGATGATGTTGCCCGTGCAATACGCAACGAACAAAGTGGCACTGATGACCGAGCGTTTGGTGAAGCCTCCGACGTTTGAACTGATCAAGGACAACGAAAGAGGGATGTTCGTCGCAAATACAGCGGCCAAACACAGGCCCGTCATGCGAGTGGCTTTCCCGTCAGCAGCGTACACCATAACCATACCAACCATGGATACCAAAGTATTGAATATCATGAGGGCGATCCGTGATGATGGAATGAAACTGGCAAGCCCGGAGGTCAGGAGCAAGAAGACCAATTGGGTGGCCCCCATGGGCATCTGGATCAGAAGTGCTCTGAGATCGGAAAACCCAAACCCTGCAATGACAATGGCGCCAAACTGCAGCAAACAATTATCATCAGCATTTTCTTCTTCCGGTGAAGGGAAAAGACTCACGCTTGTCAGACCTCCGTTGGCGATATTCACTGAGGCTGTGTATAGAAACAGACCCCACGTCTGAGGATCGAGGAGGGCCTCCCATAGCTGGGCCACGACGAACTTGTCATGGTCGGAGACACCGGTCTTATTGGTCAGCGTGCGGATGACAGCGATTTGTCGATCCTCTTTCGTGAGGAACCGGGCCTGTTGTGGCGAGTCTGGAAGAAACCAGAAAAGGACAATCGCGTAAACCGATGTTGCGGCCCCGAGAATGAGAAACAAAAGACGCCAGGTCGGCAAAGAGGAAGTCGTTATATTCCCAATCCCGTAGGCGATAAGACCGCCAAACATATTCGCGATGGCATTGCCTATGAACCATGCGCCTTGACTGTCAACGCCGGCGTTAGTTTCAAAGTGCAATTCTCTCGCTTGCATTGATCTTACCGCATCGGCTGCTCTTTACGAGTGTAGAACATGCCCGTAATCAAGGCGAATCCAGGAGCGAGACAAGCCTCTCCAACCCCCAAAAAGAATCTCAAAGCCATTAAGCCCGCAAAGCTTTTGCACGCCCCATGACACATGAGGATGCCTCCCCATACGAAACTGGTGTTTGACCTGTCAGAACCGTGATCGAATATATCCTTGTAACTGAGACTTACACCATCACAGAAACATACCTCCCCGTGGGGAATCGAACAATCAAATATGAACTCGGCCAGCTCCAAGCCAGGTAGCCAAAATAGAATACAGCAGAGCACCATGCGTATTCGGAGCCGTGAAGGTGCTGCGAGCAAGGTTAACGGTCAGATCGCGTTGACCTCAAAGAGACATCGAAAGCGACTCACAATATCCTGACGGAGGCCGAGGAGAGTGGCCTGGCTGAGAGCCAGTTTGTCCATGAACTGCAACATGTAGCAGAAACCCATCAACGGGATTATGCTGGTAGTCGTCAGCAACCTCGGGCTCCATCCCTATCAAAGTGGAGAGGCCTTACCAGTAGTCAATGCGACGAAGGACTCTCTTGCTGTCAGCACTGTTAGGAGCAGCAGTCGACACCTCTCCCAGTTGCATGTCGACCTCCTTGGCCTCGATAGAGCCTGTGTAGCTAGCAGGCACCTTCTCTGAAGGCACAGCCTCCGGGTTGGAAATGGCTGTTCCCATCTTGATTTTTGGATCCTGTTTCTGGGTATGGCTCTGACGAGACGATGAACAGCTTGCGGGCTTAGGAACTTGGGACTTCTCTGACAATGTCGACCTGGACGCCCCTTAAATACATGAGACACCGGAATCTTTTGCTTTTTCGGAATGAATGCTCTTATCTACACCACATGCTGGGTTTCGCCTCTGTTGTGAAGTCGGTGCTGGACTTGAGATTTAACTGATTACCCTGATTGGGTCTGAGGATCTACCCCAGGTTGAGGTCGGCAATCTTGATAGGACTTAGCCTTATCATGCCCTTTTGGGTACGCGAGGAAGCCATAGAAGTCGTTATCTCGGCAAATCCTCGACGGAGATTGGCTGTATCGGCAAACATCATATCGCCACTCCCCACAGAACAACCTTAGCTGGGCCTTTCCTCTAGCCGAAGCATACACTCGTAGAAGACGGGGTCGATGTTATGTCGCTGTCCACATATTTAAGAACAAGGATATTCTATGATACGTGTTGGCCAGGACTTTGACGACAGGAGTCAACATATCTCTCCAAAATGATTGCCAAACTACCCGCCAACCAAGAGGTCAAGGAACGAGTGGACACTTTGATTGCGAAACTGAACCAGGACCTCTGGAAAGTCAATCACACAGTACGTGCCACTCACTATTTGACCTAATACTGGGACTGTCTAACAAATTTCTAGATATGGAGCAACCCTGAGCTCGGCTTCAAAGAGTACAAAGCGCATGACACGATCTGCGATTTCCTCGAAGCCCAGGGGTTCACCGTCACACGGCATGCTTATGGAATTGAAACCGCCTTCGAGGCACGCAGCGGCTCTGGAGGTCGGCTAGTGAACTTCAACGCGGAATATGATGCGCTGCCCAACATCGGCCACGCATGCGGCCACAACTTGATTGCCACAAGCAGTCTCGCCGCTTTTCTCTCCCTTTCCTTTGCCCTCAGGGACTTCGGGCTTCCTGGAAGGACACAACTGCTTGGAACTCCAGCAGAGGAAAGCGGTGGAGGTAAAGTTGAATTGCTCAATGCCGGAGCGTACAAGGACGTGGATGTCTCACTGATGGCGTAAGTCACGGATCACTCGGCTCTGGTCGACCGTTCGCGATGTTGTTGGAATTATGCTAACGTTCGACCTGCCTGCTCCAGCCATGGCGGACCCAAGAAGATGGGATCTCGTAAGCCGTGTGACGGGATTGCTGGTGTCCGCATGGTGGCTCGAGAGCAACTCTTTTGCGACTTTGAGGGTAAGAACGCCCATGCTGGCGGTAATCCCTGGGATGGAATCAATGCTCTGGATGCGTTTGTGGCCTCATACAACAATCTTTCTATGCTTCGCCAGCAAACAAATGACACCGACCGGATCCATTCCGCCATTCTTGAGGCACCCAAGGCTGCAAACATCATCCCCGCCCAGATTCGAGCCATGTTCACTACCAGAAGTGAGACGTTGAAGTCCTTGAAAGCCTTGACTGCCAGAGTCACCAAGTGTATTGAGGCAGGCGCGCTTGCAACAGGCTGCACTCTCAAAATTGAAAAGTATTCATGTCCCCCAGTGTTCCTTGGCTGCGGTGCACAGGTTTCGGCAAGCCATGCTAACGATGGGCTCTATCAGGGAAGCATACTACGCAGACATTGTCGTCAACGATACCTTGTGCCAGCGATATAAAGCTCATGGTGACGAGTACGGATTGGATGTGCTGGCGACCACGCCTGAGATTATGACCGGATCATCGGACATTGGTATGTTGGGTGAAACGCATCCCGTGGACAAGATAATACCGAGCAATATCTGACGTTGTGTCGCCGTACAGGGAACATCAGCTACGCCGTTCCGACACTTCACTCCATGTTCGCTATTCCTTGCCCCGAAGGAAGTTATCCGCATCATCCCTCCTTTGCCAATGCTGCTGGAGAGGCGGCGGCCCATGACCCGACGTTGGTGGTAGGCAAAATCCTCGCGTTGCTAGGTTGGGATGCCATCATGGATGACGGGTTTTATGAGCAGGTCAAGTCCGAGTGGGTAAAGAGTGTTTCGGACACATGAGTTTAGATACAATGAGATCCGAATATTCTAGTCGTCAGAGAGAGAGAAAAATAAATGAGATTGTCCCCAGCATCAGCACACAAAGATGTTTGCTCTTCGAAGTGCTTGTGTAAGGCTGCGGCCTTCGTTCTGCGCGCCGTGCCCTGCTTTCATCTCGTACTGTACGGCGAAAAGCGCAAGGAAAGACAACTTTGATGTGATGCTTAGACATTACTAGTTGCTATTTTACCGAAATCCATGTCACTCCCCATGCCAAATGAAACCCATTCCAATAGCTCCGTCCACAAGAGTGCGATTGCAATTTCGTAGCCAGAGTCAACGCAATTCCTCCTTCATGACGTTTCGCTCCTCCTCCCGGGTGCGTTTGTTTGCAAGCTCAATCCATTCAAACCCGCCGCTGTCCCAGGTGTGCCCGCGCGATGGTTTACAGGGTGCGTCTGAGCTCGATCGACTCGAGCACCCTCTGCTCCGATACTGTCAAAGTCCTTCTGGATCTCGGGCCACAGCTGAAGAATCTGCCTCTCAAAAGCGCCCAACGGCTCCTCACGCAGCTCCAACGTATCTTCCTTGCCATGTCCATCGAGGACTTTCGCTGTTCCTTTCCCTTTTCCTTTTCCTTTTCCATGGCCCTTCTCAGTGGCTGTGGGGAAATCGACCTTCTTGTACACCACGCCCGTCATCTTGCCGACATTTCCCGGCGCGTTGATGGCGATGGGCGTGTCCGGATTCGTTTCGGTCCCGTGTAGAACCCATCCCTTGAGAGCAAGGGGATCATACGTGCCTTTGTCATTGTACCCGTATCCATGTTTACCCCGACGGATCCGCACGCTGGCGTGTACGGTCTCGTTCGTCCTTTGCAGTCTGGGTTTGGCCTCCTCGAGCCCACTGAACAACCTGCCGCCAATCTTGCGGAACATCCAGAGCAGCGTGCCGTGCTGAGAAGCGAGTTCGGCTTCGCGATACTCTCCTGGCGTGCGGATGCGGGATCCTCCCAGGCGGAAAAATGGCGTCATGCTGTTGTGAATCTTGCCCATCCCCCACGGGCGACTGTGTGGTTTGGTGTTCTCGATGCGTTTCGGCATCCCTTCGTGCGTGAAGGTCAGGTGGCCCCGTGGGCCGGCGTGGTGGCTCGCTCGGTCGATGAGGGAAAAGATGTAAGAATGGTCGACGGTGAGAATCGGGTCGAGCTGCGACACCATCCACGCCAGCGTGAGGTTGGCGAGGGCCGTGTCGTCGTAGCTTCCGCCAATGTCGCTGTGGACGCCTGGGAACCAGGTCTGTTTCAAGACTTTGAGCTCGTTAGGCTCAACGCTAGGCCAGTCCCAGATGGTAGGAGAGTATGCGCGCCGGTGTTCGTCCAGGGCGAGCGCCTGGAACGCGTACTCGATGTTCGACTCGACGCGGGTGTCTACGAATGCAAAGTCCCTGCTCGGTGGTTGTGGAAGGAGGCCGATCATCGGGATGCCCAGTCCGCCTACCGTGTCCCAGACGGCGACGCATTTGATCTTGATGCCCGGCCGGGTGAGGTTGTTCTCTATCAACTGCTGCTGATAGTGTGGGTCGGTGACGGGGGGCTTGTGTCCGGAAAATGGCAAGTTGGGCCACTTGGTCACAAAGTCCTTTTTCTGCTGGAACTCCCAATCCTCAAACACTTGGACAAAGTACTCGAGGCCCTTCGACGTCAGCAGACCAACAGCATTGATCAAGCTCGAGATCGACCGTGCAGTGAAAGCGCCTCGCGAGAAGCCAATGATGAAGATCTCGTCGCCCTCGTTGTAATTTAGGGCAACGAAGCTATACGCTTCACGGATGTGCTCGGCGAGGCCCTCTCCGGTCGCACCACCGACATATCTATTGTAGAGCGAGTTGTCCCCCGTTCCCACGCCGTTCTGGTAGAAGACGATTTGGTGGATGGGTTGTGGAGGATCGCTGGTCTTGTCAAATCCCACCGGGGGGATTGCTCGAGCGATTCGCGTCACGTTGCTTGGGGTTTGATAATCGCCATCGCTGTTCATCCAGGTCCCATCGCAGCATATGATGATACGTTTTTTGGACCCGTTGGTGGCCATCTTGCGGATGGCATGTGCCGTCTTGTTAGAAGTACAGTAAATGCTGAAACACGCGTGTTCTAAGCGGTGAAGGCTTTATATTAAGTAAATAAGCGAGCGACCAGCTGTTAACTTAGTGTCGTAAAGCGCTCAATCTCGCCCATCAGTTTATGCGAGACAGAAGACTCGACTCTGGGCCCCCTCCTTCAGTGCCACTGTCAGGCAAGGCATGATGAGGTAGTTGACCACCGTGGACATTGGCTGTGCTACATCAACATGGGGTGGTAGCTCAGCTGACGCCCAGTATGCAGCCTTATTTTGGAGCATTTTTGGGACGCGCACTCCATCTCTGCTCGGGCGCCAGACTCAGCTTACAAGCCTCCCAAACATCATGACCAATAGCTTCTCAGGACCAAGACGCCACAGTCTCCGGAAATGCACGAGTGAGAGTCATGTCAACTCACCATGAAGCGATCACCAGGGACAGTATGTGATGACGTGGAGGGTGTTTCCCTTGATCCCATTGGCGCAGACCGGTTGAGAGTTGAGAGTGTGAGACGACATCTAAGGCCACCAGCATGAAGGAGGGGAAATTTCTCAGCCGCATCAGCCATGAATCTGTGCGAGAGAACCAAGGTCGTCCACGTATGGTCAGTCATTGACGGAGGGTATGCTGGGTTTGCTGAACAACATGAGATTTGGGATCAGATCATGCATGTAAGTGTCCCTTGTATCTTCCGTTTCTTGCGAGGTTCGAAAACCTCGAAATCTCTTTTTGGTATTATTTTGATATCTGTCTGTCTGCTGGTATCGCACGCCCAGGTTGTGTATGGATATTATGTACATGTGTGGCAAATTCGGGCCTGCTTGCCCATGGTAATCTTCGGTAGAATGTTTGTCTGCAGTACCTCGACTCTCCGTATTCATTCATTCACCTGGCACCCTTGGGTGATCCTGCTGTATAGTCCGCATCGCAAGCCTTTCGGGGAATGGTGGGACCAATCCCTTCGAAACGAAGTCCAATCTGCTGTCGCACGGTGCTCTGATGCATAATGTGCTGTTTGCAGGTTAGTCTCTTCAGTAACTACGGTACTTCACTTTCTGTTAGCAGCCTTTTTTTGGCTGCAACCTTTCATTTGTTTTTTTTTGGTCTTTTGGTCTTTTCACCTTTTTGGTGTTTCATGACGAGACTTCTGAGGAGCAACTATGCTCGAAAACAACAACGAGAGTGGTCGCATTGCAAACCCACGCTTGATCATCTTGCAAGGCAAGCTTGGAGGATGCCACATTGCGGACATGGTGCTACTGGTCAGCTTTTCTCTCCTGTTCATGCCGGGGCTGCAGTAGGTGTTGGTGTTGGAGTAGGAGTAGGTATAGGTGTCATCAATTTCTGCCGTTTCGCGGCGTCACCGTTTGTTTCAGTGGCCTGATCAAATTCGTCAGTACACAGGCCACAAAAGATCCGGGATAAAAGGACTCACCTCGACTTCGTTGATGCTTCGCCGAACACCCGACTTAGCTTCAGTCTTGACCGGCTTCGCTATCTTCTTCACCGGTTTGCTGGGCCTAACTTCGCCAGCTTTAGCATCAAAAACATCATCGGGCAGGTCCCAACTGTTGCAGTTAGTATATGAAACAATTGCCCAAGTGAAAATGCACGGTCTTACCACTTGATCGATGCGAGGGTGAGGAAGTGGGAGTCTCGTTTGAAGCTTGCCCAGCCCTCGCAAATGTCTTTGAAGTTCTGGAAAGATGGCGCTATATTGAGGCTTCCCTTTGCAGTCGTGTCGATACCGATGTAGAAAGTGTATGTATATACGGTGTGAGCGCCTTGATCTGTTTCTGGCTGGGCACAATCGGCTGCTGGCACAGCAGCCCCATCACCATTACTAGTGACCAGTTCCGGATCGGTAGTTTCGACGGTTTTTGTGTCTTCGAACTTGTATTTCATGCTGCCCTTTTGCACTTCTCGAATTTGAGTCTCGTCTGAACATTTGTGGACCCTCTTGAAGCCTTTTGTGAACGGACGGGCCAGTGTGATGTCTGGAATGCCCTCCAACAGCATGACAAAGATACGGACCTTGGACTCAACAAGGCCTGCCCACTGTTTGGCCGAGTCAGCGTTCAGCGTACTTGCAGTAACGCCTAAGTAGTATTTGTGGTCAGCGGTAAAGAAAGAGTGCTTTTTGAACAGATCGTTCCAACGTGCTTTGCCAGCAAAGATGTTGTTCGTGATCTGACTTCCTCTTTCCAGTTCACGGAGGATGACAGCCTTGCCAGATTTGGAAATGTTGTATGTAGCCGACATACTAGGGAAGGCAGGGGTGATGATTGGCATCAACATCTTCTTGTCACCCTTGTAAAGCGCCGGATTCCACACCTTGAACTCATTGGCCTGTGAAGGCTTTGGTTGTTCAATGTCCTTCAACATGACCGGCGTTGGCCAATCCCAACACTTCATGACAAAGAAGAATTTGTCCACGAGAGTGGCACCAACTGCATGTGGATACAACTGGCATACTCTTGCAACCAACATTGCCCATGCCACACCACCAGGATAACCAACGATATTGGCGTATACAGCTCTTCGTTGCGCCCAAAGTTTGATGGCTCTCAAAGCGGTTCGGAAGGTCTTCTGTTCAGGCACCAAGCTCAAAATCTCATCCGTCACACGCGGTCCGGTGACTGCGCGGATGGTTGCTTGATCCAACCCAGTGAGCAAGTTGTTGTCGTTCAAGGTCAGGTTTTTGGGTATGGTCTGGAGGCTGGCAATCGAGGCAAAGATCAGGTCGATTTCAATATCGTTCAAGACCAGCTTGATGATGGGGACATATGAGTCTGGCACGGGTGTGAGCGACGAGATATCACCCTCGGCCGTCATTCGTTTGAGCACGGTGGGGAAGTATTCGAAGAAGTCTTCACGAGTGACATGTCTTGGAGCCACAGCCAAAGTATCAATATCGGATCCTAGCATATGTCAGCGCTTTGGTCGGGCCCTAGGCATGAATCCAAACATACCAGGCCCAAACACTCCTAGACGATAACTTCCGTAAGGGAAAATCTTGCCGCCAAACTGCTCGATTTGAGACGGTGGCATCCTCCGCCGGCGACTGACTTCTCGCACAAACTCTTGAGTGACTCTATTGAGCAAGCCGAGCGTAGCCATTCTCTTTTGTGTTGCTTCGAGTGGTTCATAGTTGTTCTCTTTCTTCAATTCCTCGATCAAGTCCGCCGTCTTTTCAGTGTCGACAGACTCGGGGAGCGCAGTCGACATGGGAGGAGTGATGCCCCATTGTTTAGACGGAGGAGCAGTCATGATTGCGTAGGCAGTCGAAGCAAGTATCTAATCCAGGATCGATCGTTGTTGTGATGATGGTTTCGACGACAGGCAACAGTGGAGGGACAGCCGGCAGAAGGGGAAAGGCAAGAATTAATACTGAGAGAGGGCACAAAAGGGGTGTTGAATAGAAAACATCATCGTCCCCAAACTCCAACGGAAAAGATGATGGCGAAAGATGCAAGTCGAGATGGCGAGGTGAAAGTGAAGGGATAGGTGAAGGTGAAGTGGTGGTGGTGGGAAGACGCTGCAGGGACACCGCGCAACCGCACACAACAGATGCAGCGGCGTAGAGGGCGACGAGTGCCAATGCCCGCGCTGATACTCCGTACTTGGCCTCACAGTTCGCCCACCAGCCGTACAATAAGACTGTAACCAGTACAATAGGCCTATTGAACTGCTACCTGAAGTGCCTGTATTTGTACCCAATACTCACTTGCATTTGGCATTTGGCACTTCCCCAAGATCTACAGTACCTTGGTAAGATTGTCCTCTACAAATGTCCATGGCAGCACTAAATGCAGCGACACCCTGCAGTACAACAATATGGATTTCATCTCGAGGTTCGTCGACTTTACCTGTCTGTCATTGTTGTTTCGTCTACGGAGTGCACCTGTCCGACTATAACATCAGAGCATCTATTTGGCCTATGCCAACCTAGGATGATAGCAGGCTTTACGAACATAATATATGTATATCAAAAATGACAGCCAATTGCTTTCTTCTGGAAGTTTGGATACGAACATTGTCAGGTCTAGATCAGTCCTGTCCTGTGCCCTCTCTGCTGTTTGTTAGACGTGTCTACAAGGTTGTCATTCTGCTGTCGCCGAACTCGACCTGCATTCCGAAATGAACTTGACGAACACCTCGTTTATCCTCTGGACCAATAACCCCTAGGGTCCGCGAGTCGACAATCCCAGAAGGACCCTGAATCGAACAAGGCTCCCAAGCTACTTGTACATCTACGATGCACTTCGGCTGCTGGGATCTTTTGCCGTTTTAACTGTTTTCAGTCTGGGCTGGTCGTTTGATATCCTAGTGCTCCAGATGGTGGTGGTTCATGGACTTGGGTTCAGGGATCTGACCCAGAGAATCTGGATTGAATCTCCCCGGGCACTGTTATCCGACCTGTTGCATCGTTCGCTTCTCTTTGGTGGCCACACGAGACAACCCGACAGACTTTTGCCTAGACAATTTGGACCTAAAGATTGGATCCTGGATCGTGCGCCCCCGTCTCTCTTCGAATAAGAAAAGTCCATTCCGTGCCGTCTCATTATGCCATTGCTCCTTGGCCTTTTTGAGTCAAGGCGAAGCTATTATTAACAAGCAATTAGGGGGCACCAGGGGCAAGGTGGGTTCATCGCGTGGGTGTCCAGCGCTGGTGCTTCTGGGCCTTTATTCGCGAAGAAAATCATATGTACTGAGCGTCGATCTGTTGAAGTAAACCTGTCGCATACTACACTCTGCTCCAAGCCAGTGCTGGATTTCATGTGGAATGTCGTGACAGGTAGAACGATGGCAACAGGACACAATGCGTCCTTTCGTGGGCGTCATCGCCTTGGACGAGTCATCCTCCTCGCCACGGCCGTTATTCTGCTGATATTGTACGCGACCAACTCTCGATGGGAGCAGGACCAGCAACCGGGCTCTGTCGAACCTCGAGTCCTCGAGACTCCTATCATCGAAGATCCTCCCACAAGGATCGCCGAACAGACCGACTCCGCCAATAATCATGTCGCACCTCACCCCATGGCACCTAGCCGTGAAGACTCCCAACCGACCGAGGCCCCGCGAGCACCAACTGCAAAAGCATTGACAGACCATGACAAAGAAATCAGCCCCAGTGGTGAAGGAAGCCTCTACTCCAAGATCGGGAAATTGACCATGCTATACTACAACGAAGTGTCCAAGGATACCATCTGGTACGAAAAGGCACTCTCGGGGCACAAAGCACACAACATGAGGTTCGGGTACAAGCACTTCGTCTTGCGCCACGAAATCGTGCCTGATATCTGGTCGAAGCAGGCATTTATCCTTTCGATCCTGCTGCAAGAGTTGGCAAAACCCATGGGTGATCGTTTGGAATGGCTGTTTTGGCACGACGCTGACCTGGTTCTAATGAATTCGAACATCCCACTCGAGATCTTTGTGCCGCCTGCCGAGTTTTCTCACATTCATCACGTCGTGGCGAATGACCTGAACGGTTTGAATGCTGGAGTCTTCTTCCTGCGTGTCCATGAGTGGTCCATGTGGTATCTGTCGGCAGTCATGTCGTATACCAACTACCACCCCGACAGACCCTTGCGATATTCGGAACAGACAGCTATGGAATGGCTGATTCAAGAAGTGAGTGTCTAGTAGACTGCGTATTGCCGAGTGTACGTTAATCTCGTTCTAGGAGAAATGGGGGCGGAACACAACACACGTTCCACAACGATGGTTCAATGCATACCAAAATTTTGGCATTGATGACACAGTCCCTCCCGAGTGGGAATGGAGACATGGTTATTACGAACCTGGAGATCTGCTCATTCACCTTCCTGGCACCGCCGAAGCCCGACCAGATGTCATGAGGGCATGGCTAAGTCGCGTTCGCGATCAGAGTGCGCGGTTCGAGATACCCCTCGCCGAAACGACACACATCAAAAACATCACCGAGTTTTGGGCCCAAGATGCTCGCAACGAGAAGAAAAACCAAGACACGTACTGGCGTCGATGGCACATCTTGATCAGGGTTGGTACCGAACAGGACAATCAGCAAAGAGAGGCTGTCTCTGAGGCCGAAAGGCTTGCGGATAATGCCGGACTGAGCAGCGGAGAGAAAGAACAGAAGGTAGATGAAGTCAAGGAGAAACTCAGGATCCAGAAGATAGCTGCGCTGCGACGAGCAGAGCAGGAGAAGTTGACGGAGGAAGGCTTGTTGCAGGAGCAACCTCCAACGACGGAAAAACGAAGACAAAAGCGATTCATTTAGAACAAAGGTTGCGACCATCGGGCGTTGGAATGCACAGTCATTGGCCACCAACAGCCTACGAGTACCAAGACAGTCCACCTTGTATCCTGACTGGCGACAACCAGTTGAGGACGAGGGAGCAGAGTCTCCGTGCGCATTGCCAGATACGAGGTATCGTCGGCGCCATACGAGGATGTGGTGGGCGCGAAGCAGAGACGGAGACACGCCTTGCGATGATCTTCTCAACACGACTTGTCATCGAGTGGCCGCGAGGGAAGGCATTCTACGCCCACGAGTACACGGGTTTGGAAACAAGAGCCTGAAGGGCTCCTCCCATGAACATCCTCTGACACGCATAGTCTGTGGTTGATGGCTGGAACGGGTATGGTGTGACAGGGGGTCCCTGTTCCCCCCTGGCGACGGCGATTAGGCTCTCAGGGCTCAGATGTGGCTGGTTCGGTGGAGATTCCGGGCCTTCACAGGGCCCAGCGTCTGGGTTCTGGTTCAGGGTCTGGGGGCTTGCGATAAAGGCCCTCATCTGTACGGAGTACTATTGTATTGTATCTGGCTATCACCATCTGGACGGTCTAGAACACTGAAGACGTGATGAGTAGGCCGCCCAAGCCCACAGCTTCGTCGCTCATACAATATGTGCCGAAATAGGACCCAATGATTTCCATCGCTTCCACAGTCGAGGATCTTTGCATAGTGACAGCGGGTGCAAGTCCCATCTCATCTACCTGTACGGAGTACCTCGTCCGGATGCCATCTGATTGTGCCCTTCTTTGCTGGTGGGGATTAGTGAGGCTAGCTAGGCGTATTGTATGAGAAGCCCTGCATCCAAGTGCCCTGCGTTTTGGACATCCCGCGCGGGCCTGGCCATTGCACATTGCACCACAACCCAAGGTAAGGTTTGCATCCACTCCACCACGCAGCAACTGTGCAATTCTTTTGCTTGCCTCGGGGAATACGTGAGACTTCTCTTCTTCCACATCTACTCTATCACATTGAAGGCATGATCCCGCCATTGATCGTTCCTGCGCCGGTAACGCGGAAGTCACTCCTGATCCTCCGCTCGCGAGCATTTACAGCGTAGCCCATCATCAGCAATGGCCAACAGCACCGATGCCGGCGCGAGCGCCTTTTCGATTCAACCTGTAGACTTTAGTTTGGGGGATGTACAACGAGCACGAGAATTCTACCACTACCTCCAGCCAGACAATCTCATCCACCCTGACTCCCGACGGCCCGACTCACTCTTCGACCTCGCCGCCGACGATGTCCCTGGCCTTAGCAATGCCTTGGCTCCGTTCTGCCAGCTTGCGGTCCTCCGTTGCCAATGCAGGAAATCGATGCTCAACGTGATGGACCGAGACCTCATGTACTTCCTGGCCGAGGCTACCAAGGAATCCAAAGGAGATGGAGACACAACGTATGAGTTCGTGGAAGATCCAATACTCATGAGGTGCAGTTCGATGCCATTGAAAGGGAGAATATGCGAATTGACGATCAAGATGCAAAAAGCCGAAGGATTGCAGCCTACACCCATGTTTGTCATTCCGGACTTGACACAGTCCGATTTCTCTCAGATGGAAATTGTGACGGGCCCTCCATACTACAGATTCTACGCCGGTGTCCCAATCACGACAAGAGAAGGGATCAACATTGGCAGTCTTGCCATCATGGACACCAAGCCTCGCCCCGATGGCCTAACGGATGATGAGGCGAAATTCATGGCCAATTCCGCGCGACAAATAATGATGCATCTAGAAACCAACAGACAGGCCATCGAAGGAATGCGATGCCGTCGCCTGGCGGAAGGTCTAGAAGCGTTCATCGCTGGTAAGAAGACAGTCCAAAAGTCGGCGCATCAAGTGGGGAGATCCATCAAGAGAAGATCCAAAATGCTTAACGGCAGCGAGCTACCAAATGTTGACGGAGTGCATGAACGTTCCTCGTCAACCGAGTATCGTTTGACTGCTCAGAGGACTCAGACAACAGCCTCTTGGGACTCCCTTGGCGGCCCAGGCAGCACATCGGGACAATCATCGGATTCGGACGACGGGGTGGCCAAAGTCGAAGATGATGCCGAGTCACGGTCGCATATCAAAACTTTTGGCAGAGCGGCCAACATTCTCCGCGAATCTTTCGGTGATATTGGAGAGGACGGCGCAGTGACATTCCTCACCCTAAGCCCGACCACGGGAAGGAGTCCCGTTCATGGCCAGAGGCGTCGGCCGGTACCTTTTCTGCCAACCTCAAAACACGCGCAGCAGAAGCCGCACTCAGACGAGGAGAAAGCTGGTGCGGTGCCCCAGGCGATGGCAAGTCAACCATCATTCATTGCCTACTCGACGCAGACGGAACCTTATCTTCCCGACAAAGAATTGGCTTATGCAAGAGGCATCGATGATGAAATGCTGCAAAACCTAATGCGACGGTACCCTGGAGGAAAACTATGGTCCTTGGACATTAACAGCGTCTCGTCCTCAGAGGAAGACAGGACTGTGCCAAACTCTCCCTCGCGTCCTCGCAAAACGAGCAGACGAAAACAGATAGAGATGGATGCGTTGAGAAAGGCATTCCCTTCCGCTTTGCAGGTGCTCTTTGCTCCCCTGTGGGATGCCAGTACCGGTTCGTTTGCTCATGCTTGCTTTGTCGCGACAACTCTACACACGAGATCTTTCAGCTCTACCGTCGAATTGCCTTTTCTCAATTCTTTCTGCAGCACTTTGATGGCGGAGTGCAGTCGACTCGATACTATGGTAGCCGACAAGCAAAAGAGCGACTTCGTCGGCACTATTTCGCATGAGATGCGGTCGCCTCTCCACGGATTGTTAGCCAGTGTGGAATTTCTCACCGAGACCGATCTGACGGGGTTTCAGAGATCACTGGTTGATACAGTTGACTCATGCGGTCGAACCTTGTTAGACACCATCAACCACGTTCTTGACTTCTCCAAAGTCAATTCATTCCAGAGGGTTTGGCAAGCTTCGAACAAGAAGTCGCAGGGTTCCAAACGGAATAATTTCCTAGGTCCCGACAATTCATCCAAGCCACTATCTCATGGTGCTCCCCCTCTACTGCAACTGTTCGGTGTCACCGATGTCTCTGCTGTCCTGGAGGAAGTGGTGGATGGGCTAGTTCTTGGTCACACGTACAACTCTGGGATCGATATAACAGACGTTTCTCGTCACGCTCGAGGGCGAGGGACCAGACTCGGCAAGCAAGACGGACTGGGCCCGGACACTGTGGATATCCTTATCGATGTTCAGCAAGCTGACTGGAACTTTTTGACCCAACCTGGAGCAATTCGGCGCATCATTATGAATATCACTGGAAATGCCATCAAATACACCAGTCAAGGGTCGATACACGTTCAGCTACAGTTGAAGTCATCGACCGGGGATGATGGTAATGATCTGATGGTTTTCACGGTGACCGACACCGGTAAAGGAATATCTCAAGAGTTCCTCGCGTCGAAGCTATTTGTACCATTTGCTCAAGAAAATTCATTGGCCCCAGGTACCGGTTTGGGCATGAGTATTGTTAGAAGTATCGTTCTCATGCTTGGTGGTACGATCAACGTGAAGAGCAAAGTTGATCAAGGGACAACAGTCGAGGTGACCTTGCCTATGAAGAGACCTCTTCCGGGTCAAACCTCAACCCAGACAACGCCCTGGTCTGGTGGCACGGTGTCTTCAACTACCTCAGGTGGAGATGACAGTATCATTTTTCTTCACGCCAATTCAACAGACGTTACAATGACATTCTACCAGCCTGTACCTGACGTCGACGTTGAGTTGAGTCAAGTGATCAAGTCATACGTCCAGGAATGGTACAATATTGACTTCGTCGAATCGGTGCTCTACAAGACGTGCAGCATTGTTCTTGTCAGAGAGGAACATTTAGAGAAGCTGATCGAGGATACTATGGGAACGCCGGGAAACCGCCCTGCTCTCATAGTCATGTGCTCTATCTCGAGCAAACACAGCGCCGCGTTGCTACGCTCTCTTGAACAACGGATAGCAAGCGTGGTGGAGTTCGTTTCGACGCCGTGTGGGCCTCATAAGCTTGCCCGTAGTATACGCATAGCTTTGGATAAGAAGCAGGCTCAGAACACCCACTTAGCCGCCCCATCTCAGTCCGCACCTACCCCTTCTAGTCCAGCACCAACTCGAACAGCACTCGAGTCAGTCACGGAGGAGTTGCGTGACATGGATTTGAATCCACCTGGCCAAAACGACAAGGCGAAAGTCGTGCAAGCCACCGAGACGTTTGCAGCATCACAGGCCAGCCAAAACGCACAGATGGCGCTTCATGAGCCCATCACAGCTCTGCGCACGCCTCGGAATCATATTAGTGAGGGTGATTCATTCCCATTTCCCATACAGACGCAGGATGCGTCAAGGGTACGACGCGAGCGGAACAGGAGCATGTCAGGGAATGGTCTGCATACGCCAAGCAACGGAACCACGCCGATCGAAGCGCCTCGCCCTTCCCATTCCTTGACCGAATTAAAACCTGATCGTATCGACCCTCACGTTCTTCTCGTAGACGACAACAAAATCAATCTACGGCTGCTGGAGACGTATCTGCGGACGAAAAGAAAATACACGCATATATGGCAGGCCGAAGACGGTGAGCAGGCGGTTGATGCCGTCAGGAAAGCAGAGGTATCCTTTGATGTCATCTTTATGGATATTTCGATGCCGGTGATGAATGGCTTCGATGCGACAAGGGCGATTCGTCAATTTGAGGATAGCAAGAGTAAAGGAAGTTCTGATCCAGGTGCGATGATCATTGCACTAACGGGCCTTGCGAGCGGCAAGGACCAGAGGGAAGTGTTTGACTCTGGGTGTGATATCTACATGACGAAGCCGGTTAGTTTCAAAGAGGTTGGAAAGTTGTTGGATCATTGGGAAAAGCATCAGAGTCTGGCTGTAGAGGTGGATGGGATCACGGACGGATTGGGTCAATCTCAACAATGACGAATGATATTGGTCGGGTAACATTGTGATCAATGGAGCTCTAACGGACTGGTGGGAATAGTGTTTGTCAACGGGCATACAATGGGTCTATCATGATTTCGACGACTTGGGATTTGAATGAAAGGGACGGCGTAAGAAAGGTGTTTTGATATGATTTGCATGGTCATTGGCGGGGTGAAATGCATTACCAGTATGTGTACGATGCCACATTCTTTCCTGGTTCGGTGGAAGCGTTTTGAATGGATTGAAAGTGATACGATACGAGTTTCATGTTTCCACATGGTGTGGTTGGCAAAAGGAATATGGGAAAATCCCTGGGTTCCCTGGGTCGAATAGTCTGCTGTATCGGTAGTGTTGGGACTTTGGAATTGTCCTTTGCCGTACAGTACGATTGTGATGAGTACACTGATACAAGCAAAAGGGCTAAAACGATCAGTCACAAGAAGGATCTTGGACATCCACGAACTGAGAAAGACATTGCACAGCTATCAACTAGTCAACACCGCATGCGTACTCGCTAGGTCCGTTCGTCGTGGTAGTTGTTTCGTTCCCTGATACAGACAGTATCGACCCATGACTCGGTAGGGATTTATGCCACTCAGTACTGGCCTTTTCCCTCCGTACTGTCCCTGACTCTTTATTTAGCCTTGTTCAGGTCAACTTTGGCGCTTCGGCAAGTAACTTTGCAAGTCGCTCGTCCAGCCAATTGACGTCTTCCATGTTCCCTGGCGGTCCGCCGGCCCAATGGCCCCAGACTGAAGGGTAGACGTCGAGAGTGCCGACGCCGGGGGACATGGATGAGACTTCGTGTTCCGAATCTTCGGGTCTGGTTCAAGCCGTAGAAATCAAAGTTAGCTTGGGGACCGGAAACCAGGGATGTATGTGGTCACGTATGCACCACCAGCAAGGGTAGGGTGTAATGTAGGAGTTCCGCGGGAGTCGGGAGTCAGGGAATCAGAAATCAAGAGGTACCGGAGGATGTGTCATGTACTCACGGAAAATACAAATCCGTCTTACTTGGCAACACGAGCGTTTTGGCCCTGATGCCCGCCATTGCCTTTTCAAAGTCCCCGTTGTACGGATCCTGGAGACTCACGTCGCCATTGGCCCAGGTCCACAGCATGGTCAGGAGGTTTTCGGGGTCTTTGCTCAACGCCCACGGTTCCCAGAAGATCTGCAGAAAGTCCTCGAGCGATTTAGCCCCGTAGGCCTTTTCGTGGAGCCGTTGGCGGTAGAAGGTCTGGCTGAAGCCCCAGCCTGCGTAGGCGCGTCCAAAGGCCTTGAGGCCGACGGTGCGTTCGGCGGGGGTCCATTCCTCGCGTGCCGAGGTCGAGTTTGCTGTCTCGAAGCGTTCCAGGGCTGGTCCAGCGGACGAGAGTCCTTTTGCCGCGAGCAAGGCGACCTTGACGCCCTCGAGCATCGTCTGGTTGTGGATGCTGGTCCGGGCGGAGCCGCAGAAGGGGACGACGATGTCGATGAACGACGGGTATTGCGTGGCCCACTGGAAGGACTGAGCGGCGCCCATGGACCAGCCGGTCACGAGGCGGAGGTGGGTGATGTTGAGGTGTTGCGTCACCAGGGCGTGCTGGGCGCGCACGTTGTCGTAGAATGTCACTTTGGGAAATGGAGAGATGGACGAGTTGGACGGCGAGATGGACTGGCCGTTTCCAAACAGCGCCGGGATGATGATGAAGTAGTGGTTCGGGTTGAGCGCCTTGTCCGTCCCGACGAGCCATTCGTTGTCGCTGATCAGACCGCTGAACCAGGTCGGGTAGACAATCGCTGGCTTGGAGGGAGAGCCGAAGGTCTTGTACGCTATGAAGGCTCCGGGGATTGTTTCGCCGGACTGCAGGGCGAAGTCGCCCAGAGAGTAGGTTGAGATGTCTGACATGTTTGCCGGTGCGTGCTTTGCAGATTTGGGCGTGCGAGTGTATTCTCTTCGAGCTCTGAAGGTTGGCGAGCCTCGCTGCACAGGACTAGTTCTCTGGGAACTTTCACAGCTCGTGTGGTGTCGTAGTGTCCGTGTAAGTGATATTGGGAGAATGAGCTCTTGATGAACAGAAGTCGACTCTGGAACTTGTAACAGCAACTTGATGATTCGATCAGCCCCTCTTCTCACATGGACACATAACAATACCTGGCTGGAATGATAGCCAGTAGGGCGAGATTCCTTACTTGAAGTCGTTGCTGTTGCTCAAGACGTCAACCCCGCAGTGCGAGACGGATAAGGATAAGGGGGACGGGCATCTCCTTTATCCCCCCTGTTGTACTCCGTACAGAGAAATGTACTGTACAGTACTGTAGGGTGATATAGCGGCACAAGGCTACGAGCATGACTAAGCCCGTGCAAGGCTGCGGAGTATCCATCACGCATTCGTCCGGACTCGTACAACAAATGATGACGTAAACTGTGATGAATATCTCAGCATTTCGTGTGATATATCATCAAACCAGGCGAGTGATGATATAATCTCCAGCCCGGGAGTACTACTTAATACAGTTCTGGTGCCATAGTCTCGACCATCTGGCCCCTTTGTCCTCCCAAACCGCAACTCAAGCCAACACCGGCCTCGTACAGCTTACCAAGCAGTCCCGATGTCGTCGACCGAATCAAAGCCGCAACAAGCGCAAGACAAGCATGATGCCGAATCGACAATCAAACGAAATCCTCATGGCGACTTCTCCAAAGTCCAAGCCTCCCGACCTGACTGGGAAGAAGACCGCAAATGGCACTTTACTAAGACGCGCGACCCATCCTGGACATATGGTACTGGTGCCTCTGACAAGTCAGGCCAATCCAGGTCCCATGTCTCAATCGACCCGTACGCCGAGGGACGCGCGCCGGTGCTGAATTACAAACTGCTCATTTCAGGCATCATCCCGAGACCGGTAGGGTTTCTCTCCACGCGATCCAAGGACGGAACATCCACCAACCTCGCACCTTTCAGCTACACCCAGGTCTTCAACCACGACCCGCCCATCTTCGGGGTCGGATTCAGCGGTGGCTTCGACAATGCCAAAGACACGCTCAAGAACCTGGTCGACACAGGCGAGTGCGTGATCAACATCATAAGCGAGGATTATGTCGAAGCCGCGAACTCGTGCGCCATAGACCTACCGTACGGCGAGAGCGAATGGTCCGTATCGGGTCTGACGCCGGCGAAGAGCCAAGTGGTGGGCGCGTCGAGGGTCAAGGAGGCCGTGTTTAGTGTCGAAGGGAAGTTACTCAACACACAAGAATTCGAGTCGAGAACAACCCCGGGCAAGAAGACGGGCGTGTTGGCTGTGATCGAGGGGGTGCATTTCTGGGTCAGGGAGGACGCTATCAATGAGGACAGAAGTCTTATCGCGCCAGAGGTGTTGAGACCCATTGCGAGACTGGGTGGGATCACATATGCGAGGGTTCTTGATGGGTTTGAGATCCCTAGGCCGGTGCTTAAGGAGGAGCAGAACCAGGGAAAGATTGTAGATGGTATGGTCAAACCAAAGGTGGAAGGGCAGTAGATCTCAATTGAGGGTCAGTGTAGGGTATAGAATAGACACTAGATGCTAGATATAGACGACAGATACTCCATGTAATCTTTACATTCAAGTCTGACCACATTGACACTACGACCAAATCGATCATTCTGAGTATGCGAAATGGGCGTCGCTCTTCGGACGGTGTGATTACGTGCCAAAGAATTGTTTGAGCAACTCTCGCGTCTCGAAGGCTTCCAATCGATGTGGTGTGGTTGTGGTCAACACACGAAAAAGGCAAGATTCTCGGCTTTCTACAGCGCTGTGGGAGAACTGAGCTCAACAACCGTGTGGTCAGTCCGCACTCCGCTCTGGATAGACCCCTGGGGTTCCCGGTGATCCGTTGCCCGGTACATCTTTGATTTCATGCCTGTTTTTCGCCGAGGGGTCAGCGGTATAACGAGGTTTCCGATGGCCGACTCCGTGCAGGGATCTTCCATATGAGTGCTTGGTCGATCCCAACGTCCGTACAGATTGCAGAGTGAGTATTAAGCATCAACAGATAAGCCCCAACAGTCTCTCAGGCAAACAAGACACAATCATCTGGCTGGGAAATCAAAGCCTCAAGAACACAAATTCATCTCCTTTTCCCTCAAAATGCAAGATTTTGATAAGACCGATGGCACCGTCACCTCGCCTTCCAGCTTTGCACATATCGTGCTGCGGACGGCGTGTCTGCCAAAAATGAAGGATTTCTACACCTCATTTCTGGGTGGAAGGATTCAGCACGAGAATGATTTCGTTGCCTTCATTACCTACGACGAAGAACACCACCGGGTTGCGATACTCGGGGTACCAGAGACGTCTGCGAAGGTCCCTACCAGCTGCGGCCTTGAGCACGTCGCTTACTCCTTCCGGACGCTGGAAGAACTGTTGATGGCTTACCGCCAGAGAAAGGCTATCGGCATCGAGCCGAGCTGGTGTGTAAATCACGGTCCGACAACGAGCATCTACTACAAAGACCCAGATGGTAACATGATTGAAACCCAAGTGGATAACTTTGCCACAATCGAGGAGGCCAATGATTTCATGCACGGAAAATACTTTGCAGAAAACCCCATCGGAACAGACTTCGACCCCGAGGAGTTGATTCAGAGGATCAAGAATGGCGAAGACGAAGAGACCTTGAAGAAACGAGTTGAGATTGGTCCTCGCGGTCTACCTTGAGTACCCAGGTAGTTCTACGAGTACCAAGCTGTTGTCCAGTCTGCTGTACGGAGTATGGCGTCCGGAGTTCGGGGAACGAGTCTACTCCGGACTCCGCCTTCCGGACTCCTCGCTCCGGAATCAGCAGCCAATTAATCCTTTCTTCCGGCTAATGCCAGAGCTTTGTGCAACAGCACCCAAATGATATAGCAGATATTGTACGCATCTTACGTACCAATTCATGATGATGGCAAAGACCCAGGCAAAGCACACCTAAGCTCAATACAGTTTAGATCTTCGTTATGCGTGCGGCGTTGAATTTCTGGGGTCTCGAGCTTTCCCCATAACACCGACTCGTCTGAGTTGGAGTGCAGAAATGACATTCTTGGAGCACAGCTTGCTGTACTCTGTTTGCTCTATGCGAAAGATTCCATACAATCCCATTGGAGCACGGCCCAAAGAGGTGCTGCGAAGAGGATGGTACATACGAAGAAACCGCTCAACAGTACGCGAGCCTGCAGTTATTGTCGTCAGCGCAAGGTCAAATGTGATGGTGAGGTACCTTGCTCAAATTGCGCCGGCAGAGATGAGACCTGCTTCTATCCGCTCTCACAAAGGGGGAAAGGCATGCACAACAAGGCTCGCACCGAAAACAGCGTGAGGAACCGTCTGGCCAGGATTGAGGCTCTCATACAATCTTCGCCCCTAGACAAAACACCGTCTTTGGCAACCACCCAGCCAGAGCCGGCGACTCAAATACAGCAAGCCTTTACGCCAGATCTATCATTTATCCATGATCCGCCAATAGACCAGCCTAAAGCTGGACAGGACTTCTCCGTAAGTTCGGGGGCCTCTCCAGGATGGACTTCTCATGGCACTGGCTTCAACTCTGGGCAGCTGGCAAATGCGCCGTCGACATATTCTAGCCATACTGCGGCTCTTTACAAGTCCATAGGCACACCACCCTACCTCAAGGGGCTGTCACCCGTGTCGCCAGCACAAGGCAAGTCGATGGCAGACACGGATGCTATAGAGTCGGAGAGTCACGAAGCAGATCACAATGGCGCTTCCAAGATTCGGATTTGGGAGTATCATGGTGAGTAATACTCGTCCACGCATTATTCAAATCTGCCTGAACGATGGAAAGATTCATGGCCCTGCGTCCTATGCTATGTAACATCCACCATCCAAATGTTTCACAAGATTTTCCTTTTTCCTCCTTGCCGCTGGCAGACTTTTGATCTGTGCACCAATGTTTCTGATTTTTAACTTGCCAATATAGGGCCCGGGTCGTGGTTGGCAATTTGTTCGGAGCCAGGCATGGCCTGGATTTCAGAAAGGACTGGCTGCGCCGACTTTGCCAAAAGTGCCCAAACTCTTACCACAGCATGGAATCGCTCCTGGCGAAAGAGCCATCCTTCGCTCTTGCCCAACAGTGACGAACCCGACTTTGAGACAGCTTGGACTTACACTACCTCCTTCTTCGACCATTGTTTCGAAGCCGTTTTTGGGATTGTGCATCGACCTAGTTTCGAAGCTCGCCTCCGTGCTTTTTTAAGACAAGGTCCTGACACTCCTCCTGACAAAGACATCGCCTGGTATGCGCTTCGAAATACGGTCTACGCCTCTGGCTGTCGCCAGCTACTCCTCAAAAACCGATCGAAGCCGTACGCAGAGTCCCAAGCTTATGCCTTTCAGTACTTCAACAGAGCACTCAGTGTTCACATGGATCTTGTCTACGGTCCACCCACACTTGATGGGGTTCGCGCGCTTGCCGCAATGGCCTTCTTTGCCGATGGTGTTGGCAATCAGTCCTTCGAGTATGGCGTGTGCGCAAATGCAGTCTGTTTGGCGCATGCGGGTGGACTGCATCGGCAACCCTCCAAGACCCTACAACTCTCCGCCGATGAAGTTCTGCATCGCAATTGGCTATTTTGGGCCATCTACTGCTGCGAGAAACAAGTTGCATTTCACGCCGGGCGTCCATCATTCATCGACGACGCCAACATCAGCTGTGAGATCCCTGATCAAGCACCAGCAGGAAGCACCATCAATGTGCCCTTTTTCAAACACGCCATCAAAGTTAATCAATTCACATCCCAGATACAAGGTCGCCTTCTTTCCGTGGCGGCCCTTCGGCAGGATGCTTCCGCGTTCATCCATGCGATCGAGGGACTCAGTGAACAGATTGAAATTTGGAGAAAAAACATGAGCGACTTGTGGGAGGTCGGAAAACCCATTGTAAAAGACCAACTACCCTCGACCATACTGCCTCTCCACATCATATACCTACATTATGCCTACTACGCCGGCATCCAAGCGGTGTACAATGTCTTCACTTGTCCCTGGCTAACCGCGATTCTCAACATTGAAAAACAGCCGTGGTATCTCCACCAGGTGGCAGCCAAGACTCAGCAGGTAGCACAAGCATCGCGCGCTCTGATTTTCATCTTTAAATCGATGGAGTTGGATGCCGGACTCCCGCCCTGGGCGACCTTCTATTATCCCATGGCCGCAGTGGCCAGTCTTTTCGTCTTTCTCCTACAGACGCCAGCGAGCCTGACTGCGCAATCTGACATTGCGCTGCTGGACGTCGCGGCAGGACATTTCAGCCACATGGAGTATCTGACCGGGATGGAGCTTGGCGCTCCATTCGCTCGAAAGGCTGCCCAACTAGCGCGAGAAGCAATGAACAAGGCCAAACGTCAAGTTGTGGCCCGAATGAGCTCAGTGCCTCCCCGGCAAGATTCTGAGGTGGATGCAAGCACTGTCTTGCTGCATCAAGCAAGCAGTCCACCCGCACATAGATCATGGACCTCGCATACTGACGATGCTTCTCAGGCCGAGTCTTTCAATGTGGATCAATTTGACTACGAAGGGTGGAACTTATATTCCATGGATATTACGGATGACTGGCTCACTGGAAATGATGCTCTCGACTTTTCTCGCTTTCCACATCAATGATTGAATACAGGTCGGTGTATGACGGGACATCTACAGCCCACTTCAATACTTTTCTCGTTGGTATGATTGTACCATCATCCCCACGTCGGGCAAGCTTTACTACAGAGCTTGGCTTTCTATTGAATCAGCCAAACGTACAAAGTACCTGTATCTTGACATGCCGGGGGTTAACTATGGTCCTTGCTTTGGTGCTGTCTGCCATAAAAGGTACCTGGGGCAGTGAATATGAATGCAATATCTACCTCAAGTTCTAGCTGGTGCGAATGGTCATAGTCGGGACGAGGATTAGAAGAAGCTCGATCTGGGCTTCGAATCTCCAAACCATTTGTCCTTTTTGGTCTTTTTTCCAGTGTCGAGGGAGTGCTAGGAGCGATAAACGTTGTGAACGCAGTGAATGAAGGCGAGCAGAAGGGAAGGAAGATGTTTGCAAGCTTTTGATATTGAGAGGGAAAGGGAAGGTGAAGCGAGGAAGGCTGGCGATTCCCTTTTCGCCACTCATACACCACATTTCGTAAATGGTCAACATCAGGTACGTAGCGGAATGATACCGGACTTATGATTACCGTCGCAAACATCCGCATAATCATGCCGAATCCAAGTCATTAATCACAGGGTAGGACCTTCCCGGGGAAGTTATGTACTCGATGGATCGTATCCTGTCAGGATACTGGGGAAAACAGTTCGGCATTCTCGAGTCGCCGTACTCCGTAGAATACGCAACGACAAGCAATGATTTCTCAACATTTTACGACGACGACGGCCACGGTGCTCGGTTTCGGGATGACTGTCCGCATGGTACTTCATCAGCTTCTCATGCCATAGGGCATTTCATGGCAAAGTCATTGACAAAAAGGTCCAAAAGAATGCCGTAGATGTTAGAGATGGCAAACAAAGGCTAGAAAAGAAAGGATTAAAACATCCCTGAACTCTAGAGTATACAATAAAATTCCAGCCAACTCCCCGAATAGTACGCCCAATTGATTTTTCCCTGACTTTTCCCCGTCTTTCCCCAGTCTTTTCCCCCTTCTTGGTCGGTGTTCGCTATGCGACAGCGAATGTACTCCTTGCCCTCAACTTGGCGCCGAAAAAGTACAAAGCAAACATGCCCGCGACGCCGACGACCGCCAGGCCAGCGAGGAGACTCACGCCGCCTCCGACACCGAGGTTGATGAACATGGGGCGGGAGAAGATGACACATCCCGCGGCGAAGAGGGCGCGGCAGAGATCGTTGCCGGCGAACAATGACGCAGCGTACTGCGGGTACGATAGGGGAAGGTAGACGAATATGCTTTGGAAGATGAAGAAGTTGGATGCGACGAGGATGACGACTCCGATCATGCTCACGATCCAGTGCACGGAGGCGCGGGCGGTCCAGCCTGTAACAAAGGGAAAACAACAATTAGAATGGGTCAGCACTTGTTGAAGTTCAAAGTGCCTGGTGTGTCGGAGACTGAGGACGCGAGGGGACGTGACGGGACGGGACGGGAAAGGAACATACCAAACATAAAGTACCCTATGGGCAAGGTGCATACGCCAAACAGAGCTGGGACCAAGCGGTGCTCGGGGGCTCGGAGGCCTCTTTTCTGAATGTCCGGAACGAGATAGAGGAGCAGGTAAAAGGTGAAGACGGTGACGCCAATGAGACAAGCGATGCCGATGGTGACGAATGTCAGGCCCAGCTCGCCGAGGTTGAAGCCGTAGATGTCGATGTATACGAGGGGAAACACCTCGAAGAAGGAGTAGTATATCCCGTAGGTCAAAGCGGTCTATGTGGGGGTGCAGTGTCGTGGTCATCAGCGCTTGTGTAGCGGTTTGGGAGGAGGAGGAGGAGGAGGAGGAGGAGGAGGAGGAGGAGGAGGAGGAGGAGGAGGAGGAGGAGGAGGAGGAGGAGGAGGAGGAGGAAGAGGAGGAGATCTCAGAGCACGTACATAGACATTGGTAAACAGGACAGCTGGGTCTTTGATCATGATCTCGACGGGCTTGATGACGGCGTCAACAAAGATCGAGGATACACTCATGTTGGCTTGCTGGATCTCGCTCTGAGAACGAAGGTCGTTGCGGCCCATCGTCTTACGCAGGCGTCTTGCTCGACGGCGGAGAATGGTCGACGAACTTGTCTCGGGGCAGGCGATGAGGTAGAGGACCAGGATCGGAGCGGACATCCATACGAGCTCCCAGAGTGACCAGCGCCATCTATTCAGTCTGTCAGCTTCATATGGACTCGACGACAGAATTCTTGTACTGTCACTTTGAGACAACTTACCCCTTGGCGGACACTGCGAATCCAGCAATGACGGGACCCAACGCGGGACCCCAGAAGCATGCGGCTGTCCATGCAGACAGGTAAAGCGGGAGGATGAGTAGATTGTACTAGAGAGAGAGAGAGCGCGGAGCGATCAGCAGCTGTCAGGATAGTCGTAGCAAGGGCAGCAGCTGGCTTACCATGTCACCCACGGATGCACCTCCGTTGGCCAAGCTAGGACTGCTCAGAAACCCTTGCAGGAATCGCAGAACGAGAAGACCGGCATAGTTCTTGACCACTGCGGTGGGTATGGAGAGAATGACGAAGAGGAAGAACGTGGGCGTGTACACTCCGTTCCGACCGATTGCTGCAATTTCGCTGAGGGGTGCAAACAGGAGAGGACCGATGCCATCTTGTCACACAAGACAAGTCAGTTTTCCCACGTTTAACTATCGAGAACACGAGGCGGAGTATGATGAGGACTCACATCCTATGACATAGATTGACAGTCCCATGGCCGCTGCAGCCTGGGAAACCCCAAAGTCTTCCATGACTCCTCTGTAGAGAGTTAGACACAGACGGGTGTGATGGAACATGTGCCGAGTTTTCGTGGACAACTTACGCCTCTCCCACCACGTAGATACTAGATCCCGCATACATGGCGAAACTGTAGAGACTGCAAATTGACCTGTTAGCGTGTTATCGGTGTGAATATTCACACGGACACAGTTACCATATCTGTATGAGGACAAAGAGTTTCTTCCCTCTCGACCAGTTCTGTGGGTTTTCCGGATCATCAGTCGTGTACCAGTCCACAAGCACGGTCCCATCAGCCGACTCGTGAAGAGAGATCGGGATGCTCTTTGTCTTTTCTAGTTCAAGCCGTTGGTCCAATTCCAGACGTTCCTGGGTAAAGACTCGACTGATTTGTCGCTCGAGGCTGAGTCTACCCGCGGCTTCTTCATCGGTGCTTGGTCTTCTCTCGTCCTCTGGTACCAGGTTTCCCGGACTTTCAGGTGCCTGTACAGTACATGTCAGTAAAGCAAGTCGCTCGAAAGTGGAACAGGCCACGGACCAGCTTCGGGAGTGCGAATCCAGGTTGCTCGTCGGGGTACAGGAGGATTCGATTGTTGGTGACCAACCGAATAAGCTGTCCGAGAGGTGCGTCTCTGATGGTGTCCAGCATTTTGACAAGTTCGAGGTATCGTCAGGGTCAGAGAACCTTGGAGTAGACATTGTGACCAAAGTGTGGGAAGTTGGGCTGTTTTGTAGTCCAGCACCCTTCGCTTGCCCACCTACCCTCAGGAGACAGCCGGCTCGGACGAAAAGATTAGCAATGCAACACCTAATCTGGCTGAGGCGACGATGCGAGGCTCGGAGGTATTCATGTAAGTGGTCAATTCGTCAGCAATGTAGCCACCTACGATGGTGCCAGCGTCCGCCCAGACTGAGCAGCGAGGCCGGTCATTTTCGTCCCATCACAATGCCACCACCGGTACTCGTGTCGTTGTTGTTCCCATGCTAAACGCTCCACAGACGCAGGTGGATGATGTACTCGGCCTGGAAGCCAGAGCATCATAGGGCAGTGCCGTTGTCTGGAACAATTAGTAATGAGCTGGGACGTGGATCGTGCGGCTAAAAGAGTAATTAGTTTCAGGAGAAGAATACATCGTGGCTCAAAGCGTGCCATTTTAACGAGTGATCAATCAACAGGGAATAGTAATCATAGCCACCAAGTTACATATGCAGTTATCCTTCCAAGACGAGTAGTTTATCTAGGGATGGCCACCGCTAGTTTCTTCGTAATCTCAAGTCCATATGGAGACCATTGATTGGCTTCAACTATTACTTGATCAGGTTAAAGACTTCGCCTACACACATCCTTCATTAATGAGCATGTGTAGGGACCAGAGTGCAACAGTATCAACCGCCACTGCGCCATCTTTCGTCTACTTGTCGTTCGGCCGAAGATAAGAAGCTTACGATACAAGTCTCAGACTTCACAAGACTTCCCAAATCCACACAGAGTCTCAATGCCACCTAATCTTCCCATTGCTTACAAGCCTCCAAGCCTCCCAGAAGCCTCTTCGAAAGACTGTTTTCCTCACACAACTTGGTGAAGTCTTCCTTGCCCGTGCCTTTGCCATCGAGACCGAACGACTTTCCAAAGTCGGACACAAAATTGTCAAATGTCGTCTCGCTCTTGTCACGGCAAAGACCACACAAGGTCTCGACGAGGTGATTGCTGAAGCCAACGCGAGGGAAGGCAGTGACAATCTCCTTGTACTCATCGACCGAGATTGGGTTGCCTGGAATTGGTATGTTGGGCCCAACGAAATCAGCAAAGATGCCCAGCTGCGCGGCAAACACTTCTGGCTCCTTGTTGTGAGCAATTGAAGGCGTTGTGTGCAATGCAATGGCATCCCATATCAATTGCAGGCGATGCCTGTCCCATCCCTCGTCGTTGTCGCGGGTTGATGACTTGAGAAATTCCCGCGCAATGTTTGCCCCGTCGACCTCGAAGCGCTTATCGGTAGACAACAGAGATTTCGTTGTTGCCCAACCCATGTCGTGGAGTATGGTCGACAGCACGACAGCTTCAACGTCAATGTCGCTGGCTGCGAATGGCGGCAACTTTCGCATAAGAAGCAATGAGAAGGCCGCCGAGCGCAGACAGTGGTTGACGGTGCATTCATTGGTGTGCGCCTTGGAATAAGCCAATGCCGCATTGACGACTGGGCTTGAAGGGAATGTGATCTGACAGATTGCAAGAGCGGGGAAAGGTGATGCCATGTTGGATATTGATGAGATTCCTTGAGCTAATGCTTTACACTGGGGTTCTACTACTTGGCGATGGAGCTGAACTAGAGAATATGAGTCCTGGCACCACCACCTACCTTATATATGCAACCTCATAATGGGCCGGCGGCAGCAGAATTGGGTTCATGATTGCAATTCCGCTGTTGGCAGCCTAAGCTGAAAAACGTCCTGCAGCATTTGAAGCATGCGCAAGGCTGAATGCTGGACATAATGTTACCGTTCCATAGGCCTGTACAGGTTGTCTCGCCGTCTTGGGTAGATCCGGGTTAACATTCACACCGTCTGATAGCCTTGCGGCTGGAGTCCGGGGCAAGCTTGGCATATGACTGGTGGATGTAGAATCGGACAGGCTCACCTGGCGGAGCAGCTCTGGAGACTAGGGATTAACCTCTTTCCCGACTAGGAAGGCGAATCCTTTTTCGGCATATTGTACCCTGGTATATCTCCTCATGCCGCTGTCCATCGTCTTCGCTCCACAGGCGCCAGCCTCTCCTACCATCGAGTAAGTCATTGTCCCACATTATTCGCCTTGGGAGGCGACTATCTAGAGAGACCCTGCTGACGCCCTCTTCTGACAGTATCGTGGCCGTACATGGATCGGCGGCGATGCCGGTGACACCTGGACCCATCCGAAATCGAACAAGTTCTGGCTGGAAGACTTTCTTCCCCAGCAGATCCTCGATGCCCGCATCATGACCTTCGGCTATAATATCGACGGGGCCTTTAGACAGTCGATCGCGGAGATCATGGACCTTGCTAAAAGTCTACTGGCGAGCTTGGTGAACAAAAGAGAGGAGCCTGAAGTACAGAATAATAGTGTCCGAGGGGAATAAAGAGATGTTAACCATGGGCTAGGAGACAAAGCGTCCTTTGATCTTTATCGCCCACTCACTAGGAGGGATTGTGGTGAAACAGGTATCTCCGGGCCAGCGATCTCGATACCCTTACTTGATAGCTGATAAATGTGTAGGCACTGTTCCAAGCACGGCTAGAGTCGCGCTACCAGTCGATCAAGGATGCGACGTCCGGGCTCATCTTCATGGGCACACCTCACCGTGGCAGCGACAAGGCGACGTATGGGAAAGTACTGGCGAATGTGGCACAATTTGTCAGCCACCGCCCCCCTCAACGTCTCTTGACCGCACTCCAAACGAACTTGGATGTGCTTTACCGATTGACGACCGACTTTCGCTTTCAATTGCCGGACTATGAAGTGTGTAGCTTCTACGAGCAGAGGCCATAATAGGGTTGTCGAGTCTGGTATGAATAATCATCATATATAGATAACGTAATCCACGGGTGAGCTGCGCACCTCAGTTGCTAATGATCTTTGGGTCTTCCATTTGAGCTCTCTGGTAGTCATACTTGCGATTAAACCGTGTTTTAAGCTCAGGATGCCGTTTAACGAATGCTGATGGCCAATTTATACCGACCTTACGGCTGTTGCGACCCGCGAGGATCAGGTTCGCCATATCTTCAACACGGCGAAGACTAGGGGGATGTTCATTTGAATCCTGGTCTAGAATATGCTCAACTAGTACCTTCTCTTCCAGATCTGTAAGCAACCTTGCATTGGAGATACAATCGCGTCGTGATTTGATTTCGGCGCGTCTACTACGGAGCGTGCTTTCCGGTGCGCCATACATCTTTGCAGCTTGTCGATTACTGCGAATTTGACCTTTTTCGATACCTCCTTTCGCCAGCTGTATTTTGGCTTCTTTTGGGGTTGTTTTGTTTTGTTGTGGCGGAGGCATTGTACAAAGTATACAAGAGAGTGTGTTTTGGTGGGAGGTGCGCAGCTCATCCGTGGATTACGTTATATATACATAAGAGTGTGTAAGTCTAAGTAGTCATCGGAAACAAGTATATCCGAACCCGGGGCTCAAATCACACTACCACTGTGACGCCAGATCAGCCTTTCCCTCATTCTTTCTTCGTTACCAGTTTCTAAGAGAGGATATTTCGACACTTCATCATGGAGGAATTCACTTCATACATTTACGCTGCAGATTACTGCCGAAAGAAAGAAGATGGAGTTCCTGTCCCCTCACAAATAGCGAAGGCTAAAACAGAGGTCTCCTCCCACATCTGCGCATTATACGACGCTGGGATACCTATCTACAGCAGAGAAATGATTCGTGACGTACTTAATCAGCTTCAGAGCGGTCATCACAAAATACTGGTTAAAGGACTCGACGGAAATACGGTCGATTTCGACGTAGAAACAGGACAGATTTCTGATTCTGTTGATGGCTTCAACTTCGTTATGTGCGTCGAATGATTTCAATTTTCTTGATTCTACCGAGTACACGGGGTGGCTTATTTTGACAATAACAACAACGAGTCGCTAACCATCATCACAGCGGAACCCCTTTTATTATGTTTGTTTCTCCCCAAGCGCTTATTCATCAGACTTTTGGATATGTCCCTCGCACTGCATACTGCAGCCTGCAAATATTTCACCACTTGGAAAAACGCCACAGGGTAACAAATGAAATCGTTCAATTCACCCCACGGCTCTCACCAGAGCAAGTTAAGGGCTTCTTTGAGACGAACAAGTGGACCTGGGCGACTCATGAGGTTCGACGACAGCTTCGGTCGATACTTTTGTCAAGTCCTGCTCTAAGAACACATATCGACAAGATTGTAGCCTTCGCGTGCGGCACTATGGCTTTGAGCGACAGAGAACCATGGTCTATAAGGTCGACATACCAACATGCGTTAATCACGACCATGCGAGATGACTTGAGTGAGCTACTACGACAAACGCGGGACTCGATCCAATGTTATGCGCAGGACCCAGGCTATACCGATACTGATCGTAACATGCTTCAAAATTCAGGCATCACTGTGCTCGACAATCCACATGGGTTCTTGGAAGTGACCGATTCGACAGTGGTGCTTTCTTTCGACGCCGAAGTCCCAGTGAGACAAATCATTGCGGACATTGCTCGACCCGTGATGATGATCTGGGATCGAAGTCAGTACACTGAGGACGAACTCACCAAGTCACTTACGTGAGATCTCCCTCTATAATCTTCGTTGATGGAGTAAAGTAAGAGTATGTACTAATGGATTTATAGGTCAGACCCTGATTCCCCTCGTGTAACCAAAATGATTCAGGACCGTTACGAAGAGATTGACTTTCCTGGTGATCTGGACGCGTTTAATCTCGTTGCAATCTATGTCAGGCGAAATACATAAAGGAGCTGTAAGGACCTACTAAGTCCTAAGTTGGTGAGGGGGGGGGGACTGTATCTGCTTTCCACTTTTTGATCATCTCGTCTCCAGGCGACCTTTATCCGTAATTCACCCTGTTCCCACTTACACCATTCGAATCGAGGCTGTCGGGTTGTTTCTGACTACCTTCTTTAGCATTTCATTATATCTAAAAATTAACCACTTGACTAAGGGAATCGTCTAAGGCCTCGATAGCTATAAAAGAAAAAACGACCACTGAAGAGCTTGATGCAGTTACAGTAAGAATACTCAGATGGCCCAATCTTAAGATTGAGAATTCAACGCCACACTCTGACCTTCGCAGTGGGATGACTCGAGGATACTTGGGCGAGCATTCTCTTCCAACCTCAGACCATGCTGATCGGCCAGCTCCCTATTCTGTAGAGGAATCATCGGATCTCGGTGCTGATGTTCAACGTCTGGACCCCAACGCCGTGGAACCAGAGGTGGAGCTTTCCCTTTTGATAGTGGCTACGGATCTATTCTCGTATCAGACCGGGATTCAGAAGCAACTACAGCCTTGGAACGATGCGTCAATACATCGTATCAACAACCCCACCGCGAAGCCAAGGCATCTTTTGCCGCCGCGACGACAGCTCGAGGGTATGAATATGCTGCACCAAAACGCTTTCTCCAAGATACAAAAGCACCAAGCTGAGCTGCATCATGTGGAACTGGGGTGGGTTAGGCGTTGGTTTTGTCCTCGCATCGGTGGCCGAGACTAGATGCCCACAGTCGCAAATGTCTTCCAGCTCTTGGCGGCATATTGGATGGAGAGATCTCGTCACCATTTCTCTCTAAAGTAAGGTTGACCAGAGAACGAAAGGTCCCTCGAACCAACGGCAACGGATATGGCGAAGCCGGCTATCATGAGCCCCGGGGATAGCGAGTCATGTAAGTGATTCCTGAATTCGATTCCAGATGCGTCTAACCGAATTACTCTAACATATTTGAGACACGGGGTCTACGATCTGCTGATGCCATCCAGGAGAACCCAGATCATTCGAGAATTCGAGACTCAATTTCAAAATCCAAGATGCTTGTGCCGCACCGGGTTCACGGATTTCGTCAGCAAGGGCTTGGTTCCGGAGCTGGCTGGCAAGTTGATAGAAGAAGATATTATAGAGGGGTAGGTAGGGAAGTACACTAGCAGTACTGGCGTAGGACGTCCACCCAACACATACACAACACCAACCCAAGAATCAGCATATCGTCAACGGGTCGTCATCGTCTCGATGCGTGTTGCACGGATCTCTCTCTCAATTCAGGTGAGAACAGCGTGAAATGTGAACATCATGCATTATGTGCTATCGGTCGTCGCCTGCATAGTCACTGTCTCCTGTGTACATGTGTTCCTGCTGCATCAATGCTAGGTATGGATGAGGCTGCCTCGAAGGCATGCTCTCGCCTAACCTGCCACTTCAAGAACTGAAATCAACAAAAGGAAAAAAGATGTTCCACGCCGAACACCACTACAATATGGGAGTGGACTGTAGGAAAGCGCGCAAAATCCTTCGTAAGAGTACTGGCTTTGGTGTCCATAAGCTCATACCATCTCATCAGCACACACTTTTGGGCTGGTGGATAAAGGTGGGCTCTTGTCAATAGACTCAGGAAGACCGAGGACGGTAATGCCGAGGCAATCATCTTGGGAAGGCTGGCAGAGTTTCCACCCTCGCGGAGAAAGAAGCCATTGTAACAATGAATCACTCTCACAAGGACATCGCACCATGACTTCCAGCCTTCATACTATGAATTTGTCGGGACTCGATGCGATGCGTCGCCTTGCAGCTCGCCAAGCATTACCCCGCGGTGTAATCGCAGCCCTCGTCTCGCATGCGCTCGCCATATGGTGGCACTTGTGTAGAACGAAGAGGCCTCGAAATCATCACCCTGAACTCCTGCAAAGGTTTTATTCGATCTGAAGGCGAGCTCTCGTTCCACTTCACTGATCGTTGATGTACGAGCCAGTCACGAAGAGGTCACAGCGCGCTTGACTGTTATCGATCGACGAGGCTGTGGGGTTACCCTCTCGGAACGGACTACAAGCGAGGCAGCGCCAGAACCAAGGCGATCAGTCTGTTTCTTCCCTCTTATAGTGGTACTTGCGTGTTGTTATATCACTAACCTGTTACCACTAGCAGATAACATCGGGAAAAACAGTGCATCCATATCACGATCCTTTCACAAAGCACGATTACTCTAAGACGAGAGTTGATGCACCGAACCGCAAAGAGGAGGGCTGACGGCTTTACTAACATCGAATAGTCAACGTCAAAAGTTGGGAAAGCGACGTCTTAGATAACCATCAGACTCTGAAGATTCTATCGATACTGGAAGGCCACTCAGCATTGCTGTGCTAGGGTAATCGCAGTAAAATCAGGATGGGATTTTCCCATCCACTCTTCACCAAAGCTGCTGAAGATTTCTAACTTGGACTTTCAATGTCAGCTCGACCTTTCTATTCTATACGTAATGGCACCAACCAAGATGACAAAGTGCAAATTCCTTGCACGGGGATTCTGCAAGTATGGAGAGTCTTGCGACTTCATCCATGAACATGTTATACACACCTCTGACTTGCCGGCCACTGAGAGACCCAGTATCGAGCTTGCGGCTCTGACTTTTCAAGATGAAGAGGCTAGATCACCTCGAATCTGCACATTCTTTATGCAAGGGTCGTGTAACAAGGGCGACAAGTGCCGGTACGTTCATCCCCATGCTATAGCGCAACCGCCTCAAGTCTATTCGAGCGCGATCTCCCTTGACTCATGTCGAGGCCAACAAGACAAGAGCGCGCCTCAAGCACCATCAGACTCTCGTGCGCGAGTTCCCTGCAAGTTCCTATCGCATCCCGGAGGTTGTCGAAACGTTCCTTGCCCATTTCTCCACCCCGTAGATGGTCTTGGGGAGAACAGCAGTAAAGATTTTGAAGAAAATGAGGATGAGGCTAGTAGCCGTTACCCCAACTAAAGACAGAAGCCGATATTGACGTTAAGAACAGGGCCAAGAGTGTGACGACGGTCTTGCTCGAGATTTCTTTGGAGCATCAGTCTCCTATAACGAATACGGTGACATTCTCAAAATAGCCCTTCCAACAGACTTCTCTCTTGCATGCATTACCGGTCTTGCACCAGGAGCCACTCGTGAAGCAGTTGTCGATATTCTTCGTGGTTTGGGCTTGAACCTAGACTTAGACTGCGTTCGCATCCTTGAAAATTCGGCGCCTGCGGGTGTGAGAGCCACGGTGAAGGTAGAAGACCCACTTTTTGCCAAAGAGCTCAGCGCCACGCTTCAGAATCGACAATCAGGTCTCAGTGCGACGCCAATGCCCATCGATGCCAGGCGGACAAACTGCAGAAAAGTTTACATCTCGTGGCACAAACCCACTCAAAGTGTGCGGTTGGATTTCGGCAATGACGAAATAGCGAACAGGGTTGCGCAGAGATTCAACAACGGTACATACAGATGCCTGGGTCACCTTGTCAAGTCCTCTGCTGGGATATTCAGCCACAGTCGGCGGGGTCGAGATTACTTCTCGTATAATCCTGTGGCTTGGACAATTACGCTGAGCGAAGTACCTAGCGGTACGACGAGAAGGGATGTCCAACAAAGCATTAGGTCGTTGCAGGATAAACCACGACACATCGATGTGAGAGATAGCTACCGAGCTTCCGATGCGGAAGTCAGTGTTGAGGTTCGCTCGCACCTGGAGAAGCATGGCCCACTCGAGAGCTTTTATCTCGCCACCACCTCCAAAGGGAAACGAGTTAAAGCTTCCGCTTGGTTTCGAGATGAAGCCGATGCCCGATCGGCATGCTCACTGAATGACAGACAACTAGATATCTTGGGGAAAGGGAAATTGACTGTTACCCTGGTGCAGTCAGCCAAGATCAAAGTTTTGACGACTGTCTACTTGGCCTTCAAGACGAGAATCGATAAAGAGAGTATAACATGGAGAGAACTGCATTTGGCGTTCCATGTTTACCCAGGCACTTTACACACGACATTGAAAGTCGAGGGTGACAATGTGAAAAACGTTGCAAATGCGAGCAGAGCGCTTGAAGAAATTTCTAGTGGAGTTGTCCTTGAGGATGGCGGGAAAGTAATCTGGGGTTCAGCACTCAACGGCACAGGGAGCGTATACAGGAAGCTCAAGTCAATTGAGAAAGACCTTTGCGTGGTTATCGCCAGAGACAAATCAAGACACCAGCTGCGGTTTCACGGGCCATCTGAGAAATTCCAGCCCGCAGTACGCCGCATTACCGATATACTCAGAGAGGAGTCCTCCACCGGCTACGAAATCGACCTCAAACCTCACCAATTCTCATGGACGATCAATGGTGGTTTCAAGAGCATTGAACAGACTTTGGGCAAAAACGTGGCGGTCTTCAATGTGGTCTCGAGGAGCATCATCATCAATGGTACACAGCAGCAGTATGAAGCAGCCGTGGCAGTCATGGACGGCAAGCGTGCTGTCGAACTCCGAGCTCCCTCAGCTGGTGCAACAAGGTATGACGGAGACTGTCCAATCTGCTTCTGCGAAGCCGAAACTCCCATCCAGACTTCGTGCAAGCACACATACTGCCTCGAATGCTTTGAAGGATACTGCAAATCCACCACATCGACCAGCAGGAATAACTTTCAAATCAAGTGCCAAGGTGGTGGAGGCACTTGCTCAACTGTCTTCACTCTACACGAACTGAAGGATCATGTCTCGTCATCGGTCTTCGAAGCTGTCCTTAAGTCATCTTTCGAAGATTATGTCCAACGCCACCCGGAGACCTTCCGCTACTGTCCAACTCCGGACTGTGGTCAGATATACCGATGCACTACAAGTCCGGGGTCGAAGCCTCCCACTTACACCTGTTCCAATTGCTTTGAGAGGCTTTGCACCTCTTGCCACGCGCGACATGGCGAGTATACTTGTGCAGAGTTTAAAGACATTGCATCAGGTGGTCACGCCGCACTCGAGAGACTGAAGAGGGAACTTAATATCAAAGATTGTCCTAACTGCACGACGCCGATGGAGAAGACAGAGGGCTGCAATCATATGACTTGCGGGGGTTGCCGGGCACACATTTGCTGGGTATGTATGAAAGTCTTCGAGTCGAGCGGCCCATGCTATAGCCACATGAACAAGGTGCATGGAGGCATCGGACTAGGGCTCGATCATTTGGAGGATTGGTGATTCACGCGCGCTGCTAGATAGTTCAGGCACCATTACGCAGCCCTGAAATAGATCCTTAGCAGACTGCCTCGACTTACTTCGCTCTGGGAAAGGCTTGAAATCAAGCCCTTGTCATTCATCTGGTTTACCATCTGAAGATTCTGCCGCAAAAACTCACGACGAAACAAATTGGATTGATGGTTCTCGACTGGACGCCGTTCAGGTGCAGCACGCCCGATGCGGAGCTGGAACGCCATAATCCAAGCGACATAGCAGAGCTCGACTAGCGCGTTTCTACGCAAAGACCTGTTGATGGAGTATCGATTACAGCAGCCCTTAGTCCTAAGCTTTCAACTCCCAGTGATCACAGCCTGCCTGGAGATGACTTCTTTACTCCGATCTCCTGGGATCACTGGTCGCCCATGCTGAGGCACAATAGTTTCCCAATCCGAGTTCCCGGGGCCGCCATATCCTCCCCGATGGTTATCTGTAGAGATACAAGTACTTCCTGCACTGTATTCCCCCCTGGCTGTGTTTTCGCTGTTGCCTGCTGACGGAGAGAAGGGGAAGACGGAGAGGGAGTTTGGCAGCGCAGTTTCCATGCCGAAAACCACCAAGTATGATTGGCGGATACTTGATCCCGGGCGAACATCCGCCCCAGACATCGCTTTCTCCTCGTCGCTTCGTTGTAAGTGACGACATTTCACCAACCACCAGCATTCATCCAACACTTCCATCAACAATCGACTTATCAATGGGAGACGCATCTCCTGTCTACCAAGCATCCTCCTGCTCTTCCAGATTGACTGAGCCGCCTCAACAGGCACCATCGCAGACTGTCGCATAACCAAACAGAATGTACCTCGATATACTGCTCTTCAGCGTCCTCCTCTCCAGCCTCCCCCTACCTCTATCCGTTCTCGCAGGCCAAACACCCCTTCGGCCATCTCCACAATCGAAGCACCCGTCGATCCCCTCCATTGGCCTCGGTCTCTGGAACTCCAAAGACGACGACGCAGCCAACGCCGTTACCTACGCCTTCGACGCCGGCTACAAGCACTTGGACTCTGCCGCAGCATACGGCAACGAAGGGTTCGTCGGCCGCTCCCTTTCCTCCTCCTCGAAACACACCCCTCCGCGTCACAAGTACTGGGTGACCAGCAAACTGTGGAACGATGCGCACAAACCCAAACTGGTCGCTGGCGCCCTCAACAATACCCTCTCCGACCTCTCCATCCCTTACCTGGACTTGTACCTGATGCACTGGCCGGTCGCGTTCCTGCCGAACCAATCGCCCGGCCGGACGGTCATCGACCAGGACACGTCTATTCTCGACACCTGGCGCGCCATGGAAGACCTCGTCCGGGCCAACATGACGCGGTACATTGGCGTGAGCAACTTCTCGCCCCGCCAGCTCGACCAGGTCCTCAAGAGCTGCCACATCTGCCCTTACGCACACGAATTCGAAACCCACCCGTACCTCCAACAGCAGGACTTTGTCGACTGGCACGCCGCCAACAACATCACCGTCATAGCCTACAGCCCCCTCGCGAACATGAACCCGACGTACAAGGGCAAGTACCCCAAACTTGACCCAATACTGGAAGATGGCTTCTGGAAGGGTCTCGCGGGTAAGAAAAACTGTACGGTCGCGCAGGCCGTCCTGGCATGGGGCATTCAGAGAGGCACCGTGGTGATTCCCAAGTCGGTGCACGAGGAGAGAATCATCGAGAACCTAGGAAGTTTGAATGTTACTTTCTCAAAGGAGGAGATGAAGGATATCCAGATGCAAGACAAAAGGTCGAGGTTCAATGACCCATCAAAAGGCTGGGGTGTTGAATTGTTCGAAGGGCTGGACGATGGCTCCAATAGGTTTTTGGCGACCAAACATGATTTGCGGTGAGTCCATCCTTGCCTGTTCGACACCAACTACACCGAGACGCAGGCCGTGAACGGGTAGGATTTAGACTAGGGTAGTAAGAATAGGATGTTCTGGATGCATCCCTCTAGGTGTTTTATACAATGCTTAACGTGATATGACTGCAACGCTCAATACTCGCACTCCGCCTAATGCTCATGACGCCAGGCAATGTGTACTTCGCCGCCACCTCCCCAATGGACCCCGTCGACCAACGCCAGGACTCTTATTCAACCGAGGGACGAACATGAGGATCATGCTCAATTCCACCTACTGAAGCGGAGAATCGTCTAATCATCGATATCCTGGTGACGGGCCAAGACCTTTCGTTGATACTGCTCAGGGTCTTTCTGGTGAAGTTGGGCAGCTTCGTTGTTCAAGGGGCTCGCACTATCTCACTGTCAGTGTTTCTTTCCTTCTCCTCGGTAGAAGAAACCATACTTATTTGGCTCCCCGAGCAGACTCTGCAAACTCAGCAGGACGGTTTGCACGTTGTACACTGCACTCCACTTGTCCTTGAGGATGTCCAGGCATATTCTCCCACTGAAATCGATGTTTGGATGGTAGATCGGCGTCTTGAAGAGCACGGTAGGAGCCACGTAGGGGTAGGTTCCGGGGAATTCAAAGCTGAGCTTGAGGTTCAAGTCTGCGTAGGGCGTATCTTTGGGTCCGATGATGGTGGCGGTCCAGTGTAGCAAGTTGCCATCAGCATCGGGAAAGGCTGAGATTCCCGGCGTGGGAGACATCATCAGAGTCATCAGTTCAGACTGAAGTCTATACCATAGTCAATGACTAGATCAACAGGCAGGGTTCACCGAACGACTGTACCTTTTTGTAACGCTTTGAGTGTCTGCCTTTCGCGGAGCCGCCGAGAGTTTCTGTTGTTCAGCCATCGTGGACAAGCCAGGAGCAGCGTTCTGAGTATCTTCAAGAGCAAAGTCCATATCAATGGCGGCGAGTTATAAGGATTCTTCGACGGTGGAGACCCAGTCTGCCTTTGAAAGTTTGAGAATGTATGGGCTTGGAATGCTGCAAACGGAATAATGTTCTAGACAACAAAACGCTAGGCCCGCTATGCTGGCACCAAAAAGACTCGACTGTACAGCCCAAGAAGACAAGAAAAGGTACAGAAGCGAGTGAGGAATATTCACGATGTAGGAATTATCGAGGTTGGAGAAGGGATAGGAAGCAAGAACGATGAAGGTCAGTCAGTGGTGTGGGAGGACTGATTGAGGTTTCGGCGCTTGTTGACTCTGACAGTGTCACTGGAGTAACAAGTCGCGCAAAGACACGCCTGCGGTGGTAACGAGTGACGTCGGGCGCAGGCACCGCTGCTTGAGTAATGGCTAGGAGTGGCTAGTTGGGCCACAATAGGCGGCTCTAGGCGGGTCGATCTCGTGCTTAGGCGCGCCCAGAGTGTTTTTCCCGCCCCTGTATTGTAGAAGCCGTCTGCTCCACCTGCAACACGCCCGCGTTGCCCATACAATCGGGCGCCTCAGCACATTTGCGAGACAATATTCTCGGACACCGACAGTGTCAAGGATGATAAGACGACGTTGACGTTCAGCACGAGCACTTCCTCGACCGCAGCCATGAACGGCATCCCGCATTCCCAGCTGGCGCCTTTGCCATCTCAGCTGCCGTTTCGAATCGTCTCACCTACCATAGGATCTGGAGCATATGCATGGTAATGACTTCTTGTTTTGCAGACAGGTGATCATCTAGATTGACTCTCACTTACGCGCTTAGTATCAAGAAAGCCGCTCCTCTCCAGAGAGAAACCCCTGTCTTTGCCATCAAATTCATCAACAAACTCTTCGCCCAGAAATATGGCCGCATCAAACAGAAACAACTCGAGATGGAAATCTCCTTGCACAAACATCTCGGCCTACACAAAAACATAGTCGAGTTCTTCGACCATGGTGCTGATGCGGATTGGGTGTGGATAGCCATGGAGCTGGCCGAAGGAGGAGATCTCTTCGACAAGATCGAGGCAGACGCGGGTGTTTCCCAGGACATTGCCCATGTCTACTTCACCCAGATGATCAGTGCCATTGGGTACATGCATGCAAAAGGGGTGGCCCATCGAGACATCAAGCCTGAGAACGTGCTGCTATCTGCGGAGGGGGACCTCAAAATAGCCGATTTCGGCATGGCCACGTTATTTGAGTATGGAGGCAGGAGAAAACTTGCCACCACTCTCTGTGGAAGTCCGCCGTACGTTGCTCCCGAGGTGCTGTCGTGTAGCACGCAACCGGGCACAAAGGGAGCCGGCTATGCTGCAGACATGGCGGATGTGTGGTCTTGTGGCGTCGTCCTGTTTGTTTTGCTGGCGGGAAATACGCCGTGGAGTCGTCCGGTAGAAGGGCGAGACGAATATGGCAGACCCAACGAGTACAGCGAGTACATTTCCAGCAATGGACGACCAAACGACGAACTATGGGATGCACTTCCTTCCGAAGTATTGTCACTCCTTCGAGGAATGATGCGGGTCGACGTCAAGTCGAGATTTTCACTTGAAGATGTTCGGCGGCATCCATGGTTCACGAGACCCAACAGATTCCTGGACCAAAAGGGCAAACTCAACGATCCTATTACACTGGCTACAAACATGTTTGAAGCACTACATGTCAGCTTTGATACAGATCCGTTAGCTGGCACGCAACGGCACAAGTCTGCCGATGACATGGACGTTGATGGCCCTGCGGCCAAGTTGTCGTCAACACAACCTGAAATCCCGTCCGAGGATATGCTGTTCGATTGGAGACGGCCGACAGATCTGACGGGCTTCAACACACAAGCCGCGCCCGGTATGGGCGGGTTTGCTACACAATCCATGTCAACCACTAACTTCCTGCTTGATGAACCGGCAACCCAGCAATTCTCACAGCGTCCTACGGTCCCGTTGACCAGAACGCAAATGGCTCGTAAATTCGGTGACATTCTACCTTCCCACGGAATGACCAAGTTCTATTCTGTGTGGGCATTACATTTGCTATTCCCGTACATCTTGGAGGCTTTGAGTCGGCTCGGAGTGCCTACTCCTAACACGCCTCGACCTACCGCTCAGGATGTGGAACATCGAATCAAGGTCAAAGTACAAGACAGTAGAGGATGTCCTCTGCGTGGTGAGGTTGCCCTTGAGCTCGTCGACACTGGACTTGTAGAGGTTAACTTCGTCAAGGCATCTGGGGATCCTCTGGAATGGCGAAGATTCTTCAAGCGGATGGCTGTCCTTAGTCAAGATGCGGTGTACAAGCCAGAAGAATAGTCTATTCAAAAGTCCGATTGGCGCATATGAACGAATGTGACAATCCTGAGTGCTGTATTTTATCTACCGAGATGTAGTTGCCCTTGGTTGTGAGCTAGGGCCTTGAGCGCATGCGTTTGTGTACTGTGCTTTACATGTCATCGCAGAGGCTGAACCTCGGTCCCCGCGAGTTACTTGAGATGCTCGACTTTCACATGCACAACTCCCTGCGCTCTCTGTACACAGTGACGTACTCGGTGATTGACCATTTTGCCTAGGCAGGTCATTATTGTCATCTTTTGAAAGCCCTCGTGATCGATCGCTAATGCTACTTCTTGACCTACTTTAATACTCATACGAACTACTTTCAATTCAATATCTCCCAGTTGTTGTATTCCTATTTTCCTGTCTCTCGAAGTTCCTTCAACCGAGTCTCCAAGATACCACCACCGCACCATGTCTCTCAAAAACGGTATGTATCCTTCTCCGCCCTTTGCGACAATGACTAACTCCAATGGTTGCAGACGCGTTCCCTTCCTCTCAGGCCTTTGACGCCATCAGTGACGCTCTCTCCAACGACACTGAGCGAAAAGCTGCAATCAAGAACGGCGGCGCAATCTTCGCCTTCGAATTGACAAACGACAAGAACGAAAAGGAGTCTTGGTATTTGGATCTGAAAGAGAGCGGAACGGTCGGGAAAGGGCAACCCCCCAAGAAAGCAGACGGTGTGTGAAATCCATCCTGCCTACCTAATATCTGTATTATACTCGAGAAGCATTGTCTGACTGAGTCCCGCTAGTCACGTTGATCCTGAGCGAGGAGAACTTTGGCAAATTGGTCGCCGGCAAGTCCAAGGCCCAGACGCTGTTCATGGGCGGGAAGCTGAAGATCAAGGGCAATGTTATGAAGGGTGAGTCGAATTGGATTCAAGCCAATGTTCAGACACCACTGACATTTTGTCTGTAGCGACGAAACTAGAGCCCATCCTCGGAAAGGCCAAGTCGCAATCCAAGCTATAGAGCCGCGCCGGTATATCTGTGTGCGAACGACGGCGACGCCATCTAGACCATTGTTCCCTGGGCCATCAACGGACGGTCCAACAATGTACAACAAGATACAGACATGTGTATCAGTCAAAATATACGTTGTCCGCTTGACGGACACAGGTCTTCCCCGAACTGTTGCTCTTCAGCACGATCCTCGGGTCGTCCTTACTGGCCTTGACTTGCTTGCCGTCCACGTCCTCATTTGCCTTGAGGACCTCCAGTACTTTGTCTTCCAACCAGCCTGGCATCGCCTTCCAATGATTACGCTTGTTGCCGGACTGTCCATCCTTGGACGGTACCGATTTTGACGTCTCTCCCTTCTGTACTTTTTTCGTGGCTCTTCTTGTTGGTTTCTGTGCCGTAGATGTTCCTTGTCCCCTCTTCTCGTTATCTCTCATCCTCGGCGTCATTCGCATCCTCAGCTCCTACCTTTCGTGCTGACCATTGTCCAGGCGCACCCCCTTTGTCAGAGTGTTTGATGTCCTCTTTGACTTCCTCTCGGAACTTTGGGCCAGTGTATTTGCTCTTGGGGGCGTCTTTGATTTCAATGGGAAGGTGAACTTTGGTGTCACAATTCTGAGAGTCAAGCTGGGAAGAAAACCAGGATGCCTCGAACTAATCCTATCAGATTCAACAACCGCCTACAATTCTAGTTAGCTTGATGAATTTGGGCATCGTCATGTATCTGTGCCCCGGTGCTGGAGACGCTCTTCCATCGTCATTGATTTCCACCTTCGACGGCATGACAACAATTGCTGTCAACGACGACTTAAGCCTCTGAAACATTCACTTATGATATCATAGGTTGTGTGGTTGGTGTCGATGAATTATCAAGTAGACAGCAGTCCTATCCCTTGAATATTCATACGTTTACGAGTATACGAGTCGTGGCCAAGTGTTGCACCGGTAGTGGTTGCGAAGCAGGCTGACATGCTGACTTATCACGGTAAGCTTATACGATGAACCAAGTCTACTAATGTCCATGCACATGAGACATCCTTTCCCAGGTATTATGTTCAGCGGTTGCTCAACCCCAGCGCGTTGTAGCACTTGCAAGCTCTTTGCAACTAGTAATCGGGCCTAGGGTGTCGATGAATTGCCAAAAAGACCCAACCTCTTGCAATGTGACCGGAGAAATCGAAAATGCCATAATTGCCGGGACGATGTTACCTGACAAGAAACAACGCTGCCCCAGTTTGGTGACTAGGCCTACTCTCTTGGTGGTGCCGAATACTGCTCAGCTCTCGGATGTAAGAGATGGGCATTGTTCCATCACATAAAGAGCTACGAGTGACCGCCTCGGAGAAGTCCTCCAGACCTTCCATCAACAATGGAGCCAGAGACAGCAAAGGATCAATATCTACTACGTCGCGATTCTGACGCCTCGGTCCGGTAAACACTTGACATATCTTCTTTTCTCCGGAGGTCGAGTTATGCTGACATGGTCATGCTAGGCTGTATGGCCAACACTTCTTGACCACACAGCGAACAAAGTGGCTGCTGCACCCGAGGATACAGCCCCTAGCCGAGAGGACTGGGGTGAGAATCGCGGACGTGGCGACCGGGAATGGGTATGTATCTGCGTACCTTTCATTGACTATACGCAGAGCAGGGTGAGGCTCTAGGATGGCGTGTCCATCGAAGCTGCCCTTGTTGGTCGCAGGTGAAGACCAGTCTGTCTCTTATCGAATGAGAGCGTCGCCCCGAGGTTTCATCCTGTGTCCAGGGGTGTTACCTCTCTAGGAAAAAAAAATATCTGCATGCTAATGCTCCTGGACGACAGAATCTGGGCGTCCGACCTCGCCGACCAACATCCTAACGCCACCGTTCTAGGGCTGGATATTGCTGGTCAACAGTACCCGCCAGCATGGACGTGTCCAGAAAATTTGTCTTTCGATTTGTACAATTGCCTTGAGCCTGCGCCCGAAAAGTATGTGGGTGCCTTCGACATTGTACACATCCGCTTCCTTGCCGGTGGGCTGCGAGGCGCAGACAACTTTGCGAAAGCTATGAAGAATGTGGGAGCCATGCTGAGTATGTTTCGTCTATTTCTTTAGCTGAGCTGGATCCTGAGGCTTTGGTGTTGTTTGTCATAATGACTTTCTTGTTCTATTTGGAAATCCATGAAAGCTTCGGTGGTTCGTTACCGGCCTGGGCCGAGATATCTGAAAGGTAGTATGCTAACACTTCTGTGTGTCACGACAGAGCCAGGAGGGTACCTCCAGTGGCAGGATGTAATGGCCCCAGGGTGGGTACTCGTCGACCAGAGTCTCAAGATCGATGAATCGAACACTGAGTTGGCAGACTTTGTGAAAGCATTGGATCAAGCCAGCGACGGGGTCTTCAAAAGGGCTCTCGGCTACCACCTTGTTGAACAGTTTGAGAACAGCGGTTTGTTTGATGAGATGGAATCTGTTGACCCAGAGGTTGTACCGAGACTGTTGAAGTAAGTCAACTAGGTCATCTTTAGGTCTCTTTGTTATATCGTGTCTCTTCATCCTGGTATAGCCCGGTGCAGGACCGGTACAAGTATGTCGCAGTCATGGTGGTAAGAGCCGAGTCTCGACCAAGTTCTGAAACACAACTCTTCGATTAGATCAAGGTAGTAGTTTGATTGAGCCATGCTAATGCAAGCGATTACTCAGGTACGAAACAGACTTTGCTGTCAAGGTGTTTGACGAGGCTTCAGGGCAGGTAAGAGGTATGCTCAACGCAACGGGACGAATGACTGTTGAGAAGAGTCAAGCATTGGATGACAGTGAGCGCTTGTTAGCCCAGTATCTGGCAAAGGGTGGATTGATCGTGTACAAGTCTACCGTCGTGCTTGGGAGGAAGGCTAGGTGAGAGGTCCTGGTTGTGCAAGTCCCTGTAGTATGGACGTTGGTGTGACGTTGGCTCATGCTCAGACTGCCCAGGGGTTTGATGAGAAGACCTCGGGCAAGGAAACAAGAGCCTAGGGCTGGTGGATGAAGATCATGGTGATCTGATGAATACAACGATCGTACCTCACGTTAGCGACCAGCCCAAGTAACGTAATCCAACACGTACCTACAGTGCAATACTTAGAACGGAGTACTTCCCAATCCTCCCTAGGAGGATGGAATGCTCGCACGGCCTTTATCTTTTCGGTCGAATCCCGCGGGTACAACAGAGCAAAATCGACTCCATCTAATGGAGCATTGCCTTTGAATTCCCACGCGAGATACCATGGGCTTACCAGGCCTGGCCCTTTCTTTAGAAACATCGAGGGAAACTTGCCGTGTCATCCATTCTGGTCGGTCGTGTGGAACTTCCCATTCAGACTACAGGTACATAGTCGAGGAGGCTACTCTCTAAACAGCCTACCTCCACAGACACGATATCTCGAATCGTTGTTCTTGACGTACTTGAAGACTGCCATTGTAGCATGACCGGCCCTTCTCCAACGGTGACATTGAGCGGTCGTTTTCCACCAACATTGAGCCGCATCCGGGGCCCTTGCGAGGGCCTGGTGCAGTCTCTCCGTACGTATGCGTGTACGTGTCGACGAGGCTGGGGGGCTGTGCGTGAAACCCTTCTTCCAGCCTCATAACCTAATCAACAAGTCGTTCGCTGTGGCAGATGAGTGGTGGTGTTCACAATCACACTCACTCGAACCAAGAGAAACAGGGAGTGAAGGGTATTCCGTTTTGTGTCAAGGGGGAGACATTGTTTCCGAATCGTTTCATGGCTTACGAGCCACACCAACAAGCTCGTCTGTCGACTCTTTCCAAGCTAATTCTCACTAACGCCAGCTCGCAAGCCACCCCCGGGAAACGTGCGGCATAGCCCCCCCAAGATACATCAACCCTTCGACTATCGGCGGCCAGTAAGTTAGTCAGACCCTTTGATTCCCCTTTCAAGGCATGGGCTCGTCTCTGACTGGATCATGCTGAGCCAAGCGAGTCTTCAAAACGTTCCCAGTCTCGGATTCTGTCGACGCGAACCGGCACGCGCTAAACGACTTTGTATCGTAGAAGCACACAGTCCACACCGCTGTGCACGTTTTCGAACGCGCCGCCATGACCTACTAGGGCCACTGGGCTCACTGGTCTTCTCTTCTGGACAGCTCCGACAGTTGGCGTTTGGGCCTAAATTTGGCAAGCCAGCGTTCTGTACAGTACAGGCCGAACACGGAGTACCCTTCTGGCCTAGGGTTGGACGAGGTAAGCACCCCCTTAATTGCACGCTATGGCAGAACGGTGTATATAAGTAGTGAGTACCGCCTGGTCGTGGAAGAGAACTCTCACGCAAAATTCAAAACTTCGAAAAGCACGCAGCATACATCCCATCCCCTGGCCCTCTCTACGTCTTGAACCCTGGTGGTCAATATATTCCTATAGCTCCATTGTCAAAACTCGACCTCGCTCTAATCAACACCTATTCTCACCAAACAACAAACACCCCAACGAAAATGCAGTCAGCAATCACTTCAGCCGCCTTCCTCCTCTCCGCTCTTGCCTCGTCAGTCCTTGCCTCTCCTCAATATGGCGACTCAGCCTCCTCAATGACTTCTGCGACATCGTCCGCCTCCAGCTCCTCGGCCAGCGGTGTTCACAACGTCAAAGTCGGTCCCGGCCTGACATTCACTCCTGACACTGTCCAAGCCGCCGTCGGTGACTGGGTCGAATTCACTTTCGGATCAGGCCACTCGGTCGCCTCAAGCTCCTTCGCCGCACCTTGCGTGCCCAATGAGAACGGCACGAGCGTCTACTCTGGCTTCCCCAACGACGGGGACATCTGGCGCATCCAGATCAACAGCACTGACCCTCTGTGGCTGTACTGCTCCGCCAGTGGCCACTGTGAGGGCGGTATGGCTATGGTCGTGAACCCACCGTAAGTTATCATCTTTTTGTTTCTTCGACTCGTCGATTCCGTCCAAACTTGTCACACCTGAAGGCCCAATATGCTGACTTGACGGCCGCAATGTAGAAACAGCGACAAGACTCTCGACGCATACAAGTCCGCTGCTCAAAACGCACAGGGCTCGTCGCCCTCGACCGTCCAAGGCGGTGTCTTTGGTGCTGCTGGGTCTAGTAATGCCTCTTCCACCACGTCTGGCAGTGGATCGTCGAGCTCTGCATCAGCCACCAGCTCGAGTTCCGGTTCTGCGTCTACCGGCAACGGAGCTGAATCTGTATCTGTAAAGAATGGACTCTTGCTTGCCGGTGCCATCGCCGCTGGCGTTGCTGCTGTTTTGTAGAGCCAAGACAGACCCATCTTGGGGTGTTTTCTTCCTCATTAGTGCGAGGTCCTTTTTTTTTGGAAGGGAGATGGCCCGGAGCATTCTAAATAGATCGATCAGTGCTTGCATATTCTGTGTCTCGGTCAATACATCAATCAAGATATACATAAGCATATATTTGCGTGCAAGACTATTCTGATTTTGGAAATGTAAGTGTTGTTACGGCACCTCTCTACTTCTTTGATGACACTGCGCCATGGTAATGGAGCTTCAACTCTCGCTTCTCAGCGTTTTAAATACCTACCTCATTGGCAAGGAAGCTAAGACCTGGAACACAACGTGCAATTTACGTACGTGCATCTTTTATAGTATCGGACTTTCTCTAATTCTATGGATTGATTACGTAATTGATCTCAAAGTCTCTACAGAGTCGTCGACTCTAGAGGGAAAAACAATGTTGTCGGAAACTTCCCAAATCTACATTCTACGTTGTTGCCAGCTGTCTCAGAAATGTCTATCAGAGCCAGAGCGCGCCTGCGCCAAACGTCTCAGCCAGAAGTGTAGATTTCGGACAAGACGGCTGGGCTCTGCGGGAGAATCAGCGGGCCGGCCACCACACTCTCCTTGGTCGGTGCTCCTTCCGCATCCGCGACGACGGCGATGATAATGCCCAGGGCATCAAAGGACTCGGGGATAGCGGTAGAGTTGCGCTCCGTGTCGAAGGGGACCGAGATGTTGTTGACCCCGTGGAAGAAGACGGCATGGTAGTCCTTCTCATCGGCGAAGCCAGGCTGGTTGTCCGGTTGAGTGAAGCTGACGACGAGCTCCGAGCCCGGGCGAATCGATTTGGTCCCTTTTGCCGGAGCCATCTGAGGTAGGTGCTGGCGCGGCGAGGGGAATACCGGATTCTGCGGCGGGCAGGAGCCCTCGACGACCCATTCGTTGGTGAAGTCGAGAATCTGGTTGGCGTAGGGGAACATGGTGTCCGAGGGCCCGGCGAAGGGCGCCGAGTTCCAATTGTCAATCAGGGACCAGGTGTTGTGGCGGGATTCGGTGGCGGCGATGGCCACGAGCGCGGCGCGAGAAGGGTCCAGCCGGGCCTGGAGTTCGAGGCCCGTGAGGAAAGCCATGCTGGAAATCTCGATGACGGTCTGAAGAACGAGGAAAGAGGCCGGGTCGTCGTACGGAAAGGCATACTGGCATGCTCCGGGTTTGATCGAGGCGCCGGAGATCTGGTCCTGGAAGATGCGGAGGTGGCCTGCTTCGTTGTCCCGGATCTGTTGGATACGTTCGTAGGTAGTGTTTGGAAAGCCCGCGTCGACGAAAGAGGAGGCGTTGAAGCGCTCAACGCCTTGCTGGTAGAAGGAGAAGATGATCCATTCGGCAGAGAGGAGGTTTTGGAACAGTAGGTCGTCGGCGCCAGGGGGTCCGCTGGTGCTGTTGAGCACTGCACCGGTGATGTTTCCAGGGAAAGGGCGTGCCGTGCCATTGTACGTGGCGTAGACGTCTGACTCTCCCGGCGTTGGACCGTAGGATGGATCAGAGAGCTCCGACGGGCCTGGAGGCGTAGATGAGGTTGACGAGGATGGCGCCGCTGCGGGAGCACATAGGCCCAAGCCATAAGTAATGGCCGAAACGAGGGCAGCCTTCTTCGCGAGAGCCATATCTGCGACGAAAGGGAGGAATGCTCAGATACCGTGGCGTGAGTTTCTTTGGGACGAACGAGGAGAATCGCCTTGTCCAGTATGAAGTTGGAGAAAGAAGAGAACGTGTCTGGGCCTCCGTTTGCACATCTGGCATTCTTATATAGTTCTTACTTGACTGCCTGCTCAAGGAGGCCACATCATCTCCGCCGTGGGATTTTGGGCATTTGGGAGCCGTGGCGATCCAGGTAGTAGCATGCAACGTCAGTCTCGATAGATTGCCAATGTCATCATTCCTCATTGTGGTGAGACGGTAAACTGCCAGATGGTGGACCGTGGCGCAGTCGATCGGTATAGACCCTCAGGGCTACAATGTTCGCTAGCCCGTCGTAGAACCTTCCTAGAGCGGTTACCGACTCGCCATAGCTGAGTTGATGCACATCTGAGCCTCGAATGTATGGTGAGCAGAGTGTAGGTTGCCTTGACAGAATGCCAGAGTATCATCCTGTTCATAGCCCAAGTGCCTGAGCAAAGTGGACGGATTAGGCTTGTCTAGACGGAAACCCCGCTAAACCCTGAACGGACGAAGATCTCTTGCCTAATCCAGCGCTATCTACGATTGGCTGATTGGCACTGACCTCAACCCAGCTGAAAAACGCAAAGGTCTCGTTTGGCAGGTCATTCGTTTTCAAGCTTAGTCGTCCTCCTGGAAACTATCAAGCAGGCACGAAAAAGATGGGAGAATGTCCCTTGAATGATCTAGCACCTATCGATACAACACCTGTTGATGCCCCTGTTTGATTCGCCGGCGTAAAATGGTGGGCAGAGGTGGGCGCTCGAAAGCATGCTTGCCTTGTCGGCAACAGCGTGTAAAATGCGGTAAGAGACCTTTCCTTTCAGGCTTGATGGAGGCGGAAGACTCATGGCCCTTTGACCCAGACGAATCCAAACCAGAGTGTCTTCGATGTCGGAGTCGAGGGCTGGCGTGCACTGGCTATCCGGAGGGGCTCGTTTTCATCAACGAAGCCACGACGAATCGCAGATTGGCCCCAGAAAGTCTTCCCGCCCGGAGAAGCTGGCCCGGTGGCGCTGAAGCGATCAGCAATTCGTTGATTGTTACGGGTCCTGATGTTTATTTTTCGTTCCTCTTGAAAGAGATGCGTGACGATCCTGGCACTTCTCTTTTCGATAGTCGCTGGCCAGGTTTTGCAGCAGCCACCATGTCCGATTGCCTCCCACGAGATTGCCTGGAGTGCTTTGCGACATCGTATTATGGACGCAGACAGGGGTTGGATCACATTCAGAGCAGCGGAAGGAAGCTGTACTCTAGGTGTCTCCGAGAATTGAACAGCTGTCTTCGAGCGCCGGGCTCGTCGACGGCGAGTGAGACTATCATGTCGATCATCATCCTGACAATATGCGAAGTAGGCTATACCGCCCCTCCCCTTGCCACATAACTAACTGCAATCCAAAGTATCTCACCGCGACAAGTCCTACAGCCTGGATAGAGCACATGCACGGGCTGGCCGCTTACTTTCGCTTCAGAGGTCTTGGAATCTTTCGCCAACCACTGGTACTCGAGCTTTTTGAGGCCACTCGATTTTCGATGATCACGGCAGCCGTGGCCACTCGACAAGCTACATTCCTCGCTTCAGAGTCATGGAGTACGGATCCGTGGCAAATTGCCGGAGTCAAGAAGAATATCGTGCAAAGCTTGATTGATCACGCCGCAGAGATTCCTGCTCTCTACGTCGAATTTGTTAAGTATTTGAAAACGGCAGATCCAGTCTTGAAAGCGCACATGGCGGCTGTCTTGGAAATAAACATGGCCAATCTCTTTGAGAAATTTCAGCAATGGCATCACACGTGGGAAATGGATAACGATCTAGTCATTCAGGAGGTCGCTCTCTCGGTAGAGGAACAAGAATACTTCGGAGTCTCCTCTAAGGTCGCCTTTGTCAATATTGACCACATGTTCACGGAGATCCACTACCTCCAATCTCTGATCATTCTGCTGGAACTATGGAAAACGTTTCGTGCAGCAGCTCTCGGTCTCACTACGGATGCCCAGGACGGACAGGGTTGTCTTTCAGAAGAGACGAGAACCACCAGGTCGCATCTTCTGCCATCCACAACCTCACTTCATATGCAAGGTCGTGCAGCCGCTCTGGAGATTTGCCGTATAATACTTGGATGTCTTCAACCCTCGGGGAGGCTAGCCTACGCGGTACAGTTCATCCTGGCCATTCGAATGGCACTCATTGTCTTTCGCCAGGAAGAGGGAAACTTGCAGGTAACGTGGCTGGAAGATTGCCTACAACGAAGCTCGGAAATAAAGCACGGCTGGGACATTGGGAAAAACGCCATGCAATCCTATCAATTGGCTTGACGCTGTAAAACGAACATGTCCATGAATTCACACATGAATTCACACATGTGTGGGTATGATTTGCGGCGCTACGAACCCCCTCCCCCTCGCGCTTCTTCCACCAACTATTCCTTTGCTCATCCGTCGAACTGAGTGAGAACACCGGTATGAATGTCATACTTGAGTCCAACAATCTGGGTGCTCTTGTTGATCAATGGCGACGCTTTCAGAATGGCAATATCCTGCCTGAGACTATCCTCGATCCTGTCGGTACATATTAGCTCCCAGGCATCGCAAGAAGATTTGCATATAGAGGTGTGATGAGCGCATCGAAAGAAGGTCCACTTACCCGGACTTGATCTCACCAAATTCAAGAGACTGTATCAATTCACTCGCGTCCGGACTGATCTCAAGCAGTGCCTGTTTGACATCGGCGTCGTGAAAATGACTCATTCCACAATCTGATATACATCAGCACTGTGGGAACTTCTCACAACGAGCGACGAACGAGTAATCACCCACCTGTATGGTGCATGATGACAATGGTGGCCGGGTGTCCAATTGTCTGGAGGACGGAGAGTGTGCGAATGGCGTCAAAGGCTCTGCCGCCTGCGTTGCGGACCATGGTTGCCGCTGGACAAAAGACTCGATTAGTAAATGTTCCAACACCAAGCCTGTCACTGAGACGCGTCGGGCGGAAACCGAGAGAGGTATGGCAAACCTACGCAGGGTACTGTCAAGGCCGAGGATCTGGTACGGATTCAAGCGGGGGTCGGAGCATGAGAGGACAACCACACCAGCGCCAGAAGCTCTTATCTTCGTCGCCATCTGCTTCAAACCGGGCGGTGCTTGATAGGTCTGTGCGAACTTGCTGTGATTGTTGATTAGCCGTATATTGCGATAAAGGTCTCTGAGAGACGTACCTGTTGCGAGCAAGCATCTCCGTTAGAGGTTTAGAAGGCATCCTGGGCACTGTCGTCGGAGATGGGTCTGCTGGAGTTTTCTTGGTCGAATGGACATGTGTTGGATTATTGCAGTCCACGTTGGAAGCTGGACGTCCCCTTTTGTAGACATGCTGTGGCGATAATTGATGGCTGTACAAGGAGTCAACCTTTCGTCACCATGATTTACGTTCGGGCGTAACAAGTAGTCTCTGTGTGTCTGTGCTTCGTACGCACGAAGGCCAGGACGGCTGGTGTTGAGTAATCGTCTCGTGTACAGAGGATGCCATTGGTCGATGCATGTGTATAGTAAACACCAGGTGGCCCAGGTCGCCGATTGTACGCTGGCTTTCGCAACGCTCGTACAAGTGCCATCTCACCAACTTGTGAGTATTGCTCAGGTACCGACTACTCACGTAGGAAAGGTTCGAGAGTCAGCGCACTCCAGTGTACCTCGATAGCGTGCGCGAAATAGCACGAAGCAAGTAAATTGTCAACAGGCAGGGGTATTTGCAACATCAACATATAGAATAGACCAGAATAGATCGATAGTGGTCAACTGACTACAGTCAGGTCTAGCCAATTCAACACATCTTATAATGGGAGTAGAAGGGACGGAATGCATTTAGTCGTTATCCTTTGTACTTTTAGCTATTATGGCCCCAGGATAGAGGCTGCTAGGAATCTTGGAATATCTCTCTGCGAAGCTGTCCCTTACAAGACTGTGAATTCTTCGACAAGGTAACCTACCACGGTGTACTTTTTCGCTGCCATTCCGATGTCGAGATGTAGTGATGAAGGTGTGGAAGGACCGACCAATTCGAAGAATCTCTCCCTAGCTCCGCTAGATGAAATCACCAGGGCTGCGAGCCGCTACAGACAGGAATCTCATTGGGACTGGGAACAGAATACAATTTTTCAGGAGCTGGTACCAAAGAGGCGGTGGTTATTGATGTTCGCGTGTGCTTCAAGCTATGAAGCACTGTCAAGGCCTTCTTAACTTCCCTATCGGATTGTCCTAATCTCCTAGTCTGCCGTCTAATTTTCAATCCAAGATGCTTGTTCTTCAACCTCAGCTTTTACAAATTTTCGTGAGACTCAGAGATCTACTTTAGGCCGGTCAAGTCCCTTTTCAGTTCTGGTTGAACTGCAGATCTGAACTCCTTCGCAGGTACGCCGAAACCTGACACCTGACACCTGACACCTGACTCCTTGGGCCACATCCAGATACTCCAAGACATATCCTTGTCCGCGATTTACAAGACATACTTGTAATCGGGATGATGATCGCCCAATTTGTCAAGCTGATCTGCAAAGCTGAGCCCACCGACATCGGCCAGGAGTTTCTGTCTGTACTCGGGATCGTCCTTCTTCTTGTTCGCCCGGCTGCACACCCACATGACCAGGGCCGTGAGAACTAGAAAGATGACGTTCATTGAGAGCATAAATCTGGCGGCGAAGAGGTAATAGGGCGCATCTTTGCTGGGGAAGATCCACGTGCTCACGATGCCACCGATATTGTTGCACACGCAGTTCATGGCAATGGCAGTGGCCCGACGCGTGTGACCGGCCGTATTGTTCGGGATCCAGGCAATGAGGCAAGGTCCGTTGGCATAGATGCCTCCCAGGAGGAAAAAGAGACCTGTGTAGCGCACCGCGACCGTTCTGCCGACGTAAAACATGATAACCCCAATCAAGGAGAGAAGAAGAGTGCAAATCATCGGGATGCCGCGCATCTTATACCGGTCCGAGAAGTAGGCGACGAAAATGCTGACGAAAAACGCAACTGCGTAGGGAGGGACGGTCATCAGTTGTGTTCGGATGGGGCTGTATCCCATGCTTCTCACGATGGAGGGCGTAAAGAGAGCCAGGCCGAAGATGACACAGCCGGAACAGATGGCGCAGAGCCAGACCAGGACAACATGGGGGTCCTTGAAGGTCGAGAGCACCTTCTTCGTCGTCACCTTCTCGTTTTCGAGGATGTCGACATCAAGCCTAAGTCGCGTGGCGCAACGGGTGGCTTCCTCGGGGGTGAATATCTTTATCTGTTGGGGCGTGTTTGGAAGGAACAAAAACACGATGACAGCCCAAACAACTGTAAATAAACCCTCTAGGCAGAAAATCCACTGCCATCCTCGCATGTTTCCAACTCCATCCATTTTCGCGATTGCAGCTGCCAACAGACCCGAAAAAGCCCCGGAGAGAGATGCCGCGGACCAGAAGAGGGCGATTCTCAAGGACAGATCGCTGCGTCGATAGAACGAGCTGAGGTAGAGAATGATACCGGGGAACAAACCGCCCTCCATCAAGCCGAGAAAGAATCGTGCAGCCAAGAAACCACTGTAGCTTTTGACCTGGCTTTGAAGCGTGGTGATCACGCCCCAGGAGAAACAGAGGAAGGGAATATAGTACCTCGGACCGACTTTCTTGATGATCAAGTTGGAAAGGACTTCACTCGCGATGTATGGGACGTATGTGACAGTGACAGCTGGGAGAGTGTCAGCTCGGGGGTTCGTGCAGGATAACGGCTCATCGCCCAAGCTCACCAGTCTGGTATTGGTGATCGCTTATGCCCAGGTCCTTTTGGAGGCCAGCCTATCACAACATCGATGTCAGTTACTTTGGATTTGTAGGCGACCATGCTACTTACCACACGCGCATTTCCAACATTGGCTCGGTCAAGGAAGGCCAGCAAGTAGACCATAGTCAACAAAGGGATCAATAACAGATCCAGCTTCAGGATGAGCTTGCGGTCGAACGCTTTCCACTGCTCGTCAGAGTTCCCGTGAGCTGCTGCTCCGACCTCTCGCTCCTCCACATTTGTATCTAGGCCATCCTTTTCTGACATGTTGTCGGTAGCGGTCATTTTTGTCCGGCGCTCAAGGCAAAATAGCAAAGTAGGTCAAATCGTACGCGGATCTCAGTGCTTACACAGGCATTGATCATGGATTTGTACCTCCATACCTCCCTGTTAGTTGAAGATTAATATATAAATTTCAGGATGGTCGTGCGAAAGAGATCAAATTAGCGGGGCAGAAGTTGTGTGGTGGTCCAGAGGACTAGAATCTGGGGACCAAGCTCCTCAATTTTCCGCGCAGTACTCCGTCGTCCTTTTTCCGTATTCAAGATTCCTTGAGACTTCGATGCCCAAATCCCGTGGGGGCCCCGGAGTCAAGTGAGAGCAGGTCAGCCCCTGAAGTCGCGCAAAGTAGGGTAAGGGGCTATTATGGGCTCGGTTGGAAGGCAGATGCACGTGAGCGGATCAGGACTGTGGATGCACATAGTCGCCGTATAGACCAGCGAATACCCCATAGCTATAGCCAATATCGGTGGCCGTGGCAAGACAGCATCTATTCAGACCCCCAATTGAATGGTCTCGATTGATTTGCCACCCCACTGACAGTGGCAACGAAAGGTCGAGGGAGGTGATGGCCTGTCACCATTTTGCACAAGAAAAGCTCACTACTCAACCACACCGAGCTCCAGGCGCACAAGCAACCAACAGAGCAAATTTCCGGGCCTGTATTAAGGCTAGAATCATCTCTGACCACAGTCACAACCATCAGCTGATCGATGTCTCGGGATTTGTCATTAACATGAGGAGATGTCGAGATCTTGACAGGAACAGAAGAATTTTTGGCAGAGCTGCAAATTAATCACGACGAATAAAGTTTTGGCGCGAAGCAAAGAGAGACATCCAGCCTGATTTCTCGTGAAACAGCCTCGGTGGTCTCTTGCACTGTATGACCATAACATTTGGGTTTCAATATCGCCCAGCATAATCGTCGTGAGGTGAAATCTCTCTCATTTATAGCCACCGTTTTGGTTTCAAAGATGGACAAACGCTTTCAGTCGATACCCATGAGCTTTCTATATCTGGTAACTTACTTTCTAGAAGATGAAGTAGTAAATGGATGAAGAACACATCTGCCGAGGAATATGGGTGGTCGAATCCTCTCACCATCAGTGAGTTCAGGATCCGCCATTGTCTCGCTGAGGCAGCCCAGGCACCGTCGAACCACACCGACACATGCATTTGCAACTAGTGTCAGGCGTGACTCGCTTGCTTTGCATATTTTCCTCTTTGAGTTATCCATATCTCAATGCTCACCACCAGCTTACAGCCGTGCTTTGGCCGCCTCGTCGAGATGGTACTTTTCGGCAATCTTTTTATACGCTATTTGCCCAACTAAATATGCCGTTGACTGCGTATGATTGCTGCGATCAGAGTGTTAGTGGTGCAAACGGGCATTCTGTAACGATCTGAGTCCTTACCTGGTGATCAGCGGACACACGCTGAGATCGGCAACTCGCAGGCCCTTGACGCCACGAACGTTCATGTCGGTGTCTACGCAGGCGCTTGGATCACTGTTGTTGCCCATTTTCACCGTGCCCACTCCATGTAGAATAGACATGAGGTTCTCCTTTAACCACTGGAGGATATCTTCATCAGTCTCCGTGCTGGGAACATTGACCTCGCTGAAGATGTATTTGGCAAGGTGCTTGGACCTGATGAATTGAATAACCTCCCGAAGAGCGTCAATGTATGTTCTTCGGTCGTAAGGATGAGCAAGAAAGTTAGTATCGATCACAGGCGGAGCGGTAGGATCTCGGGAGCGGATCGTTACCGATCCACGAGATTGTGGATTCATCAGCATTACAGCGACTCCAAGTGCTTCGGGTCCGTTGCTCATGTCCCAGGTCGAGGGGATGGCACCGGCTAAGAACACCTCGAATTGAGGAGTGTCATCCTGACCGATCCACTTTTGTATCTGCGAGCTCAATTTTCGCAACTCCGCTGTCGAGTACTTTTTAGGATCGAGTTTGAGAAACCCGATGAGATTTGAGAGATTCCGAGACGCGTCAGGGCCGGAGAAATCCTTATTCCACTGCTCTCGTGCAGCAGCAACCTTTTCAGAGTCGAATTCGAATTCCGTTCGATCTGATAACTCAGATGTAGCACCCCATCGAAGGACGACGTAGGGGTGATCGATAAGCTCTTTGCCAATGTTAGGAATGTCAAGGCGGCAGGAGATGCCCAATGACTGTAACTCCTGCTTAGGGCCGATTCCACTCAACATCAGGAGCTTGGGTGTGTCTATTGATCCTAAAGACAAGATGATTTCTTTTCTAGCACGAATCTCACGTCCATCAGCGAGGACAACCCCTATCGCCCGAGGAGGTGAGTCCGCTGGGACATCGTCAAACAGAACTCGGTGGACTGCGGTATTTGTCCATATTTGCAGGTTTGATGGCCGTTGGTTGAGGAATGCTGTCGAGCTTGTGGTCCTTCGGCCCTTGTATGTTGTTGTGGTGACGGCACCCACGCCAACAAGGTGGCCACTGTTCTGATCGCGGTTCACTGGCCATCCAAATTCGCGCAGGGCCTTCATCAAAATGTCGGTACCTTTAGGCCACTGTTTTCTGGCGAACAATTCGAGGTCGAGAGGGCCATTGAAACCATGGACGTCAGGCTGGAGTTTAACCCACTGCTCAGCGTCGCCGTCGTGCTCGAAGTGCAGGGCTTCAATCTCCTTGTAGCGCTCGACAACATTTCCCCATTTGTAGGTGTCATCACCGACCATCTCAGCCCAGGTATTGTAATCGGAGGCAGCACCTCGGATGTAGCCCAGAAAATTCGCCAAGCTAGATCCTCCAAGGCCTGTGCCCCGGAGGTAGCTCAGCACTTGGCCATTGAGATGGCGGTTGGGAACAGTCTCATAGTCGATGGCAATCTCTGGGTGGAGATACGGGTTCCGGAATCTGTCGCAGGGCCGATAAAGATCATCGTCGTTGTTGTCACCTCCAGCCTCTATGAGAAGCACGCTTGGACGACTGCTCGAGTTGGCGAGCCGTCCTGCTACTACTGCACCGGAGTTGCCTGCCTTGATGATGAGGATGACAACTGTGGCATCATGGTTCTTCGGGACTGGACTCACCTGCGCCGACAACAATGAAATCGAATTGGGAAGCCATCGCTATCGCTCTTGAAAGCAGTCTTCTTGAGGCGAATCACGCACAGGTCCTGTTCAGGTTTTATAAGAACCTCTCTAGGAGTGCCATGGATCCCCATAATCTCAATACATCGCGTCAGGTGAGGAAGGATTGAGCGAAGATATCGAAGAGATGTCGTTCCGCACGATCGCCAGTTACCCGATACAGCCAGTTAAGCAACAATGTGCATTCAAAAGCCCAAGCATCAAGGAATAATCACGAAATCTTCTCATCGGCACGTTGTGCCTGGGTGTCGTGCGGGGTGGCGGGTCTCCCACCAAGGGACGGTCGAAGTGTGATAGGGGCAGGGGTCCCATCTCCACCTGGTTTTTTATGATTCCTGATGTGGAGTTCGACGGGATCTGGTAGATTCCGTTCACGTGAGATATCCCCAGGCAGGACTCCTACTCTCCTTTCAAATCCCTCTGGAGATATCTACCTACCGCTGAGAGGGATGGTCTGGGCGAAACGATGTACTTATCTCGATGCCCCGAATGGTCTCCAAAGACCGCGCATGCACTTTTCCAAGTTCACTAACCTAGGTCACCCATAAAGTCGCACGTTCATCCATCTTTCGAGTCACAAGATACACAAAACTTTGGCGTAACTTCCTGCCCTGCTATCAGCCATGGGATCGATAGATATGCCAAAGGCAAAGACGCCATTTCCCAGATACAATGCCATAACTCGGTTTCCCCTATCCTCAGACGACCCGGCGCAACTCTTCGATGTTCACAATCCGGCTACCGGAGAGGTGATTACTACGGTACAAGGTTGCGGAGAGGCAGAGGTACAAAAAGCAGTTGCCATCGGGCAGAAGGCCTTTCAGGATGATTGGCGATGGAGAACCGCCCGTGAGCGCTCACAGCTCATGCTTCGCGCCGCTGAGAGGCTGGAACACAATTTCGACGAGTTAGCGTGCCTCCTCTCCATGGAAAATGGAAAACCAGTCTCACAGGCTCGCCAGGCTGACATCCCTTTTGTCGTGGGAGTTTATCGCTTCTTCGCTTCTCTTGTGGACAAGATCCCTGGTGAAATGTACGACCAGGGAAGTATCTATTCGTCAATTGTGCATGAGCCGTATGGTGTGTGTGTTGGAATCCTACCTTTCAACTGGCCACCCATTCACGTTGGAGGGAAGACAGCACCCGCTCTCGCAGCGGGTAATACTGTCATTATCAAACCTGGTGAACAAGCACCTCTGACCGTGATGCGCATTATCGAGATTGTCTCCGAGGTGTTGCCACCAGGCGTTATTCAGGGCATCCCAGCAGCAGGCACAACCGTACCCGCTGCTCTCGCAGCGCATCCCGACGTCCGGAAGATCTCCTTCACCGGTTCAACTCGCGGCGGAGCTGCCGTTAGTAAGATTGCGGCGGATAATATTACCCATATGTCACTAGAGTTAGGTGGTAAAAACTCGCTGATCATTTTCGACGACGCCGATATCGAAAAGAGTGTGCGATCTGCCGTGGACGGTGGGTTTTTCAACCAGGGAGAGGCGTGTACTGCAGCCTCGAGGATCATAGTGCAACAAGGCATCGCCAACCAGGTCATTTCAAAATTGGCAGCAGCGATACGCCGACTCAAAGTGGGAAACGGCGCTGATCCGGCAACGCACGTCGGTCCACTCATTACAAGGGAACATCAGCAAAAGGTCCTGAGCTACATTGCTCTCGGAGTGTCTGAAGGTGCGCGAATTGAAGCCCAGGCTCGCCTTCCTGTCGATCCTGCGCTCCAGAAAGGGTTCTTCGTTCAGCCGACTCTCTTCACTAATGTCACACGAAATATGCGAATTGCTAAGGAGGAGATGTTTGGACCCATCGTCACGGTGACCGTCTTCGATACGTACGATGAAGCCGTGTCCATCGCCAACGACACCGACTATGGCCTCGTAACCGCCATCTTTTCTCAAGACACGACGAAAGCTCTTAGGGCGGCACGCGAGATTGACGTCGGCATGGCTTTTATCAATAACTACAGTCGCATGGCTCTAGGCACGCCATTCGGCGGAGCTAAACACAGCGGATACGGTCGCGAACACTGCATCGAGACCCTGCGGGAGTACAGTCGTCCGAAGAGCATTCGGATCCCGACAGGACGTGTCCCGATTCCAGAGTGGACTAAGTTATCGGATGTATTTGACCCACCCCTGACGAATGGATGGCAAAACGGCCATTTGTAAAGGAACATTTCGCTGGAGTGACAAGAAGCGGTGCCAGACTTAGAAGGTTGTTGGGATTAGCTCGCGTTTGGGATTTTGGCAAATTACTTCAGATGCAATGCGAATTATACACGTTAGAAAATCAAGAAACGGATAGACACTCCAACCAGCATGATGTTGAGATCCTGGTGTTTTCCGCCGTCAGATGGCCTTATCGTGCAGATCGACGCTTTGCACATCAACAAGACCACGGTTATACTCTTCTCCCATGTACTTGTTCTCGTACTGTTTGGTCATGGTTTCCAGCTGCGATGGGTCCAAGCTCGCCTGGAGCTGCATCAGTTGTAGAAATTTGCGTAGGGAATCAACACTGTATTCTGCAAGGCCGGTTGCAGACGAATTCCATGATTGCACCCGACCGGTGATACTATCGGTAGTACTGCCGCGGCTGGTCACATCACGCAACGATCTGCCGCCGCACATGACTCTTAGACCACGGGTGGCGCTAAGGTCGCGGGCCAACGCCAGCACGAACCCAGCCTTACTGGAGACCTGCGAGAGGACACCCAGAGCATTGAAAACGATAGAGAGCATCGTTTGCGCGGCATAAGGCATGATCTCCCCAGAGTTATGTATCAGGAATATGGCGTTGCAAGTGCGCATCGCAACCTCGGCCATGAGGTCCGGTGCGGGGTCCATCAACAGCTTGCTGCTGACACTCGTGCCATGGGGACCGTCCTCGCCGCTCGAGTATCGATCGCAATTGAGGACAAGGCTCAGAACGTTGGTGATGGCCTGGCAGGCGTATAAGCGGGATAAAGATGGTTCTTTGAGTTCCTCGGGGACAATGTCGATGGTATCGACTACGTCCGCGAGGATCAGAGTTCCGAGATGAAAATGGGTGAGTAAGAGCACTAAGGGATTTGTATTAGCCTTTTTTCTTATCACGAAATGTGACTGAAGAACAGATCAAAAAGCTGGACCACGCTTACGGTAATTGAGCTGGCTATTGATATTCAGCAGGGTATAGTCCCTGGAGCACATGGATAAGAGATGGTCAAAAACCTGGTGGAAACGGCGGGATTCATCCAGGACTTCTTGCGCCGCGGCCTTAACGGAGGATGTGTTGTGGTGGAAGATGGCGTCACAAAGTTGATTGATGATTCCTAGATACATCGTCTTGCACGCCGTTGCGTGCTGCAGTACAACTTCCGTCACGTCTTGAGGCAGAGGGACCTGGGCTCCCTGGAGAGATTTGAAGGACTGGTCGAAGATGACGGTTCTCTGGCGGATGAATTGCCAGATTTTGTGGTCCCCAGACCGTGCAGGTCGAATTACCGCCGGAAGTTGCTGAACCAGCGCCCTGCTACAGCCGCTCACCACGCAGAGCCAGAAGATTACGTCGCGATTGTGTTGGTGCTCCACACTGTATTCTTCTCGGTGACCTTTCAGGAGGCCAGGAGGTCCTAATCGCGGCTGAAAGTCCGTTCCATTCGGCAGGGGCTGGGTGACCCGCCACCTGATGGGCGATGTGAGAACGTTCAGATGGCCAAACATGGCATGGTTGCATAGTTGGGTGAACCCGGCATTGTCAGCATCGGGAGGCATCTCTGCGATCGTGAGAAGTAACAAAGCCAAAATTGAGCGATAGCTAGGCCGACTCAGCGCGGGTAAAACAGCCTGTTTCGCTCGATTCCACACGTAATTACGAACGTCTTGTTCGCGTTGGGAACTGTCTCTGCTCGATGTTGTATCGAAATCTGTATAGCCGCCCCGAATGTGCAGCCACCGGATTGAGTATGCGTAGATGGCATGTCGCAGCGCATCACTTAGCAGTGAGTTGTTTTCAGGGACTTCATGCTCGCCGTGTGACCAGGTCTGTGGTGCCCCAGGCCGATACTGGACAGATTTGGCTTCGCGTGTGCTCTCATAAGCATCCATTTGAATCACCAACTTTGCTATTGATATTCGCGGCTTCTGTTGAGTAGGTGTCAGCAACTTTGGCCACAGAGGTAAACAGGCTACGCACGCCAACTACGGGATGTGTACTTACCGGAGTCATCTCCAGGTAGGGACAACAACTATCCCCGAGCCAAATCGCATACCGCATCTCGAAGACGGAGAAGTAGATGTCCCAGAGCAAATCGTTCAGCATGGTCACCTGTAAGCGTCGACACGCCGCGGTTTCCACGCTGAGAGAAGACGGTGTCAAGGGCACAAAGTCGTTCACATCTGGTGGTGTCAACACGTCGTAAAATTGAGAAGCCGCCTCCTCCTCGTGTACCGACGCCACAGTCGATGGCCTTTTCGAGCGGTAGTCTGCATTGGAACTGATCTGCTCAGTAAAGGATGCAATTAGCAGAATGTTACTTTTCCATGCACTAGAAGAACCCAACCTGACCAGGAGAATGGCTCTTGCTTACCTGAGATGCAGCATCGCACGTCCTGCCACGCCGAATACAGTTACTACATCGAGAAGGCTTCGTTGTTGCGGCATCGCAGCCAATTCTGGCCAGGCGGCATGGATTACAGCTTGTTCTTGGGCGTCGTGTTGCCATTCGAGCTCATCAAATTGTCGTTACACTTGACATCCAGAGAGGCGTTATTGAGAATGTGTGCTGGTCTACGATCATGGTCAGCAGATTGTGACCCCGCCTAAGGATCCTGAGTGTGGAAACAAGGAAGGACGAAAGGGGCTGGGGCTTGAGAGCGTAGATCTGGCGAGGGACGTTTGGCGGGACATGGGGTTTGGCAAACCTGGGGAACATATTGAAGGGAGTGTTCCGAGGCAGTTCACAGGTGGCAGGGAGCTAGGCAATACTCCGGGCACGTGTTCTCCAAACCCACTCCTTCGAGATGGTGAGGTCCACCAGGCATTGTATTGTACTGAGTAGGCCTTGAGCTCATGAGCGACTTCAAGCCGCGGCAGACTACGGTATGTACAGAATACCCATAAGAGGGCCCACTTGATGCTACTTAGCGGGCTCGCTTATACGCAGTAGGCTAGGCCATCCCCAGATATGCAATGACCTAGATATTTTTCGGGCTGATGCGGACTTCACCTTCCCACCCAAACTCCGAAAATGAAAGCTAATGATCAATGAATGGATCTGTTGGGGCCTTTTGTTCTCTTGCTATGCCCGCGGCCGAAAAATGAGGTCGATGTGATTTTGCTTCCAGAACCATCCGGCAGTCAAAGTCCACGTATCGAAAGGAGATGCCCATTCAAGGTCGAAACATCGCAGGACTTCAGGCACGAACTTGGAGATCTCTAGCAAGGCAATGTTTTTGCCAATGCATCCTCGTGCGCCGTGTCCAAACTATACGAGTAAATAAGTTAGCGATAAGGAACAACATCGCCAACGAGACCACTCACGGTCGTGTAGAATCGCTCCATGAGCTTGAGCTGCCCAGGTGTCATATTGAGCCATCTCTCCGGACGGAAGCTGTCAGCATCTTCTCCGAAGACATCTCTATTGCGATTGATCAGAGGCGGCAAAACGCCGACGATGGTTCCATGTGGTAATTTGTAACCGCCGATCGTATCGCCCTCCGGGGGTACCACACGCTCCAGCGGGAACGCGATTGACGGATGCAGACGCATGGCCTCTTTAATGGTCGCTTGCCTGGATAATATCAACCTTGATCATATAGTACGTGCAGGCCAGTGAGAAAGATATGCTTACAGATATTTCAGTTCTTGACTCTCTTCAAAGGTGACCCGATTAGAGAGCTTCCCCTTGCGATCGGCTTCGTCAATCTCGTCTCGCAAAGTGGCATAGATTTTGGGGCTCTTGACAAGATAGTAGAGAATTGCCCGGATTGCAATCGCCGTGGTGTCACTTCCTGCCAAACTAGAGCGAGGGTTGGTCAGTCCTGCTGATTGAGAAGGGTGAAACCGAAGAGAACTGCGTACACGTTGTTTGAGAGATGGTTCATCAAATCTCGCTTATGGTTCGCGCGGTCAGGGTCGTCCTTGTGTCTCAACTGCTGCAGAAAATCGGTTCGCCCTTGCCTTTCTTCTTGGTCGTACTGATTAATCTGCTCTTCAATGGTCTGCCTTCTTTGTTAATTGACAGATTGCCTGGCAAGCGCGCTTGTCACACTCACTGCGAAGAGAGTACCATGTGGATCAGGAGTGTTTGGGAATATTTTCTTCATCAACATCACCATTCGCCGGTTCCCGAGCAGGTAACGATGGAGCCAGGGCACTTGCCCGACGAAGGCGAAGTATTTCGCGCTGAAAGTTCGCGTCGACACCATGCCCAGGACATCGCCTTCGTTATCCAAAAACCCCAAGCGCTTCTGAAAGGTGATGCTCGCTATGACGTCAAAAGCGAACCAGTGGACATACTTGACAACATCGACGGGCTGTTGATTCTTCTTTCTCATCAGCTCGATAAAGAGAGTTGTGCATTCGTCCACATGCGGCTCATAGTTCCGAAGATTAGTCATGGAGTATACCTGCGAGGTGGCACTTCGCAGTACCCGGTGTTGCTTAAAGTCGCGAACAGTGAACATGTTGTCCAGTGGCCTCCCTTGGTAGAAGGGCGGGGAGACGCTGTAAAAGTCCGACTAGTATTGTCTTAGATCATCGTATGTGCAAGTCGCCATAACGCCCTGCGCACGCACCTTTCTAAACTTGCTGGAAATGCCATATATCTGTTGGATGGCGAGCGGGTCATTTACCGAGACATGATATGGCCCTACCCTGACAACGTCGCCATATTTCTCGTGAAGCCGGCGGTATTCCTGTACCCCATTTCCCTTCGAGACAAGTGATATTCGGTAAAAGATTGTGAATTTGGCTAGCCATGGTCCGGGAATTTGCCTGATGCCCTTGCGAAACGCAGTATGAAGAGTGTGGATGATGAACAGAGAAAGGAGGCAACAAAGAGAGATCAAGCACGCTTTGAGCATGGCTAACATCATGGATTCGAATAATGTTGGAAGTGTCGCTTCCCAGTGTAGTCAAATCGTGGAATATGAGGAAGAACAACATATTAAGTTGTTTCTTCTCTTGGAAGCTTTTACCCGACCAGTGGGGTTCCAGCTACGGGGAAACAGGGCTATCAAACCAAGGTGGAGCCCCAGTATTGTTTTCAATGCTCACCAAGACACAAGTCGAGCAAATGGATATTGGAACATTCTGTACGGAACGAGAAGAGCTCCAGGAGTTACGAACCCTCCAGTTGATCTGGTTTGGCAGTGGGACAGCCTCTGAGGGTGGAGCCCGGTTGGATTGTCACTAGCCTGGCAATGTGAATATTAGCGACGTTTTTGCCCCACTATAAATCGTTCACGTGCACGGGGGATTTCGACGATGAGGCCTTGCACAAGTGAAGCTGTGTCTGCGACGTAGCCAAGGCTTAGTTCCATCCAAGTCTATTCTCTAGAACTCTTGATGTAGACTTCCATTAGGCATTATTTCCCACTGGCCGGAATCTCGTGTTGCCCTGCAGCCAACTTTTCTTGGAAGACTTCCCCTCCAACCTGCACGGGCTCACAGTCGAGCAGCACAAACATCATCCTCGCCCACTCCGTCTTGCTGGGGTTCTTCCAGGCATGCATAGTACCCCGCTGGATGGCAATATCACCCCTTTGCATCTTGCGCACCTCCCCGGAATCAAGAATCATCTCGACCTCTCCTTCCAACACCACTCCGTAGTCGAGGCTCTTCGTGCGGTGCATCATCGCGTTATTATCAGGTCCAAAGTCCACGACTCGACACACACTTCCTCCTGGAACAACCAAACCTATACCGCCGCCTCCCACCTTCGCTTCGTGGGCCTTAATATCAGCCTCGCCACTTAATTGCGCAGGAAATGTTGAAGTGGTATACACCAGGTCCAAAGCCACGGTACCGTTTCGCATTGATTGCCATTTTCCAGGCTCCGACGAATAAACAATGGCTTGTCCCGCATCGTCATGAGTAGTAATATGGCGATAGATAGTTGGTAGGTTCGATGGTGATTCGGTATAGGAAACCATTATTCCTGAGCTGGTCTGCGTCCAAGAGCTCACGGTGCAATGCAGACTAATTTGTCACAGAGGCTGAAGTCGATGGAACAGTGGTTGGAACGTCGTCTCCAGATTGCGCTGACTTTGTGACCTGCGCTTCATCCACCCATGTAGCAATATATATAGAACGTTCGTTTAGTAGGATCGCCGTTCAACTGTTTACATGGTACTAGTCGAGTCGGGACAGGGATTCCCCGTATTTTGGGCATGATCTGGTCAGGCTCAGCCTATCTCGAGGCCTAGTGGTGGTGAAGAAATGGAATCCGGAATATTCAGCTCACGTGATTATTCGTTCGCCGCCCATCCTGAAACAACACCTAGTATGTTGGCACGTATTGCCAAGATGTTTATTCTCAAAGTTCGAGACCAGGATATTCTCGGAGTCGGAGACTTCATGAGAGAAGAACATATCAGCCGAAGAGACATCAGAAGTCAAAAATTGAGGGCCATACATTATGACGGAAGGAACAATCCTCCTTAAGGGCGGCAATGTCATTGTCCATGATGAACAAGACCAAGCTGTATCCCTCAAAGCAGATGTTTTCATCAAGGGAAACAAAATCCATGAGATCGCTACGAGTATCGCGCCTCTCTTTGGCACCCAGGTTATTGACTGCAAAAATAAAATCGTGGCCCCTGGATTCATCGACACCCACCGACACATGTACACCATGGGGTTGAGAGGCAGACACGGCAACAACCTACTCGAAGACTACATGGTCGAAGGTAGGCTTTACACGAAATGGATTCACAGGTGGGCACTAATGACACTCAGGAATTTTGCAAGCGTCCAATTTTAATCCAACCGAGGTCTTTTGGGGACAGTTGGCCGGATGTTTAGAATGCATCAACGCTGGCACTACAACAGTTGTCGATCACAGCCACTTGAACTATTCTCCTGATCATCGTGAGTCATGCCCCCTGCCCAGGAAGTTTATGGACTGATACAAAGGCCGTCTAAACAGCAAAGGCGGCCATTTCTGCCACCATTTCGTCGGGCCTCAGATCCATTTATAGCTACGGGTTCAACATTCGTGTGGCTTCCTGGTCTCCTTTCTCTACTGAGTCATCATTCATAGCCCCTTGGGCAGTTGATACATTGAGGGAGCTGTCGCAACAGGCTCCTTTTGCAGATGGGCGAGTGTCATTAGGCGTTGCCTTTGACGGCTGGTTCCTGCCGAAGGAAAAGCTAGTATCCTTGTTCAGAAACATCAAACAGATGGGGGTCAAGTAGCTGACAACACACGACTCTCCTGCAAGGTCCGGTAAGCTTGAGACCTTCTCTGGAAGTTAGATATCTCAGGCTGGCTAACGGTCTATATAGGAGCTCAGTCGTCCGTTCAGAAGATGGAAGAATGTGGATTGTTGGCGGCAGCACTCCTATCGCATGCTAATATGCTGACAGAGCCTGATATAAACTTAATCAAACAGCGAAAAGCCCACATCTCTTCAACGCCATCTATCGAACTACAGATGGGCATGGGAACACCTGCATGCTTCGACCCAGACCGAGATCTCCAGTCCTGTGCGTCCATAGGCATTGATTGTCATAATGCCACACTTGCGAGCATTCCTGCCGAAATGCGAGCGGCGCTACAACATAGCCGTGGGATATTCAACGACAGAATCTTGAAGCATGGGAAGAAACCAGCACGAGTGTACAAGACTGTGGAAGAGGCCTATGCGCTCGGAACTATGGCGGGCGCAAGAGCCATTGGCATGGAGCATGAGCTCGGAAGTATCACTGTTGGAAAGCTTGCTGATATCATTGTGTTCGATGCATTGACGCCCAATATGCTCTGTGGAGCACAATATGACCCTATTACAGCTATCGTATTGCATTCAACACCAGCAGACATTGTAATGACGATTGTTGATGGAGTGATCAGGAAACGAGACAGCCAACTGGAGCCAGTGCAGATCATCGACACAACCTACGCATCTGCTGATCTTGGATCGAGACAGAATCTCAAATGGTCTGAGATCGCTGAAAGAGTGTTGGAAACGAGAGAAACTCTGCAGTCCAAAATTGAAAAGGTCAATTTGAAGGCCGCAAAGCCCGCAGTGCTGAAGGCCTTTGGTTATGACCAAGAAAGGATTGTAGAGAAGATCTAAGCAGTACCATGATAGCACAAGGCCCTTCTAGAACAGTTCTAGAAATCGCATATCAACAAACTACTAGCAAAAAGAATTAGATTTGAGGCGCGGGCATATTGCCAGATTGATTCAGTGGACTTCACAGCTACTGGCGTGATTGAAGACGCCGGTAGGAGGTATCTAGAGACTCAAACTGTCAGTTACTTGAGCTCTAACCTGTTTGTGAGCTAAGACCCGGGTCGACTGCATCTCCACGGTACTTGGAGGCCGGCACTCCTATCCCTGCACGTGATCGGGGCTTACTCCAATGGAAGCCGTATTGCCCCTGTGTCCTTTCTTTGCGGAGAGGAAAGATGCACAACTGATATCGGAAAGGCCACTTAAAGAGCGTGCACAGCGAGACTTAATGTTGGTCGATTGTTCACTTTGCAGGAGACAAACAACGGACGAGCACGACCACCAGCATCATGCGCGGCAAGATCATCCTGGAAGAGCATGTCTGTATGCCGGATCAGGATCTCGTTGAGGGTCTAAATAGAGCATCTCGCAATGGTAGCTCTCTATTCCGCGCTCTGGTGGACCTTCACGATGACAGACTGAAGGAGATGAATGACAACGGTGTCGAATATGCCATCATTTCGCAGAGCCCCCCAGGACCACAGGGCATTCATGACCGCGCCCAAGCGGAGAAATTCGCGGTCAAGTCCAACAATTACATCGCCGAGCTGGTTCAGAGAGCTCCTGAACGGTTTGGCGCGTTCGCTTGCCTATCAATGCACGACCCAGACATTGCAGCGTCCGAATTGACACGATGTGTTGAGCAACTCGGCATGCTGGGTGTCATGTTGCACGGAGGGCAGGAATACACTGCTGACGGAGGACAGGTCGATGAGTGGTACTACGACGAGCCCAAGTATCATGCGTTCTGGCAGGAGGTGCAAGAGCTGAACGTGCCCGTTTACCTTCACCCGAAAAACCCTCTGCCTAGGGACATGAGGCTCTTTGTGAGCCGGCCATGGCTGCTGGGGCCGACGTACAGCTTCGCAAGGGACACCAGTTTTCAAGCAATGGCACTGCTGACAAGCGGCATTTTTGACCAATTTCCCGGTGTCAAGCTTATTCTCGGCCACATGGGTACGTAGTCCAAAATTCAAGGTTCTCTACGGCTAAAATTTGGCCTAGGTGAAATGATTCTAGCCCATCTCCACCGGATGGACCACTGGCTGGAAAAGAGAAATCGCGGGCGTAACTTGCCCTCGAAGAAGACGCTGAGGGAATACTTCGAACAGAATATCTACGTGACCACAGCCGGGGATTTTTCGACCCCGGCACTTCTCCACGCCATCAGTGAGATAGGCGTCAGTCGGATTCTGTTCTCAGTTGACACACCCTACGAGAATATCACCGAGGGGGCCACCTGGCTTGACACCTTACCGATTAGCCACGGAGATGTTGCTAGGGTTGGGAGGACGAACGCCCTGCAATTGTTCCCCAAGTTGGGAAATGGCTTATTGAAGTCGGAGGAGACTGAGAAGCTGCAGCGTGATAGGCAGCGACAGTTATTTACGACCAATCCGGGTTTTGAATAGTCGTATAAAGCTTGTGGGTGGAAACATGGATGAATAGACATGAGCAGCTTAGGGTGATCTATAAGGACTAGCTGTGGCCTTCAGGACTCTTTCCTCAATGGTCCATCATACGTCGGACAACTTCCAGATAAGAAAACGTTAAAGTTCGGGTTTCACATGCTTCTCCTAGTTGACCTTGTGCTCAAGGAGAAGCAAGAATTTGTCCTTCGCAAATCCCAAACCCCACGCCTCCGAAACCATCTTTTCTAGGCAGATGCGCAGTGAAAATGACATTATCCCCATCGTCTAAGAAAGTCCGACACATTTCTTGATTCTGGTCATTGGAGAGCTTCAGCCGATTGGCACCATCCCTCGTCGCCTCTAAAAGGCAGCCATACTCCGGAAGAGTGGCTCCAGACAGAGTGCCCGTCGCAATGAGGTCTCCTGTCTGCATGGGACAGCCCCCTGCGGTGTGGTGTGCCAGCATTTGAGGGAATGAGAATACGACATTTTTGGTGTTGCATTTCGAGACGTCGAACGTGCCGGATTTCGCTACCACCAATCAATATCATAGTGTTCTCTTCGTCAACTATACTCACATTGGATTTGGACTTGAATCGGAATATCATGGACAGAATCCTCCCTGCCGCTATTGAGATAAGGAGGCCACGGGCCCTGGCACATCACGTTAGGAGCTGTGCAACACTCGCAACTAAGCCTAAATCAAACCTACAGAGCGTAGAGGTGCGGTTCGATACGGTTCCAAAGCGTCTGGGGAAACAATCCATGGAGATATAGTCGTGCAAAAGTTCTTGCCATTGAAAGGCCCAAGAGGTGCCGCCTCCCTTCGCTGAATATCTCTTGCCGACCAGTCGTTCAAGAGGACGAATCCGAAGATCAAGTCTTCTGCATCATTGATCTTGATGGACTCACCCATCGGCTGTCCATGGATCACAAAGGCAGCAAACTCAACTTCATAGTCAAGCTTCTGGCTAGGTTCGAATGTTACCTTGCCATATTGTCCAACAAATTGGCCTCTCGGCCGTTGCACCGGTGTTCCAGAGACTACTACTGATGAGGCCCGGCCATGATAGCCCAGAGGCTGCTCAAAAAATGCGTCCGGCAGGGTCTGACCGGGTCGGAAAATGTCAGTACACTGAATAGTGAAATAGTCAGTTCGCGTTCCCTAACGATTTGGATTTGGCATGTAACCAACGTTCTGAGCATGATACGGCACGACAAAGAAATCCGTATAGTCGCCGACAGCCATAGGAAGGTGCATCTTGACGTCCTTCATGGAGACCAGAGCGGTCGATCTCAGCCCGTTGTTGTCACGCAAAAGGGCGGGATGCGTGGTTTTGGCACTGAGTAGATTTTGTAGGAATGTTCGAACACTGCGATGGATGTTTCTCCCCAAAGCTGCGTATTGATTCAAGCGGGACGTCTGAAGAGTTGCCGTGTCAAAGTTAAGGCTATCAAAGACATCGTTCTGCGCAAGAGCTTTCATATCGAGGACATAGTTGCCCACCGCGATACCTATCCGCTGATCCAGACTCTGGGTGCTGAATACACCAAAGGGAAGGTTCTGCAGCGAAAAATCCGAATGCTGGTCGATTGGTACCCAGGAAGCCATTATGTTACTGTTGTCGAAGGAATTACTGCTAGTTGGATGTTGTAGCTCAAGTACTTTTTCTGCTGACATGCTCGTCCAGCCCTGAGGTTCAGGAAAACGAGAGTTGACTACATCGAGTCTTACCACTCTTACCGGCGTTCCTGACAAGATTGGTGCGCTAAGTAGCCAATTGCCGTAGCCATGGGGAGATATGCCAGCGTAGACGAGCTTCAAGCTTTCAAAAGGTCCGATCATGGTGCTGGAAGATAGTTCTCCATAATTTCCCGAGGACAGCCCAACACACGTGAGCGGCGAAGATACCACGTCTTTCTACTGGCATGGGAGGACAGGGATGATGGATAAGTACCCCGACAATGAATGACACATCTCTAATCTGAAGAGAACCATTTTCTAGAGCCGGTGACATTTTCCGAGATAAAAGGACGTTGAGCAACGTTCTGCTCCGGAGTCTATCGCACTGAGTTAGACGGGCCGCAGGAATGGGCACTAGTCAGGGTTAAATAGGACGAATTGACGCGTCTGGCCTCAATAATCAGAATGTCCGGCTTCTACCCGTTATACAGGCAAAAAGGGGTGAAAAGGAGTGTCTTTTTAAGGCCGTTCTTGTTGCGACATGAGGTTCTTGATCGGCCTAGGCTGAAGCCTTCTCGATAGTCGCTCTCTATCTCATATAAATGCTTCTGTAAAATGACAGTAATATAGCTAAATAAGTAACTGGGTAAGACGATGAAAAGAGTGATAGAGCTTATTAGATTAATAACAAGTATTGTAGAGGAAATGACAGGAGGTTGAAGTGACTGTCGATTAGTCAGTGCCTCAGCGTGAACTTTACTAGCAAATCGCTTTGAGAAGCGTAAAGACAATATGAAATTGAATCACACCTTGAAATCGTATCCCTCTGCCCACGTCCTCTCAACCTTGGCATACGACAAGATAATCTTGAAACGAGAAATTCGTTGGAACATCTAGACCCAAACTTGAAGCCATGGCCACTTCAAGGAAGATTGCGTCCTGAATCAATGGGCAGGAGAAATGCTCATCGTATGCTTCAGCAATACCTCCACAGTCGCTCTCGACTCCTAGCTCATCTAGATAGTACATTCCACAGGAAGAGCCAAAGATGATTGATCGACCTCATCGATCTTATGGTAAATGAGTCTGTTTAAAGGACTGCTCCTTTGTGGTCTGTTGCTGCAAGATGTTCAAAGGTACCTGAAGCCAAGATCCGTCTGCAGTCCTTCCAAAATCGATTTGTCCCAAGGATCGGGTATCTCTGGAGGAATGGTCTGATGACAGGGCTTCCCAGCCTTGCACATCAATTCTGCAAAACCACCACCACTGACGAAGACGTAAAATTTGGCATATCGGCTCCTGATATGTATACTGAATGCAGTGCCTCGAGGTAGATAAAGAGTCTCTCCAGCCCCCAAGCTGGCAGTCTGGTCGGATTAGGGTCCGATTGCAAAATCAACAGCACCTTCAGCAGTCGTGAAAGCGTGGTGGCGTTGACCGCCAAGATTGGCAACTGGACCAATTGCATATTTGAGCCGTCTGCTTTCCGTCTCTTAAGAGGCCAAGAGGATATAGATTATTTACTTGGAGACTTTCTTGTCACTCGGAAGGTTGAAGCGTCCAAAGTTTGAAGTTTAACGACGTTCAGCGTTCCTGGGTATCAGCCACCTTGGTTCACCAAAGGGTTCGGCAGCTTCTTGTCGTTTTCTCCGACTCCGATCGGGATTCCCGAGCCGCTTGTGAACTATGCGCTGTTCTCGCGTGCCTCGCAACCAAATCAGAGATGAAACGTCCGCTCGGTCTTTTGAATGAGAATATGGACTCTTATATGATGAGCGAATGCACTGCAAAGAACAAGTTACTCTTGTTCTTGCCAGTTTTGAATTGTACAGTTCAACTTTCAGGACTTTTCGAGCCAGCGTATCGTACAAATACTCCGTCAAGATGGAAAAAGGGAAGACCTTGGGGACTTTCCGAGCGCTCAATACTAGGAATGTACAAAATTTTTGAGTTGAAAGTCCCATAATATGGGCCCGGTATTTAATCGCAATCCGTTGGGCCTCCTGACAGGAGGGAAGTATATAAGGCAAGGACACTGAGATCGTAGTACTTGAGCAAGTATAAGAGCGAAGTGATCATAACCAAAGTGTGTGGGTATGATCGTGAACAAAGTTAACTATGTAGTCAAGCTCTGAAATGACTGTGTATGTATAGGCTTCATACCACTAGTTTTGTTTTCCTGCGCTGGAATAGTTGATACGTATCTTGCTCAGGTGAAATCGTCTTGCTTTCAGGAAGGCTCGGGTTTGGTTCGTTTCATCTAGTGCGAAGGAGTTCTCACTTTCCAGATCGCTCCATAGTGTTTCTGAAACATCCACCAGTGTCACAATTATGCGTTGATACTGATAGAACTTTCTACGAAGGCCTAGACTATGACTTTGAGGCCCAGGTGCGGTGCTGTGCGCAACCCGAGGTAGTGACCCGAATAGGAGTAGTGTGACGGAGTGCAAATACTAATCACGTGTCGAGAGTCAGGCTCCTGACAACCGGCTGGTCTGTAGATAGCTCATATGAGAGCAAGGAAAATTTATATATCTGCATTTGATTGAGCGGTGTGCACTCTTTGCCGCATATTTTAAGCACTCCTCTCAAGTCATCAATCTTATTGATTCTCCTTCCTGGGTGCAGGTAAATGTTGTGGTCGATGCTCAGTAATCAACGCCCGGTTAACTGAAGCATAAAGCCTGATGTGCCGAAGCCTTATAGCCTTCTTCTTCGCCCCTGAAAGCCGAATTGGTTCAGCAACGTCGCAGTGCCTTACCAGACTCAGAGATGATCCACATGCAACTACAAAGCTATCCTACCCACAAAATCACCATCAGCATGAGCAATGGGACAGGTACAAATATTCTGGGTCATCCCCGCGTTTCGGTCGATGTACTCCAGGTTTACGATTTCCAGAGATAGAACTCGTGCTCTTAATTCGACCACGGTTAGGTGCAGTTTCGACAAAAATTTTCTTCAAAACACATCATGACGAGAGACTGGTTCAAGCCAGGTCGGCCTATCCAGCTTGCCATTACCTATACATGTCTGTCGGCATTTGTACTGTACGTTTGAGGCCAGGGCCAGGGCCAGGGCCAGGGCCGGTCCCCATTGTCGTCAAGCAAACAACTGACCAGGTCCGTGCAGTTTTGGTTGGGATCAGGGTGTCTTTGGCGGCTTAATCACAAACCCGGATTTCCTTGACATTTTCCATCATCCCGGCCCCGGATTCCTCGGCATTATCGTTTCCATTTACAATGTTGGTTGCTTTCTCGGGTGTGCCATTAACTTCTTCATCGGTGCTCAATTCGGTCGCCGTCATGCGATTTGGGTAGCAATGTTTTGCATAGCTCTTGGGGCAGTCATTCAGGATTCTGCCTATTCGGTACCTCAAATGATGGTCGGGCGGATCATCACCGGATTTGGGGTTGGTATCGACACATCAACAGTCCCAATGTATCAGTCAGAGCTGTGCAAAAGAGAACATCGGGGCCGACTCGTCACTTCAGAAGTGCTCTTTACTGCCGTCGGGGTGTCGATAGCCTATTTCTTCGACTATGGAATGAGTTTCACCAGTGGACCAATCGCGTGGAGACTGCCAATTGCTCTTCAGATCCCTATGGCAGCTAGTGTTGCTCTTTTGGTGGTGGGCCTACCAGAAACGCCCAGGTGGCTGATTCAACAAGGTCGGACTGAAGAAGGCGTGGCTGTCCTGTGCAAAGTCTGGAATACAGTACCAGAGGATCCGGTGGTTGAGACCGAGAAGCGAGACATTCTTCGAGCCATTGAGTTGGAGGAGGCAGAGCCTTTTAAATGGGTTCGCGTCTTCAAGCGAGATCCCGTCCAGACTGGATGGCGCGTGTTTCTCGCCTGTTTGGTGTTGTTCATGAACCAGGTCGGTCTTCGGAGACAGTTTTGTTGTAACCGTGACCATGCTAATCAGACACACAGTGGGCGGGGATCAACGTCATTGTCTTCTATTCAGCGACTGTACTCGAAGTCAATGTCGGACTCAATCGTAATACAGCCATTGTTGTGGGTGGCTGTCTGAATCTAGCATTTGCGGTCGGATCATTGGTCCCAGCTCTCGGAGCTGATCGTCTTGGGCGAAAGAAGCCTATGATATTTGGCGCGATCGGAATGGGTCTTTCTATGATGGTGGTGGCCATCCTGCTCTCCTACAGTGGAACGAACAAAGGGAAGGCAACGGCCAACATTTCCATTGCGTTTTTCATCACTGTGAGTTACGGACTCAGGCTGTCCATCCTTGTTAGACTAACCGCTGCTTGGTAGTACATGCTCTCGTTCGGGGCCAGCTTGAACGCTATACCTTGGTGTTACAGTACCGAGATCCTCCCACTTCGCATTCGCGCTCAAGGAACCGCATTAGCTGTCTTCAACAACTGGATCTGGGTGCGTTTAACCTCATGAGAGAATTCGTGCTTTCCAAATACTAATCTGGTCAAGGTTTTTGTGATTGTCCAAATCACGCCAACTCTGGTTCACAATATCACTTGGAAGACTTACCTGGTCTTCATGGCGTTCGTAAGTCTTGTCCTTATTCAAAGTCCCTCGGGCCCAACGGCTGACAACGAAAACAAGAACTTCGCCTTCGTACCCATGATCTACTTTTGGTTTCCTGAAACCAAGGGCCTGGGACTAGAAGAAATCGACTACATCTTTTTGAAGTCCGATCGCCTTCCAGAGGAACAACGAGAGCAGGCGACGGAACAGGAGGCTATCGCTGAGTCACAATGCAAACCTCGTTCAATTGAGATCGAAACTCGGGACAAGAAGACTTTCTAAAACTATTGAGGCACCAACTAGTTGGCGAAGTAGAGAGAGAGACAACAAGGCAAAATGTGCAAGATGGGAGCTGCCGTGATATCCGGCCACGTAAATGAGGTCCTGGGATCATTGAAATCCCCGCTTGGCTGCACAGTTCGATAGACAGCCATAGTTGCAAGTGCAGATAGTTCGCTCAAGTGTCTGCGGAGCACGAAGCTATCTGCATCAGCCGGCAGGCTTCAGGCTCAATGCCGTTGGCTGGGATGTGAGCCACAGTCTGACCCCCTTTGTACCCTTTGAACGTCGGCTACAGCGGAAATATGCCTCAGGGGTTGAGTTTTCCGTAGATTTTCAGGCTTCGGGTTTCGAGCGCACTGTGAAGTAGCCGGGGCTCTTGTACTCCAACGCTGTACTGAAACCGTTTCAAGAATGCCCCGTAAGGTTGATCGGTACCATTGTTGCATCATCTGACGACCAACGTCCGCTGGCTATGATCACAGGGCGAGCGTCCGCAACACTTGTCAAAACCATGGATGAAGTGCAGCATGCTTGTTGCTCACGCTTCAGAGCCAGAATGGAACTCTGGACTTCGCTCTGGGTTGAGAACCACCAAAGAGCAAGCAAATTAATGATAGAGTAGCGAATAACCGAAGAAGGCGGGCGATGCACAAGGCGAATTGGCATAGCTTAAGACCTCACAAATTTGCTGCGATGACTACCGGAGTGGACCGCCTCTACTGAGCTTCTCTCGAATTGTGAGGCACTGGTCCTGATTGTCCCGGTCCAAAAGTCACATTTCTTCTCTACTTCGGAGACACGATGACGGCTCCCGGCATCACCATGCAAGACAAAACTGCAACAGATGCCTACCTGCGCTGCGACGTGACCAGTCTCTTCAGTCTTAAAGATCGCGTGGTAGTCATCACCGGCGGTGCCAGAGGCATCGGCTTGACACTGGCGTTTGCAGTTGCTGAGGCTGGTGGTTTAGTCGCAGTGGTTGATGCGTCGCCAGCGCCACATGACCATTTTGAGATCCTCAAGCAGAGAGCTACCAAAGTCATATATTACCAGTCAGTATTCCACACCTTCTCTTGCCTGGGCCACACGTCAGGAAGGCTAAGAGGCAAGACGACGAGACTGATAAACATTGTTCTTCTTTCTCCAGATCGGATGTCACCGACTACGAACGCCTGAAGAGTACCTTCGACGCGATCATCCAAGACTATCACCGCATAGATGGAATGTAAGCAGACACTCCTGCTCTCCCCCCTCCATCTCCTACCCAATTTGAGAGCCTACATACTCAGATGTTGTCCTTCTTTCATAAACACAAAACGAAGCAAACTTACTCTGACTGAACAGTATCACCGCGGCGGGCATCTGCCCTGATCAGCCGTTCCTTAACCGTTCTCCGACAAGTGTCAAGCGGACAATCGAAATCAACGTCCTGGGCACCTATTACGCCGTTCAACATGCGGTGCGGCACATGACCTCGCAACGAACCCTCGGCTTGAGCCCCCCGACCTCTTTGCACCCTCCAGCAGCCGGCTCCGTGGTGATGATTGCCAGTATCGCTGCTCACCAAGCCTCCAAGCTCCAGTACACCTCAGACTACAGTGCCTCCAAAGGGGCGATACTGGCATTGTGTCGCCAACTCAGCGTCGAATTGGCCACCACGGGAATCCGCGTTAACTGCATCTCCCCGGGCTATGTCATGACTGACATGACGCTCGACATCAGCGCGGTGAGGCCTGGATTGGCCGAAGTATTTGTTTCGGAGCCGCCCATGAAGCGGATGGCTGACCGCACGGAACTCAAGGGTGCTGCTGTCTACTTGCTCAGTTCTGCTAGTAGCTATATGACAGGCGGTGAGCTGCTGATTACCGGCGGAATGCATGCTGGGAGGAACTGAATCTGGTCTCGGATGGCGATGTTTACTGCACAACCAGTTCCGTGGTAGAGTTCACTTGACCATTCTAAGGCGGCGAGCAGTGTAGAGAATGCCAGATCAGAAATGGGCCGCGCCCTAACACTGTCTGCTGGCGGTGGCGGGAATGCAACTACCAGTATTCTCTTGTGGTGGTTAGATCAAACTCCTAGTGTGTTTTCTTTGACAAAGATTTATCTTTGGCTAAACCTCTTACTGCAATGCCGGCTCTCACCTGGTTGGACTTTTTGATATTCTCACATGCCTAAATTCCCCAAAGTAATATTCTTCATAATCTGGAACTCAGCCAGGCCGTACATGCTGCCCTCCTTCCCCAAGCTGCTTTCTTTAATACCTCCAAAGGGTGCCTCTGCGGCGCTGATCTTGCCGGTGTTGACGCCCACCATACCGACTTCGAGAGCGAGCGCGACCTTCCACACCTTAGGAGCGGATGGCTTCTTCGGCGAATTCACTGATGAATGAGGCACCATACTCGACTTCCCCAGCAGCTTCTGGTAGGGTTTTGCCGTTCTCCATTGTCAGAATGACGGCGAGGACATCGGGACGGCGGTGGATCAAGGCTGCCCATTTATGCAACATCTTCGAGCGAGCATGTTCGCTTGTGAGCCGGAATCCTTGAAAGCTGCTTCAGCATGGTTGATTGCTGCTTTGAAACCTTCCGCCCCGAGATCAGCGATGTTGGCAATCACATTGTCTGTCGCAGGGCCATAGACGGGGAATGTTTTTGACCCATTAACCTAGGGAAGTGGATCCCGGCCAAAGCCAAAGTTGGATAGAATGCTCTTTGAACGGTAATACAATGGCCATCTTCAGCGGTGTCTTATACAACAGCAGCCTACATGTATATGGATACCGGCGCAACCGCCGTGAGATGAAGTCCCGCCCGCCAGGACAAATTGGGTGCACATGCCGAGATTTGTTCTGTCCTACAAGGTGAAGTCGCTGGCGGAATCTATTCCCCGTACTCATTGCCTGTCTTGGAGTATCTCAGCTGAGCACCATAGAAGCTTCCCTCGGCTATGTGCCTCGCGGGAGGGGAAGCTACAGAAGCTCGATCAAGAAGTTGAACACTCGGCAGCTACTTTTTGAAATCTGGGTCGAGACTACTGGGAATACCACGGATCATTTAGATTGGGTATTCTTTTGACGACTACCCCTATCGATCGACTACGATCGTCACGTTGCAATTGTCGGGGCTGCTATCAGCCAAAACCATGACTTCGGAACAACAATACACCTTTCCTGTGTTTGAAGCTTTGCCAGCAGTTGCCGGCACCCCACAAGGATGTGTTTGGGCCATGTACGACAGAGATGGCAAGAAAGACGAAGTCGGCGGTGAGCAGATTAGGAACTCGACCAGAAGTGCAGGAGAGCGAACCGACAAGACGATAGCAATCAATTTGCTGACGCGGGAGGTTGTCCGTGCGGCGAGCCTCGAGATCAGGACCGGTCGCTATGTCCAACTGGATTGGGCTTTGGAAAATCTAGAATTCTCAGGTTTCTACCGGAAACCATTCGAGCAGAAAGTCATTGATGTTTCGACACCCCAGCAGGAAGAGACAGGCCTACCGAAGCAACACTTGGTATCATAAACTATGGGTTGGGAGATCTCTTACGGATTTGACGACGGGATCCACGTAAACACGCAAAGCGGCTCGCAATAGGACAGCTTGAAGCATGTACGTGTTTGACGGACGGCCTGGGTCCGGACGATCTGTCCGTCTGGTGCATAGCGGACTTGCTGATGTCCACACCCAGCACGCGTATCAAGCCGGAAAGGTCTTTCTACAATAGGTTGACTTTTGAGGATGCTCTTAGATCCAACACCAAGGGCATTCACAGTGAGTCCCGGATGCTGGTGAGCCGCAAATAACGGCGCGCTCTGATCATCAGACCAGACTAGTGCGAACGTGGCGGCATCGTCGGGCGCGGCATACTCATCCACGAATGGTCCCTGGTCTGGTGGGGAGCCCCTATTGGCAAGCTTTAGAATCTCGAGGGTCTGGCTGCTGAGTGCGAGAGGCAGCAACTTTGGACTTCCTTCGTGACCAGCGCACCCTTGCACGTCAAAGGTGGTGTTGGGAGTTCGCCAGGAGCGATAGCTATACTTTGGCAAGTACAAGTGCACAGACTTCACACTGTCATTATCCTTGCCCAGGGCGCTCCAAGGCTTTGTCAAGGCTTTGGCAAGGCTGATCTATGAGGCTGGACCCCTGCCTTTCCTTGTCCGGTGTTATATCTACCTTGCTTAGTGTTTGTTAGATCTTCGGAGCATGTGCGGAAAGCTCTTGGCTGCCTGAACCATTGAAGAAACCCGAATACAGCCGAAGCTCTGGAAGAAGTTGCTTCCGGGAAATGGCAGGTCATACTTCTGGACCCCGCGTGGTTCAGTGGAAAGTTGGATCATATAGCCGGATGTGATAGAAGCCGCATTTTCAAGTCTACGCGCATTGTAGCTTGGTCCCCGGGGTCAAGGGTCTATGCATATTTAAGAGTCTAGGCGTAGCGGTATACAGCTAGGATAGCCACCCATAAGGAGAGCCCGCCACTCGTCTAAAACTCAACATGTCAGAAGCCGTAAGTCGAGTTCCTGCAGACCCATGTCTTCTCCATAGCCGGCTCCAAAGATCTGGCGGGAAGAGGGCCCTAGCCTCAAACTGCTCCCCGAGCAAGTGGTAAACACTCATCGTCTAACGGACTTCCCATCCTTCTAGACGACTTGGAATCGCCCGCTCAACCATGTGGCAGTCTCAGTGCCCGATGTCCAGGCCGTGGTAGACTGGTACAGCGCCCACCTTGGGTTCCGACTTCTCGGCAAGATTGCACACATCAAACGGTCGACGGATCCGGACGCCGCCATCTTTGCCATCTACCCGTCGAGCCTGAAGGAAGTCAAGTTGGCGTACATGTCGACTGGGAATGGCGTCGGGTTTGAGGTGTTTGAGTTCGTGGACCCCAAGCCGATCGCAGCGGAACGCGAATTCCAGTATGAGCGCGCCGGTTTCTTTCATGTCTGCGTCACCGATCCCGACCCGGACGCCCTGGCGGACAGAATAGTCGGTACCGGCGGTAAGAAGGTTGGCCAGACTGTCGACCCCGGTAACGTCGGCGTCAAGTGTCTTTACTTGGCCGATCCGTGGGGGAATATCGTCGAGGTCTTGTCGGTCAGCTTCGAGTGGTTGGCGTGCAGAACGACCTTTTAATAGAATCGAAGTTGGACGGATGATTCGGCGAGTCTAATTAGAGAGGATTCAAGTATCTTATTGGTCGAGATCTGAGCGCGTACTCTGTAATCATGTCCTCTCCGAGAGAAAAGGGTTGTCCAACAGGTCCACCATAGCCGATTGGCTGGGGTTCCATTCTGTATGTTCATCATAAGGACATGATATCGGGTGTGCCCCTGGCTACCAGCTCAGAGACTCAGGTACTATAGAGAGGTGCTCGTCGGTGAAATTGTGGTCTCGCTTCGCGCTCTGTACGGCTCATTTTGTTGTTACACTGTATCATAGCCAAGCCCTGCTAAGCCCAAGCTCCACTCAGTCCATTGCTCCCACTCGCCCTTGGTCTTATATACTCATTATTAAAGGTTTCCATTTAGGAGACCTTTGCTTTCCCGGTCTTTTTTGGGAGAGTTGACGTTCTCAAAGCATATCAGGGAGTATCCTTCCTTGCAAAAGAAAGTCAGTGGGAAAGGAGATTAGAGTTTGGAGACTTCATCGATACGAGAAAGAGTGGAGGAAGCAAACAGAAAATGCTGCAACAAAATGGAGAGGCTTCTTTTTCCTTCGATCGCCCGGTATGCGAGAAGACTGTCACGTTGAACAACGGTATATTGACTCTTTCCTGCCTCTGTTCGAATCCAAAACGCACCGTCAGGTGCTGAACTTGAGCAAGAATGCCTTTGCTGACCTCGCGGACCATCATCGTCGTAGGAATGGAATGTCCATTGGTCGGCTTGGGCACATGGCAGGGTAAGCAAATTGACTACAGCTCCTCCCGTGAATCTGGCACCTGCTGTACATTCACACATGATGGTCTGACTTGACTCCTTCTCGCCCCTATCCAGGCCAATACGGCACCTTGGCCGCGCAGCAACTCGAGGACGGCATCATCCACGCCTTGCACCATGGGTACCGGCTGATTGACACGGCGCAATACTACGGCGTGGAAAAAGTCGTAGGCTCTGCGATTCGCAAGTCCGGGGTGCCCCGGTCGTCGATCATCGTCATTACCAAGTTCTGGTCGCATTGGCACCACGACCCGGCTGCGGCGCTGCGCCAGTCTCTGGCTGACCTCGACATTGACTACATCGACATCTTCATGATGCACTGGCCGAACCTCATGCTGAGGGAAGGCGTTCCGGAGCCGTGGGGTGCGAAGCCCGATTTTATTGACACGTGGAATATGATGGAGGACCTGCTCTTGGGCAAGTCGCTGGGCCTGAAAGACAAGGTCAGGGGCCTGGGAGTCAGCAATTTCACTCGAAAGCTACTCAAGCCCTTGCTAGAGCGGTGTAGGCTCAAGCCACTGGTCAACGAGGTCGAGCTGCATGCCATGAATCCGAATCTCAAGCTTGTGCCGTGGTGTCAGAAGAACGGAATCCAGGTCATTAGTTGGAGGTGAGTTCTTTCATCGGTTCGGCGAAGATGATGTTCGCCGTCTCCGGCGAGCAGGGATGGCAGCTCACCCCCCATCAGTGGTTAAGTCATCAGCTTTCTGGATACACTGCCAATCTCGCGAGTGGTCAATTTTGATTCTAACCTCCCTTTGCCGTTCTGCGTGTTCAACCGCGAAGATGAAAAAGAGACTAACCAAGAGTTCCACCTTTCTTATAGCACCCTAGGATCCGAACGAGTCTACGAACCGACAGATTCTAACAAATCCACTCTTTACAGACATTGCCTCCAAGCACGCCTGCTCCGTCGGTGTCGTCTCCCTTTCCTGGGTAGTACAGCGGGGTGTTGTTGTTATTCCGAAGTCGTCATCACTGAAGCGCATCGAGGATAACATCAAGCTGGTCGAGCTAACCAAGGAAGATATGGAGGAGCTCAATAACGCAGAGAGAACGGTCGGCCGCATGAGGCTAAGTGATACGATCCCGGGGATCCAATATAAGATGCCGGATGGACGAGACACCATTCTGGGGTGGACGAAAGTAGAATTTGGGTGGGAAGATGAGAAGGGCGAGTGGTTATGCTGAACCGACGAAGAGAATCATAGAATTGAAGATGTTTGGGAAGGACTCAGACGAAATAGAGGAACGGACAGAGAGAGAAGCACTGTCGGGCCTCCAGACCTGAAGGTTTGCCGTGTGTTTTGAATTGCTGGACGTTCATGCTCATGGAAGCTAAGTAGGAAGAGCTCCCAAGGTACGCTTCATGCCTGTTATTGGCTTCTCATGATAGAAACGATATTGGCTCTGTGGTCCCAAAGTAGTTGGGGAACATTGCATAATCTGTCGACGACGGAAATGTCTCCTCACCCTGCGACATGTCGAAGAAACCTAGAGTCGGGTGGTTTTCCCAGTTGACATAACCGTTGATTCCGTCCAGGTCCATGCCGTTTCCTATGGAAGGACCCCCATTTCCAGACACATTATTATTGCTGAGATCACCTTCGTTCGACTCTATATCTTGATTTCTATTTCCGATCAAGTTGTCAAATAGCTTGGAGATCCAGGGCGCAGGGTCCCACGCTTCGTGAATGTCGTGCCAGACCATTTGACAGCTATTCAGAGCCTGAAACCCGAACTGAGACACCAGAGGTAGCGGGCTCTTCATTTGGGTGTAAAAGACGGCTTGCGCGAGAAAGAGACCTTGGAAGACCTCGTGCGGCATGACAAGAGATTCATTTTTACGTGTAAATGTGCAAGCCAGGGACGAGATGCGCTGAGCAGCCACCTCGGTGATTGGGCGCGAGGGGGGACCTCTGGCTAGGGATCCGTTGTCGCTGGTCGTGGACGTCGCTCCTATTGTAGGCCGGTTCAGGTGACATAGGATCAAGTGATGGTCGTAGAGTATGGCGAGACAAGTGGCAAATGGATTCGAATTCTTGTCATTCTCCGAACAGCGTAAAGTGGGCGGAAGCGCATTGTGCCATTTTTGTAAGGCGTCGTGGAGATTGGCCATTCGAGCCTGGGCACGATTAGGATCGAATCTTGTCGAGATGATCTCTCTCAAGAGGAGAGATAGCTTGGACATATGAATCTGATACAGACCGCAGATGTCGTGGAGAGGATGGTTGACAAAATCCTGGCTTTGAATGTCATACTCGAAGTCTTCGACCGTCAGCATCTCGGTGTCGGAGTGATTGGTGTTGATGCGGAAGGGGCGGCCGACGAGAGTGCCACATGAAGCGTCTCGAATGACCAGGATCCACCAGAGTCTTTTCAGGAGACTCCGGTCATGAGGATGCATGTTTGCTCCAGCAGTGGATCGGTGAATACCTAGGGCTTCTGCAATCGTGACCCCGGTAGAGATCCAACTATAAAAGTTCCAGTAATTGTTGGGTCCTCCACCCCAGCACGTCAGAACGATGACGCTCTGTAAAATAGTGATCTTATTGGATTCGTAGCCGGTGTCAAACAATGCTTTGGCCTTTCGATAATACGAGACTCTGGCTTGCTTTCGTCCCGTAAATCCAGAACGATGTAAGATGGCTAGGGGGCAGAACGTTGCAGAGATGAAACAGAGCGCATGCAGTAGAATCCACGGAACCTTCTTGGCTTTGTATTGTTGAAAAAATTCTTGCCGATTGACCACGGGATAGATAGGCCATACTCGGTCCAGAAAATTTGCGATCAAAGCATCAAGAATTTCCTGAGAAGGAGCAACAAAGGCATCTTTGGCTTGAAGAAAGGCGATATCCTCTGGGAGGATATGTGAGGGGTGATTTTCACTCGTAGGTTCAGCCCTCGCCTGGTCTTCTGTGAGCGGTGGCCCAGCGTGATGGAGGCGCGGTCGTCCCCCTTCTTTGAACTCCTCAAGCACCATGACCAATGGAAAGGATTCTCCCAGGTAGGTGATCGAACATTTGTCTATCGTGTCCTTTTGGTCCCGTCGTCGCCCGTCCAGAAAATGGTCGAACATGGCAGCCCAGGAGATTTCGCGATAGGACTTTGCGCTGGTCTCCGAGAATGCGGCTTCTGGAGAGGCCAGGTCTGCGCTGGAACTAGTGGAAGCCGACACTGGGAAACCATTTGGGATAGTGGCAGGAGCTTGACTGCCGACACGAAGGTTTTGAACTGCTTGAGAGACGAGCGGCGACCCGTCTGCAGGAGTCGGGTCGCTAAGGGAATGATGTGCTGTCGCTTCTGACACAGCGGGCATGGCGACGGCGTCGGCGCTTGTGTCAGCATCAACCCCGACAGAGGCTTCCGTGAACTCTGGTACAGCGGGATTTGGCTTGGGCCTTTTGCGAGGATGCGTGCCTCTCCTGGACTGTATCAGGACACATTCCTCGCTGTTACTTTGTCGACATTTGGAGCAAGGAGTTCCACACTCGAAGGCGTCACATTTGATTCGTTTCTGATTACAGCGTTTGCATGCTTTGACCGCACGTGTACGGTTGGAGGGCGCATGTTCCGAGCTGTCGGGGGGCATAGTACGTGGTGACTTGAACTGGTGACTTTCGGGTCACCCATTCGCTCCAAAGAGGAGTGAGAGAGCTGTGAAGAGGCGACGACAATGGCGCCTCTGTTTCGCGGTGTCTGAACCGTGAAGGTGATGAGAGGACCAGACTAGAATGTCGATGGAGATATTTTGCAGGCAGGGGCGGAAGTACGAAAGCCCGAGTGTTTTCCTCGCCTCCTCCTGGAGTGGTTCTCTAGCCGCTTTCCTGCCTACTAGCGGGGCCTTCACGCCTACCGCGGGGATGATGGGGGGGCAATTAGGGGCCCCTTGGGGAGCTCATTGGGGCTCCAACCCCGGTTATCACCTGGCCCACTGGCCCTAGGTGGGTGCTCAGCGAAGGGCTACGTGCGAAGTATTAGCTGCTTGAGCACTCAGTGTTTCAAGTCCCTCCACTTCAGTTCACCTCCTCCCACGTAGCCGGAGTGGAATTTGATTCCCGGCCACGGCACTCTGCTCCGATTTCTGGTCATTCGTCCAGCATGGCCATTGTTGAGACTCTTCCTTCTCACTATATAATGTTGCACGACCTGTCCGAAAGATCTTCAGATCAGCCATGGCGACCGCCACGATGACTACTGACACGCATCCTGCGCTGCGCATCCATGCCCGCGAGAAGCTCCAGCTTGATATTATTCCTTCGTTGTAAGTTGCTAACGACACTCCTCCGAGGCATTTCAAGACGAGCTGGCGAGCTAATTACTCCATAGACCTTGTGGACCAGACGAAGTTCGACTCAAGATTGCCTACTGTGGGATTTGCGGCTCAGACATTCACGAATATCAGGCACTCCCGATCTTTGCTCCGCCGCCTGGTGGCAAGCATCATGCCACGGGAGTTGAACTTCCTGTGGTAATGGGCCACGAAATGTCGGGCACTGTGACAGAGGTTGGATCAGCAGTCCGAGACCTGGAGGTCGGCCAAAACGTGGCGGTCTGTCCCTCGTTGGACGATCGATCCTACAATGAACCGCCGTGCTCATCTTGTCGCAGGGGCAAGATCAATATCTGCAAGCGCTTTGCCACCTATGGACTGAGTGCCAGGGGAGGAGGGTTCTCGACTGAGATCGTGGTGAAGGGCTTCAATTGCTTCCCTCTTCCAGGTTCAGTGTCACTGAAAGTGGGTGCCCTGACCGAGCCCCTCGCTGTTGCCTGGCACAGCATTCGGACATCGGGATTCCAGAAAGGTCAGACGGCACTCATTCTTGGCGCAGGTCCTATCGGGCTTGCCATTTTGCTCTTACTCAAAGTGTGGGACGCCAGTAAGGTGGTCGTGACCGAAGTCACGGAAGCGAGACAGGTACAAGCACAAAGGTTCGGTGCGGACATGGTTATCAACCCTCTGCAAAAGCCCGTAGGCAGCTCAAGCCAGCTGCGTCTGGATCCCGTGGTGGATGCCATCCGGGCCTTCTCTGAAGACGGTGTTGACGTTGCCTTTGACGCAACCGGTCTCCAATCGACCTTGGACACGGCACTGGCAGCCACGCGACCTGGAGGGACTATTTTCAACGTTGCGATACACGAGAAACCACTATCATTGAACCTAAACGACATTGGATTTCTTGAGAAACGCCTCCTCGGGGGAATCTGCTATACTAAGGAAGACTATGAACAAGTGATAAATGCAATGGAGTCTAGGAAGATTCCATTTGAGCAGATGATTACTTCAGTTGTGCCTCTGACCAACGCAATCGAGGGCGGTTTCATGGAGCTGATCCGGAACAAAGCGAAGCATGTCAAGATCTTGATCCAGCCTGACCAAGAATAGCCTTATCACCGACTCCCCGCTACTGACAACATCACTTCAGTGTAGAGAGTTGCCCGTTACTCCATCTAGCGCGCAATATGACAACCATCTGATTAGCTAGCCCAGGCTCTCTGGGGAAAACCTCCACACCTTGACGTTGAACCGCCCGCCACTGCAACGCAATCAGACGAAGTTGTATTGCCGGAGGCCAAAATCGTATAGGTGAGGCGCCGTTTTCCGGGCAAGCATATAGCCGGCAGCTCCCACGCATTGAATCCAGATTAGGTGGATGCAAGGCTGAGAGCTACGTGGGCAAACGTGCATGTACCGAATTGCGCGCTCCGTTGCTACGGTCTAACAAAGGATACAGGAGACAACAATATTCAATAGTTCGAGGTAATGATACACTTGATGAGATCCTTGGGCTTGTCCACGACCAATTGCAACGCGTCGGCAGCTTGCTGCAAGTCGAACCTGTGGGTGATCAGGGGCTTGACATCCAGCTGCCCAGAAGCAATCATATCAATGGCGGTGCGAAATGTGTTGGCATACCTCCATAGCGACAAGAGGTCAACCTCTCTCACCGCCGCCGCTCCCACGTTTATGTTCTGAACAGGCTGTCCCATTCCCACAATCACCACCTTACCGCCCGGCGCAGCACAATGGATCCCAATGTTCACGCAGGTGTCGACACCCGTACATTCGAATACGACCTCCGCCAAACCCCATCCCTCGCTCTCCTTCTCGAGCATCTGTGCGGCCAGCTTCTTGGCCATGTCCGGCTTTAATTCTCCCTCGTTGCCACGGATAGGAATGTCAAACACGCCGTCGGCAAATCCATGGCGCATCGAGAAGTCCAGCCTCGCGCCATCAACGTCCACCATGCCAATCCATCTGGCCCCATTGACGCGTGCAACCGCAGCACAAAACAATCCGATCGCACCGGCGCCGAGTACCACCACTCTCATGCCGGTCCTGACTTTGGCCCTTCGGACCGCATGAACCGCCACACTTAATGGCTCGATCATGGCGGCCTCTTCCCAACTCATGGTCTGGGGTAGCGCATACACCCAGGACGCCGGGTGTGTATACCTGGCCTGTAGCGTTCCCTGAACTGGTGGGTTTGCACTGGCACTGCCACTGAACTTCAGCCGGGAACAAAGGTTGTATTTGCCACTGCGACAGACATTGCATCTCTCGCACGGCCGCTGTGGCTCAATCGCCACGCGGTCCCCGACCCTCAATCCGAGTCCAAGCGACTCCACGTCACTGCCTAGCGCGATGATTGTCCCTGCAGCCTCGTGCCCGAGTACTAAAGGCGTGGTGACGACGAACATGCCGTTGCGGCCGGCTGAGTAGTAGTGCATATCCGTACCACAAATGCCTGTGGCACGTGGAGCAATGAGGACTTCATGTGGAAGCGGACTGGGCGTTGCGACCTGCATCAATCGGAGGTCGCTAGCCCCGTGCAGCAGAGCAGCAACATGAGTCGAGCTTGTAGACATATTGGAAGGCCGTAAGCCGATAGCAACAGTTGAAAGGATCGAATCGATGGGGCCAAGGAGCTTCTAAATAACTTGCCTCCAGAGACACCAAGAACAAACGGTGTAGGGAGTGCTGGAATGCAGCTGAAGAGAAGTCAATATCTGCTTTCCTCGTGTTTCTTGATACACCAAGGCCGTAACCGATCTGGCTTTTCCATGCCGGCGGCTCTGCTGCACCAAATGGGCCTTACAACTATGCCATTGACCGGCCGCTTCGTCTTCTTAACGTGCATTCAGAAGCGGGTTTATTACTATTTCTTCTGATGAATAGAAACGCAGGAAAAACCGAGATAACCCAATGCTAAGGCGTGAACGACAATGCGGTGATCACTGCCGATGCTACAACTTTACGGCGAACGCCATCCTTTTCGTGTCCAATAAGTATACTCCGGTCTCCAAGTGGCCCGGCCCACGTAAAATCACAGCCGAAAGTGTGGGAAGAGCATCAGCGGGTGAGGGTACGTGGAATACACAAGCAGGTGAATGCTTGATATCCGATACCCATGCATCGACCAGTATGCTAATGGCGCTTTTGCTCGCTCGGCCAGATTGCGGAGCCTGAAGCTGGCGGGTAAAGAACTTGATCATATAGCCGGAATGGCCCGGGAAGGAAATAGATAAAAGGCTCAGATCTGGGGCCAGCCGTTATGTAAAAGGTATCATGCTGATAGATCGGCTTCTCGCAAGAGCTACCACCCGCGGAGCTAGAGAAAGAGAACATCGGTGAAAAGCGAGAAACACGACGGATATGCCTTTTGACGGGTTAAGATGATCGTTCAAGCGGCTAGCCTTGTATAGAGACTCTGAGGACTCATTTGCGCGTTCTATGCGATCGATGGCAGGGTATCTGAAGCCAGCGGCATTTAATCAACCACAGCTCGACATCCCATTGGATCCTACTCCCCCGTTTCGTACTATGTGCGCTGGGTAGAGGCAAACAATTGCTCACCATACCCCTTCACAGCACCTTCTGCTTCAACATGTCCACAGCAGGGCCTAAGAGGTGGAAACTTCTGCTGAGTAGAACCGGTAAAAAGACTCCAAAACCAGCCAACGTCGCCGCCACCTTCCATGCTGGGTGCAGGGGATGTATGCCTTTGCCGCCGTAGAGGTTAAAGTCCTTCCACACCGGCCAGTAGAGCTGATACCAGAACTTCCAGGTTTCGTCGGGGTAGTTGGTGGTGTTGCGCCCGGCGGCGTCCAGATTCCAGTTGCTGCAGCCGGCATTCCAGACCATGGACTTCAGCCGGGCCTGGACTACATTGGCGTCGCGATTCTCGGCGGGTTCCTTGACGTCGATGACTTGAAAGTCTCCGTGCAGGATCGGCTTCACCATAGCCTTGATGATGTACTCCACTTGCACCTCGTTGGTATAGATGACAGAGTTGTGCGCGGGAAAAGCATTGGGACCGAACACGATCCCAAAGTTAGGGAAGCCAGTCACAAACGTCGCCTTGTACGCCTGTGCGCCTCGCGTGTCTTTCCAGTGTTCGTTCAGGCTGACACCACCGATACCCTTAACAGTAATGGGAGACAAGAATTCCTGTATCTTGAAGCCCGTGCTCAAGATAATGGCGTCGACATCAATACTTCGTTGGGGCGTTCGCAGACCGGTCTCGGTAATCTCCAGAATGAGCTCCGCTAAGAGTTCAAGTCTGGGACTGTGGAGGCTCTCGAGGTAGCCAGGGTCGAAGATACGTCGTTTACACCCGAGTGGGAATTGAGGAATGAGGAGGTCATGGTACTTCTTTGGTGCAGTCGCCATCATGTAGGCCTTAGCCTGCTCCGTGGCGGCAGCGCGGTTGTGTATCGATCGCGCTGTCTCGGATTGGTATAGGTTGTGAAGGGCGTCCGTGTTCTTCCACAGGTAGAAGCGGTAGATGCGGTTCCAGAGGGGCACGTAACGAAAGCACCATTTTTGGAAATCGGTGAAGTTGCTATTAGGTCTTTCGTTGATCCATTGAGGTGACCGTTGGAACTGGTACACCTGCGCCGCTTCTTTGACCACATATGGGACAAGTTGAGCGGCGGAGCAGCCATTGCCAACCACAGCGACGCTCTTGCCCTTGAGGGAGACGTTATGATTCCAGCGCGCGGAATGCCACATGTCGCCTCTGAACCTCTCGTGGCCGAGGATATTACAGTCTTTGGGTATGGATATTGTGCCCACGCAGGATACCAGCATTTCCGCTTCCTTGTGGAAGACATGGTTGTCGTCGAGGTCGCGAAGAGTCACCCGCCAGACTGACTTCTCTTCGACCCAAGAGGCCTCAACCACCTCTACTCCGAGCCGCACATGGGGCCTTATCCCGAACTTGTCGACCGTGTCTTGCAGATACTGGAGAATCTCGGATTGCTCGGCGAACCGCTTCGACCAGTCGGGGTTCAGATTGAAGGAGAAGGAGTAGAGGTGAGAGTCGACATCGCAGCCCACGCCAGGGTACGTGTTGAGGTACCAGGTCCCCCCGATAGATCTCTCCCTTTCGTAAACAACAAAATTATCGTATCCCAGCTGTGATCTAAGCCGCGCAGAGAGCGCAATGCCAGCAACCCCGCACCCGATGACAATAAGGCGTGGTTCTGCTGTCCGGCGGGTAGGCATTGCGCGCGTGTGTAGAGCCATGACTTTCCGCTCGACTCGAATTATCTCTGCAGATTCTGCATGTCTACGAAACCTTTCCAGACTTCGAGCTTACACAATATATCAAAGGCAGCCTGTGACGGACCAGCCGCTTGTCCATGTAGCCTTGAGAGATAGCTCTCAGCCGATATCATAGTATGAGGATTGGTCCCGGTTATATGACGGTGGTCTGAGATTCCCGGGCCAGAACCGCATTCAGCTTCCCGGTGGTACGCTGTGGGCCTTAGGGAAGCATAGGCGGCCATGGCGATTTCGGGGGAGATTTCACAAGCAGTAGATCCCGACGGAGCTGGGAATGCTGTATCTATTGCTCGCTGGAAGCATTGTTCGAATTGTTGCAGATATAATGGGGTGGAAAGTCCTGCCGGAAAATGGAGGATCGTTCGTTGTGAGAGGATGCATTGCTGGCAAACATGCCAAGTATGACGAGCCGACCTTCTGCCTCGGCCAACGGCGCCTCTGCTCCATCTATCTTGACCGACGATGAGCAAGCAGTTCAAGACCTCAGGAAGTTCATCATCGATATCTGTCGACAGAATGGCGGTGGCCATGGAGGGTCGGCGATTGGGATGGCGCCTCTGGGCGTGGCTCTGTGGCGCCATACAATGAGATACAATCCAAAGAATGCCGACTGGTTCGATCGAGATCGATTTGTGCTGTCGAATGGCCACGCTGCTATGTTCATCTACACCATGTTACATGCGACCGGATATCCGAAGATGACGTTGGACGAGGTGAAGCTGTACGGCTCGGCTAAGGCAGTCGATCCGGAGACTGGCAAATGGACGGCTACACTGTGCCATGGTCATCCTGAACTTGACGTTCCAGGCATCGAAGTCACTACTGGGCCGCTTGGCCAAGGGGTGGCGAATGCGATAGGCCTCGCTATCGCTTCGAAGCACTTGGCAGCAACCTTTAACAAACCAGGTTACGACATCGTTCGTTCTCGGATCTACTGCACCACGGGCGATGGATGTCTTCAGGAAGGAGTCGCCCAAGAGGCCATGGCTCTTGCAGGTCATCTTCAGCTCGATAACCTCGTTCTCTGCTATGACAACAACCAGGTGACCTGTGATGGCCCCTTAGAGTGGATTGTATCCGAAGACATCAATGCCAAAATGCGCGCAATAGGGTGGAATGTTATCGATGTTTTCACAGGTGATAGCTCGGTCGACGATATTGTCTCAGCGCTGAAGCTTGCCCGGTCTACCAAGGGCAAACCTACCTTCATCAACATCCGCACCACAATCGGTTACGGGACGTCCACCGCGGGCACTTTCAGGTCGCATCACGGCACCTATACTGATGCGGACGCCGCCCTCTACGCGTCTGCCGACATATCCACCACACATACTCTGTCAGAACAGACAAAAGCGTATCTCGCTGGGTGTGTGGCAAGAGGTCAAAGTCTCGAAGAGGATTGGAATGACCTCCTCATGGCCTATAGCAAAGCTCACCGCACCGAAGCCCAGCTACTGTGCGACCGGATGAATGGCAAGGTCGACTATGAGACTGTCCTTTCTTCCTTTCAAGTTCCCGAGGTCACCCAAGCTACCCGACAATTCAATGGCACCGTCTTTAATACCCTCATGTCACATATTCGACACCTCATTGCTGGTGGCGCTGACCTTTGGAATAGCAATCAAATGGGTGACCAGACTTCTCGGATCTATTCCGGGGGGAATCCAGAGGGCCGCGTCATTCGATATGGCATCCGCGAACATGCAATGGCATCCATATCGAACGGGCTAGCTGCGTACAATCCCGGCACCATTATCCCTGTCACGGCGACGTTCTTTATGTTCTACTTGTACGCAGCGCCAGGCGTACGTATGGGCGCCTTAAGCCACCTCAAAGTTATCCATGTGGCCACCCACGACTCAATCGGCGAAGGCCAAAACGGTCCAACCCATCAGCCTGTCGAACTCGACTCTTTTTATCGAGCAATGCCACACCTAGCGTATATCAGACCCTCGGATGCCGAAGAAGTAATAGGTGCTTGGTCGACCGCCTTAGGTCCTGCAACCAAAGAGATGCCGGTTATCATCTCGCTAGCTAGGGACCCAGCATTCACCGTGATACCAAATACAGATAGAGCCAAAGTCGCCCGAGGGGGATACGTGATTGTCGAGCAGAGAGATGCCGTCGTCACTCTCATTTCTTGCGGCTCGGAACTGCAATTTGCCGTGGCGGCGGCGAAGCAGCTGACAGAGCAGCACGGCATTTTGACGCGGGTGGTAAGCATGCCGTGCATCAGCCTGTTCGAAGCCCAATCCGAGACATACCAGAATGAAGTGCTCGGGTTGACGGAACATGTGGTCAGCGTCGAAGCCTATGTCAGTAGCATGTGGGCAAAGTTTTGTACAGCAAGCGTGGCGATGGATGACTTTGGGTATTCCGGAGCAGGCATTGAAAACTTCAGGAGGTTTGGCATTGACGATGTCGGGATTGTCAAGAAGGTGAAGAGGCATCTGCAAAACAGCACATCAGGGAATGGCAGAGCAAGATGGAGGTTATTGAAGTACTCCGTAGGTGGCGAGAGGTAGATTTGATCTAGGTATATTATGTCAGTGGCTATTAATGTTAGGAATACATGACCTGTTTTGTTAGGGCTCAAGCTTCATCCAGCGGAGGATGGCCACAGCCTGCTCTCATGGCTCTGTCGTGTTGGTCTCGACAGGAACCAAGCAAAGCAAACAACCGGATAGGGTTGCCGTTGACGCTTTCATAGCTTCTCATGGCCTTGGATTAACCAAACCCCCAATCGGCATTGCACTGGACAAGCTGAGAGCTGAAATTTTGCCAACAGTGATACTGATGAGAGCCCGGCTGGCGAGTAAAGTCGAGTGGCGATGGAATAGACGCTCCAGTGGGCTGGACATACCCGAAGGACTCTCGCCTTTATACTTTCTGCCCGCGAGCCTGGCCCGCAACTCGGGTGGAGCAACGGCTCTATTGAGTGTAAGATAGGGAGACTGGCCTTTGCTGCTCGTTCAAAACACGGGCTGCCATTATTAACTATGGTGCATATTGTATGCTTCTGTTCGAGCCGTTCAGGAACCTGGGAATTGCAACTCTACCAGAACTGACCCTTCCCGGGCACAGTCTCTTTGCCTTGAACTGAAAGCATCCAACACATTCTTCGCGGCAGGATGGCCGGAATACTTCGCAACAAAGTCATTGCTATCACAGGTGCGTCGCAAGGAATCGGACGTGCAACGGCACTGGCATGTGCTCGACAAGGCGCTGATCTCGTCCTGCACCACTTGGGGACCGAACAGACGACCTCTGACATCGAGGGGCTGCAATCTGAACTCAGAGCAATCGATCCATCGCTTCGGCACACCTCTTTCAGCGGCGACGTTGTCCTGCCAGAGACCCCGGCCAATTTGGTGGCCCAGGCTGTGGGCAGTTTTGGCCGACTTGACGCCCTGATCAACAATGCAGGCATCTGCACATTCTCCACCTTCCATGATGTTACGCAGGCTCTTCTGGAACGGCACATGTCGGTCAACTTCACGGCGGCTTACATGCTCACGCAGGCGGCAACGAAGCAGATGGTGGCCCAAGGGACAGGGGGCAGTGTCGTGTCTATCGCCTCCATCACAGCCGTCCAAGGCTCGTCGGCCTTGACGCACTACGCGCCCACCAAAGCGGCCATCCTGGGCATGACTGTCGCCTGTGCGAGCGCCCTGGGCAGACATGGCATCCGGTTCAACAGCATCTGTCCCGGCACCATCGAGACCACCATGAACAAGGCTCACTTGGACCACAATGGCCAGCGCGAAGTCATGGCGGCAAAGGCAGCGTTGGGCCGCCTGGGCACTCCCGAAGACATCGCCGGGGCAGCCGTCTTCTTCGCCAGTGATCTCAGTTCATATGTTACTGGGCAGTACCTGTTGGTGGACGGCGGTGCGTCAACTCATTATGAGTGATGACGATGCACTTTTTGTTGCTGCTGCTCCCGATCGCAACGCGATCACCTTTGAGCGAAACACGTCTCCTCCCTCTTTCCTGGTCTGGCAGTGAGTACATCCAGAGCCATGTGCTTGGATTTCGATGATACTCAAGAGATTTCTTTTTCCCTGGCTCGATTCTCGCGTCATGCTGTTTGGTTAAAGGTACAATGCTGCCTTTCCATTTGACCAGCCGTGTTACGGTTGGGGTACCGAGTGTTTCATGCACTATTCTACAAAGGATTGATTAGGATAAACGGCCAAAGAAAGAAGCGGGAAGTTTGAGGAACGGCAAGGCTGTCTAGATTCTTGAGTCTCGAGGGATCCTTTGCGTGTCATAGTCCTCATCCATAGGTCCCGAGCAAGGCGGAAAATAGACGAATGGAAAGGACATGTTCGGGATTGGACTATCCGAACGACGAAAGTAGTGCATCAAGGACTTCTCAAACAGACATTCTGTCTGCCTCTTTTCTTTTCCTGTCTTTTCTTTTCTTTTCAAGTTGACAGCATCTTGCCCTGCAACCTTGATCTCTCTGCTTCAAGTATACTGGCAGCCTCCTCCTCAATGCTCTTCTCTTTAGGCGTCCAGGCCAGAAACTTCCTCAACCGCTCCGCCTTTCCCCGAGAATTCATGCCCCAGCTGACGGCTTCGAAGCCGGCGACCCCCAGAGCCTCGTCTTTACCAAGCTGCTTCTCCACGGGATTGGCGGGAATGTAGCCCTTGTCCGCCGCGATGGCCGAGATCTTCCTGGCCAGGTCAGCCCAGACATGCTCGCCGTTCTCGCAGAGATGGTAGCCCTTGGCACCCCAGATGTCGTCTGACAGGTTGTTAGCCACTGCCGCTTCAGCCAGGAGGACAAAGGCAGCAGCTAGGTCGTAGACGTGGACGTGGTTCCACCGCGCCTTTCCTGCGCCCACGATGGGAGTGTAGCCCTTTTGGAGTATGAGCTTGCTCAGTTCGTAGACCTGGCGAGACCGTCCAGAGGTGGGACCTCGACCATCACCTAAGCGCAAAGTCAGCAGGTGAGGGTTTTCACAACACATAACAATTGAAAGTCGGCTCCAAAGGACGAAACCAATGGCGATCGCACGCTTCCTTGGGGTTGCAAGACTTGCCGTAGATGGTGGGCGGGCAAACCAACGCCGTCTTTACCCTGTCCGCATACTTGGTTCCAGCTTCGAGAACGATCTTGTCGACATTACGATGGAATGCCTCATCGGGCAGGTGTGTCAGTTCTTCCACTCCAATGAGATCGTTGTACTCTTTAGTCGACCACTCTCCCAAGCGATTATTCTTGGAGTCTTCATAAGTCAATATCCCAGTACCGCCCGTGTGCAGCCAGAATCCAGGCTTAGATGGCGCATGGCCCTCGGCGAGGCCGGCAGCAATGGCTCTTGCAGCACCTTCGTGATCCGATGCGTCTGCAGTATCTGTTGAATAGGGCAATTATCTCAGAACGCTGTCCGATAAGGTGGGCATCGACAGTAACTTACGCAGGACGATATCTGCCTTTGCACTCTCTTCATGAAGCACGGCCGAATCATCCAGATCACCCAGGACGATGCGAAGCTTGGGATACTGCTGTCGAACTTGGTTCGCCTTCTCCTGCGTCCTGATCATGGCAGCTATCAGATGATGTCAGCAAATTTTGAAATCCGTGTTACCAACGCAAAAGCAAACGGGCGTCCAACACGTGCAAATGAGTATGGAAAGAATCAAACGAGGCGAGAAAAAAGGCTCTGTGAAATTTGCAAACTCACAGTATTCCCATTCAGGATGTTTCTTGTTCAAGGCATAGAGGGCGTCGCCACCTATGTATCCTGTGACTCCTGTCCTAGGTTGGAGTTAGAGGGTATAATTTCTAAATTTCATCCCGTCGGCCTCGTACATAAACACTTTGACCGCCATAATGGGTGTACCAATTCCGACTATGTTACTGTGAAACTCTGTTCTTCTCGTAGAAGTTATCAAGAGAGTCGCTTATTTGGTGGAATCAAGTTTGTTTTGCAGCATAGTAACATAAAACTCCTCGAAGCCTGAATCTTGGGGACCGAGCCGGGGCCATCAAAACCGCTACCCCAATCATTAGACATAGGTAATAACTACCGGTTAAGGGTTGCTATTCACCACAATACCACGTTCAGAATATTTTCGTTATCAGCACCATATGGTCAATCTATCCGAGGCAGGTGAGTGTTTTACTCTCACGGCTTGGGTTTAAGCTTTGCTATTACGGTGCCATGACTACCTCGCAGGCTTCAAGAGCTCTGCTCGAAATTTCTATTCATGTGCAGTAAGACATTGTTCCTATTGAGCCAGGCTCACAAAGGCCTAGCAAGCGAGTCACAAAAGTTCGTTGCAAGGGTGCCGGCCTGACTCCGGGTGGGGGGCAGTGGGGCGGGGCGGTTGCAACGAATCTGACAAGGAGCAACACCGGCGGAGGGCTCCTGGGTATGATTGAGATGCGACGGGAATCAAATTCCATCACTGAGCACAGTTTTTGGTGGTCTAGGGAATCGATTCCCTCGGTCTCTATGTCTTCCGATGGCGTCGCACGGCTTTATCCCTTTAGCCACCGGGCTCTCCTCCGGCTATAAGGGCTGTACTGTTCGATTCTGCTGCTGCCTTTTCCCGCACCATACCCACGTATGTTTGCAGCAAAAGCACTGACTTGTACTTGGTCAGGCCAGGGGCTCTACGATCGGCTTCCTGACATATCACGACATCACTATACGGAAAGTCCCCGTTGCCTCCGTCTACTAGGGTGAATATCCTTTCAAGCGAACTGCGATCTGCCGCCAGTCGTCTATCTATTGTAGTCTTACAGACGGGGAAGCATGGAGACCCCTTGGGTGGAATCGCACATGTTCCATCAAGCCTGGCTTCGCTGCCGATCGCGGGAAGTGGAAGTTGAAGTGTACAACCGGGCTTTTGGGGATTGAGCACACAGTGGATTGTCATGGGGATCCCCATGGGGAGAGATGCTTTATCGGGATGGTCTTTTTCAACCCAGTGGTATATGGTGCGCGGCGTTTCTCTTGTCTGGATGATTCTATCAACTCAGGTCAGCTTGTCTTGCTTGCCGCTATCCTCGTCAACAACCTCATTTTATGCACCTTGAGAGTTCCCAAAGTCAAACTCGGTGATCCAAACACCACTAAAAACATGGCTCTGCTTCCCCTTCAGGGCCGCGTCCTCACGGTCGCCATCACCATGACCTGTGGCTTTTCTTTTATGCTCTTCGGCTGGGATCAGGGTGTCTTTGGAGGCATCTTGAACGACCCGACGTTTGCCAACCAGTTCAAGAACCCAAATCCGACAATCCAAGGCCAGATTGTATCGACCTATGACATTGGCTGTATCATCGGCGCCATCATATCCATCTATTTTGGCGACAAGCTGGGCCGCCGCAAGTCGATTGCCATGTCGTGTGCCTTTGTCATTGTCGGAGGCCTTTTGCAAGCGTCTTCTTTCTCCCTGCCACACATGATTGTTGGCCGCATTATTGCCGGTCTGGGAATCGGGCAGAGCACAGCCGTTGTGCCCATGTGGCAAGCTGAGACCAGCAAGGCAGAGCACCGCGGCAAGCTTGTTGCTCTTCAAATGGTCATGGTGATCTTCGGAATTGATCTGACCAGTTGGATCAATCTGGGAATGACTTATATCTACGCAAACGAAGTCAGCTGGCGCTTCCCCATCGCGATGCAATGCTTCTGGGCGTTCGTCACGCTCGGACTGCTTGCCTGCACGGTGGAGTCTCCTCGTTGGCTTTGCTACAAGGAAAGACACGAGGAAGCTCAGATGGTGCTAGCTCGCCTTGCTGCCAAAGACCGCGAAGACCCGTCGGTCAAGATCGAGCTGAAGATCATCAGCGATGCCATCGCAGCCGAAAAAGCTGGCGGGGCCATTGGATGGCGTGAGGTCTTTTCAGGAGGCGAACAGCAGAACTTCCGGCGCCTTGTGTTGGGCGCCGGTGCGTCCGTCTTTCAGCAGATGGGGGGGATTAACGTGGTAAGCATCGAGATCCAAACTGATTCCTTCCATTGTCTTAAAGTCTGCCAGTTTCTCATCGCAATACTGACAGTACCTCCGCTAAAAACGGCAGGTTGTATACTATTTCCCGGTGATCCTGACCAAGTCCTTTGGCTTCAGTAACAGGCTCGCCCTGATCCTGTCAGCCATTGACTTCATTTCCCTCTGCGTTTGGGGCTCCGTGATCATGCTCCTGATTGATCGCTTCGGACGTGTCCCCCTCATGCTGTTTGGGTCTATTGGATGCGGCGTATGCTTCACCCTTACCACCATCGGTCTCGGCATTGGAACAAAGGCCAGCTACGCCATGGCTGTGTCGTTCATGTTTGGATACCATCTCTTCTACGTAAGTCACATCTCTCTTTTCCATACTCCTCGAAAGTCCGGAACTGACATTTTCACTTGATCCCAGGGCCTCTCTTACCTGGCCATTCCATTTCTCTACCCCTCCGAAATCAACTCATCACGGATGCGCAGCATTGGCAACAGTGCTGCCATGGTTACGAACTGGGTTTTCGTGTACGTCGTGGTAATCATGACCCCCAGCGCCATCGCAAACATCTCCTGGAGGTTTTACATCATCTTCGCCGTGCTTAACTTTGCTTGGTTCCCCATCGTCTGGTTCTTCTACATCGAAACCAAAGGCCTGTCCTTGGAAGAGGTCGACCGCATGTTCAAGATCAAGTATCACGCTGGCAAGAGCATGAGCTACAAAGAGGCAGCGCGCTTGGCGAAGGAGGAGACTGAGGAACTCAAGAAACAGGAGGGAGAAGGTGGCGACAAAGTCGTGGTGGCCGAGGTTGAGGAGAAGTAGCTTGTGGCTGGTGGAAATGTGGGCGTTTGGCACCTTTTTCCCACGATGGGAGTCCGTGGCCACAGCATGGGAGAAATGTTACTATGTACATCCCAAAAAATGTCACGAGGGCATGAATAGATACCCAGATACACGAGAATATATGGACATGATCTGTATGACTACTCTCTCGAGACTAAATCCTTGCCAATTTCTACTTACTAGAGTGCTGTACAACATCTGATTCGATAGAGTCCGGATATTTAAGTCCACCTTGCTTGCGGACTTCGTCCATGACTTCCATGACGAGGATACTTTCATCCCAAGGCAAGGTCTCACTTTCAAGTTTACCCTCTCGAATGCATCGCGCTGCTTCATCTGCCTCATAAAACATGCCGTGCCCATTCGCCGGAAAAGTCAACTCAACATCGCGGATGATAGTCGACGAATCCCCCTTCTTGGCTGGAATCACCCTGTATCGGGTCGGCTGGAAGGCAGGCCCGTAAACCTGAATTTCGCCTTGTGTACCCTGGATACGGACCGCAGGGCCAGCACTGTTCTTCTGGTCCGGGTCGGTAGCTACGGCAAAGGCCGTCATTGCTATACCATGAGATGAGCTGTTGGGGAGGTTGGAAGGGGTCGAGGTCGGAAAGGATAGCAGCAACGTCGTGGTCTGATCTACGCTTGTGGGCTCATATTTGTTCATGTAGGACAAGATGCTCGACGGAGGCTTGCGTTGATCTCGTGGTAGAGTGTGATAAAGTGTTTGGAACACCCAGGTGAGGGAGTAAATGCCAACTGCACACCACATTGAACGTTAGGAAACCGAAAGTCTGCTTGACGTCCGGGAAGGTGTAAACGTACTTTCCAGCAGAGCTCCTCCTGCAAGTTCATAAGTGAGCTTCCGAGGAGTTTCTTTGAGAGCAATACCAGGGTGTATGCCGAAGGACGTATCGGCGATGACGCGAAGGACTTCGCCAATTTCCCCCCTCTGGATCGACTCTCGTATCTGAATGCTCAGCGGAAAAAACCGTGTCCAAACTGCATCGAGCAAGAACAGGTTGTTCTCCTTTGCCGTCTTGTACAGAACCTTTGCCTGTGCAGCGTTGACTGTTAGGGGTTTCTCGCAGACGACGTGTTTGCCACCCTCGAGAGCCAGCATCGTATGTTGGAAGTGATGCGAATGCGGACTTGCGACGTAGACAATATCAACGTTGGCGTCGTTTACAAGGTCCCTATACGAGCCGTAAATAGCGCAAGCTTCGGAGATGCCGAGATCGCGACAAAAGTGCTCGGCACGGTCTTTGCCTGAAGACGATGCGACCGCCGCCACGACGTGGGCTATGTCTCTGGTGTTGCGTGTGCTCGGGTCTTTGAGAAGATCGCCGGTAAATTCTGTTTGCTCCAGCTATCAGGTCCAACACTTACAACTTCATACTCGACATTTGACGAGGGAATACTGACTTTCAGCAATCCAACCAGTTGCTAGAAGATCGAGAATCTAATGTCAGTGTTACCCATTCAGGTTTGTTGCAAAAGACTGAAAATTACCGCAACTGTACTGTAGAAGAGGGCTCAAAAAACCGTCTTACCAAGGATTCCCCATCTGACTGTGTAGACCATATCTGTACTCGTTTCCGCGAAGTCTATAAGTAAAGTAAATCAGACGGATAGATGGATATTTGCTAAAGTGTTGAGACCCTTGTCACTGAGGGAACCACAGTACCTGGTATCCGCGTGAATGGATAGTCTTGATGACCACACATGGGATAATGGGCTTGTGAGCTTATGGACCTTTGCCTGGGTGCCTGCAGCCTCTATAATCTAATCATCCCTGGTCAGTAGCCGGTAGCTCCTTTCCATGCTAGGCATTTAGCTTTGAACATGAATTCCCCCGGCAAGTTCATCTTGTCCGGGCCTGATGTTGCCAAGCGGAGGCCCGGGTATATAGCCGGCCTACATTCAGCACTATTAATGCCGTGCCGGAATACAATACCTGAAATCCCACTGCCATAGCTTCAGCCTCGTATCCTAGCTGAGGGGGTTTGTGGGCAACAACGGAGGCTCTAATTACAAGGGAGTCCCCCTGATTGTCGCCAATCATGGAACTCATCTTGGGATGGGCCGTAACAGGGGGACTGCAGCAGAAATCAGACGGTCGCCGTGAGGATGTGTGAGAGGAGGGTGAGAAGTAAGGGAGAAGAGGGTGGGTCACGAGCATCCGGTCTTAAAGCGGCACCGAAAAGCTCGGAGCAGTTCGACCATTGCTTGAGTTGCCAAGCGTATCCAAATCCCCACACTTCTCTATGGACTTACAGTACAGGCGCATTCGGTTCTCAGAACTTCGCAAAGCTACAATAGACAAGCCACGAAGCCAGTCTGTGAGACCGGCCTCTCGACTCATGAACAGACTGCGGACGTAGTGTCTAGACAGCAAAAGTCTAGTTCCTAGCCACCATGTCTCACGCTCGTGTCGAAGAGCTCTCCGACTCAGATCCCGACATCGACGACCCCTCCGACTTTCTCCCACAGTCCGACAACCAGATCCTACGCCCTAATACTACTGCGCAACCCTCGAACTCCTCGTCATCCTCTTCTTCCGGCTCGAAACCCTCACCTGCAACAACCTCGGATACTCCAAATCCGACGCTCTTCCGCCCTCCACCACCGCAGTCCCAACAACAGACCCGAGAAACCATCAAGACCTTCCAATGCCTCTACCCAATCTACTTTGACAGTACGCGGACAAAGGCGCAGGGTCGCCGCGTGGGTTCGAAACTTGCAGTCCCCAACCCTCTAGCGTACAACGTGATCATGGCAGCTCGAGCCACGCTCGGTAATACGGCGCTACAGTTCGCATTCGAGCCGGACAAGACACATCCCAAAGACTGGGCGAACCCAGGCAGGGTACGGGTGCAGTTGTTCGACAAGGAGACACGGCAGCCGCTGCATCCACAGATCAAGAACAAAGCACACTTGTACAGAGTGATTGGCCAATGGCTGAAAGAGAATCCGACGTCCAAGGAAGATCCGCTCGAGTTGAGGATTCAAGGGTTGCCCGTCCCCGATAACTTTGGCAAAGAGGAAATCCCAAAGCCCAGAGGATGGAAGATGGGATCGATATTGCCCGTGCATTCTCCGGCGGTGAGTGGGGGAGGTGTAAGGGATGATTTCTTCAAAGAGGCCATGGAGGAGATGAGACAGGCACAATCCGCCGGGGGTCAATTACCGCCCGGTATGCCCGGTGGTCCTGGTGGCGGTATGCCCGATATGAGTGCCCTGCAGAACATGATGAGCAGTATGGGTGGACTAGGAGGCATGGGCGGCGGGATGCCTGGACTCGGTGGCGGAGGAGACTCGACTGGTGGGAAGAAGAAAAAGGACAAGAAGAAAGGTTGAAACGACCAATATGACCAAAGTGACTTTTTAAAACCGCGCACGAACATCAGTTGCAAGTTGCATCACTCTCGTACGCGAAGTTATTGCCGCAAGACTCGAGACGAGTAGAAGGACTTGTCCATCTTTTTTGTTCACGCCATTCTACATCTCTCTCTCCCTCGAAGAGATCCAAGTTCAGATTCACCTTCTAACCTCTGTTCGTATCTTTTTTGTGTTTGCCAAAGATCCTCTTTCTAGCCTTGTTTTGAACTCTGAATACCTTTGGGGCTTCGAGCCGTACAAGATATTGAATCCACCATACTCATGTTTCCGACTACCTCCAGTCTCTAATCGTCGATGTTTGCAAAGATACAGAAGAGCCAGCAACGTAAACCCAATGCTGATGAGTCGACGTATTCACTACGGTATAACTCTGTCACGTCCGAGCCCCCAACTGTATGAAATGAACGCTACACATAGTTTCAACCAATTGGCATCTACGCTTACTATGCTGACTTGGAATCACCTCACAGTAGATTAGAATGAAAACACAATAGATATCGAACATTGTAAAAAAAAAAAAAGAAATAAAGAAGAACAAGAACAAAATGATCGGAAAGTATTGCATGTTTGTGTATGTTTGTGTATGGTTGTTCAGCGAGGTCATCATGGGCCTGCCGGTTTTTGTTTTTGGTATTTTTTGCTCTTGTCAACATCCATAAGCGCCGCCGCCACGCCGTAGATCATGATCTTATGCTACATAGGCTTGTCGTGTATTAATCTGCCTTTGCAAATTTTTTTCTTTCTTATACGAAGAGACCGCTATAGAAAAGAATGTCCCCGTGTGTCCTGAAAACTCCTTGCCAGCCAAGTGGCAGCGCTTTATCCTTCGATTTCCCTCCCTAAATCCTTCCTTTGAGTACCATGTCGTCATCGTACTCGTTGTTTAGTCGACGTTGATCTTGACGTATTCGCCCTCAACGTCTGACCCTTCCTTTTCCCAGTCACTCATGTTGTCTCCGTCGTCATGATTTCCATGACCATGACCGTGACCGTGGGAGCTGGTATCCTCGGCCTCATAGCGAGGGAGGGTCTCGACTGTTTCGTTTGTGTGTTCAAAATCCAAGGTTGCAGAGCGTTCGCGATCTGCCTCGGCCTCCTTGCGCTTGCCATTGGTTCCGCTGCTGTTGCTGCTGATGGATGCTTTCGCAGGGTAGGGCTGGGCGGCGGGATGGGATGTTGGCAGGTCCGTGTAGGCGTCGTGCATCTGGTCGTCTTCCCCCCCTTGCTCCTCGGCGTCAAAGAGGAGGTCTCTCTCGTTGGTGTACACTTCGTCGGGATTCTCGACCGGAATCTCTGGCGAGGACGAGACGTTGACTGATTTGTGCTGGAAAGGTTGGTCGACCTTGGGCACGCGGACGACGAGGACGCCGTCGACCATCTTTGCCGTTATGCCTTGGACGTCGACCTTGGCGGGGTCTCTTGGAGTTCCGAGATGGATGATTTTTTCGAAGACTCCGGTCTCGCGCTTCCTACCGTCCACCACCAATTTGGTCATCATCTCCTCATCGACACCGGGTCGGTGGACTACGCCACTGATCCGAAGAATCGAGTGTTCGCCGTCATACTCGACGCCCAAGTCGGATTTCTTTGCGCCAGGAAGTGAAAGGTGGATGGTGTACTCGTTGCCGGTTTCGAAGATGTCGGTTCTTGGTTCGAAGTCGGTTTCTCCAGACTTGGGTGGTTTGAGGCCCAAGCCTTCAGCAGCGGTGGAAAGATCGACGCCAATACGTTCTCCTAGGTTGTTGAGGAAGCCGTTCAAGTCGAATCCTCCAGGGCGGCCGTGCTCGGGACCGAAAGGTGTGCCTCGTGGATGGGGACCGTGATGAGGATGATGTCCTCCTCGGCCACCGCGAGGGCCGCCCATGCCCCTTCCCAAGCCCATTCCCATTCCCATGAATGCAGCTGGAGGATAGTGTCCCCCGGGGAATGGGCCCCTACGACCGGCAGCCATGAATGGCGGAGGGCCAAAAGTAGGGCCACCCCTCCAAGGGGTTCCAGGGGGGCCGCGGTTACGCCACCACTTACCGCCAAAGGGGGTCCAGCCATTGTTGTCCCTGTCTCTCTCTCTGTCACTGTCGCTGGAGCTAGAACTTGAGCTCGAGGAAGAGCTTCGACTGCGGCGTCGGCCTTTGCCGTGGCGACGATGGTGGTGATGATGTGGTCGTCCATGACGATTCCTTGCACGGCCGGGGCAGCCGTTGTCGTGATTTTGATTGCCGTTATCGGCCTGGAAGGCATTTCCAAACCGTCCACGGCCACGGAACGGCATACCTTGGTGGCTGTCCGTACGTCCAGGTCGGACGGTAGAGGGATCAACTTCTGGTGGATCCTCGACATTCACACCGGCTTGCTTATTGCTAGCATTGCCACTTGCCTCGGGCGCAGCAGAGGTTGTGTTGGGCTGTGATCGAGTTTGCTCTCCGCCAGGTCGTTGACCCGGTGGACCTGGAGGAAATCCTGGGCGATGTTGAGCAAAGAAAGGGTGATCCTCGAGACCGGCCACAAAGTCCCAGAAGGGATTTGGGGGCGGATTGAGATGATAGATGGGAGGCATGTTTGTATGCTGTAACGAGCAAAGATAGATGGGTAGATGGATAGGAAGAAGAAAGAGAAGGCCCATTCAAGCCACAGCGAAGGATGCAGATCTTATAGCAGGGATGCCCGCGATTAGGCAAACATGTTTCCTCAGCAGTGTCAAGTCAAAGGCAACCCAAGCGCACAAATCAGCTCACCTAGAGACATGGCAAGAAGGTGCTCGAACCAGGGGACATCACACTACTGTGCACATCTGATGACAGGATTGGGTAACCAACCAAGGCAAAGCTGTAGCCACGCGGCCAGAACGTCTTGCAATTCGTGATAAGTTGGACTTTCGGTTGTCGTTATTCTGGGTGCCTGGACGGGGAGGCGAAAGAAAGGATGGATGGTCGCCTCGGGCCTTAGATCGGGGAATTCCAATGCCCGGACCGAGCTCACGTGACCTTTCATCTGGCATGCCCCTCCGCCGCGAGGCTGCTCAAGGGCAAGGGGCAAAATTAATATTCACGGGCCCGATACTGAGTATACATGGACCATTCATTATACAATATTCTCAGCCCTGTCTCATGATAACTCGTAGCCGTGGCCGAACTCGCTTTTACCCATACGTATCTAAGGGTCCGGTGCAAAGTTGAATGAGAAAAAAAAAAACCAAAAGACCAAAAAGCGAGGTATAAGTGATGATCAGAGTGGGATTCGAACCCACGCGGTTTTACCCACAAGTAAACTTCTAAAACCTTCGAAGCTGGGCTTCAGGTGTACCTGAAACTTGCGCCATAACCACTCGGCCATCTGACCGTCAATTGGTTTGATATCTCGCCATGATTTATAATATAAAATTTGGGCCTTATTGTCATGGACTTAAAGATTTTCTCAATTCTAAGGACCTTTCGCTTTCTCGTCTTGAGTTCAAGGACATCACATATTAGCTCAATTAAACTAGCAGCACTTGAAAGCCAAAGCAAGGAGTTTATCATGCATTATGTCCATTCTGTAGACCTGTTAATTTTGCTATCTAATCGTACTAAACATCATTTCGCAATTATCGAGTTATGATCTCTTTCCGTGGCGCCCAACCGTAACCGGAGTCATCGTTCCAGCGACACGATCTTGATCTCTGTAGCCACCGAGTGAAAGAATCCACAGTTTCGTAGACCATCGGGTATGATGCATGGGAGTTCAGAGACGGTGAACTTGAGTTCCTTGCAGATCTTTACAAAGCTTGCAAAGGTGTCGCTTCGTATTGTGGCAGAGATCAGTATCTTCGTTTCTGGGAATGCGTCTTTCAAAGTACTCAGGAGTTCAGCCAGAGGTCGCAGTATATCTGGATGATAAGTAATGTCTGCACCTATGATCAGACCATAGCGTCGGTTGGACTGATTGGCTTCCGTCAACAATTGATCGATCTCCGGACTGTCGGTCCAGTCTAGCTGACGAACATCAGGTGGAGGGTGGCCGTCCAGTGTACCATTCTTGACGTTCAGGTCGACATTGTTCTGGAGACTTTCGCAGACGTGGCCCAGGCCATCTGTGGCTAGGATATGCGAGGCCTGAAGATGTCCGGCACAAAGCAGGGATAAGAGACCTGTCCCGGCTCCCAGTTCAAGCACGTTCTGATGCTGTGCAAGGTCTGGTTGCTGAACGGTCAGATACCACGCCAGATGCAAAGCGGCTTCCCATGTCCGGAGGCCGACGTTGTTGCCTCTCGAAAGGAGATTGCGGGCTTCCTTGATAAGGACTGGCTGGACGCCACGCTGGTCAAGTGGGACTGGCGGAAAGTACGAGTGAACATGCAACTCTTGAGCTTCGTCAGGCTCGTTTTGTTGTGGAATCGTGGTTAGGTACGCCATGTGTTCCATGAGCCGGTCGGATACTTGCTGGAGTGGAAATTTAAAAGGTCAGTAGTTCGATGCTGATTGCAGAGCTGCTTTACAAACACGGCATGGAGGGGCCAAAGATGATGAGAAGCTGTCAGGGATAAGCCTACATCTTCTTCTGGATCTTTGCATGACTTTTCGATTTCTTGTATGATATGCTTCAAGATCCTGGCCTGGTACCGAACAGGTGGTAGGAATTCGTTCTGTGTGGCATCGAAAAAATACTTGTACAAACAATCCTGAACATCTTGGTTCACCAGAAGACTCCCAGGAGGATAAGTAACATCATTGATCACCTGCATGTACTGACGATAGAATTTTACCATTACAGGCTCGGTGCCCGCCTTGGTGATATCCATGGTGCAGGCATGCAACTAGCATTAGTGATTCGGTATGCAAATTAAGTCCACGCACACAATATATGGTGCTGCAACAAACTTGTCGGCTCCCAGCATCTGGTGTCTAGCCTTTTTAAAACATGTCGGAAAAAAGCACTAACCTCACCAATCCAGACAATTGTACATCCAGAGAACAATTTTCATGTCCATAACGGATAGGCGAAGTGGTTTCGTCCACATCGGGACTAGCGCAATTTCCGCCAAGTTTTCGCCAAGAAGCTCACACAATCTCTTTTGGACAGTGACAAGAAGCCTTCGACGACCTCACCAGGCGCAGTCAAAGATATCTCGAACCTCAACGCACCTCGACGGTTTTTCAATTCTCCCTTTGATTGCGAGTTATCCTCCTCATCCCACACATAATCGCAATCATGGCCGACTCACCAGTCACCATTCGAACCCGCAAGTTCATCACCAACAGACTCCTCTCGCGCAAGCAGATGGTCGTGTACGTGAAAGCCCAATTGCACTTCGTCTTTTGCTCAACTCACAATTTTCTCGCACACCGCACAAATGCTCTCGAGCAATGTCTTCTAACATGTTGTCGATAGTGATGTCCTCCACCCCAACCGACCAAACGTCTCCAAGGACGACCTCCGCGCGAAACTGGCCGAAGTTTACAAGTCCAACAAGGATCAAATCAACGTTTTCGGCATGCGGACTCAATACGGTGGTGGCAAGTCCACTGGCTTCGCTCTGATCTACGACTCGGTCGAGGCCATGAAGAAATTCGAACCCTACTACAGACTCGTCCGTGTCGGCCACGCCACCAAGATCGAGAAGGCCAGCAGACAACAGCGGAAACAGCGCAAGAACCGATCCAAGGAGTTCCGAGGCACGGCCAAGACGAAGGGTGCCAAGAAGGACAAGAAATAAACGTGAGGATGTGATGGTGATGATACTGCTCCTGCCGTGGGTGTGGATGTGGATGTGGACGGGCGTAGGACGGAGACGAGGTGAAAATAGCCCGTTTGTGCATCGGAGGCGTTTCCTTCGTCCGCGTCTTGTTTTTCAAGCGGTACACGGGTGTCGACGAGCCTAAAATATGACCGGGTCGTTTATTTCCAAATCGAAGGCCGGGTCATATTGGAACTAAGCAAATCTGCATGTGGCCAGAACAATTGTGCATTGAAATTTTCAAATGATGGGCAACGGCGCATGAGATTGATATGCTTTGAGATGAAAGATCAACTGTGAATCACAACAAGCGTTCCCAAAAAACTTGCTTCGTGGTCATAAAATTCTTTGCTTCCATGATTTCTCCTTTTAATGATGAAAATCTCATGAACAGTTGCGCCTGACTGGGCCATTGACACAGCCTAGCTGGCGCCGACTCCAAACCAAGGGCTCATCCCTTTGGAATGCTCCTCTACTAACAGGTTAACAGAAGCCGTTGACTCCGTGTACCAGCCTGTCACGAATCGAGTGCCAAAAGCCCCCAAACAATAAGCGACTAAAAACACAGTGCTCCGTCGCACAGAAGGAACAGATTAGCTTCCAGATTTCCGTGAGACATGCTTTTTCCCGTGCCCAGAATCTCCTAACGCCGTCTGCAAAGAGAGACATCAGTTCCATGTATACAGCCACTCTAGAAAAGTAAAGGATACGATGACAATGTTGAAGCCAATTAATTCCGTCCTGATGATGAGCCCGAAAGAAAGTCTTCTCAAGTACTACAGTCGTTGTAGTCTTGTGTCTCTTGACCTGTAGCGTCGGCCATGTAGCACCATTGGCCATATGAGTCAATGTTGCAATGCATTCAAGACAGGTTGTCAAAACGCAAAAACAAGTCTGACGAATGTGAAAAACAGGTTACAGTAGAACGGTCGTAATGTCTCGCAGAATGAGAGAACCTGGAGAAGAGATCCGCCAGATAAGGTAAGCCTTTCGCTCAGTATCCAGACGAGACATTACTGATGGCAGCAATTGAACCTCTGGTTGAGTCCATTTGGCATCCCGAGGAGTCCGGGCTGCAACCTTCCGGGATTGCCTCTCTTCGTGTCACGAGTGGTTGGGAGCGGCAATACAATGACCCGTTGGAGAGCTGGCTTGAGGCAGTCCTCATTTGGGAACTGCGGCTTGTCATCAGTGCCGTGTAACCATACGTGACGGACGTATTGTCTGAGTGGGATTTGGGACTTTCTCGGGATGTCTGCATATGGGATCGAGGAGCCTGCAGACCTTCAGCAGAGGCGACAGTAGGCGAAGAATGCTGTACATCGGCGGTGAGAGAGAGCCCGACGGGTAAGGTGCTCGTAGAAAGGCTGTCCCCCAAAGCCATGTGGTTGTATGACATGTCATGCAAGCTGTAGGATGCGTTTCTACTATCGTCGAGCTGCTCTTGGCTCGCATCGCTGTCGACTTGAGAATGGATATGTTGAGTAGAAGTACCAGAGTCTGGAGACCAGTACATTGAGCTTCTTTGGGTTGATGCAGAGTTAGGAACGCTATCGAGGGAACTTGCATGCGTTGAACCTGTGCCACGGGCCGAAAATGGGGTAGGTAGAATACGATCGGAGGGTAGATTGCCTACTGCTGCTGTCGCCGCATATGACTGCTGAGGTTCTGTAACAATGGTGAAGGCTGGATTCGATGAAGGGTTTTGGTGCGGAAGACAATTTTGCTGCTCTGACCAAAGTGTACCAGGGTGTGGACGGAAGTTCTGGGTATGAACATAGTAGCCACTCGCAGACGACATCGGATCAGTGTTTGGAAGGATATAGGGAGGAGGATGAGAGGTGTACGGGCTCGTTTCTTCGTCGTCGGGAAATGGGGAGTATGCTCCATAGGGTGCCTTGGTCCAGTCGACACTGGAGGTTGATGTGCCATAAGCACCGTAGTCAACGTTCGAATGGACAGTTGGATACGTCACAGGGCTTTGTGGAGGATATCTTGAGGACGACGGCACGAAATTCAGTCGGTGCGTGGCGGGCATCGAATAAGGCGCATATCGGTGAGGTGAATTCCATCTTTGCGTACCGAACGAGCCCACATCGGCTGAAGAAACCTGAAATGACTATGTTAGGTCGAGGTGTGCCGAGACACGGAGGGACTTACTCGCAAGAAGCGACAGGAATCTCCATGCCCGGCATTTCTGCAGTTTGCACAACTCTGGTTATCGCCTTCATTCCCACTACATTTGATTTTGCGCTTGCGGCATCGTTCACACTATGTAGAGTCAGCCGGACCAAAAAAAAGTCGAGTTGGATACTTGAAACATACCGCAACTGGAACACGCTTTCTCAGCCCACCTGATGCTCTGTTGTCCGGTTCCGAAGATGGAGTAGTTCGATTGCTGAGGTGCCCTGAGACATCATGGTAGTCCTGGACATGATGAATTTGGCTCAATGGCATATGGTTACCTCGATCACTCCGTCTGTAGAATTCGAGTTCAGAATTGTAGAATGGTCGTGTTGAGAGCTAACTCAATTGTAAGCGGTCTCAAGGACGAAGATGGTGGGGTACATTTACCATGGTGCCTGTCCGAGACTCTATCGAGACAAGCAAACATTGCCTTCCAGGCACAAATCGCAATATCCTTTCGACCGACTAGTGGCAACGAATGGCATCAATCCAGCAAACCAAGGTTCTTCGGAACGTTCAGACGCATTTAAACGCGTTCATATGAGGTTTTGGGCAATGAGAGTTGGCGAAGAAGGCGGATTTGAACCAGGATTAGGTAGATGAGAATGTTTTTCAAGCATACACTCCAATAGGAGAAATTTTCGCCTGCCCTTGTATCGATGCCTGGATCAGATCCATGCAATGTGTCATATCCCCATTTGTATTAGACGTGAAATACTCATCGCTCCCTCAACATCATTGCGTGCAGTAGGTCATGCTGTCGGAAGTGTCCTTGAAACTTGATCGTAAGATTTCTTTGTGACGGGCTTGCTGCAAGTGTCCGTTCGTGTCACTATAATGCTGGGTCCACATCAACAACCTGATTTAGGGGAGGAAAGTTGGGCTGACCAGTCATGAACTTGATGAGACCGTGCCTCCCATATCAGTCGTGAAACAAATCGGGGTCGCTCCCACCAATGGCACCTACATGTTATCTCAGAGGCTGACCATCAATCGTATTCATCATAGAATGTAGGCTGTATTGGATCTGGGTGTCTTGTCGATAGGTTCCATGTGGGGAGACAAACGGAACGTCCAGCTGCTTCGTCGACCGAATATGTGGGGTGAAAACATGATGTACATGCTGACCAGCATCTTCTGTGGAGAGTGCGACTCAAATTATCGTTTCATTGGCACTCCTGGTCATGATCAAGCCTGATGGCCATGTTCTGTTTGCTAGCAGGAGCGAGCCGCTTGATTGGCTGGAGATTTCTGCTTCCAACGTGGCAACTACACCACCAGATATCAAGCAAACTTATTAGCCGACAGCACACATTCGACTCACAAGTTGAAAGAATCCGAGAGTCGGAGACCTCCGATGCTGATGGAACCCGGCACAAAATTTCAATTCGCATGGCTGCCTCCATTGTGAGGTACTCATACCATCGCAAATGTTGAGCTTTTCCGATTAGCGCCAGTCTCTGATGCTGAATTCGGCTCTGGCCTGGATCGTGGAGTAATGTATTCGCCTGCACAGCGGAGATACAATCAAGCATTCGCAGAAGACTCCATGTAGCAGGCGTCCAGCTCCATCAAGGCACATGACAGATACCGGCAGTGAAGCCTGCCACTGGTTTGAGGTAGGATCAAACCGCTTGCAGTGCTCTCACAAGGGTAGCCCCTGAGAAGCTGCTGCAGAATAGCTGCGGAACATTACAGGGATGTCTAGTCGCACAGAGATGTCAAAAAATTAGCCCCCAGCAACCACCGGTCCCAGTGCCCAGCGGTCCTGACAAATCAGAGGGAGAGTTTGCAGTCTGAAAGGGTCACACAGATGCGCAATGGTCTAGCACGAAGACCAGAGAAGACCAACAGTCTTGCCACACCCCTTTGAGAGCTTCTGCAGAGAAATGCACCCACAATGGAGACAGGTCATGCCCAGTATGAAGTGGTGCTGCGATTTATTCGTTGGTAGGTGGAAGGTGAGTTTCGTATTTCAACCTCAATCACACGGAAGGATTGGCGGGGCCGACGTACAGGATGAAAGTGGCCTCTTGATTGCGAGAGAATTCTTTTGTGCCGATGCATCGAGAAGTGTCTTTCAAGGCAGTGTGCGGCTCACGTGCAGCAAAGGTAGCCCTAAGTTCAAAATTAGACCATGCCCGATCGCAACCTTTCTGTAACCGAATAGGTTGTGCAAGGAAGTGGTTGATACGACACAAAGAAGGCCAACAGCCTGACCAGGGCTGAGCGGCTGGGCCTGTCATCGAAGCGGGTGGAAGCCGACAAAGAAGGCGGTTTGTGACAGAATCGGGGGATTTTTGTATGACTGTGAAAGGTGAGTAGGGAGGTTGTGGACCGTTGCATGTATAGATATCGACTAGTCAATTGGCAGCAAGCCCTGGAATTGACAGTAGCAACAACGAGGTCATGAACAACGTCTCACGTTATCAGCCGCTTCAGAGGTCGGAGGGTTTTCTTTTTGAAACCTTCGAATGGCAATAGTCGTCGTAATTCATAGGATTATGGCTTCCACTCGCATTCTCGGAGCCCCTTCAAGGCATTGAAAGTGGTTCTTCACCTGAAGAGGGATATGAGCAGCCTCACCGCAAGCACCTAGTTTTGTTGCAAAACCTATGCCGGATGGATCCACAAAATACACTACCACATGAAAATCAGCCGTTCATATAGAAGGTGTCACAACGCTGTCGTCAAGCTGGCTTTTGGTGTAGATGAGACGCAGCTCTTCTTTACGCAACCGTTCTCAGGTGGCACACAGTGCATTCAAGACTTCTGAGGAGTTTTCCAATGTGCAATAGATCGCAAGCTACATAGCTCGAAGCGTTGCACTGCCTCATCAAATGAGCGACATGACCGCGGACATAGTGGAAGTGGTGATGAGGAGGAAAGAGTCAAGTTGAGCAGCTTGATTAGAACTCGGAGTTTGGAGTCAAGGAACATCTACGGGGCTATTCCGTTTATGGAATAGTGTATATACATTTTGTCGACACGACTTCTCGACACTGTAGAGACTGTCTGAACACAAGCCTGCAACAACCGCCTTTATCGATCACAGCATCATACTACTCTCGGAGTGCTCAAAGAGAGATCTCTATTTTCACGGAGATTTAACATCAGCTCTTCCGGCACAGCTTGGACCACTCGTCACCTTTGGCCATGGTTTGAGCCAACTCCGGTTTTGACGGCTGATTCATAATGAGTGTTCTTCTAGAGACCTCTCTGGGCGAGATTGTAATTGATCTCTTGGTTGATAATGCGCCTAGATGCTGTGAAAAGTACGTGGGACACATTGATGGTCAGACTTGATCTAACAAGAAGTCTAGTTTTCTGAAACTTTGCAAAGTCAAATACTACAACTTTTCTCCCATCCACACTGTCCAAAAAGGCTTTTCTTTTCAAACAGGAGATCCGTTGGGGCCTGACTCTCCTGATAGTGACGGTGGCAGCTCAATATGGGGCCTTCTGTCTGGACCCTCAAGGAAGAGTTTCGTAGCAGAAATTGATCCGAAATTAAAACACATTCAGCGCGGCACGGTCAGTATGGCAACAGTGCCTTCGTCCAAGGATGCCGATGAGCGACTCGCCGGTAGCCAATTCATTATAACACTTGGTGATAACATCGACTATTTGGATGGCAAGGCCGCTCCCTTTGGCACGGTTGTGGAAGGCTTTGATACACTTGAAAAAATCAACGAGGCTTTCACCGATGGCAATGGCCGACCTCTTAAGGATATACGCATACGACACACCATCATACTAGAAGACCCTTACGATGATCCTGACGGCCTTGCCGTCCCAGATGAGAGTCCTGCTCCTTCTAAAGCCCAGCTCGCAACCGTAAGGATTGCTGACGATGAAGAGTTGGCTGATGACATGGATGAAGCTGCTGTGGAGAAGTTGCGAAGGGAGCGTGAAGCGCGAGCCCAGGCCCTGACCCTCGAAATGGTTGGAGATCTCCCTTTTGCAGAGGTCAAACCTCCCGAAAATGTTCTCTTTGTCTGCAAGCTGAATCCTGTCACACATGATGAAGATCTCGAATTGATTTTCAGTCGGTTTGGGAAAATACTCTCGTGCGAGGTCATCAGAGATAAACGGACTGGTGACAGTCTTCAGTACGCTTTTATTGAGTTTGAGAACCAAAAGGACTGCGAGCAGGCATACTTCAAAATGCAGGGCGTCTTAATCGATGACCACCGTATCCATGTGGACTTCTCACAAAGTGTGTCAAAGCTTTCAAATGTCTGGAGAGATGCTACAAATTCAAAGAGGGCAAAGCGATCCGGAGGGTTTGGTGGATTCGATAGCCTGGAGAAGAAAAGTCACTACCGGGATCACGACGGGGGACACCGAGGTGGACGCGACTACCGAATGGTCTTTGACAAAGATGACATCCGTCGGAATCGCGATTCTCGACAATCTAGGAGCCAGAGCCCAGCGTACAGTCGGAGTGATGCCGCGAGGGACAAGGACAGACGTTATCGTGATGATCGCATGGACAGGGACCTGGGGCGTCACGACGAAAGAGACAACGGCCGGGACCGAGACCGAGATCGGGATAGATCCTATCGGAAATCAGATCGAGATAGGGACAGAGACAGAGATCGTGACGGGGCCTGGAAAGGTAGCGGGCGCGATGCACCACGGTCTGAGAGGTGGAGAGACGGTCGCAGATGAGGCCTCTCACATGGCCCCTGAGTATTCTGGACTTGTAATATGTAGAAAAGATGACTTAGTGATACCCTGATCTCTGCATTTCCTCTCGACATAGCGACCATTCAGACTGTGTAGCGGTACGTATCTCATCCGGTGCATGAGTGGTGGTCCTTGCACTGGCCAATGGCTTGTCATACGTCAGCACGAGGCTGAGGCTGCGCTGCGCTTTGTTTGCGGAGAATTCTTGCCCGCGGGATAAGGAATGTCACTCTTGATCCTTTGTCTCACTACGCTAAGACGAAGCTGAAACGAGCAGGCTTGCAGCTGTTGGGCAAACACAGGCCATCCAGGGCAACCCATTAGCTTGCTCTGACGACCGCCGGAGCCCGATACATTTCCTTTGACTGGTGCACTCCGTCATCTTTCGTTCTGTACAAGGCAAACCCTCTCTCACCCTACCTCTGTTGTGTTCATTTCCTCCGACGAACTGTCACAAAGGAACCCACCGTCAACATGGCAGCAAACATGATGAACACGCTCCTGGAAAAGCTCCACCTGACGTCCGCAGACCAAGGAGCTCCCGCTCAAGAGCCCAGCGCAGAAGACCTCAAAGAACTCCGAGAGAAGTATGAGGAGGCCAAACAAGAGCACGTTTTCGCCTTCTACGATAACCTCGACACAGAGGGTAAAGCTGCGCTGTTCGACCAACTCTCCTCCATCGATCCATACCGCATCAATGTCCTCGCAGACAAAGCCCTCAATCCGCTCAAGCCGTCCACAGAAGAGCACCAACCGTCCATTGAACCACTTCCTTCCTCCGCATGTGCATCCCTTCTGGACGCCACCCAAGAACAGAAAGATGAATGGTACAACTCCGGACTAGGCCACATTGCAGAGAACAAGGTCGCAGTTGTCCTCATGGCTGGCGGCCAGGGCACACGATTAGGGAGTTCAGACCCCAAAGGCTGTTTCGACATCGGTCTACCGAGTCACAAGTCTCTGTTCCAAATGCAAGCAGAACGAATCTGGAAAGTGCAACAGCTGGCCAAGAAGCACACCTCTACATCGATAGACCCAGTTGTGCCGTGGTACGTTATGACCAGTGGTCCTACCCGGGGTCCTACGGAGAAGTTCTTCCAAGAACACAACTACTTCGGCCTGTCCAAGGAGAATGTGGTCATCTTCGAGCAGGGCGTCCTCCCATGCATCTCCAACGAGGGCAAGATCCTAATGGAATCCAAGTCCCGCGTGGCTGTAGCTCCAGATGGAAACGGAGGCATATACCAAGCACTCATGCTGTCGGAAGCACGCTCCGACATGACCAAACGTGGCATAGAGCACGTTCACGCCTACTGTGTCGACAACTGCCTCGTCAAGGTCGCCGACCCAGTCTTCATCGGCTTTTCTTCCTCCAAGGACGTCGACATCGCGACCAAGGTCGTCCGAAAACGAGCCGCCAATGAATCCGTCGGTCTCATCGTCCAGAAGAACGGCAAGCCCGATGTCGTCGAGTACTCGGAGATCGACCAGTCCATGGCCGAAGCCACCGAAAGTTCCGGCTTACTGAAGTTCCGTGCCGCCAACATCGTCAACCACTACTACTCCTTCCGCTTCCTAGAGTCGATCGAGCAGTGGGCGTACAAGCTCCCTCATCACGTCGCGAAGAAGAAGATCCCCTATCTGGACACAGAGACCGGCGAGCCCGTCAAGCCCGAGAAGCCCAACGGCATCAAATTGGAGCAGTTTGTCTTCGACGTCTTCCCGTTCCTTCCTATGGAGAAGTTTGCGTGCTTGGAAGTCGACCGCAAGGAGGAATTCTCTCCTCTAAAGAATGGCAAGGGCTCGACAGAAGACAACGCAGAGACGAGCAAGAGAGACATCCTGGAACAAGGTGTCCGCTGGCTACGTGCCGCTGGTGCCGTCGTCGTATCTGAAAGTGATTCTGCAGGCGTCGAAGTCTCTCCTTTCATCAGCTATGTATGTCTCGCCTCTACTCCTACGTCTACTTCTATATCAGATCACAGTGCTAACGTTACTACAGGGCGGCGAAGGACTCGAGTATCTCAAGACCAGAGAAATCAAGGCGCCGGCGGTCATCGAAAGGGCCGATAGTAAGGATAATTAGATTCGGTACACCTCGTGCTGCCTGGACCCATCAAAGATTCTGGCCAGTGGATGCTATGATTGTACGAGAATATGAAGATACCACATTGTTACAAGGCAACGCAAAGCAGAGAACTTTACTTGCACGGGCGTGAATTGGGAAGTTACGGACTGGCACCGTAGAGAAACGATGGAAGCTCGTCGTGGGGAGCAACGGTACTAAAAAAACACACGAAATAACAAGTTTAATGCTCACTTCAGCTGCCAACCTTGATTCTTTTCTCTCTGCTTCGACTGTCTGCCTAGGGTATCAACCAATCTATCGCTCAGTCACACTCGCTTCGGATGCAAGTAGCTCCTCGCTCGCGTCTGCCTGCGTCCGCCTCTCGCTCCCTCACTCGTCCACCATTCATTTGCCTTTTGCCTCGCTTCGCTCCTTTCATTCCTGCCCCTTTACCCACTGCGCTCACTCCCTTCGTGTCATGATTGGCCTTGCTCCGGTTGTGTCATATCAATAAAAAGCATGATTGTCCATGGGGTCAGATTCCTCGTTGCGGCTGCCGTCCGGTCCAAGCAGAAAGCAAGTAAATTCGTTGAAATAAAAATGGAGGTCATATGGTGCAATTGCGGTAAAAGGAAGATCATTACGCCGCCAGAAGGAGCCTTTAAACCTAGATGCTCGTGATCGATGCGTGGTAAATCCCGAAGAGTCTCGGCCGCCACACTTCGCACTTTGTGGTGGCCGTCATAGTGAAGGTCGTTTGATCATCAAGGGCCTCGACCTTGTCTTGCCGGAGGTTGTCGTGAAAACTTTTCCGAAAAGTTCGTAGTTGGGGGAGAGTCGTGAATAATTGAAAAGATGTTGACGACGTATCAGGCGTCGCCTGAACCAATAGAGTCAAGGCTTTAGAGCCTCCAGGAAATTTGCGACGAGATGCTGTGATAGACTCAAAAATTGCAATAACGAAAACCAACGAAATTCGAAGAGGTGTAGTTCGATCGGAAACGACTGTTGCGGCACTTGCAGATTGAGGGGGAAAATGATGCCGACCAGGGAGATTTGACTAGCTCTGCAAGTGCTTAGTGTTTAGAGATAGGAGATGACTACTCTATGCGACCGCCGCAGTGGCGGCCGCAGCGACGTTGATGTCGGAGCCATCTGCAGCAGGCGCAGCTGCGGGAGCATCAGCAGACGTTCCATTTGGCACAGCAGCAGCCGAACCATTGGTTTCAGTAGATGTGCAGTCCTTGCTGATGTGGCCGGGCTGGCCGCACTTGTAGCAGGTCTTTCCAACAGCATTCAATGGACCGCCATTGGGAGCGGTGCAGTCCCGTGAGATATGACCCTACCAGCTGTTAGTAGAAACCCAAAGGGTCACTGAAACGAGGGGACACATACAAGCTTGCCACAAGCATAGCACTTCATGGCTTGTGCTTGACAATCGCGAGCATAATGGTTGGGTCCACCGCATTTATAGCAAGTGGCAGCCCGGTTGTTGACGACATTGTAGCCGCCGCGGAAGCCACCACCGTAGCCACCACGGCCGCCGCGAGTGGCAGGCCCGGCGCCAGGTGTAGGGCAGTTGCGGGCGAGATGACCAATTTGTCCGCAAGAGTAGCAGCGACCGCCTGCAGGGCCACCGCTAAGACGCAGGGTAGGACAGTCAGCTTGGACATGACCTAGACCCTGGCAGTGATAACATTGTTTAGCTGTAAGCTGTAGTCAGCGATAGTGCCAGGTCCCTTCTTCGGCTCTAGACTCACTTTCTGTAGTGCGAGGCATCGGGCACTGGTTGGATTCGTGACCAGGCTGTTTGCAGTTGTAGCACAGTCGTTCAGACGAAGTGCAGACTTCTGCATAGTGGCCGACGTTGCCACACTTGTAGCATGCACGACGAGATAAAGACGACATCTTTGTGAATGTGTAGTGAAGCTTTTCCTCGATTTCCTGAACAGTCTCAAATGTCAGATTCCAGCTCTTGTTCGTACTCAGCCAAAAGAAACACAGCATATCACACAGAAATGGTCGCCTGGGCGGGCCGGGTCGCGAAGAAGATTGGCAAACGAGGCGGCGAACGAGGTAGCAAAGGGGCGTTTGCGCAAAGGCGGCAGGATAGACAGCATTACCTGCTCAGGCTGGACCTTGTAGTAGTATCCCAAATACCCGCGACCTCTGGCGCAAGGGTTAGCCGCTGAGCTGCGACTGCGCGGGTAGTTGCAGAGGGGGATGATGGGCGACCCGGGGTGGGAAAGAGGGGCAGGATTCTAGAAAGTGAACTGAACAAGGTGGTGAAGAACTCACAGATGGCGCAACTTCCCTCTCGACCTTTCCAACGTCTTCCAGCCTCCGTCGAACTCGTTCTGACAATCAACACCAGCTGATAAGAAAGGGCGACAAGGTGAGATCGAAAAGTCGCAGATGAAAAGCGGACAGCCCCAATCGAGGCACAGAACTGCCAAGACCATGCTAGTCCCCGAACCGTGCTAGCGTTGTAGTATCACGTGAATGCAATCTTTCTGCCCCAACTTTTGTCCTGCCGCGGCATCAAGCGCCATGCCAGATCGACATCTAGACCGATGTGGTTCAACATTCTCGCCGGGCACAGGATTGTGAAAGCATGTGCTGGTTGAGTCGGCGCACAGAAGCAATACCCATTGTCATGTCGTCTGTCCAGCATGCACTTATGCCCAGTGGCCCAGCAGCGACATGATCCCAGCCCCAAGGTAAACACTGACGAGCATGAACACGATCCTCTTCCCATCCCTGGTCCTGACCGGATTAAAAATGAAATCTCGGGCCAACAACTCCACCAGCCCACTGTAGATCAAGATTCCAGCAGACACTGCATCAAAAACCCCACTCACAACATTGGCTGTGAAACTGTTTGGGTTGTATGTCGTTCTCAACCCCAGTCCGATACCAATGGAGATGGGTGTCGTAAAACCGTACAACGCGCACAGGATCCATGGCAGCCAGCTCCGTCTGTCAAACGGGATGGAAGACATTCGTGCACCAATTCCCAACCCTTCAAAGGACTGATGAAACACCAAGACGGGGTACAGTGTGCTGAATTCATCTCCGGAAACACCCAAGTTCATCCCGATGATGACGGAGTGGAATATGATACCGAACTCGAGGATGAGGAATCCGGCAATCTGTTGACGGAATGCCGTCTGTACCGCCGCGGCCTCAAGGTCTCCATTGACGTCGACGGCACTCTCGATGAATCGTTTCTCAAACGCCGATTTCCTCGCTACAGGGAAGCCGCCAGCGCCACTGGGGCCAAGTTCTTCCGTTGTGTCGTCGTTGTTTCCTCCTCTTTGTTGCTCCTGGGATACTCTCTCTGCCTGGCCTCCCACCCTCGTGATCGCCTCCTGGAGGTCGGGATGTGGGTTTCCAATGCCATACTTGGTCTCAACGTACCACTCGGCCGCAAAGTCCATGAGAAAAATTATCATCTACAGGACAGGTGTGTCCATTGTCAGCCCGGGTTCTAGATGTGTAGATTTTCAGCTAGCAAAGGACATGCCAATGCTTCTACTGTCCCACTTACAACAGAAGTCAGCACGATAGCAGGACACCACGAATACTTTGCCCATCCACCAGTCAAGCCGACGCAAGTACTAGGGCCGATCTCATCGTACGCCGGGTCAAGAAGGTGTATCTGCATTTGGTTTTCGTCAGTTCGAGGGTTGAATCAAACAAACCAACACCTCTGACATGGAACAGACTCAAGAACTTACAAACGCCGTGGCAACAATGACACCTGCTCCAAAATACCTCGCAAAGAGATACACGTACAGCGGCAGCCTCAGACGTGGAAACCACTTTGCCAGGACGGGAAATATAGTCGCGGCCGAAGAGACGATCAGGATGACAAAGATTGACGAGATCCTCACCCCGAGGTGTCCATTGTACTCGTTCCCCGAGTTCGCAAGGGTAAGAGCACATATCACATCGCGCTCGTTGGCCGTGGTAAGGTCCACGTGTCTCGGGTCGAAGGCACCAGTAGTAGTAGTAGTAGTAGTAGCAGCAGCAGCAGCAGCAGAAACGATCAAGTATGCCATTTTGGAAGTCGGGAAAGAAATATCTGGGTGCATGACCTCGTAACCTCGTATCTATAAAGCTACAAGGTCAAACCGCCGTGCGTGGTGCGTGGCGCGAAGATATCTATATACCTGCAGTAGATAGAACTAGGTATGTACGAGGTAGACTTGTTGGATTCTTTGATGGAGCACCCACAGACATGGCCATTGTGCCATATGCACACCACGTTGTGTTCATCTCGTCCTATGAAACAATGTTTAGAAGTGAGGACAAGCCCCTCTGGCTTTGGCCATGCAAACCATAAAAAGTGAGGACCATTACTATGGGGTATATTCACGGGAACAAGGTCTGCAGATGTGTAATATCTGACTGAGTGAGTGTTTGAGTACCTTAAAAAAGTCCCGCCCTTCCTTGAAATTGTGGATCAATTATACAATATATTCCGCACGCCCCATACTCCGTATATGTACGCCGGATATAATAGTCACCTAAGGAAAGCAAGCATCGTTAAGCCTTCCGAAACCCTTGATACCTTCTCACCGAGTTGAGATAGGTATCTCCTTCCATCGGAAACTCTGGCACAAAATCACTTTGTACGATTCATCGCATCTCAGCGCATGGAAGTTTGCCAAGTTGGCACATGGAAAAGTGGGACCACGAAGTTGAAACTGTCCCCTCTGGTTGAGCTCGGGCAATGATACCGCCGCTCGAGCATGCGCTGTAATCATCATTATGAGATGTACCCGTGCCCAAGTAGTATCTATAGATGGAGCCGATCCTTGTCTTCCTTCTCCCTCACTGACGCCCATGATCGTGATAATGGCCCAAGGAGTCTCCATTACGATAAGACCAGCATTGCTAGTCTGCCAACCGGGGGTATGTACAAAACATGGGCACGAGTCCCTTATATTGTGTGTCCGTAAAGTGTGTGATGACAAACGAAATCTTGTTCCTGTTGTCGGAACCAATGCAATACCTACCCGAGGGTAGGATAGTTCATTTACTGGCTGATTGTCCGCCGCCCGTTGCCACTTGAACTTCTATTCCTGCTGCCTCCGCTGCCGCCAGCGCCAGCACCTCCACCGGCACTCGCAGGGGTGGTTGCAGTACCACCCATGACGGCAGCGACAAGACTTGCAGCTGGCGCTGCATGCCGATGGGCCCTTCGGTGAGCACCAACATGGGCCTCTCCGGCCTTCAGTGCTTCCTCGACGTAAAACCCAAAAACAAGACGGTAGAGGTCTCGTAGCCAGCCGAAGCCATATACGCAGCTGGTCATGCCCCGGACTGCTCGTGCAACCTCCACCGCATTGATTCTTCCCCGTTCGCCCAGCGTGCCAGCAATACCTAGGTTGCGGAATCCAGAGTCATTGATGACGGCTTTGCGGTAGTTTTCCAACAAAGCCACTTGCCACGTCTGAGTGCCGAATGCGTCGTCCGGCAGGTTTTGGACGAAATTTGGCAAAGAATTGAGGGTTGGGTCAATGGATGTTCGTGTATAGCCACGACCTGTGGCCAGAGCCGCTTTGACGAACAGCGACTTCAGAAGGATCAATGTAGGGTCGTCAGCAGGAGTGCGAACTGTAGACACAGTTGTCGCCGAGGTAGGATTGACGCCGCCTTCGGAAATAGCCGAGGCGGGAAGGGATAGGACTGAAGAGCTAGAAGACCACCTCGGGTTTGCTGAGCTTGGTGCAGGTTTGGCAGAGTGTGGATGTCGTGCCTGCGGATTTGGTGAAACTTGCCGTTGGATAGGGGCGGGTGTTGACGAGGCGGATGAGGTTGACATCCTTGTTGCTTCTTCAGCACCGAGAATTAGGATGTTGGGTATAGGTGCTTCGTCAGGTGAGATGGTGGTGATTGTGTCTTCGAAAATGGTAGTTGGTGTCTCGGGCAGCATTTTGGGATTGCCGTTCTCATCTAGAGGAGCGAACCCTGAGCGTCTGGCCTGGTTGAAAGCCTGGGTAAACGTAGTCTGACTTGGTCGCGGCGTGCCTCTTTCAGGGCGAATTTGAGTCCAGCCTTCACGGAAGAGATCACACAGCTCCCAACAAGCTTGGATCGCCGATCCAAGGAGCTCTTCATCTGGCCTCTTCCCCTCTCGCCGGCTCTGCCGTAGACTAAATAGCATCTCTGCTAACGACCAGCAAGCCTTCAACAACGAATCAGTTTCTTCCGCCATTTTTGCTTTTTGTTTCATTAGTCGATGACATAGAGTAATATAGAAATCCAGTGTTCTCTCACGAAAAGCCTCGGGGAGACTCCGATCATGAGTGTTGTACAGGTGGTTGTTCAGCTCGAAGCTGACCCTCAATACCGAATCTGCTGTTTCGTTATCTCGTACTCTGACTTCGAATAGTGATTGACAAAAGTCTCGACAAAGGTCCAGTGTAGGTCGTGAAGATCCGTGCGAGAACGATCCCGGCGCATTCTCGTCTCGTGTGTTGTATAGATTTTGACATAGCTTCCAACATGATTTCCATGCCTGCTCTTGCATATCGCCTCGTCCAGAGAAGTTGAATAGCCTCTCACGGTGTATATGGCTCAGGCTGGCCAACGTGTTACACAGTGTCCAGCATTCAGACAATGCATTCCGTAGCGCATTGATCTCCGCTTCGGCATCTTGCAGGATGTTAGGAGCGAAATGACTCTCGTCTCCAGTCTCGTCGGTGCTAGGGTGATCAGTGTCGTCTCCTTCCATGATGCCTATGTCGGTTAGTGACTGGAGAGCAGCCTGGAGCCTTCATACTTACTGGCTAGACTCGAGCCCGGCCGACTCAACGAGCTGAGGTCTTGTCGTGTCTGCGCCCTAGGAGTTCGTGACCAGTCGTGGATGGGAAGGGTGGGAAGTGACGTCTGTAGAGGTGTAGGTGGCATTGGCATATCATGACCCTAGAATGCTGGTAAGTTCTATATTCGTCATAGAGATCAGGGATATCTACCCTGGAACCTGACTTCGTCTCCGGTACTGCAGACTTAATGGTTGCGTCTGAAGCTTGAGAGTCGGTAGAGTCGGTCGAGCCGGCCCTTGCTCTTTCAATATCTTTCTGCTGAGGCCCTGCCTTGCTCTGTGGGTTCCTTTCCATGGGTGGATCTGGTTCCTCATGTGCTGACTTGAAGTCCTCTTCGCTCTGAGACTGGGATGCTTGATCCCTAGGCTAGATAACATCGAGTCAACCACAGACACCCACGACGTCTTCGCGCGGGACATACAAATTTTCCAAACCCTGCAGGGATGTGGATGACAGACTGTGGTTCTGTTTCTTCGTCCAGTCTTTGGCGAAACTGCTGCTCCAGTGTCGGGCCCGTCTCAACCTGTACATATCATCAGCATGCCATCTCATCTATGCACCGAACATATCGTACCCTAAGCGGTGTTGCGATGTGATGGATGCCCTCTCTCTGTGGAGAAGCCACATCTGACCTCTGCGCAGTATTAGGACTAAAAGGGGTCTCTGCAACGGAACCTTTTTCTGTTGCCTCCTCTTCCACCTCTTCGTCTACATCCTCGAAGTTTGTGACATCAGAGTTGACGGGAGATGGAGCTATTGGATCTTGGGGAGAGGTGATGTAGTTAGCAGGAGGGGCCCTGAGGTGACCATCGCTTGTGGAGTTGCCTTTCTCTGTTGCAGACCTGCCACAGTCAGTCATGTCTGCCGCTGACCTTATCGTTCGTGAGCATACATAGGTTGGTCCCCTGCCGCGGCACTTCGCGGTCGAGGCGAGTGTGAATGGTCGCCAAAAGGTGAAAATGGCGAGATGAGAGGATTTGTCGATGGGCTGAACCCGAGGGGAGCCCTCACAGCCATCATCTCCAAGTGCTTTCGGCCTGCGGCACAATCAACCTGAAGTACAAGGTTGACTGCGCCCAGGCGAAAGAGAAGGACTCGTTTGCGCGCGAGAATGGCAGATGCAAGATTGTTCAGACCACAAGGCGGATAGTTCAGCTGCAAGATGGTCTGTCTATCGGATTTACAGCCAGACACCAGTCAAGTAGTCCGAGTCTGTTGCGGTGACCGCAGAGGTCGCGTGTGGCCGACTGGGTTGGCACAGGAAGCGATGTTGGAGTGGGCGGACAAGGTTGATGGGGCCAACATGTGCAATATCACGGACAAAGGAAGCCAGCAAGGCGACAGGATGGATCTCTCCGAGGTCTGCGCGCTTTGGCCAGAGCTATGAAGGACGTGGTAGAAAGTAATTGGAAGATATGCACCACACAACTGTCAATGAAGAGGCTCGAAAGATGGAGGGCCGACGATACACACTTCTTGGTGGAGGCCTAATATTCAGTGCTGGACGATGGAAATGGTAGTCGAGCTAGGGTTCCAGTGGCCTAGCATATGATTCGGCTCGCGGTGCGTCGCTAGGGCACTTGCAGCTGTTCATAGCTCTACCTTGTCGATAGCAGTATACAAGAACAACTGTACGCCGTACTCCGTAGAGACAGCCGTGGTGTGGGCTCTGCAGGCTTGAAACCCGCCAAAGTCAGACTCGCGCCGCGCCTAGCCTGCGAGGGGATGTGATGCTAAGCTCAGTGGCATGTGAGTCCGGTGGTTTCAGGAGAAGCAGCGCCTCGAGGAGGCCATGTGAGTGGCCAACGTCTTCAGAGCCGTGAAGGGATACGGATACTGGGTGTAGACTGTGAAAGTCCAAGGGAAGAGGGGCAGGGACTGGATGCTCAGCGTCCCGGAGAATTTGGGAACCAGCAGTTTGGAGACGGGGCCGATCAAAAACCCCGGTCTGCCACGAGCCTGTCGAGGCTTGAAAGCTTTGACCGTGATAGACAGCGCGAAGGCGGCATGAAAGCAGGCCATGGGGCCAGAGGATCACCAGGCTCGGGAGAATGTGATTCGACTGACTCGTAGCTCGAGGAAGGTGGCTGCAGCTTTACGCGCCGACGGGGAGAGAAAAGAGGGTGTGGCTGGCAGACACACCAGACCAGGGGCAGATGGAGGCGAGATACGAATAGGAACGAAGCGTACGAAATAGCGTCGACAGTAGCCATCGCCAGCGGCATTGAACACCATCGAACCACGCCTCCTACCAATAATCACACAGACTTCTCTCGCCATGCTGCAAGTAAGCGCCGCATCATAGATGACTGAACGTTCGTTGGTCCGAGGACACCTTGGCTGAAATGCCACATCATTGACAGTAGCCATCGCATACGTTAGGGGCCTTTTGTTCAGCTCAAAGCAACTTCACATACTCTATCAATAGCTAGCTAACTCTGCAGGACCCGGAGCCAGAGAGATTGTGGAGTGTTGCTATCCATCACACCGCAAAAATCAAACAAGCGGAAAGAAAGTCATACAGCACAGATTCATCATGCAACGAAGCACCCATGTCATGGTCCTCCAGGTAAGAAAGAGCCTCATTATCGTCGTTCGCGGCCCCGAGTTATGGCCCCCAATAAACCCCAACACCTTGCATGAAAAGGACAAGAATCGGTTCATCCCGTGTGGGAATCCAAGGCCATGGAGTCAAAGACCAGCATCTACCGAATGGTCATCTGCTTTGCCATTGCTCCGCCCTTTCCAACGCCGCCTTCTCTGGAGGCTGCAGCAGTCACTCCCGCCTTCCGCTCGAAGACTTTCCAAAACTTCAAGCTCTCATCAGCCGCTGCAAAAGGTGTTAGTATGTCTCGCTTAGATCGGGATAACTCATCGCTTACCCGCTGTAGCCAACATCTGTCCATCGGGGCTTAGGCAGCTGTGGAGGACCCGAGTTTCATGTGCAGGAATTTCCACATTTCGGACCAAGGTTGGATAGCTCCAGATGCTCAAAGAGTTATCAGGGAAGCCGCTAGAGCTGACCAGCTCACGGTAATGGTTGCTCCATTTCAAGCTCGTCACTTGTGATCCAGTGTCGATACTGTTGACGCGAGCTCCGGTCGTAGTGTTCCAGAAGTGGATATGTCGGTCATTCGAGCCCCCTCCAGTAGCCAAGAGATTCAGTTGCCATGGGCACCAGCTAAGAGCCTTGACGGCGGCGCGGTGGTTCTTTTTGGCGAATTTTGGAGCGGCAAGAGACCGAGCATCCCAGATGGAAACCAAGTTGTCATTGCCCCCAGTCGCGAGTTGAGCGCCATCAGAGCGCCATTCAAGGCCGCAGACTTCGGAGGTGTGGGAGACCAACTCAGCGACCTTGTGCTGAGCAACACGGACGTCGTGGTTGAAGACGAGCCCACTGCGGGCGCCAGTCGACAGCGTGTGCTTGTTCCAACCCATCACCCCGACACGGGTTTCGTGGCCGAACATGCTTCGGAGCTTGGTACCCTCTTCGACATCCCAGATCTGTACTTCCCCAGTGCCGAGACCCACACCGACGTAAGCGCCGTCACCAGACCATTTCACACTGCTAATGTATGTGTCTGGCGATGTCTCCAACAAGCAGCTCACGGTGCCACTGTCGGCAGACCAGACGTAGACATTGCGTTCGAGTCCAATAGCGACTTGGTTACCGGCACTCCAGTCGAGCAAGTTCAGATAGTAGTCGTCAACGAGGCCAGGCGCGTCCAGCACTCGTTCTGGGGCGGACTGGATGCGTCTGCGGAACTGTGCAGACTGAGCATTGGCCTGCTTCAGTGGTCGGTTGTACTGTGATCGGAGGTCAATAGGCTTGGATGACTCGGGAGGAGCTGGCTTGAATTCAAGAATTCGCTGGCTGGTAGAGATGCCACAGGCAGAAGCCAGAGACGATTCGTATGCAGTAGACTCTTTGTTCGAGCGAGTATACGAAGGTGCGCTGTCATCCTCCAAGCCAAGGCCCTCGAGAGCAGTTGTGATGTCTGCATCAGCTCCTTGAGCAGAGATGTCAAATGCACTGGCAGCATTTGCGAGGACGACAGATCCATCAGCAGAGCGAGGACGTGTGTTTTCGTCAGGCTTGGCTGCACCTGCCGTGGCAAGGCCGGCACTGGCACCACGGTTGGGAATGAACCGATCTGCGGTGTTGTGTGGAAGTCTGATTGTGGTCTTTCCGGTTCTTGATCTCAGTGCAGTCTCTTTCCTTGACTTCTCCCGCGACGGGGTTGAAGATGTGTAAGGCCCAGTGCCAGCCAAAGTCCATTCTGAGACCCCGAGGTCGAGCTGCTTTGGCGACTGTCTGGTTCTGGCGATGTTGGACTTGGGGGAGTTGGCGTAGGCAAACTTGGAAACTGATCGTGAAATTGATCGAGAGAGGAAGGTGGAGGCATCTGACTTGTGGATTGATTGGTCTTTCCGCAGAGGGGTGGAAGGAGATGAGTTTGTAGAGACGTTATTGGGCATGCTTGTCGTTCTGCTTCTCGGCGACGGTGTGAGAGGCATTCTGCCGCCGGCAGTCTTTGTGGAGAAGATGCCATGATGGCTTTTCAGAGGAGTTGATACGGCTGATGTTGCCATGATGATTGTGTAATTATTGATCGAATGGACAACCTAATGTTTCGATCGAAGTCCCTGTTGTACCGAATATCGAGGTGATTTTCGGTGGTTAGTAATGTTGTCGATTAAGCAACCAGATCTTGTCGTGGAAGTCTGTGCTTGGGTCCAGCAATTCAGTGATATCTCAAGATTCTCAACTGAATGGATCCTGAGACGCTATTGTCGTTGTGTTAGTTAGTATGTCTGTAGTCTCGCTGTAATTGTTGGATGATTGAATAACCGAACTTTGCACGGCAATGCGATGCAGTCGGAGAGCGATCAAATCTAGCAGATGCAAGTATGATCTAGTGGACTGTATGCTATGCACGAGCAATGATGTGCGTGGTAGAGGAAGAAGTGGTAGTGGGAGGTGGATGAGAATGTGGTAGAAAGAAGAGAAGAGAGAAAGAGTACAGCATGAACTGAAGGCATCAAATATTGTCGGTCAGTTGTGCAGGGCAACCACGTATGGAGATGTCTCATTACGTCAGCACTCCGTTTGGGCCTAGTACAGTCAGGTGTCTCGGATAATCGTTTGGCCTGATCCGAAACTCAACTTCATCTGTCCTCCAGACTTTCATTTTCTCCATTCATCAAGGGCACCTTTTCTGAATGCAGAATTATATGCTCGACTATTCCTCATACTGCTGACAGATGCCTGCTCTCTTCATGGCTTGACCCCTAGCCCACCTGATATCATTTTTGGGTGCATGGCGATTTTCTCACCGTCCTTGGTTTGCACCAACTCCTGACTCCCTGATTGCGTACGATGGCACAACCCTCGACGCCACAACCTCATATTTTTCAACCAACACCGATACCTGCAACTTCGAGTTTCTTTAACAGTGCTGCTTCGAACTCTAGGACGGCATCTGGTTCCAACACACCGACAGGATCCACTTACCTGATGCCTACCAGCCCCGCCAAGAACGCTCTGTCATCCAAGGATGGCTCGAAACCGAAAATTGTCAAGACAACCGGCCAGAAACCGGCTTGTCTAGTTAATGCATCTGTGACATATTGCGGTAATGAGCAGATCTATGCCTTTGGAGGCTTCGACCAGTTCACAGATGAAGTGTACAATCACGTGCTGAGGCTGAACCTGAAGACGCTAAACTGGGCGCTAGTCGACAATTATGGAGATATTCCGGGAGTTCGCATGGGCCATTCAGCCTCGTTGTACCAGGGCGATAAGCTCCTTGTCTACGGCGGAGAGAACGAACATCGAGAGTACTTGTCTGACGTTGTGATTCTAAACCTCACAGATCATCACTGGACTCAACCAGAAGTCCAGGGACCTATTCCCAAGGGTCGTGCTCGTCACGCGGCGGTCGTCTATGAAGATAAATTGTTCGTCATTGGTGGCTTGACAGGCGAGGCTAATTACATCCTCGACGACATCTGCTACCTCGATCTGAAAACATGGACATGGTCTAAGACTTGGAGCTTTGTCCAACGATTTGATCACAGTGCCTGGATCTGGGGAGGCCGACTTTGGGTGTTGGGCGGCCTTGGAGCAGACATGGAGCGCCCATCCGAGATATGGTGGCTGGATCTGAAAGGGAGCCCTGCGCTTTCTGGCTCTGGAAAGCAATTTTCAACGATGGGACGAATGCCAGGTTCTCGATCCGACCCATTTTTGCATCCCAACAGGGCCGATCGTGTCGACACTTACGCAGCAAACTCTGGCAGCGTTCATATCCGTTCGTCTCGTAGAGAGAAACCTACCGCCCCTGGTGCGATATCGTCACTCAAATTTGTGTCAGGACCTCATGTGCCACTACAGTCATCTGGAACACACTTCCATGTTTGCTCATCCGGAACCTTACTGGATTTTGTGACGCCATCGTCCACGATACGACATAGCGAATGCAACTTATCTTCTCTCGAGCTGGACTCACTGAGATGGCAACGCCTTGTCGAAGGTCCGGAGTTGTTCCAACCAGGCTACAAATGGCACTATTGCACCATCAATGAGGACGGCACCAAAGTCTGGCTTCTTGGATCTGCTGCTGAAGACGCATCTGCCACAGGCCAGGACCTTCAACTGAGCGAGGTTCTGGCTGTAGACCTCAAGAGGTATGGTCTGTTAGGCACGCAAGACGGCACTCTTTCATCCGAGCAGAACCGTATTCTTGCGTCTGAGCGTCCAACCGTCCACGCCAGCTCCTTGAGTGGAGGATCAGGCCTCGGGTCTGATTTCGCAGCCATCTTCGACCAGCCACCAGAGACCAGCATGAGTGACTTCGTCATCACAGCTAATATTGAAGCAGGCGACGACGATGACGTCTCCGAGACCGGGTCTCAGGCCAGGTTCTCACTCAACTCGACTAGCAGTCAAATGCTCGTGTCTGAGAACAGCAATGTTTCTCACCCGATCTTTGTCCATAAAATGATCCTTCAAGCTCGCTGGCCACACTTCAAGCGCCTCTACGCATCAAAAATGATTGAATACCAAACCTCGCGTCTGCATATCCCCGAGCCGTATTCCGTCGTTCGGGCATTCCTTTACTACCTGTACACAGACAGCATCGCCCCACATGCCGAATTTTGTCGTGACCTGACTGACGTAGCCGGCATGCTCGTCATGGCCAACTTGTACGACATGCCCAAATTGCGTCTCTTGTGTGTCAATCGACTCTCGCGCGAAATCGACATCGAACACGCCGCCGTGATTTGGGAACGCGCAGGACGGACGGAAGAAGAATGGCTGAAGGCCCGAGCAGCCCGCTTCTGCCTGATGAACTGGGGCCGCATTGTGCGAACTGAAGGGTTCAGAAGCCTGAGCCGTCAGAGTCTGATGGAGCTATGTGAAGTCGTGGACACCGAGGGCAGAGTCGTTGGCGGCGAAGAGCTTGATGATGTGTGCATCGATGGTTTTGGTGTCGGGGGTGGCTACAGACACCGACGAAGGAGCCACCGTCCAAGTGAAACTGCCGATGAGACGGAGGGAGATGATGAAGACGGGATGGATATGAACTAAAGATATCCGCACCTCATACCAGAAAGAGAAGGGCATCGATACATATCGTATCGAGTCGACCTTGTTGATGTCGCAAATTGTGCTGATACGTCCTTCTTCTTTGCTTTGCTTTTGCGGTGAATACGGACTTGGTTTCTCAGGTCAGGAGGATTGGTGAGATGGGGTGGGATGGGACGGGGCAATTCCGGAACATGTGTAAGATCAAACAAAAAAATGTGATATGAAAAGAGAACAGCAGGCATTCTAGGGAGATTGGCACAAGTATGGCGTTATGATGAGCTCTTTGCTTTTCAGCCTCACAAAGCGAGCATTGATTGACAAATTAACACAGCAGGGCGCTAGGACGTCCGCCCTTTTTTCATTTTCACTACTAGGTACTAGGTAGTTTTGCAGTCTATAGACGAGTAACACTTTTCATGAGCCTCCCTTTCAACAACAGTGTCCCACGAAAGAACATGTAATGGTAGCCGTTACGTGTTCTTGGGCTCATCATAGCCCGAGGAGTATGAATGAGGGTATCATTATTTCATTCTCTCACTGCTGTTGTTTTGCTAAGCGCCTAACTCAGGCATGGAGTGTACTAATGCCCGTTCCAAGGCGCATACTGCGGTCGCTGGAACGGACCAGCTTCGGACTGATAAGTTCCACTTCTGTGCTTTTCGTAGCCGTGTCCTTCCTGCTATGCTGACTATTCCATACCTCATATCGAGTCTACGTAGAGTTCCTGATCCTCTCAGCTTCCAGTCCAGTGCTCGGGTCGTCATATCCAGGCCTGAAGTGCCAGAGAGGCAATCCGTCCAGAAGTGTATCGAAGTCCACGGTGTAGTAGTGCATCACACTGCAAGTTGCAAGCATGGGTTTGCCCAGCAACATATAGACGTGCATTACTGGAGTGTGCATATCACCTTGATGCTCTCCGGTCCATCATTCCATGACCATGTCCTGCATGTGCCTTCGTCACCTTGCCGTTGCGTAAAGTTTCTCCTTCACGAGTCTATCGTTTCTTGCCGCCCGGTCTCGGCTTGACCTCGTCAGGCTGGACACCGTGTAGCATGATCTTGCACGGTATCTGTTGCGTGTTTTTCTGGTATCCTTGGCTCCAGTCGTAACATACCGCGTATGCAAACACGCTGCCTTGCCTATTGAATGCTGTTGCGGTGATAGGTGCTCCGACATTCGGGTATCCTTTCAGTCTGTGCTTCGCGTTACCATCCCAGAAGTGGAACGTACCGTCACTACCGGCTGTCGAGAACGTTCCGTGAATAGGATGGAATGAGATCGCATTTACAGCGTATACATTGGCAACATCGCGGTTGGGTCCAGTCGCATTCGGGTTGTCTCTGTGACATTTAAAGCTGAAATTATTTGAGGCATCTTTCTCTTCGACATATTGAATCGCACAGCGGCCCTCGATACTGCCAACAGCGAAGCCAGTAGCATCCGTGAAGCAGCTCACGACCCGCGTTTGAAATTTCAACGGTGATTGCATGGATTTGTAGAATTTCTCAGGTGAATTAAGGTCGACGATATTGATGTATCTGTCTGCAGTACCGACGACGAGTAGCTTGTTCTTGACATCCATCGAGTAGACTCGTTCTTGACATTGTAGTGTTGCGACAGGATTTTGTGATCTGAAGTCCCAGTATTTCACTGTCTTGTCCCAGGAGCCGGTAATAAGGATGGGTGAATTGTTGATAGTTGCGAAGCAACAGGACCGTATTGGTTGCTCATGCGCAACGAGGGTCTGAGGGGTCATGCTGCCGGAGCCAAGGTCGAGTAATCGAAACGTCTTGTCGGCACCGCAGCCTGCAACTTTCTGACCATCCTGTATGCGTGCTTAGCAGGAGACTCGTCGGATTGGAAGTCTGTACGACTTACCTCAGACCAAGCGCAGTTGAGCACTGGGGCATCAAAGTCCATTGCGGCTTTACCCTCGCTTTGCCCCTGCTCATTGACTTGATATATGCGCACCTTCTTGTCCCATGATGATACGGCTAGAAAGTCGCCTTGTGGAGAGAATTGAAGATCGGAAATGCTGTCTTCAGGAGGTTGCACAAGGGCGACATCTTTAGAGACGTCTCCGGTTGTGCTGGAAGGAGCAGTCGTTGTGGCAGCGGCGCCAAAGAGGCCTGACATTGTGCCAGAGGTCTATCGGTGTCAGACGAGCCTTTAGGTTACAATCTTGCGACTTGGAAAATGGGTTCGAAAAGTACTACCTTCTCAAGCGTGGGCGAAGGACAAAAGACAGGCAGCCGACATCGAAGGTGGACGCGCTGATTTTAACGCGGTTCACTTGAAATTCGGCTCACAGAAGGGTGGAAAAGTGCGGTGGAGTAAATACGCCACAACGTACTACGGCAGAGCATTGGATGGCCAGTATTGTCAAGGGTAGAAAACACGTTCAAGACCTTCATCGAGCCAAAAAGCTTCAACCTTTAGATGCTCTATGCTCTACATCTGAATTGCTTGCCTGAATTCGTATATGTTTGACTCTTGGGTTAGCTTTTGCTTTAGCACCAGCAGCCACGAGCATCAGCCGTTTCCCGACGCGAATGAAACATAGCCGTTGAGGATTGAGTAGTACACGTTCATCATCCCAGCGAGCCCATATCTTCCGTCTCGTGGTATTCTGCCCTAGCTAGTTCTAATATTCCCACAGGCCGGGCGATGGTCTTCAGGAAATCGAATGGCCTAGGACGACGGCAGAGTGACTTGTGCGACCCCGTCCGCGACCTTTTGGACTGCTGCGTCTTCTCCAACTTCTGCCACACTGTTCACCCGGTCTTTGCCTTCTGCACCACCTTTCGCGGAATTCTCGACGCCAGCACCACCGGCAGCTTTGGCGGTCTTCTGAGTAGCCTTTTTGGCCTTCTTCTTTTCTTTGTCTGCGGCTTTCTTGGCAGCAAGCTCAGCCTCTGCCTTCTTCTTTTTCTCCCGCTCAGCTTGATTCCCACCAAAATGCTCTCGCCACTCATCCGCTTTCTTTTCGTCGATCTTGGTGAAGAGATACTCTGCTTTCCCGATTTTGTGCCCAGATTTGATATACGTCGGCAGCCAGCCACCTTCAACGTCCTCTTCGGAGGGAATCTGGAGGAAGTCGGCATTCAATTGTTTGCGGATTGATGCACATGTGGCGGGGAGATAAGGCTCGAAGATGGCAGAGCAGAGATAGATCAGGTTAATCACTGTGCCAATCACCGCCGCGGCCAGTGTAGGATCGCTGGCTATCAGGGCGTTGTCAAGTCTATGTGCTTGAATGAGACCATTGCCTGCCTCTGCCACTTTCATGGCAACAAGGACACCATTTCGAAGGTGTACGGCTTCCATCTCGGCCAGATATTGCTTCGTTAGATCTGTGACATCATCCAAGTGCTGCTTGAAAGATGAAGGCAGGTTTTGCGCATCAAAGTCTGGTATGACACCAGAGTAAGCCTTGGGAGAGTTAACGAGCTTGATGACTCGATTGACAAAATTTCCCAACTTGGCGAGAAGCTCCGAGTTGTTGCCATCGATAAATGACCGCCATTCGAATTGTGTGTCGCCAGACTCTGGGCGATTCTTAAGCAGGTAATACCTCCAAACATCTGCAGGCACTCCAGTCTCTCTTGCATTGTTCCCGAAAACACCCACTCCGCGGCTCTTGCTGAATTTTCCATTTTCGTAATTGAGGTACTCAGTCGAAGAAAGATGATGCAATCGAGTCCATTGCTCGCCAGTGCCTATTTGGCATCCGGGGAAAATAACGGAGTGAAAGGGAACATTGTCCTTGCCCATGAATTGATAGAGCTGTACGTTCTCCGGGTTCTTCCACCACTTTTGCCATTCTTCCGTGTAGTTCGCCGTTATGGATGGATAACCTATGCATGCCTCGAACCACACATACAATACTTTGTGTTCGTAGCCTGGCAAAGGTACTGGGACACCCCAGGCAAGATCCCGAGTAATGCCTCTTTCTTTGAGGCCTTGCTTCAGCCATGCTTCGGTGATTATTCTTGCACTTCTTGACCATGCACCCTTTTCAATGGACCTCTTCGACCACTCTTCGATTTTTGGTTGTAATTCGTCTAATCGGAGGTAGGTGTGTTTGGTCTCTTTTGTTACAGGAGTCGCACCATCTACCTTACAGCGGGGGTTGATAAGGTCAAGAGGGTCTAGCAGGCTACCGCACTTGTCACATTGGTCTCCGCGGGCGTCGTCGTAACCGCATTTTGGGCAAGTGCCTTCGACGAAACGGTCAGCCAAAAATTTTCCATGTTTTTCACAGAAAGGCTGGCTGTTGATATGCTCAGTCAGATGGCCCTTGGCGTGGAGCTTTAAGAATATGTCCTGGGCGATTTCTGTGTGCTGTTTCGTTGGCGTCCGGCCGAAGATGTCAAAGCCCAGCTCAAACCATTCATATATTTCAGAATGAATCTTGTTGTATTTCGCACATAGCTCTTCCGGGGTAACACCTTCTTCTAAAGCCTTCGTTTCTGTAGCTGTGCCGTATTCATCTGTTCCGCATACGAAAAGGGTCGGTCGTCCGCGGGCTTTGTTGTATCTGGAAAAGACGTCGGCGCTGAGCACGCTACCCACAATGTTTCCGAGATGCGGTACCTTCGGCGGATGTCAATAAAAGAGTCTCACTCTATTGTAGGGGACTTACATTGTTCACATATGGCAAAGCAGATGTAATCAGAATATTTCTCTGCCCCTCTTGTGGAAGAATCTTTTGGGAGCCCATTGTGGGCGTGGATGCCGAGGAGTTGCTCTGTTTGTTCTGTAATTGTGTATTGAAATACAACTCGCAAAGAGTCGACGGTCCAAAGGCTTTCCTTCGTCAAGTATTCTATGGCACAATCTATCCTCGACGTCTCGTGGTGTGTAGGGCGCAATTAAATCACCCAGGGCGGCGCAAGGCTTGTGTCATATTCGCACTGAGTCAAATCCCCGCAGCCTCCTGCTGCTGAGTCATCGTCAAACCCCAAATTCTATACTGTATGTCTCGTTTTCTTTAGGCCTCTTTCCCCTTCGTTCTGCACTACATGGACTCTGCTGGAACACTCGTTATCGCCTTCGCGATCATTCAAAATACCAGCCAGGTATAGCGACCGTTCTGCAGTCGGTTGCTCATAGCAGTCTACTTGTGATGCCTGTTCCCACTTGATTGACCGATTTTTTCACCATGGCTTCCGATCCTTTTGACGAAATCCTCGAACTCGAGAACGACTACTACAAGGAAGGTTATGACGCCGGTGTGACCGACAGCAGATATGCTGGCATGATCGAAGGTAAGGTTTTTGGCATCGAGAAAGGTTACGAGAAGGCGATTGAACTTGGCAAACTTCACGGACGAGCTCTTGTCTGGCAAAGTAGGCTTGTGCAGCAGCCAGGAGCAGATTCTACGCAACCAATCCCACAGCACGAATCTTTGAAAGCGCCGAGGTTCCCTGCTGCTCAAAAATTGGACGAAAGCGTGACGGCTCTTACACACCTGTCGCATACTACACGGCTTCGGAGGCATGTCGATGCCTTGCAGTCCGTTACCGACGGCACAACCGTGGCACGAGATAATTCAGACGAAGCGGTGACGGAGTTTGACGACCGAGTTACCAAGGCTAGTGCCAAAGCCAAGGTCATTGCCAATATAGTTGGCGAATCGCTAAATCCTGCAAGCAGCACAAAAGCTGGAATTGAAGACGCTACCGGACTTCAGGCAAGGCATTAGACTTTGGTTATTTGCTGCCGTTTTCCCAAGGAATACCTTTAGCCAACTCTGCTCTTATTTCTGCACTCATAGGCTATACATCCGGCCTCAAGACCGCATCATGCCGACCGGCAATTGGGAGACGACAGGCTTCTCCGCAAAAGCTTCAGGTGATCCCCACAGTATCAGGAACAGCACGGTGTCACAACGCCGTACAAAGTTATCCATTGCAGATCCCTTTCTCGCTCGCTCCCACACTTTTTTCCCCAGGGTCACTGCACCAGTCCATGATCGACACGGGTTTTCAGTGGGTTTTATCGATCCTCCGACAGAACAGTTGCCGACACGAGGTATGACGAACGACGATGCACTTTTTCTCCTCATGACGTTCAGGTAGCCAAGAGAGAATCTTTCCCACCCCGCAGCGAGAGGCAGGACTCAAAAGGATGGTGTGCTGCTGTGGTAGTTTCTCTCTTCGCCTTTTCAGTCTTCCCCAGAGAGCAATTGTACAGTCGCGATGAAGCCCTCTACAGCTGTTTTAAGCCTTTTTCTGGCGTCTTCCGCATTGGCGCAAGTCCAGCCCGCAGGTGTAACCCAGCCTATCGTGGAGAGATGTGGCTTCAATGGCAGTGTTGTCTGTGTGAATAAATATGTGAGTATCAGCAGAGTGAACTCTTTTAGACTACCCTAACACAATACAGAGCGCTGTTCTACCATACCACTTCAATCGATCCATCTCAAACAACAAGGCAGACTATGACTACCGCAATACCAGTGTTGGCAATGCATCCACTTTTGACCTCTTGGGAACCGCCGACTTTGTCGTGTTTGACCGAGAGCGAGGCTTGCAATATCTCGGAGACAATCCAAGCTACGAGTTTATGTTTCCTGTCTCGAGCGCCGTACACGAAGCTCCAATCTACGCGCCTAAGCAGAATCTACTATTCATCTCCCAGCTAGCTCCACCAACTGGCGTCTTACCTCAACTCATCGTTGATCTCAACCAAGATCCGCCGACTTTGAGCAACTATACCCCGAATCCACCCATATACGCACCTAACGGCGGTACTTTCCGCAATGGTGAACTTCTCTTTGCTGCAAGCGGTGGTATCGACGAACTGGGAGGGATTGAGCAAAGAGTCTCACTGCGAACAGTTGACCTTGCCACAAACAAGTCAACCGTGCTGTTGAACAACTATTTTGGATTCTATTACAATAACATGGACGATGTGGTGGTCCATCCAACTACGAGGGATATCTTCTTCACGGACCCAGACTACAGCTACTTCAATGGCCTGACTGATACTGCGCCGCAACTACCAGCCGCAAGCTATCGGTTCGACCCGGAAACAGGTGCAGTCTTCCTCATAGATGACACACTTATGCAGCCCAACGGCATCGCCTTCAGCCCCGATGGCACGACCCTGTACATCTCTGACACGGGAGCCGTCTATGGTGCGATAGCACCTGGCTACCGAGGAGAAGGTACTCAATTCAACACAACCGGACCACGTACCATCTACGCATTCGACGTTACCAACAATGGCACGAGAGTCTCAAATAAGAGATCGTTTTATCTCGCGCAGGATTGGGTCCCAGATGGACTCAAGGTCAGCCGAGAAGGTCTCGTCCTCACGGGTTCAGGACATGGTGTCGATGTGGTTGACGATGTTGGTCAACTTATTATACGTATCCAGACCAACTACACTGTCCAGAACTTTGCCTGGACCGGCGAGAACCTCTCAACACTCTGGCTCATGGGCAACTATGGTTTTAGTAAGGTTGAGTGGAATATCACTGGACAAATATTGGTTTGATGAGTGAGATTTAGAGAGAAAAAGAGAAAAAGAGAGGGAGTACTCTGTTATGTGAAAAATGCTCGATTAATGTTGATCTCAATAGGTAGAGCAAGACAATCTTACTGTCTCAGACATTGCCTGGGTCATTGGTAGTTGTGCGTCGTGCAGCCTCATCATCAGGGCACTCGCAAAAGGCGTCAGCAGTCATCAGTCATTGAAACCGTTTTACGCTCGTATCTTTTCCAAGAACCAAAGAACTAACGTTCATGAGACGCAACTACCCCGTCCCATCCCCATATCATGCCGGCTGCCGCACTATTTATTCCACATACGGAACGGCATTTTGTCTCCATTCGGCCGGAACCCCAGACCCACTTACATTTCACCCAGGGAGCCTTACGCCTCTACATACCGCATACATGTCTGCTCGTCCTCCAAACTTCCCCTGGGCGATATTTGAGATTGAGTTGTGTTTATTGTCGCTGAGAGTATTGAAGAAGCAGCGTATAGACCAGGCGAATTATTATGGCCACGCCACAAAAACCGTTATGGAAGCACCGGGCTCCCGAGTTCAGCCAGGTGGACGTATTCCGACGACAGATGAATCTGAAGTATGGCCTGAGTCTCAAGACCTACGACGACCTTCATCGGTGGTCTGTCGATGAGCTCGAAACGTTTTCGGCGGAGGTCTGGAGATATTGCGGCATCGTGTACAGCAAACCCCCTACGGCGACAGCCATCGGCCTCGAGTCAATGTGGCCACGGCCTCAGTGGTTTCCTGGGGCCAGGTTGAACTACGCCGAGAACATGCTCGCGACAGGTCTCGCGGTCCATCCTGACGCTATCGCCGTGTCAGCCTGTCGCGAAGGCGGTACCGAATGGAGGCATCTCTCGTGGGTACAGCTGAGGGCCGAGGTGGAGAGATACGTCAGTGCATTCAAGCAGGCGGGCGTTGGCAAGGGTGATCGCGTGGCAGGTACGTCTCGTCTCATTCCTCTCGCGCTGGATACGCCGGATACAAAGAACAGCCAAGCTAACCGGGGCACTCTTCTTTGCAGCGGTCATGACGAATTCGCCCGAAGTCCTCCTTGTTCTTCTGGCATCGGCCGCGGTAGGGGCTATATTTTCATCAACGGCCCCTGATATGGGTCAGAAGGGTATCACGGAGAGGTATCTCCAGATCAAGCCAAAGATCCTCTTTGTGGACTCTGAAGTGCTCTACGGCGGTCGTAGCCAGGATCTTCGTGGGAAAGTCGGCTCTGTTGTTCGCAGCCTTCAATCCGCCAGTAGCGACTTGGAAAAGGTTGTCGTGACGAAAGGTCGACTGTGGCAGGGCAAGAATTTGTAAGTAGTTTGTGACCCCCAAGTAAGTGACAGACCATAACTGACATGTCATACGAAGAGTATCTCTGGACACATTCTTACAAGCACCGCGGCAAGAATTGGTCTATGAGCAAGTCGAATTTGATTATCCAGTTTACATTCTATATTCGTCAGTATTCGCTCCGCCGCTTGATGGCCACAAGGATACGAGCTGACACCGTTTAGGTCTGGAACCACAGGTCCACCAAAATGTTTGTGCTGTTCGCACTTTGTAAGCGCCTGAATTGCTAACGACAGGGTCAGGTATATGTCATGCCGGTGGTGCGGCGCTGTTACAGCAGAAGAAAGATCTGATGCTCATCAAAGACATGGGCCCGAATTCCGTGTACTATCAATATACTACTGTAGGTTGCACATACCTCTTCTCTCTGTGTCTCGGCTAACACCTACTTCGAGACTGGCTGGATGATGTGGAACTATCTAATGGCCGGACTCAGCACCGGGGCCCGAATAGTCATGTACGACGGAAGTCCTTCACATCCAAGTCCCGAGTACCAAGTACAACTGTTATCAGAGCAGGGGTGAGTACTCGATGTTCAACTGCTGTTACAGTGCTTTGCTAAAGTACGGCGCGCCTTCAGAGTGACCGAATGGGGCACAAGTCCCAAGTTCCTGGCCGCACTCAAACAGCACGGTCTGAGAACCATGCCCAACCTAGACAACCTCTATCTCACATTAGTCACTGGCTCACCACTCTCTGTTGAACTGTCGGAATGGTTCTATCAGAAATTTCCACGACACGTCGCCACCTTTAGCAGTTCAGGCGGAACAGATCTCGTGAGCGCCAGTATGTCTTCCCCCTTATATTGTCCTAGAACAAGCGTGTCCCAGGTGCACTAACTGGTCTCGTTGTCAGTCGTAAACGGTTCGATGATGAGGCCGTTTTACGCTGGAGAACTGGCGACGAAATGTCTAGGAATGGCTGTAGAGGTCTGGGACCTTGACGGCAAAAACATCGAAGAAACGGGGGACAAAGGAGACCTCGTCATCACAAAACCATTCTTCAGCATGCCCGTCACCTTCTGGGGCAAGGACGGCATGGAGAAGTACCGAAAGGCATACTTTGACCAATTCCCCGGCATATGGTGTCATGGAGACTTTATCAGCAAGAATCCCAGTACCCAGGGTTTCATCATACACGGTCGAAGTGATGGAGTGCTTAATCCGGGGGGTGAGCTCAACCCAGGCGATTCACAATACCATTCTCAAGGCTAACTCAACTGCGTCGCAGGTATCCGCTTCGGCACCGCCGAACTGTACGGCATCGTAGACAAATTCCCGGACGTCGTCGACTGCATCGCCGTGGGCCAACGACGAGACCACGACACGGACGAGAGGGTCCTGCTCTTCCTCAAGCTCGCGCAGAGGCCGTTGACCAAGGACCTCGAGACCCGGATCAAGACGGCCATCAAGACCGAACTCAGCGCCAGACATGTACCGTCGTATATTCTGGAGGTGGCGGATATACCGTACACGGCCAACGGGAAGAAGATCGAGAACGTCGTCAAGGACATCGTGTCTGGTCGCGTCCCAAAGATTGGCGGCACGGCCGTCAACCCGGAGTGTTTGGACGAGTACAAGACCTTTGCGGATTTGGAACCAGCGCCTCCTGTAAAGGCCAAGTTGTAGTCGATGTGTGCTTTCGTAGAAGCATTTACCTGCCTGCTCCGTCCCTGGAGGTCTCCCCAGGGAAGGCATAGATATCCGTGTACATTTTACTCCTTAGGGACAACGGATAAAGGGAGACCAGAGGACCTCGACTCAAATACTGGCATCACACTCACGGAGTGCATGGATACTTTCAGCGACAACCACAAAAGGGATTCATCGAGCGTAGATATCATGTCGAGTACAGTACTCTTTGTTTTTTTTTTTTTGCCCCATCAACATCGTTGCTACCCACCAAACTATTTCGGACCCTCAATCAGGACCTTGATAGCCTTTCCATTCTTCACATCCTCAAAGGCCTTCTCTGCATCCTCAAAGCTGACCTTCCGACTAATCAACTTCTTCACGTCGACCTTTCCACTACTCACCAGGTTCACTGCGGTCTGGTAATCTCCCGACCCGTACCTGAAACTTCCCTTGACCGTCAACTCCTTCGTACACGCCGCCATGATGGGGAACGTGATCTCGTCCCTTCCCATGCCACCCTGCACGTACCTGCCTCCCATGCGCAGGACGTGGATCGCAGTCTGCACGCTCGGTTCGGCGCCGCTCGCGTCGATCGCCACGTCGGCCCCTCGTCCGAGGTCGTTGTCTCTGATCAGGTTCTGGGCATTCTCCGCCGCCGGCACCCGCGAGGGTTCAAACGACGAATCCGCGGCGTAGGATTTGGCAAAATCCAGTCGTTCGCGGTTGATGTCCACGGCGACAATCTTCTTCGCGCCAAACGCCTTCGCGACCGCGCAGCACAGGAGACCGACGGGCCCGGCGCCAAAGACGACGCAGGTGTCTCCCTGCTTCAGACCCGATTGCTTCGTAATGTGCACGGCCACGGCGAGGGGCTCCATCAGCGCGCCTTCCTCCAGGCTCATGCTCTCGGGGAGTTTGTAGCAAAAGTCCTCCGGGAGGACGTAGTACTTGGCCAACGTGCCGTCGTAGGGCGGCGTCGCGGCAAACGCCATGTCGAAGCACAGATTGTATTTCCCTTCCTTGCATCTTACGCACCGGCGGCATGGGATGCCCGGTTCCATCGCGACGCGGTCGCCCTTTTGCACGCTCTTGACGCTCGATCCGACCTCGACCACCGTCCCCGCGGACTCGTGGCCCAGGACCATGGGATCATTGACCACAAAGTGTCCTATCCGTCCGTGTTGCCAGTAGTGCACGTCCGAGCCGCAGATGCCGGTGTAGTTGACGCGGAGGAGGACATCGTAGGGGCTGGTGAGTTTGGGGACCGGGCGGTCTTCGAACAGGACATCTTTGATGCCACGGAGGACGAAGGAGTTGTTTTCCTTTGAGGGGTCATGTCAGCTATGCACGGTTCGTTTCTCGACTAGGTTGGCAAAAGAAAGCATGGAGGCTCACTCTTGTCTTCGTCTCAGTAGCCATTGTAACACACTCAGAGGGGAGGCAGATATCAGGCAGGGTATCGCAGGTGAGGGGAAGGATAGGAAATATAGTCGATTCTACTACAAAGTAACAAGCGAGTTATTGTTCATCTGCTCTATACCTTTTGATTCGACCTGCAAGTCCTATGGAGCAGTAAGAAGGTCCAGCTAGACATTGGGCCAGCGGTCCGCTTTCCTCTGCTGGTAAATGCCAGTGTCTCTCGACGACAGACGACGGGGTCATCGCATCCCAACCGTGTCTCTGCCGCCAAATGATATCATGTGTTGACCACCGGAAGAAGCATTGAAAACTGCATTGGGCGGGATTTTAGGCTAAAGAGGAAACCCAATGTGAGTGGGTGGAATTGCGAAGTCACTAGGAACAACCATGGTGTGTGAGGGGTTTGTTTTTTTGGCTTGATGCTCGGGTATTTTATCGCGCTTCAGGCGCTTCGCTCGGTATATAAAAATTCCGCTGATATAAATCTAGTTGCACGAAGTTGGTGTCGTACGAGTTCTGAGGCAATCAATGGCCAACCTCCAACTGCACAATCTTGTCACAGTTCAAAATTCCCAGAGGATCATATGCTTGTTTGAGCTGCTTCATGTTAGATGCCAGAAGGCTCCATGGACAGAACGGCAGAACCACTTACCTTGCGCATGGCATCGACCGTGTCTTCACCCAGTTCTTCACGGATGTATTCTCGCTTCTTCAAACCAACACCGTGCTCTCCAGTGACGGTGCCATCCATTTCAATTGCTCTTTGGATCATACGGTGCACGACGTCTGAAGCGACCTGTTTCTCGGAGTCGCTGTATAGCAGGATGGCTGGATAATGTTAGACCTGATTAGAATCAAAGTTTTGAAACGACCTACTGTGGAAGTTTCCGTCACCAACATGTCCGCAGATACCTCCAATCAAGCCACTGCTTGCGACGTCGTCATGGGTTTGTTGAATGATATCAGCCAATCTGCTTATAGGCACAGCCTGTACGGCGTTAGCGGTACGCAAGTTGGGCATCCTCTCAGATTGACTTACCACGTCAGTGGTCCAGACATGATCGTTGGGATTCTGTTTGATGGCCATGACACTCCAAAGCGCTTCCTTCCTGGCACTCCAGAGTTCTGCAGCTTCGTCGTTATTCTTTGCAAATTCAAAGCTCTTGTTCTGGCTGCCTTTGGCCAGATTTCGGACGATGTTGATCTGTTCTTTGACACCATCGGGAGTACCGGCAAATTTGAAGAACAGGGTAGGAGCTTCCTGCCATTGCCTTGATGTCATGCCGCTCTTGTTGATGCACCTCATCTGAACGTCGTCCAGAATTTCCATACCAGCGAGGAGGATACCTTCGCCAACCACTTTGGCAACACATTCCGCCGCAGCATGAATTGTTGGGAAGGTGGCGACAGCAACAGATTGGCTTTTGGGTAGAACGGTAACCTTCAAGGTAGCTTCAGTGACAATACCAAGAGTGCCTTCGCTGCCGATGAACATCTGGGTCAAATTGTAGCCAGCACTGGATTTCCGAGGTCGGCGTCTCGTCTTGATGATTGTTCCATCGGCGAGTACCACCGTCAGTGAGACCACCCACTCTCGCATCGTCCCGTATCTATACGCATTTGTGCCCGAACAGCCGGTTCCCACCATGCCTCCGATTTTGGCACCGGGACCTGGATCGGGTGGGAAGAACATCCCAGAGTCACCAAGGTATTCGTTGAGATCTTCCCAGCCGAGAGCTGGCTGTACAATGATATCAAGATCTTTGGGATGGAACTGTAGGATTTTGTCCATCCGGCTCATGTCAATGCAGATACCTCCTCTTGTGGGTGCAAAATGTCCTTCCAGACTTGTGCCTCCGGACAACGCAGTAACGGGGATGTGTCGTTTGTGGCATACTTTCATAATCTCAGAAACCTCTTCGGTGGTAGCAGGGTACACGATCGCGAAAGGTCTCTCGTTCGGCTTGGTAGTATATGAAGACCACTCAGACCCAGAATGCGCGACCAAATCATCCGGTATCGTCGATACATTCTCTTTCCCCACGATCTGAGCAAAGTCAACCCAAGCGGCTTGTAGGACGGAGTCTCGTGTATCGAGTTGAGGAGGGTGCGCTCGCGAGAGAGGTGTGGTTGACGTGGTGTCGAGGCTCTTTTCGCCTCTCGAGCCCAGCCAGTATGCGCCGCCAGCAACCGAGAGAAGGACTACCATGGTCAGTAGCGATACTTGATGTCCATATGGTATACACACCAACGCTCAAAGCCAAGGTTCTCGGCTCTCCTTTGCGCTCACTCGACGCTTTTATGTACCGTGCCTGTTCCTGTCTCTCGCGCTTCAGTCTGTCCGAGGTGCTTTCGTATAGTTGTCCGCGAAATGATCTTGATGCATCCTCTTGCTTGTCAAACGCCCTCGTGGAGCTGTGGAACGACCTTCCGGCAGGCACGCTTTGTAGAATCGAGGTTCGACATTGGAATTGCGGCTCAATGCAGCGCAGAACCGACGGGGTCGGGCGGACAAGTCGCAGCATTGACTTCATTCTCGTTGGAGGCGTTGGACTTATAACGATGGCATTTCTGGCGCCTGGACACCTTGCGACGACAATCGACAAGTTAATAAAGGTCAAGTTAAGACCTCTCAGACCATTAGCGACCTTGAGTCCCTGGTAGATCTACCGGCGTCAAGTGCGGAGAGAAGGAAATGACGAATTATTGCCGAAGGTTACACCATCTTGAGATAGTAGAGAACAGCGGTGCTTCGGAGTACAATAAATCTCCGCGTAGAGCACCAAGTCTACCTACAGTAGGCATCAGGCAGAGCTACCAAGACCCTTGATGGGTTGAATGAACGAAACAACAATGCATGATCAATGTTGTTCGTTCCTAGTATTGCTACTCGTATCGCCATAACCCTGGAAAGAGGACTGCTGCCTTTGATCGAAACCACCCGTCCGTGCACCTAAATCTGGGCCTCGCTCTTCTGATCGACTTGAACAGCTATATCTATAGGTTGATGACCTTGTCTCGCCATTCCATCCGATCACTTTCCGGCAACGCGAACGCGCAACGACCACACTATGCTCAGCAAGAATTTGGCCGTGCCACGGTATGTGTTTAATGTTGCATAGACGTTTGACGCGAAATAGGGTGTTGTAACAAATCTTACTCATCCTTTGCTCATCAGCTCTATCCGAGCCCTTCCCCCAAGCTGTGTTATGTGGAGGCTGTTATGTGGAGGTTTTGGTATGCTTCGAGCAGCCCCTTCGTATGTGCCAACCCAGCAAAAATAACCATGAAATGTAGGATCTGATGACTTGAGCCACAGATGTCGAACCTCTCCGGATACCATCTCTCAGGAATCTAGGATCGTAAGATTGTGCATCAAGATGGTGTCTTCAGGAGATTACTTACTCGGACTGCATATGCCAAAGCTCCTGTGAGATTCAAGCATGCCATGCACAGCATCCAATCGAGGCTCATACGGCGTCGTGCCATCTCCCACCGTGTATAGATATGCCATGGACTATGAAACCAACGGCAGACAGGCCCAGTCCAGCATACATGATGGCGCGATAGACACGAAGAGTCGGGCTTCGGAATCTTGGATGGAATGTCGTAGCAGCACAGACAAGTGCTAAGACTGTCACCTATAGGCTATCAGTCTCGATTCCAGGGCGGCTGAGACTCGTCTGATGGTGTGCCATACCACAATCCAGTAGAATCTTTGCAGCACCGGCTCATCGTGGAATCCGTAATAGACAGTAGGAATGGTTGCACCCCACATCAAGATGACCACACCCAGATAATCGAGCTGATTTCCGAACGCCGCGGTTTGTAGACTGTGGTTTGCGATGACATGAAAACTAACAGGCGTGGTTACAACAACATCAGCATGCGCAGGTGAATTGTACCCACGTTGCAGATAGGAAGAAACATGTGGCCACCCCGAGGGTGAATATGGTGAAAACCGCAGCATCACCAGTATTTGGCCCACGTCCACGTTGAGATACGTATCCGTACGCGTAAAGAGGCAGTAGTAGGAACATCAAGCATCCTGCTAGATGTGAATGTATATTGACTGTGCTCATCATGATCAGTCAGCAGTTTCGTGAATCGAGGATGTCAGACCTGTTTCGTTGTGCATCATGAATGCGCTGATGATGGAGACTTTCCAAGAACCCGAAGCGGAGCTGTTATCACCATGAGCTCAGAATAGGTCCATTCGGTTGGCCCTGGTCATACCGATATCCCGAGAGAATGTATTCATTGTCCCTATTCCGACAGTGAGATATAGGACATTGCAGAATCTGTACAGCTGAACCCACCTTTGCCACGGTTCTATCATGGGAAGTTTGGTTCAGTCTGTGATCTCGAAAGGGAGCGTAAGACGTACGCAATTGCTCCCAACGTAACAGGCTTCCTGGACTGGATGAAGGCGTTCTTTGCTTTCCCTAGCGTAGTTGATAAGTCAAGGTTCGTCCTGTGTCTGGGCGATAGTACCTTCTTCCTAGGCTTCTCACCTGCAAGAGCTGGGCTGCTGGTAGGCGTAGGGGCGAGGGACCGGCGAGACATTTCCGAATGTAGCACGAACAACCGTGGTTGAGATGAGCATCACACTTCAGTGAGGTGTGAGGTGTGAGGTCAACTCTTGTCTGTTTTGAGTCACTTCGTGGATAACGCCCTTGTGTGCTTACATATGGATGAGTAGTAAGGTCAGCATTCCAAAGGCTACGAAAGGGCCTTGTTGGGAAGAATGTTCTACAAGCGTTCGACGACGCTTGAGCTGCCAAATCTGACGCTAATTTATTGGCGATTGAATAACAAACTAAGAAAAGATCCTCAGAGTCCCTCAATGGCGGTACCGAAGCATCAGTCAAAGACTACGAGCCATACCGTGAATGTGTTCCTCGTGTGTCCGAAGAACTTACTGCTCGAGTTTCGGGAAAAGGAAGCCATGGAGCTGGCTCTAAGGTTGAAACAGCCACATCCACCGAGCCTGGGCCTATACAATCTGTTCCAGGATATGTTAGACTCGAAAAGCGGTGGAAACCAGCCTTGGAAGCAATACATCTATTTCCAGCAATTCGTCAACGCCGCAGAATCAATGAAGGATAGGCAGAGTCGCAGAATCCCTCATTCACCGTTGAAGAGTTGCTCACACTCACAGCCGGCAACTGGCCATCAGGCAGCTTGCTGTCCAACTTTCACGGGCTGATGATGGGTATGACTTTGTGGTTTGCTAGTATGGCGTTTGGTGCAATTCATGTTACTGCTTGGAATGATTTTTTTCCGTCGAAGGCTGAACGCTGGATGTGGCGCTCCGGTTCTGTCTACGTCGTGGCCTCGGGGTTGATATGGTTGTCCATCAACTTCCTTGCCCAAGTCTTTCCATCAGTCGATCGATATTGGAACAGGGTCCTGGCGAAACAAGCTAGCTGGCATAGCTATGTTGTTCTGGGATCGTTGCGCACCATCTGTGGTTTGGCATATGGCATTGCTTGGATTTTCCTTGCTGTTGAATCTTTTGTCAGCCCTCGCAGGCTACCTTTGACGGCGTGCCAGACTCCAGACTGGTCGGCAATGATCCCACATCTTTAGAGTCTATCTTGCCCATGCCTGTTTTATCAGCAGAATTCTGAACTTGAATTGACCAGTAATGATCCTGCTGTTCTTCGTAAGGAGCCTGTGACTTGAGCGATGCGTCGAAACGGCTGTTTGCCAGTCACAGGATCGGGATAATGTCGTGAGTGTTGCGTTGAAGACGTGAGGATTCAGTTGCTGTAGGCCAAATGCTTCCACCCATAACTAAAATGGAAAGATGAACAGGACCGCGTAAACTCGCAGCCTGCAAACACCTCGACTCGTATTTACCTCGATGAGCGTCTTCAAACCACCTTAATCGGCCTTGTTCGTGGGCATTGAACATTCCCCTGCGGAAGACGGACTAATTGAAATGTACTGGTCATAGATGGTCAATTGTAGTCTAGTGAGCTGGACGTCTCATTTTTGCGACACGATACTTTCCGCGATTGGGTTTAGTCGAAGGCAGTCCAGACTGCTGTGCCCGTGTCAATCACCACTACTGTGCTCATCAAGCGTCTCATCGACATTGACATCGTTTTAAAGGATGGCATGGTTCGCTTGATGGATGAGACACGGCAATGATTCTCTTCTAGACCGCTTGCAACCTCCTTGAGCCTGCTCATATTCGATTTCTAGTGTTACCTTTCCATCCCGTCAGAAACGGCTCGATGTTCCAGACTTGGACTTCTGTTCATGATGCTTTCACACAATTCTGTCTCGAGTATCGTCTTGCAAGCTTACCACTTCATATTCACCAGATCCTCATTGCTTTTCTGACCTACGAAGCCTTGTTCCTTGTCTTCTCTCCAGCATTCTCACAGGCCTTCTTCCCGCAAATATACGGCACGTTACCCAAGAGAACCAAGATCAACTGGAATGTGCGAGTCGTGTCGTTCATCCAAGCAACCTTCATTTGCTCCAGGGCCACCAGCGTCATTATCAACGACACGTCTCGACTGAATACCAACTACGATACTCGATTATGGGCATATTTGAGTGCCAGTGGTAATGTCCAAGCGTCCGCTGCCGGCTATTTCCTGTGGGATGTCGTGGTGAGTATCCAATATGCACAAATCTTGGGTCCGACATCCCTCATCCATGCATTGTCCGCCTTGATGGTTACCAGCCTTGGCTTTGTGAGTAACGCCCTCTTTGCCCTGCCGCCAGGTGAGAACCTAACACTGTTGCTGATGATGGTGTCAGCGACCATTTGCAAACTTTTACGGCGTCAGCTTTGTCCTTTATGAACTATCGACGCCGTTCCTTAATATACATTGGTTTCTCGACAAACTTGGCAAGACGGGTGGGCGCTTGCAACTCTGGAACGGCATTTGTCTCATCGTCTCTTTCTTTGGCTGCCGATTGGTATGGGGCACCTATCAGACGATCAATCTAATGGCGGATACATGGCGGGCATGGGGTGATATCGGAACCGGAAAATGCTTGGATCCTTTCATGACTGTCAAAGCCGAAGGCCATCCCGTCGCCATACCAGTTCAGGATTTTTGCTATGACAACTTTCCTTCTGGACTCCTGGTTACTTATATCATCAGTAACACACTACTTACTGGGCTCAATGTGTATTGGTTTGGATTGATGATCAAAGCTTTGAGCCGGCGATTCAACGCCAAGATCGACAACAAAAAGGAATGAGATGTTGCAGGACAGATTATTGTGTCGGTGAGATGACAAGAACAGACGCTACGGGGTATGGTTGAAGCCTGTCATTGAGAGGTTAGGGTCAAGATTGAATCGCGAAGCTGACAAAAAATTGTCGAGCTTCGTGCTATTGAGATGTTCATACATTACCCAGAGCTATGAAATTTCGACCGGTCTGTCATCGCGATCAGTTGAGACCAGGCTGAACGACAAGAGGTGGAGAGTGGCCTACCATGGGTTTCTTGGTGCATGTGGAGCGGTGTTTTACTCTTGTTGGTGTTTGTAGGACTTGTAGAAAGCCTTGGACGCGACGGACCGAGCGATTTCAGCTCAGACCCGGAGCTGGAGTCAAGCTTCTGCCATGACTGGCTATCTTGATGACCTGGTCAACTGCTTCGTGTCGCTTGACTCACAATCATTACACCTGCTGCAGTGATGTGTGGCTTTGATTGTGGTTTCTGGCCATTCATTTCACTGTGTTATCAACATCACCGCCCATGTTGTGGCGCAGTCGGGGTGAAATCCCGTTCCACAGCCACAATTCCATCCCGTCCGATCTAAGCGTGGAAGGGCCTGAAAAACGACGATGCCTGATCTTCAGCTCTAGCTTCAGCCTCAACTTCCATTCATAAGGAGGGCTCGAGGCACAATCTTGCCTTTCGCCACTTGTTCACGTCAAGATACGTTCGCACGCAGGTTGCAGCAGACGATCATCGGCGCCATGTCCAACCAAGGGTACTACAATGACCGGCCCGGCGAGTATGGCTACGGCGGCCAGGGTGATCAAAGCTACCAGCAACAATCGTGGCAGCAACAGTCTGGCCCGCCTCCAGGATATGACAATCAGTCTTACAATCAAGGATATGATCACAACAGACCGTATGATTACAATCGTCCCGCGAATCAAGACCATCAGCAGCCATCATACGGTCATTCTCCTCAGCCGGGCTATGAGCAGCCAAACAGTCAATATGCGGACCAATACTCCTCTCCTCCGCAGGACCAAAACTATTATCACTCCCAGTCTCAAGGCTATGGCTACAGCCAAGGTCCGGAGAGATCCCATTCGCCTTACCCACCACAACATCAAGCTCAGTATGAAGGCTATGAGCCCCCTGCTGGACCCCCTCCTACGCATACAGGTCCATACCCACCACAGCCCGCACCCGGTGCGCCTCTTGACCCTAATGATCCGAACTCCCAGGATCGCGGCTTGATGGGTGCTCTAGCCGGCGGCGCTCTGGGTGCCTATGGCGGCCACAAGGTCAACCACGGCTTCTTGGGAGCTATCGGCGGCGCCATCACCGGCTCTGTGGCTGAAGACGCGTACAAGAAACGCAAGAAGGACAAGAAGAAGAAGAAAGACCGCCCTGCTGGTCTCCGTCGTGATTCTTCATCTTCGTCATCCTCGTCGTTGAGCTCGTCATCGGACGACGAGAAGAAAAAGAAGAAGCACGGCTGGGTTGCACCCGCCGCCGCTGCCGGTGCGGGCGCGTACGGAATGCATCAGTACCAACAGCATCAGCAGCAGCAGAAGCAACGAGGACCACAAGGGCACATGCGCGGCAACTTCTCCGCCTCGGCAAACAGCATCACCTTGGACAGGGACTATGATTTGATCGCCTCGTGTGCAGACGTTCACGGCCAGCACAAGTTGTCCTCCATCTCTCTCAACAACTGTCTTTCGAACCAACATGGACACTTTGCCTGGGGCAGGGGTGGCAATTTCGCAGCCAGTTCGAGGAATGTGAGACTGGTTGACGATGGTCGAGTCTTGGAGGCTGAGCTGGGGACAGGTGGCGGAGGCTGGAACAGAGACTATGTCAGGCTGGATGAGCGCATCAGCAACAATGACGGCGAGTTGATTTTCCTAGATTCATGAGTTAGTTAGGTGTAGTGCGTCGTCTCCTCTGATGTGCACACATTTACGATGTAAGGAGGCGGCGACAGGTACAGGTACGTGCACGACAGATGAGACCATGCCTTTCTGCCAAATGCACGATCCGGTTTCTTTCAACAATTGCCCATAAACTTGTCTTCGGAATGAAGACCTTTTGGGATGCTGCTATGTCACACCACTGGCCGAAGAAATCATCCAAGGCTCGTACACAGTATCCCATCGAGGGAGCTAATCGTAAGGGACACTTGTAGGCCAAGTCCGTTCTCCGCTGCTCTGCATTCGGCTATTGCGTGATCCTTGACCTAGCCGAGGATCATCAAACGCATTTTCCTCGCCCATACCTTGCAAATCTCTTTTCATATCGAACATTGCCATTCGTGGTTTCATATACAACTCGCCATTGACCAGCATCCAAAGAGTTTGGCCCAAAATGTCCTTCACCAGCATCCCCATCTTAGATTTATCTCTTGCTCGCGACCCCGCCACCAAACCCCAGCTTCTAGCTGATCTCCGCCATGCCCTGTTGGAAGTCGGGTTTTTATATATCAAGAACACTGATGTTCCACCAAGCTTGATAAACGAGGTGATCTCACTGGGCAAGTCATTCTTCAAACTTCCCGAGGAGAAGAAACTCGAGATTGAAATGAAGAACGCGCCGTCGTTTCTCGGATACAGCAAACTCGGGATGGAAATCACTCGGTTCAAAACCGATTGGCGCGAACAGATCGACCTGTCCACACCACATGAAGTACCTGGTCCAAATGACCCGTTATACCGCAACCTTCTCGCCCCGAACCAGTGGCCCGATGCTCAGGCCCTGCCACGATTCCGCGAAGTGTACGAGGAGTACATGGCTCGCATGGGCGAGATGAGTATGGAATTCACGAGTTTGATCGCTGAGGCTATCGGTCTGCCCGCCGACGCATTTGCACAGTTCTTCGACAAGGCGCAGCAACATAAACTCAAGATTGTCAAGTATCCGGACCTCGAGGAGTTGGGGGTCGAAGGCGAAGCACAGGGCGTCGGTCCGCACAAGGACAGTATGCTGACTAGCTATCTCCTACAAGCGAGTCACCACCGCGGCTTACAGGTGCAGAACGCAGAGGGTCAATGGGTAGATTGCCCGCCCATGGATGGGACGTTTGTGGTTGCTATCGGCCAGGGTATGGAGGCGTTGACGCAAGGCGTGTGCCAGTCCACCACGCACAGAGTGCAGAGCCCAGCGCGGGGGTCGGGTGCTCGATATAGTATACCATTCTTCCAGGGTGTGAGTTACGATGCGACGTTTGAGAGTATGGATGTACCGGAGCCGGTGAAGCAGTTGCGCGCCGATATCCTTGCGAAGCGAGGGGGACAGCGTCTGGACGATATCGAGTTCACATTCATCAAGGGCATGTGGAGTAGGCTCGGCGAGGCGACGCTGATGAACAGGGTCAAGAGTCATCCTGACGTCGGGGAGAGATGGGTAAGTTTGCATGATCGTTTTGCAAAGTGTGGCACTTGCTGACCCGCAATCAGTATCCTGATTTACTCAAGAAGATACGCGAAGACCAGGCCGAGGAAGCTGCCAAGTTTGCTGCAAAGGAGGCTGCTACTGCTTCCTCGTCAAGTTTACCTACACAACCACAGTCGATACAGGCTCACTAAGCAGAATTTATAGTTGGGCAACCTTGTCGCCTGCTCTAACTTGACGTACTGTACAGCTCAACAATTTTGGTACAAGTAACCGTGACACTCACATTCGTGATATCGCTGAGGCACGCCAAGTCAGAATCAGCTCGGGCTTGACAATACCCTAAGGGATATGTGGCCCTCGAAATGAGATAGCACTACAAATCGCAGCCCATCATGAAACAGTGACACACATTGATCAGCTCCTCTGTTCTCAGAACTCCTGTACGCTGTCACAAGAAGCTCACTGCTAAGCATCCCTTGCTCATGGTGCTGGCTATATCATTTAGACGCCAGAAATCCCCTCCAGATGCATAGACGTGGCTGTCCTCTTGTCGATGCCCATGTCCTGTTCCACCTCCACAGACATCATTTTAACCTCTTGCGAATTGTGGCCGTTGCTCTTTGGCACATGGTTAGTCAAAAGGTGGTCCATGGGTCGGAGACACAAGGCAGCCGCGATGGACCAGACGCCAAAGGCGATGGCCGCATAGTACATGTACCTATACGCGTGTACAAGTCCATCATTATAGGCACTCTGAGCTGCAGAAATGACCTCGGGGGTTATGCCGGGGACTGCGCTAAGAGACACTTTACGAGCAGGGCCGCTTGAAACGAGTGCTTTGATCAATGGACCAAGGCTGCTCTTGGGTAAGCCTAGGGGAAGCACAGCCTGGGCTACAAACGACTGAATCGTGGGGAGCATCTTGTCTATTTCCATACATTGTCAGCCAACGCACCGAGAGAAGAAACCACGTGGGCTCAAGTTCAAACTCACTGTTGAGAATCGCCACGAACACCGCTGTCCCAATCGATCCGGCCGCTGTCCGGATGCCCTGACTCGAGCCAAAATAGGTACTCTGCTGACCCTCGGGGGCAATCAACTGCACCAGCATACCAGCCTGGTTTTCCAAATAGCCAACTGGACAGCCAGCTAGGAAAGAGATGGCGGCAGCATATGCTTTGTCGTTGGGTTTGCAGTTCATCAAAGCCCCAGTGAACGCGGTTAGCCAAACACACCAGAAGACAAGCTGCCATTTGACATGGCCGATCTTAGACCAGAACGGTCCGCAAAACACGGTGGCAGCCCAAGTTCCAAAGCCCATTGTGGAGGACATCCAAGCCACGGTTTGCCAGTCGGAGTCCTGACCATAATATCTGAGAGCCTCTATCAATCCAAGAACGTCAGCAAACAGTGTACTTGTGAATTGGAGGTTGTCATATCTTCCAGACGTCAAAGCTGGGAAACTTACGGGTGGGCCAAATGATATGCATGCCCACAAATGCAATCCCACCTGAACTTGCGACGACAAGGAGACTCGTAAACCCCCTGACATCCTTGAACAGATGCATGGGCAAGAACGGCTCTGTAAGGGGCATGTACGACTCTAATAAACGTCAGTCTGGCTTTATAGAAGTGAGACTTGGTAACATACCATAAAAGACTAGCAGGACCAGGGTTCCGAGGCCGCTGATCAGTGTTCCCAGCACCAGACCTAGTTGCATTAGGAAGACGATTGATGGCTGGTGAAAAGTCTTACATACCTGATGTCCATGGTTGTGGGTTGCCTCCCCAGGAGAGACCGAGCGTGCAAAGTGTCAAGCCTGCCGAAGCAAGAATCATGCCACCAAAGTCAAGACGCCTGAGACGCGAACGAACCGACAAGACAGCGACAGAGTCTTGCGGATGATAGAAGAAGAAGAATAAAATCAACTCGACGGCTAGAATGATGGAGAGATGTGGTGTTAGAAACCTTTGGAGAAGGTATTAAAAAGGGGTTCAGATAGTTATCTGCTTACCGACGACAATAGTATAGATATAATAGATCCACCGCCAGCTGGCCGTTTCATAGAGCCGACGTCCTAACACGCCGATAAGTTAGAACCTGATGTATACTACAGTCATGGACGGTGTCGTGAGGCCAAGGAACAGCCTGCTGTGCAACAGGTAAGAGACGTACCAATATAAGGACTCATAGATGTTGCCGGGAAGACAAGACATAACACCAGGGATATGGTGAGCATTTTATGCTTGTTTGGGAGGAGCTCTGAGTTGCACAAAGCGTTAGTGAACAGATCATAGAGCATTGTTCAAAAGGATGCAACTTGCCTGTAGCGGTCACCATTGCCGCAAATTGAGCTCCACCAGCGAGACCGATCAGGACCTTCACGTCGCGATATCGTGTCAGCATATAATCATGTGGGAGACTTGTCAGACCAGGGTAGATCATGCCGGGGATTGCAATACATTGGCTCCGATCAAAGTGTTTACGCTGTTCGCGGTGCCAGCGACGATACCTGTGTCGATTCAAAGGACTTTATCAGCACATGTACTTCTTTGGTGAAGATCAAAGTTGAACAAATAACCCACCACCAACAAACCCCATTAAATTGAAGGAAATGAGGACCCAGCGTCGACCACAAATATCCGCCAGTCGGCCGACTAGCAAGTACCCGACTGCCATTCCCATACTCCACGCAATTGAGAACAGAGCTGAATTTTTGGATGTAGGGTCTAGTTATGACGGGTCAGTAGCCGGTTCTGAAGAGTTGCAGGTAACTTGGACTCAGTGTATTGTATCAACTCACCGATATCAGCGGCGATAAGGGTCAGGATTGCCGCAGCAGGATTGAACCCCCAAGCGCCAGCGAACCATCCCAGTGAGAGTGCGAACAAGGAGATGGCCTAGCGAAGGGAAGAGTTGAACGAGTCAGCATAGGAACTATCTCACCGTCGAGGCTGGACAAGTCGCGACAGCCTTAGAATGAACACTCACCGTTCTGGGTTCGATGATGGACCGCAGCAATCCCGCCTCTAGAACATGTCTCGTCGACTCTTCAGCGATGTATGCTCTTGTTTCTATCTCAATCTTTGTCTCTCGTTCGTACGCATCCTGGGCAGCATCTGAAACGCCTAGTCGATGACGAGGAGCGGAACGGATGGTCTATGTATGAGCAAGTTAGAATGTTTAGTCTTGAGCGCTCTCCTGGACCAACGCGGCACTAATGGGCGTTCTACATACATCGTCTGACATTCTCCTGGCTTGTGTTTGGTTTGCGGTTAAATGCTGGGTGAGTGGAAAGGTTTGTGCGTGCTGAGAAGTGTACCTGCTCCCAGTTGCTGCTCTGATCTATATGTAATCAATACGAGCAACGATACAACCCCATTACCCCAGAAATAGCCTGGGTAACCTCCTAAGCGCCTACCCCATGGCATCCAGCATCGATAGGAGAGGTTTTGCAGTCGTCCCATTCGATATTGAATCCCAATTGTGCCGAATTAGCCGACGAGCCGGTGTCCGGAGAAGTTCTCACCAACGGCTAGCGACTTCCCAGACCCTAGACGACAGACTAATGAGTCTCGGACGTCCACCAGCAGCGTCATTGTCTTCATCAATGGGTCCGCACCGGCGGCTTCTCTTATCCCAGTGACAGGTTCAGGGGAACCATTTACCCCAAGATACATCCGGTCCAGCATTCGAAGCCTGTCTTCGACGTTTAGGGCGGAGGGAGCTTGCAATGCATCACCATGGACAGCTGAAATGAGGAGGATGCAGACTTGTTTGCTGTTAAGCTAGACTTCAGGCTCCTTAAATGAGTGCCAAGTCAGTCGGAGTTGAGAGAATTACGGGGGGATATCTGAAGATCGCGGGCAATGACGCCTTGGGGTAAGAGTATGGTGCAATAAGCGGATCCCACACGAGGAATCAGTCAACCGAACCCTTTCCCGCAGAGTACCTGGTACGAGAAACTCCCAGCACGGTGAAGTCTTTCTCACTTGTGCTCCTGCTCAGGAAAACATCAAAGAACCGTATCTTGGACCTTGACACAGGTGGAAGGCACTTGAGAACAAAAAACATCACGATACCAATTCTGCCGATACCTTTTTGGCTCCGTCCTTGTTCTTGACGGCTGCCCAAAGACCATGAGCAAACGACCGAACTTCTTGTTGATTGTCGCCGATGATCTGGGCTTCTCAGACGTAAGTCCTTTTGGAGGCGAAATTCGAACACCACATCTTGCCCGCCTGGCATCTGGGGGTCTACGCTTCACAGACTTTCATGCAGCGTCGGCATGTTCTCCAACAAGATCGATGTTGCTGAGTGGAACGGACCACCGTGAGTCTAACCTTGACGCGTGTATTTTTCCTGGAGGGGAATATGACGATTCTCATCATAGCGAGAGCCATGTTGCCCACAGCAGCGTTGGCATGTGTCTGCAGAAACAAAACAGGCAGCTGACGATATACTTTTAGATATTGCTGGGATAGGAACCATGGTCGAAGCCAAAGCTGAATTTCATAAAGACAAGCCAGGGTATGAAGGCTTTCTGAATGACGCAGTAGCGCCACTTCCCGAACTGCTGAACGAGGCTGGCTATCTGACATTGATGGCGGGTAAATGGCATTTGGGCAGCGAGCCAGGGCGGTTTCCTTGCGATCGTGGATTTGAAAAGTCATTCGCTCTCCTTCCAGTAAGTCGGAAAATTTATCGTTGGAACTCAAAGACACGCGGATGCTGACACTGGTCTGCGATAGGGTGCTGCCAACCACTATGCCTATGAACCCCAGCTAGACGCTGGCGACGAGAAACCAGGCTGGATCAAGCATTGTCCTTCCCTGTATGTCGAAGGCGATGCGAACATCCCGCCTCAAGAACTGGGTCCCAACTTCTATTCGACCGATTCATACGTCGATAAACTCTTGGATTACTTCGATTCTAGAACAGAGGACGACCGAGGTCGCCCTTTTTTCGCCTATCTGCCCTTCGCGGCCCCCCATTGGCCTCTTCAGGCTCCCGAGGAGAATATGCGGCGATACCGGGGTGCTTACGATGATGGGCCTGCCGCCCTTCGCGAGAAACGCCTACAGAAACTCAAGGAACTGGGCCTCGTTGGTAAAGACGTGATACCCCATGATGTTGTTGCGCTTGGGGATAACCGACTGGCCCGAGACTGGACGTCCCTTTCCCCGGAAGATCAGACGTATTCCGCTCGCACAATGGAAGCGTATGCCGGCATGGTGGACCGGATGGACGAGCAGATTGGCCGAGTGCTGGCCCATCTCGAAAAGACCGATGAGCTTGACAACACGGTGGTTCTTTTCATGTCCGACAATGGCGCTGAAGGCATGATGCTAGAAGCCGTACCCGTGATAGGTGATAACATGGCGGCGCACTTGGAAAAATACTACGACAACTCGATAGAAAACATTGGTCGTGGGAATTCCTACGTGTGGTACGGCCCACATTGGGCCCAGGCTGGAACAGCCCCATCCCGACTGTACAAGGCTTTCACGTCCGAGGGTGGAATCCGAGTTCCCCTGATCCTGTGGGCTGGTGAGCGCGTCAAGGAGAGGCTGTTGGGGACGAACGCCCAAGCTGGCGACATTCGGCACGACTTTTGCACGGTGATGGACATCGCTCCAACAATTCTCGATTGGGCAGGCGTGACGCATCCTGGAACGGAATACAAAGGTCGTAAGATCCAGCCAATGCGTGGGCACTCTTGGAGTTCCTACCTGACGGGGTCCGTTGATAGGATCCACACTGATGACCACGTTGTTGGCTGGGAGCTGTTTGGCCGACGAGGACTTCGGAAAGGTTCCTGGAAGGCACTCTTCATTCCTAAACCGTTCGGACCTGGTCTATGGCAGCTCTACGACCTAGATCAGGATCCAGGCGAGACGAAAGATCTGAGGGCATCCCATCCCGAGAAACTCAAGCAGTTGTTGGCAGCGTACGCAGCATACGTGCAGGAAGTTGGAGTGGTGGATGATTTCGAATGGGGCACTTTCGTAACGGAGGAGTCCTAACTCCTATAGAGCCTGTTGACCATCTTTTAATATGGTCCTGAAATGGAGTATCAAGACTTTTGAATTGAGAGCACCCTGTAGCACGCTTTGTGCAGATGCTGGCAGCGACTCAGCCGAGTGCAAGTAGTATTCTATCGGTTCTGATGTGGCAGGAGGTAGAAGTCTCTTTGAAAAGGATTCCCACTGCTCACTTCTCCAACAAGTTCACGACTCTTTCATAGAGCTCGTCTGCTGCAGCAACCTCCTCAGGTGTCGCACGTTCAATACCACGTCCGCAGGTCTCCAGATAGTCAATCATGCTGCGATATCCCATTCTTAGCACTACCTGCTCAGCTCGCTCGGCCCGAGCGCTGCCATCATACATATTCACCCGTGGTCTCTTGTGGCGCATTGTTCGCAGAATCAGATCGAGGGCGGTATTCTCATCGGTGTCGTGGTCTCTGGAGATGTAACGTTAGTGGATTTCTTGCGACTTGGAACCTAGGGTCGCACGTACTGAGGGAGACGAAATTCTGGAACGACATAGGAAGCAAGAGACCAAGCATTGACATCGTCGACGATCTTGCAGAAGTTCACAATGTGTTCAGCATCCATGTCCGGAGTGATTCTCACAAAATCCATGAACTCTTCGGCCATTTTCTGGAACTGCACCGCACCAGCAGCATGGCTCAAGTCGTACAGTGTCGGGTGGAGTCTTGAGAAGTCGAAGGGAGCAGCCATGTTGACTGTGGAGGACAATGGCAGGTTAGCACTCAGATGCCGTGTCTGTGATGCAGGTAGAGAGTGTTGATAGGGGTGATTTGGACCATCAAGGACTTTCGTGAATACTGAAAGTGACTTTATTCTGCCGAAGCCACGTCACCTTGTCACTGGTCTTCAGCAGTGAATCTGTACCTTGATTCTACTCCCACTTTGGGTACTGCCGTGTCACTCAGCTCCATGCCATAGGAAGTAGCTCAACTTTCTCTCAGCCTCACCCGTGATCAGCTAAGCTCGTCCCGAGGCTGTTCAGGCTGGTGGTCCCTCTCTTCAACTTTTTGCTTTCTTCTCATCGCCTATTCTTAATTCCAACTTTCAATCCTTACCATGTGGAATTCGGGTTAGATAGGACTTTTGTCAACGTGGTCATGATGGTGGGTGTAGAGAACGGGAACCCTTAGACCTGGGTTTCCCTCAGCCCAGGATTCTCTGGGACATTCAGTCGGTCAGGCAGCGGCCACGATCCATTCCATATTGTTTCTCAGCGCAGGCGGCAAGCTGTCGACCCGATTGCTCGATATAGCAGTATGGGGTTGCAGTACCTAGTTTGGCCTAATGTCTCATGTCCGGGGCAAGCAGCGCCTGGACTCGCTGAGAGGTGGAAGGTCGTTGAGTGGAAATCTACATTGCAATAGGACATGGGATATGCCAGAGAAATGTACTCCATTGCTCCAATTCAGGTGATGAGCGCACGATGTTAGGAAGTTGGTCGTTGTGGTTTGGACTGAGTACATATTGAATTCTTCGCAAATCCAACAGATCTCGGTGACTAATCAATCAGGCCTCCTATCGCTAGTGCTTGTTCTAATTTCACCGGATGTTGTACGGAGTACGGAGTAAGGCAACCAGCACATGTTCCAGAACCTCGTCTTTGCGACAAATGTAACACGAAGAACCAGTTGACAGAGATTTCTTTTTGTCACTGAGGGTGCTGCTGTGTAACACTGCGATACTGTCTCAAGATGCTGCAAGCTGTCATTATCTTCACGGGCGTTGCCTGGAGCGCTTATATTCTCATTCAGTATGTCATCAAGGAGCGCAAACATCAACGCCAGGCTCGACAGTGGGGTTGTCAGCCCGCGCCTCGAGAACGAGGAACGTGGTACGGCGTTACTACCATCAAGGATTTCATTCAAGCATTGCGGGAAGACCGCGCTCCTCAGTACTTCATCGAGTGGCAGGAAAGAAACCCAAAGACATATGTGACCCGTTTCTTCGACGCAGATGTTTTCCAGACTTGCGAACCTGCAAACATCCAAGCCATACTAGCAAGCCAATTTGAAGACTTTGGATTGGGCCACCGTTTGCATTCTTGGTCGCCAATGTTTGGAAGAGGTATTTTCACAACTGATGGTGCAGAATGGTTCGTGCACACTCCCGGTGTAGCCCAGCAAGGCCAACTAATCAGAATATAGGAAGCATCAGCGCGCAATCTTGCGCCCGCAGTTTGCGAGAGAAATTTTGCAGGACTTCGACACGGAGGAGAAGCATCACAGGAATCTACTACAGCATCTCACGATCCGGCCAGATGGATGGACAGATAGAGTCGACTTACAGCCTCTGTTCATGCGATTGACCATGGACTCGAGCACAGAACTTCTTTTTGGTCAGAGTACAGATTCTCAATTAGCTGCCCTCCGCAGCGAACGCAAGCATGGGGATGCGGTTGAATGGAAGTCATTTGACGAAGCCTACGCAAGAGGATTGAAGACTGTTGGGATTCGAAACTTTCTGGAAGATTTGCACTGGCTCTACAACCCTAGCCATTACAAAGACGATGTCAAGGTGGTACATGCCTACGTTGATCATTTTGTCCAACAAGGTTTGCGCCGTGCAGAGGGCGGCACGGATGCTCAGGCTAAGGACATGTCGAGCAAGTATTGTTTCCTCGATGAGCTTATCAAAGAGACTCGGCATCCTGTCGAACTTCGCGATAGCTTGGTGAACATTTTGGTTGCTGGACGAGATACAACCTCCAGCACTCTGGGTTGGACGTTTTACTTACTAGCTCACAACGCCAACGTCTTCCACAAATTGCGTCAGATTGTCCTCCGCGAATTTGGGTCCTACGAATCACCAAAGAACCTCGACTTCGCTTCTATCAAGGCCTGCACCTATCTGCAGCATGTCTTGAACGAGGGCCTGCGGTTGTACCCACCCGTCCCGGCTAATGCGAGATTTACAGTGAAGGACACCACTTTGCCGGTTGGTGGAGGGCCTGATGGAAAATCTCCCATTTACGTCTCGAAGGGAAAATCGGTCGCATATTTTGTGGGCGCCATGCACCGGCGAACAGACCTCTGGGGAGAGGATGCCAACGAATTTTGCCCTGATCGCTGGATCGGTCGCAAGGCGAAATGGGATTATCTGCCGTTCAGTGGCGGCCCAAGAATTTGTCTTGGTCAGCAGCAAGCTTTGACTTTGGCAGGCTTTACGATCATCCGGCTGCTTCAAAGGTTTGACGACATACAGCCTGCTGATCATGGAGAGAGAACTCGACATGTCTTTACGCTCACAGACGCACCGCGCTATTGCTGGGTCAAGCTACACGACGCTTCAAGAAGCTAAGGCGAGGCAGCCAGAAGGATTGTCCTTTTCGTGTGAATGAGAGAGACGGATGAATCGAAATCACTACTATGAACGTCCGGTCGATGGCATTCACGTGCAATACTTGGATACTATTGGTCACAAAACACTGTCGTGACACCTGTACTGTTTATTTCCTGTGGGGGTTGGTTGTGGTCGTGACTGAGTCTCTTATGGAAGCTCTACGGCTCGTCACCCATTCTTCACCATGAGTCGCCTGCCTCGGTCTCACAACCCTTGTTTTTCTGCTTGGTTGACTGGCCTATCTTTACTGCCTAGCTCATAACCTGGCCTCGGTTCAATGTGATATTGGGCTGTAGGAGTCATTTCCTGCATTGACAATCAGTGTAACTGGCCTTTCCAATTTATGCGTTTGAACGTTCCATATATTGAAATTACTACCATTGTATGTTTCCACTCTGAGAGATCTTCGTCAAACATGCAACCACCCACGAGCTGATCATCAAAGTATTCATACATACATCAATTCACCATCCGAGAGAATAGAATGTAGGTATCTGTTGCTTCTCACATTTGCTCTGCTGAACATGTCCAAGGAAGGAAACTTACGTCTCACGCTTACAATTCGTCCCACATGTACAATGTCAAAGTGATCGGAGGGAATCTTGGAGTGATTGAGACAGAGACATTCTTCTTTCATTGTACTGTGCCACAATACTGCCTCTTGGTCAGACAGCATCAGACGGGTTTCAGAGAGCTATTCTACTGCTGCAAATACTCGTGCAGTGACAATGGCCTGTTTCCTGACCAGAGATGAGTACGTTGACAGCAGAGAAGGACAGAATCATCAACATCTGGGAGCTCGAACTCGAACAAGCAGCGAATGCACGAGCTTGAGATTCTCGGGCCGCCACTGAACGGCAGATAATCCCATTTCGCCTTGCGACCGATCCAGCGATCAGGGCAAAATTCGTTGGCATCCTCTCCCCAGAGGTCTCTTCGCATGCATGCAATGCAAGGATTGGAAAACGAGCCACTTGATAAGTTTAGGAGAGCGGCATCGTCATTGAGATATTGTTCGCTGGCAGCTAGAACGCATTGATTCGCGATCTTCCAGCGACATGAAGGCACGGTGATGATTGACATGTCAAGTTCTCCATCCTATTCAAGAGGACGCCCAATGCACGTGGTCAAGTAGCTTACCTTCGAACACAATCCAGTAGACAGAACATGCGCATAGGCCAGCGATGCCCGGCGAGATGGAAGATGTTGCGCTATATCAATCCTCCCACCAGATTGACCCCGTTCTTAGCAGCAACGATCACAGACGGGCGTCAGGAGGCAGTGGGCTACTTTGAAGTCTGAAGGGATGCAAAAGCAAAAGCAGTCGATCAAGTTGACTTCGTCAGGGCACGTCCGAGGGATGAGAGCCTCGCACGTGGCGGACTAGTCCCAAAAGGGTATTGGCCAAAAGAGTCGAAGTGAATTGAATATCCTTCCTTCCGTCATGTCTGGTACCTCTTCCCTTGAGACAGATGCTTTCTCAAAACATATACAAGGTGGTGCTCCCGGAGTACGGCTCATGTCGATCCTTGTTCACACCACAACGTAGCATTTACCCAGTTGGCAGACAAGTAGGTACATTCCAACTCCCGATACATCAACGCGCTCAGTTTTACGCGACTGGCCGTAATCAGCTATTGACTCCCAGCTCCTGCAGACAAAATTCGAGTGGCGCATCCAAGGGCCACTTGAAGTACGAAGTGGTCGACGAGGCGGGGCGTGGCTGAAGTGTGGTCTTGAACACAAGCAGCCAACACTGCCCAATCTTGCCAACCTCTTTGTGGTAAGTAACGATGACCAATTTGGTGAGGAGCCACTGCCGCCGAACAACGAGTATAGTTTTGACGGCCTCGTGCTGCCAGCCGAAGCAATGGGCGAGGATCTCTGTGTGGGTAAGACCATGTAAGAATCTCAGCCATGCTAACGATATCCCGTCTCGGCCACTGCTTTTCAGGATCCCACCATACCCCCAAACCAGGGAGAACCGGCGCCAATTCCTCCTCCTTCTCATTGAGAACGGTTCTTGCCGCCTTGTCTGCAAAAGTCTCTGGGGTAACATCCCAAATAGCCAAAAAAGGAAAGGACCAGAGAACCTAAATTCAACCTGGAGTGCATTCTGCTGACCTTTTGGGAGCTCGGTCAATTATGGCCTCTACGCTGCGGCCCTCTCAGCTTCCTAGCTCCAAAGCATTTGGCGCTCACAAATGAGGGCTTACAAGACCTTTCATTCTGCGTTGTCGCCTGCTGGGTCCAGTTCTCCATGCTCCGAGACGCTGGGAGCTTGTACGACTGCGCTCTCTTGCTTTCGTCTTCTCACCTCCAAGCTTCCCGACTTTCAGAGCATGCTATCCTGCCTTGGTGTAGTCCTCTTGGTGTCGACGCATCAGTCCCAAGTCGATCGATTCGCAAAGTATGAAAGCTTGTACGACTATGCTCTCTGGGTGCTGTCTCCGTGGTTCAGACTGGTCGGCTTTGCATGTCTTCGACCAAAAGGATCAGGCGATCAAGCAACAGTCGCTGGCACATTAACACCATGATATTCTTCTCCTGTTGATTGAACATCAACTCGAGGTTCATCCGCTAGCGCATGTCAGAACTTGATCCGGCGGGCAGCCACAAACATGGCCACCATCTTCCTGCAACCATTCCAACTTGTACATCATATCGATGCCATTGATGCATACCTCCTCTCGATGATCTGTTCATAGCTGGAAATCGTTGACGATGCCAGTCTCGATTGCCCACCTCGTCCAGGACGTGTCACAATGGCTCATGCGGAAGGGTCGTAACAAACACGCCAAAAGATCGGAGATTTATCCCGTGGAAAGTTTTTCGCCTTTTCTCGCCCGCATTTCACCGCTTTTGGCGGCACACTCCGGCCTTCCCGTCGCCCGGCCCAAGCCACCCACGCTTTACGAATTTTTCCATGTCATAAATCAAAACCATGAATTCCCATTCAAAAAATCTGAACAAGATGAGGCCTTGTGGCCTAATGGTTAAGGCGGTTAGTACTTCTAGTGTCTATTCTGTCTAATCTCGTCGCTAATTGTCGCCCAGTTGGTTTTCGGTACGAAATCACCAAAGATTGGGAGTTCGAATCTTCCCAAGGTCGTTTCTTTTTTTGCTATTTGCTTTTCTTAGCTATCATTTTACGCTTGTATGATCTCGGTCGGCTACGACTATTCTTGCAAGTTCAAAGAATCGCCTTCGTCCGGCAACATAACGACAATTTTTTGACCTGGGTACTGCATACACAGCTTTTTCCAAATTTTCAACGATACTCCCAACATCTGCGAGAGCGATGGATACGCAGGCGCAAGCTAATGGCATCCCAGCTCTTTCCATCGACGGTGCTGAGCCTAGAAGGAGGCAAAAGTGAAACTTACAACAGTGACACCTACATAGAGCAACACACCGCACCTAATTTCCAATCAGAAAGAGAAGATCTGCTATTCATAGAGGACGGAATGTGTAAGCAACAAATGCAGCGCCGAATGACAACTTGCCATGAACAAACAGGTGGTATGATAGGAGGAAAAGGCTGACACGAAATAAATGACCTCCGGTCGTCCAAGCCTTCGAAGGAGATAGCATGAACAGACAAACAAGACTTGGGAAAGATGAAGCTTGGAAGCGGAAGGCCAGAAGCCGAAAAGGGAATCTTCAAGCCAATCTGAGGTCATATCATTGCTACTTTCTCCATTGTCCAAACAGGACCAAACTTCGTCTGCTGCACCGGTCTTACAGCCAGTTACTTCAGTTGTATCTTTGAGAAGAACCAAGAGAGCTTTCCTTGACCCTGAGAGGTAGGTCCAGCGGCGGCAGCAGAATCGGCATTTGTATCGGCTTCAGTGGCAGAAGAGGACGAATGCATTCCAGGGGAATTTGCCTCTGATTCCAGGCTGCAGACACCACCAAGTAAGTTATGTCAGTAACCTCGCTCTACTGTAAGATCAGGAGTATACGGTACCTGTTCTTGTCTATGACACACCACTCCTCGTCCGTTGCTTGTTTCAATGGTCCAAGTTCGTCGACCCTACGGAACTTGGTTAAGTCATTGAGCTTAATGGAACGGGGTTTTTTTTAATTCACCATGGAAGATTCTTCTTGTGCTTGATGGGCTTGCCTCTGTCGAAGAACGGCACAACATTCTTCGTGTACCTCTCGGATGAGTTGTCAATGACGTCCGCCTTTGGAGTTACCCACTGGCCTGGATGGATTGGGATTACTGTTCGTGACGTGTCAGCATGAAGTGGACAAGAAAGTCGAAGAATTGACCTTACTTCCTAAGTGACCATTGGCCAACGTGAATTTCTGCTGCGATGACGTTGGTTCTGGCATCTTGTTCGGGTGAGAGAAACGAGGTTCTAAGCAATAGCAAAGACAATTGTGTAGCAGGGAATTTGGGAAAGAAACAGAAGAAGAGGAGGTTGAGGCGGGAGTAAGATGGCAAGTGATGTTGAGCATTCACTGCAGCCTTTGGTGATGAGAGAAAAAATCTGTCAGAAGTCACTTCACCAAACAAGTTTATTCACGCAGCATCATTGCGAAAACTGGAAAAGTACATACACGCAATCTATAATCGGTAGCATGCACCCATAGTCTCTTGGAGCGCGTGATGAATTGTGGTAGTGTATCCAATCTGCTGCTCATACAAAATGAGACGTGCTGGGAGCTGTGTAGCAATGCCTAGCTACGTTGAACTATTCTACTATCAATGTTCGTGCTCTCTGATCGTCCATAGGATTTCTTGTCCTCTCTGTCAGTGCTTCCGTACTGGTCGAACATGCTGACATCAAGCAGCCGTATCATCATAGGTCGGAGCTCGAATCGTGATGTGAATGCCTGAGCAACTGACCCATGATAAGCGAAGTATACTCAGAGAATGTTCATTGCCTCTAGTACATGTTATAATTCGAGCTGTCCTGTAACATGTCCTAAAGTACATAGCTCAGAAGACGGAAACACTTCATATCATGTCGCACATTAGGGAAGAGACAACATAAATCTAGAGGCAACGTAAGTCTTCAGCCTCTCCTGTATTGTTGTTGGAGTACTTCTGCTTAGAAAGAGGTGGCAATGCGTAATGCTATTGCTAGCCTCCTGCCATATGTTTGAGATACACTTGTGGACTGGAGTGGCTTCCCTGGCAAATCAATCTCAGCCAAGTACCGCATGCACAACGCTCTCCAGCTTTTCAACGATAGTCTCCACGTCTGTGAGAGTGATGTTGTACGCCGGTGCAAGCACAATGACATCTCCATTCTTTCCATCGACGGTCCCCGAGCCTGGAAGAAGGGATATGCCGTATTCAGGCATGAATCCTGTTTTATGCAACTTTGCTGCAATCTGGTCGGAGGGTGGAAATGATTCTTTCGTCGACTTCGACTTGACAAACTCGATGCCCCAAAAGAGTCCTCTGCCACGAATGTCACCGACGTTCTTGTGAGAGCCCAACCTCTTTCTTAGCAATGAACCGAGCTTTTCACCCATATTTCGAGCATTCTCAAGAAGGTTATCTTCTCGAATGATACGCTGGACTTCATTCGCAGCTGCACATGCGACCGGATGGCCCTGATACGTCTGGCTATGGGTGAAGGCACCTGTGCCACGAGCCAACGTATCAACGATCCGCTTGTTGACAAGAAGAGCGCCTATTGGGGCATACCCAGCCCCTAGACCCTTTGCGACCGTCTGGAGATCAGGAGCAACCATGGACTTTTCATGGGACCAGGCATGCAGTGTTCCTGTGCGGCCCACACCGCTCATAACTTCGTCGAGAATGAAAAGTGCTCCGTGTCGATGGCACACCTCTCTCATGGCTTGTAGGTAGCCTGGGGTTGGAGGCACGCAACCAAGGGTCTAGAACAACTTGTGTCAGTGGGTAATGGCAGAGGGAGGAAAATGAGAGCAAATACCATGCCAGCCACGGTCTCGGCAACAAATGCACACACAGTGTCCGGGCCGAGACTTTGGAATGTATCCTCGAGCTCCTGAGCCAGTCTCGCAACATACGCGTCGTCCGTCTCCCCTTCTTTCATACCACGATAGGGGTAACAAGGCGATACATGTGCTACATTTGAGCCTAGGATGGGCTCGTAGATGGCACGACGACCGGCATGGTGGCCAACAGACAATGAGCCCAAGGTGTTGCCGTGATATGACTGCTTGCGTGCGATGAATTTAGTGCGTTGTGTTTGAGGGGTTGATAGCTCGGTAAAGTATTGTCGGGCTAATTTGAGAGCAGCCTCGATCGCTTCCGTTCCTGGTTGATATCAGAATTGGGTATGGATCAAAATACATCTGTCCTGAAGTAGACAACACTGGCCAGGAGACTGACAACGTACCTGAGCTGACTATGAATACCTGGGACATCTCTCCATTGGTCGATTCAGTGAGTGTATGAGCTAATTGTTCGGCGGCTTCCGTGGCGAAGAATGGCGAATAACAGTATTCCACCGTATCGAGTTGTTTCACGATAGCTTCCTTCACCCGAGGGTCGTTATGGCCGATACAAGCGACTGCAGCGCCACAGGTCGCGTCAAAGATCTTGTTTCCATCGGCCGTATACAGATAGCTTCCCTTGCTCCCTGTGACGGTAGCCGGCTTTTGTCCAACCTTGGCATGGAGGATGGAACTGGCACTTGCGGTTGGTCTGGATACATTTGGGTTTATTTGATTCTCGACAGGCTTGATGTCGACCTTGGCTGCCTGGGCTGGTTTTAACATGGAATTGGTCAAGCTGTCGACCATATATGCGCTGTTGATACTCGTCATGGTGATGAGAGTTTGGCGTATGGACGAGAATTCGAATAGATAGATGTCTCGCTAGTTATCCAGGGACTTCCAATCGATGTCGACTGCTTTCTACCTACCTGTGTGGTATTTGAATAGAACCAAGATCAGTTCCTTCGATGCATGTCTCACCAAAGACTTTGAATCATAAAATCAATCCGCCCTACGACGCATGTCGATCGAAGCGGACATGTCCATTACGAGGATCCCCGAAGCTGTCCGGTACGTACACTGTGGATCATCCCGTGTAAATCAGACGTGGCATCGCGGAAAAAGGGAAAGAGCAGGCGAGAGATGATCTTAGTCATAATGCTTCACATGCTTGAGATGTTGCTACACAGCATGATCAGTGGAGTATCTATCTATGCCTTAGAACGACTCTGGCCAGTGCTTAAAAGTGATGAGTAGGGTAGTTACCTTGGATGGGCTCTCACTGCAAAGACACTGATCTCGTACATCAACGACTGATGTGATTGTATCGTCTGTCCAAGTTCACACAAGGTAGATCAGACACCATATATGCTCCTGACAAGGAACGCTATCACATCTGACCGCTTCAGTGCCTGTGCCCTTCACGTAGAGAGTTACGAGGGCGAACATCACCAGTCCAACCACTCAGACATAAAATCACCCCAGAAGTCTTCTCGGCCTTTATCTCGACCTCTCGAGAAGCCTAATCCTTGGTCGGACTCGTTATCGATGAACGAGTTGACGAGTTCATAAGCCGACTCATCGCCTTTTTCTTGGTCTCGTCGAGTTTGCATTGATGAGGTCAAGTGGACTGTGGTCTGCTTCTCCACAGCAGCGAGAATTCTGTCCAGCCAGCCGAAGAACGTCGGAGTAGCCAGGACGATGTCTTGTATTGCGAGCGTCCGAGCCTCGTGTAGAATCCCACGAAATGCACTTACATACTGGAGTGTAAGCGGGGCGCCTTCTTGCCCAGTGGATGTTTCGACACGGGGTAGCAGGAAAAGTGTCGTCAACACATGACCCCATTCAGCAGCGCCAAACAACATCAGGTAAGCTGCACCCCGTTCAAGGAGGTTCCACAACACCAGGACTAGATTATCGAGACAAACACGGCGATCCTGGTTTGACAAGGTGCTAGGACGTGCGCATTTCAGCACGCCATATGCATGAATAAAATGCTGCATCGATTTAATGGCTGACAAAGTTGATGCGGCTGGGTAAGTGGCTTTCCAATCTTCGATTGTCGCTGCGAAATTCCAAGATTGAGGAATAGCGCCTCCAGGACAGTCTAGATAGTCGCGATGTTGTGCCAGTATATACAGCAACTCGACTAAAGCAGGAGCCTCTCGGTCGAAACCTTCGCTCGACCTTTGAGCGAGAGACTGGGCAGCATTCCTCAGACTCGGGACGTCTCGCATGCTGTCCGGCCTATCGAATCCAAGAATTCCGGTGCCACAATTGAGGTAGTAGCATAACAGAAAGGCTCGCGCCAGGTTGAGGTCATTCTCTGATTCCAAGATGGAAGAACTAGAATGTCTGAATCTCTTGTACAAACCCAAATCAGCCGCCATGGCCAGCACAAGCTGGAGGAATTGGAAGTACTGCTGAGTATCGTGGTTGTGACGATGAGGATGGTAGATGAGATAGGTCAGCAGGCTTTGCAAGAGTTCCAGGCTTCGTTCCCCTCGGACAACCACCCGGTCGGCCATGACATGACGGAAAATGCTCTCGCTTTCTGATTCAAGAACCTGACAGGAACTGCTTGCAGTCAAGATGATGGACAGTAGAAATAGCGGCGACTCTGTCATAAAAACCTCGATTGACAGCGTTGGCCTATGAATGGCAAAGGGCACCGCCTGTATCAGTCTGTCATAGTGCTGAAGGTAAGCCTGGCATTCTGCGACTTCCAACGCTCGGAATCGTGGCCACCTGTCACCAGCGGCCTCATGCTGAAGTGCCATTAGCAGACCGTGGCCGAGGGAGACACCTGATACGCGCTGTGCCTTCTTCAAGCATCCATGTTGTGAGCTGCAAGTACAAGCGGAATCATCCTTGGGTCCTGCATTGACTCCTACGCGCTGCCCACCATTGAGAGAGACTTCGACTGGCGGGTATTTCTTCCTAGTACCAAGTCAGACGTCCGTCGAGTTAGATTGCCTACCAAACATACCTTCTCTTTGGGGTTTTTCTTTTAAAGGGGTCATGTGGTACGCAAGTGACCTGGCCCTCCTCACATCTGACACCTTCAGCATTCCATTTCACGAAAGCGATGCAAGATATACCTTTTGCAGACGTCGGCGCGTTTGCCGGGAAGACAACGTGACTTACGCGCTCTACAAGTCTCACATGCTTGCCGGCATCGTTCTCTCATGCCAGGTATGGTTCCTGCAGCTTCGAAAGGAATAGTCACGACTTCGCTGGCACGGTTCAATGACGGTATTGGTTTAGGTAGCGAATGTCGGAAGATGAAGAGCTGCGTCGGAACTTCAAGCACAAAGGATAAGTTCCTTGGCCGTCCAAAACCGGTAAAGCCCCATCAAATGCCGCAAATTATGGAATGAGATATACTTCGGTGAGCACTGTTCACGCCCTTGGTACCTGGCATGATGTATCTACCCTTTCTCACATCTACTAGGCATTTGCAAGTTCCGGATCTACAAAGGGCCCATCATCATCAGTCTCCACGAACACTGTGAAAATGCGGGCGCTCGTAACTTCAATGGCCATGAAACATGCCCGTCAAACAGCGGGTGAGACCATGCATCCAACGAGCACCTTCAACCGATGGTAACGTTGCGACAGTGTTCAAAAGACCCCTGTGGCAACCGAAGGCGCACAAAAGCTTGAACGAACAATTCATTCCAGCGCTCCTACGGTCAAATGTGCAAATCCGGTCAGTTGTGGGTGTCGAGTGGCTGAACGTTTCAAGCTGAGCGGATGCAGGTCATCAACAACCTCGTCGAACCTCCCACCGAAGGTACAACGACTAAGTCCAGCACAGCATCAAGAACTGCTTGCAGCCCAACGTCTCTCGCGACCAGTCACGCCCCATCTGTCCATTTACCAGCCTCAAATCCACTGGGTATCCGGTGGCATTATGCGCAATGCGTCCGTCATAATAGCGGCGCCCGTATACATATTTGGAGCAGCATATCTGGCTGCACCACTCATGGGATGGCACCTTGATAGCGCAAGTCTTGTCGAATGGTTCGGAGGATTGTCGTATGGTACTCGGTTGACGATAAAAGGGGTTTTCGGCTTCCCGTTCGTCTTTCACATCGTTCATGGGCTCAAACATCTCATATGGGACACTGGCGCCATGTACACAAGAAAACAAGTGTGGATATCTGGCTGGGTAGGCATGGGTATTAGTGTGATAGGAACGATAGGCTTGATGGTCCGGTAGTTGGTGTGAGACAAAAGGAAAGTACGTGGTTCGCGTCTTCTCGCAAGTCATACGTACATGTCCGTACATTACGGATCGAAGAGGTACTTGCGTACTTACACATGTCCACATCACTCCGCAAATTTCTCTCCTGATAGAGGATTCTGAGTTTCAACCTTGTGCTTCCTTTCCCTCGTATCACAGCCGAGCCACAACAAGTCAGGTCGACTGTAGTGACCACAAATGTCCAAGAAGCTGCGTGCCATGATTGACATACTGGGATCAATATCCGCCACTACTAACCCTTCGGTCGCAGGCTCGAGAGGCTCCGACAACATGCGACCATCAGGTCCAATAATAGCTGATGATCCACCACCGGGCGTATTCATGAGAGCGGCCTCTTTAGTTCCCATGGTGTCGATGCCTTTCTGGCCAAGAACTGTCGTCGCGTGGAGAACAAAGGTCTGTGTCTCAATGGCATATGTTCGCGATAGATTCAGACACCCTAGAAAAGTCAGCTCATACCAACAACGCTTGGCACGCTATACACACCTTCTTTCGACATTGACCACAACTCCTGTCCAGCGTGAGGCGAAAGTGGCGGCCATCCTGCGGAGTGGATGTCCTCCCTCTGCGTAGCGGTGTGGTACTTGAGCAATGGCTGACAATGTTCCCAACAGGCAAGAGACCCGACGCGTTTGCCAGCCTGCGTGGGAACGACATTCATCAAACTGTTTCCTGACGCGTCGCCAAAGATCGTTCTTTCCATATGCGTTGGCTTCAGCTTGCGGCGAGTCATCAAGAGTTTGCCGTCGCTATCAATGATCGCTTGAGCAATGTAAACCGAGTGATTGTCGTTCTCCGAAAAGCCAAGCGCGACCACCACACCGTTCTTCTTTGCGCATGCTTGAATCCTACGCATCTCATCCGAGTCCACGGCGAGAGAGTTTTGAATGTACTTGGTCGACAAGACCGGGTCTACTGGTCGATCCCTGCAGTCAATGAGAACAATGCCCGTCTTTGTGTATGCCGGGGGGAAACACTCACCAAATCCAAGCAGGATATCCTGGGATGAAAGCTTCTGAAAAGCCCAGAATCTTGACGCCTTTCTTGCCTGCTTCATCGATGATTGAACACGCCTTCGTGACTGACGCCTGTAGGTCTAGCCATTCCGGCTCATATTGAGCAGCCGCAATTCGCATTGTAGTGGATATTGGTGCACTTCCCATTGTCACAGCAAGCTTAGTAGGACTATGTCGAGCGTGCGGTTGACTTTCTAGAGACAGCTAGGGAAAGACGCTCAAAACCAATGTATGTGTGATTTCTGCACCGCGCGAGATTGTTGTTTTCGGCGTAGTCAAAGACGCAAAGAGCAAAGAACTTGTTACCTGAATCAACTCACAAGCTAGTTAAAAAGCCACATTATCTCCCGCCAAGGGCATTTTCGATAACTGTGCCCGAATCTGACCAGAAACGCTGACCTCTCATCTCGTATTGGGGATCTCGCAACAATCGCCCCAGTTGTCTTCGTACGGCCGCGGGCCTAGACTCTCACCCTTGAGGAACCCGGGATTGTTACTGGCATCGATCCCCACGACGAGAGCGGTGTAATTCCGTCTTCAGCTTGCAGTTATCGTGAGCTACCTGTAGATGTAAGACTTAGCTGGCTCGGATAAGCAGAAGCTTGTCTGTAGGCGAGCTGATACCTCGTACAATAGTCGGTAGCGCTCATCTCCATTGCATTATCCACAAGGTCTTGCTTTGAGGGGACGGGGAGCGTCTTCAGTAGCCTCCCGTCTCAAACCTCGTCAAAGAATACGACTTAAAGGTTGCTTGGGTTCGGCAAATTCTGGCAGTGTTCCGGTGAAGGGGACGGAACTCTTGACTCTCCTACGGCTCTGGAACAATCATTATCCGTTGTCCCCATATGCCCCGCGGCCCAGGGCACTCACTTCTCAAACTCTTGCTGTGATAATGACTACACATGTCGAAGAGGCCATAACAAGGAACGAGGATGCTCTCAACATGTCATGCTCTACTTGCTTCTTAATGAACCTCGGCGACCTCGGTATGGCGCGTCTCACAGATCACGTTCACTTGAAAGAGCCCTTCAAGTTCCTGGTACGGAGCCCGAAAGTAAGTTGACAAGCAGAATGGAAGACGTCACAACAACCACTTCACCCCAGGTCTGTGTGTTCATTGATGATTGCATCCACCAAGGGTTTTTTTTATCGAGGCCTAGGTAGACACCTCATTCCTCTTCTATCAGTGCCGGAAGTATCAAAAAGTTCACTTGCGTGAACAAGTAAACACATCTTCAGACCACGGCTCACCCAAAGACCCCCAGAAACTCCACAATGGCAGGCAAGACACTCAAAGAATCTGCCAAATCCAACCCAACGGTTCTAGGAGATCCTGTCTCTCTCAAGGCTGAAAATTCCGACACTGAACCGACCGAAAAGGATCGACCGAACAAAGCAGACAAGGGCAAAAGTCTCAAGGACGTCGCCCAGCAAGATCTCCAAGAAGCGAAAAAGGGCAATTTTTCAATGCTCGGCGACCCAGTGAGCCTCAAAGCCGAAACATCTGAGAGGGATCCCGTCGAGGATGATCAGATGGGTAATATCACAGATAGGAAGGAAAGAGATTCCAAGCTATGATTTAATGACGCTGCCAAAACGGGAATATGTGAATGTAATGAACGAGCACGATGGTGTTATCTTCGTTCCTCGAGCCAACACGGCCTGATTGCTAGCTAGAAGTGTCATTGATGAACCAGGCATCGCCTAGTTCTACGGAAGACCATGCTTGGACTTTAACGTGAATGATGAGAATATTCATACACATACACATCTGCCGTATTAACGGCCTTCGATCTCAATGTCCCATTAGCGTGGCGAGATCGACATGATCATGAGAAAGGAAATCCCTTTCACGGCCGTAGTACTCCCAATCACGTTAATCGTCGAACGCCCAATTGATTTACACTGGACGTCATGAAGCCTGCCATCTTTGCTGAATGAAATGCCTCGACCTTCGCTAATCGCCGTCAAGCATTGTGTAGTAGGACAACAAATGTCGCCTTGCGACCTTGAACGTGGTCAAGATATGCATCCAATTCATCGTCTTCGTCAATTTGGTAAGCAATCTCGTTGCCGGAAGCGTCCTTTTCAATACCATCAATGCGATCAGGTTTCGTATTGGGATATTTGACCGCCAGCATTGCATGAAGCTCTTGCACTGTACGAGCCGACAAGGATCCCAGCCATATCTTAGTATTGCCATACAAAGTAGACTTGGGATGTGGTCGAATGTAGACAGGAATCATGGTAGAGACAGGTTGGACGGCCATGGTGCTTTCAGCAGCTTGAAGCAAGTCTGGATCAATCTGCAGAACTGAGAGATCCGTGTTTTGTGCGGCAGCAGCAACTTCACTGAATGGGTTGACTGGTTGTAGAGGTGCATAAGCGTTGTCTGCAGTGGGTTCGGAGGTTGATTCCATATCTGGATCGACCGAAGCCTGTACCGGCTTTTGCCTGAATGTACCCTTCTTCTTTGCTCTATCATCTCGAACACGCTTCATGACGTCTCGACACAGAAGCTCCAGGGCAGATTTCTTCTTTTCATGCAAGGGATCGTCCGCACCCCCAGCAAGAATGTGCTGTAGTAGAGGAGTATTGGCGATCCATCTATCCTTAAGCTCTTGCCATTTCTCCGGGCCCATCTCGATCTTGCTCGTATAGTGTTCAGACATGAGAATGTCGTAGAAGCCACTACGTATCTGTCGACTCTGCTCAGGGTTAAGGCCGAGAACATTCTTCGACTCCAAGATGGTCAGGCGGCGGCCCATCGTCCGTAGGCGTTTCGTGACATCGGTGCAAATGACATCCAAGGCAAGCTCTTTTTTCTTGGCCTCGAGAGGATCCGTCGGGTCAGTGTAGAATCTGGCCTGCAAGATCTCACTCTCATGAATGAGTCGATTCTTGATGCCTTGCCACTTGTCGGCTCCCGCAACAGTTTTTTGCAAAATACCCTCGGTTTCGCACATCGCCTGAAATTGGTCACGAATTATGCGGTATTGTTTTGTAGACAAAGACAAGATCTCTCTGCTTTCCTCAAGTGTAGTTTCGGAAGGAAATCGTGGTGGCCCAGGTGGATCCGCTGGAAGTCCAGCGTATTCCTTGGTTCGGCGACGACGCTTCTTCTTCTTTCGTCGCTCCTCACTGATCTCCTTGAGTTGCTCGAGGCGCTCTCTCTGTCTCTGAACAAAGTCCTCGGGAGGTTCTTCAGGAATGACAGGCTGTATGGGTTGCGATTGCTCGTTGAGCGCACCCTCTTCTTGAGCCACACGAAGCAATTGCGCTTCAAAAGAAGCCTCTTCTTCATCCATGGGTGTCTGCTTGGCGCCATTCGGAATCCTCATCAGCCAGCGATGTTTTGCACGTAGTCTCATAAGTTCACGCTCCTTAATATCGTGGCCTTCCGCATGTAGCACTGCAAGCATGTTCCGTTGGCTGTAGTTGGCTTCCCAGAGTTGTCTGACGCGTTCCACCAAGTCTTCATCGCGGTGAGCGGGTTTACGTTTTGAGGGGAAACCCCATCGCTTGAATTGGGTTTGAAATGCACGCTTGGAAGGGCTGAAGTCTGTGGTATCACGCATGTACTGCATGATCTCTTCAAGCGACTTTCAGTTGTTAGTCAAAACTAGTCCACAACAATTGGAACAAACTGACCTTGCGCTCTTCGATGTAGAGTTTGTACAATGCATCTTTGTGAGGTTCCCAGTTGTAGACCTTGACATGTTAGAGATGTATGCTGGTCAATAAGTCGAAGTACTCACCATGATGACCTGCGCGTTGCTCGACCGTACACAAACCGCGCTTCGAGGATGTTGGATGCTGTGACGGAGAAGCGTACGCATAAAGTCGCGCAGATTGTCGTCAACTGCAGTTTTGGCTGTCACGTGCTGCCCCTTTCGGCTCACCTTCCCTTGGAGCGTCAATTCATGTAAACATTGAAGGCGCGTCCGGTCTCGAGGATAATACACTCATTCACCCGCTGTAACGATATCATCGGTTGAGTCGGACGTGAACCTCAGAATAAGTAAATAGCCTCACATCTATTGTCTACACTGTGATCATTTAAAGTCTACCTCTTTGGTCCTATCATTTTCTTCCATTGGTCGTCTAAGCTGATTCGTTCCAGTCGAGACTTTTGGACCCATCGCTGCTGCCATGCCTCATTCATCTCTTGCCAACGAGATATTTCCTCGTTGGCAAAAGAAGCAGCTGCCTCTGCACATTCCGTTACGTTCTCCATAGGTACTAAATGACCGCTGTCGAGGACCACTTCTTTGACTCGACCGGCTTTTTGTCCTCCACTTCCTCCAACTCCAGTACCCGTGGTTTCCAGCTTCTTTCTTCTCAAATCTAGTGTAGCAAGCTCCGAGGTCTTTCCAAAGATATACAGAACCGGTGGCTTGACTTCAGGCAGTCGCCGGAATATCTCAGAAGGTTCAGGTCGATAGAATGGATATTCTTTCTCCACATCATCCGGATGCATGTCTCCATAGACATTGTGGTCTTCTTCGGGCGCAAGCCCAGACTGACCATAGTATTTCGGCCTGAGATATGAAAATACCTCTTGTGCTTTTGTCGTGGTCAATGTGACCGGCGGATTCTCGCCGTCTCCACGCTGAGGGTAAAGTGCAGTTGGCAGATCTCTTAGCCCATATTTGATCCACTGAGAAAGTGCTCGAGGATCCCATGCTTGGTAGAACCTACTATCAGCCATGATCTGTGCCGCTTGCTCTCTCGAGGGCCAAAGGTCGCGACGATATGTCGAAGCTTTGGCAAACGTCTTGCTTGGGTTCTCCGTTTGGATGACCGGGTCAATCAAGATGAGCGCCTGTAGTAACCGAGGATGCAACAAAGCAAGCTGGGTTCTGTTCTTCGTCAGCTTTATCATACTGAAAGAGACATGTTCCGTGCAGTTGTGAGCCTCCCATTGAGTGGCCTATTCCAACAAGAGGTTGTGGCATCTCTTGTTGCTTCTGATTGATCAGAAAGAGCAAATCTCTAGCAAAATCCCACCAGTTTGCTGTTTCGTCAGTAAAAGTCGTATCACGTCTTGTGGTCAAGCATACGATCGTTCCCAAGAGCATCTTCATTGAGGATACCACTCTGGCCCTGATGGGCAATGTCTGCAATCCAGATGGCGCGTATCTTTCGACCAAGCTTACTGAGTTTCTCGTGGAGATCCTCAAACAGCGGCTCATACATCTCCTGCTGCGATTTAGAGACACCGCACAATAATGATGAATCTGGGAGGCAAATTACCTTGGGGAAGCCATTGGCATGGGCAGCGATGAATGTGATGTCGCTTGACCTAGGGTTCGGGTTACTGAGAGGCACATATTGTTTGACTGCTAGCTGTAGAGCATTTTCGTAACCAATTTCCGTGCCCCTAGGCCAATGTCTCGTATGTTGTGCTGGCAACGTATGTTCACGTACTCGGAAGTGGGATATGAATCGCGTGTGAGTAAAGTACGACAAGTTCTCCGGTCTATGTGGCCTTTGAGATGATGTACTCCTGGCTAATCTCAGCATCCTCACGTTGTAGACCGCAAACGTCGACTGGAACTACATAGTATTCTAGGACTGTATGAGTGGTTCTGAGAAACTCGGGGAACCGAGGGGCCGGTTCAAACTCGGGGCTTTCTTTGCTCATTCAAGGATCAGTAATACTGTGCCGAAGCCCAACAAACAAAGACCTTTCTAGCCATATGGTCCATCCATCTGATAAGGGCAGTCTTCGAAAGAGAACCCTGGTGGATTTGCACCCCTGACCTCAGAACTTGTTCCGCAAAGCGACTCAGCCTCGCATGTGGTGACTCATGGCCCCTGACCTTAGGATGGCCAGTGATTCCAGCCAATTTGCTCCAGCCTCACTAGGTTGCTCGGCATTGCCTTTTTGCTGCTGCGACTCGGCAGTCGAGTATATCGTTAGGTATATTGTATGAGGTTTCGCTGAAGATGAGGAGTCGTGACACAGTGAGTCATTACTACAATGTAGCTGAGAAGGCAACGTCTGTGGATCCCAGTGCAATTATATAAACACAACGTCTTGCCAATTCTTGACAAAGTCATCTCCAGCCGTCTAACAAAGAACAATCTTGTCGATATCTATAATCATGGCGACAGAATCCGTGGAGACCACTCCCTCCGAACCTCAATCAGAGTACATCGATCATTTGCGCGGCATCGCGGAGAATCACTTGCGTCAAATCGCCGAGGAAAAGCTTCAAGAAGAGTTTGATGGTGCTAAACGAAATGAAGAATTGGAACGTTATGCGAAACAACGTCGGCGGGACAAGTTGCGCTCCACATCACCAACTGTTTCAATGCCAACATGTAGAATGAGATCCGCTCAAGGTAAGTTAGCTTCTCAGTTAAGGCCAATAGATCAGCTCATCCCTCATAGATGTACTTGACCGTCTCAAATGGGATGACGATCTCGATCTGTCAAAGTACACTATTGGCTATCTTGAACGCTTCAGCGGTATCCAAGAAATGCCTGCTGCTAAATGGATCTCAGAGCCTACCGACGAAGAATGGATACCTCAACATCGAATTCGGTATTTCAAAACGATTGACAAGAGTGGAAAGCAAAAGGTTGTCTGGGATAGAGACAACCGGGTCGATAACATCTTTGGCAGCAGCATCAACAGAGAGGCCGGCAATGACGTCTGTTCGGAGCATGGCAACCAACAGCTGACACAATGAGCCCAGTGCTAGGCGATGATGTGAGAGGCTTGGGTGTCAAGCTGATGCTCTATCCAGTCCGGTCTATGCATGAGGTCAAAACAAATTGTTTGCTTGACCCGGGCTTCGAACGAGGTCAGTCCTAAGATTCCGGATTCGGCGGAGCCATGAGGAAATTTGTCAACTTTGTGGCCTAGTATTACTTTGCAACATCCCGACAACGGCTCGAGGCAATTGGAATCATGGTAGTATGCGGGGACGCGAAGCAAACCGTCGGTCGTACAAACAAGCACCAATGCAGAGAATCTTGTACAAATATTTTGCAACCCCTGAACGCGATGAACGCGACTCTTGGGGGATGGAACACCCAGAATGATAGCGATTTTCGGAGTCGCGTTGCTTGCAGCAGACTTCTGTTTGGCAGGTACTTGCACCTCAAGATCAACTCTCGATGACACTTGCGGTGTATGTCTTTCCACGGCCATTTGTTCAATGAATATGAGACTGACTTTCTGAAGCTGTTCTATTGTCTTGAGACAAGCTTCCGGCAACCTTGCAGGCATGATGTCCTGCCGTCAAACATGTGTGTTGCATTCACTGGCAAATGGGTAAGTGTACTTCATTGAAGCCGTGCATATCAGCATCTTCTCTCCACAAACCTGCTATGGGATGGTTTTGACCTGCCAGCTCGCTAGAATCAAACTATTGGTTCGATAGGCCCAGATAATGGAACGTACTGTATCTTCTTCAGGTAAGCAGTTGACAAAAGCTCACGTTGATGGAACGCTAAAGATATTACCAGTGATGACAAATGCAAACGGCCAGTGTGGAACGCTCAGAATGGGAAACAGATAGAACTTTCCTACCCTGGCAAACCAGATATGTGTGAGCTCGGACTAGGCGACTCCTTTGGCAGCTACGTTTGCCAGAACGCGCCAGGCTTGAAGCATCGCAAATGAAAAAGACATGGCCTGTTCCATCTATGTACAGACGGCGTATCTAGACTCTCTGGAATGAAATGACCAAGGAGAATGGAGGTCTGATGATGATAGATCAATCAAAGCATACAATTTGTTGCACGACTATGGAGTCTGGACGGTCAAGATACTTGACGCCCTCCTTGAAGTAACTCCAGACCAGAAGGCATGCCACGGGGCAGGTCTGCCGATCCTGCTCACGTGCTGATAAGGAGTGTCTACGGTACGCTGCAGAGCTATCAAGTGAAGTTATCAATTATTTTTGTCGCAAAACCGAAACTCGGGTGCCACCAGCATCATCGTGTCGAAGCCCGTGCAAACGCCTACAGCATTGTTCTCCGATGCCCCTGTTCGCCAAATTCTAGACAGCGATAGGAGGAATGAGCTGTTGCTAACACGAGCCTCCTATCGACTTTATCATGTTCAATTCTCTTAAACGAGTCACAGAGACACTTCGCCAACTATCGAGCCAACTCCTCGCCCTTCCAGCCATGGCTGCGCAATCTCCTGCTCGGCCAAAGTTGACCGGACGGGCTTTCTATGAGAGTATTGGCTGCCCAAAAATGATTGTTGCGCCCATGGTCGATCGCTCTGAATTCGTTGGTCCAGCCTCCCTAACCCTTGCTTGATCCGCGTTGACCACTCCTCTAGGCTTGGAGACTTCTCACTCGGTCCTATCTGGATGAAGAGCGATCGAAGTCTTTGCTAGCATATACGCCGATGCTTCATGCACGACTGTTTCAAGAAAACCCAAAACACCGAGACGCCTACTTCCGGCCTACGCGAAATAGCTTAGTTTCGAAAGACAAATCCTCGTTACCTCCGTGGCTGGATGGGAACCCAGAAATCGACCGACCGCTTTTCGTGCAATTCTGTGCGAACAAACCTGAGGAATTGCTTGAAGCAGCGCAGTATGTAGCTCCATACTGTGACGCTGTGGATCTGAATCTAGGATGCCCGCAGGGCATCGCAAGAAGTGGACACTATGGTGCATTCCTTCAAGAAGACTGGGATACAATATACAGTATGATTAATAAACTCCACAACGAATTATCTGTGCCAGTAACGGCGAAGATGAGGATATTAGAGACACGGGAGAAGACACTTGAGTACGCAAAGATGATATTATCAGCTGGTGCCAGCATCATTACTGTACACGGTCGCCGACGTGAGCAGAAAGGGCATAATACTGGCCTCGCAGATTGGTCTATGATCCGCTACCTCAGAGAAAATCTCCCAGCTGACACAGTGATCTTTGCAAATGGTAACATACTCAACTCTGATGACGTTGAAGCATGTCTCACGGCCACGGGCGTCGATGGGATCATGAGCGCTGAGGGCAATCTTTCAGATCCGACGATCTTTGCATTGCCGCCAAAAGAGCGTAACCCACGAGAATATTGGTATGGCCCCGATGGGAAAGGCGGCTACCGAGTGGACGCTGTGTTTAGAAGGTACATGGATATCATTTACAAGTACAGCTTCGACCGAGCCCCGCCTGCACGACAGCCGTTGTACATACCCGGCGATCTCAAGATTGATTCTACGACAGAATCTACGGACCCTGCTTCGCAAAACGGAGTCACAAACTCTAAAAAGAGGAAACGAGAAAGTAAACCTAGAACGGACCCAAATCTGAAAGGCATGCAGGGCCATCTATTCCAGCTTCTCAGGTCATTAGTATCGGTACATACAGATGTCCGGGACGCTTTAGCTAAAAGTCAATATGGAGACATGGATGCTTACGAGCATGTCTTGTCAATGGTCGAAAAGGTTGTTATGGAAGGACTCGATGCTGAAGCGCAACGAACGACCGAAGATTCCACCGTACAAGAAGAGGCAACATTGGGAGATGATTTGACTCCAAAACAAAGAACAGAAGCCAAGTACAAGAGACCTTGGTGGGTCTGCCAACCCTACATACGGCCATTACCGGAGGAGGCTCTGAAGTTAGGAGCAATGAAGCTCAGCAAGAAAGAAATGGCCAAGCTCGCCATGCAAGAGTCCGCTGAGACGAAAAAGGATCCCATCCAACGAGTCGATGACAGTCAGCAACAACTGCAGTCTAATTCTACGTCAGATGATGTTCCGAAGGCAGCTCTGGTGTGTGGCTGATCACCGAGGTCAAGATCATGTGTAAAAATCATGTACAATACGAACATGTCTTCTGACGAGAAACGAACTTTACTATAATTCTACCCTCGCGCAAAAATAGCCAGCTACTCTCCCTTCGGCAAACAGGGCCAGAATAGAATAGTCGCCATATCGAACCTGCGATTATGGTGGCGATTCATTGACCCCCTACTCGCCCCTTTACTTCTTCCGTGGCTTATCAGCCTCACCCTCATTCTTTCCGCCATCAAGCTTGCGCTTGTTTTTCATTGCTGGTTCTTGGCTCGGGAGCTATACGCTTCGTTACAATAGCGCTCTGAGAGCTCAGACTAGATGTGCCATCTCAAGCGCCGCCGCTCGTTCGTCGTTTCTTTGGGCTTCTGGACCCACCGGCCTCTTCGTCGTCGTTGTCGCCGTCCGGGCTCTCAGCTCGTTTCGTGCCACGCGGGGAAGCAAGCGGCTGATTGATTGTCTGTTGGTACTGTTCCTCGACCAAAGCTCGCGTTGCATCTCGCATCATGGCATCAATGCCCTCGTCCGCAAACATATCTTCAATCTCTTGAATCAAGCCATCTCGCAAAGCTGCAGCCCAGCCACTGCCTTGTGGACTTAGTCCAGCGTTCACCAGACGTTCCGCCACACGCCCATTGGCGTCATTCACGATGGAATTCGCAGCGGATTGAAGCCCCTCGACGTCTATGGGAGTAGGAGACATCTGCATCATTGCCGTGAGAGGAGAAGGGCTTCTCGGTGGCTGTTGACCCACGTCATTATCAAGAGAGGAACCGGATACGGACTCTGCGCCAGACATCTCGGTATCTCCATCCGCATCAACAGCCTTAGCCTTTCCTTTCTGGCTTTCCTGCTGCTTCTGCTCGTCCTTTGCCTTCTGCTTCCCGGCACGTCTTTCTGCGGCCTTCTTGGCGCCAGCTTCATACATCTTGTCCCTGGGAACCTTGAACTTTTCGATGATGGCTTCGTGCCGGCCTCGCTGTGTCATCAGAGCAGCTGACTCGCGTGGTCTTCTTGGTTCCGTAGACCCTTGCAACAATTGGCCCACAAATTTCTCGTTGAATCGTCTGGCCCATTCCTCCTTGGTCTTTGTCGGAACTATTAGAGGCACAAGTTCGTCTTCAGATTTCCCGGGGTTCTTCTTCTTCGCTTCCTCCAGCAACTCTAGCGACAACGCGTAGAGGAAGTCGTTCTCTTCTTGTGACCATTTCTGGGAAGCCGCTCGCTTCTTCTCGTCTGCCACTCGACTGCGATTTTGTCGCCACCAAGCATTCAGGCCGTTGACGTGCTTTTGGACCTCCCAGTCAAATTTCACTTTGCCTGACTTGGACCCGGGGTCTGCCTGACCTCGTTCAGGCCACCAGTGAGTGGCACGCTTCTCGAAGATGTTTGAGTGGTACTTGCCCTTGGCGATGTATTCGAGGAGATAGCGGTATGGGTTAGGTGCACCTCCCTTTGCAGCGTCTGCGTAATCATCAATGATGTACCCTTGGACTCGATCACGCTGTTTCGACGGGGTCGACTTTGACGCCGGCGCTGGTGATGATGCTGTTGAAGAATCCGAGTCCGAATCGGCAAGAAACCTGTCAAGATCATCTTCAAAGTTGTCTTCGGGCTCGGAATCGTCCGAGCTGGAAGATGAAGATGATGAGGATGATGATTGGGACGAGTCATCGTCATCTTTATCCCGAACGGTGACAGTCTTCTTTTTCGGGAGCGACTGTCTTGGTTTGCAGTCCTCCGGCTTTGGTCTCGTCAACGGCTTACCGTCAGGACCATCCCTCATACCGCCGTTCTCACGCTTTTTAGAGCCATCGACGGGAGGCACGCCGGTGTTGTACCAGTCCTCAACAGCTTGTACGAGATCGTAGTTTCGGGCTTCCAGGAACAGCAGCAAGGAATACCAATCTGGGCGACCAGTAATATTTATAAACTCCGCCAGTCTCTCGTCTCTTTGCTCCTGGATCTTGTCCTCGGCTTCCTTCGCGGGTGTCTTGTCCTCGCCATGCTTCTTGGTTTCTTTGACTGGGGCGGCAAGCTGGCTCCTCATACGGTCGTACCGACGACCGAGAATCTGTCGGACACCATCCGCATTTCCAGCGACGCTGCTTATGTTCCTCAGGGCAAGTCCAACATCCCAGTGGTTTATGTTGAGCCAGAGTGAAGATTCAGTCCTGCTGAGTGCTTGGGTGTTCAAGGTGTTGCGTCGTACTCGTTCATTGAATGCATACGCTGCGTCACGACGCTCTTGCTCCGGATTCTCATTCCAGGGCACAATCGATGTGTTGAAGAGCCCCTGCGCCACGGCGTCGTCGGCATTTTGATCGCCCAGTCCCTTCAGGAGCTCGAGATGGTTGTTCCGGTCTTGGACGTACTCGGTATACGCGGCGTCGAGGTTCCAACCATTTGTTCTCAAATAGAATTCAAGGATGGCGGTATCGACCACGTGTGGGCTGAGGCGTCGGTTGAAAGCTTCTAGACGGTCACGTCTCTGTATAGCGGTGACTGCGCTGTCTGCGGCAATGGCGGGCGTTTTATTGTTCTTTTTTGGAGCCATGAATCTTATTCACGAGTGACGTGGTAACGAATGTCTTTTCTTTACTCAATTAGATAGATTTTCTACAAGGCAGTTCAAGGTTAGCACATACCAGAAGCGAGTTTGATGTAGCTGAAGAAGGTCGCCAGGACCGTTGAAGTGTGAAAGGTCGGGGTTGGTCGTTGTTGTTGCGATTGAATCTTTTCGAACACGTTGTGTGTGAGGACAGGACTCGAATAAGCCATGGTGCTTCATTCTCTTTTGATATATATGAGTCGACACAGCAACAATTCACTGTCTCTTGCCAGGTACAAAGAAGTCGGTGGCAGTGTCTCCTTTCACAGACAGCCTCGCATAAAGCACCGGAGTCATCACGTGACGAGTTGGTCATTGTGTTCATTGTGCAAGCTTGGATGGGCAACACAATGCCAGCGTTGAGCACACGAGTATATTTTTGGAACCCGGCTATTGATTGAGGTTCAGAGATAGTAGTCGACAAAACTTGATCACTCTTCTAACAGCGGCAAGGTGACCGGGGTAATGCTGCTCCAGTTAGCAGAACGTTGTGATATATATAAATGCCCATGGCGGACGGGTGAAGATTGCGTTGCGTCGGTGACTTGTGAAACCATTTGCTAGGATGCACAGGATCCTAGCAATCGACGACAAAGAATGGTGGACAAAGCCTTCGGGGTCGATGTGGCATGTTGACTGGCTACGCCAGCGGGAACAATGAAGCGTCGTCCATGATGCCAAATTTGTACCTGCAACAGCGCATGGACAGCCCTTGGCTATCCATGTAGTTCAAAAATGGCATTTCTTTCGAAAGTTTGGTCTTGTTTTGCATCCAGGATACGCATGGCGTGAATGTAGCTCTTGGGAGAATAATATCCATTGAATTGCGTCTGCCCGGAGCAAGACTATCTCAAAGTTCCATAGTATTGAATCATTTGCCTGGTGAGGATCTGTGTTTGACGGTCTTGATCATTGAAACATAGCTTTCGTTTGTTGCAGAGAGGCAGATAGAGTCCATCAAGGTGTGAAGAGGGCAAGCATTAACGACGAGGCCGTGGGGTCTTGTCTTGGGCTATCTTCACAGCCCTACAGCAAGCGTGAAGATCGGGGGCTAGGAAGCAGCTGAGATCACATGGATGAAGTTATCTCTTGATCGCTGGCAACGTCCATTCCTCTGGCCGAGTATGTGATGAGAAAGCCCGCAGAGTCTGGCAAACAGAGATTAGACTTCAAACTTCACAAGAGTATGGATTGGAAGCACCATGTTCACCTCTAAGTCGCCATGTTCACCTCTAAGTCGCCATGTTCACCTCTAAGCCTGCCCAGCTCACATGCCCTATGGCCTGCTCTGCCCTCTGCGTTTGCTCGATCCAGAGACCGCTGCGGATGGATTGCATGATGAGAACATGACTTCGAACCTTGGGTGAGCCATCGAAATTGAGAGAGATAGACTATTGTGCTTTTACTCCCGAATGCTAAGACATGGGACACTAGGATTACAGACAGAATTGTCTTCTCATGGCATTTGTTGAGTTGCGGTATAGAAGGACGGTCGTGGCAAACACCAAGAAGCCTTGGAGGAGTATGTCATTCGAAGCAGATATTTTCATCAAAATTTGTCATTTGACCATGATCGTAGATTGGAAAGGCTTAAAGACACGTCACACGTCCTCCCTCTTCTGCATTCCCTTCTTTCATACCTCACAATACGCAAACAAGCCAGATGTAAGGCGTAGTTCATGGTTCTCGTACTGTCAGTCTCAATTCGAGATTCTTCGCCATGTCAGAGCTTGGGACACTGGCAGTTTTGCCGGCTGAGATTCTGCGACAAGTTACAATACTCCTCGGCGATGATGACTTGAAAAACATGCGCCTGGTTCACCGCTTCTACACCCCTGCAGCTACTTCTGCCCTCTTTAGCACCATCCATGTCAGCCCAAACATGCTAAGCTACGAACGCGCAATGAGCATTGCCCGTTGTGGAGACTTAGCAAAGCATGTCCGTGAATTAAGATATCACACGGCACGGCTCGATGCCGGGAGAACTAGACCGTATGTCGCTGGCACGCCACTCGGAGAACGCTATCCACGGTGGCACGTTCTCGATCACGCCCGTCGCACGGGCCGAACGAGCGACGAATTGTTCAAATGCTTTCGCCAGGAAGTTAGAGCCTATTATGACTTCCTTTTCCTTGGTGAAGTCGAATTGCTGAAGCGATTGACGAGCCACTTTAGCAGTCTCAAGGCCATAGGAACGGTCCGAGAGGAAGAGAATTCCTTCCCGCCTCCATCAAACCACATCGAGCGTCGAACCGGAGGTCAAGTCATTGATTCTATCGTCGTGGATCACTTCGTCTCGCTCGTCAAAGCGACTTTAAACGTCTCTTTCACTAAGCTACGAGCTGATATGCGCATGTGGTATGATTTGACTGCGTTCGACAATCTCCCAGGCGCTGCTGAAAGGTTTGGCCGCGTACGTGAGCTGCATCTGAGACTGGACTACCCAGAGATTCTCCACGATGAACAAGACAATGTAAAGAAAAGCTTCAAAAACTTCCTCCGAAAATTCACCAATCTCGAAGCTCTAGCTTTGGACTTTGGACTTTGGGCACGTTTCGGTCAAACCAGAAATCCCCTACTGTTGACCCAGGCCCCTCTGTACGAGAAAACTTTCCCACGCCTGTCTCGTCTCGAAGTGTGCGGCCTGGTCTCATACGAAGAACCATTCATACAGTTTCTCAAATCTCATGCCAATACACTCGAGGATCTGACCATTAGTAGTTTCATCATTAGGCAAAAGCCCAACGGTCCGCGCTCCTGGGCGCATCCGCACTCGTCTACAGCCTCTATCCTGTCTCTTTTCAGTAGGATCCATGATGTATGTCGGCTCAACAGAGCTCGCATCAACGCCTATTTCACAAATCTACACGACGAGTTCTGGATGGTGAAACCAGGGGCCCGAGGTGGGCTTGTGTCCGACATTGAGCGTTTCCTATGTAGGCGAGGGCATTGGCCTTTCCAAGACCTCTCCCGGTATCTTGGAGTGCAGAAAACACACATGGAAACAATGGTAGCCTACCGGCGTCTGGGTGACTTTTCTATCCTACCCCCCTTCCTCCTGCTATGGCTTTTTGCGATGCCTATTGGATTTGGCATGATCCTCGCGTGGGCTAGTAGACAAGCGCCTCTGCCTACGGGCTTCGATAAGATCAGTACGGCAAATTATTGAGATTTACGTCCGAGGAGTCATGATATGCGGAAGCAAAACGCTGGGGCAACAACAGGAGGAGAATAAGGAGTTAGGATAGCAAATGATATTGAGATTCAAGGACTAATCATTCGTTCATCTGGTGCCTTATCTTTCACAACTTGCAAGTAATTTCTCCGCTCAGCAGTCCGAGTCTGACTCCCTCTGGCCACGGTCCCCTCTGTCAAATTGCAGCCCAAAGTGCTTGCGATGGGCCCGGATCCTCCGACGCTGCTGATCGACCATCGCCACGGACCGTTCTGGCCGTGGCACCACACCATCCCTTCCCATGTCTTTGTACACGCGCTCCCAGACCGCACTGCCATCCAGATGCTTCCGAACCGCGAGCCACTTCGTGTAGAATAGTTCTCCCCGTGAAGGTCGCATTGAATCGATCCACTAGCGCATCCTTCTCAGCATGAGACAGAGGAAGAGGGAAAGTGTCGCCGTCACCGAACTTCTGCATGGCCGCGTCCCAGGCCGCTGGGGAAGTCCGGTGAACGTCGAAGTGGTTTTGTTCGTAGGTGGCAATCGCAATATCACCATTTAAGGTGTTCACGAGCAACGTATTCTTTGCGTTTGTCCCTATCAACCACCAGGAGTGAGCGGAACACAGGAAGTACAATTCGAGGCAGCCAGACTGTGCCCAAGCTGCCGGGATAGGATATTTTCCGGGTCTTCATAGCTTCATCGAGGCCAAAGAACATACGGCAGCCAAAACAAGCGTCAGAGGGAGCGACCAACGAAGTGCTGGATGTGCAGGTCAAGTCAAATTTCCTTTAAGAGAATAGTGGTTGCCTTTGTAGTTCTTTGTGGTTCGCGCGCATTTCCGTGCCAGGATTCCCGTGCCAGGAGAGTGCAACCAATGTGCTATCCATAAGCACTCGGTTAAGTCAACTTTTCCAACCGTCGCCCCGACCCATGTATCCCTGTAAGTTCTCTGCAGGGGCCCGCGAGCAAGGGCGCCACATGTTGAATGCAATATGATACTGTCTGATCAGATTCGGCACGACTGCCATTGTTCAATCAGCGGTCTGCTTTCAAATGCTCGAAAACCGCGACCCATGACTGTTGGTCATCTGTTTGATGTGGAACTCAGCGTGGTTCGAACTCCATGAAACTCCAACCTCTCCCTTCTTCACAGGACGACTACAGTACAGATGTCATGATACGGGCGCTCAGAGCTAGGTCTAGGAGGAATGTGTATAAGTCAAGTGCTCCTTTCCCCTGTCCGATCCGTTCTTCTTGTCTCCTCTTCATCTCATTTTCCAAGCATACCAGCTACAACCAGTACTTCAGTTGCCTCTTTGGCTTGCTAGTAAACTGCTCGACCCAGACACCATCCATCCTTGTTATGGCTACTCCTCCAGCAATGGCATCTTCCGGGGCAGGCGTAGGCACTCAGCCCTCGGTATTCGAGTCTCATTGTCCCTCCAGCCCAGGACGCTGCTAATGTTGTTCGCAGGACAAGCATCATAGTGGTCAACCTCCGGTTCAAGGCCCGGCCAAGTCTTCCAGAGGTCCTCGTAGCTGCCCTTACCATGGTCCTCTCCTTAACCTGTCCTTGCCCCAGCAGCCTTCTCGTTCCGGGGGAGGTGGTGCCATGGAGCGGCTCCTGTGCGAAGGTCCTGCTGAGCAGTCTGCCATTTACAATCGTCCAGACAATGACAAGTTGTCCATCTCCAAGGGATGTACCTGTCTGAACAAAGTCGGGCAAGGAGCCACTCGTCTCTGAGCGTATGCTTCGTCGAAATACCTAGGTACGATTAGCCTCGGCCATAGTCCGTGCAACACCTCATCGACCTTCGACCTTACTGACATAGTGACCCCAGATGGCCTCGCAGTCTCGCTTGGCGTTTGAGGTGGTGTTGTGGGTTAAGACCGTCAGAATAGAAAGGTATTGGAGTTGGTTGAACATGTCACGCATCTAGGGTTGAGGGTTCCCCATTGTCATGGACGGTGAACCACCTCTCTCATGGCCATTATAGTTGTCGACAAACATGTCCGAGCTTGAAAACAGTCAGTCAACATGATCTAGGTGGTCATTACATAGATCGAAAGAGGTTGGCAACCTGGGTCCAGGTAGTCAGTGCATCAACGTAATGAGATCCTCTTCAACCAGTCACATGGAACCTTATCGGGTGGTCAGCAAGTCTAGGTAAACGAATCATTCATGCAGAAAGAACACGGAACAAAATATGTCAAGAACCAGTCTTATCATTTCAAAGCACTAATTGATATCAGCGTCAGCAAAAGCTCGTCATTCTCAAGACTACACTTACATTCTAGACTTCACCGTCGTCTATGAGACTACGCTGCCATTGCAGACGAGGCACTGATAGACGTCATCGACGCCAGCGTCAAATTGCTTCTCAGCCGACTGTCATGCACAACTCACACCCTCGATCCTCTTTCAATCAAGGTCCATCTCATCCACAGACGACAGCTCACTCTCCGTATCATCATCGATCATTCGTCGAGCATCATAGTCTTTCTGTTCTCGTCGTCGCACCTCCTGGATCTTGAGTGCGGTCTCGTAGTTACTCAGGGGCTTTCCACCCTCAATAGGGTTTTTGGATTTGAACTTGCGGTGGACGTACGCCGCGGTAAAGTTGCCAACTCGCTCCTGACATGGCTCGATCTCTCCTGGAAGATATCGACCCTGAAAAGTCTGGTTGTAGAAGCAGGCCATCTTGGTGTGGTTCGGCGGGGTATCTCTCTTGAAGTCGTCGATCTTGTCGGCGAAGGTGTTGCGGCTGAGGCGGTTTTCATGCTCGGTGTATCGAATCCTCTTGAGATGAGCAGGGACAGCGGGAGGTCCGTTGTAGATCCTCGAGGCGTCGTTTCTCCATTGGTTCAATGCTCGCAGGTGATTTGCATTGGTGGCGTCAAACGTCTCCCAGCCTGGAAATCGTACTATGCGTTTTCGCCCCGCCGCCGACAATCCAGTAATCATGAAGGTGAGCATCCCCAGTTTAAAGTTCTCGGCAGTAACCGTATTCGCTTGCTGATTCAGCTGGCCGTATGTTGCACAGGGGGTGGCTGCTCGTTTCAGTTCGTCAGCTTGGTATTGATCGATCGCGTCTTGTTCATCCCATTTGTTGGCATCCAGATACCACATGGCCTCTTGTACGCAGCTGCGAGTGGTCATGACCTCCAGAACGGCTTGGATCTTCAATTCGGCTCTCTCGTCAAGGGTGGAAGTGGTCAATCCAAGTTGCACAAATGTACTTAATGGGCGTCGTTGCAGGAGAGCATGGAACCATGTGGACGGTGTTGTGGTGGCGGCTGTTGGTATTGGAGCAGGATTTGGCACTGGAGCTGCGCCTTTCATGCTAACAAGTATTCTTGCGGCATCTCGCATCTCCGTCTCCTCGTCTGTTTCTTCGTCGTCAAAGTCCTGCAAATCCTGCGGTCCCTGTGACAGTAACAACAGTGCATCTGCCGCTCCAACTTCGTCGGTAGTGTGAGACATGTTTGCTTTGGGAATTTCTGAGCTATCTGAAGCGAGCTTGATGTTTGTTGTCTTGGAATTTGCACAAGATCCGATATCAAACGAAACTCTGGTGCGATAAATATACCACAACAGGTACGCCAAGCCAAGCTGGGTGCCTTTCATCACCGCGTCGTGGTGAGGCGGTACAGTAACAAGCCGACACAATGTAGCTTTGTCATTCACTTGACATTGTGTGAGATGTCCGTTCGTCTTCATTGACAAGAAGCATTGTCGTGCTGGGAAAAGTTCATTGTCTCCAAAGACTGGCCTTGTTGCAAAGGTGATTATCCCAGGTGGTCTGCTGGTAGGCTTGTGCAACAGGTCAACTCCCTCCATCAACGTTGTTACGAGAACCCATCGGCACGTGTCCAGGGGTCTGACAACTTAGGCATTGGAAGAAAGAGGATTCGACGCCGCAACCCATTCGTCGAGAATTCTGCAACTTCGTAAATGCGAGTCTTGCAAGGCTGAGAATAAGGGGTCACGACATACCAGAAATATTCGAAAGGCAATCCAGGTACCAAACAGGTATGCGAAGGCGAGCACCGAAGATACCAGTGATATATCTGCCTCCATTGTGGTGGTCGGAAGGATTGACTCAAGTATTGCCCCGTCATGGTCGATCAAGTGCTCCTTGTTGATATTTGATATATAAGCCCCAGGAGGAGGTGTATCATTCCACCATGACCACTCCATGGGATATGTCCATGTGAGGGATGTAGAGAGGGCATGTCTCGCTTGATATTGTAGAAGCGTATGGCATGCGTACTTACTGGTAGGGTCCAAGCCAGTTTCCTGGTATCAAAGGACTCCATTGTGCCACTAGCCGGAAAAAGCAGCCCTTCATTATCTTCATCCAGAAAGAAATCTTCCTTTGTCGATGGAAATTTGGAAAGGTGGCACAGCCAAAGAGACGCCGTCAACCAAGCCAGCTAGTCATCTCACTCCATCCTTCAATGAAGGAGTGGCCACGCTAATCATCGTGGACATCGCCCCTTGACAATCAGGTTTGATCACACGGCGCCATCATAGCACCATCAATCTCCGTACAGAAGGGAACAAGTGTCATAAAGGATACAGTACAGCATTAGCTAGGACCAGCCGCGAGGTCATCATAGACCGTGTGCTGTGCTTGGCAAGCTATGCCTGATGCGGCGAAACCAGCGAAAATACACGTGTGGATGCTCAGGCACACCAATCAACCGCAGGTGTCCATTTTACCCTGAATAGACTCAGCCTTAAGGATTTTGGACTATGCGCCATTTCATCCCCAGCATCACCACCCTGCGACAATGACTGTCGAAGCGATCATTCGCCCTTGAGTAGCTGGCAGGATTATGTGTAGCTCGGAATGTAGACTCAGCAAAGACAGGTAGAGGTCAGTGTGGAGTTGCAGCAAGGTAAGGTGCTCCGCAGCCCGACTTGACTCGAGTATATATTCGCTGCTCAGTCTCTCCCTCTTCCCACCTCTTCTCCATCTCATCACAGGTCCAGTAATCCGATCCATCGAGTGTTCGCAATGGCAAATCTTCTCCGCCTCAGACATGAAAAGACTCACCCTGCATCACCCACCACTGAGCCATTCACAGGCTACACCATCCTAGTCACCGGCGCCGCTGGAGGTCTAGGTCTCGAAGCAGCGAAAAAACTAGCATGCCTCCACGCCGACAAGATTATCATCACTGCTCGAAGCCAAGCAAAAGGCGGCACTGCTCGTCGCGAGATCGAAGAGTTCGCCGCCACTCACAGCAAGAACACCACCGGCGATGGTAGGACAAAGACCGAGATCATCCCTCTCGTTCTCGACATGGAATCTTCCGCCTCGATCAGACAATTTGTTAAAGACCTGACTTCCAAGATTACCATCTTACACGCAGCCATTCTCAGTGCAGGCGGGATGCAGAGCTCTTACAAAGCGACCCCGGACGGATGGGACCAGACATACCAAATCAACTCCCTGAGCACCGTCTACCTCGGCACCCTTCTTCTCCCACTACTTCTCTCAACTGCAGAAGCTGCTCCCACGGGTCCGAAGCCACACCTCACGTTCGTATCGTCCAACACAGCATGGACACTCTCACCCAAGACTTTCGAGAAATTCCGCGCCAGCGAGCGGCCCCTTCGCGACTTGAACGCCAAGGAGAACTATCCCCCCGGTATGACGGGCGGGACGATACAATACTCCTCGTCCAAGCTAATGCTGGAATACGGCATGAGACACCTCGCGACACTACCGATCCTATACGACGCGAACGGCGAGCCGAAAGTGATTGTCCACTCGATCTGTCCGGGTCTATGTCGATCGGACCTGAGTAGGAACATGAGGACGTTGAGTCCCGTGGTCAAACTGGCGTCGGAGATCATGATGGCGTGGGGTGCGAGATCGCTCGAAGATGGTTGTAACATCTACCTCAGCGGCATTAAGCAGGATATGAAGGTCCACGGGGAAATGTGGAGAAATGATCGTGTCTGGCCGGCGGGTGAGATGGTCACGTCGGAGGATGGGAAGAAGATGGGCGACAAGATATGGAGGGAGATAGTCGAGTATATTGAGAGTTTGGACCCGGGATTGAAAAATTATCTACAGGTCAAGTGAGGTATCCTAGGCTGAGTTTCAGAAATCAAGTTTGGGGAATCCATCTATCTATCAACAATGAACCAGAACGCCAGTAATAAAACTACACGTGGGAAACCTTCGAGAAAGTCTTCCTTCGTTAATCATTCGATTGGTTCGATCAGTACGACATGCGTGTCGATACCTTGACCATCCACGCCGATAGTGACATTCTGCAGAGCATCATTTGAAACTGCGTGGAGGGCCACCATGTCAGCCGTTGACTGCTCGACAACGCCACCACTGTCAGGTACAAATAGGCGCAGCCACGTCTTCCAATACATTTCTCCTCTTCTCCCAGACTCAAGGGTAAGGGTTCTGGTATGGAGTTTGATACTGATTCTGGTACGAGTCCTCGAGATTCAGCTGGTAACTCTCTTCCCCACCCTTGGGATGCAACGACACCCCGTACCAATAAAGTGTGACAGCCATAACGATGGCCATTAGTGCCGCATCAAGCGCATATGCCGGCCACTCGTGTGAGAGAAGATATCCATCTTCACCTCCCTTGTACTCAGCGAAGCGGTAGATGTTTCGTAATGTGATGAGAATGCCAACGACATAGAGTGACATGAGCACTCGACCGAGATAGAGACCTGAAGACGCATTGTACTGCCACAGTGGCTTCGACCTGACCCGGAGATGCCACACGACGGCTGCCAGAACGAATAGTGCAAAGAAGAGCACTTGAAGCGCTAAGCCACCAAGAATGATGTTTGAGCCTTTGTCGTTGTCCGCTTTCGTGTCGGCATTAACCAAAATTGTAGCACCACCAGCCTGAACCAAGAAGCACAACACGTCGCCGATGACGAAGATCTTTGTCAGCCAGCTGGTGCGGATAATGGAGTACTTTTGCCCTCCAGCCGCATTGATCAAGCGGCCTAGGAACATGTAGACTGAAGCGGCGTAAAGGATTGGTGCAAGCAGGATGAGAACCGTTTGTATGATAAATGGACCCTTTTCGTCTAGATGAGAATGATTGTATGCCCTTGCGGCGAAACCGACAACCTCGACTGTCGACAGGTCAGTCGTTCTGAAATATTCCTATGAGAGAGGAGTTGCTTCACTTACAAAGGCCGCCAATGAGGATCGCAGAGGCAAACCATTTCCTCGATCGAATCAGTAGGTAGGTGTGGCCTGTGGTCAATATCATAAAGACCACTGCTGCAATTATGGCAGCAGGCACTGAAGGCTCATAGTGCTTGTAGGGATTTTTGTCCGACATTTTTGAAGGATTAGATGGTTGAGGGTGCTGAGAAGTATAGTGATTCCAGCGAAATATCGATATTGATTATCAGAGATGTCTGCGAGGTGTATGTCTCTGGAATGGCAGCGTGTGCTCTTGTAGTAGCCTTTCACCCTAAGGCGCTCTGTATTGAGGAGGGACTTCGCCTCCTGATATCTGGTACAACACTTCGAAGACCGATTAGCCTGGCCATGTTTGTTTGAGGCTGTGCAGGGACGAAGAAACTGCAGATATATCAGCGGCTAGTGGAGAAGGTTGCCCGGGATCCAGCAAGGAAGGGATCCTTTTTTGCAAAGTTGGTGCCTAGGGTGATGGATAAACGTGTGGTCGAATTTCGCGATGACTTCTTAAAAGTGCATAGCGTCATTCCAGCACGTTCGCTCTTTGCATCAACCCTGAAACAAGCATTTCCCCTGAGAATTGATATACCTTATATGGTTACGGGCGAGATACCCGGTAAGCAGCTTTCCGAGGTTGACGCTTTGGTGCATCATGTACCCATGGATATGTTGCATGATAACCAATCGACAGGGTGTTGTACATAGGCAATCCACAAAAGCATGATCGGGTCCATTGACGAGGAACGCGAGCGCCAATAAGGAACCATAGCGAGGTTACCTAGCATGTGGTTGGATCCTGGAAGGCTTTAATTTTAGCCTTGTTTCCTGTTTCTCGATGCCTCCAGTGCTAGAATAAACATGTCCCAAGCTCATGTTGACACCGGTCCTCATCCTGTAAGGAGAAAATGACTGCTTTGTTATGACTGATGGACGTTAGTCAGGTCTATGTGCATGTGCCTGTCTCATATCGAGACTGCAATCGCGGCAATTGGAAGCAACATAGTCCAAGAGTCGCTGACAAACGACCAGTTGCCCTGAAACCATTTGTGCTGAAGATGAGACTGGATAGCGTTGCGAGCCACTCGGAGGAGGAAGCGACATCGTAATGCAGACATTCAGAAACGTGTCCACATATAGATTATGCGAGGAAGACAATCAGAAATACGCGGAAAGCTGTCACCCCGTATTGTTCTCTCAAAGGGGAAATATCACTCCTGAATGAGGCTGAGCAGTGGGTACAAGGCTCGGGTAGCATGGACTTGTGTCGACGGCATCAACGGCGTCTTTCAATCGCCCTATCGGAGACAACTTGTCGGCGTCGGGTTTACTTGTACGCCGGAGAGGTGCTCGTATTATCCCGCCGTTTGTTACGAAAGCCTGCGCGCGTCAACCATACGGCTATTGCCCACACTAAATTTGAATCCTTGCATCAGGCATCTGCAGAGTATGCCTTGCAAACAATGAGAAGATCGCAAATTTGCCGAGAAGCGCACCTCTCTCCCAAGGGTTTGTCGCCAGTATTCACATCCTTCATTTAGTTATACAGGTATATATGTTTCACGTCCAGGTGTGGTGTCATTAATAGCGTCAAGAGCGGCGAGGCTCGCATCTCAAGCGGTGGCTCTTTTCAACCCCTCCTCTGCTACCTGGATGAGTGGTAGGAGATTTTTCTCTTTCAGGATCGGGAGCAGATTTGAAAAGGCTTCCTGCGACTTGGCCTTGTCACCGCTTTCCAACAGCAAATCTGCTCGGGTCATGCGGGCCGACAGTGAAGCCAACTCACAAATATCGTCACGATCTTCAGGCTTGACAGCCTCTGTCGTAGCAATGGCCTGGTCTGCCCAATTGATGGCTGCTTTTCTGGCAGCAGCTAATGAAGACTTTGTCGCTGGTCTGCCATTGATCTTTGCATCCGGCTTCTTGAGCGCCAAATCCATCGTTGAGGCAATGTTGCTAAGCACTTGGGCTTCTTTACAGGATCTCGTGCCGTTGCACGAGGCTCGTAGGGGTTGCAGAGTCAACATGTAGACCTGCAGGGCATTTGCTTCCTCGCCCGTGGTAGCATAGAGATCGCCCATCTGTGAAAGCATGGCGGCAATCTCGCCAGTCGTCATCCCTGCACTATTGCCATTGGTGAAGCCATTCGTCTGAGGATCTTTTGTCTCCTTCACCACCAGGCCGACAGCATCGGAGAGGACCTGCTTGGCCATTGGCCGGTCTTGCATATAATCGCTTTCATACAACGATGCCACCTTGACTTTTGCTTGGATAGTTGCCCGTAGAAGGGTCCTCCTCATGGCTTCCTCCTCTTCGCTTGCCGTGTTTGAACTTCCGGCCCATTCTTCGTCGATCTCAGCGAGCTTCTGCTGCACATCTTCGATCACGCCATCAAGAATCTCGATGGCAGACTTGATGTGTCCAAAGTTTTCCCACATCTGCGAGAAGCGTATCCGGATTCCTAATGCATCAGGCTTGAGCGGATCCATGCCGGCTTCTTCTGCCTTCTGAATGGCCTGCAGGAAGTACTTCGCCGACGCTTCTGGGTCAGGCTGGATATGTGTATAGTGTAGAGCAAGACGTAGTCTCTCCTCCACTTCAGGGGGGTAGTCCGTTGTGTGGAGTTTATCTTTTTTGTACTCGTTGTATGCCATGACCAAAAGCATCGACACCGAGCCGAAGCAACCGATCAGGAGGAAAGGAAAGAGAATAGGGTGTTGCACTCGCGCGTCGATCACCATCTTCTCGAATCGATTCGGCGGTCTCGTGTATGTTTTGGCTGTTCTCATTTGTGTTCGAGAGATATTGCATTGCTGTTTTCGACGGAGAGGTTTCGGGGTGGCTGCGCTGTGGTAGCCATCGCAAAATGCGCCGCGAGGAGTCTTGCTTCCAAACTTGAAGCTGCGGCCGATCTGACGAGCAAAAGGACTGTTCATGATGCCAACCGGCCGAATATACACTTGGTGCAGGAGGTGTCTCAGCAAAGAGGATGTGGTGTTCTCACTACGAATTCTTGTGGACGAGGGAAGATGCGCAAGAAATAGATTCCGTGCCCCGGATTTCGACGTCATTGGCTTTGAGGTTCTCACCAAATACCCCCGTATGCTACTAGGTAGTATCATATTTGCAGCAATAAGATATGTGAAGGTAAGTTCTTCTCAGCGCGAGTAGGAGATTCTTCGATGCTACACAATCATGCATGTTCAAGCATCCAACAGATGTCAACAGATACCAACACCAGGCAGTAGCACCAAGATGCCTACCATGAGGTGCAAAGTATAAGAAACCAACAGACTACCACGTCTCCCGATTCACGCAGCATCCCCTTTATATCCCAATATCTACTGTCTAATCCAATAGTTCAGTCTACCAAAATTCACAATTGTATCTTCAAGATGGCAGAACAGATCCTCGCCATTGAGGACGGCCATATTCAGCGCAGTCGCTCTTTTCGCCATCTCCTCTCTACTCTGTGGCCTATCGACAGGCATGGCTATGCTCACCTCTGGTCGAGCACTTCAAGGTGTTGCTGCCGGCACCATGATGCTTCTTGTTAATATCATCATCAGCGACATGTTCGATATGAGACGTCGGACGCTCTATCTGGGCGTTTGAGATGTTACATGGGCGCTTGCGGGAGCCGTAGGTCCTGTCATCGAAGGAGTATTTACAGAATACTCTTCATGGAGATGGGTATGGTCAGTTTCTTACTTCTTTCCATTTTTGATCAAAGCCTCTAATAGAGATCAAGGTACACAAACCTCCCCATCGCCGGCATCACCTTTATCGTCTTACGGGCATATTTGGCCGAACACAAACCAAGAACTCCTATCTGGCGTGGCCTCAGAGCCGTAGACTGGCTCGGTAGTCTTGCTCTGTTGGCAGCAACCTTGATGACACTGATAAGTGTGAACTTGGGCGGTAAGTGCTCCGACTGGACTTCGCCCAAAGTCCTATCTTCGATCAAGATCGGCCTTGCTCTTTCCATGGCCTTCTTTCTTGTCGAAGCCAAACTCGCAAAATACCCTGTCAAGCCACTCCAAGTCTTCAAGAATCGTTCCAACGCTGCGACAAGTGCCTTTGGAGGTTTGCACGCATTCGTGATAGGGATTAATAGACACTAGGCATCAAGTACGCGGAGGACGCCGCTCTCATTGAACCGAATTTCACGATGTCTACCTACAATCCTCCATGACGTCCATCACATCTATTAGGGTCTGTGTTCGTGTTCGTTCATGTCTCATATTGATACTAATGCATAATGCTATTCTGGTACACCCCAAGTACAAGTACAACACCATCGTGGGGTTCGCTCCCCCTACCAATGCGCCTTCCCCCACCCGGCCTCCGCAAAGATGGGATCTTCCTTATCCGTCCTCGGGTTCGGTTCGACCGTGAACCTGGCTTTCTTCGACTCCTCCGGCCTACGACTGGGGGTCTCAATCTCCTCCGTGACGCTCAGCGATCTCATCTCCAGTGGTCCCAGGGGCTGTTCGGTGATTATACTCTCAAAACCAACCTCTCCGCCCTGGTCGGAAAGGTAGACTGCGTCGTAGGCTGTCTTGGACGTTAACAGGATCGGGACGTGGTATCCTCCTCCTCTGCCTCCTCCTCCTCCTATGTGTCGCTTTGTGCATTCTGGCAGCCAGGAGGCGGAGTAGTTCGTGTTCACGCTTGGCTTCAAGTTCGTATACATACTCATGGTGGTGTTGATCGTATTGTGGTCGCGAGGGATCAATCCGCAAATGGGCGGTGTGAGAAGCGATTCGTTGGTCCATGCGTATAGCACGGGATCCTTGTTCGTGGTCAGGACGACGAGGACGTGTGGTCGTCGTGGGTGCCAGAGCGCTTGTTTGATAGGGTAAGAGAAAAGGAGGACGACGTGTGGATGGACAGCTACGCCAGCGGTGTTGGGCGTGATATCGTCCAGTTTCCAGAGAAATAGGGTGCGCGGCGACGAGCGGATTCTTGTGGCGAGGAGGGTCTGGTCGCAATTGAGAGATGTAATGTCGATAGTGTTAAAGTCTGCGGTGGTAGATGTAGACGTCAACGTCGATGTGGATGTGAATTGCTTTGTCGTCTCGTTCGGCTTCTCCTTCAACGCGTCGAAGGTTCCGGTCTGTCGGATGAAAACTGGCGGCGAACAAGGATCTTGTGCTGATAAGGTCTCCTGCCAGATAGTCGTGTGTGCACCGTCGACAATGTGCGTGTGTTTGAAAGCCACGAGTGTGTTGACTAGCATGCTCTTTGTAGTGTAGTATCGGATCAGGACATGTGCCTGTGCAGTCGTTGCGATTTGGATAGTTCTGTTGTCGTCCCTCTCCTGTATCCGAATCCATTGCCACTGAGTTACACCCAGGCCCTCCACGGGTTCGACACTCGGACCAAATGCGGTGGATGTGATGTCCAGTTGTTTCAAAAGATGACCTTGTGCGGTGAAAAAGGAGATTTTGGCACCATGTGTCGCCGAGTCGCAAACAGCTATCACAGGACTGCCTGCCGGACACCACGCCATGTTCTGTGCATCTGCGGTGTTCGCATCGAATGACTTGTACGTTATCTCATTGCTTTGGGCAAGCTCAAACACTGTGACTTTGTCTTGCCCCTTGTCTCGCCTAAGTAAGGCAAAGTACCGCCCGCCAGGACCAATAGCCAGGCTCCGGCTGTCCGAGAATTTGACATGGGGTATGTCCTCTCGCTGTGGTTTTGTCATGCTCAGTATTGCAGCGTTGGTTCCTGGCTCAAAGAACACCAGTGCGTGTCGGTGGTTGAAGACAAACTCGGCAAGGCTGAGCTTGCCAAAGTGCTTTCCCAACTTGTAGTCGGTAAGTATGTTCGACTTGGTCGAGGTCTCGTCCTCAATACCATGCAAGGCTCTCGGAGACCTCAACTCTGTGCTCAAAGCAATCAGACGATCGCCGTCGGAGAGCAAGAGCCACGTTCTGCCCAGCTCACACTCGGATGTTGTGGTCGAGAGAGTTTCTCCCTCCTCTCCCGACACCCAGGTAATTTCTGGAGACCAGCGGAGGATGACGCATTCCCTGAGAAATGGCCGTGCCGATTGCGGTATTTTGATTGCCGTGATGGACTTGTGACCATTTGCGGCCGCAGCAAGATCTACCAGATGGATCTTCTGATCCGTTGAGATGGAGGCCAAGAGCCGACCATCAGGGGAGAGGACCGGCCTCTGTAGAGCTATTCCCACGTCACAGATTAGCATGGTGTTGCTTCAATAAAAGGAGAACAAATCCAAGGGTTGCTTGTTATGAACGACTTTTCAAGACTCACATTTTCCGACAAAGGCGGTGTTATGTCCCATGACGGCGAACGGCATATCCCAGACTAGCCACGATCGGCATCAGCCTCCCTAGAAGGCTTTATTGATATATAACATAATGTTGTTGCTGTTAAAATTGGCATTCTGTCGAGCGTCAACGTTGACAAAAGAGGACGCGTTGATGTCGCGGTTTGAGTAGCGAGAGAGACGCGCTTGAGGCGGGTGTCCCCGTGACTAGAGGCTCTGCCTTGATGTACAGGTACGGGTACAGGAGATGTGAGCTTGGTGATGGTTGTATGCTAACCTTCTGTGTCTTCTTATATACTCACGTTGAAAGGTGACTTGACGAATTGATTCACATTGCCAGCGAGATGAGCGTGTTGAGCCCGAGAGGTTATATTACTCCCACCCACCCAGTAAGTGTCCGAAAGGACTGAAAGCAGGCAAAGGAGCCTCCTAGGACCACATTGTTTTAATGTTACGCACATGAAGCAATCGATCTGACGATACGGAGGTGAGCGCCAAGTTATCTTCGATAATGAACTCTTGTTTTTTGTTTGTCTAGCAATGGCAGTTCGTCTGATGCCATTTCCCGATCCTACCCTTGCCAGGTTGCCCTTGAGCTAGTTACCTAGCCATATTCTTGTACCATTGTTGATCCATCCTTTGTTAGAATCCATTCTCGATCTGCCCAGCCATTTGCGCCGGACTTTCAAGGCCATCAACCGGCTGATCCAAATTCTGCCCGCATTGGACCTTCCAATTCCTGGGGGTATAGCTGTCGCAGACCCGTTTGAATGCCTCAAAGGTACACAGAGTGTCATCACCCTGATAGTTGTTGCCCTCTTTCGCGCATGCCGGCACCCTCATCACTTTATCATTGAACCTGACACGCACGTAATACCCATCGAGCCTCTCCTTTTGCTTCTCCGATAGTTCACTCCAGGCCGACCTGGCAACCAGATCCTTGGGTGGGATGCTTGTTGCAATATCAGAGCCACGACCGAGTCTTGGTGTCGAGAGTGGACCGCTTGAGCCATTCGTTGGTGAAGACTGTGCTTCTGAACCTCTCAAGCCCAAAAGACTAGCAAAGAGTCCCGGTTTCGTACCCTGGGCTTTTGGCTCAGTGCTCGTCGGCCTCGTCGGCGTCAAGAACTCCACGGCTTTCCCAGACTCATCGCTTTCCTCATCATTGCGAGCTCGAAATAGTTCGAAAGCAATATGGCTCGTGTAAGGCGGCCACTTTTCGCCATTGAAAGCGCCCAGGCTGGTCAAAACCCCGGCGAGGGTGGTATCATGACATCCACTCATTGCGAACCGAATGCCCATTTCCCCTCCTCTGCCCTTGCCTAGTCTGCCATTCTCCCCTCCGATTTCGTTGATACTCAGTCCTGCGCCTTCGACTTTACTCGTCATTCTTTCCACAATATCCCCCATCAAGCTTCCAATTCCGAGTGTGCGGTACTCCCTGTTCTCGTTGTACCCGGCAAACCACTCCTCCACACCGATTCTGTCGATAATATCCCTGGCTTTTGTGTCGTAAAACTCTTTCGGCAATCTTGTCTCACGCCCGTGGGCGAGAGTACTGTTGATTGTGTCCATTATGCCCGATAATCTTGGATGTGAATCCACTGCGACGTTGGGACTGCTTTCCGGCATCCATTTGCCCATCAGTTTTGTGAGATATCTCATATCGTCCGTCTCGTTCCAGCGGTCTGCTGCTCGCTGGGCAAAAGCCCTTGACAGCTGTGCGAAGCGTCTGCAGTTGCCATCGTTTGGGAAGAGGGTTTCGTCAGCGGGGGTGCGTGTGACAATCGTAGGTGCAGGGAAAGACGCAGTTCGCGCGGTGAGCGGATACATGCCCCAGAAAGTCTGCTGGACAGACTCGAGGGCTCGAGGAAGAGGAGTGGCGCGCAAGTAGATTAGATCAGCATTTGCGATGAGTTTTGGCATAAAGTGAAGCTGGTCTACGTAGAGGTGCCGCAGGCGACGGCCGAGTTCGTAGGTTGTCTGTCGCCCTTTGTCGGTGAGCTCACCAAATTGGCTGGACCACAGCGTCGAGTCAGTCAACGTCGCCAAGTGCCTGCGAGGCCATAAGGAACCCCAGAAGCAGAACGTACCAAATGCCGTCAACCTCGCCAGCTGGTCCCGCAGCGACGAGTGGTCCGTCGTCATTGCCAAATGTCTCGAGTCGCCTCCGCCATTGTAAACTATCCCATTTAGACACGTCGTCGGTGGTCATAGTGACCGAGCGCAAGCGTTGGGCGGCATTGCAGTACGGCCAGTAGGCGGGGAGGCCTGCCTGGAATGGCTCGTGAGCTGACGGTTATACATCTACTGGTGTAGCACTTACATTGCCGAACCGTGCAGATACAGGCGCGCGCTCACCGTGGCGAAGGAGAACCTGGACAAGCCGCAGCTCAAGGCCCTTAGGGTAGAGCTTGTTGAGCTCTTCCTGCGAGTACGGCGTGCGGGGTGTGAGGGTAGTCATGTTCGAATCTCGAGTTCATTTCTTGGTCCAATGTTGGATCCGGGTTCGTCTATAACATGGAAGCCGTCGATGAAATCTCAACACGCGAGGTCGTTCAGGAGGGAGGGAATGTGTCACCGAGACGATGACTGTTGAGGGTTCTGGTTTAGTTCTCTAGAATCGGACCCAGGTCGCCCCGCTAAACATCTTCTAATGATAGACGCTGACCAGGGACCGTGCAGATGGATGAAACTACGGGGACCATGCCAAATCTCGACATCGAAGCGTCTGCGTCAGTACACTTTAGACATTGTAGATTATCCATTTCAGCCTGACATGGGCTCGCACCAACTACATGAGGGTATCTAATAGACAATTTCCAAGGCTTGCATCTGCTTATCAAATCCGCATATCGTTCATTCGTCGTCCAACCGACTCTGGCTCGTCTACTGGACTCACAGGGTTACCTCCATATACTCCATTGGTCTGCGTCTGACCCCCGGCACCGGGAGGAGAGCCACCATGCATGGTCAGATGTGCCGCTGAAGAGTCCTGCCTAGCCATGTAGCTCTGTGTCGGCTGGTATGCTGTATTGTACGGGCCGGGTCTTGGTTGCTCGCTCGAAGGCTCATTCGAAAATTGATTTCCGCGTGATTGATGCGGTTGAGCCGACGGCGTATCTTCGCTTAGGTCGATCAAGCTGCCACCGGACTGCTTTTGAGCTCCCGTCTGACCATACGCGTCGTCTGTGAATGGATTCTCGGGGACGCCGTAGGCATAGGATTGTGATTGTGGACGCACTCGTTGTGGAACTGGCGGAGCTTGCTCAGGAGCAGCGTACGCATCCGCATAGTCATACTCTGTCGCCGGAAGTTGAGCTCTGGCTGCCCCACGCGCCCCAGGAGGAGGGCCTGCGGGTGGCTCAAACTGCTCCGGTGTTGCTTCGCGAGGAGGACTCACTGGACTTGGGATAGTATTCTGACGGCGGGGCGGGGATGTGGGATACGGCCTGTTGTCATGTAGGGAGCCACTGCTGTAGACATTTTGGCCCAGGCTGTGCTGCGGCATTGCTGTAGAATTTTGCGGGGGCGAAGTTTCAGCATGAAGACTGGGCGTTGCCAGGCCACTCGCCTTTCGTGCTTGAAGCATGGCTCTCTGGTGTTTGGACATGGCTATGTTGAGCTGATCATTCGTCTCTATCAGCGTGAGCATTGTATCTGGATCGGGCGCCGGATTCTGGCAATTCATGATATTCTGAATGCTCTTCTGTGCATTCCTCGCCCGACCTCCAAATTCCGTGACAAGATCGTTTGCGAGCAGCTCGGATTGCGGGGTCGATTGGACAGTCTGAACTAGTAGTCGAGCAGTCGTCTTCGCCTCTTCAATGCGCGCTGCCAGCTCTTCAGGGGGCGGGAGGAGGTTTTCATGTCTGTGGCCATTGCCGTGCTGCTGATATTGGTATTGCCCGGCGGGAGGAGGAGGAGGTACGCGGTAATTCTGTTGGTGATCAGCGAGGTGATCGGGGCCGACAGCTTCCATAGAAGCCCAACCTACCGAAGGACGAAGAGTGTTGCGCTTTCCCTTCTCTTTCCTCCACATCTCCATCAATGGACCGAGTGTGTCATTTCCAGGCGACTTCTCAAACTCGAAGTAGTCAAGTGTCTCCCGCAGAATCTGCTGTACACTCTTGTCTCTGCCATCTCGCAGCAGCTCTTTGATGGTCTGCACGAATTTTGCGTCAAAGTTCTGCGTGAAGATATGACCAGGGTTATCGGTAAGGATACGGGCCAGCATAACCGCATTATACTGTGCGTAGCCCTTGGCATGATTGTCTTTGGAGAGGAATCGGCGGATGGTGGCAGCAGCCTCTTTGGCAGCAGTAGGGCTTGACTCTGCCGCATCGACAATGGCTGGCAGGTGGAGGTACTCATCGCCTGCGCTTGAAGAGTTGGGTGCGCCAGATTCGCAGAAGGCGGTCTGGGAATGTCAGCCTGATCTGAGCGTAGAGTTGCACTGGTGAATCTACCATTTCACGAACAACCACCGCTTCTGGCGAGTCGCCCTGTGGAAGCACCGCCGACAGACTACCATTTCGTTCCGGGCCTGCGTCTCACCAGTTAGACTGTACTCAGCGCCTGAGGGAGCCCAACAACCACGTACTGCCACTTTTCTTTTTGATGTTTCCCAGCAACTTCTTCATCTTGACAACCTAGTGGACTTGGAGACTGCAGGTGATTTTGCAGTCTATGTAAGAGAAGAGGAAGTAGGTGGCCTCGATGAAGCTAGATCCAAGACACAGTCGCTACTTAGTAAACAGTGAGGTAAGGCGGGCAACTCGATCTGGCGCCGCAGTGACTGTGGATAACTCAGGGCGTCGATACTGGAGATGGAGCTGGAGATGAAGATCACCCGCAGGCACAGCCGCCGTAATCCAGGGTTTCAGATCCCGAGGTCCCAGGGTCTCGTAGCGGTGATGGCGGCCACTTTGGCGCGAAGATGGCAAACGCAGGGATGGGTGATGAAACGAAGAATGAAGACTCGCAACCAAGTTCGAAAACCGAGTAAACCCGCGGACAGCGCACTCTTAAGAAGCCTCTTCTACCTCTAGAAGGCGAAAGAAGCCGCGCCAATGCATTAGGTTGCGATGAAGTCGACCATGGTCAGCCGCGCACTCTTCGCCTTGGCCATCAGGACTCTTCGTCAGCACTGGGTCCAAGATCTGATGAATGCGCATACTCCAACTGCGCGTCCTTAGCGAGCCTTATGCGTGGTCGTCATCCGCCCAGGCCGATGCACAAAACTCTTGTGTCGTGTCTAGCCACCCGCTGGACGTGTGTCAAGCTGCGGAGTACGAGCACAGTACTTAACTTCGCTAGATCTACATCGACTACGTAGACACCTTACTCGTCTTGCTAGAGAGATTCGATGCCTGGCCACCTAGGGCAGATACTGCTCGCGAGAGGGCAGAATCATCGGAATTATGTGAGTACCATCTGCATGTCCAAAATGCCATAAATTCAAGTCTGTCTATGTCGTTAAGTCTTCGATCTACCAAGTAAAACTCTCCTCATTCATATCCATCGCAGCCTGGTGTATCCTGCTTCGAACTGCTGCTCTCACCTCATCCGCCAAAGCTCCTGGCCCGCAGACACTGACCATCGTAGTCCCAACTCGGATTGGGATTACTTCGTCTAGAATCGACCCCGGATCAACTCGTCCTTCCACCAGCTGCATCGTCGGCTTGCTCTTCTTTTGGTTGATTGGTTGCGTTGGTTTGCTGACGTGGACAACGATTCTGAGAACTTCTCGGCGACCTTCTATATGCAGAATTTCATTCATCCATGGTTTCACCCATTCCATCTGATCAGTGTCCCGAATAGACCAGATCAGAACAATCTTCCGTGTGGCTACAGTTTGTGAATGCGCGCCCGCCAGCAGGTGGCGAATCTGGATAAGATGGTGTGTAATGCCAGCACCGCCCGCAAACATGACAACCGTGCCATAGCTCTCGAGGGAATCATGTCCAGCATAAGGCCCTTCCAGGAACCCTTTCAACTGTAACTTGCAATTTGACTGTGCTCGAGCTTCCTGGTAGAGTTTTCTGGTCATGCCGCTCCGTGCTGCCATGACAAGGGAAACGCTCGCTGGCGCAAGTGAATGGGGTCCTACACATGATACCGACTGCCGTTCGAGCGAACTGGGGGTTTTTGGGAGGCCGAGCCGGTAATTCAAGATCTCGGGTTCTGACTCGACATTAGTCCAAGCCACCGAGAAAGGGTGTGACATCCACAATGAGATCGACGGAAGGTATGCATACACATGACTTCCAGGTCGAATGGTGACATGGCGCGGCAGCTGAAATGTCACTCGGCATGCTTCACTGGGTAAAGCCTCCACAAGTGCTGTGGTCATACCTCCCTTGCGAGAGAAATTGAGGTACAGCAGTCGGGCCAGGCGCCATATGTGCTCAAACACCAACAACAACACCGCCGTCAGGATTGAAGGGTACGCTGGTAGTTTGGCTACATCCAGGTGCACATAAACTCCTACCAGAGCCAGAAAGGCACAGGCCTGGTGCGTGTGCAAGAAGGTTTCATAGAAGGCATGTCGCAGCACTGAAAATGAATGAAAGGCCATGACCAACATCGCAAGCAGGCCGAGAAGCCCATAGAGAAGGAAGGGATTGTGGTTGAATGCCTTTGGTGTGGCTCGAGTCCCTTCAGCTTGGATGTAGGCCGCCATCCATGCGAAGAAGTGTACACTGGCTTCCACAACGACGATTCTTCCGATCCACCGATGGAAAAGATTGAAAGTATCGAAACTGACCCGTAACAATCGAATAGCAACGTTGTTCCTTGAGGCTAAGACAACCAGAGGAATGAGGTTGACTGTTGCTAGGGCACCACTGCGTCCACGGAGCTCAGCCATGACTGCGCCCGTCTGTGGAGGAGTGTAATCCAACATCAAACAGTAGACCAAGTTCGAAGCTCCATAGAGGAGCAACAGTAGAGAGTGAATGCGGCCGGGAAGGGTTCCATAGTTGTGGGCGCTCGACATCTGGAACTCTCGGTTGTGTCGCTTTTTCCAGAGAGGGGCGTAGACAACGTGCTTCTTCAGCCATGGCCAGATGGCGCTGCGATCGACTGCGTAGTATCGTTGCTGCTCAGGATTTCCCGTCATGCAAAATATGTTCCGGATATACGACATAAACAGCTGTACGAGTCGTAGGATGAATACAGTGCCTACTGCAATGCATATAGATAGCCACAGCATCCTGACCAATTGGCTATCCAACACTAAGTTGACCCCGTCAAGTCCCGTGTAGAAAGGAGGCGTTCTCGGTGGGTTGATGATGGTGAGATTGTGGAGGGTGCCGTTCTTCGTTGGCTGGAGGGTGATATTGGACGGCCTGAAAGTGCCATCTTGTAAACTTCTTGCAATCCGACTGTGGGGTTGATGAGTGAGCTTAGACAAAGGCAAACTCATGTTTCGAAGTGCTGCATGGGTCGTGCCCAGCACGACTGGAGCCATGGAAATCATTCTGCCTGTCTCAATATCGGGTTTTGTCTTCAGATTGCTGGTCGATGATTCCCGCAGGGAGTACCTGCATGTCAAGGGTTTCCTTTGAAATTGTAAGTGTAGATTTCGAGTGCTTTGTTCCTGCCAGAATAGTCCTAGCCAAATAGGTCTTTGTCCAACTGATGTTGAGGAACAAAGATTTCGAATAAAGGAACGTCTCCTATACCAAAAGCATATCTTGGGGAACTAATCTTGGGCAAAGACAAAGAAGGGTTGAGATAGATCAAACAAATTGAGACCATGTCCAGTCGTTCGAGTCTGTCATTGCCCCATGACCGTCCGTTAGTAGCTTCAACCATGATGCTGTCAATAAAGCAGGTCAATAACTCTGATAGAAGTCTGCTGAAAAAATGAATAACAAAACGTAGTGATGGGAACAGGTGAGTGGTGTTGAGGAGTATACTGAATAAACCCTTATTCACCTATTGACCACAGACTGTTCAAGCACAAGCTGGCAATGTGGCGTAGTTTGCGTTCCGTTTCAGCCATTGCAACTCTGCTGGACCTCTCGACATCTGCAAGAATGCGAATGATCGTTCCTCACATTTCGTACATACCGTTCTTATCAATGGTGATATTGCATACGCGCCAATGTAGGGCTGGACATCAATCGAGGAAGTCAACATCAGTCCAGTTATTGAAATGGCCACATTGTTTCCAAAGAGGGCGAAATATCAAGCGATGGAGGCTACCGCACCATCAGCCTATGTCGCATGATTTTGCAGAAGCCCATCTTCAAGTAGACATGGAATTGTCTAACAGTGTTTACGCGCAAAAGAGTAGTCAAGTTGAAACACATTTCAAATGACGATGATTTGCCCATATCGTCGTCTTTTGATTTTCTGCGCCAGCTCTATCACGCCTTCAGTGTCTCTCAAGATATAGTCTAGGTACATACTATGGTCCAACGACAAGTCTATTCTCACAATCATTCCTGATATATTCATCCCAAGAATGAGCATCTTATCGGCCCATCCAGCCTCCGTCTATGGTCAGCACCTCCCCACTTACGTACGCGCTCGCATTGCTGGCTAAAAACACGACTGCGCCCTTGAAGTCTTCTGGCTTTCCCCATCTGCCCGCCGGTATTCTCTCCAAGATTTGTCTCGCTCTCGTCTCGTTTGCGATCAAGGCTTCGTTCATATCTGTAGATATATATCCAGGCGCCACAGCATTGACGTTAATGCCTTTCCCAGCCCACTCGTTGCTGAGCGCCTTGGTGAGTTGCGCCACGCCACCCTTCGACGCCGCATATGCTGGAACTGTTATTCCACCTTGGAAGGTCAGAAGAGAAGCAACGTTTATGATACTCCCTCTGGAACCCGATGTTGGGGCTGGTTTGGACAAGAGATATGCTCCGAAATCGCGACATAGCGTGAACACTGTGGTCAAATTGACCTGCAATACTGCATCCCAGTCCTCCAAGGGGAACTGGTGTGCCGGGTGTCTCTTCTGGATGCCCGCGCACGTTAGCAGGATGTGCATGTCATATCCTGCATTGACGAGATCTGGAATGATCTTGGACACCGAGGACTGATCAGAAAGATCTGCTGTGACTATCGTGGCTTTCCTTCCAAGCTCCTGGATTGACTGATAAGTCTCTTTATTACTTTCATCCCTCTATCAACTGTCGTTAGTCTACCTTGTGTTCTCCGCCGGTTTGTGTTCGTGTGTTCTCCCACAGTGCTGTACTCACTTGGACAAGAATGATATCTGCACCCGCCTCGGCCAGCGCCAGTGCCATAGCCGCGCCGATCCCTCTTGTACCACCTGGTGATTCGTGAGTAACCTACCTACAGTGTCGAGCTCAGTGTCGCTCACCTGTAACCACAGCTGTCTTTCCTGCGAGCGAGAACATCTTCCTTAAGGCATCCATTTTGGCAGACCAGTTCAAATCGTTGGTAATGTTAGACTAGATAGCTTCGTCATGGGCAGGAAAGACTTCTGGGCAGCTTGTGTAATATAGAAGTCGACAGTCCACCTACACTATACTTTTCCAGAGCCTCGCTGTGGAACTACGCGGCAAAGAAGCCGACTCTGTCTGGTGCTGAGTCGGCAACTGACCTTGATGGCATCGATTGCCGACGTGAGGGGCAGCCAGCCTTGTCGACGCTTCCGGCGAGAATGGCGCCTACAAAGGAAAATATTTGTGTACTTTGGCCAGCGAAGTGCGTACCCCAGGAACAAGTACATTTCCATCATACGCCTTTGGATAATTAGAAAAACATCCGCCTGTGGATGTTTCACATCAAGTGAGTACTGCCAACATCCATAACTAATTGTGGCATTATGATCCTGTTGGAACAATGACTTGAGAACATCTCGCCAACTCTACCAACTTTCTGCCCTTTCCATCCTGGAACTTCACATGGATGTATCTGCTCGTCAATGCATTCCGCGTGAAGTCAAACCATACCGTTCTCTCAGAGTTGTATGTCACCTGGCGACATCGGTCGTCACTCTTCGTCGTCTATCTCACCTCGAGAGATCGAGAGCTCGGTAAACAACTCAGGTCAAGATGTCTTATTCTCGTAAGGCAAGCTGAAGGTCCACTGAATTCGAATCACACGCCAATGGCTCTGAAAACAACAGGGCCGGCCCAATCTTGCTTTCGACATGGCTCCTGGAGCTGAACGGTGCATGCGGCTGGCTGATGTTATGCTCGAATTAGCTGTCTGCAAGGGTCACAAAGGATGCGATTTCAGCTCGGCTAGTCTCCGCCATATCCTGCGCCTCGTACGACTGCTGGTACAGCTGACCAGACAGTTACGCTCATAAAACGACGACAATGTCCAGAAGCCAACTTGCATGCCTGGGCTCTTCCCCGTCAGCCCAGAGACCTGTAGCAACATCAACTGACACCCTGCAAAATGGTGAAGGAATACTCTCGAACCTTTCAAGCAAAGTCCCCTCTAACTTGCACAGGCATCCAACCCGCAGTCTCAAGCTCCAACAATATATCTCATCCGCCATGGTGAAAAGCCGCCCAAGCTCCCCAACGGCGAAGACCAAGATGGCTTGTCTACTCTCGGTCTCAATCGTGCTCAGGCGCTTGTCAAAGTATTCTCCCGAGAGAGTAAATACAACATCGGTTACATCATCGCACAGCATCCCAAAAACGGTAAGCTCACAGACGGCACTCCGTGCAAGCATTCATGGCTGGTAGGTGGTAGTCAAGACAGACCGTACCTTACTATGCGCCCACTCGCCGAGTCGCTCAAACCAGATGTTGACTTCAACCACAAAATTCACCGCGATGATGCGAACGAGGTAGCCCAAGCTGCATTGGGATATACAGGAGCAGGCAACGTCTTGATATGCTGGGAGCACCATCATCTCAAGGACATAGCAAGCGCAATTGGTGTGGCAGATGCGCCAGATTATCCCGATGATCGGTTAGTATCATGACATACTCGGCCTTTGTCCCTGTGGCTGAGAGCTATCAAAGGTACGATGTCATTTGGACCATTGAGCCGCCGGACGATAAGATTTCAAGTGTAACATCGGAGCACTGTCCAGGGCTAGATGAGCAGCATGCAGCCGAACCATAAGCAAATGCCAGACAGAGTCGGCTGGTATTCGATCAGGCGAGCACAGAGGTTGGCATATGGCAGTGAGACAGGGGAGATAGGATAAGCTGATGTAGTTTACACCAATATGGAAGACTGAAGGGGTGCAGCAACTTTGCAGACCGCTCCATCTTTACAGAGGATTGTAGATCGAAAAAGCAAGCTGCCTGGGATTCTGATCCACACTCCAGGTGGTATGTCCACTTGTCGTCGTCTCTCCCAGCTATGGACGGACCATGTATCCGTAGTCGTGCGATACTCCGGAGGAGGCGTAGACTAAGATAATTAAGGCAAGGCCTGGAGATAGGGGCCGCTTCTGGAGTCGGTCCCCATAGCCATGAGCCCAGAATCCCGCCCAAGCCATTTCGAGTACTCCGTACTCCGTACTCCATATCGGCTCGCCCAGAACTCTTACGCCAACCTGCGTTTGCGACCCCCGCGCGCCTTCGCACAAAAACCTCCTGTAGCCATGAGTGTCTAATTCGACTGTCAGGGGATCATCGTGAACCCGGCAAAGGTCATTCATTTGAACTCGCTTACTTGGGTGCTACCTGAAGGGACCGAATTTTTCGGCCATCATTCAGCGGGTCCCTATCTTGCGCCAACCAAGTTTGAGGGATACCTCAATGCGACTTGCATCAGCATTTCCTCCTGCTATATATCTCGCGGTTTAGCCAGCAACATCCGGGACTGGCTGTCCTGAGAGCCATGTTGTCACACCAAGGTCGCAACGTGACTCTCTTCCGCAAAGCATGAGCCTCAGCAACGTTCCGGCTTCCCAGCTCCCGACACGACACGCGAGCTCAGGAAGTCTCCTCCCTCCACCTCGTCAGATTCGCTTTGTGTCCACCGACGGACAACCACACACAAAGAGAAGACGCATCAATGCTGCGTGCTTGACATGTCGCAGGAGGAAAACGCGGTGTTCGGGGGAGCGGCCGCAGTGTAAAACATGCACCGAAAACAGACACGCATGCTCAGGCTATATGGATCGTGCAGGACAAGGAGACGGTGAGAAGGCTGACTGTGATGGCGAAGAGGAGGCTACCGCTAGCAATACAGCTCTTCAGAAACTGTCAGAAGATGTGGAAGCTCCAGTACACCAAAGAAGCAGTTTGGGCGGCCAGGATGTGCCTCGGCCTCAGAGTTCTGCGGTCCTGGCGGGATTTCAGCCTGACAGCGGCGAGGTAAAGAGTCCTGGCAGCAGTCATACGGGCAACAGTAACTCGTCGTCAAGGAATCGAGTACCATACTTTCGCTATTTCGGCCCGACCGCGATCGTCCCCGGTTTCAAGCAGATGGTGGTCCAGGTGAAAGATCACAGACAGGGACCCCAGTCCAACTCAGTGGAATCGCCCTCGTCTGGACAGCGGCTTGACTCGACACCTGTACTTGTCCGAGAGAGCGCCCCGGTCGTCATACCCTTCTATGATGCTACAGACCCCGAACCGAATGCTCCCTTGATCACCCACCTGTGCGAAGCTTTCTTCACCTATCTGGGCTGTAACTTTCCATTCTTACAACGTGAGAGGTTTTTAAAAGATTTGGAAGACAAGAAGGTAGATGCAATTCTCGTGGACGCCGTTTGTGCTGTCGCAGCTCGGTTCTCATCCGACCCCTTGCTTTGCCAGTCAAACGACCCATCCATTCCCCTGGACGGCGAAAACAATGTCAGAAGGCCATTCCGTGGTCTTCCTTTTGGTCAACGGGCCATAGCTGCAGTCATCGACACATTCTCATGTCCCACTATGGCAGTCACTCAAGCGTGTTTGTTGTTGGCTTACGAAGAGTTCGGACTAGACCACGATAGCGGTCTATGGATGTACTTGGGAACTGCAATACGAATGGCGCAGGACCTTGGTATTCAGAAGCTCGACGGCTTGCAACTCGAGGGTCGCATAGGGCCTACGCCAAGTACCGCGAAACACGGTCAAGAAGGCAAAGCCGAGGAGCAAAGACGATTCGAACAACAGCAGGCGCTCCTGCGTGATTTATCTCAGCAGGATCCTGTACAAATGCAAGAAAGAAAAGCCAATGAGCAAGAGCGCATTGACACTTTTTGGGCAATCTTCTTCCTCGATCGAGCAATCTCCTCCGGTGTCGGTCGGCCAGTGTCATGGCGGGATAAAGATATTGAGATCTCCTTCCCCCATCGCCCCAGAGAATCGATAATTGATGGTTATCCTGACCCGTTTCCGCCAATGATCAAGATTGTACACATGTACGGACGGGTAGCAGATGTACTAAACAGCATAAAAGAAGTGAGCCAGGTGACGCCAGCAGTCTTGAAGCGGTTAGCCAGCATGGAAAAGGATCTCACGGGTAAGTGGCACGGCTTTCTGATACGACCTTGAACTCACCCAGATAGGCATATATCAACGTCTTTCCCCTAAATTGCATTTCAATGCGACGAACTTCCAGCATTATGTCAAGTCTGGCCATGGCACCAACTTTGTCTTGCTCCATTTTTGGTTCCATACCTTGATTGTGCTGGTTCATCAGCCGACACTCCTACATTCTTTCGAAGGTCGGATTCAGCAGCTCTTTCCGGACAGCAGGGAACTGTCAATGTCTTCGGCGAAAACCATCGCAGACATTATCGCATTTGCGGAGCTTATTGATGTGAGGAGTTTTGCAGGCAATCCCTTCACAAGCCAACCCATGTGTATGTCTTCCCAAGGCCCGTGGCTGTTTTCTTGGTGTGTTTTCTAAGTTTGATGGCCTGTTGACTAACAATACTAGACGTGGCTGCATGTGCCTTTCTTGCAGAAGCCGCTGCTCATACCTCGCAACCACCCTCTCGTACAGGATCACCACCTTCGAACTCCCACTCGTCACGGGTAAAGCAAGAAGCGAGCGCTCAAAAAAGTACCTCCGAACAAAAGGCCGCTTCTGCGCGCCATACGTTGCTCGCAACGGCAGCAAACCAGAATTACCAACGTTGTTATAAGGGCCTCAAGACTTTAGACTCATACTGGGCAGGTTCCCGCTATATCTTGACTGCGCTTGACGGAAAGTCAAAGGGCCTAATGAGTCCTCTGCTGTTCACTGCTGAAGATGTCGATGGCGATATGCCCTCGACTGAAATCTCATTTAGCACGCCGGGATGGCGGAGAACCAACTCGCTTACCTCCTCACTGGGAGCCTACCGTACTGCTCTGCGCAAACACATGGCGCTGTCTCCGACAATGGACCTAAACCAAGTGATCGGTTGGTCATTGACAGGCACTGCAAATTCACCAGCACCGAGCTTCAGCTTCCTATATCCAACCATGGGTGGGGAACAAGGCCAGGGAGGTGTCTCTGCTAATACCTCAGGTGCCAGGGCAAGTCTTGTTGCCCGTAATCAACAGTTTGCACATGAACAAAATGTGCAGAATCGAGGACAACCATCCTTCAATGTCCAAACATCACCTAATACTCATCGTACATACCAGATACCAGAGCAATCGACACCAGCAACAAGAAATAGGACGTCATCACTACCCTATGACCCTGTGTCAACAGCTGAGGCTGACCTTCTACTCGACCTTCAAGGCCCTTATACCGGCGAAACATCGCATGGTCCCATTCCCGGGCCTCAACCCGAATCATCGAACACTTTGGATTCACAAAGGCCACAAGTCACCTCTGCAAACCTTGAGCAACAACAAAATTTCGGTGCCTACAATCAAGATTTGAACAGCATGTTTGTGGCGTCACAAGACGTCGACATGAATGGAGATCCACTCGATTTCAACTTTTCCAGCAGCGACATGGCCCCTTGGCTAGAATATTTACCCCAGGATGTATTGAATTACTTTGGCGATCCACAGGATGCGCCGGAGTACATCCCTGACACGAAGCGATGTTGAGACAACAAAACAGATTACGTGAATAAAATGTCCCTGAATGACTGACTGGGGTTGAGGAATGGTGTGGCTGCCATGAGAGAGCCATTGAGATACCTAAAAATAATATTTATAAGACAATACTATTTGTAATGTACAAATGAGATCATGCTCATCCCTGAATATCCAAGCCATGAAAGGCCGCATTGTGCAAATTTCAGTGAGCGAGGCAGTCAGGTAGTCACGTAAGTCAGTCGGTGCTGCGCTCTCTCTCGTCAGTGTCCCCAAATACAAGCGAGTTACATATGTAGTCATGAAGAGGACCATTATTCTTGGTTCACATACGCCGTACTCCGTAACTCTGGTGATTGTTGTTAGGCTTGATGGAGTACGGTAGACTATGGAAAATGAATAAGTTGATGAGAGGAGCTCTTTTCGACATGTAACAATCAAGGTTGTGGCCACAATAGAGCCGGTGTGTGGGAAATATCTCTGAAGTACCTACCTACCTACCTACCTACCTAATCAACTGGAGTCTAGCATTGGAGAAACGGATGCGAGTACCCGAACTCTCCCGTGCTCGTAAAATCCATACTCTTACGAGTATAGGACGAAGACATCGAAAACAAAGCTCGGGTTCTCTCGCTCGTGTTTCTTTTTCCGTGTACGAGTCCGTCGATTCCACAATCTCGCATTTCTTTCCCTTCTTCCGGAAAATAATGGCAAACATTGATGGAGCTTCAGGATTGGAAGGGCGGCCTCAATCCTCAGGGACTTAGATACTCCGTTCTTAAGATCTAGCCAAGATAAAACGCAAAGAGGGAAGTGAAAAGCTCGCGTAGGGAGGGGAGAACCCGATCGTGTATCGTACACTATTCGCACAGAGTAGACATAAGGTAGATAGATACCTAGACCCTTTCACAATTCTTGTTCCAAGGTTCTCTCTTCGATCGTCCAGGTGAGCACAACCTGGCAAACCACATCCATCCAGCGCCCATGGCCATATCACGCATGAAGCCCGCATGCATCAATCCCATGAAAAGTACACGTCATGTCGCCGCTCATTGATCTGGAGTCCAACTCCAACCTCCATAGTCCGTGAAAGGAAACGGATCATCCAATCCCGCCATCCCATGCGGCTCAAAGTCAGTTGGATTTACCAAAAATGGCACCGAAAAATCATCCGGGTCGAAACCCGGCATGTACGAGGTTGGGAGATCCCCTTGACCCGCAAAGGCATTCATAGAGCTACCGGGATCCGCGATCGGATTCGTCATGTTTCTGCTGGTCGGGTTGAAGGAACTCACATTGTGAAGCGGGTTGAACGATGGCTCGTTAAGTACAGATTCAGTCGGGTAACTTAAACCATCTAGCGTTCGATCGATAGATCCATCCGCAGAGGTCGATGTTGGTCCGGACTGCTCAGCAACCGTCGCCTGGAACAAATTTGCGCCTTCCCGAGCACGCGAATCCTGGACGTACTTCTCCGCCAAACTCAATGTTTCGCCGACGATGGCTCCGACAATTTGGTAAAGCATCTCATCTTCTTTCAAGGTTATCTTTCTCAGACAGTCGTAAGAGTTGGCCATGATGACAAGGTCGGAATCGGCCTTTTCACTCAGCGGACGCTGGAGGATGTGCGTGAATAAAGTCAGAAACGCCGAAAGTGGAAAATAAGTCGAAAGCCATAGGAGCTTGTGCTGCACGTCCTTGCCATCGAGGTAGGCTGCTGCAAGATAGAGAATGGACCTCGCCGCCGCCAGACACAATTCATACGACGATTGCTGCTGCGAGATCAACTGGTCCTGGTCTGAGAACATGGAAGACTCTGGCATGTTCTTGTCGGTACCTCCAACTTCAGCCTGCTGGGAAACCCAGAGCTCGTGCTGTGCATGAACGCGGTGAATAGCTATCAAGCAGTGATAGTAACCAAAATGGAGAATGGCAATGGCGAATTGGCTATCCCTTTCGCAAACAATAGGATGCTCTGGCCTGGCATCCAGTGGTATCTGCTCTTTCCAATGCTGAAGCTCGGCGTCAACTTTGCTTATTGACTCGAGCCTCTCAGTGGTTGTGCCGATTCGTGAATGGACAGCATATAGATCTCGATACACTTTGCTTTGTATTACAGCAAGGGCGCACATATGTTGAAATGGATAGAAAGTGACTCGCTCGCTCGACCCGACCGATATAGCAATTTCCTCGTCGCAAGGTTCTGTGAGAATACTTATGCCAACGTCACAGTCATCGATAGCAGAAGGTCTGCCAATTCGTATGCAGAGATCCTTTTCAAAGACATACATCACCCAGAAGACTCGCTGTCGCTGTTCTAACTCCGCTTGCGAAAGGCCGAAGCCCTCCAGCTTCCTATGAAGACCGAGGGATGTAGCGATTCGAGCTGCAGCTCCAATCAGCAAGAAAGAACCTTCAGGATTCACTGTTGCTTGCATGAAGAATGCCTTTTGAGAGTCAGTATCATATCGATGATAACAGAAATGGACCGAATTACCATTGCGATCAATGTTTGCACGGCCAGAAGGTCGAATTGGAGGAACAGCATGTTGAAGAACATCGAATACGCATTCTGAAAGAATTTCCAGGACATCTCTGCCAGGCTGTCGGTGCATGAAGGCTCGACCCTCTGGATGTCTGCTCGGAGTGATTCTGATGCCAGGCAGCACCCAATTGCAAGAACGATATTCAGTGCAGCAAAGGAGGATCCTTCTTGCGGGGTCTCGGTCGAATACTGGCGGTCAAATAGGGCTTGAAAGGTATCCCGGCGGAAGAGTGGATAGATTTTGTTGAAGGTTGAGAAGAAGCCTATCGAGTCTATGTCAATGCCAGAGTTGTATGAGAGCAAGAATAGTACCACATACCATCCACAAGGTATACAGCTGCCTGTTTTGATGGTAACGGGGACCGCCTGAGCTGTCCATCCCACTTTCCCTGAAACCGGGCTGTTGGCCAAAGATGTCCTTGTTGGTGCAATTGAGTGAACAGGTTCGACATTCGTGGGGATCCCAGCTTATGGTTCATCTGCACCTGGTCAGCGATAACTTGAATATGGCAACAAAGGCGCATGAAAATGCGTCCAGGACCTTAGGATAATAGGCCTTACCCAAGCTAGTGAACGTGGCGAGAACATGCTGAAACCGGATGAAGGCCCTGGTCATGATGCGCATGAGAAGAATCATGTCAATGTGGAAACGTATTGCCAACTTACCAATATACTTTTGCCCCCCGTTGTCATTTACAACCAGATTCGACATATCTTTCTCAAGAGATGTCATGGAGGCGTGTGGCGTAGTGGCTGCCGTTTGATCTGCATTTGGCATCCCTGTCTTGTTTGCCAGACCCGACTGGAGAAGAGCCTCCATTCTCTCGATACGCCCTTCGATTGAGTGAAGAAATTGGGCCCTTTGAAGTTTAGAGACGTTCGGGGTGCCTTAGCAGGGAGGATGGCCCCTACCTCTTCTCTTTGGTTCTCCTGGGGATAGTGGTGACAACACATGCCAGCCCACGAGCTCTACAGCTCGAGCACGGTTGGTCATTTTGACGATCGCAACGTATCTATGCATTATGAGCAGGTTTTCAAATTTTGATGACATTGAGCATAATAGGCAGGTATTGAGTCGAATAGGTCAAGTTGTGCCATCTCGTCACCAGCGCCATTCTCACGGGCCGAGTATGGAAGAACGCCAGCATTTCAGCGATTGAAGCGCTTGTCGATAGATGCTGACCTCGACACCGTTGCCATGCTTGGCTCGAATCAAGGCAGGTCCAACTCACTTTCATCTTCCGGCACAGATCACAGCTCTGTCGGCCTCGAGGCCTTTTTGGATCCGACCGGGGCACCTCCATCGGTACAGTTGAAGGGAGTGGGAACGATCTCGAACTATCTCCATACGTTCGGCCTTCGGAGTTGGGCAAGACACCCCCGTCCGAGACGAGCACAACGGGACTAGGTCGCCTTCTAGAAGATGGCTTGTAAGCTTGGAAAGCCAAGCATCAGGCTAAGATGATCCGAAGATATGAGTGATATGCCTCGAGAGTATTGAAGACTAGCACAAGCCGTTTCAGGAGAGGTGTTGATTTCGACCACACTGTTGGTTGGTGCCTGGCTTGCGATGTTGTCCAATGTGACGCCAAGGAAAATATTTCACCGTGTCTGACAAGGTGTCAGGCACTATATAAGGAGTCCTTTTTAGCCTATGCGACGAAATATATGTGTCGTCATACATGTTCGAGCTCTTGCATGTCGTTATTGGCTGTCGACAACTCGATGGTGTGGTATGAAAAGAGGTCGCCGGCATGGGTATCGCTTTCCTGTCATTTCACCTACACGGTTGGGTTTTGATGCTTGCTATTGACTGTCTATGGTGTGCTTCAGATGCTTGAGCTCGCGGTCACCAGGCTACGACTACAAAGGCTGAGTGTCTGCATAGTAGGCGCTTGTATCGGTGCTTCTCTCCCCACTTGGGCCTCCCATGGCGTTGATGGCATCTCTGATATGTTTGTTTTCCTCAGGGGAAACGTCAATCGCACCAGCCTTTACGTTCTGCTCCAAGTATCTGATCGTCTTGGTACCTGGAATGGGAATAAAGTCCGCTCCCTGCGCCATGATCCAGGCAAGGACAAGCTCAGTGGTTGTACAGCCTTTCCTAAGAGCCAACCCCTCGATAATCTTGACAAGATCCAGGTTCTTCGAGAAATTCTCGGCATTGAATCGTGGCAGGTGACGACGGGCATCCTTTTCGTCCAAATCATCCACGGATCTGAACTTGCCGGTCAAAAACCCTCGGCCCAAGGGGGAGTATGTGACGATCGCCACCCCAAGTTCTCGACAAGTATGTAGGAGATGGGTACCGCTCTCTCCTTCGATATCTAGTGTCCACGGATTATATTCAATCTGGACAGCAGATACCGGGTGCACGGCGTAGCCGCGTCGAAGAGTGTCCGATGAACACTCTGAAAATCCGATATGCCGGATTTTGCCCTCCCTTGAATAAACACCACTCTGTAAGCGCGCTGCAAATCACATATCTAACGTTGAACCTACCTCTTCAACTCCACCAGGGCTTCCATCGTCTTCTCGACCGGCGTAACCTTGTCAAACCGATGGACGTAGAAGAGGTCGATACAGTCGGTGCCCAACATTTGCAGGCTTTGCTCGCAAGCGGCTTTGCAATTTTCGGGTGAACTGTCCACGAACAGGCTGATTTTCCCGCCTTCCTCTACTTTCCAGCCTAGACCAAACTTGGTGGCGAGGAAGATATCCTTGCGACGTTCAGGATGCATTGAAAACCATTTACCAAGGAAGACCTCATTGTCTCCGTAACCAGCTGCAGTATCCCAAAACGTTGCACCCAATTCCCAGGCTCGATCAAGAACTTTGTATCTTTCCTCGTCTGGACTGACGACACGGTCAGCATGTCGCTGCAATCATCTCCGGGGGCTGTTTGTCGAACTTACGGGGCTTCACCATAGGCTGCGCTGAGGCCCATCAACCCTAGCCCAGGCGCCGGTACCTGAGGGCCATCTTTGCCCAATTGGCGGGTGGGCAGTTGGTTTGGAGGAGCCATGTGAAGTGTTTCGAAGACCAACAAGATACCCGAATGTTGTTGAGGATCGCGAAATGACTTTTGGTTCAGGGATCAAGGCGACAAGTAAGGCAGTGCAGTTTCGATTTCCAAGGAGAGCCCAGGACCTTTCGTTTCATTGTATATATATATACACCTGAAGATTTGACCGTTTGACGGGTCGCAATGACCGCGAGTGACTCTGGTCAATGCACTCAATGAAGTCGATAGTAACGAGAGTACAGAAAGACTACTCCGCAGACCTGGTCAATTCCATGCATCGTGAAACCCATGGCCTCGATTGGCGGTCGTTCTGGTTTGATGATATGGAGGTACTGTGGAGAGTAGGACTCGCTTGGCCATGCTCGATTCTTCGTCTCATGCAAGGCTGGACGGTCCATCGGGACTTAAGTTGTCCCATACTGGTAAGACCGATACCCTGCATATCAACGTCCGCAGAGGATTGAGGCTATCAAGCCCCCACCACCCAGAAGAAGGACCACCGACATCATTTCGGTGTTTATGCAAGGTAATGTCGTTGCATGTCTTGAGGTTTGCCATTGCACATGTACCCGTGGTGGGACGTGCTTTGGCATGATACGACCTTCACCCACGGGTTAATGTGATTCTTCAAGGCCCTTCTTGATGATGACACCCGAGCCTCCCTCGCGGCAGAGTCCCTTTTTTGGGATGCCTTACTAGATGGCTGCTTGCGTAATGCTGTTCCTTGGCAGCCCGCAACAGTTCCTCTTTACAGTTGGCCCATGAACATCCTTACTTACCAGAGAACACTTTGATTGTGATGACTGACGCCATCTATGAGAAAATGGTGGTCTGCGAGTAAGATGCGAGGTGATGATTCTTTTCAGACAGGGGTGATACGCCGAAAAGGTCGTATTCGTCTCCGTCTTCGAATGCGGGATTCTCCTCTCTGCCCTCTACGCAAATAAGGTAACGCATTTCGACGACCGCCGCATTACCGCAAGCACAACCGCACACGCACACGCCCTAACGGCCGGAAGAGCGCTTGGACGCTTACTTTTGGTACTCCTCGCGTTTAGGGGCCTCAGCATATTAGTTTTACACAGCCTCCTACTACCAGCCGTAGTGAAAACATGGCTTCTTGTCTGTTCAGCCCAGCCGGGCCGGGCATATGAGTTCGTCCGAGTTGCGAGCTTGCGAGCGGATTGTGCTTTGCGTGCCTCATTGAGTAATCTGGTACAGACAATACGGAGTGCGGAGTGACCTCTACAAAATGATACATAAACGCAGGTAGGTACGGGGGATGGAGTGGACCAGGTTTGATTTCGTCTGTTCGCACGAGATTGAGATTTTAAGATGATATGAGCTCAAACACACCGACTTCCATCAGCAATACATCCTCCTCCAACGACACCGAAACCAGAACCGCGGATATGATGCTCGTACATACTTTACCTCGTCATCATTATGAGGCACTTGCTCGCTTCAACCCAAGGGACGCCGTACAATTGACTGAACCCGATGAGAGTGCCGTCTTTACTTACGACGAGTTGAGCAAGTATGACGGTAAGCCAAACCCGGAGTGACGGAGCACAGCACAGCACACTGTGTTTCGATCCAGGCGAGGACTCGGATGACTGATTCGATGTCGCGCGACCAAAAATTAACAGGCACCGACGACTCCAAACCCATCCTCGTCGCCATCAAGGGCACAGTCTTTGACGTGTCGCGCAATGTCGCGTATCGTCCTGGCGGAGCGTACCATGGTATGTACTGTACAATGCACTTGCGCTTGTCACCTACCGTCCAGTCTACTACTTCCAAGCTCTTCGGGGGCGGTGACCGAGCACAATACAAACACGGATATACGACACCGTCAGGCTAACGTATGGTGATGTGTTGTTATGAGGAATAGTCTACGCTGGCAAAGACCCCTCTCGCGCCCTGGCCACGTCCAGCAGGAACCCCGAGGACTGTGTGCCGCACTGCTTCGACCTCGAATACAAGTACAAGACCGTCCTGGATGAATGGCACACGCATTTCCAGAAACGATACAATGTCGTCGGCACGATCAAGTCGGAACTATCCAGATTGGAGCGTCAATCGTGATGGTCACAAGCAGACTCGCGCGGCTGGACATTAATGACTTCCTTTATTATGACCCATTGTTTCATGTTACCGATGACGGTATACATGGCCTCTTTTGTACAATTATCTGTATACCGTTTTCGCTCTATACTACGCTATTCTATGCTTTGCAATGCTCCTGCCATGCTCATCATGCTTTGCGCTCCGTATAGTGACGGATTCTTCTTGCATTCTACCCGGAAACTCCGATGCTGAGAATGAGACATATTTCAAACTCCAATACACATTTGAATCGTAAATCTAGTCGTTGTCCTGACATTCACTGGGTCGTCGCAACTCTTCGTAAGGCGTAAGCGGTCCAAAAAAACAAACAAACAAACAGGCCTTTTTCATCTTGACACGGCGTACCCGATCACGAAGTAAGTGCTACAGGAACGAATCTCTTCTCTGTACAATGGTGTGTCAGGATAGTGTCGATTTCATCCACCTTGCCGTCTTCTCCTGAGCGATGTGTAGCAATGTCCAGACCGGCGCCTCTCATCACAGCCAACACCGCTCGTACGTTGAGATTCAGCGTCTCCTCGGGCTCTTGGGCGTTCATCAAGTACCGCGTCAAGCGGGGGAACAGGACACCAAAGTCGGATTGTGAGAGATGCGCGCTGTCTGGTATGAGGAACATCTTCGGCGTAACGTTGTCGTCCGACTCGGCCATGGGGGCAAATGAAGTCATGGAACTAGACGCGCTCGAGTCCTGTTCCGACATCGAGTCATTGCTTGGAGTCGAGGTCCGGCTCGAGATGGGCGACTGCGAGTCGACATCCGATGCGGTGCTTCCGGCTTCTTCGGTGCTCAGATCTGGTGCCAGCGCAGCTTTGTTGGGTGGTGAAGGCACCGCGACATCACCCGCGGACGTGCTTGCTGCTGCTGCTGATGATGATGATCGTGAGTCGAATGATTTCATGACTTCGACAGGATTCGCTGACAGGGCGGCTTTCATTCGGTTTAATAGATCGGTGTACTTGTAAAATTCAGCAGTCACAATTGCAACGACATTTGGTGTAGCATTGTCGTCGGCTTTGCGATCGTAACACGGAAGCGATCTTTCCCACAGCCACTGCGTTAATTTGCCGCGTAGAGGCATCGTCCATAAGTCGAGAAGTCCAATCGGTGAGGCTGCTGTGATTTGCCGAACGAGATCATGGTTGGCGGTTGGCTTGTACAGAGGTCGCCAGTCCATGTCGTTCTCGTATGGTGTACCTTTAAGTGAGGGTAGAGATTCGTGGTAGTAGACTGATTTGATGAACTGGACTATGGTCGCGGCCCCGAAAGAGTGGCCAACCCAGCTTACTTGCCCGGGTTGGAGATTGAGCTTCTTCTCAAACGAGGGCATCTCCTCGGGCTTGCTGGTGCTTGAGCTAGCGTAGTTTGTGAAGACTTTGCCCGCGTCCAGTCCAGTCACGGCACTGAAGAGAAGCTCAAGCTCCCACAGACGAATACGGAGCTGTGCATTACGCGCGTTCAAGACTTCGTCCGTGGGACTATGAGCGAGCCTTTGGTATGGAATCGCGGTAGTCGAACCATCCGCAGAGCGTATGAGAGAGGTCGGTGCACTTCCATCTCGGTGTTCTGGAGCAACACATACTACGCCAAAGCTAGCTAGAGACGTACATATTGAGCTGTAGGTGTTGAAATTACCACCCAAGCCGTGGGAGAAGATGGCCAGAGGGAATTGTGTGGACGAATCCCTGGATAACAGCGGTGCCTCGGCCAGCACTGGAAGAGTAGTGTAGTTGATTGTGAATGGTAGATAGGAGACGAAGGACGAGATGCGTGGCCTGGCCCCTAGAAAGCTGGCATATGCTTGTTGCCAGGTTCGTTGTGGGCTTGGCAACCAAGGCACTGACGATTTCGAGGTCGCTGATTCCGTGGTAGGATAGAAAACTCGGAATTTGATGGTGGCAATTTTCTCATCGGGTACTGGTGACGACGACGGAATCTCTGATACAGGAATCTCGAATTCTGTCGTTCCGACCTTATGAGGCCCCGGTGGTTTGGGCAGAGACGGAATGGGGTTGAGGTACGAGGAGATCATCTTGACATGGGTTTGTTTTCGGACACTCGAGAAGAGGTAAGTGGTCTCGTGATGAGGTGTATATGTTTCTCTTGTGAATACAACACAAGAATTCAGCGACGAGGGTCGGCGAACAAGACAGCGAAGGTCCAACGGAACTGAATGAGGGTGGTAATGATGGAATCTAAAGTCCCAGAAAATAATGTGTGGTCTTAGGAAGTCCAGAAGTGAAGGTGTTCCTTAAAAAAAAAAGAAAGGGCTCGCGTGCTCAGCTACTCAGTTCTGCGAAGGTTTTGGATTTTCTGCAACCTTGACTTTGGCCATTACCGCCTTTATCATGATAGGCACGGACAGAGCATTGATGTCACCCGCATGGGCCCAGTGGGTTTGCTTGGGTTGATGGCCAGTGGACGGTGACACAATAGGTACCAACAGTAGGGCATACAATAGTCCTTACCTAGGTACGGAGTCCACATGAATGTAGTAACAGTACCCGGACACTCCGTCCCATACCCGTTCGGGGCATGTGGCAAAAAGAAAGCCTGCACCATGTGAAGAATTCCCATATTTCAACTATGTATTGTACATGTGGGAATGAAAAAGTTATGCAGTTTTTTTGCCGCTTGACGGAGATCGGAAAGACAGAAGAAAAAGAAAAGCCCTCAGACTTGTTGCACAGCCACATTCTCGAGACAGGCCAGAGTGCGGATACGAGTACGAGTGCGAGTACGAATACGAGTACGAGTGGGAGAAGAGCCGAGGTGAAATCTCAGTATCACGTGATGATAGATTTTACGGTACGCGCTGCACGTGTCGCGATGTTTTCTCTGGTCTCAGAACTCCTTGCACGCATTAGAAGACAATCTTCAACATGTACAACACCACAATACTGATGTTAATTCTGTTGTCTCAACCAATACACTGTATACTACGACAATCTAGTCTTATGCTTTTTATTGCACTGCTGTATGCCTGCGTTGTTTGGGCTTCATAACGTGTCCGACAGCTGGACGCGTCGGGTCGAACCGTTCAATGGCTCCAACCACGCTGGGGCACACTTGTACGTTCCATATCTCGGTGCTAATGGCTTCACTTTAAATCAAGTCAAGACTATACCTTCCTTTACGCGCTTGTCCAAGCAAAGCGTCAAACATAAACCACAGAACATATGGCTTTCGCGTCTCTTGCGATTATCGCGCTTGTGGTTCGGCGTTGGGCGCGTATCATCCACGGTCGTCTTTAGCATCATGCAGCCTTCAAGTCCAACCGTCACACTAAACACCATCCGTTGCCTATGGTCCCGTTGCTTTCCCTGTTCGCACATTCACGACCGCGCAAAACTCGCGATATAACCACAGCAAACGAGATGCGCCATGCATCTTCCCCTCAGCTTCACCAGTTCTCGTGCTTTGGCAAACTGGCCCTGGTACGCAGTTGCTCCCCGCCGCCCGCTCTCAGCTCGAGCAGAAAATCCCATCGTCTTCCACCTTCTCTGCCTGATTCTTGCTCTTCCTTCTGGCCAGCCTACAACGGTGTGTCTATTACTGCAGCCATCCAAATACTTTGCTGGCGAGACTTGTGGTTGTGCATTATGCGATAGTTGGATCCTGTCCCATTTGTATTTGATCTTTTGAATCTCCACTCCAGTATAGTATTTGTTCGGTGGCTAGGAGACAAGTCATTGCTCTCTTCCAGCCAACACCACCGAGGCAGCCCACAGCATCCATCGCATTTGCTTCGCTCCGAGCGATGCTGCAGGTCAGAAATGTCTGCCCCGGCCTTTGCCAGATTCTGGCAAACAGACCTGACTCGCGAATGCTTCCTGTCCTTCCTCCCCAAGGATGATCTCGGCTCTCTGAGACTTGTTGGCAAGGAATATTCCAAGGACATTGCCCCTGTTTTGTTCAAAACCCTCCATGTCCATTTCACAACCAATACCTTTACGCGCAGATCGCGAATGTCAGCATTGGAGAGGATCGGTGGTTATGTTCGCAAACTGTCATTCCTCATGCTACACCAGCCTGAGACATTCCTCCCACCACTCCTGGCGCCGGACACCTTGGAAGAAGCCACCTTTGTCTATGAACCTCGTTCAACTCTGTCAAGGCCAACGTCGTCTGGCAGCTCGTCGACTGCTAGCTCGGATTCCAAGTACGGATCCTGGAAAATGAGTGACTTACTGGTAAAACAGTACCCTCCCTTGTTCCATGCCGCAACCAATGTCGACTCGTTCTTCCGCGCAATCTGCTCCATGCCCAACTTGCAGCATTTGCAAGTCTCGTGTCCAGGTCAACCTGCAGGACAGAGATACCGCAAGGATATTGTCGACTACGCCTTGATCTCATTGCGACTGGCCATGGAAGCTGCGAATCCCGCTCAACTTGAGATGCTAACCCTTGCACCAGTGCATCCCGGAACGGTGTTGTACCTTCGGCCTCACTTGACCTTTGGCTCTTCGCCAGCCTCGTCACGAGTTTGGAGACGAATCAAAAAGCTCGACATTGAGATGGACAGCTTCGAGTATGGTCGTGATCAGCCGGCTGACCACCTCAAGATCCTCCACAGCTACCTGCAAGCGTTGAAATCCCTTGAGCATTTCAACTTCAAATGGCTTGGCCACAAGGGCCCTTGTCCATTAGCACTTCATATCGAGCCCTGTACTTCGCGTCCCACGTCACTCCACTGTCCGAATGCCTGCCCAGACTCGAGCACGAAATCATCCTTCCGGCCTCTCAAGTTCCGCCATCTGAAAACGATGCGCCTCAGCAATGCTAGCCTTGATGCTGACCAGGCAGCGGGCTTCATCATGTCACATCGCAAAGTATTGCATGAATTCCAATTCGATCAATGCCATTTGAGGTCGGGAACGTGGGACGATGCGTTGGCTCCATTGACTCGCATCGCAGGGGATGACCGCTGGAAGGAGAAACAGGAGGAAGTAATGGATGTTCCGCTGGTATTGTCACCATCAGATGAGAAAAGCGTCGTCGAATGTGTGCAGGAGCCTTTGTGGGATGACGTCTTGTCCAAAAGCAAGAGGTTGAAGATGCTTCGCAAAATGAGTCTGAAAACGAGAGACCTCGTGCCAGAGCAGATCAAACGTTTGTTGAGGACAACAAGACTGGCATGGCATTGACTCCTCTGTGTGTGCCGAATGGTAGAGGTGGTGTAAAATACTCCCTGTTCAACTGCGACACGGCCAGTCTTTTGGTTCGTCCTGGCTACGGCTACCAGGACAGAAATCAGTTCAGGGAAAATATTGAAAGGTTGTTGTGATCAGTTCGTGTACGCTTGGGTAGATTGACGGCTTCGTTATTGCCCATCACTCATATTCTGATACTCCGTAGAACCATGCGTAGTGATGCTTGGCCAGTGATGCTGACGTGTTGTTCCTTTGGTAAACACTGGCTATGTACGAGTAGTATAGTCGGTAGGCATGGAGTCGTATGGGGATACTATTTTACTTCGGCCAACGAACTGTCAGAGGATCCGTCGATGTCACAAGTTTCATTCAGCCACTTCAGCTACAGCAACAAAGAGCCCCCCTGAGCGAAAACAATTCTGGGCTTTGGACCAGTCAGTGGACTGGGCTTCACTTGGCCTGGGGCGGAGGACAGTCTGCACTCCGGCTGCCTGGTGTGAAGGTCAGCCAAGCCTATTACAGCCTAGAACTACAGCCTAGAACTGTGCCCAGGCATCCTCCTAGTTTTGGGCAGCTCCCGCCGCGCGTCAGACAGAGAGAGAGAGAGACTCACATTCTCTACGCACCCGAAATACCACATATGTTTTAGATTTCAACAAAGATGTTGCCAACGCTTCATTCAGCTTTTTGCACCCCATAGACTTCAATCACCTGCGTTCAATGACCATTCCTGTCACTCGTTCGAGCCTTTGATTCAACCAATACCCGTTTCAGCGGTCCTGTCAGCTATCGATATCTTCTTTACCTAATTGCAAGTGTGATTCTGGTCCTCCATACTTCTCTCCCCCCCGGACACAGCCTCGTTCGGATAAGACGCTGCTGAAACGACTTCGGCACTCGCGGTCATCGACATGACATTCGCTCTGTTCACGTAGACGCAACTTTGCGCTTCGGCCTTGAATCCATCCCACTCCTACTATCGATGTCTTCTCGCGACAGAACGCCGCCGAAAGCGGCGGGTCGGCAGTCAATCCCCCTTCAGGATCTTTCAAGACCTCCCGATGATTCATTCGCTGGTTCGAATGGGACACAAGGGCCCGGAGGAGGGTCGAGTAGTCACTTCCATCGACATAGTCGTACTCGCTCCCTCCTCGCCGGTCGCCGGACTCCGACTTATTCGCGCCTGGATGAAGAGTCGCCCACAAGAGGAGGGAGTGGATGGGCGCGCGCCGGCGTGGGCGCACATAGACATGACGACAATGACTCCCCGGTAGAAGATATGGAGGGGTTCGCAGCAGCGACGGTTGGCTTGGATCTGAATCTACCATCTACACCTCCGGGCGCGAGCGCACGAAGGCCAACCATCATCACCACTCCAGCCGATCCAGGCGATGGAGATCATCTCGAGCCCGACGGCTTTTTCTCGCCCCCGGATACTGACACGACACCCTTGACCGAAGGGCGTGGATATACCTCGTCGCTGAAGACTTCCGGCTCGTTTTCTCGAGGGCAGAGACACGATAGACACGGCAAACTGTCAAGCGTGCACTGGACAGACGGAGAATCTCCCTCAATCTCTCGTGGTCGGGGCTCAAGGCTCGGAGACGATCTACCCACCCTCAATACAAGCAACGTTCTACATCGAAAATTGAGCACTGGGAGCGGCATAGCCCGTCTCACGCCAGAACGAGCAGAGTCCGGGGAGAGGTCGCGCTCACAGTCACCGTCTCCTTCTCCCATGGCAAGAGCGAACTCGATGTTGCGAGAGATATCTCAGCGTGTCGTGAATCTGAGTAACGACTCGGATATGGTTGACCAAAAACTTCGCCGAAAGTCATCAGTACGAGATCAGAGGCGACCGAGTACGTCAGCTCCTATTGTACCGCCGGCCCCCGTTGAGGAAGAAGCACCAGGAGGGCCTTCGCCACTGGAGAAAGTTCCCTCTGTCGACGCATCACCTGCACCATTCATGCCTGTTCATTACCCAAACCCTCTTCTAGGCAAGTCGTGGGGCGTTTTTGGACCCGAGAATCGACTACGGAAATGGCTGCTCGAGATTCTCGTGCATCCGCTCACGGAACCCCTAATCTTGGTTTTAATCATTGCTCAAACGGTGCTGCTGGCAGTGAATGCTGCCACCGATGCTGTGTATTTGCAATCAAGGACTAGACGATGGGGGACGAGCTTCGATTATGCCATATTTGGCCTTTTCGTAATCTACACTTTGGAACTGGTCGCCCGTACCATCGTCTCGGGGTTCATTTCAAACCCTCGCGAACACAGTACGATCAATCGAGATCTAGGCTTCAAGAGAGCGGTGCTACAAAAGGCACACACACTCTTTGCTGGCCAACGAATACAGGATATGGCCCCTGCAAAGACCGATACTCCCAACCCTTCCATTGTACGGACCTTCACTGGTGTCCCGGGCCCCGGCGCTCCCGGTCATGGCAAGCACCAACAGAGGGTGCGCCTAGCTCGGCGCGCCTTCCTCAGACATTCTTTCAATCGACTCGATTTTGTGGCCGTTGTCTCGTACTGGATATCTTTTTCCATGCAAATGACGCTGGTAGAGAGCAGAACCCACGTATATGTTTTCAACATGTTGAGCTGCCTACGAATTCTACGCTTGCTTGGCTTGACAGCAGGGACTTCGGTCATTCTTCGTAGTCTGAAGAAAGCCGCCCCTCTTCTAGTCCATGTTGCATTTCTGATCGGCTTCTTCTGGCTCATTTTTGGCATTGTCGGTGTCCAAAGCTTCAAGTCTAGTCTTCGACGGACCTGTGTCTGGGTTGGCGACGATGGTTCAGGGCAGAACTATACACTTAATGTCGCTCCTGAGAATATCCAGTTCTGTGGGGGCTATCTGGACGCAGTCACAGCAGAACCCATGCCATGGCTCAAACTCGACGGCCAGAATGGTACAGGCCGTCCAAAAGGGTATCTCTGCCCACAAAATTCTTTGTGTGTGGAGGGCTCTCAGAGCCCTTACAACGGTACCGTCAGTTTTGACAACATCGTACAGTCCCTGGAGCTCGTGTTCGTGATCATCAGTTCCAACACCTTCTCTGATCTGCTATACTACCTCACAGATTCTGATTACTTGGCGGCAGCACTTTTCTTCGCCGCTGGTATTGTCGTTCTTAGTTTGTGGATGGTCAACTTGTTGGTGGCTGTCATTACCTCTTCTTTCCAGATCATTCGCGAAGAGAGCAGGCAAAGCGCGTTTACGGCGGACGACATCGACCAACCGGTGCTTGCAGACGATCCATTGACGAAACGAAGCCAGTTGAAGAAGATGTTTGATAAGACTCATGTGTTCTGGGTTCTTGTCATTGTCTACGATCTGGTCGTGCAAAGTTTGCGCAGCGCCCACATGAGCGACTCTCGTGAAGAATTCATCATGAATTCCGAGACGATCGTCACACTGCTCCTCCTCGTTGAGATCATTCTTCGATTCCTCTGTGACTGGCGGAATTTTTTTCGGGGCAAAAGGAATTGCTTCGATCTTCTCCTTGCTCTTGTCACTTCCGTCATGCAGATCCCAGCAATCCGACATTCCGGCAAGCCTTATGCGTGGCTTTCAGCTTTTCAGATTGCTCGTATTTATCGCGTTGTCTTAGCGGTCAGAGTTACCAGAGAACTGGTGATGCTTGTATTCAGCAACATTGGCGGTCTGCTCAATCTGATACTTTTCGTATTCTTGTTCACCTTCCTGGCGGCCATTCTCGCCTCCCAGTTGCTGAGGGGAGACATTCCTGCCGTGGATGCTGGTGGAGATGCAATTCAAGTGACCTTTTTCGACATCTGGAACTCATTTCTCGGCATGTACCAGGTTTTTTCGAGCGAGAACTGGACGTCTCTCATGTATAACGCGACCGAGTACAACCTCATATGGGATACAGCATGGTTGAGTGCGCTCTTCTTTATTCTTTGGTTCATCATCTCAAACTTGATCGTGCTCAACATGTTTATTGCAGTCATACAAGAAAGTTTCGATGTGTCTGAGGACGAGAAAAGACTGCAGCAGGTGAAGGCCTTCCTTACGCAGAAAGAAATCAGTGGTTCGGCCAATGGTAATTTGTCACTTGCTGCAGTATTCAAAATGGGACGCGATTCCCTCAGACATCGCGATGCGCTGGAATATGGCTCCGCTACTGTTGAACAACTGTTGAAGGAAGCTGTCGTCAAAGATTTCTTGGATGAACAGCAGGAAGGGCTATCGAAGCGACCACCTTCGATGCATGTGTCCGATGCTGGAGCAGTCAAGCCAGGCCTCCTGTCGAGGTATTGGGGTAAGTTGGTTGGCCTCAACAAGCATCACGAACCAAATCCCTTCTATTCCAACGCTACAATCACACGGGCCAATGAGGAGTTTGACCCACGGGCGGCTGCAAAAAGGGTCGTCTTGACCACTGAAAACCGTCGGCGTGCTCAGCGTCAATATTTGCAGAAGCACCCGAAGTACAATGTGTCACTCTTCATCTTCAAACCCAACAACCCCATTCGAAAACTCTGTCAATACCTAGTCGGGCCTGGACGAGGATCAGAGCGAGTTGAAGGCGTGTCGCCGTACAGACCTGCCTGGTATACCTTTTCTGCCTTTATTTACGCTGCCATCGTTGCAATGGTGATCCTGGCTTGCGTCACGACGCCGCTATATCAACGCGACTATTTTCTTGACCACGACTTGAATTCCACTAACTGGTTTGTTTGGACCGATCTGGGCTTCGCAGTTCTCTTCACTGCTGAAGCCGTCATAAAGGCTGTTGCTGACGGGCTCTTCTTCACACCGCATGCCTACTTCAGGAGTGTGTGGGGTTTCATCGATGGCGTGGTCTTGATCACACTCTGGATTAATGTGATTACCACGATGTATCGTGACGATGGCGTGTCTCGAGCAGTCGGTGCCTTCAAAGCTTTAAGAGCCTTGCGATTGCTCAACATCAGCGATACTGCCCGAGAAACGTTCTATTCGGTCATCATAGTCGGCGGATACAAACTGGTTGCGGCGGCATTCGTGTCGATGAGTCTCTTGATTCCGTTCGCCATTCTTGGCGTCAATCTATTCAACGGTGAGATGAAATCATGCAACGACGGCAATTTCGGTTTCAGCTCGTTGAGCAATTGTGTTGGCGAATATAATTCTACGCCCTTCAACTGGCCGGTGTTGGCTCCTCGGCACGTGTCAAATCCATGGTACTCTTTCGACGATTTCGGTAGCGCCTTGTTCATCCTTTTCCAGATTGTGTCTCAGGAAGGATGGATCAACGTAATGTGGTCTGGGACAAGCATCACGGGAAAGGGATTGCAGCCTCGCGATTTTGCATCCCAGGGAAATGCCGTCTACTTCATAGTCTTCAACCTTTTGGGAGCCGTCTTTGTGTTGACTCTGTTCATATCAGTCTTCATGCGCAATTATACCGAGCAGACAGGGGTAGCATTTTTGACCGCCGAACAACGTTCCTGGCTGGAATTACGGAAACTTTTGCGGCAAATTTCACCCTCCAAACGGTCCATCGGAGAAAAGACTTCCCGTCTTAGAAAGCTGTGCTATGACTTGTCGATTAAGAAACGAGGTAAATGGCAGCGCCTTATCACCACCATACTTGTCCTGCATCTGATTCTTCTTACTGTGGACTATTACCCGGAGCCGGCTTGGTGGGAGATATTACGAGAAGGCATCTTCCTGGCCTTTGCCATCATCCTCATCACCAATGTCGTGATCAGGATCATTGGGCTATCCTGGCATCGGTTCAGAAGAAGCTCTTGGGATGTATACTCCATCTTCGCTCTCTCAGGCATCCTGGTGACTTCTCTCATGAGGCTGTCCAATATCACCGCCAGGAGCTTTGAACAAGTGCACAAGCTCTTCTTAGTCTCGGTCACCTTTCTACTCATCCCACGCAATAATCAGCTCGACCAGTTATTCAAAACCGCTGCGGCATCGCTGCCGCTAATTGCCAATCTTCTTGCAACATGGTTTGTGCTGTTCCTGGTGTATGCAATTGCATTCACGCAAGCCTTCGCCTTGACACGGTTCGGGGATAACGAAAATACCAATGTCAATTTCCGCACCGTGCCGAAAGCTTTGGTCCTTCTCTTCAGAACCAGCATTGGCGAAGGATGGAACCAAATCATGGAGGATTTCGCCGGGATTGACCCCCCTTTCTGTGTTCAAGGAGATAGTTTCTTCGAGAGTGACTGCGGCAGTTCGGCCTGGGCAAGAACTCTATTCATCTCCTGGAACATCATCAGCATGTATCTCTTCGTATCGTTGTTCGTCTCGTTGATCTTCGAAAGCTTCTCCTACGTCTATCAACAGAGCAGCGGCATGTCTATCGTAAGCCGGGATGAGATCAGACGTTTCAAACAGGCCTGGGCAGACTTTGACCCGAATGGCAGCGGGTTCATCTCCAAGGAACAGTTCCCTCGTCTCCTCGGGGTAAGTCTACCACTGTCTGCGCAAAACACCAAAGCTAACCTCAATAGGAACTTTCCGGTGTCTTCTCGATGCGCATTTATGACGGGGACTTTTCCGTGCAACGTATCAAAGAGGATTGCTCCTTCCAACCCGGAGACCCCGTCGCGCCCGATGCCAGGATTTTTGAAGAGATGGACCTGACCAGGTTGTCGGAAAGAGTCAGCCGAATACCGGTCGAGGAGATCCGGAAACGAAGGGAACGAATGAACGTGTTTTATGAAGAAGCCTTGCTTACAGCGGATCCGGATCGCGGAATCCCTTTCACAGCGTGCCTCTTCCTACTCACCCATTACAACGTCATCACGGATTCGCGAAGCTTGCGGCTGGAAGAATTTCTACGACGGAGAGCACGTCTCCAGAGAGTCCAAGAAACCATTCGGCGCAATACTGTGGTCGGCTTTTTTGACACTGTTTATTGGTCACGAAAATTCAGGAGAGCCGTCGAACGGCGACGAAACTCACGCCTGGCGGGCCCTCCTAGAATTCCAGTACCGGAGATTTTCATCGAGAACCCGGATGACAATCTTGAGAGCAGCAGCAGTACCGTACCACGAGATTTCACGACATCGACACCATCATACACACCAAAGAAACCACCAACACATCTTCCGCCTATTAACACATCATTCCAGCTTGGCGACTCGCTACAGAGCCCGTCGAGACTCAGTTTCGACGAGTCTCCAAGAGCCAGCCCGACTAGAGCGAGACTAGGGTCTGTGGATACATCGTATCATGGCGCACATAGATCGTCGCCTACAACGCCAACATTGAGCCACAGCCGCCACGGTAGCACGGCTAGTGGAATGGGCGGGCAAGGCGTCATGGAAGATTTCGATGCATCGGCATGGGGAGAGAGTCTACGACGGAGTTTTACGACCCGAAGATCGCGGGACGACCGCGATTGAACCAAGAAGTATATGCGACGAGGAATGACGATCGACACGACACTGTTTTGTACATATTTGGGAATGGCTGCACCCGATGAGAGGCGGATATTGAACATAGCGAGGGCGTTTTTGTAGGACTGGCAGAAAATAGAGGGCTCGATGGGTGACATATGTGTACATATGCATTGCTATTGAATGGCACCCCAGGTATTTTATGCTTTAATCTTGAAGATGCAATGGCAGTTGAAACCAGTAATGGAGAAGGATTTTTTTCTTATCTGACCAAGAGTACCACACCCAGAGATGTGTATTGTGATGTTATGCAGCAATTCACCCTCTCAAGCCCGTACTCCGTATTCCTGAGATGCTCCATGATCCTTTCATTCTCCTTACACACAGTCATGTCTGCACTTGAGAAGTATTCTACAGCCACAGAACCAATGACGTGAAATTGATTACCTATTAATAGGTGCCTGGCATGGTCGATTAGGGGAGCCCAAGGACGGAACACGGCGGTGTTATCGTAGGCGAATCATGCATTGTTTCGCGTGCTTACGGAGTACGAGAACTCGGGACAAGTAGTACTGTAAGTGTACGCCTTCCAAGGGTCACGGTGTCATGAAGATTAAATTCCCATCAGTTCCAGAACTAGTTCCATCGTATGCGTGCCATTGTGAAGCCACCAGGGGATGGCAGCATCAGCATCAGCATCAGCATCCTGGTCGAGGGTCTCATGGTCCCCTGATCTGGGCCTGATCTGATCGTCGCCCTTTGATATTGTATGGCCACTGGCCCGGGGCAGCCACACAGACCAAGCGTTGTTACAGCAATCTGACTGGTGACCGGTGCTCTATCCACCACGACGACGACGACCCTGAGGCCAGAGGAGATCAGCGAGCTGTCTGGGCTTTTCCGCTTCCATGCAAGCGTCGTGGGCTCCGAAACTGACGCGAAAAACTCCTATTGCACCTTGTACAGTGGCTTGTACTCCGTACAGTATGTAAGCCTCCTTTGCAAGCTCCAGCATCCCTGCTTGGCTCATCTCAGGTCACCGTTCGAGACGCGTTTCAGGTGAAGATCCCAATCAACGAGGGGTCGATCCCTGGTCGACAGCATCTGATATTGTAAACGTTTGATTCAGTACGGAGTAGTCGGATCCTTAGCCTACGAGAATTGTACAATACTGTCCAAGTTTCGAGACGACTTCTCCCTGGCACAAACGGACTACGGTAGCACCAAACACCCACTGTGAATAAATTGTAGCTTGCCTTGTGCAGTCTTACTGATGGTTTGAGGCTGATGCTGTCGGACCCATGCTTCATTTGTGCATCATACCGGTACAGGGTTGTCTGTACTATCAGTAGGGCCCTTTTTTTTTCGCGAGATGGTCGCGTCCTCCCTAGTACACACTGGACTTGTAGCTTCTCCCTGCTCGTATTCGTACTAGTCAGGTACCTCGCTTTTGCTGCACGACACTCACTCGCGTTTCGTTTACAGCATGTCGAGTAGACGAGACACGGCACACCTGAATTAGCCTTCGTTCGCTTCATCCACTTCCTCAAATCCACCCTTGACAAGGTACAGTATCCTTCGCGTTTGACGATCCTGCTCTCTATTGTTCCCCTACCCTTACGAAGTTCCCTAGGAATCTGGTGACACCTCCCTATTGCCTATCATGTATCGTTTGAAGGAGGATCAGATGGCCCATGCTTCAAGTGGCTTCCCGCGATATACATAATCTCTCCGGGAGACAGATTTGACACTTGACCCTCTTGTGACGGGAATGTCTCACTGACCTCTCAGCGTCTTCTCTTCCTCTGCATTGACCTTTTCTTCTCTTCTATGCTTGACCACTTCAATAGCTTTTGATTCCCCAGGCAACATCGGGGCCAGCACGACAACGACGACCGCCGTACGAATACACTCCTTTCCTTGCCCATCAGTACAGTCCTCGGTGTTGGCACACTGATCACATTCTCGTCATTGCGGCTTCCTCGACAACGTGCTGGACAACCGTCGAGAGCTACGCGAGAAGCTTGAACGCTTGATACGAAACTACCAGTCCTTCGGTTTTTTCGCATAAAGAATTTGTCTCTCGCTCGTTTCTCTGAAACAAGATGACTGTTGCACAGTTAGTCCATCACTACGAATCAATCATCCACCGCGAACTATCCATTAAAAGTGTACCTAGGAGCCTGCGTTCTCACACATCGTCACCATCCTCTCCCTCATCACGAGTTCGCCTGTCCCTCCAAACCATCTTCAGTCACAATCCTCTACACCGGTCACCGAAGCGCTCCAGCACCATGAACTGCTCGACGGCTGCGTCCTCGGTCAAATCGTCCCCCAGCTCTTCCTTCAGCAGCTTCGGGGGCAGGGTGCGGGCACAAGCCCTCGAAAGCCTCAACAACCCCACCTCTCCTTCCCTGTCGACAGCGAACCCTACAAACTTGATTCGTCGACAGCCATCAGCGATTGACATGGCGTTGGAGGAGGAGAAGTACGCCGACCCAGTCGAGCTCATTGGGCTGGGACTGTTGGAACCAAGACCAAGAGCAAACACCAACTCATCAGTGTCGTCCTCTCAATGCTCCATGATGGAATTCATGAGCGAGTTTGTGCAGACACCTGTGGTTCTCGATGGCATTTTTGAAGTCATGGAGCGTGCATAAAGACACTCTTTTTACAGAGGAGGAGGACAAGCGGTGGGAGGCTATGAAGACGTGGTGGCAGGCAGATCACTGTTCATGGTTATGGAAATGATCTCACCATCACTAGCTGGCAGCACGGGATGGCGAGTGCCGTCATTTTCCCTCTTATATTCTACACAATCAACTCGGGATGAGGTTTATGAAGATATGCGACTACGGAAGAGTAGGGATTTCATTTCTGGACAGTTACTTTCCGGCTGGTACTTGCAAAGGACGGTTCATTTGGGTCTGGGTTTAGACATAGGATACCATATACCATATTTAATAGCGGTCAAGAAGAGCGAGATAAGTTCTAGATAGGACTGAGAGCAGCATTAAGTTAGTCTGCTACCGAATGTTCCAACAAAGAAAACCAAACTCCATCTCTCCACCAAGGGTCCTGTAAGGGTCCTGTTTGCGTCTTGCTCCTCTTCGTATTCGTCGTATCGACATCTGGCTAATCGGCAGACCGTGGTGGATCTGGAGGTAGAACCCCGTGGCTGTCCCCGGCGTACGAGTACTCGTACGGAGTGGCACGAAAGATGACTCCTTCGTGGATTAGCTGAGACAACATCACTCCGTAGACTGGCAAGTTTTCTCGGCTCTACTCGGTCAGTGACCACTTTCCACCTGTACATAGCACAATTGATGAGTGGTCATCGGACATGAAGCGCAAATACGATTACGATGACAAGCCAACGGGTTACCCAAGGGGTGACTGGTACGGGCGTAGGCTCTACGCCGCCAAACAACACAGACGAGGCACCAAAAGGGCGTCGCAATGACATGTCGCTTGCTGTACGGTACAGTACGTGAGTGGGAGGGTTTGACCTCGGATTAAATGATTACTATTCACTCACCCTCGCGCTTTGGCCTCTTGCAGTTAGACATGGACCCGACAGCAGCTCGGATAGGCTCACCTGGCTTACAGCGACTCCTCCTTCAAGCCAAAGATTGCTTTCTCAACCTCAGAGTCCGCGGCTCTCGCTCGGCCTGTTCTCTTGGGGCTGATCGTTGACCAGGCCTCTTCTGCCTGCTCGTGACGACTGCTGACCGCCGTACCTCAAATTGCGACGAAGTTCGGGGTCTGAAGTCACCAATATATCCCCTCTGGACCGCCGGCACACGGTCTGACTAATTCTCCCCCGTGATTGCAAAGGCCTGCTTAAAGCAGCAATCCTCGACCCAAGCCCATACTATTACAGCCGCCCTCGCGTTGTTCTGTGCATTTGGATTCGAATCCACTTTCGAATCTGAATACTGTACTCGTGTTCTCACAGAGAACAGATTGGCACCCTCGCCATTGAACGGCGGTCTCGGGATTGGGGTGAAGAACCGATCTACTTTGGTTCCTGTTCCTGCTTCATCCGAACCCCCACGACTTGTTGGCGTGGATCATCTAATCAATAACGGTGGCATCCCAGCGACCACTACTTAGACGCTCCTCTTTCAGCCTTGTCTCCTACAGCAAGGTCAGGTTCACTAATCGTACTCCCTCGGCTCCCGTCACCTCACCACATCGGATCAAATCGTCCGAACAATCATGGCAACCACTACGAGTATGCAGGCATATGCAAGGCTCCAGTATGGCGAAAGAACGTACACCTCCCTGGAGTCAATCTTGGATGACCCCACAGACAGCCTGGTCTCCTCTGCTGCCTCCATCCATAGGCCAGTACCTGGTAACGGGTTGGACGGTATCTTGTCTGCCTCCCAGTATCCCCAAGCGCTGATGGAACCTTACCAACAGCCGTCATCAAGCGTTCGCAAGCGGAAGTCGTCATCGAGAGACCAGACATATCGTCGTCCTTCGTTCACTGGAGTAGTGAGCGAGAGCAACCACTCCTCGTCGGTAGAACCAGAGCAGGTGTCTCCACAGAAGAGGAAGAAGATCACTAAGCGGGCGTCGATCGAAGGCGAAGGTCATCAGCCCGAAGGCAAGAAGCAGCGAGGCCGGCCTCGACTTGACACGCAGGATGAAACGGCTGCAGACCGTCGTCGCACTCAGATCCGCCTGGCCCAGCGGGCCTACCGACACCGCAAAGAGACCACCATTTCAGCGCTCAAGGAGAAGGTGATGGGGCTTCAGAACACCATCGATCAGATGAACAAAACGTTCCTTACCCTTCACGACAACATGGTGGATGCCGGTATTCTCACATCTCACTATACACTAGGTCGGCAACTACAGGCCGCGACCGAGGAGTTTGTCGCCTTGGCCAAGATCACGGCCTCCGAGTCTGACGACGAGGACGAGAAGATTGCCAACTTTATGAAGGGAGATGACGATCTCGGAGGTCCACAAGAACCAATTCCGTCCTCAAATTCGAGGAGAAAGGCTCGAGCAGCCAGAAGAACCAGCCTCGATCGCACGTCGACCGAAGCAGATGCCGATGCTGAAGACCTCCAGGTGGCCGTAAACAGCACAGGCGCCAACGCCAATGACGATAACGCCTTCTCCATTGTCCAGGGAGTCTTTGACGACCATTCTAACCTCCACGGTCTCGACGACCTCCTATCATTCAACGCCACGATTCCAGAGTTCAATTTCAACGAAGACCCGTCGTCATTATTGCCTTCAAACAAACCTGCCCATTACCTTCTTCCGCCCTCTGTGGAACGGCCCCTTAAATCAGTCCACCACAGCGGCAACTATACATATAGCTTCCAGGAAACGACATTTGCCCGCCGCTTGCACAGGCTGTGCCTGGAACGCGCGTTCCAATCGCTAACGAGCCCACACGTCGACCCGGAGAAAGTCAAACACACCTTCCGCTTCACCTTCTGCTTCAGCAACCGCAAACGCATGCTCGTGCGGTTTCAGGAGATGTTGAAGCGCAAGGCCGGGGAGTCTCTCGAGAACTGGAACGCCCCCTTCTTCCACGTCGGCGGCGCCGGTTTACATTTCCCCCGCCGCGACGAGGACGGCAATCCCATATATCCGCCGAACATGGTCAGTCCGCGACGAGCGTTGGTCGGACCTCAACCTTTCGTCGAGGTCGAGACGCCCCGGTCCGAGGCACCGGGAACTCAGGAAATGCTCGAAGCCATCGGGTTTGGTGGCGAGTGGTACGATTCGCACGATGTCGAAGAGTATCTGAAGACCAAAGGAATCTATCTCGACGGCCAGAGTTCGTTTGTCGAAGTGGTTGCGCCAAGTAGTCTGGTGGTCTCTCTCGCCAACAAGACCGGGTTTGACGATTCCACGGGCACGGGGACGGGGGCAGGGACAGTCTTGAGCGGCGACGTGTCGACGTCTACTACGGCCATGTCGAGTTCCGGTGTTACGCCCTCAGACGAAGTCAATGTCCGCACGCCGAGCCCCCTTTCGCTACCGATGGGTGTTGACAATGGTCGTCATGACTCGACCTTGCGCGACCCGTTTTTCGCCACAGATTTCAACGACGTGTATTCCAGCAGCAACCGCGCCCATAGTAATGCCGTCGTGAACATGTTCCCGGCCGCAGAAGACAACTTGGATTCCCTCCAATTCGGCCTCGCGAATAAGTTGGGCATGGGAAGAAGCGACGATGATCCGTGGGCGACGTTCGGCATGCTCAGTCGGACGAGGCCGCCTATCACGTTTGACGTCGAGGCGTTTCTGGAACATATGGTGCAAGACAGTGCATGTCTTGGACGTGCTCCTGGGTTCAGGAAGGAGACGATTGATAAAGCTTTGGCGATAAGTTTACAAGAGGGGTTTTAATGTCCAAGGATCGTTGTTGTTCTTGTTGTTGTGAACGGACGACTCTTCTCTCCTGGGTGGGTCTGCTATGACTTGTCGTCAATGGATATCATCACCGTTTAAAGTTATTACCACGCGGATATGTATATGTCGGATATGTATATGTCGGATATGTATATGTCGGATGAGAAATGAATATAATGTGAACAAAAACAAACACCTTGTCTCCTGATCGGATCATTCCAATAACCGTATCATGACAAGGTCAGATCATGATGCGATTTTGTTGAATACGTACTATTCATTATTCGACCTTGACATGGCGTGTGACGTGGTTTTTTAAAACAAACAACAACACCAAGGCTCCTCTTTTTATAACAATATACTCGTTCTCTCAGCACTGTACTTACTACCTGGTAAAGTCTCTAGGTATTGTATATCCTTTTTTCCCCATTCAAATAACACTTTATTTCTATCTATTTTTGGTTGACTTTAAGATAGAAACTTATCATGGTCATAAAAACCTTGCCCCCTTTTCCCTGCTGCTTCCCAGCTTCTCGGTGGTTCAACAGTCATGTCAAAAACAACTTCACCACATCTCTACCAACGTCCCTGACTCTGTATAGAATGGACATAAAGCACCGACCAGTTCACTTCACTTCGCTCTCCCGTTTCACTTGACTTTCATTCCATTTCATTCCATTCCATTCCCAACAACAAAAACACCCTCATCTTAACCCTCATCTTAACCCTTATCTTTACCCTCAACACCCCCACCCCCTTTCCTTCCTTCAACTCTTCTCAAACTCTACCACTCATCCCTCACAGGTCTAATATCTAACTACCGTACCATGTCACATTCCTTCCTGACTCGGATCAAAATCCCCAAGTGTATCCCCTTCCCTCCCGCTCAAGTACTCCAACGGGGTCCTGAACAAGACGGCCCCTATATTCGGACTGGACAACGTATAGCCCATTGCCCTCTGCGCGGCAGGGGACCACGCCAGGACCTCGTCGGGGCTGTTCGCAAGGTAGGCATTCTCCTCCTGCCTCATGTACCCCCTCGTGAAGAAGAAGCCGTGCACCAGCCTGTGTTCGGACTCGGTCGTGTTGGCCCCTCCGGCGTGGTACAAGCTGCCCAGCATGACCCACATGTCTCCCGGGTCGAGCGCGGCGTGCGTGGCCTCGCGAAGCCGCGGGGCCCTCGACACGCCGTCCCAGAGGTGACTCCCGGGTATGGCCAGCGTGGCGCCGTTGGCAAGCGACGTCCGCACCCCCGCGACAAGGTACCCTATCAGCACGTCCGAGCCGGCGCGGTACCCCGACGCGGTCTGGTCGACGTGGTCGACGTGGTAGTTCTTGTCGTCGCGATGGAGCCGTTGGGCCTTTGCGCCCGGGCCGATGTCGAAGCTGAGGGCGATCGTGCACACGGCCTCGGACGTGTACGTGTGTTTCGTCTCGCCGTAGTAGTTGGACGTGGTCTTGTCGATAAAGGCCGCGTTGACGGTCCGGATCAGAGGGTCGACGAACCACGTCTCCCGGGCCGTTTTGCTGCGGCCGACGAGATTGGCACAGCGGCGGGTTTCGGGTGGGAAGAGGTCGCCCTGTATAGATAGTCGTTACTCTCTGTACGTTGGATAACGCCGGTACGGAGTGAGTGTGAACAATGGGTACACATCATGGTGATGATGAGTCGATGACTTTGTCAGATCGGATAGACATGGACATGGCAACAGATAATTAGAAGTATACACTTGGCAACAGACAATAGAAATATACTCAAAAGTATACACCCAAGAGTGTACAGTACTGTATCTCGTAGGTCCAAGGAAGTATTCACTGTACATGAAACCAGCAAACCCCTTTTCTTAAAAGTCAAAGAGTACGCCGTGTACACCAAGCAAAGTGTCAAGTATCAAGTGTCAAGTGTCGAGTGTAAAGCGGTGATAGTAAGACAGTGGCCCGTACGCCAAAGTAAATAAACAGTCATTCACACCAAGTGAATCAATTCGCAAGAGAGATAGAGATAGAGATAGAGAGAGAGCGAGAATGTCCCGGAGCAGTTTCACTCACCTTCCACGGCTTATCGGCGTCAAGGTACGGCTGAACCTCCTTGTTCACTGTCTCGACCGTCCTCTGGTCCGCGAACCCCTTCACAACGCAGCATCCGTCTTTGGCAATGGCGTCAATGATGCCTTGTGTATCGGATCGATCGAGACGTTGAATGATCGGGGCTGAAGGTACTGTCATGATGACGACTGCTGAGGTACTCTACCTTCTCGCAGCGTTCGGCCTCAGGATATATACTCTGTAGTCTGTGATGGGATTGATGGCCTCGACGGAGGGATTTTTCTTTTGTTCTGGATTGTCGATGAAATGCTTCGTACTAGCAATAACAACTTTACAAAGAGTAGTACGATCAAAGGGTAAAGTCTCGTCTGTGGTGGTCTGAAGTCAACTGGTTGTACGGATACGGGGGGTAGAAATAAAAAGATAGATATCGCTTTCCTATATTGGAGAGAGTACTTTCAAGTCGAGTCGAGTCGAGATAATATACTTGTATAATATTACATCTCTCTTTGCAATGTCTTTCTCGCTTGTCTTTATCTCGTATCAAAGTTTCACTTCTGTAAATACTGAGGCCGGACAGGGAGCGTATTGCACATCATGAAGTTCTGATGATAACGGCAATCTCCGCTCGATTTGATACAGAATCTACTATTGACGCCGACACCTGCTTCTTATTTCAAAGGTCGTAATATATGCATTCACGATTTGAGCTCCAATGGCTCCAATCATTCCCTCTGGACTTCTAACACATCGTCTCCATGGGTATTTTGATAAGCCAAGCAAAGGAGACATTCGCTCAACCCCAAGACAGGCTGAAAACTTACCATCCATCAGTTGCACTGTCGGGTACCAGCGGGTATTCATGGCTCTTTGGAAAGAAACGCCCCTGTCAAAACGCCTCGCTGGAGATGCAATTCATAATCATACACCAGAGAAAGTTAATCATCAACATCCAGCTACATTCATTTCCCCAAGCTGGCTCATTCCGGCTTTCTCTTTCTTCTCCTCGCCTTGACACCTGGCTTCCATAGGAACTTTCGGCAATTCTTTTCGCCGCATCGACATCGAATAAGTCCATCAGCCAAGTCTGGATCACCACTCTTGATACCCGCAATGGCTTCGGCATCTAAATGGTCGTCGTCGTCTTTCGATTTGTAATCGATAGTGATCTCAGTCCCAGCCGCAATGTCCTTGATTGCGAAAAATGGAAGATAGTAGACTCGCTTATCACCTTTGTGGATCTGGACAATAAAACTGCGAGCATTGGGGTTACAGCTGTGGTTGGCGAATCGCATAGCTGAGCCGAAATTCTTGCCATCGATATGGTACGAATCTCCACCAAACCAATCCATGGTGTAGATATAACTTGGTTCATCTTCGGCCGCAGCGTCCTCTCGGTTGCGAAGTTCTTCTTCAGTGATTACCTCGCCGAGGTAAAGATCTACAAATTGACCTTTTGCAATGTTTGTTGTCGAGCGGACTCCAAAGCCACAATTAGCAGTCTCGAAGATTTCTAGAGGAAGTGTTCGACCGTTGCCGACCACACGGTTCCAGCAACTAGGGCCGCATCCACAGAGTTCGTTACACTCTGTGATCTCGAAATGCCTCGCCGAGGGATCCAGCTCCCGGTTAATGTACTGTTCCGAAAGGACAACGAGGCCATCGGAACGTCTGACGTAAGTGGGGACTTGTCTGGTGTACTTTTGGCCAGTCGCCTCGTCTTTCCAGTCTTTCCGAAAGCATAGGCAAGTTGAAGGATGACAGTTAACACAGTCGCATCCATAATTTGTCGATGGCGGCGCTATTTTGATGCCAGGGCAGCTAAATATATAGCGATCGACAAATTGAAATTTCCCATGCAGTCGTCTTTCGTTGACGTCGTTGGCAAAAGTCAGTGGAGGGCTGACACATTCCTCAAAGCGACTTGTGAGTATCTGACGTACGGCCTCAGCGGGGTGAACTAGTTCAGTCCCCAGACTCAGCTTTCTCATCGACATGTCCAAGCTATGGTTGGATGGTAACTTTGTCCGGGAAACTTTTCGTGCCTTTTTCGACGCTAGAGTTTTCATTCGTTCATCACAGACATCATCTGATTTAGGACGGTTGAAATCCTGGAAACACGGGCCAAAGAGCTCACGAGCCTCTTGTGGGTTTTTCAGTGCAACAGCAGGGCCTTTTTTCAACTCTTTCAGCATTGATTTCCTGCGCTCTTGAATCGGTTTTGGCTTAGGACGGCGAAATGAAGCCAAAAGCTCTTGAGATGGAGATACAATGACCTCTACTCGAGATTGTATACTGGCTGACTGCGTCTGTGTCGGAGTCGGGCTGGCTGGCCCTCGACTGGGCCTGAAAGGTACATTTCGTGAGGGAATATCAACGGACATCAACCGTTGAATCGAAGAGCGAGGTACGTTCTCATTCGTCAACTCGCGCGATGACACCTGCTCGTCCTTTATCCGGTGTGCATATGGAGAGCGCTTGCCCCAGGGAGACAACCTCTGCTTCTGGTCGGCAGTCGAATGTGACTGATTCGACCGCCGAGGCGTGGAGGGCCGGGAGTGGCGAGCGCTGTGAGTGCCATTGGTACCGGCGCGGTGGGATCCATTGGTTGTATCAAAGGAAGGATTTGTGGTGGTAAGAGGTATCGGTGAAGTAGACCTTGGTTTTTTTGGACGAGGTTCTATGATACGCTAGTAAACATAGTCAGCAAGCTGTGAGGTATCTTGTTTTGACCATAGGAACAAGTAAACAATAAGGTGATGGAAGGGTAAGGATGGGTTCGCTGCACTCCGACGTCTGAGGGGACGCAGGTGACAGATCGGTGGTGCTTAGTCAGCGCCCAAAGCAGACAACTTACAATATCTTCATCAGACTTGTCTGAAATTGAAATGGTGTTGGGCGTGTATCTCTGCAATTGTTACTCTTGTCATCTCGCAATTAAAAACAAAGCATACATGAATATTAACGATCAGGTAGTTCGACCAGAGCCAGAATCTAAGCCCAACGCGACACGCGTGGCCCGATCCGCCAGCAGTCTGGCCGATGTAGGCAGCGCAACAGTAAACAAGTTCATAGTTACTGATCCCATGCTGAAACAAAAACCACGGCAATAAAGCTCAATGACAACAGCAAAGAAAAATGTTCCCAAGGTACTGAGTTCTTACCTGAACTTCGGCATGTTTTCGTTTTGGCATTAAAGCCGGCATGATCGCGTCAGGCTGAAGGGCGACGCCGCCACTAGGCTCTTTAGGCCAAAATACATCCCAGCCCGCGGATAGTGCAGATCAATTTGGGAATTAAAAAAGAGTATTATTAAAGCCTTTTAAAGGATTAAAAGAGTGGTAGGCGTGGGTTAGAAAAGAATGCAGAAATTGACTATTATTTAAAGCCATTCAAAATTGGGAGGCAAGGGATAGAGTCTTAGATTATAAATATCGCCAAGGCTACTATCAGTCTATCACTACATTAACTAATTTGACTAGTATGCTGCGACGCTGCCTTGAAATTTCAAATATTGAGTAACATATTTTAGTAGAGCCTTAATTTAATAATGTCTTAAAGAGATTCTTTAGTATCTAGACGTAGTAGACGAGTTATCTGAGTGCTATAACCTAAGAATTTTATAAATACTACGAGTAATCTAAAACTCACTTAAATGTTTAATTATACTAAACAAAGGAAAAGTTTCGAGTTATCTACTGACTACTGACTACTAACTAGTAAGTCTGGTAGTAATTAATATTCTGAGGCCTTGAATTATCGTCTCACGAGTCACGAGCACTCTTATTCCGAATTCGATAGCCACCGTAGCATCTGTACTGAGTCTAGGAATTATCCCTAGCTCGCTAATCGCTAGCCTACAGCGCATGGTCCTGGCCACAACCGTGCGACAAGTCACACAGCCTAGGCAGATACTTTTCGCAACTACTCGCGTAACTTGTAAGTCTGCAATATAGGATACAAAGTGTATCATTATGGACGGTTGATGCCTTGGGTTTTCGTTTTCCATTGTGTTTTTAGCTATTCAATTCTAATAATGCATCAATCTTCAAGGACTCAACTCTTCAGAATTGTCACCATCGTCATCAAATCCCATGTCATCACCCTCCATTTCATCTTCCAACCCGCCAACAAGGTACTTCTCGTTCTTTCCTTCTGTTCCATCACCAACAACATTGCCATCTTGTATCTCACAGCCCACGAGTGTGCTCTTGTTCCCAATCTTGGCCTTCTTTCCCACCACAGTGTTTGTAAGGACGCACTTATCACCTATCGTAACGCCGTCCATTATCACACACCCTGTGATTCTAGTTCCAGTCCCAATGGCCACGCTTGCACCGATAACACTGGACTTGATCACACACTGCGTCGCAATCGTACTGTTACTGTCGATAAGGGTGTCTGACCTAGAGATCGTGACTCTTGGCGCAACTGTTGTCGTAGCGTGGACTTTGACCTGGTGGGCAAACGCTGATACAGGTATCTTTGCCGCAATTGACTCTTCCACCGAGGGTATCTTTGCAAGAGAAAGTGACACAGCAAGTAGTAGAGGAGTGGTATCTACTCGTCGGACCATCGGAGCATCAGGTGTAGAAGGTAGGATATATGACAAGATTGGGGGGACGAGCGGGACCGGACCGTCTTCCTCGTCGTCTTGAGATCCACCGCCGGGCGAGAGAATACTGTCTTCTGGGTCTGCGTGGACCCTCGTGGCAAGCCTCGCTGTCCGTACCTGTGGCGTCTGATTCATTTGTGCTGGGGTGGTAATCTGCGTACTGCTCAAGCTGAGCAGATCAATCTCTTCTTCAATGGGAAACTCATGGCTAGGTAGCTCTGCTCTATTACTCTTCGAGGTTGGCGAGAAGATCTTCCTGGCCCCAAAACGTGCTCGATAGGAGGGCTTCCGCCACTCTGCTTTGGCCCACGTCCCGACAAGATCCTCGCTGACGGATTCAAAGTCCTCGTTGAGATTTGCAAAATCTTTCACCCAGAAAGGAAACAAATAAATGTGCGAGTCGCGATACTTGGTGAGACACTTTATCGCACCGTGCTTGCGTAGTAGAGATTGGCGGATCTTCCAAGCCTTGTCTTCTTCGCATTGGTCCCAGAGCTCGGACATGGGCATGGCCCAGACGAGTTTGCGGAGTATACCCTGGTCGAGAGAGGATTTGCTTAGGGATGAAGGAATGTCCTGTTCCGGGTCGAGTTTCGTGGTGCACATGAAGTCGCATTCTTCGTGTTTGACGGACTCCTCACGGTCGAGAGTGTTGTACCATATGCTCAAGCCACCGCGGCGACCACGAGACTCGCCACCGAGAGCTAGCAGTTCACTGCGTGAGGTGTCAGCATCTTCGCCGTGACCGATGCCTCCGGGTCCGCCCAGACGGGTGAGGTATGTCTCGAGAAAGGTCTCTCCAGGTATGGCGCAGATAAGGTCGCATGGCAAGAGTATGAAGTCGGATTTGATTACATCTTGAACTTCTGGAAGTCGGATAAGTTCGGCTGTAGGTGTAGTGAATTCGAGGTCTTTCGGGGCGAGGAGGTCAGGGCTTGGTGAAGGCAAAGAAGTGAGGTAAGGGTTTTGTGCGAGAGCTGCCGCAATGGGTTCTTTTGACGTTGGCGGAGCGATCAGAGTAATGTCTGTAACACCCATGCGGTAGCACCAATCTAGGACATACCAGATCATGGGCCGGTTGCCTACTTCGACTAGAGCCTTGGGAAATTCACTGGGGATGCTGGTGAAGGTGCTCAGGCCTATCCCCGGACCGCATAGGATCAGGGCTTGGAATCCGGTTTGAGGCATCCTGGGTGGCCTTAGAGATCGAGTTCTGTGATAGTTTTTCAGATGGGGTTGACGTGTATTTTGATGAAAGGGTGGTGACTCATGCCCCGGGTGTGGTACTGAGTAGGCGAGATTGCGTAGAGGCGAGCTGGAGTGACGTTCGAACGACTGACCGGAACGTTCTTCCTCTTCGCCAGGGACCGCCCGATGCAGTGATGGTGGTACCGGTTGATATGGAGGTGTTGAACCAGGGACGCCCTGTCTGCCTCGTACAATTGCTGAAAGACGTAAAAATTGGATACGAGGATTCAACGATTGTCGCGATACGTTTTCAGCACCACTATCGGTCTCTTGGATCTGTTGAAGCTGTCTAGCACTGGTATCTATGGCATCAACGTCACCAAGAAGACTGATAGAGTTTTTGGCTTCGGATGTGAAGCGCGTCTGCATGTAGGTGAAGGAGTTTGTTTCCATCGTGACTGAGAAATGCGTGTCTGACAGAGCTTGATGTCAGTCTTGGCGTCGAGATCGGCTGCGGTGTTGGAGTGACGACGGATGGATACATGACGGGTTTTATGTGCAATCATCAAAGTTGTGTATGTCAATAAAAAAAGGTCGATGGAGAGAAGTCAAAGGGTTGGCATAACAAGGGATAATGCCACTGTCTTCAACAACACTGTCAGCTAAAAGTCAGTCGCGAGTTTGTGAGGGTCAACTGCGACTGTGGTGAGGAAATGCGGAGCAAATGTAATCGTCAGTCTCACGAGTCATAGCTACAAGACACCTAGCACTGTAGGCAATTCATCTTCACCTGTGCAACAGTATTTATTGACTTCTAGGTCAACGTACTTGTCAATCATCGATTCCAGTGAGGAGTCAATCAAGAATCTACGCTTCAACAGCATCGGCTTGTTGCTCGCCATTTCCATTTCCATTCACGGCTGCTTTGTCCTTCTCCCAGTTTCGAGCAAAGACCTCATTGAGCGCGTCCTGGAAGATATGGCAGTTGTAGTCGATTAGGCCCTTCTTATCCCTTGCCTCATCATTCTTGATTACACTCACCAGGCAGAGATACCTGCAATTGATCAGTGAAGTCCGTGCTTCGCGAGGGTGGGAATGTAGTCTTACCGATTCATCTCCTTCAAGTAAATCATCGTTCCATCATGTACGGTGACCGAAGACTCTGCTTCCTGCATCTGTTCTCCGAGAACCTTGTTGTGGCTGCGTTCATAGCCGTAGATGTCTGTGATGTCCACAATGACGTCTATGTAATCCGAACACATCTCGTAGACTTCCATATCGATTGGTCCGCTATCACTAGCAACGTAGATCTTGGTCAGAATGTCGAATAGATACGCTTTGGCCATTCCGCAGTTGTTTACTAGGATGGTGAGGAGATTTTCGAGTGTATTGAGCTGAGGAACAAGCTTCTGAATGACCTTACTGAAAGCTTCGAAGATGGAATGGTCATAGATAGACGTCAAGTGATACGTGATGTTGGGGTTGATGTATCCGGCATCGCTGAGGTCATCGTTGACACGTTGGACAATGTCTTGATAGATGTCGGAGCGTAGCTCTTCGTTGAGACTGTCGATTTTGTGGACGAATACCTCGACATTGATGTGTGGAAACGTGTTCTGGAGGTTTAGGATTGTCGTGGTGAGCCGATTCAGAGAATCACTGTAGTCATCCTGTGCGTCAATGACCCAGACAAGAGCACCAATCTCCGAGAAGATTTCTGTAGTGTCGAATGTAGGATCAAAATAGTCGAGTTGGCCAGGGAAATCCCACACTTGGAAATCCATGAATGATCTGACCGAGTCTTTCTGAATACGGGTTGTGGATTCGAGGAAGAGAGTCTCTTGAGGGGGCATTTTGTGGAAAACCACACTAGTGATCGAGGACTTTCCGCTCCTTCGAGCTGTTAGCCATGATCGGATGTAGGTCCTGCACAAATCGACTTACCGTCGCTGTCCCATCAGCAATAGCCGAGGCTTGTTCTGGCGCAGCTTTTTATCCATCGCGAAGACTCCACCCTCAACTTTGCTACTAAGGTTTGGGGTCGGTTGGACAGTGTCGGGTTTGCTAATGGAAAGGCGGCTCAACTGCGCGACGGCCTTAGCGATACGTACATGTGGTTGTAGTAGAGTATGTGCTTAGAGAACATAGCCTCCGACAGAAGGAGATACTTACTGCGAGTGATGTCGGCGAACCGGGAGGAGTTGTGGAGAGTATTTCGAGAGCTCGGGGCGGAGGAGAGCCAGGAGGGGTTGTTTTGTGAGCTGGTGAGCCTATATATGACTCGTCATTGGGAGTGCTATGATTGCAATGGTGTTAGTCTCACAATCTCGCAATGTAGCAGAAAACATACAAGTCGGACATGCTGAAAAAGTCGAAACCATATGCTAGAGTGATATGGTAATGTGACGTGCCAAAACGTGAGATTGCAGAGGGATAGGGAAACACGCAATAGACAAAAAATGAAAACATTGAAAAGGACGGCTCTTGATGTGATTATTGCAATGATGTCGTCGCCGTGGGGCGCAAGTCGACATCTCAGCATGTCTCGGCGACAATGAAATCAACCGCATCGCATTGCAAATCCAATATAGCAGCTCGATCTGCTTACCTTCTGGTTGCTATGAGGCACACATTCTGTGCAAAGTGACTTGGTTGTCCTGAAGTCGCACTCTCTTTGCGAAGCTCTCATCGATTAAGCTGCCAGATTCGAAGAGTTTGAAATGTGCCAAGTTATCGTTTGCAGCGGCACAACAGCAAGGACAAGCAATACGAGTTGCCGTATCTATGTCTCTTTCTGCTCAACGTCTGGAGAGTTCACTGGGGAAGCATGGAGATGGAGAGGTAAAGGATGCGGTCATTGTGATATCTGTGAAAGGACAAAGGCCAATACTTTAATTAGGAGATACATTATTCCGATCCGACAGGAGCCTCTTCTACGGCGATGCATACTGCCTAAGTTTACTTACGGTGGTGCAAGTGCCCGTGCACCGGCACTCTTCACAGGGATACTCTGATAGAGCATGACACAATTCTGATAGGAGTTGTTGGCTGCGAATGATGCCTCTGAAACCATGGTTTGACTGTGTACAAGATCACGGAGTACTCCGTACCAACAACGAAATCAGCAGCCACTACGAAGTCCCAGGGGTACGGATACCTGGTCACCAAAATGTGTGCTCGAAGAGTCCTGTAAGCGAGCCTATAGACACCCACTATTCCATCCCCTTCGACATTTCACCTTGTGCTCTCGCGGGCAGCGGACTCTCCGACATTGGTTGACTAAAATATTTAGCGCTACGTAAAGAATGCACATGCTGACGGTGGAATCGATGGTATTGCAATTGCAGCCCGTCAACACTCGCTACGGTCGCTACGTCAGATTGTTGTTGCGAATTTCCAAGACCAGAGAAGAAGGTTACAAATTCCCAGCGAGTGGCCCTCGGGATTCGGATTGCCAGATGGGGCCAGGGCCGTTAAATGCAGTAACGTAATCTCAGCACTAGACGAGCCGACGCGAGACCTGCGATAAGTAACTGCGAAAAGTGACTCCCTACAATCCCAGCAGCCTTACATAGCGGAGCCTCGTTGATAGGAAGCACTCGGCCAATCTTTCGAGAACAGCACCTACAGTCCACGTGGAATCCTGTGAAAGTCGGTCAAGGGCGTAGTCAGCATTGGTGAATAGTAGAAGGGAGCATTCTGTTTCGAAAAGAACGAGTCTGGCAAGCCGCCCGTGGTTTGTTGGTCTCGATAGCGTTGCGGCTTTTTTTGTCTTTGAAAGCATCTGCTATCGTCTAAATTCTATACTATCAACAGTTACAAGGGATCGGGATTAGTAAGTTACTAGAGTATTTGCATTGAGAGTGCGAGTACGAGGTGACCGAGAGTGTAGAGTCGCGCGTTGTAAATTGTTTACTAGGAATCTAATAAGATTAACCCCATGACGACCCTAGAGTATTTTTCCCTCTGGTATTTCGAGCAACGGCGAAAGAGTGCACCGTGCTCCAACGCCTGCGATAGTCCCCAACGCTTCCATCATCCTCATCCTCATCCTCGTGGAAGATCACGAACACAATGTCCATCCTTTACGTCAATCTCGATTGGCTCCACCATCCGGCTTGTCCTCGTGTTTCGGCTTCATGGTCCTCAATCCGGACATTTTTGGCTTGAAGCTGAATCGCCTACACGGGCTTATCGCCTTCGCCTCCCTCGTCTCCCTGCCCCTTTCCACCATTCATGCTCGTGCAGACATACCCGAACAAAGGGGGGAAGTACACCGCTGGATCTAGCCTCGGCGTGCCATAATGTTGCATCACTCGTGGCGGACTGCGCGATGGAGCTGAATCCTGACCATAAACCAATATAAAAAAAAGCGCCTGCACCAATCCCTGTCGTTGGCTATACTGTATGAAATATTGACCGCCTTCCCATGGCTTCTTCGAGTTCTCCTGTGATGATGTAGCTCACAGAGAGCAGGATCTATATTGTGTTTGCCTTTGAAGGAAGCCGTGTACTCTCGACGTCTCGACCCTGTCAACAATGGCGGCGGCCACCCCCCTACCGCCTCCTTGCTGGTTGTTGAGTCTACCAGACGAGTTGAAACTGAACATTGTCAACTATGTAGGACTCGTGTTGTTGGCGTAACGAGACTCCATGCTAACATAGATCAGCTAGACACGCGTAGGGACCTCTACAACTTGTCTAGGACATGCCGTGCCCTCGAGGGCACAGCCATGGCTCGTCTCTATCACAACGTGGACTTGAGTCTGCCAGAAGCCAAAGCCCTATGCACCCCAATTCTCCGTCCTCCAGTGACTCAATCCGTTCGACATATTACAATCAGGAATGGAAAAGCAAGGAAGAGTCACGCCGAGACCGTATCGCAGCATGAGCAAGTGAATCAGTTGTTGGACATTATACCTGCAGGCCGACTGATCAGCTTTCTGTGAGTGATGTAGGAGTTGAGCGTATCGAGCACAGGCTAACGGCGTCAGGCTGCTTCATCAAACTGCACTGACGGCACAGACCTTGAATCTCCTCACACATCGCCACGAGACTACTCTACAGTCTCTGGGTTTCTGCGGACTCGCTCCGTCGCTGGAGCCAACGATCGTCCCCTCGAACCTGACCAGGCTTGAATGCCGGACCATCAACGATGGAGAAGGAGTTGAGAAGATCATATCAGCAAGCACAGATACTTTGCAGAGATTGCACTTGGGACAGGAGAAACCGTTGCTGACGGGCTATCACCGTTCAAGGGTTGGCTGGCTGGAACGAATCCCACAACCCAAAGACTCATTCTATTCCACCGCTCTTGCTGTGGAAAACATGCCAAGTCTGCGCGACCTCTCCCTCTCTGGCATTGACTTGACGCCCCTTCGACCCTCGTCGACCCCCCAGATCATGTTCTTCTGCGGTCTTGAACGCCTCTCCTTGGAGTCCTGTCCCGGCACCGCCGAGTTTCTCGACCTGACAGCCACGGCCTTTGGCTGGGTGACATATTCGCCCGACGCTCCTCAGAACCCACGCACCCTTCCATCCCTAAAACACTTCCTTCTGCGGCACGAGAGTCCCACAGTCGCCCTCAAAGACGCCCTGGTACGCTTTTCTACCTCCTTCACCGGTCTCCGTACCCTGTCCCTGCTCTTCGAAAATGCCACCATCCTCGATCGACCTTCAACTCTGATAGCTGGCCACGGTCCAACGCTACGCGCACTTGTACTTGAGGCCCGCATCCAGCCTCGCGAGCACCTTGGCCTTGACACGTCTCGACCCTTTGGGGCCGGCGGATACTCATCCGACCTCTGGGTGGACACGATCGACGACATTGCCCGCCTCTGTCCGAATTTGGAACAGCTCGGAATGGGCTTCCCCTGGAGCGACGAGATGGTGAGGTTACGCAAGACATCACTTCCAGCTCTCGCACGTCTCAGGACAATGCACGTCCGTAATTTCCCGGAGAACCGAATGTTCTCACAGGTCGGCGATTACAGCATCAAAGAGTACGCGAACAAGTTCATCGAATGGGCCTTTCCGCAAACTTCTGTCGGCAGTAGTAGACCGAGTCTCGAGCATCTTGCAATTGGCCCTACACTACACGAGAGTCGTTGGAAGATGGCTGCTCCCGGAGGTGCTGGTGGTGCCGGATCTCAACAACTCCCCGAGTTCTTGAGGACACATCACTTCTGTCTGGATTGGGCACAGACGCGATTCGGACGATGGAGTCCTCTGACCACACCAGTAAGTGAGAAATTCATGGAAGAAATGACGGGAGAGAAACCTCTGAAGGGTGTGTTTGAGCAGGTCTGGTTGAAATAGTACCCTTTTTCCTTTTTATCTACTACCCTCTTTGTCCTGGAGCGACTGGTTTTTCTTCTTTGGGTTTCTTTTCGGATTTAATTTCGGAAGGGACTATGGAAAGTTCACATCGGACATGGGTTACTTTGGGACACGTTATGACATGAACATTTTGGATGGGTCAACAAGGAGCAGGATGGATGGATGGAGCGAGGCGTCATTTGGTGGTCGGTAGGTGGGTCGATCAATGGAATATAGAACCAGGAAAGGAACGTCTTTGTATCGCGTTAGTTTAGTCGCGAGTTTTTGCGATGATGATACCCTTTTCAAGCACGAATAGATTTGATTACTTTGCAATGACGATTGAATATTCATGAGTAAAACTTCCTGATGCTAGTGGAAGTGGAAGTGCAAGTGTAAATGCAAGTACAAGTGCAAGTGTATAAAGGTCAACAGTCAATGGTAGACATAGAATGCACGTTTGGACTGAAAGTATCCGAGTCAAGCCTACCGTCTCCTAGTTTTGATCAGGGGTACATACATATATATTATATACATGTATGTATGTTTTTTATAGTCGAATCAGCACGATGCTTATTCTCATTACAAAGTGCCATGGTACATTTCTTCCTCCTCTCTCAGAAAATGATACAGGCTATATATACATCGGGTTTATCCATGTTGTACAATCCGCCGCTTCCCACCATCCTCTCTTGTGAGGGGAGCCTGGCTGGTGGAAAGAAAAAAATCTACGTCTGTGGAACTCCGCCATTCTCAAGCATGTCCGTCAGACGCTGTCGTCTCGTATGTAGAAACTCATGGGTGCTAACTCTGCCTCGACGCAAGAAGGTCGTAGATGACTCCTGGCCCCCACAAGCGCCTGCCTCAGCCGGTGTCCTGGCCGAGACTACTGCTTCGGTAGGCTCGTTGGTCCTATTCCTATTCCTCGTGTCGGCGACTGGACCAGTAAAAGTCGTCTGTCCTTCGGTTGCCTCTGGTCTGTGGGCATCATGCCTCGTCTTCCCAGGCCACCGAGTCCAGTGGTTACGGATGTTCGGCATGAGAACACCATTGTCAATCTCCTTTTGCATGTGGCATGTCAACGAGGCGATTTTCTCATTCTTAATGTCGTGGTGTTGTTGCTCCAGAGCTCTCAACATGTCCGTGTCGTCGGCTTCAGTGGCGTCACTCGTGCTCTTAGTGTCTCGAGGTTGGGGGGCCGGCGGCGGCGGCGGCGGCGGCGGCGTCGTCGTCTTCGCTTTGTCGACAACAGTATTGGCTTTGACTTTGACAATGGTGTTGGACTTCTCGTCCCACACCCAGTCGCCGGACTTGCCGCCTCTCTTGGCCACGACCCGAGTTGCCGTCAAGACCATGGCCTTGTCCACGCCCTTGAGCATGTCGTACATGGTCAAGCCGGCCACAGATGCAGCGGACATGGCTTCCATCTCGACGCCTGTTTTGCCTTCACAGTCGACCGTGGCCATGATGGCGACGCCGCCGAACCTCAACGTGTCTTGACCCAGTCCCAGCGATCCAGCGGTGAACGGCCTGGGGAGTTGGTCGCTCATGAAGGGTTCCAGACGCACCTTCACACCCGTGATGGTCAGACCGGGATGTGCGAGCGGGATGAGGTCGGCAGTTTTCTTTGCGGCTTGGATCCCGGCGATGCGAGCCACGGCGATGGCATCACCCTTGCGCAGACGAGCTGCGAGCAAAGCCCTATACGTTTGAGGGTCGGAGAACAGAAGGACGGTCGTTGCTGTGGCGGATCGTCTCGTTGGAGTCTTGCCCGAGATCGAAACCATGTGCGCTTCACCATCTGATGTGAGATGGTTCAGCTCGGGAGGGTCCTTTTCAAATTCCGAGGACGACGAGGAGCTGTGGCGCACATTTTCTTGGAAAGGTAGCTTGCGTTGTTTGAGTTGAGCTCTGGCTTCCGACCAGTTATGGCTTCTGAATGAGGGGATGTTGTCTGGCTCGGTTGTTGGGAGGAAGCGAAACGCTTCTTGACACCTAATATAGCGGAATGTGTTCTTTGTCAGGGCCCGTCTCGACCCTGTCTGTGGTGAGGCTGAATCATGATAGCATCGACGAGCGAATACTGATCTGGTTGTCGTATAGGACGAGAAGTGACGCCATTGTGTGGGATATCTGTTAGGCGTTGAACTTCCTAGCAGGTGGAAAGGGACAGATGATGCGTGAGATTTGCTGGGATGCGTGCTGGGTCGAAGCTCTGAATACAATCGTGGCAAATGAGAGGCGGGAGAGGAAGAGGGCATATCATCTACAGAATAAGTCAGCACCGTAACTGACCACACAAAAGACAAAATCTCAAAATAGAGCGTGTGATCAAACTTGAATATGGGTCTATGTTCATTACGAAATTTTTGTGACCTCCACAAGAGAATATGCTTTATATCGCCGTACAGATCATAAACACCTGGGGATGGGGACAGTATGTTGATATGGCTTACCCACCGATTAGGATCATTGGCCTGTTCTTCATGTTTTCCAGCTCGCCAATGCCGGCGTGCTTTTCCTTCTTCCGCTTGACGGCCATGCCTATAACGTCGAGTAATCTGGCTTCCTTTTCGGAAACCCCCAACTCACCAGTACTATCTGGAAGGCCTTGTCGTCTGTCCATTTCGAGTTGCCTGATGGCCTCCATGGCTTCGGCACTAATAGGCCTTCCATTGTTAGATTCCCGAAGAATATCACGAAGGGACACTTCGGCATTTCCAAACAGGCAGACCTTCAAGTTGCCGTCACCGGTAATGCGCAGTCGATTGCAGGTGCCACAGAAGTTGTGCGTCATACTGGTGATGAAGCCAATGCGACCAGTGAAACCAGGAATCTGGTACGTTTTGCTCGTGTCATTCTTATGGTCTTGGACTTTCTGTACGTCGGGATACTTTTGCCGAATGAGCGCGAGCATCTCGCCAAAGCTGATCATCTTTTTCTCTGACCATTTGTTGCCGTCAAAAGGCATGTATTCGATGAAGCGTATTTCGATGTCTTGTTCTCTGCCCAGTTCAACAAAGGGAAGTATTTCTCTCTCGTTCAGTCCGCGCATGACCACACAATTGATCTTCAGCCGGATCCCTGCGCCTAGCTTGTTCATCTCTAGAATGCGATTGATAGATTTCATCACGGCGTCATGCCCATTTCGACGGGTCATGACGGTGAATTGATAAGGATCAAGGGTGTCCAAGCTTAAATTCACACCAGTCAGGCCAGACTCGACCATCGAGTCCAGCTTACGGTGCAGGGATATCCCGTTTGTAGTAATGCATAGCTCTTTCAATCCGTTTTTCCTGAGATCCCCAATCTGATGCATCAGATCAACTATATCCTTTCGGACAGTAGGCTCCCCACCCGTCAATCGAATTTTGGTGACGCCCTGATTGACAAACAATTCGGCCAGGTAGATGATCTCCGGAGTAGTCAAAAGCTGCTCCGATGGGGACAGTTCAACACCCTCCTCGGGCATGCAATAAAGGCATCGCAAATTGCAACGTTCGGTGACGGAGATACGCAGGTAGTTGTGCTCTCTGGAGTAGTTGTCGGTCAGAAAAGAGGAAAAAGTGCGCGGTTCTTGTTCCTTCCGCAATTTGTCCAAACGATATCCTTTCGGCGCAGGTTGTCCTGACGCCTTCACTTTGTGCGCTTGCCATTGAGGCGTGTCTTGATCAGCCGGCTTCGGCTGCGTAGCTGGTGCGGTCGACAGAGGGCGCTGAGGATAGCGAAACGGTTTCGTGTGGCGAAAGGACCGCGGCCTGGTCTGGCGCAAGGACGTTGCTATCATCTGCCTGAAAGCAGCCTCAGCCATGGTGAGGAGGTGTGAAAGTGTCGATTGATTGCTGGCATTGGAAAACCTGATTTCAACACAGCTATATCATGATTAACAATACATGGACTGGGTTGGGATAAATGATGAGGCACGGGCGGACAAAACAAAACGAAATGTCGAAACGGATGTCTAAACCGAGGACAAGGTGATGTGCGAGGATGCAACTACGATTAGTCACAATCTCCCGTTGGGATAGCATACTGTACAGCCATTGATAGACAAGATGAAAAACTCGGAGATGGACGACAATTTGCTTGGAACAGGTCGACAGCAACTTGTGGCCGTGCAAAGTGGCTGTCGGTGGCGCACCAGAAAGATCACGTGATGTAGATTGGTTTTCTGTTTCAACCGTCGTTCTCAATGCGGCCAAGCTGCTTACGAGGTCTTTTCCGTGCCTTGCCCTTTGCTTGGCCTTTTCCCGGAACATACGGAGTACGGGAGGATTACTTCCAGATGTGGCTGCTGGGCTACGTCAGCTTGCGAGCAGATTCATGATCAATTTGAGGCTTGGAGGCTGCAAGAATGCTTGGGAACACAGCATCTTTCAGAGGAGAGTTGTAATTCGCGAGGACCGTAGCTCGTGAGACCGAGTACTGTACATGGCTTATCACCGACTGATCGATGCATATGTCTTGTGCGAGTGTTATTGAGGTACCTCGTACTCCGTATTTCGTGTGCTGTCAATGAAGTCTCAGGGATGACTGGTGGTGGCCCCGACAGAACACGGGCCTGTTTCAACGGTGTTTCGGGGCACGGCTCTTGTTGTGCCTAAAGGATCGAGCGACTGAAGGTCATCGAGGAGACGTCAATTCTGCGTCTGACACTCATCTGTTTCACAAATGACCCTTCTGCTCAGGCCAAATCCCTCATGTACGGCCGGGTCTGTCGCCTGAAATCAGATTTGATCTGACAGCGCGGCAGTTGGTGTCCTACGCAGTCCACCAGAAAAACTGAGTTCATGTATAAGATACTGGAAGTGGAACTGAGACTTTATACCATGAATAGCACACGCGCCGGTTTGCTACAACAGCACCGATGGTCACAACCGGAGACGTGCAGTGTTCAGCTATCTCCATGGACGTTGGGATCATGTACCGAGTGCAAGTACGAGTACGAGAACGAGAACGAGTACACTCAATAACCTCGTAGACAATGAACTTCACCCACCACACTGTCCTCGGAAAGATATAGATGCATCGACTCTGGTGACCTTCTGCACATCTGGCTCTTGGCCTTTCATGGCAGCCTTAAGGCGAGCAATCTGAAAAATCAGAGCGGCCCAAAGAGGTGGCTCGGTGAATTTGACGACGGAGTGGACGAAGCCGGTGTTCCGTCTGCCACGCTGTGATTGGGAACGAGGGTTCACTAGGTGTGAGTGAATCAAGGCACAGCCTCAGTCAACTCGTCTTTGGCGTCTGCCGGGCCGGAAAGGCGCTGAGTGCGTCCCCTCTGTTCTCTCCCTCTCTCTCTGCTCACTGCCTACTCGGACCCCCGAACTGCTGCTCACGGTTCATCCCTTCCCAGTCCAGGTGCTACTCACTGCCAACTTCTCATCCCTTTCTACCTTTCCCCTTCTCACTACTGCTCCTCCTCCTCCTCCTCCACCACCTCGAACGCCCTCGTTATTCCCTCAAGAAATTCATCAAGACGACCTCAATCCCATCCGCCTCAGAACGATCGTTATCCGCAGGCGGTCACATTGAACCCGCTGTTTCAGGCAACATCCTGTCCTGCGCACACCGATACACCATCCACCACCAACCTTCAACACCATCTCCAGGATGAACCATCTCAACACGAACTTTGATCCCGATTCTTTTCTCAATCTGGACAACGACTTCACACCGTCATCGACTCCCAACGTGAGGTCGGTGCCTATGCTGACTCCTCAATCGTCCACCCTCCCAACCTCGGCAGCCACTTTTGCCTCGTCCGCTTCGTCTCAATCCTTCCCTGCGCCGAGCTTCCAGTACGATGCGTATCACCAACAAACAGGCATTCCGATCGGAGCATTAGCGAGCACGTTCAACATCAACAGGGCGAGTGGACTGCACTACAACGAATCGACCGGAGGTTTTGTCATGCCCACAGAGACATTGAATATGCCATTGAGTAACTTGGACGAGTTTGATTTCAAGCAGAACCCTGCAGATATGGACTTTGAGACAGACTCGCCGAATGATCTGCCTACCATGTTCTTCCCGGACCAATCGTCCAGCCAGAACCAATTTGTCAGCCCAAACACGTTGGTTGACTCTGGCAACAGTCGTTCTGCTCCGGTTCAACGAATCTATCCCGGCATGCACAGTCAACAAGCCGCTCAAGCAAAAGCCCAGCAAGCACAGAAACAGGAGCAAATGGCCCGTATGCAACAGCAGCGGCCAACTGGTCAGAAATCTCTTCCAATTCCCTCTCCCACCAAGACTCCCCTTACCAAGGATCCTCTTGTCGAAGAGAGCATCTCTAAAGTCCTCAACCGCATGAGACAGGCCAGTGTCGTATCTCAATCGGAAGAAGATGCCTCCGTTAGCGGCATTTCGGGCATGCCTAAGATCAAGAAGGATGAAGACGACATGGATGACGATGAAAGACTTTTGGCCAGTGAAGAGGGCAAGAAGCTGTCTAGCAAAGAACGACGACAGCTCAGAAACAAAGTATCAGCTCGTGCATTCCGCTCTCGCAGAAAAGGTAAGTTTTGGTCCTGTCGCTGGCCTTCGATGTTCTTCGTGCTGACTGTTCGTCAGAATATATCGGCCAACTGGAAGGCGAGGTTGCTGCTAAGGCACAGGAAGCAAATGAACTACGGACACAGAACCAGCAACTCCGGGAAGAGAACACTCGTCTCACCGATCTCACCCGCATGTTACTCTCCTCTCAGGCCTTCTCTGGTTTCTTGCAAGAGCCGAGCCAGTCCGGTCTCCCGGCGCCAAACACTCAGATCGACGCTCAAAAACAAAAACCTGGTCAGAGTCAAAGTCAGTCCCAGCCTCAGCCCATGCAGAAGGACGTTGCCACGCACAGCAACACCCAACAGATGCACCCTCAACAACCTCAAATAGGAATGGCTTTGATTCCGGAAACTCCCTTGGATTTTGCGGCGTTTCAACCCTCTAACGCCTGGATGACCGCCCTGCCAACGAACGACTTCCAGGTATTTGCGGTGACCGAATTGCCGCAGGCTCCTGTTCTTGATGTCGAAGCTCTTTCCTCAAAATCCTCATCAATCTCGAGTGTATTGAAGCCTGCTAAGACGATTCCAAAGATTCCAGAGACTCCTAGAACCGTTGAACACGAGGCAGAGCAACCGAATCCCACTCAAGTCGATGACTCTGTCGTACTCGACTGCGAGGCTTTTGCATTGTACTTCGATGCTTCTGTACCTGCCTGCATCGAGCCTTCTGCTACTATTGACCTGACCGCTGTTTCGGCAGATGATAGTGTCACAGACGAGGAGAACTTGGACAGGCTGAAAAGAATGTGCTCAGTCTTGGATGCGGCTTGCAGTAGACTGGCAGACTTTACTCCGAGCACGTAAAGTGAGATTTCTTATCAACGACGATGATCCTGAGACTGAATGATGAACTTCTCGTCCATCTTTCTGGCCTTGGGAGTCCTTGGGTAGTACATAGTTTTATGAACCTGGTCATGTTCTTTTTGTATTCCACTTCTGTTCACGGAAATTTATACATTCTACTACGAAATACAATTGAAGTTGAAGACTTTTCATTGATCGCAGCAGAGGCCGTCTCTTGTATGTGTGCAAATGACCTTACCGTACTTTGTACTCTGTACTTCATGGTGTATTGCATGTTCTGAGCGGCGTTGAGTAAATCTAATTGGCGGACACAGTACACGTAGTGACGCATTCGTAGACTTCCATTTTGTTTTGTGCAGACAGGGAACATTTTTCGAAGTCGATTCCTCCATCTTTACTCAGAGGCACCATCCGACACTCCTTTGCCACAAGTTGACTTACTGATGGGCTAGTAGACTATATGTTTGCTTGTCATGTTCTGTTGTCTATCGTTCTAGCATACTGTCGCCCTGGCTTCCTATACTCCTGCTCTACTTCGCCGACAGGCCTTGTTCACGCACCGGCTGCTGACCAGACAATTGAATATACCTCGAGTACCTCCTCTCTCACCATCCTGTAGCCATCTTTCGACTGTCAAGTATCTAAAATCGCGCACTACTCGGTTCAATGGTAGAATAAACGACAATCACCTGAATCGAGCCCACCCATCACAAACGGCTGGCGGTTCTGGCAATGGGTGCGCCCACAAGAAACCGCAAAGAAAGAAGCAAATACGAAATTTTCACAAAACAGCAACTTTTGCTGTGAGGAAGCGGGGAAATAGACAACCATCAAGGACGGAGTTGCGCAGAGCGCGAGCGAAGATTGTCAAGATGAGTGACCACGATCATGGGCTGAAATCAGTAGGTGTACGGACAAATTTCCACGCCCAATTCGTCACTACACCTACGTCCGATACTCCCGGCACCAGTCTGCTGTTGCACTTCGACAGCAAGAGATATCTCATAGGAGAGCTCGCTGAGGGTACACAGCGGGCGTCCATCCAGCGCGGACTAGGCCTGCGGAAAATAAGAGGGCTGTTCTTGACCGGAAAGACTAAATGGAGTAATGGAGGGCTGATCGGTACGATCCTCACCATGGCTGATGTACAGCAGGGTGAAGTTGAAAGCGATGGCTCGAACCGACGGCCGCGACTTAACATCTACGGAGGGCCGAAACAGCTTCAGTCTCTTGCCAGCGCTCGAAGATTTGTGTTTCGCACAGGAATGCCTCTTTCCGTTCACGAATTCGACGCAACTAGACACAGAACACCACGCAAGATCCATGAGGATGAGAATATCCGTGTCTGGGCAATCGCGACAGAGCCTGGTACCGATACCTCTGCTGGCTCTGAGACCAGCTACATATCGGATTCTGACCGCATCCCTTATGAGGACAAACTCGACGAGCTTCGTAGAGACACTGAACAGAGTCTGCGCAATCAAATCGTGAATAATATGTTCGACTCTGAATGGAAAAAGGACCGGCTTGTTGAGTCCAGACTCAGCGACATAAATCTCCCTGCCATGGTATGGACACGAAATCCAGAGACCAAACAACTACAACCCCACACATGCCTCGACCAGAACCATCTTGGTGGACTAACACTCGACACGGCGGTATTGGTACGTATGCCTTGGCCTGCTTCAACAGTCGAGAAGCTTCCCGATGCATCAGCACTTCCGAGCAATGCCTCGATGTCCTACATCGTCAAGGGCCATGCGCAGCGCGGGGCCTTTTCGCCTCAAAAAGCAAAGGAACTTTCCTTAAAGCCTGGTAAAAAATTTGCAGATCTGGTTGCTGGCAAGAGTGTTGAAAATGATAATGGTGAAACAATCACACCGGATATGGTTCTTGAACCAGGCCGCCCTGGAAGAGGGATAGCCATTTTCGATGTCCCTTCTGTTTCCCATCTTCTTGATCTTGAGGCACAATTAAAAGACCACAGCGACGAACTGCTTGAGGGCGTCGAGGCGGCTATTTGGATCTGTAGGGGTAGCTTGCCCTACAAACCCCGGTTCCAGTCACTGCTACGCCAGTTCAAGTCCATGAAACACATTATATCGCACCCAGATATCAGCACCGACTACATCACCCAAACATCGAGTGCTCGATCCTCCTTAAGGCTGTCTAAAATTGCGTCGGAATTCTTTACGCTGCCTCGATACGACAACTTCAATGGATACAATCCCAGCCGGCATACAAAGTCTAAGGCGTCACAAGACGTGCGGACTATGATCAAACTTGATGACCCCGACATCGAACTTGTCGCTGCGACAAGGGGATTGAAGATCAATATTGAACCAAAGCTTATTCTCGATGAGAGTGAAGTTCCACCTACCGAGGACCTAGCAACATTAAGTCTGCCGTTGGACCAAACGATCAAGGATCTACTTCCCGAGGACATGTCACCATATCGCAGATCTATGACCACATCATCTACTGATCTGGAGGAACCAGAAATTATAACGTTGGGAACCGGCTCTGCGGCCCCATCGAAGTACCGCAATGTTTCTGCCGTGTTGCTCCGGATGCCTCACGCAATGGGCAACTACCTTTTTGATTGTGGAGAAGGCACACTGGGTCAATTGAAAAGACTATACAGTAAAGAGCAGCTTGACGAGATACTATACAACCTCAAGGCTATTTGGATTTCACACCTCCATGCCGATCATCATCTGGGTACCGTTACAGTTCTTCAAGCTGCTGGCGCAACTCGCAAAGCACTTACCCGCCCAGGAACGCCTCGTCCTGCACCTCCTTGTCTGATATCGGAGGGAAACATGATCGACTATATGGACGATTACCAATCCGTTATTGGGGCACGAACAGAGTCTCTCTGCATTCCTGTCGTCTGCCATTGGGCAAGATCGCCAGCCATGTCATTACGAGAATCGCCATTCGACTTTCGGCAGACTGACGTTCCTATCCGAGAATTGAAAACGGTAAGAGTTAATCACTGCCACGGTGCTCAAGCAGTCTCTGTCACCTTCAACAACGGGTTCAAGTTCTCATACAGTGGCGATTGTCGACCGAATGAATTTTTCTGCCAAATCGGCGCCGATTCCGATGTCCTTGTTCACGAGGCCACTTTCGACGATGGCCTCGAGGGTGATGCGATGGCCAAGAAGCATTGCACTACGGGTGAAGCAGTCGGTGTTGCTTTGGGCATGCGGGCGAAGAACCTGATTCTCACGCACTTCAGTCAAAGGTATCAAAAGATCCCGGTGCTTAGCAGCGTAAAGATGCCAGAGCACGTCTCGGCAGAGGAGTTGCTCGATGACGATGATGCTGAAATGACCGCCGGCGTCCCTAATGAGCTCAGTGCACATCAAGAAGCGAGTGGGATGTCTGAAAAATCCGACACAGCAGCTTGGTTGGATGGGGATGTCACTCGCAACCTGAACATTGGTGTTGCTTTTGACCTCATGAGAGTCAAAGTCTCGCAGATCGCGTCGATGAAGAAGCTCTTCCCAGCCATTTCAAGAATGTTTGAAGTCGAACAGATGAAGCGTGACAAGGAGCGCCGAGAAGTCAGTGCTGCACTCAAGGCAATAGAGGAGCGGAAGAATGCCGAAAAGATCGCGCGCCAGGAGGTCCATAGGAGAAGATTCGAAGAGTCGCAGACTAAGAAGAAGAAAGCTCAGAAACAACAGAGCCAGAGCCAGAAGGCCGCGAAGGATCAGCCGCAAAAAGGCAGTAAGAGGAAACTTGGGCAAGAGAAGGAGAAAGACGCAGACACAGGAAGCGTAGACCAGTCTACAACTAGTAATGGGAGCGTTGTTGTTCCGCGTGATGAAGAAGGCATGTCGACATCCCGAGCTCAACGACAACCACACGCCCAGGACCAAGCCGGTGAGAACAACGACACACATTTGAAATTGGACGAGAATGCTAAGCGTGCTCAGAAATGTGATGTCGGGAACGTTTCCACCACCGAAGGCGGCGGCAGCTCTCTTGACGAGAAGATGACAACGACGACAACGAGCCCAGAGGCCATGAAGAACAAGAAGAAGCGAAAACTGGATTCTCCTTGATCCTACACCTTCCTAGCTGGGCTGGGCTGGGCTCGGATCCATTCAAACCCTCCTCAAAACCGTCGCACTCCCCTCTCTGCGCACTTACTTGAGTGTCCGCACCACCTTCCATCGCGGACAATGGGAAACACCCAGGCTCGCGGACCCGGGACCAAGCAAAGACCCAAGAAATCAAGCAAATAGTCAAAGAGACTCAAATGAGCAACAATCGCTTAGAAAGGAGGGGAGATTGGCTTCTTTTGCTACAAATAATATACTATGCTCCCACACACTCACCCTCCCTTTTCCAGAATGTTGACCGATGGTTTTGTAGCTGGGTGAGACTTCATCACAGTCGTTGAATTGACCGCATGCTTCTTCTCCTTCTCCTTCTCCTTCTCCTTCTCCTTCTTCTTCTTCTTCTACTACTACTACTACTACTACTACTACTACTACTACTACTACTACTACTACTACTACTACTACTACTACTACTACTACTACTACTACTACTATACTTAGTGTTCGAATAGCCAACAAGTTTAGACTACACTACGGGTTATAATTGATACCCTTTCCACCTTCTCAGAGTATCTCTCGGTCTCCAATACACACTTCGATCAGGTGTGAGCAGCCTTGCGAGCCTGATTAAAAAGCAATGTAATAGCCACCCGCGAATGTTCCATGCACATACGTAGGTAGTGCACTACTCGCTCAAAAATACGTGAAACATACTACAAGGTTCACTCACCGACCAAAACGCAAAACACACGAAATTTGCTAATCTGTCTCTGTATGTCTGTCTGTTTGTGTCTACCTCAACCTTTGGAAAACAAGTCTCAGGGGGGTTTCAAACTTAAGTGACTAGTCTACAAACATATCATGAGGCCATGGGGGGAAATACACTCTAGTATTCTTCTAAAGTGTCTTTTTCCGCAAAACTCCAAGCTTGATTCTTCGAACAGGAGAACGTTGATGGGAAAGGGGGTGGGGGGAAATGGTGGGATGATGGAGGAGGGAAGAGAAGGGGGGACAGAAATATGGGTAGGGGGTATCATGGTGCTCTGTCTGTGTATTTCCAAATCAACGCGCTAGTTGGTACACTCAGTCCTGCCAATAACACCTGCCGATAATCGTCCATGCTGCCTGCTCTCAACCACCCATTGTCATTCACCCATCCAATAACGGGCTTCCAGTACTGGGATTGAGGAAAAAGATCGATCTTGGATCTGCTTCCAGGGAGGATCGGTTCGTCCATCCTGGTATCCGCCCAGGGACCAATTCATAGTTGATGCGGTGGCAATGAGGGTCAAGTTGTGCGCTGTAATAGTCAGGTGGCAGGAAAGGCAATGGTCTCGGACAAATTGGACGGCTCGATTCTATTTGTCGAGGTGATTGCATGTGTTGCTGTGGCTGAATGCCATTCTGGCGTTGCCGGAAGGGTTGTCGCTTGTCGACGTGACCATTTGCTCCGTATCGTTCAAGGTCTGATTCGTCATCGACTTCGGCTGATTCCACTATGGTATCTGCTTCTGATGAGAAATGACCTTTTTCAACGACCGGTGATCAGCGCTCTGACAGACTGGGGACTGCTGTGCTGTGCTTGGTTTGGGCTAGGTGCTGCTGGTGCTGGTGCTGGTGCTGGTGCTAGTGCTGGGCAAGGATGGTTTGGGACGGCGGTGGTCGATGCCGGGGAGATGGATAAGCATAATCGGGACTAGAGGTAATCTCGACATCAAGTCATGACGGTACCTTGATGTTGAGTCTGTCGCTTGACTTGTTCTCTTGCCCAACGTGCTGCAGAAATGGTTCGTTGCGAGAATTCGCGGCTAGCCCGTGTTTCTTTGATGAGTTTAGTGACCCATTCTTGTCTGTAATAGCTGGAGAGCGATCCGTCCGGGAATGCCTCGCCGAGGTCGCTTGAACGAGTTTGTTAGTCATGGACAAGCAATACATGAAGAAGTGACTTACGCAATGATGCCCATGCAGGCTCTCAGGAGCCCTTCGTTGCGGTTCAAGTCATTCGACACTGTCTGTAGGAACTCGAAAATTGCCGGGATGTAGTTTTGAAGAAGTTGCACTGGTAGGTATGTAAGCAGGTCGATCATATCTTTTTTTGACGGAAAAAACCTCTCACCTTTCTCTGTACCCTTGAAAGCTAGGATCAAGCCGGACCAGGCATCAGCGATACCCGAACGAAGAGACACAATGTAATCAAGCATGTCAAATGAAACATCATTTGCCACAGACACGTTGTTTGCCTGTTGAAGGACCTGGGCAACCACTGTCACGTAGGTCTCAAAGTGTTCGCCAATGCTGGTAGCGACATCACCAAAAGTCTCGAGGATCGGAGGCTTGAGTTGGTTGGCAAGTTTATCGGACTGCATCAAGTTAGTCATTGACTTTGTAAACGTCAAGCACGACATACCCTCAGGTTGTTCAAAAGGTAGTTCATAAACGTGTCGCAATAAGGTTGGGCCTTGTCCTCCAATGCACGGACGATGTCGCTGACAAGACCAATGGCCAAGGAGCACATGTCCGGAGCATCTTGATTGCCCAAGGCGTTGTACAGATACGGGACAAATGAGTCCATGTACTTGAGGAAATCTCCTGCCAGAGCGTTTGCCAGCCCGCTGACAATCTGGAAAATGACTTCGGGAACGGCGGTCTGGCCTGTCACATTGAGAATCTCCAGGGAGGTCTGCATGACTCGGTCGGCTTGAGGAGCGATGTTTTGTTCGAGTCGTTGAACAATGGCGAGCAAGACACTGCTCAAGCTGACTTGCAGCTCCTCAAGAGTAATCTTATCATCAATGCTAACGATTTGCTTCTGCATGGGGACTGTGCTCTCCAGACGTTGGATGACGACGTTGGACAGTTCTGCCACGATCTGCAAGCTATCATGAGCAGCATTGGTCACGAAACCGCCAAGAACCTCATAAGCAGCGGTTCGAAGTTGGTTGTTAGCCCCTTCTTTTTCGGTGACCGCCAGTAACGACGTGACACTATCCTGGAAATGTGGCGTAAGAGGGTTTGCAGCAGCTCCGTCTTCGCCCACAAATCGTTCCGTCAAGTTCAAAAGTGCCAGACAACAGGACGAGGCAATCTTTGGGTTGGCCATCAAGCCGTTGAAGAGAGCTGACATGAGAGGCTGAAGATGTGTTGATGGGTCGATACAGTCCGAGCAATAGTCGCAGATCCTGCTCAGTGCGTATGCTGCCGAATCTTGGACTTGGACGACGGGATCTTGCATCATGCCAATCAGAACCGGGAGTGCTTGTTTAACCAGGGGATCCAGGGTCTTAATCTCGGGGCCATCCATTATGGCACCAAACGAGGATACGGCTGCATCCCGCTTGGTCCACTCCTCGCTGCGCAGGTTCTGTTCAACGAAAGCCAGAACCGTTGGGACGATCTCACCGCCAATGGTTTGTGCGTAAAGTTGCAGACATTGGTAAGCGGCGCGGGCAGTGTTGTACTCGTCTTCGGCGTCATCTTCCGTCACCTTGGTCATCAGCTGAAGCAGAACTGGAACGACTTCTCGAGCTGCGACTCTAGCGAAGTGGAAGTACGGTCGTAGCTCGGTGGAGCCTTCTTGCTGTGCCTGTGTATTGTCGTCTTCAATGCTGATTTCCTCCTCACAGACGGTGCACCAGAATTCAATAGCCAATTTGGCCACATCTTCTTCGTCATTCTTCATCCCCGCGATCGTCAAGCCGAACAATGCCTTTTCCATGTAAAATCTCATCTTATCGTAATAGATGCCCATTATTCGATTGAGACATCCGAAAGCAGCTGCCTGTACCCTCATATCTTGTGATTGGGTGGCCTCGCACACGACCTGCATAATGTAGTTTCTTTCGCCTTCATTCTCGAAGTTGCTGCGGATAAACTCGGTGGCATCACTGAGGGCAGACAGGGCCGACAGCCGGACGTCCTGGTTGGTTTCTTCCTTTCTCGCACCCTGAACGACGGCCGTGAGGATGGCATTCGAGTACCCAACCAGGGACTCGCGGAGCTCGAGATCGTCCGACTCGCAGATGAAGCCGATGGTGGTGAGACTGGATTGTTTAAGTTTATCTTCTCCTGAACCGACATTGTGGACGAGAGCAGGCATCAAATCAGGCCACTCATTGCGGGGAAGTTCGATGGCAGCAACGGTTGCAATGAGCTGTGCGGCGGAAAGGGCGGCCTGGGGTGTGGCATTGAGTGTCTTGAGAGCCAGCTCTTTGACCTGTCGCTTGATCTGGGGGTCCACGCCTTGTAGCCATCGTGCCTGGACTTCTCTTAAACGGGTGATGTCACGGTAGGAAAAGGCATTTTTCAAGGCGAGACCGGCGGCCTGTCGAACTGCTGCGCTGGCTTGGTCGTTGGAAAGTTCTCGTGAGAGGATGGAAAGGTACTCGGACTGTAGAAGGGGAACAATTAGTTTGGAGTTGCTGATGTTGGTGGTCAAGGGTTGGAGTATTGAGAGACTAGACGTACAAAATTTCCCTCACGGGCCTGTCTCAGTTGTTCTTCAGCGTTGCCTCGAATCGTCGCATCTGGACACAGTTAGAAAACCGAAAAGAGCCAGTTCCGACAATGAAGCCATGAGATACTTACCCGGAGAAAAAGTGTTCTCCAGGACTTGGTTGACGTCCATGGCTGCTGAGTCGATCAGCGGTCAAGACGACGAGAGAACAAAGTGGTCAAAAAACACCCGCAGCGGGAGAAAAGGCTGCAAGTTGCGTCGAACAGGAGACAGAAAGATGAGGATTCTAGATTCTTGGAGAGAATAGTCGGCGAGCGAACGCAGGTCTGGAGTCAAGGAAAGAACGACCTGCGGGATATCCGTAGAAGGCGGCAAAGGTGAGAAAGAAAGGCGGTCGATGTTTGAGAGAGAAAGCAAGGGCTGCAATAATAGGTACCAATGCACGATTGTGGTGTTTTGCAGCAGAATTGGGATTGATGTGGGATGTTGATTTGATGCACTACGGGGCCTCACTAAAGCCTAAACGCATCTCTTTAGTGACGGAGCCTGCGCCTGCGACTCGCCATAACCACCACTAACACATCGCCTAAGCCAGCACTACTGACGTATCGTTTTAGTAGGACGAGTATTACTTGCCTTCACTCATTGACCGCAGTCATGATCTCATCGCCTTGTTCGTCTTTCGCAGTTTCATCGGCTGTATCAAGGTCGAGCACAGCATATCCCAGACCAGCCTCATCTACAACCGCAACGACCCTCCTTCCCACCCTCCCATTGACTTCCAGTCTGGTCGGTGTCATTCCAGTGTTCATCCTACCAGACTCAAAGACATGATGAACTTCCCAATCCTCCATTGCCTCGACGTCGCCTGTGGCAATCCGTGAGAGTATCCTAATGTCAGTCTCTGTCGTGGCGAGAACCATGTATGTCTCATCATCAACAAACTTGACGTCCAGAATGCTCTTTGCTTCAGGGATCCGAGATAGCGGCAGTATCGCCGGGCCGAAACGCAGACCTTTCCCTCCTTCCTGCCGCATGATGGAAACGATATGCTGTAGACTGCCCTCTTCCTGCTGGTCCTTCGACATGCACAACAGCCGATAGAGGGTCTGGTCACCATCGTCTGGCACGATCCTAAGATCCAATCGCCGTCCGTCGCATCGTCTCGGAAACTCTAGCATATGACTGGGCAGTATGCTCTTCCTGAATGTCTCTGCAATCTGCCCGAAAGTTCTCTCGGCCTGCGTTTGTAGTCGTTCAACCAACTCGCCAAAAGTAGGCATCTTCTTCTTCTCCCTGGTCTGAGCAGCAGCCCGTCTCTTCATGTAGTCGACAAAGAACCCAGCGTCCGTATCATCCTCGGGAAGAGCGGTACCTTCCGACTGCTCCGGGCTACCTGGCACGATGTATTTCTTGATTCTGCTGTCTGTCATCGCCCCAGCCACATAGTCAAGCACCCTCACCAACTCAGTCTCCCCCGTCCAGGATTCTCTTAGCTCCGCAGCCCTCTCACTGGTCTCCTCGAGAGCTTCGACTTCGCACTCCCACTTCAGCCACTTCATAAACGCAGTGAACTCGTTGATCTCCACCTTGACATCCTCGAGGAGATCCCCGGCGAGAATCGCCAGAGCACCCACAGTCTCTGTGGCTTTCCTCACGTTTTTCTCGTCAAGTCCTAATCGCGAGCTCGTCGGGCTGAACAGTGCAAGGCCATCGAGCCTCGATAACACCACTTGGCATCTCTCCAGCGCAGGGATGAGGCATTCGGTCGTCAATCTCCGGACAATGTCAAGACAATCACCCACAGCCTTCTCCCACCTCTTCAGACCTCTTTCCCCCACCTCGTCGACCAACCACTCCTTGAGCTTCCCATCACACTCGCCCGTCACGGCCAGATGGTGCGCGGCGTGCACAAAATCAACATAGTCGTCTCCCTCGGCCAGAGACTCGTTGACGTTTCGTAGGAATCTGCCGGGAAGATCAAACGCCGCCTTGACTTCAGACTCCAGCTGCGTGTGGATCTGCGCGACATAACGCAACAAATTGCCCAGCTGCGTCGCTTTCTTTGCCACCAGAGGCAGATTCCTGCCCGTCTGAGATATGAAGCTCATGTCCAGGCCGAGCAAGTGCAGACTCGGAGGACCGCCGTCTTCCATCATCTTTTCCACCACAAGGAGGGCAGTCGGCAAGAATGGGTGGCTTTCAATCCTAATCACTCGGGCACCCTTGGAACCACAAGGCAGACATGCGCCTACATCTACCGTCCCGATCTCGAAAGAGTCAAAGATCCGGATATGTACAGCGCATAAGTCACCGTCGTCACTTTGTAAGCCCACCAGTAACGCATCGACACGGTCGATGGAGCCGCCATAGCCAGATCCGGTTTGGCCATTCGCGTGAAATACGGCGTCAATGCTTGATCTGGAGCTGAAGATATCGTCGTCAGTGCCCACGCCACGCGGAGGTAATGTGGCCAATTTAGGGAGTGACGCCTCGATGTCGAGCGCGCTCAGCTCTCGTGGCAGGTCGGCTTTCATGCGGAGAAGTTTGTCCACGTCGGCTCTGAGTCCCAGAATCTCGTCGAGGGTGACATGAGAATCGGTTTCGTTGAGACGAGCCCGTATGGTTGAGGAAGTAGGGGATGCAAAGTGCGTGTTCCAAGAGATGCACGTCGGAGTGTAAGATCGTGACTGAGGACTTGATGGTAATGATGATGATGATGATGGTGGTGGTGGTGATGGCCGTGAGGGTTTCGAACTTGATTGTGAAATTGATACTGATTGTGGTTGCAAAGGCGGTACCCTTGGTTGCGTAGAGATCCGATGTGCAATCTTGCCTGTAAACGCATTGACCAAGGCCACCGTACCGTCCGCAGAGGCAACTGCGAGGATCTGTCCTAGAGATTTCAGATGGACGTTAGTAAAGGAGGTTCCTGAAGGGGTGAATAAACATGGGGTTTCAAAACTCACCATCCCTCCTCCAAACCAGACCTCTAATCCATCCCTCTCCATTTCTCTCAAGCCCAGGACCGGTCGAGACCTCGGTCTCATTCTGATCCTGATCCTGATCCTTGTCGTTGTCGTTGTCGTCGTTGGCATCATCATCATCATCACTACCACATTCAAACTCGGCCCCAAACACCCTCTGCCCATTCAACCTCCACACATCAACCTGTCCTTCCCTATGTCCATTCTGGGCCTTCCTCGCCACCGTCGCCACCAAATCCATAGTCGGACAATACGACACCAACGCAGGCCGACATGGTTCCGTCAACGTTATTGCAGCGATTTGATGCATGGCGTATTAATAGAATCCGACACGGTTCCCTAACGCTTCTTGTCTGCCGTTGACGTAGCGTAGTGTAGCTGTTGCTCTTGCTGTTGCTGTTGCTGGTGCTGGTGCTCGTTGCGTCGTGTCGTGTCGTGTCGCGTCACGTCGCGTCTTGGACCACCCTTGCTTGACAACTGGGACTTTTCCTTTCCTTTCCTTTCCTTTTTTTTTTCCTTCTTCTTTCCTTTTGAGGTGAACCAAACGCGTCTTGCTCGCTGGTACAGTACCAGGTGTTGGATAAAAAGGTCGACTGAAGTCAGTCACGAGATTTGGAAATTGTAAGCCCCGAGAGAAAACTACTACCCATTCCCCTTTCCATCTGGTGTGTATGTGTGTGTGTGTGTGTGTGTGCGATCATTCATTCATTCATTCATCTAATCACTCATTTGACAGTGTTTGCTGATACTCCTTCACCTTTGAACGAGTCTGGACATGCGGATAAAGTATCCAGTTGAAAAAGGGTGACAAGCAAAATCAATTGGTTGAACCGAGATATTATAAATATTCCGTACACAATACACAGTTATAATAAGAAATATTTCCTTCGGATGAACCCCCTTCCTTAGCCAAGCCTTTTTCTTGTTACCACTCAAGTTCAACCTCGTTCACATCAAATGGCATGACTACCCCCTTCTCTAAAGATTTGCACGAGTTGTGATTTTTTAATTGACCGCATTCCCTGAACCCTCTGGCTACCGAAAGCACTCGAGGCAAGTAGGTGACAAATGGGGTGATATTATTCTTGATACAGATCGAAACATAATGAATGCCTCTGCCGCTCCTTTTGCACACTTCGTTAACTTGAAAAAGAAATTCGTTATACCTGTAGTCCTGTGATCCCTTCTTTCCTTCCTTCATTCTTTATCACGTCTCGTCAAATCCACAATTACCACCCACCGCCATACAGGTCTGTACAGGTAACGCTATCAAATTTTGGTATCATCGAAAAAGAAAGAACTGGGTATCAGAATCTAGCAAAGCCGGAAGAGGGCGACTTCAGTTTGTCGACCCTTGGTAAAGGAAAAAATGCAAAGGTGTCTGTCGGCCAAGACATTTATGAAAAGGAGGTTCTCACTGCGGTTGGATCATGCCGCTAAGATAGCTCAGTTCGTCCAATAGCTCCTGCATGCCGGTAGAATGTGGAAGGCTCGAACCATTGAGCACGGCGGTCTGAGATTGAAAGTCGGTCGGTCGATGATGCTCACCGACAACCAAAGGGGCCACTTGCTCCGTTGTCACGGCCGGTTTGACCGAGACCCCAGATGCCCCATATTCCGTTGGAAGGCTATAGTGCTGGAACTTGCCCCAGGCAAAGTCTGCCTCTTTGGCACTGTCTAAATCGACGTGAGAACTGGGTGTCGCTGAAGAAGCCACAGAACTGAGGGTTGAAATGCTGAGAGCCGTAGGCATGCCATCTTGAATGGGCTCTGCATGTGTTGACGTCTTCCACTCGCGAGGTTTTATGATTGGGTCAATGACCTCGATGGACTGACAATCACCATAATCGAGCTCTGATTCCAATGGTGGACTCATTGGCTCGAAGTCGAGAATGCTGGATGCATACTCCGACCGAGGCGAGATCCGGGTCGTACTCAAGGTCCAATCAGAGAAGTGGCTTCGCTCGTTGTTGATGTAGCTATCCACGTGAGATCCTGTCTCTATGGTGGTGCTAGAGAACCTGCTGTTGAGATTCTGCATATCAATCTCCTGCCGCTGTTGGCTAGGGGAATCGTCTGCACTGCTTGGGGGGTATACGGAAGATGGGGTGTTTGGCAGAGTAGGCAATCGTTTCTCCAGGTCGAGCGGTGCCTGTGAATCATCAATAAGCTTATGCCCTTCGACTTTGACGGCCGTTAGAGGTTGACCGGGAGTGGTTGCTGGAGATGCCACTTCTTTTAGCGTTTCCAAAGGTCGGTATGGGGTGCTGGCCTGCTCCATTGGATTTCGTTCCGGCGTGCTGCCCCGTGACCAAGGATTGCGTAAGGACGACGGTTCTCGCGACAGCGAGCGCTGTCTTCGATGCTGGGAAAAGGAGGGGATTGCCACCGTTGCTGACCCTTCGACCCAATTATCAACGTCCTTCCGCAGGGCCAGCTCCCTCGATGGACCAGCCGAGGAAAGCTCGTCCAGCTCTGGTGGCTGCTTGGCCTCGATTGTGGGCGTCTTTGGTGTTGTCCCTCGTTGAGAACTTCCTCTCGACATAAATGTAGCCGGACTGTATGGTGGTCGTCCTCGATCGGAAGAAGTGTCGGGACTGGGTATCCGCGGAGACTTCAAGGCTCGGATGGCGCCCATGAAACCGGCGGATCTGTTGCTTCCACGAGAAAGGGATCGATTGAGCATCTCAAGTGATGGTTTCTTTGCCGACCTGCCCATCCTCAGAGTCGTGGCACTCCCAGGCTGAGACGACCCTCGAGACGAAGCAGACCTTCCTCTCCTATAGTCGGCGCTGATTGGAGAGCTGCCCGATGACGAGGACTGTGGGGGAAATGTTGGTGATGTCTTCAGCCTCGGCAGTGACGGCTTAGCAGGCACAGGCCTGGGGTTCATGAATTTGTCGGAAGGATCCATTGTGCGAAACTCGGAACTGGTAGAGCTGACACTATCGTTTCGAGGTCGGCTGCTGCTCATAGCCAAAGGGACATTCAAGACGTTGACGAGCTGGCCCGGCAGGAGAGGGCAGGCCGTGGTAGAATGCTCGGCGGAATTGTGAAACTCGATGTCGTCGTCCAACTTGTACTGCGGAAGGGGTGAGTTTTGTACCGACACAACACGAGGAGCAAGTAGGGCAGTCATACATAATACCAGTAGGTGCCCCCCATCTTCAGCCCGCCGTCTCTGGGAATTCCTATCGGTTGATTGTCGCCATCACAGATAATGTTGGAAAAGCTATGACACCCGGACCAATGCTCTGGGCCCGTGCGGGAATCCTTTTGCATGGGATAGGCTGTGGAGAAGTTGTCCCAGGAACCATACAGGCTTACTGACCTCGTCGAAGGAGGCACACGGCTGTTGCACGCTGTTAGCCTCGTCTTTTCCACAGAACACCGCGATGGCAACGTACACTAAAAAGGTCACGAGGGTAGTCGGAGCCATGTCGCTGGGTTGGATTATGCAAGGAAGACCCGGCGGGAGGGTTTCGTGTTTGGCCGCCGACCAGCACTTTCTGGAGGTTGCTCAAGGAACTTGCGAGGTAGTCTGGCCTGCAGAGAACCTTTGGTCGAGCAAAATAGTTGCAAAGGGAGCAAACAATTGACATCTGTAGTCCAGTCCAGCTGGTAGACAACAGACAACACAGTTCAACAGCTGCAAGTCGAGGAGCAGCGACGGAAAATTATAGTCGAGTCTGGCCCTCGCAAACGTGACGCCACGGCTTTTCAGGCACTGCAGACAGCCTCAGATTGGATGCTAATTCGAAACTTCAGGCCGACTCCAGGACGTACGGTCCAGCAGGATCCGTGACTGCGAGCATGATTATACCGAGGTGGGGAATATGGAGCCTGTGCTGAAACGGAGTAGAGGGCACGTCAGGAACGTGTTGGAAGTGTCGACCAGCAGAGCATTGACGGCGCTTGTTTGAGGACTTGACGATCGGTGTTGATGTCGAGATGATGAAGTCTTGGGGATACAGGGTGTTGGCGAACGAGTCTCGTGTTGCTGTCCCTCGAGAGGCCCTGGGGCAGGCGCCTGATGGAGGTGATTGCAGGGTAAGAGGGATCACTTGGGGCCGGGCGCTTGCTGTTGCGGCGATTCGGGGAGTTTCGACCAACAACACGTCGTCAGGCCGAGAAGAAGGCTGAATGGTCGAAACTGTTGATACTCGGTGTCGGGGAGTTCAAGGGGAGCTGAAGTGCATGAGGCTGAGGCAGTGCGCGGGAGTATGAGGATGTCGTGGACGTAAACACCGCATGAAGTACTCCGTACCCGTGGTAGACTGGCGTGAGCGAGACGCGAGGGATGGGGTGGGTAGGCGGACGAGGATCGATTTATTAATATTGTACTCCGTACGAGGTGTGTGTACGTCGATCTAAATCACGACACGGGAAAGAATTGAATAGATGGTTTGAAGCTGGAAAGCTGGCAATGGAACCAGGAGCTGTTACTCGTACTATTGGATTGGATTAGAACGGGAGCACGGTCGACGACCAGGGTAAGGCAGTGCTTGCATTGGGAGAGACGGAGGGGAGGAATTTTCGCTGTCAAAAAGTCAATCGCTCTCTCTATTGTACCAGATGATCATGATACGGTATACGTCAGGTAGCACATGGGGACAATGAGGCTTTGTCAAAGGTCCGGAGCTGAAAAGGAACAGGGAAGAGGGTCTGATGAGGTACAAATCACAGCCGAAGCCGATGCCGAAGCGAGCGAGATAGACGGGATCATTGATTGTCCTTGTACTTCGTACAGTCTAGGTACCTTTCCTAGGACGATTAGTGTGGTGATAAATGTACGTGAAGCGAGATGCTGTTACGGAGTCCGGAGTGCTCGTATTGTGTTTATTGAGCTGAAGTTGGCGGGACAATAATCACCTTGGGATCCATTCTACAGATTTGTACCACGGATAGTGGATGGTGTACACACTACTTGTCCTTGTCCCTGTGTGCAAGCATTGTACAAAGTCGGTAGATCCTGCTGTTAGTCCTTCGTACTAATCAACTTCTGTAAATTGAGAGAAAGAAATCAACCCATGAACGGGCACCTCATCTTCGTCTCCAATCTTGACTGTCCGGTGTGTACTCCACGCCAGGTATGGAGTAGTTTTGTTAGTACCGGATTTTCAAGGCACCAAGGCGTCGCCTATCGACCCAGACGAATCCACACTTCAGGGATCCCACGCCTACAGTAGGTACCATACAAGTACAGTACATTCAAGGATCAGTACAGTAGGGAGTATGGAGTAGTAAAGCCATGATCCGGTCTACAGTAGAGGGAAACCTCAAACCTCGTTGCCAACTTCCAGCTTGCCCCACACCTGGACTCTGCGCGAGTATCAAGTTTTTGTGTGCTCCATACCGTAACTGCAGTAAGTAGATACTGTAGGTAGATGGCATGTACAGAGCACCACTCCGTATGGTTTTCTATAATTCCTTGTGAAACCACCATTGCAGAAACTGCTTGTCCTCCCTGACCACTCTTGTGTCCTAATTACGGCTCCCCCGTAACCGCCGACGGCCCTGAAATTAAAGGCAATCAGCCGCTCACCAACTCCAAACCAACACCATTCTCACTCTGGACTCTGGTCTCTGGACGGACTCTGGATTTTGACGTGCATCGCTTCTCTTCCTCCCCCCTGTCAGTTACCCCCTTGTCCTGTTTCGTACTCGTAACCCCAAGGTACTCCCTACAGTGAGTTTGTTACACGTAGTCCCTAAACTAATGCCTGCCCTGTCCTCGAGGCCCTGAGCATTCTTCTCTTTGGAAGGAGACAGCTTATCCAGATTCCATACCCCCTAACATGGCCAGTGCTGCTTTAGTTATTGTACCGCCTGTACTCACATGGAGAACAAGAAAATCTGACCGGTCCCAGACACGTGGTACCGATGTCACTGTCGGTGAGACAAGTCTGTCACTTTTCAGGGTTCCTGTCAGTCTGGGTCTCGACCAAATCATTCGGGAGATGAACCGAGGTGGGAAAACTGATGCGTAAGGGAAGTTAACCTATCAAGCAATTAAACGAGCATACTCCGTACAGCAGTCATCAGAACGCCATCATGTCTTATTTTTGAGATGGTAATGATAACGACAATGATAATAATACACAGACATCAGCAGGAAACAAACCCATCTCTGATGTTCTCCTGGTTGACTCCAACTTATCAAACGGCCCTCCGATCTAATCGTCTGACCACACTCCCTAAGCAGACCTTCAACAGACCTTGCGCCGTCAACTCTGCACCCTCCTCGCCACCCCAAGGCACCGTGTCCACCATGTCACGGATATGATATTGCTCACTCAGCGCGTCATCCAACTCTCTCAGATTCTCAGCTGCTTCAGGCTCCCTTCCGACCTGAAAGAATTGAATGCCAACTTGCCAGGGTTCCGCGCCAAATGAGTCCAACTTCTTTGCCGCCGTGACAATGACACTCTCCACGTCGTCGGTCGGTACACCATCCGTGATGACAATGATGTTGAGTGGTTTGACCGTCGCTTCACGCCCGTGTGCCTGTCTCTCCATCGACTCCGCCACCTCTGCAAGATATGGTTTCAGGATATGGTTGAGCCGAGTGCCTGTAGGTGTGCCACCGAGTGGTCGAACGCGTTGAAACAGCGTCTGTACAACCTCCGTGGTAGTGACGTGCGTGTATCCGCCGATCGAGGAGTTCGGACTCCGGTGGTTCAGGAAATAAATGTCGATACCATCCGCGTCGTAAGTCGTGCAAATTGGTGCGATGGCCGCTATGGCAGCCGATGTTTCCCGCCAGCTACGACCGGCCATGGACCCGCTGTCATCGATGAGGAATACCGTGTCGAATTCGCTCAGGAATGAGTACGGGGAATCTTCCGCCACTTGGACTGGTGCAGAGAGGTCGGCTGGGCTGTAGGGTGCTGCAGCGGCAGAATAAGGAGGTGGTGCACCGCGTGCGTCGCGCGGCCGAGCAGCAGGTGGTCTCCGGGTAGGCATAGGCGTGAAGAATGGGTTAGTCGAATCACTGTACGCTGCTGGTCGTGATGATGCCGGGCTGGATGCCTTGCTCGATCGCTTTGAGAGTTTCTTGATCAACGAAGACATACTTGAGCCTGAATATCTCGATGACGATGCTGCTGATAACTGCGAGTTGTGTGAGTCGCGAGAGAGTAAAATAGGATTCTCCATTTTGAAATATTGTTGACTGCGAGTGAAACAAAGCCTCAGGCACTGATGTGTCGCTTTCTGCGAGTGAAGGCTTCTGTTTGTTGGGCGAACACGTGGGTGGGTGCGTTTGCACGTCCTTTGTATGGAACTGTGGTGCAGGTGAGTGACACAGGTTCTGGACAAAGCTGTCAAGTCAATCTGCTCTTATTCTTTGGTACTCAATCAATGATCAATACTCCACTGGATCAAGCCGTGGACAACCATTCCTTTATACCATGTTGGATCGAACTTTCTCCATGTTACGTAACCCACGCAATGCCTCCAGGATTTACGCCGCGAGTACGCCCAGGCATTTTCAGACGAGACGATCAAATTCCATACCCGGTCCCACTCTGCTCATCACGCGCTGATACAGATTCTGATTCTCAACATCTCGTGTCTCAAACTGCGCATTTGGCCTAGTGCGAGTCGGCCGGGGAATCCGCAAGGCTGTGGACAACGACCTGGCCAATCACAGTTCAGGTTGGCACTAGGCTGCGCCTCGCGAGTCCTCACACAGCCACCACAGCCGCCTCCTACACCTCCCTCTACCAAACACTAGACGACACTTCTACCAAGCACTCCAGTCCTACTAAACCCTCAGCCTCGCTGGAGGCAAGCCGCCAAAACTTTGGGCTACTGCTGTGTTGTCACACATTCCGACATGTTGTAACTCCGCATCTCAGCTAAGAAGCTCGATCTAACTTGGCGTGTCCTTGACAGCAAGAATGAGTCTTTTACAACGAAGGCCGACTCGCAGCCTAGGAGAGCTGCCTTGCACCGCGACTCAGAGTGGGTACTGATCCAACTTGTTCGTGACAGTCTTCAATTTCTTAGGAGAGGTGTCAGATAACGACTTACAGGGCCCTCGTACTCTATGTAGCAGAAGCAGCCGATGAACTAGAGCAGTATATGTCCTCATCTACCTACTCCAGGAGCCTCCATCGTTTTCCAGTCGAATTTCGATTCCCACCCATGACCAGCGCGTAATACCTTGCCGTCTTTCCACATGCCGCTAACGATCTGCATGCCGACGGGCAGACGAACATCTGGGTCCTCTTTTGCCGGGAGCCAGCCCACAGGGATGGTCATGGCTGGCTGGCCTGTCGCGTCGAACACGGCCGTGTTGGCCGTAAGACCGACCGTAGGCGCAATCGTAGCAATGGGACTACTTCTCTCACCGTGTTTTGGTGCGACAAACGAGACCGTCGGCAAAATGAGGACGTCGCAAGTCTCTAGGACTCGCTCATAAGCATCACGGAGGCGACGACCCAGGTTGAGAGCTTTACCATACAACCCCGGAAAGTTCTCGCTCAGATATAGACCGTTCAGCATGGTATTTTGGGTCGTGGGGAAACAACGATCAAACTTCTCCTGCGTCCATGGGAGCTTCGCAGTCTCGAGACCAGTCAGCCCATATCCACGACGTCCATGTGCCTGACCCAACAGAGTCTGACTGCCTGATATTCGTTGCTGGATAGTCCAGGCGGCCGTGCCGAAGCGGTGGTCTGGTACCGATACCTCCATCACTGTGGCACCGAGAGCTTTGAATCTCGCCGCTGCCGCCAGCACGGCCGCTCTCATGCCCGGGTCGACGATTGCCTCATCAAATGCCTCTTTCAGGATCCCAACCTTGAAACCAGAGAGATCCGTGGAAGTCGGCGCGCTGAGGTCCGCCGCAAAGCTCGTGCTGCCGTGCCGAGGGCTACCTGCACAACGGTCATCGATCCCGTCGTCTCCACTGATGGCGTCCAGACACAAAGCTGTGTCCATGACGGTTCTTGACAAGGGGCCCGCATGATCGTCGACCGCGTCGTTGCTAGCGATGCCCGTGTACGGGACGAGCCCGAACGTTGGTTTCATGCCAACACCTGCACAGTGCACAATCAGATCTCAAGTCAGCCACAAATTGCTCTCAATCGCTCAGATTTAGATGATAGAGCTGTGAGAGATTCGGAATCGATTGGGCTTTGGGTTCCCTTAGGGTTACTCAACAGGAGCACTCACATCCACAAAGCGCAGCAGGAACGCGGATGCTTCCTCCTTGATCGGCGCCGATGGCGATGTCGACCAAACCTGCTCCGACCAGAGCCGCGGCTCCTGACGTGCTGCCGCCTGCCGAATAGCCTTTGGCAAACGGGTTGTCGACGATGCCATAGTCGCTACTGAACGAGCTGGTCGATTGACACCAACTTTCGCAGTTGGTGGTGCCCACTATCTCCGCTCCCGCTTCCAACGCCCACCTCACTACGGTAGCGTCACTTGCCGGCGTCCATGGCTCGATACACTTGGTTCCCAAGAGCTGCGGGACACCAGCGACCGCGATGCAATCCTTGAGACATACAGTCTTTCCTGTCAATAGTCCTCGGATTGATGCGTCCTTGATCGACATGGTGTGTGACCACGCGTTGCCCAGGACTTGCTCCGAGTCCCTCACTCGGTGGACATTTTTACGTGGGAAACGGGCCAAGTCGGTGGGCGGATCGTAGTCTTCCATCTGACTGACTGCGACAGCGATGTCATGGCACTATTTCCAGGGAAGAGATGCATAAGTACAATGATAACACATTCTGACCTAGAGAGAATTACTTCCCATGCGCTCGGAAGTGCTACTCACCGCGGCTAGAAGTTTGGTGTAGTCAGCCTCGTCCTCAGGAGACACTTGGACTCCGATCCGCAAGAGCGTGGTGCGGACATGGTCGACTGTAACTGGGTTTTCACTGAAGGAGAATCACTCCAGGTCAGCATTTATTGGAACTGGGAGTATATACGGCTGAGACACCCCAACACTGGAAATGCAAGACAGAGAAAGTCACTGAGCTTCCATTGAACCCAAGGGGAAGGGGAAGAAGGTTTTTTCGTACGCGGAGATGGAAGTGAAATGGACCGACATGTTTGCCCGGGTCCAGTTTCAAGGCCCGTCTTTGTGCCAGGCTGAGACTCTTCTTCTCAAGTGTGTCGAATCTTCTCTTCTCGAATGCATCGAGCTATTCTCACAGATACAGATGCCTGGAGATGACTTTGTGATCAGTCTGCCCAATTTCAGGTCGTGGCCGTCCTAAGCGTTCGGTATGTGTTCGTCGAGACCAACTCCACAATTCCCCATCAACGCTATCCCCCGAACCAAGTTGGTGTGTGTAGACTCAGAGGAGAAGTCCGTCGGGAACGATTTTGTCACCTTTCCATCGGAAGGGCGCATTCTTGGGATCCTACACCTGCGACTCTCAGCATTGATTGAGTCTCTGGAGACAGTTATCGCAATGCATGATGGGGTCAGTGACGCAGGAGAGGTCCTGCATTTCTCATTGGGACTTACAGCCATTGGATGCGATATCGTCTTATCCTTATCCTTGCCATCATCAAATATCAGGACTTAAAGTGAAATTCGGTTCCCTTCAACGTAGGAGGAAATTGCTGAGCTCAACCCTGTGTTTTGGCTTGTAGGAATAGATAGTCTGAAGGAGAAGCCGCCCCGACGACAACGACAGCGACAATCATGCCTGAATCTGCCACACCCTACAAATGGGACGACCATTACGACTTCCCCCGCAATCTCGTCGGGTATGGTGAGAAGTCTCACAACCCCCAGTGGCCAAACGGGGCAAAGATCGCGGTCTCGTTCGTGATCAACTACGAAGAAGGCGGCGAGAATACAGTGCTCAATGGCGACCCGCACTCGGAGAACAGCCTGTGGGAAGCCCCCGGCGCGCCACCCTATATGGGCGAACGCGCCGTCAACATCGAGTCTGAGTACGATTACGGTGCGCGTGCCGGTGTGTGGCGTCTCTTCAGACTCTTTGCCAAACACCAGCTCAAATACACTTTGTATGCTGTCGGGCGGGCGCTGGAGCTCAACCCGGCTGTGGCGCGCTACTCAGCCAGTAACGGCCATGACGTTGCCTCCCACGCATACCGCTGGATCGATTACCACACCGTCAGCGCCGAGGACGAGAAAGCCTACATCCGACAGGGCATCGAGGCCATCAAGGCCACCAGCGGTGTTTACCCCAAGGGATGGTACTATGGGCGTTTGTCGCCGCGGTCGCACGCCCTTGTCTGGGATGTGTTTCGCGAAATGAAACTGCCTCTCCTGTGGGAGTCAGACTCGTATGCCGACGATGTTCCCTACTGGGTCGATGTGCCTGCCGAAAAGGACTCGGCCGACCCCCAAGGCATGCTGATGGTTCCTTACTCGTATGACTGCAATGATTACAAGTTCTACGTCAACACCGGTTTCGGCGCCCCCATGGACTTTTACGACCATATCAAGGGTGCCTTCGACGTTCTATACCAGGAAGGATGCGAGGGAATGCCCAAGATGATGACGATTGGTCTACATTGTCGCGCTGCTGGCAAACCTGCCCGTTTCGCCGCCCTGCAGAAGTTTGTCGAGTACATCACCTCCAAAGAGGGGGTCTGGGTCGCCACTCGGACTGAAATCGCTGAGCATTTCAGAGCGAAATTCCCCTACCGTCGAGGTCAATTGGCGTGAGCTGTGAACTTAGGAGCCAATGAAGGCAGTGCGCTGCTCCGGGCACATAAAGGGAACGGAAGGGACAAAGTAGATCAAACGAGGCATTGCCAAGATGAACATCAATATGGATATGAATATCTATGAGCCAGGATCGTTCTACATATCCCGCCATGCGGTGCTCCCGTGGATCTAACCAATCACATAACCCAAGCTCCAGGTCTTTGGTCATTGGTTCTCCTTAACGTATCCCTCTTTGGCTAGAATGTCTTGCACACGCGCCGTCTGTATGAGCTGTTTCATTGCCTCTGGTCGTGGAGTCTCCCAACCGTCGAGGCAAACGCCGTAGGTGATGCCGCCGCCACGCCACACGGGACGAAGCTTACTGATGTCGATGGTTTGCCGACGCTCGTCCACGACGTCTTCGCGAACATGATACATGACAGCCTCGACGAGGACCAGTGTCGCCGTGCGGACGGGGGAGCCGTCACCAGCGTCGGTCCTGGTCCTGGACATGATGGGCACGGACGAGTGCAGTTTACACTCGACGCTGAAAGCGGCCTCGGTGACATGCGCCGGCTTCACTCGCTGACTGGGCGCCGGGTGCAGACCGGCGAGCGGCCACTCGGAGACCAAGGGCGCCGTGTTGACCGAGGTGAAGTTCGCGGCCTCGAGGTACCAGTCGCTGATGATGCTGATGCACAGCTCGCCCGTGTCGAGCACGTTGCGCAGGCTGTCGCAGGGGTCGTCCCCCACAAAAGACACGCTGTACAGCGGTGGGTCGTTGGAGACACAGTTGAAGTAAGAGAACGGCGCAAGGTTCGCGGTTCCTTCCTTGCTGAGCGTGCTGACCAGCGCAATGGGCCGTGGCACCGTCGACGAGATCATCAGCTTGTAGTTCTGGTTGGGTGTGCGGTCAGGCGAGTCCGGGTCGATCGCAAGCAGGGCGTGCTTGCGCCATGCAGCAGCATCATCATCGTCATCAGCCTTGATGGCCCCGTCTCCGGGCTGCCATCCGGGAGACGGTGTTTTCGTGCATGTCCAGGTTCGCCGTTGGTCATAGTCTGGTCGAGACGCCTCGACGGCCGCGAAGTCGGCGTGAGGGTTTCGCTGCACGAGGGCTTCTTTGTCGAATGCCTCCAGCTGGGCCAAGCGCGCCGCGGGAGTCGGCGTAGGTTCCATGCTGGCACCCGGCTCTCCGCCCATGTGGCTTGTGGCAAGTGATGCGAATTAGATCGCGAAACCCTGCAGTGGACAGGCGATGCGTGCTCGTACTCAACATCAACCGCTGATGAGACCTGCGGGTGGTCAGGCTCGTTTCGACTCTTGAACCACTTCGACGCCTGTTTGCACAGATAATGGGCCACAGCAAAGCATAGGATAGGCAAACAGGACAACCGTCGGGTGTTAGGGTCGAGCATCACGGCTTGGGTGTTTGCATAGTGCTCACTTGGGTTTCGGGTCTCAGAGGCATTCCGATCCACCTGGAGCTATGCCTTGCAGACCAACTACTTACCAGATATCAGACATTCGCTCGTCTACAGATACTGCCGTCTACAGATACTGTCGTTTCAAAACTCCTGAGCCGACGGATGGAGTGTTGACAGTGCGGGTAGCTTGGTCAGGAGGGTTCTAGTCTAGCAAAATAGTAGTCGGGGTAGATGTTGTGTACAATACTTGATGATCGGAAGGGCTGCCGGTGCAAGGGCCGTAGATATGAAGATACACAGACAGTACCAGGTTAGTTCACGCTTTACCAGTCCAGGCATTATCGGTTCAACTCGACTATCCAGCCAGCCGTCCCGTTATCTTAGGAAGCGCCAAGTGTGCTGATAACAGAACTCGCCCGGACGGTATTTGCGGACTCCACTTTGAAACCACCCATCCCCGTCGCTGGAGCTAGCACGCAAAATGGCGAACTCACGTCTCACAACCAGAGTCACGGATGTGCGTGCGTGTCTGGCCCTTGATATTGCTGTTCTTAGCTATATCGCAAATGTCTGGGTAGGCAATCCCATATCTCTCAGCGCAAAGAGGCGCACGCACTACCGACCATCATGGACAATGAAGCTGTCCCTTAAAAGGCTCCCTCTTGCACACTCCTCCCTCACCTGGTCGACTTCTCACAGGCTCTTTAATTCCTTACTGACTATTCGCCACTGACTACCCTGCTCTGATGTCGACGGACAACATGACCTCGTTCATCAAGAAACACATTCACCCGACCTTCCTGTCGTGGGAGGTCAAGGAGGAAGGACAGGATGAAAAGTCCTTCAACAGATGGGCCAACACGGATGTCATTCCCACGCCAGCCCATGAGAGAAATTACACTGGTCGAGGATACTTTGGTTTCTGGTGCGTATTTGTACCATCCTTCACGTCTGCATGTTTGCTGTGTAGCCGTCTAATCTGGCCGACACTGACCCTCGACCTCATCAAACAGGGTCGCCGCAGCGGTCAATACCTCAGCATGGACACTCGGGTCCAGTAACCTGGCTGCCGGTCTCACTGCCGCAGAGACCATAGGGATGGTTTTGGTGGCCTCGGTTCTGACAGGAATTATCGCATTCCTTTGTGGCGAACCCGGTGTATGTTCTTCTCCTTTTGTCGACACAAAAGAGAAAGCGCGAGACGAACGAGCCATCCATTTCTGACAAGTTGTAATTGTCCAGATCAAGTACCATGTCGGGTTCCCGATGATGAGTCGAGCCGGGTTCGGTATGTATGGATCATATTTTGTGGTCATGTTGAAATGCTTTGTCAACTTCATCTAGTGAGTCCCGTCTCTCCCCCTCTCTCCCTTCTCTTTAACGTTGACCTGGTTTTCAGCTTCGGTATCCAGGCCTACTGGGGAGGTCTGGCCGTGACCGTCATCCTGGCCTCTATCTTCCCTTCCTTCGAACACATGAAGAACACGCTCCCCGAGTCTGCCGACATCACGACCCAGGAACTGATCGGTTTCATCATCTACATCATCGTCTTCACTCCCTTGATGTTGGTCCACCCGCGCAGGTTTCACAAGTATCTGTTCTATATTTTTGGCGGCGTCCTGGCCACTATGGTAGGCTTGTTTATCTGGGCCATATCTGCCAATGGAGGAGCTTCTGTCATGCCTCCTAGCGTGTCGATAAGCTCAACGTAAGTCGAAAGATACGCCCTCAAACCAAAAAAAGGCAGCGTTGGAGCTTGAGCTAACCGAAAGTTTTGATGCATCTAGCGAACGTAGCTTCCTGATGCTTCGATGCGTCAGCTCCGTCGCAGGTGCCTGGACTGGCAGTGGCATTAGGTACAGCTGGGTCCCTTTCTGCATAACCACTTTTTTTGCTGACCTCGTTTTAGGCAGGCAGACTGGACTCGCTATGCGAAGACACGACGAGCTGCTGTTATGAATCAGATGATCACGGTGCCGTTAACAATTACCATCACGGCAATGCTCGGCACCTTCGCCACGAGTGCTGTCACAAACATGTATGGCCAGGCCATCTGGCAGCCCATCACTCTTCTTCAATTCCTGCTCCGAAACAACTATGACGCATCGACTCGCGCCGGATGCTTTTTCGCAGGCCTGGGATTCTTCCTGAGTCAACTCTCGGTAGGCAAATCTGAGTTGCTTCTCTCTATATTTCCGACCGGCAAGCTAATGGACACTCAATACTAGGTCAACGTGGTTCAAAATTCGGTTGCAGCTGGCATGGATTTGGCCTCGCTGGCCCCCCGTTGGGTCGATGTTACCCGGGGAAGCTTGATCATGTGCCTGATTGGCTATGTGATCAACCCCTGGCGGTTCGTCAAGGCGCCAGGAACCTTTATCACCGTATTGAACTCATTTGGCATGTTTATCTCCCCCTTGGCCGGGATCAACGTGGTCGATTTGTAAGTGACTGGGTCAAAACCTGTCTTCTTTCTTCTTTCTCCATTCGCTGACCGTGAGGGTAGCTGGCTGGTTCGAAGGAGGCAATGGAAAGTCCCCGACCTCTACGTTGGGAACAATTCCTCCATTTACTGGTACTTTATGGGTCTCAACTGGCGCGCCTTCTTTTCGTGGACCATGGCTATATGGCCTTCCTTCCGTTGGTTTCACCATCCTCTCTGATCAGACTTGATGACTCTAACAACTGCTACAGCTGGATTTGTGGTCGCCGTTGGCGGTGCCGAGCTGTCTGGAGCCTGGTTGAAGTGTTTCCAAGTCTCTTGGTTCATTGGCTTTCTGGGCGCTGGCTTGATTCATTATTGTGTTTGCCTTGTGTTTCCACCACCAGGCAGACCATATGTCCACGAGAGGTTCGGAAACGAAGGAGGCATACTCTCTCTCCATGGCGTCTCGGATGCAGCTAGTGAATCCGAGCCGTCCCACGACGTGGAGAAGGCTACTATTGTGCCCTCGATTAAAGGCTCTCGACAGGATTAAATGACGTACCTTGTTATTGAGAGCGAGACCCAAAGTGTATGGGGGAGACTTTCTGTACAGTAATCTCTCGGGGTTCTTGGTACCTGGATAACAACGGGAGGGATGACTGAGGGATATAAAAATAACATTCGGGTCCAGGGAATACAGAAGATAGGATAGACATTTAGAGCAAGGGGGACATATTGTATCGAATCAAGAATAAGTGTTAGACCCACAAAACAGCAACCCACTTGCTCGTCTCCAGGATATATTGACCCTCCCTCCCCCCCAAAGACGAGTGTCCCTCAATCCCTGGTGTATCGCTTCCCTTTTCTCGCAACATGTCTTCCCGTTATAGGATCAAGAAGGCTTATGCAGATACTTCCTACGGACAAATCCACTTTCGCATCGCACTACCCGACGGTGCGACGCAGGTACTCAACAAGAATGGCGCTGAACTCGCTCCGATGATATTCTTGCACAAGTCGGCATCTTCATCCGCCAGCTACGAGGCATTGATGCAGAAATACGCGACTCAAGGCTATCGCTGCTATGCGCCGGACATGCCAGGATTCGGAGGCAGCTTTGACCCTTCAGAACCCGCAATCACCGATATCCAGCGCGATGGCACTGCATGGTACGCTAAGGTCTTCCTGGAGGCGTTTCAACTCTTGGGAATCATCCCGAAGCCGTATTCCAGTGATGGAGGCAGCGTAAAATGCCATCTGATAGGCCATCACTCGGGCGCCGTCCTGGCCGTCGAATTTGCCGCCTGCTATCCGGAGATGGTTCAGAGCATGTGCCTCGTTGGCCCGACGGTGATGAGTCAAGAGGAACGAGCGGCCATGAAGACCATCTACTTTGCTCCGTTCAACGAGCCTGTGCGTGATGGCTCCCACCTCCTGAAGACGTGGCAGTATCTTGAACACATGGGCGTCGGGGACGACATGAGCTTGTGGCAGCGCGAGGCCGTTGACCACATCCGTGCGTGGAGAGGCCGCACTTTGATCTACGGCGCAGTGTGGGCGCAAGACAGCGAAAAGCTGTACAAGAATGCCCGATGTCCTACTTTGCTCCTCTGTGCACGTGATGACGTGCTCTGGAAATACTTTGGCCATGTCTGTGGACTCAGGTCGGACATCGAGGCCGCAGAGATTACGGGAGGGAATTTCGAACCAGATCGAGATGCAGAGGGGATTGAGAAGCTGTGGACGGCCTTCTTGGAGAAGATATAACAAGTAGTCACGAACTGAGATTAAGACCTTCTACTGTAAAATCCTTGGTTCTACGCAGACTTTTTGGTAGCAATTGGCACAGCCATGGGTATATCCTCCCCTGAACCAGCTACTTGGCGGGGGCCTCCATCATCAGAAATGACTGTTTGTCCCATAGGCGGATTGCTGGCTTCGTTGCTGTGTGCAGTTGCGAGCGGCACATCGACCAAGGCCAGACTGCTCAGCAGACAGGTCCCGATCAGAGGACATCCGAGATAGAAGACAATTTTCAATCCCTTCATATAAGCGGCCTGGATGGCCTCCTGATCCGCCTCCGGTAGCGTGTCAAGGACGCTGACGAGCTGGACCGCAGAGGATCCCAATTCGCCGTCGCCGTCGAGGCTGGTTTGCAAGACGTTGTTGGTGATTGCGGCCGAAATAGCCAGGCCCACGGCCCCTCCCACGGTTCGCAAAAAGTTCCTCAGACCGGTCACGACAGCCCTGTCAGGCTTGCGGGTGTTTGCTAGCAGTGCAATCATGACTGGTTGGAATGAAAAGCCCATGCCAAACCCCTCCACCAGGAGGCAGCCCACTGCGACGCCGATCGATGTGGTCTCTCCGAATGCAATCCTCCCACCTGCGCCGGCTGTCCAAAGGATATACCCGGCACGGATAATGGGGTTGTATCGACCCAGATACGACAGACAGAAGCCGGCGCCGGTCGACGCTGCCGAGAAGCCCATGATTAGGGGCAGAATCAGCACACCCGACATCAGCGGCGTTTGGCCCAGAACGACTTGGAAATAGAGTGGCAGGTAGTACAAACTCGAGTAGTAGACGATCCCGGTGATGAAATTGTGGACAAACAAGATCCCTGCCGTTCTTTTTTCGAACAACCTCATGGGCACGAGAGGCAACTTGGCCACTTTCTGCTCGACCGCCACGAAGGCGAGTGCCAGAACACTACCGATGACCAGAAAAGATACGATCAAGGGTGAGGCCCATGGCCAGCTACTCCCGCCGCTCGAGATAGGAATCTGTCGAGAACGAAGCCGGTCAGTCAGGATTCGTACTTGGTGGCTTACCACTTTTGGAAACTTTTCAGACTGCTAACGCCAGGAAACTTACAAGGAGGAAAATGACCCCAGCCAGACTCAAGAACATGCCTCCATAATCAATCGTCTCCAGCTTGGTCTTGATGCTCCCCGGGATCTTTTGCTGAGGCAGTGCCAACAGAACACCGATGCCAGCCGCGACCGTGACGGGAGGGATGAACCAAAATGTCCATCTCCACGTGGCTGAAGACTGCGACAGTGCGCCTCCGATGAGAGGGCCTACACCATTTCCTAGGGCGATGTTTGTTTCGAGTAAGCCCTGGTATTTCCCCCGCTGCTGGAGGGTGGTCATATCAGTGAAAATGATCATCACCAAGCTGGAATTTACTCGCACGTCAGTCACGCACACGCTCTCCAGCAGGGGACGGAAGGGGTTATTGCCAAGCTACGGACAGACAGACCTGTTGATGCCGCCGGCGCCAATGCCGGCAATTCCTCTAAAGACATAAAGCTGGGGCGCAGATTTTGCGAATCCGCAAAGCAGGTCTCCCAACGCCAGAAGGCTCATGCACACTCTGTTATGGGCAGCCGGTCAGCAGGAGACATCAGGGTAGACAAGACAAGAATGGACAGGATAGAACAGAACACAATGAAGGGGTTTTCTTTGCACACATCAAGCAGTTCCTCCGACCGAAAATGTCACTCATACGTCCATTGATCAACTGGAACGCCGTGTTGGCGACCAGGAACGACGTTCCCGCCCATGAGATCGACTCAAACGCGTTCAAGGACTTGGCAATCTCGGGTAGTGCAGTCGACACGCTGGTCTGGTCTACGAAAGACACAAAGAGTGTGAAGGCCAGAGCGCTCAGGATGACCAGGAGTCGTGCGAATGTAAACTTGTGAGACTGGTCTTGGGTGTCGACCAACTCATCAGAGGAGGTGGTGGGAGCAGCCATTGCGCATGCATTACCCGCACGCGCTGCTGCTGTTTGGGAGATATCGATCAGAAAGCCAGGAAAGAGTTTGTCCTTGGACAAGCGACATCACCACTGGCTGCCACCAGAGCTCAAGACTTCTCTTGCCTTTCGACGCAGACTCACTATCGCGTGCACCAGGCGATAACAGGAGTCATTCCAGCGACAGCGACGACGTCCTCGAAACCGTCGGCCGTGTTCGGTACAAGAGAAACCACTAGTTCACAATATCCAGCGAGATCGGATCTGGCCTGAACTTGGGCTTGGATTTGTGGCGTTGTCGGAACTCTTGCCGTCGGATGCGTGACGTTGGGGAGTTCCTCAAAGGCAGCCTCGCTTGCGGTGGAGCCAGTGGGGCCCAAGTCCAGGTTACCTACTGTAGCTTTCGGGAGTTGGTTGACATCTCCATCGCTTCTCTCCACATGCGACCAGCAGCGATTGATGCGAAAGAGCACAATAGTATGGTGTCAGAAGATGGACACATCAACAGCCCAGAGGATCCTACGGGGTGTCTCCTGGCTTCTGTCCGAATGGGATGATGAATCCCTTGTGTCCGTGGATGCCCTTGAACCAAGACTTCGAACGAGGTTAAGTTGAAGGCATACCACCACCGCTATCTCCAATAGTCACAGGCTCTCATCTCCCATTTCCCATCTCTTACCCAAGCTCAACGATCCTTGCGCGACTGCACTGTGTAGTCCTACAAAGTCTTGAATCCTTGGTTCTTTTTCATTTACTCACAGTTCGTCTCCGCGGCGGAAATCCCACAAGATGGGCTCTTATGTCCAGCCGCACAAGAAGAGAATCCATCTCAACTTCTTCGAAAATGCATGTACCGGGTCGCATATGAGCCCCGGACAATGGCGAGACCCGGACGACAAGACCACGGGCAAGGACAGGTTGGAATACTGGCTGAACCTGGCCCGGCTGGCCGAAGAGGGCAAAATCAGCTTCATCTTCTTCGCCGACTCGTACTCGTTGTTTGACGTCTACTCGCGCAGCACGGCACCCATCCTTCGAGCCGGCGCCCACGCAGCCGGACTGGATCCCATGGTCATCATCCCCGCCATGGCAGCCGTGACCAAGACGCTCGGGTTTGGAGTCACGGGCAGCACTAGCTACTTGACGCCTTATATTCTCGCCCGCACGTTGACCAGTCTCGACCACCTCAGCAATGGACGAGTTGCGTGGAACGTGGTGACCAGCTGGAGCAAGAGCGCCGCGCTGGCCCTTGGCGCAGACGACGTCGTGCCTCACGACGAACGATACAATGTCGCCCACGAGTACATGGATCTGGTGTACAAGTTCTGGGAATCTTCGTGGGCCGATGACGCGGTGGCCTGGGACCGCGAGAATCGTGTGGCCTTTGAACCTTCCAAGGTGCAAAAGATCGAACATAAGGGTGAGTGAGAATCTCGACGACATCTTTATGGCATCTATTCTCACCCCGTAGAGAGATATTCCTATTTTCTTTTGCTATAGTTTTTTGCTAATTTGTTACTGTTGCGCACGATCAGGCAAATATCTCAAATCTAGTACGGCCTTTCAAACCCATCCGTCTCCTCAACGCACCCCGGTCATCTTCCAGGCCGGAACATCCAAGGCCGGTCGCGCATTTGGGTCCAAACACGCCGAAGCGATCTACGTGGGTGGCCTGGTGCCATCACAGACGGCGGGATCTATTGCTCAGATCCGCGCCGACGCCGCAGCGCAAGGTCGGGACCCGAGCTCAATCAAATTCTTCGTGGGCATCTCGCCCATCATCGGGCGGACCATGGAGGAGGCGCAGGTCAAGTACGAGCGTGCAGTGGAACACGCCGACGTGATCGGCGGCCTCGCCCAGTTCTCCGGCTACACGGGCATCGACCTGAGCAAGTTCCCGCTGGACGAGGTGTTCAAGCTGACAGACGCACCGGGTGACGACGCCACGCACACGTTCCTCGAAAACTTCAACAAGGCCACGGGGAACACGGAGCCGTGGACGCCACGCCGCCTCGGCCAGACCATGGCCCTCGGCGGCTTCCACCCGGCGCCTGTCGGCACGCCCGAGATGGTCGCCGACGTCTTTGAGCAGTGGATCAACGACGCCGACGTCGACGGCTTCAACATCGCCTACGTCACCAGCCCGGGTAGCTTCGAGGACGTTGTCTACCTCTTGAGACCCGAGCTGGTCAAGCGCGGCCTCATGTGGGATGACTACGACTTCCCCGGCGGCACCCTGCGCGAGAACCTCTACGGTGTCCAGGGTCAGAAGTACCTCCGTGACGACCATTATGGACACAAGTTTCGTTACGGCTCCGGCTTCGTGGGAGACACCATCGAGGCTATGAAGGCCGAGGACGAAAATGCCACTGCCGTGGAGGAGAAGAAGAAGATTGAGGCTTGAGAAGGAGAGAATGGAATCAGAAAAGTGATTCGATCATTGGAAAAGGGATTTTCGTTCGTATTTCGTTAATGAATACGCTCAGTAATCTAGGTAAGCCTCTCAAATTGGACCCGCATTCATTGGCCTTTCCCAAAATCGGTCTCCCTTAGCATCCAAAGAATGGTTTTCTCTACATTTGGTAGGCAGATCTATCATCTAACAGCGGGCATCGACTCCTGTACGTCTGCTGCTCGGACCTAACCTCGTCTCCTCCTTTCTACTTTGCATTTCCCTCCGAATAAGGCTCGTAGTCGGTATACCCACGCTCCCGATCGTCGAAAGGCCCATAGAACCTAGCTCTCTCGTACATCCTCAACGGCCAGCCCCGACGCAGTCGCCGCGGCAAGTCCGGATTACTGATGAACCAGCGGCCAAAAAGGAGGGCGTCGTAACGACCGGACTCGAGAACGTCCCAGCAATTGCTGTCGTCCCAGCCGCCGGCGCTGAAAAAGGGTGTCGAGCCGAAGATGTTGCGGAAGTGGGACAGTGACACGTCGGCCAACCCCCACGAGGCCAGGAAGGACGACTTTTCGGCTTCGCTGAAGACTTGTTCGTAACGCTGTTGAGCCATGCCATTCACCCCAAAGTGAATGGATGACGTTGTTAGTAAGAGCTTTCTTTCCTGGAGAGTACTTCAAAAAGAAAGAGAGGGGGGGGTCGGGGGGGGGGGGGGGGGGGGGGGGGAAGATTGAGGAGGACAGATATGAATATCATATCGCATGGCATCAAAATAGCTCCGCAGAGGCTCCTGCATGAACGTTGACTCACCGGTTCAATCATCGAAATGTATGACAATGTAGGATGTCGGGCCTTCAGTTCCCGACAGAGGTGTGACCACGTCTCCATCCGCTGGCTTCCTCTTGCCTGGTTGTAGAGTCCAAACGGGCTTAATCGGATGGCCATGTTCTCCTCGCCGACGGTCTTGCACAGCTCATCCATCAATTCAAGTGCGAACTCGCACCTGGCCTCTGGGCTGCCGCCGTACCGGTCGGTGCGTTGGTTGATGTTGGAGCTGAGGAACTGTTCAGGGAGGTATCTGCTTTAAGTGTGAGTACATCTTCGGTAAGTGGACAGGAAAGAAAAGAAAAGCCATGCGCGGTTGTGCTCGCTACTCTGTTCCTTTTCGGTAATGACTCACCCATTTCCTCCATGAACCTCGATGCCATCGAATCCACATTCCTCCATGGCCCTCTTCGCTGCGGCACAGTAGTCCTGGATTGTCGACTTGATGTCAGCCACTCTCATGGCCACAGAAGGGTGGTCGCGGAACTTGACCCTCTTCGTCTCTCCCGGGGGTGGGTATGGGTAGCATTCTTCTGGATCGTCCCAGGGGAGTCCGGAGGGAGAGACGCTGTCGACCCCCGTGATTGGCTTTATCGTCGTCCGCCCGCTGTGCCACAGTTGAGCGTAGATGAAACCGCCTTTGGCGTGCACTGCCTTGACCACCTTCTTCCAACCGACGACATGCTCGGGCACGAATAAGCCTGGGACACCGGGCATGCCACCGCCCTACGTTACAAAAGAGTTACGTCAGCTAAGCGCTCCTTGTTCTTCAATTGTTCATTGATCCCACTCGATACATTCGTAGTATGGTCGAAGTCCTCTCTGACATGTCCATGCCGTTGAGTGCTCGCGAGGCAGGGAAGGGAGAGGGAGAGTGTAGGAAAGAAGGAGAGACAAACCTGCAGAGACGGCGGGAGTCCTTCACTGATGAGTAGTCCTCCCTCAGACGCGCGCTGACCGTAGTACTCTGCCACCAGATCGTCAGGATACCAGACCCGGTTGGGATTCTCTGGACCGAGACTGGCATTGGGAGAAACTAGGAGTGGGAGGCCTCGATTGCGCGTGAGTGGCGCGAGGACCACACGGTGCTTCAGCTCAATCTTGCCGTTGGCGATCTTCAACGGCGTAAAGAGCCTTGACTGCGCTCGCTTTTCATCCCGTGGGGTCTCCGAAATAGCCATGCTTGATGTTCTGAGTCAACGGGGTATCTATGTAGGAAGCCTCTCTATTTTTCCAAAGCGAAGAAGATACAAAAATATAGAACCACTAAACCAAAAAAGACTCTATCACGATCGTATGTAGGCTTCTTGATCTATGTCTAGGCTGGAAGCCACCAAGTCATATCGCACGTACTCTACAAACCATTAAGTTGCGGTTGTTTCTTCTTGGTGGGTTGGCTAGTCGTTCTCCTCATCCGGTCACTCACTCGCGGAAGGGTTTCCAATCAGCAACACAACCATGCCGCCTGCTCGCTCCAGGCTCCGGGATCATTGACTCAATGTCAGTATAGAATTGGCTTGCTCTGTGGGATCGCGTGCGAATGGATGCATGGCCGAGAATCCACCAAGTTGGACCACCACCCTTTCCGTCGGAAGGTCGCCCGACAACAATTATCTACTTTGGGTATTAGACACGCAGTGAATAGCTTCGAGCTGTGGGGCCCACTATCGCGCAACTGCATACCTACGTAGAAAGGGGCGTCCGCGTTCATTTACGCAGTACGCTTCTACCCCTGGGTTCCGTGTGATGTGTAGTTGACTATGTAGGGTGAAGCGTCGTCAATAGACTCTACTGTACATTATCTCTACTTTCGGGGTTAAAAGAAAGCCAATGATGAGAGACTACGTTTGTGTATTTACAGACCATTCTTCAGGCCGTCTCTCAGGTCCCTGCTCGAAGATCCATACAGGCGACGGGGAGTCAGCTTGATCAATCATGCGTCAAGCCTATGACAAGTTATGGACAGATCATCGTTGTGAATGCAGATTAACCTAACTGGTACGCCCCAGGGGTTATATCAAACCCTGTCATATCAATGCCCCCGAAATCAAAAGCGTGCGCCATTTCAAGATCGTCTATCGAGGCCAGCGACGCATCGAAGACGGTAAGGGCATTGGAATGGCTCTGCTGGAAATCCAGCGCCGTCTGCACATGCAGCGGCGGCGTGTGAGTACGGCCATGGCCCTGGGCGACCGCCATGCTACCACCACCGAAAGTCTGCTCCGCCGCCGCCATTGTCGCGGCGGTGGGAACGACTACCAGAGGACCTGGGGCGGCGGCGTCGCTGCCGAAGGGTATCGGCTCACCTACCATGTCGGCCACCATCTGGCTGACTTCAGCGCGGCCCTCTTCGTTGCGGTTCATCGACTTGAACAGTCGCCCGGTATTTAACCTCTTGATGGTCCGGCGTGGCTCGTACTTGCTCTCCTCGATGGACTCGACCACCGACTGCATGATCTCCTCGTACATGTCGCGGTACTTTTTAGCCCCCGGCCAGCGCTCGGTGATGATGTACAGCACAATGCTACACGCCATCATGTCGTTTGACGTCGTGATGCTAAATACCTCTTGCGGGGCGATCCACGCGCAGTAGACGATGGTCAGGCCTATAGAAAGAACAACACCAGTAGGGATTAGTTAGTCAGTCATCAGATGCTCCGTTTCTACCGTCGGAGGAAAGACTTTAATCTTCGAGCTCACTCACCTGCGAGAAACACAGAGTGTAATGCCATCAGCGAGAAGCCCACCGAGATGTTCTGGTGGAGTTTCTTGTACGTTTGGCAAACGCCTCCACACGCCTCGGCGCATTTCTTGATCAGGGCGATATGTGTCGTTGGCGACGAGAGTAGAGGATGTAGTAGGAATCGTAGGCACTTGTAGTAGTAGACCATCTGAAACAACAGACACACCGAATTGGTCAGTCGGTCAGAAACACCACGGACGCTGTATGTGAGATGATGGGGCTTTGCTTTCAAGGGTCAAGAGTCTTAATAAGGGCTTCAACGACACAAAACACATACATAGTACCCGTATCCATCAATCACCATCGTGTCCGTCGTGGTTGTCGGCTTGTCGCCGCTGTGGTGGCGAGCATCCCTGGGGATCTGCTCCTTCCACTCGTCCAACTGGCGGAGGAACATGTCGACTTCGGTGGTAGACGGCCCCGTGGTCTCATCCACACGATAGATGCACTGCTGGATCTGGGACTCGATGCGCCGAAGTCGACAAATGTGGATGAACACGCTGAGCGACGTCGAGACGGCGGGGGCGTCGGCCGCGGCGGCTCCCTGGGACGCGACAAACGCACGTTCGAGCACAGCATCCTCTTCGACCGACTCGTCTACGTCCAACGGCAGATCGGCGTCAATGTCGCGATCCGAGATGGCGAACGGGCGGCCGAGCACGATGGAGATCTGCCGGTCGAGACAGTAGCAGGTCCAGAAGATGCGTTTTCGCATCTCGTTCTCCAGGTGCGGGTACTTGCCCAGGGGCGCCCGGCGGTGCATGCCGAGATCGATGCACGTCCGCATCGCCAGGCCCATGTACGTCCACGCTCCCGGCCCCTTGGGGTCCCGGAGGCTGTAGATGCCCAGCATGATCAAGACTTGGACGGAACGAACGTCGTGGCACTGGATCAGCTCGTCCAGATACTGCATCCCAGACAGGTGGTGACGTTCGCAGTGAAAGGCGCCCGGTTCGCCTGTGGTTTCCAGAAACCGGCCGCCGCTCGCATAGACGAGGTGCAAGATGCTCTTCTCGTACGAGTTGGTCAGGTGTGCCCGTCTCGAATGCAGATTGCGGATGTAGGTCGAGTGTAAGATCGGCCACCGCGTCGAGATGTGCTTCAGATATCCGCGGAGGAGTCGATCCGCCACGTCGGCTGGAATGGAAGCCATGTCCACAAGCCAGTTCTCCGACATCGTGCCTCCGGGCTCCGAGTATGACTTTGGACTCAAGTGTTCGTCGGGTTGCTGCTCAGTGAGCGTCCTGCTCGGCGCCCGCGAGCCGTTGTTGCTCCTCACCAGCGAACCGACCATGCGGCTCAGCGTGATGCTGGACGACGCGCCAATATACCCACCGCTGGCTTCCAGCGAGAGATCTCGCAGAATGCTGACGACTGTGTGGAAGTCGGGCTGTCGAGGCTGAGGCTCGTTGCCGCCGCTGTCACCACCATTGTCGCCGTCCAAGACCGAGGACAGCTCGGGGGCTAGGTTTTCTTCGTGGGCTCGTTTCGCTGGCCGCGTGACTCTGCCACCCTCTGAAGAGTCTGCTCGCTGTGTCGCTGACTGTAGACGTCGCCATCGAGTCTCGCCCTCGTCTGCGATTCCCTCTCTACGCAAGATCGCTTCCAACTCGGCCACTCGATCCTCGGCGGCCTTGTAGTATTCGTCCTGAGAGCGGGATACCGGCTTTGGAGGCTCGATATATTCACAGACGACGTCGAAGCTAGAGCAGTTGTCACAAGTTGGCCGCTTTCCGTTGCATTTCTGTTTTCGAGTCTTGCACCGTTGACATGCTAGTGCCACTCGCGAACGGCGCGCAACCCGTGGTCGCGCCACGTTCCCGATGCCTTCGCTGGGACTTTCCCTCCTCGACCCGGGGGGCGTGCTGGATCCGAAGGTCGACATGAGTCATGTAGCCATCAGGTACGCTGTATAGGCTCTTTGGTCGGAGTTATGTCGACGATGTATGCTTCTCATAGTGGCGATTGCTGGTCCAGGGCCCTGATCTTTATCAACAGCGCGGTCGACTGATAAGCGAAAGCCACGGCAGAACTAGCTGGTCGTGGCCAAAGACATTGATTCGTGAAGTTAGAACCACTACGGCGTCTTCATTGCTGCACATTGGCTGGATGTGGAGAGACACGTGAGGAAGTGCCCACTGCGGGAGATGCTGATAAGACATCGACCAACGATGTGACGCCAAATCTATCAGAAAGTGGAGTTCCAACCGAAGCCGGGCTCCCTATATGTACTGTACTTGAAATATCTCCGCTGCGAAGCGAGAGCTCGAAGTGGCCTCTACTGCGTTGTGCTCCGAGTCTCGTTATTGCCCCTAAGCGTTGTACATCTATAAAGTTCCCTTGTCCAAGAACATAGTGGGCGTATCAACATGCTTCGCCCGTACATACTCGGCAATAAACTTGCCCAGTACGTCGTACGAGGCATTCGCCGTCACTCCGCGGTCCAGATGGTCATGGATCAGAAAGTGGACCGCCCAGAGGTTTGGGAATTCCATGCGATCGATCTTTTGCCCGTGGAACTCTGGTCCCATCAACTCCTTGAACTTTTCCGTGCTCAACAGGCTCCGGAGCCAAGGCCACTCGCTGGCCTCGCGAGAAAAGAAGCCGACATTGCAGTTGGATCCTTTGTCACCCGCCCTGGCAAACACGACGCGACCCAGGGGGACACGTGCGGTAGGACCAAACGAAGTCAAGTCAACGGGATTCGATGTCTCCCACGACGGCTGCGCGGCCGGGTGCGGTATGGTCTCTAACGGGGGGCTGACAGTGATGGGCTTCAGGTCCTCTCTTGAAAAGTGGACGGTGAGGGTCGGTTGCGGGATCAGGGTCGGGAAGTACTCGGTAAACTATAGACGGTCAGTTGGTCATCCCAGCCTGGGTCCCCTCCCCCTTGATCGGGAGTATCAGGTAACCAGTAAGTTTCAAACTCACTGGTTTAGGAGCTGCGGTGCGCAAGTCGGTGTGAAAGGTCGCCGCGGGATAGGTATGCATGTTGACGTCCAGCGCTGGCCTGGCAAAGTTCCGCTCAGACAGATCTTCTTCGTTACGGGCTTGAGCAAACAGTCGCACGTCCACGGTTGCGGCGTTCTGACTGCGTGGGTTGTCCGGTGCCGTTCCATAAGCCGTTATTTGCCAGAGGCTCAGCTTGGAGAGTCGTTCTTCGCCGAAGCTGTGTCGTACCTGCGTCTCGAGCAGTTTGACGCGCTCGTCGATGTCCAGTCCTACCATGGCCCAGTGGATTTCGGCCTGGTAACCGCCAAAGGCGGTGACGCCCATCTTGGTTGTTGCAGGCGGCGGGCGACCGGTGATTCCAGACAGCCGGACGCGATTGGGAGCCTCTTCCGTCAGTACCGCTTGGTCGATTACGGCCGTGACATCGCAGTTGAGGTAGTATTTGCCCTGGATCTCGTACAGGAGCTGCTCTTTGCACGTCTCCACTGCGACCTGGCCGCCGGTCCCTTCGGGCTTGGTGATGATGACACCCCCGTCAGCGGCGATTTCGGCGATGGGGTAGCCAAAGTTGTTGATCCCGGCCCAATCCAGCCGCTTCCACGCGGTGAAGTTGCCTCCGCACACGTAGACCGAGCATTCGATGAGATGACCTGCAATCAGGGACTGTGCCAGCTGATCGTAGTCGGTTCTCGACCAGCCATGCCACCAAGCAGCGGCACCGATGATGGGCGACGCATCGGCCACGCGCCCGCACACGACAATGTCCGCCCCGCCAGCAAAGGCTTGCGCAATTCCCATGCCGCCCAGGTAGCACTGTGCAAACAGAGGCTCGTAATTCCAGTCCTGGAGGCACTGGCCAGTGGATATGTGGAAATACTTGGCCGCGTTCTGTTTCAAATCGTCCCTGACACCGTTCCACACGACGTCTCCCTCCACCCAGGCGACGGTGAGCGCCAGGCCCTTCTCCTGCACCATCTTGACCGTGGCATCAAACAGGTCCTTGGTGGCCACGGCACCAGCGTTGGCAGCAACCTTGAGCCCTTTTTTTGCGATGTTGTCCAAGGCCGGCTCCAGCGCCTCCAGAAACGTAGTCTCGTACCCGACCCCAGCGCCCATGGCGGCATTGTAGGCCAGAGTTGGCATGTTCAATTCGCTCATCCAGTCGCCGACAAGGACATCGACATGTTCCTCCATCGCTGCGGCCTTGGCCATTGCATCCCGTTTGTCGCAAGGAGAACCGCTTATGTTCATAATCCGCACTGGGCGGCGAGGCCCGAGAGAGCCCATGTTGAAGAAAAGAGCGAGGATGTCGACGAACAACACAGGAGATATTCGACGGGATGAGGGTGGTGGGAAGCAGATAGAAATCTCAATTCACGTTACCTAGGATGCCACAATTTACAATGATGCAAGCTGTTTCATTTCTCGGGCTGTAGGATGCAGACAAGTAGAGTGTTCTTCGTCTTCTATCTTCGGATCAAGTGCCAGCATGTGTGTGTGTGTTTCTGAGGCCTCTCCAAGTCACCGCGGAACTGATCAATGAGTTGCCTTTGGCTGAACTTGGTCTTCTCAGAGGCCCAAGAACGGCGGCGCTGATTATAGATTGGATAGTCCGGAGACGAGTAAAGGTGGTTGAGTGTCGGAAGGCTTCCCGACCAGCACTCACTCACCACCTGCCATATGAAAAGTGGATCTCACCCAAGCGACTCTATTTTACACCTTGCCGTCGGATTCCCTTGTATCCTTTCCGAAGAGCAACCAACCGTCGGTCGAATCCCTGCTATTGCAACATGGCTCGATTTCGTGCAGGGTCACGGCCCTGTGAGCAGCACGTGCTGGCCATTCATGGTGGCTGCGACGGGGAAACACACATCGGGAGGTCCTTCCAGGGCTCTAGAACAGATTCGGATTCTTAATTCGAGTCCGCTTCATGCTGTGCCGTGGCCGTCGCCAATAGACATCGTCATCGTATACCTGGAAGAAGCATGGAGCATTAACAAGGAACAACACGGTGGTTAATTCATCGTCATTGATCATTGCCTTGGAAGGATCTTCTCGTCTCTCAGACAAATACTAAAGTCCCGAGGACAAGCAGAACAACCATACTTTTTCTCTCTGATATCGGTCATCTGTCTCCTTCACGCCCACCCAGCCGCCTAAAGATGTCGGCCATCCAACAACACGACCGGTCCGGCGTCCATCGGCCACGCCTGAAGAGAGTTCGAGCCCATTTTCGACGAGCCATGGGCCTTTCCAAAAGATGGGCGTCCTACGATGGTCGAATCCCGAGCGATCCCATTAGCCGGGAGTCCAAGCAGGACATGGAATCAATAGTGGTGGTGTCCGAGTTGACATGCCCAACTCCTCCGCTTGATTCAACTCCGTCAGTCCAGCGAGCTCTCGTGGTGGCTCAAAAAGGAGTGTACGAGCTGCGAGACACGCACGCAGTTCCCGAACTAGAAGACGACACCGAAGTCTTGATCCGGACTCGTGCAGTCGGCCTCAACCCCATCGACTGGAAGTCAGTGGCTTACAATTTCTGCCTTCCCAGCTTTCCTTGGGTGTGTATTGCACCCTGTCCCTGCCCAGCCCCCTCTCACACATGGATACCCTTGCTGAGACAAAAGGTTGATAGATCACTGGTCGTGAGATGGCCGGCATCGTCGAGAGAGTCGGGTCCCAAGTCTCACACGTCAAGCCGGGAGACAGGGTCTGGACGAGCACGTACTATCGTGATGTCCGCGCCGGTTGTTTCCAAGAGTACATTGTCGTTCCTCGACATACCGTTCTTCCAATACCTGCAGACCTTTCGTTCGAGGAAGCTGCCTGCCTAGGCGTCGCCGCCCTCACTGCCTCGATGGCCCTGTGGAAATGGCTCTCGGTTCAAATGCCCGAAGTGAAAGCGTGGACCACAGAATCTGGCCGCCAGGACCCCCAACACTCGTCCGACGACTCTGGGTATCAGAGCTCTCTCAACCGGTCGTCATTGTTGGACGGGACCCAGGTGCAGGTCGAGGAGCCAGAGGAAGAGTGGATCCTCATCTGGGGCGGAAGCACCGTTACCGGGCAATTCGCGACACAGATCGCCCGCCTGGCGGGGCTGAAACCGATCACTGTATGTTCGTCCAGGACAGCGAAGGTGTCAGAAGAGAAGGGGGCGGAACATGTGGTGATCCGCGACGATCGCGAGCCCTCTGCCTTGGTTGAAGAGATATCAAGAGTCACCAAAGGGCGAATCACGCGCGCACTGGACCTGGTCGGACCATCCACGGCTCGACTTTGTTTGCAGGCATGTTCCACTCCGTCGCAGCGGGAGACTCTCGGAGACAGAAAAGTCTTGTTCGCACCCCTGGCCATGATGGAGGATACAGACGAGGTGCCGGACAATATCACGGTGGAGGCGGTTGAGATGAAACGCTTTGTCCTCGACAGCGAGAGTGCCCTCTACGGGCACACCTTGAATGACTTGATTGAGAACAAGATGCTCCAGCTACCAGCGCTCGAGATTTTGGATGGCGGATTAGACGCTGTGCAGGCTGGGTTGGAAATTGTCAGGCAAGGAGACCGAGGTGGTCGAAAAGTAGTCATCACAGTGCAATAAAATCCAATTCTTTTATGTTTCAATAGACGTATTCTCGGCTGTTACTTCAATCATACGACGCGATGATGCCGGATATACAAACAATAAAAAGCAGTATTGACTAGGCCATTCTGCGACACATGAGAAAGTAGAAGAAGGGCATCACTGACTTCAAATGATGGAGTTGGAAGACGAGAAATCGCCGGCGGCGACGCAGAATGAGGGCCAGGTTCCGACGTCTCTCGCCACGTAGCACAGAAATCTGAGCGTCCACCTATCCAGGCAGCTGCTCAGACCACCATTAATATATCCCTGACCTTCTTTCGCGGTTCAAGCTTCGTCAATATCGACCTTGTCACTGTCATATGTTTGCTCCGGGGTGCGAACACATAAATTGTGTAACCTCCTCGACCACACTCTAGCTGGCAGATGCATATCGCCTTGGGCGTATATGTTTGTTGATTAGGGCGACTTATCGCACTGTAGCTGACCACTGATGCAAAATAGCCTTGGGCATGGATGATGCCCTGGTGTGAGTGCAATTTGCATTTCGCACAAAGTCGAAGAAGAATGCATTGTAACTTGTTTGTACATAATAGTCTTGAAAGAAGCACAACCACTTACTGCATATCAAAAAAGTATCCTGCACCTTACCGGTCAAAGGGCAGTGATTTCCGCTCCTCAGCCTACCAACGCCCTGCCAAATGTTCAATATGAAAGAAAGTTGCTATGTGTATTCATTCAATGTCAATGCGATTCGTGGTCATGGAACGTTTCAGTCGTCTCAGGTCGATCATTCGTCATATGAGCAATTTAGGATGTCCCAACAGACACAGACAAATGCCTTCTCTTTCCTGTGTGCTTCCCAATATCAACCTGCGCCTTGCTGAACGCTGTAAATGTAGAACTGTGGTTCCCAGCCCGATGCCCGGCTTCGCTTGAAGGGCGTATGACTGGATCATCAAAATACAATCGAGGCGCACAACTAATGTCGTTTATACTTCTGCAGAGTACGTTAGCAAGGACAATGTGGGTTCGGACCGCAGAGCAACTCACCTCATCCATCCTCCTCAAGTTTTGTTTATCCAACATGTTACCCGCCCCCAAGAGCGTCTGCCCAACCGCCTTCGAGGCTCCAATGGCAGGGCGCAAAATGATGGTGGGGCTCTGCCTCAAGATGGCTGCAGCTGCACCCTTCGCACTGCCACTGGCCATCACTTCTCCGGGTATTGCCACGATTGCATCCTTCGCCAGCAGCAAATCTCGTTCTAGACTGCTGTATGCAGTCCTCAAACCCTGCCTTATGCCGACGGGCTGATCGGCATACAGCGAAATTTGTTTGGTAGCCTGATCGTCCGCATTTGGATCTTGTATCTGCTCCCCTGGAACGAAGAGACCTTCCGTGTTTTGCAAAACCTGCTGTGTACCAATGGCCATTTTGGCACCAAGGTTGACGAGTTCGGTTGCCGTCGTCTTCGCAAAGGCAAACGCGCCCTTTTGAATGCTTCTCACCAACCTGCCATCCTTCCGATACTCACGAATTGGAACAGCAACAAGATCTCTGACTCCGCTGCTCACGTCCACCAATGGCCGGAAAGGGGCAAGACCGGCAAGAACTCGAGGAAGTTGATTGCGTTTGACATCCGGAGTCCAAATGTTGTTTAGCATAATACCCAAACGGTCGAACCCTGAGACTCCATACAGAATGACTCTTCGGAGCACCATATCCGCACGGTCAAGTACGAAGAAATTCATGAACTCAGTCGTCCGTCCGGAGCGCAAGCCCCCATAATCAACTCTTTTTGGTTTGAAGTCTAGTCTCAGCTGCACAGCATTCACCTCCACGCGCTGTAGAAACGGTGGATTCGACGGAACATTGGAGGCTGGGGCGCTCTCGTCTTTGAACTCGAAGAAGCGGCTCATAAAGTCCAGCGCATCTTGATCAACGTGAAGCCTCAGTGGAAGAACAGTAACCTTCAGCACCATCTCTGATGCTGATAATTCTGCGACTGGCTTGACATTGAGAAGTTCAATGTGAACCATGTTGGTGTTCACTTCTCGTTCCCCTGCATCTTGCATGTACGTGGCGAACTTTTTCCACGTTGAAGTCGGAATGTGGTCGAATATTTCGAGTTTCCTGATGCGAATATCAACCGAGCTTTCGACTTCGCCGCTGCCCGGAGGAAATGCCACAAAATCTGCAGATACTCCTTCAAGTTCAAATGCCATCTTGTGATGCTTGCTTCGATTCAATTTCAGCTTTTTCTGTCGAGGAATAGTCCCAGAGTGGCGACGTGAGGTGGTCGCTGTTATCGTCGTGCCTGTAGCATAGCTACCAGTCTCACTCACCATATCGTCAATCTCGTGGTTGATGGCATTTGCGAGGTCTCTTGGATCTTTGTTGGCGGGGACGCCAATGTAGATCGAGTTGAACAAGAAATCGCCGATGACTGATTCATCCTCTTCTTCCGCACCCGCATTGCGGCTGCTACTTCGAGGTCGTCTTGCCATGGCCTTTGTTTCAATGTCCCTCACTGCCTGTGAAATGGCATCTCTAGTACTTTGCCAGTCGTAACCATCAAAGAGATTCCAGATGACGTGAACGTCACGAACCCGGACTTTGACTGGAGAATTTGCGAAGAGTGTATTGCTTGCCAGACCGTATGTGTTCTGCTCCGAATTCCAGCGGTGTGCAGTTCCACCCACCTGTGTTTCGGCAGCAAAATGATCCGTTCGGAAATCCAACAGACTGTGCATCATGATACTCTCACTCAAATCACCCGTTTCAGAGCCTGTTATGTCGACAGGAGCGACGTGAATGGATTCAGACATGGTAGAACGGCCCAGATCAGACTCTACGTGGCTAGCCGTCATTTCATCGTCCGCGTCCTCAGCATCTCCATAAATGTCTCTCGCAAATTCAGGCTCATCGTCTTCATCGTCCTCTCCTGCTGAGCTCCCACTGAAAGACGTGCCAACAGCTGTCATCCTCGATGCCTGTAAACCAAGCTCTGGGCCGGGCTCGGAAACGAAAGCGTTGCCAGTGAAAGAGGCTAGCATGTCTTGGATCGGGACGATCTCTGTACGGAATTTTGCGATTTTTGAAGGTGCAGTTGGTGGAGAGAGACCACTCAAGATCTGAATCATCGTTTGAGTAGAATCAGCACAGGTCTCAAGGAAAAGGAGGTTGTTACGGAACTCAACGTCGACCTGCGTCTGCTGCTTCTCCTCGGTGATGTTAATCACTGCGGATGCGGATGACATTGACCCAACAGGGACAAATCCAGCTTTGGTCAACTGTTGAACCTGATCATTCTCCTCAAAGAACAGCTTGTGATCGACATTCTCCGATTCTTTTCCGACCGTCGAAGCATCATTGATGATCAGTAGGGAAGCCTTCTTAATATCGAGGGAGTTTGCTGAGCCGTGTTTCTGGGTTTGGTGTCGTATTACGGCGTCGGTCAGGACGAACAATCCCTTTGCAGAAACTCCATCCGGGTTCAGTGCTATAGCAGAATCTCTGAAAGCAAGACAGAACTGAATTTTCCGTGCCATGCTTCTTGTGTCGACACCACTAGAAGAGAGGCTCGAATTCTGTGAGAGAGGGCTTTGTACCGGAGTCGGGATTTGGGACTTCAAGCTTTCTGTCAAAGCTGACAAGGCAACAACAGTCGGGACCTTGTACTCAAAGCAAGTATTGGATAGTTTCATACGAACGGTGGGCTCCATCTCATCCGCAACAAAACGACACATGAACATCGGAGGGCCCATCATGGTGCGGCTCTGGGAGATTACTTCAGTAATCAAAAGGTCCTTTTCGCCTCGAGAAAGACTCCAGGTAGCGATTTGAGCGGCAGCCAGCGCGGGCACGCTGATATGGGCGCCTTCGAGTAATTCAGCCTCTAATTTGAGAGGACCAAACTCTTCATCTGCCTCGAACTTGAAATCCAGTTTCTTGATCAGGCCGAAGACGAGGATACCGGGTCGATCGTCCTCGGGGAGATACTTCGTGACGGATGAGAGCTTGGAAATCTCGTCAGCCAGCTTAGCCAAATGTGGTAGCCAACGCAGACCCGCGGCGCCGGCTTGTAGGTCTCCAACCGACAGCCGCAACACACCTCCCTTTCGCCTTTGTCGCAGTAGAGTGTCGACCATGATGTCATCCTCTTGGTCATATTTGTCTCCTGATGGTGTAATGACAGAAAGGAGTCTGTCCAAATCATCATCATCGGGGGAATCTGAATAGCGCAGTTCGAAGTTGCGAATTTTTGCATGTACATCACCGCGTGACCCAGAACCGGGAAGGAGGGGTCCCTCGATCGCCGCACCATCAATCACCAGTCGTACATTGTTTTGGCGATATGCTGCCTTGATAGCTGAGGTTCTCACCTGTAGCGTGGACTCAGACCCAATGAGATCTAGAACTGCACCTGAAACACGAACATCTATCTTTGGCAGGTTAGATGCTTGGTCACTGTCTGCTCTCGTTCTTCGCTGAGGATCGTTGAACCTGACCGTTCGCGGTCTGACAACGGCCGCCGTCTTGGCCGCAGCGCCCTTCACAGTATGGGTCGAGACAATGGAATTGCCAAGATCCAGTAGAGAGCTCAGCCCGCCGCTTTTGCTGAGTACGTCGTCTATTACCAGAAGATCCACCACAACATGTACAGGCTTGATTTGCACATCGTAACGATTTCCAGTCATGGTAGCTGTTAGGTCATGCGGTCTCAGCACGGAACTTGAAGCTATCGAGTCTCGAACAGAGATCGAGTCGACAAACGACATAACCTCTCTATCGCCATGGGTCATGGTGATTTTTGAGGCCAATAGCCGGTGGCAGTCTTGTTTGATTGGAACAGAACTGAAGGAAACTGACAGCAAAGACAACTTGAGCAGAGTCGTCTCATGTGATGATATTGTTTCGATGGTCGGAAGAGCAGTGCCCGTTGGGGCCCTCGTCGGCACTGCTTCACAAAGATTAACGACGAATTTCCCCAGACTGACTGACGGTAGATCTGCCTTTTGTCGAGTAATTGGTGGCTTGGTCGGCTCCCCTGCATCAGGAAGAACATCCAGAATGACTTGTGAGATCTTTATCAAGATTCGACTGATTCTGATATCAAGGTCTACGGTGACTTCCCCTATTTCAATGCCCAGGGCTGCATCTTGTGACAAAGTGGATGAATTTTGCTCCTGTAGAGGTGTTGCAAAATGGCGTGTGTCATTCAGAAATGTGCTTTCAACCAGTCTTGATGAACCCAGTTGCACTGCTCGAACTTGGGAGTTATGGCTTGGTCGTGCCCCCTTGTCTGGCGCCTGACCTGCTGCCGGAGAGTCTGGCTGATGCTGTTGAGGAACTTTCAAGCAGACGGTATCCAGGTGTAGGATCCTCGAGCGGTAGAAAGGGGAGAGGTTGCTATCAAGAATGCTCTCGCCGCTTGACACTTCAGGCTCGATCGTCGCTAGGGCTTCGGGTTCTGGTGTTTGCCCACTGCTCTCGCTCAGATTCGCTGTACTTTCGGCCGTTCTTCCCAAAGACCGCGTAGGTTCCCGTTGAGGTTCACTAGCTCGCACTTCATGATCTTGCCTCTCAGGCTCGGACCAACCCCAACCACCTGGCATATCCGGTCCGCCACTCACTGCACTCATATACATGCTCTGTGCTTCGTCGTGAGTGAACATTTTGGACTCTTCAAGGTCTTCGGCAGCACCGGCCTGGAATTCTTCATCTTTGGCATTATCGTAGTTGTGAGATGAAAGCAGACCCTCTGCATGAGCCCGATTGTCCACTGGAGTCGATGTACCTGATGAGTCGTGTCGATCAAGCCTCCTTGGTGGTCGCTCAAAGATTCCAGACTCGGCCAACAAGGCATTATCGAGACCCAGACCGAATTGAGAATTGCTCAGGGAAGCGGACGACGACTTTGATCTATATGAATGCTGGCTGAGGCTCTCGCTGCTAGACTGTGCGGTATCGCTGCTGTCACCATGATCATTTTGCCGAGCGAGCCGGGGACGGGACCTGCTTAGTTTGGGCGAACCCATTCCAGATATCTCTGAGAATGTTTCAGACTCGGACAACACGAATAGTTGAAGCTCGCTCAGTCTGATGGATCGTCTGGTGTCTGCGCGTGTCGAACGGTCTTCTGCTTGTTGGAGGGGATCCAAAATGATGCTATCTAAAGACAGCATGAATTTGATGCTCTCGACCGCAGCGCCCCCGGGAGGGAGATCCATCTCCACAAGGACATTGACATCTTTGATCTGGATCGACAGCCGGTCTGCCACGCCCTTGAAGAAGTTGGCGACGAAGGTGGGCAGAGACAATCCCCCCGGCATGCCCAGTCCGACGTCTTCACCCTGTGATGACGCTACTGACTCTTGCATGTACTGAGATTGTGACTCGAGAGCGGCCTGAAGTTCATCTCTTTCATTCGGCGACTCGGCTTCAAGGAACGAATTGGCTAGGTCTTCGGAAGTCGGGATGATCTGTGATACCTCCAACTGCGACCCATGCCCTTTGCTCGAGCGACGACCACCAGGATCGTGTATGGCTGGGGACGGTATCCGCGGGAGATTTGCACAGTCTGTTCTGCTTGGGGCATTTCCTGCTTTTGATCGTCCCGCCTCATTGCCCTGCGATGGCTCTGATCTTACTCCAACAACGATTTCCACCCCCGCTACTTCGACTTCGATGCTACTGGCATGGAGATCGGCCGGTAACGTGAGTCGCAACTGCTTGATCGAGGCATGAGTAAGGTCGAGAGTCGAGGGCAAGTGGAGGATATCGATGAGTTTCTTGACTTTGATTCCGACGTTCCTCAGCTCCACTACCGTACGCTGACCCCATGTCAAGCCCAGGTTGTCGAGGTCCAACTCGTCCGAGTCGATGAAATCAAGGCGGGTCAGGGCATATCGGAGAAGCCTCTTTTGAAAGTAGGAAGGAAGAAAGTACGACATGATGATGGCAAGAGAAGAAGGAGCACCCTTCCAGCAACGGTCAGGCTTATGATGGTGCTCTGATCATGACGACGTCCGTACAGAGGCCGGCAGGTGACGGGCAACGGCAGTGTGGTGGCGATTATAGAAAGAACCCTAACACTTGGGTTGCTTGTAGATTCAACAAACAGCGGGGGTTAATGATGATCCCAGTCTGCTAGTCTGTTGATTAAATACCGCCGGGAGAGCACTGGCTTGTACAAACGGCCTTGTTGTTGTGTTGTGGGTGGTGACAGTGATTGTGGTGTTGGGTCTGGGTCAAACGCAGGCGCGGAGAAGGGCATTAGAAAATCGGGGAAAACAGGCAACAAAGAACAAGTCAATGACGGCTTGGGCGGCAACCAGAGCCTAGTGAGCCATGTACAATATGAACGAGTACTGCACTGTATTGTAGGTGAGGGCCCTGGCGTGCGTCCACAAAGCCCGTGTCTGGCCCGTTGGTCATGGGGTGGGGCGAATCATTGGGCTGCACGCGACGTCCACCAAATGACCATCCAGCGCCGATAAGAGGCCAATTGACAGGGCTCACTTGCCCCCGAAACACGCCTAACTCCAGAGCCAAATACAAGTAGTGGCCCTCTATCTTATCGTCAGCTCACGCCGACAATTCGCCTCAGCCTCGTCTAGGTCATACTTGGTCAGGCTGTGCTATAATCAATGTAGTTATGCAGCTATATGGAAATAATTCATGGTATTCTCTAGGTGCCATCCAAATCAGTCAGTGTTGAAAGTGAAATTGCTCCTTGATCCATACGAACGTCAACTTGCGGTGCCTGGTCTGCCTGTATGATCCCCATACAACATCACACGACTCAGCAATGCTCTGATATGCCGCCTCGTAAAGGGTTGAGCCTTTTGCACCCATTGCTTTGCAATCCACCACTGGCACAATTCTCATAGAGACCATTCAGGCCTTTAGTCGTCATCTTCTTCCTCATCCTCCTCAGACTCCTCAGACTCCTCTTCGTCTCCATCTTCATCGTCATCCGCTTCGAGAGGGAACTCCATAACAATGTACTGACACCACTTCTCAAACTCGCTCCTCCACTCCCGCAACAGTTTGGACTTGGTGCCCTTGCCCATGTATCCGTCAGTGATACTTTTTGTCCACTCTGCAGTCTTTTGGTCCTCAATGGCACACCACTTGAGTGAATTCTCCGCCATTGTCCCGAGCCCCTCGAGCCCTAGATTCTCAAACGCCATGTAGGACTGCCAGAAATCATGGCTCAATCCGTTTTTCCCATGGCCTAGAATCGCAGGGTCATCGTTGTTCAACGACACCGGCACCCCTCGCGACAGCAGCGCCGGCAGCGAGTGCGACAGTATCGAGCTTGATAACCGCAGAATCTCGTTGGAAATCGGGCAACTCTCCACCAAAATCTTCTTTTCCTTGACCATATCAATCAGTAGCGGGTGCTTGTACAACGAATACCCGTGCCCGATTCTTCTCGTGCCCAGCAACACCGCATCGAAAAGGTTGTTGTCCGTCTCGTCACCGTCGCCCAGGCATTCTCCCGCGTGGAAAAAGAACGGCAAGTCCACGCCGGCCTCAGCGCACTGCTTTCTAAACCAGAAGATCATCGGCACAAGATCCTTCAAAGTCCGCCCCATATCCTCCTGCGCCACAAAGTCATACCCACACACCAGGTGTGGATACTTCGTCTTCATCCGAATACACTCCCTCATCGCATCGGCAATGGCGCGATTGTCCATTCTTCGCACGCTGGTCCAGATCACCCTCGCCCCCTTGAACCCCTTGCCCTCTGGCTTGGCCTTGAACTTGTCCAGCTCCTCTTCAAGCTCCGTGAAGAAAGTATCGAATCGTCCTGGGGTGCCAGTCGTCTGCCCGGTCTTTCTGTACTCAAACTTGAACGCAGTCCTCAGTTCGACATAAGTAATCCCGTCGGCCGCCAGTTGCCCGAGCAGTCTCTGGATCGCCTTTCGGAAAATAGGCTCGTAGAACAGTATCGCTCCAATGACGAGAAACGTGCTTTGAAACTTCTTCCAGATAGCATTCAGCCCATGATGATGACACAGACTCTCCTCTGCCGTGATCACGCACCGACTCGTCAACCACTTCTTGAACGTCGTATCGTCATCCGGAAACGTCCTTTGCGCCTCGCGAATCGGCACCGGCGTGCTGGATTTGTAGCCACTCGTCCAAATGCCCGCTGCAGCTCCGGCGCTCTTGATCTTCTGTAACTCCGCTTCGTCATAGTACCTGAACTCCAAGAACCCAGTCTCCCGCTTTTTGGAATCACTCAGGCCCTCTGGCGCGAGAATGCAAAACCCCTTCTCCGCCAACGCCTGGTCGATGAGCCAGTCAATGTCGATCATGGCTTCGAGATGAGCATGCAGGAGCGCACCCTTGGGCATTTTCTCAATGATCTTCCACAGATCCGTCTTCTCGATACGATCTCTGGCCAAAGTGAACATCATGCCCGGGTACAGATTGCCGCCGTTGATGTCCATCAGGCTCTCCTCGAACTCGGAAGTCCAGACATCGCGCAGTTCTCGTCGACGGATGGCACTCATGATCTTGGATGCCTGTTTCGCAAGCGGCGACATGGTCTTTTTGAACATCACATCGTGGCGCTGCTTCTTCTCTTGCTCGATCAGTGCAGATCGTCCAGACATGTATCGCTGAATAAAAGGGTCTTCGACCTGTGGAATGCCCTCCTCATACTCCCATTCAAGTTGGGAATCGACGGACTCACTATCCGACATGTCGTCTTTTGGCGCCATAATCTTGACAATGATCTACGAGGCAGTGTTGGTCAATCCCTCCTCGCAATCCCAGATACCCAGTGATTGTTTTCCTACGCACTAAGTAAATACTCGTGTGAGTTGGAGATAGAGCGGGCACCGGCAAACTCCGATCGAGAAACGCAAGAGTACCTAATCTTGGCGTTGGCTTCCGTACGAGTACGAGTATCATGACCTGGTGAATGGACAGCCCACTGGTAAGACTCACCACATCGTATTGCGGCCTTGTTATAAGGTGGGCTTCTACTTGGAACCAGCTGCTTAGTGGGAATAAACTGGGAGTCTTGCGATCTGCTAAACTTTTTTGTTCTTTTTGACGGTCTCACAAGGCTGTGCCAGCAAGGCTACCGTCTTCACTATCCCAAGGTGTACAGGCAGTGTACATTCATGGCCTATGTCCTGACCACACCACATAGACCCTACTCACGCCACGGTGACCTATATCCCATTGCGCATTGCTGCTTCTAATATGTACGTTGTGTCGCTCGATGGTCTCCTCGATAAGTCGCAAGCATGTTCGTCGCCAGAAATTTCAAAGAACAAGCTGTGGAAAGTGTGAACAATCACATTGGTGGAGGTGTTGGAAACCAAGACTCCTTCCACCGTTGCTCAAATGCCCCGATTAAATTCAACCATGCCGTCTACACCTCCCAGATCCCAGAACTCCTTCTCAAGACTTTTGGCGCTTACCGCTTGTCGCTGAGGAAATGCTGCTAAAGCGAGCGGTAGAGCAAAGATACTCGTCGTAAGAATCAGACCTAGATTCACCGGAAGGACCATTCTAGGCCGTTGTTTCATCCACTCCGTCTTTTGTAACCGCACAAGGATTAGAGGCGGAATGACCATAATCGGGGTTGCATTGAGTACACGAGAAATCGCAGTCTCGCCAACCGCAAGTGTTGCTGCTTTTCGAGACTTGCCCAAGCTGGCAACTTCTTTTCCAGTCCTCTCCCGTTCTGCCTTCTCTGCCTGTGACTGCACAGGGAAGATGTCAATGCCACGACGAATCTCCTCGCCTCGCATTAGGAACACGTTCAGAGCACCGGCCGAGGCGACAGCAGCAAAAGGTACTAAACGGCCGAGGATCAGTCTCGTATTCGGCGATACCCGCTTCAGACGAGGGACGATCGAGTTGAGCCCAACGGCAACAGAGCAGGATGCAGACACAGCCAGGAAATAGCTCTCGACGAGCGTCTTCGTCGAGAGTGGTGACGATTTGTTAGCATTGGCGCTGTTGATTGCCACATTGAGAGATTGGTTGATGACCTGCCACGCCACGGTCCCCGTTGTCTATCTCAATTAGCGAGTCTCCTCCTCTGATGGTATTGAGGACCCCTACGGTCATATTTGGCGTCAGCATACCGGCCGTTACCACCAAGTTCGAGATAACGAAACAGGACATTCGAAAGGGAAGAAAAACCGGTTCCCCAGTATCTGATTTCAATTAGCAGGCTATTCGAGAATATCGCATGTGTGCCTGCTAACCTGGATGGATTGTAGAATCTACGATCTTCTTTGCTTTCCATATCTCTGGTGTCATCGTTTTCGCCTCGCCAGTTTTATAGGATGTGACCAGTCGCTTGGCCTGTTCGAGGCCCGAGGAGGAGACGAACAGTGTGCTGGAACGGTTCGTCAGTCAATGCGTTCGACAGAGCCTCGCTCCTCCTCTTCCTCAGCGCTCGTTGTACCTTTAACACCGGGCCAGACCAGATAGTACAGCCAAGGCAAACGCAAATTCGGTGGAACCGCATGTCTTCCTCACCTCGGGTCAGCTATCTGCGCCGATTGTTTGACTCGACCCCAATACGTGGAGAGGTCATATTGAGACGCGGGTAGGTCGCGGTTCCCGGGCAATGAGGCCGACATGGTTGGCAGGAGCCTCCGAAAAGGACTGTCGATGTGTAAGACGCAGAAGAGATCGATAGGGACCACCAGGTAACAGTTCCCGTGAAGGTGCAGTCTGCTCGTCTGCACTTAGACATTTGACCTAGCGGTTTCGGGCGGTCAATGACGAGGCAAGTCGGCCGAGAATGTATTCACGAAATTTCAACCGCGAATAAGCGGAGGGACAAACGATATCGGCGATGCTGACCACAGCCTGGTGCATGACTCTGGGCGACTGGAGCGGAGTATCGATGCTCGGAGACTGGTTGGATACTGGCCAGGGGATTGTCTGGGTTACTACTCCGTAGAGCGATGGAAATATGTTCACCTTACACACATTTCAGACTGATTTTGAGCATTGCACTATCTACATAGTCGTGGTTGCCTCCCCTCCTTCTTGTCAGGTCTATCGGTTTCACACTGGCTTTGGATAACTGTGTCGGTGCAGAAGGGTGTGATATGATAACATGTCTCAGGCTAGTCTACTCGACCTGCATCGAGTATATTGATGGAGATCGATGGCTTAGCTGCTAGACAATTGTGTTGAGCAACATGCTTGCGGCACTTTACTTCAACAACACCCCAAAGACCGGTTCAGCCTTGGGACGCTGAGAATGCCGTACTGGGAAGGGCTTCACGTGAAGTCGTGTGCTGTGTCCTTGCAGCACAAATGTGTCGGAATGTTGAGTTAAATCTCGAAATCCTTTGATGAGGAACTCACTCTTTGGCAGCATCCGCAAAGCTCTTGCCCTCTTGAACCTGACTACTTTCTCCTTCAGCTTCGCCTGTCTGTGTTTCATCATTGCTGGGTTGAGATGTTTGACCGGTCGCCTCTCCTGCGCCGGTGCCATTTCCGTTTGGGGCCTTTTCTTCTCGTGAGGTGTCGGCGTGCCACCTTAAGTCTTTGATATCCTCGGTATGCTGTTCTGCAGCATCCTTCGACTTTGCAGCATTGTTTTCTGCTGCTTTAGCTGCCTTCTTAGCCTTTTTAGAGGACTTTGCTGCGGTATTCTGAGCCACCTCAGTGGTGTTCTTTACTTTCTCGGCTGCGGAATCTTGCGCACCCTTTGTGGTATTCGTAACATTCGCCGCTGTTTGTGCAACAGAATCTTGAGCATCCTTCGTGGTGGTGCTAGACAAGGCCTTGGTCTTCTGTGACGCAACATCTGCCGCGTCTTTGGCAGCATTGGAAAGTTCATTGGCCTTTTCCGCGGCCACATTGCTAATGTCCTGTGCTGTTTGGGTGTTCGCTGCTGTCTTGACCTTGTCGCTCAATGTCTTTGCACTCTCTTTGATCGTCTCTAGGTCACGCCGGAATTCCTCCTTCACCTTCTCTGTGTTCAATCTGGAGGCGGCCTGTTTCGAGCCTTTTCTTAAAGTGCTTTTGACCTGTTCTGCAGCTTGACTAAGCTCTGCTTTGATCTCTTCTGTGTCGACAATGGCATCTTCGTCACCAATATCTTCTGAGGTTCGATGCATCTCTTCCACGGCCTCACTAAGTCTACGTGCCACACCCTTGGACGCATCTTGCAGACTTTGCCGAGCCCGGATAGCTAAGTCACTTGCCGAACTGCTCCGTCTCCGCTCCTGTCTCTTCAAGTACGAAGTAATGAAAAATTGTGCGAACAGCCAAGTCAGTGGAGCAAGGTACATACAATTCAGAAGAATCGCAAACACTTGCCCACTGGTGTCGAGACAATGTGTCCATTGTAGCTCATCCCGGAACCGGGTCTCTTCTCTGGAAATCAAATCCTCCGCAGCATGAACAGCATCGACACCAAAAGGCCGGCCTTGTTCGTTAAGAACGTTTTCTGCAAGACCTTCATAACCGGCGGCACGTAAAGCAGCCTTCTTCATCCACGCACCGAGTCCCGCCGAGACTGTTGCCATTGCGTTTGAAGCGGTGGCGGAAATGTCGCTCGGAATGCTGTACACGATCTTCGAGGCTACTTCTCCGGGAAAGTAGGTGTAGGCTACGCTAACAGGAGCTTGATAGGCAATGAACAGATGCGAGAAGGCATACGTTGCTCCAACGACAAACTGTGTGATCTGTAGCGTGGTCAAGGACTGCTTGAACCACTTCGGAACGCGCATGCCAACGGTAGACACAAGGTAGAAAGTGTACTGGCTACATGTTAGTAAACCGAAATAGCTCAGGATAAGATTTGGACCTACCATGATGGCATGAATCCCGGAATTGACAAGGACAAACATCCAGATGGGTGGCGACATGTACCGGATGCCAGCCCACATGCACAACATGGCTCCAGCGTGGTGGTATGTCTGCAGAAAGCTGCTCTTCCTTCCTTTTGCCAGGATGATACAGGTATCAAGGACCTCGTAGAATTTGGAGAGGTAGAAAAGCCAGCCATAAAAGGCCAGCCCTTCATTCCACATTCTGCCCACATCTGTCGTCTCTGGAGCCAACCCATCCGCAGCTAGGTGGAACACACGATTTGTCATTGTCCAGGCAGTGGTGTTTGTATTGTAGGTCGCAGCATTCCCGATGCCTCTTGGACCATGAAGCTTGCACAGCGCATCCACAGCATCGGCCACAGTCGGCGGATCATTCCAAGCTGGTAAGCACAAACGGAGACCGTTCACCATGCCAACACAGGTCCATGCCGAGTAAACAGCGAGGAAGACATTGTGTAGTATGACAAAGAGCCTGAAAGCCCGCGTTCTGCTGAAAGCCCAAGGTTTGTACTTGCGATTCGCATTGACCGAATTCATGAAAGTGACAAAGGACATATACACAAGCGCCACTGTGATGGGCACATGAGGAGAGAGGGTGGCATTGTAGATGTCGGCCGGCACCGTGAAGGGATGTGCGAAGCTTGGATTGTCTGGAGGAGGAGGTAGGGTCGCTGGCTTGGGCGATGGAGGGAATCTGAAGTATGAAGCTGGTAGTGTCGCAATCTTGACATTCGGCACAGTTCCTTCGAGGCCCAGCCAGTCAAAGACAGCAGTGACTGACATCCCGACGTTGCGCTGGTGCGGTTTCCGACCTTGTGATCGCAGTCAGTCGCGTGAGCACGGTTGGACAGCAAAAGAGATGGATACCTGGGTGTGGGAGAGAACAAAAGGTGTGAGGGCTGGTAGAAAGGTTTTGGTGTGAAGGAAGATGGTGGCTAGCACAAGGCCATATCCAGGACCACGTCAGTATTGACTAGTTGGTGAATGCAAGGTGAGGTGGTCTTGTCTGGTCACAAGTGCTCCGTAGGAAGACTCGGATAGCGAATGTCGCAAATGAAGCGAAAAAAGAATTCCGGAAAGTAGTTTACCGAGAGATGAAGGGGGACTTTGTTGAGTGTGTGTGGTCGCACGTTACGTGTGGTGATGGTTAAAAAATGGCTGGAATTCTTTTGCTTGGTACTCCGTACTGCTTGCACCGAGACCTTTGCTTGTCTATTACACAATACCTCATAGTGGCGTCTCGTCACTTTTTTTTGGCTTCTGACCTATTCCTTACGTCACGAAGCAATGACTCGTTAGAAGCCGAGGTTCGGCGTATGGCGCCTATTTGAGCCCCCAAACATGTGTGCCAGCAAAGTGAAAATGAAAATCCGGGGATCTCACACTAGACACAACTGCGCGGCGAACTACGTTGACTAAGTTGCTGACTGTACTCCTGCTCTCACTGTAGACTACCGCCCGAGTGCGAGCATCGAAGGAGCTAGCTGGATATGTATACACCGACAGTGGTGTTGGCTATTGCACTGTACTCTACCAGTATGAGTACTGGCCAGGCGAGGTACTGACAACAGGTCCAAGCACCCAACGCCCATTGACTCAATGACCAACCTCTCGGTTCACCAATTCGTCACTTTTCCTACGGCAGCTTATTCCGTGCCAGTTGTCATCGTCTCCGATCAATAAATCCATCATGCGGTGTTCAAAGCTTCAGAAAATGCATACTGTGTTACCTGAGTCTGTCCCAGCCACGGGGGTCGCACACTTTCATTACGAATGTATCTGACTGAAACCCCCTGACGTCGCAGAAAGCCCATGCGGATAAGTGCTGGCGGTCAATTTAGGCGGCTAAAACAGGTCTGCCAGTGATAATCGTACTCTTCCTCACACGCTCAGGCCATCAAATTGAGCCATGTGTCGTCCGGCACCGACATGAAGACCATGAAACCCAAATCCAAGAGCACCGTCGACGTGAGCCCGTCCAACTTCATGCATGGTTTTCGCATCCAGGACGAGTAGGTAGCTCTTCCCAGCCGTGCCATCGAGGACAACAGTCAGGAGCACACCGTCATCCTCCTCTTCAGTCTGGCCAGACGGCACAAAAATAGGTTCACCAGCCGTATGTCCATGCTTGCTCCATCGTTTGACCTCGTGGGTGTCTGCATCATGCTTCACTAGACCGTCTGCAAAGGTAGATTTGCCAGTATCCACAATGCCATACATATAGCGATGTTTCTTAGTGACCTTTCTAGGGTTGATGATCGGAAGTTCGAAGGCATCTTCCTTGCTGCTTTCGTACTCTAGTACTGCCTTGCGAGGTTTGAGGTCATTGTCGACCGGGATCGTGGGCAGGCGGAATCTCCGGTAGTTCGGCCGCACTGCTGGATCGAGACTTCCCATATATGCCGACGCTTTTGGCGAGTCGCTAATGAGATTATCGAGATAGAATCGGTACAATATGTCCATGTTCTCGTAGGCTGCCAAATCCGCCACAATGTCGACCGAGCCGTCCTTAAGAGTGGAAGGCTCTTCGAACGCGTTGACTGTGTGAAAGCAGAAAAACGGCGCCGACTCATACGTTGCAACTAGACCTTTACCTCCCTCAGCGGCTGTTCGCTTGTCGACCACAAACCACACCGCAGGTTGCTGATCGTTCCATGTCATAGCATCAAGGAGATTTTGCGTCCATAAGATGGGAGCGCCGCCAGCTTTGTAACTGGAGTTCCAGACACACAACACGACATAGTTCTCCGTCAAGAAGAGCGAATGCAGATATGCTGCAGTGTGTTGGAATTTAGCCAGAACAGAAGTCTTGCCTGTCGATGCTGAGACGCGAAACACTCGATAGGTTCCATTCCGTCCAAAATCGAGGTTGTAATTGTACACATCACCATCTAAAGGATCTGACTTAGCATGTGCGCCACTCGCGCGCCCTTTGAGCTCGGGGTCGAGCACATCTTGTTGCGCAATTCCCACAGGTTCCAAGGTTTCGGGGTCGAGCATCTGGAGGAAGCTGGCATCAGTTTTATTGCAGAGAGTAATTCTTTCACTTGGAGCGTGGGGTCCGTTCAACTTTTGGCCGGTGCTGGTCAGACCTGGGAAGTTCACAGACATTGTGACGGCTGCGTTCACCTCATTTGGTGTACGGACCGGTGGTTGGTGGAAAACCGACTGCATCTTTCGAAAGAAGGATTTGCACGGATCATATCTTGCAGCGAAAGTGAAACCATCGAGCTCGCCGGACTTTCGAATCTTTGCAATGAGCTCATCGCTGGTCAATCGTGAATTATAGGTCACCCTGACCGGCGAGCCTACCTCCGGAGGATGAATTTGGAAGCGGTGTACCTGAGAGAAGCTGTCGAACCAGTGGTTGACTTTGAACTCCTTTCCAGAGGTAGAACGGACCGTTCTTGGGCCTAGTCCTGTGCGAAACAGAGTACCGGCAGTGTATGGTGGAATAGTCCCCTCAACCAAGAGTTCGATTGGTTCCCGTTCTTCGTATGTGGAATCGAACTGGGGGAAGGGTCAACACAGGTTTCGTTAAACGTTTTGGACACATACACCTAGTGTGTTGGGCCAATCATTGTAATGCGAAGGCGCTTTCATCTTGGAGATCTCACACGTACTGTGAGTAACGCAGTCACAGAGCGTCTTTCAGGCAAGTCTTCTGAATTACGAAAGTGAAGTGTAATGTCACTGGTATAGCGAGTGACCGAGGATTGTTGCCTGCCGTACCGCTCGCTTTCATCACGCTCCTCGACTTTTATGTGAGCTTTCTCACATCGATTGGAGCCGGCTTTCAGCAATGAATCTATCCGCAATTATTCCTAAGGACGTAAGGGTCGCCCCCTTGCAGGCTTGCTTCATGCTAGGAGTAGTAAATACTTACAGACATAATCAGATAGATTGCCGAAAATGGTATACTGCGCGAAGGGCAGTCTTACGGCCGACAGCCTTGAGAGAGGATTTGTCCAATATTGAGACCCCTGGAGGCAGTGCACAAGGTGCAGCTTGGCTTCTTTGGGGTTTCCTGTGAATATATGTAGTCGCTTCTCTGCGCGCGCAGACCACTCAACGGTGCCATTTTGGGCGCATGGCATAAGAATCCTCACCAACGGCACCAGTGCCCAAACCCAGTTAAAGCAGGCGAATGGCCAAGACGTTGCTTTCGCTTCTCATGAGCCAGGATAATGGTGAGTCCATGATTGGTCCCGTAAAGCCTCCAGCGACTTGCTTGTTGAGCACTTGTTGTCAATATGTCAATAAGAAGGGGCATAGGTGCTTCCCGCTGGCGGGCTTCTGGCATAGTGGATCGAAACACGAAAAACGGTCCAGACCATGGATAGATAGGTACATCATCAAGTTGGCCATGACTCTGAGCAAAGCCCAATCACAGTGGCCGTCCGTCTAGCTTAAGTTGAGGTCCTGGCTGTTGTGCAAAGACTCCATCAACTCTAGACTTGGGCCTGGACGGAGGTGAATCTTTAGGCATGTAGTCGTATACAAAAAGTGTAGAACAAAAGCCTAGGCGTCGACTTTTACCTGAGGACGCCCGGTTATAAGCGAACGGCTCGCCTAATATTCCCTTTGGGGAATAGCGTGAATTGGTAACAAGTCAGATTGCGGGCATATGCATCAAGCCCGTACTTTTCCTGAGCCGTACTTCTGTCTGGTGTAGACGTCTTGACGAGAAAATGCCTCCATCCCTGGATTCTAATATTCCTGTGGAGGACGAATACGATGAAGAGGCTGACAGTGACTTCCAAGAAGATGAAGTCCGCGACGAAGACATCTCCTCCACGTCCGAAGACGACCTCACCGAACAGCACGATGTATCGCACAGACCTCGTAAAAGACGGAAGATAGAGAATGTTCAGTTAGCTTCCGTCACTGAACTTGACTCAGGTGACGATGCTACTATCAAGGAGCAACAATCGTCTCGCAAGAAACGCCGAAAACAGGAAAACAATGAAAATGAGAGTGGTAACGAGTCAGAGGGATGGCGAGCGCGAACACGTGCCATGCGGACAAAGGAGAAAGAGGAACGAAGGAAAAATAAATTGGCATCTGTCAAGGGCAGCACAGTCGACGTGGACAAGATATGGGAGGAGATGAACAAGCCGCAAACACTACATTCACCTCTTATGCAACCCGGCAGTCGTGATGACTTCCTGGACGACGAAGCAATCGCAAACCAGTCGACTACAGCGACAGAAAGGGAAATGGAAAAGGAGAACGTGCCGACAACGTTTCCAGAAGAAATGATAAAAATCAGGCGCACCTATAAGTTCGCAGGCGAAGTACATGTGGAAGAGAAAAATGTCCCCAAGACCTCCGCTGAAGCGCGGCTCTGGTTAGCACAGCAACAGTCGGCAAAGGCACCCATACTCGAAGCAGACGGCAAGATGGTCAACAGACCGTTACGGAAGATTTCTCGGTTTGATCCAAATTTCAGCAATTTGGCCGCCTTCAAATCATCATGGGTCAAGCAGAGTGCAGAAGCAGGAATTCACTCCGGGCCCAGACTCAACGTGGTAGAAAAGAGTAAAATGGACTGGGCAGTGCATGTGGACACTGAAGGCCTCAAGGAAGAGCTGGATGTACATGCAAAAGCAAGAGACGGCTACCTCAGTAGAATGGACTTCCTAAGGGAGGTAGAAGGTCGCAAAGAAGCGGAGGCCAGAGCAGCAAGGCTGAGAACTGCATGATTGCAACTCTAGTATGCATTTCTGACGGTAACAAACCTGTTGCTAAAATGTCGGTTTGCATGAAGCATTCTACACGCCGAGCTTCATGGCCCTTTTTCCCTCCTCGTCCTTTCTCTCGGCGTCTGAGAATTGTGAATGTCATTGCCCTTTCCAATCTCCATTATTGATTGTTTATTTCATTCTCACTCTCACGTGCCTTCCCATCTCCTGTCCACAGTCCCTACTTCCTATCTCTGTCAATGCAGATTCCTTCTCTCAACAGAGAAGAATATATGTGGTAGCAGCTACAGGTAATGAGCCTCTGCTCTTCTCTTCCGAAGAACTCAGGAAGCTCTCCTAATGATGCGAAGTGCGGTGCAAAGATGCAAAATCCAAAACCACAGGTCACAGCCTCTTTAGCGGTTCCCAACCGTCGGCCCTATCCTCCTTCCACGGATAGACGCAATGGCGCTCGCTTTACGAAACACACCATAGCTGCATCCCCTTTGAGTAAGGAGATTCCTCAGCTCTCACCTGAGTCCCATCGTCCGAGTCTGTGTGCCAGAGATTCTGTGACATCTAGAGCCAGCAGTGTGCCCTCAACCCCATTCGACGAGATTCCGAGGCCTCTTTGGGAGCGAACTTTCATTCGTACGGCAACCACTCCAGAAGCAGCCACTCCTGACCTCTCCATTGAAGAGATCACGTCGACAAGGCTTTCACTCGACGACGAAGAATTTTTCACCAGCTTGCCAAACGGTGAAAATAAACAGGCGAAACTTGGCAGATTTTACTCTGGAAAAGCCTTCATGGAGATTTGGGAAGATAGGTCTGGCCGGTGGAAGAAGATGAGAAGAACTTTGAGAAAGATACCCAACGGTCTCTTCGCTCGGAAGAGCCGGCCATCCACACCCGTCGAGGAAGAGATATCTCTTGAACGTCCAGCTACTACGGATACTGTGTTGCCGGAAGTCGATCTCGTCACTGAATCCTGCGTACCACAGCTAGCGAAGTCCATGGTTGCTCAAGAGCTTGAGAAGGAGAACATCGAACCCCTCGTGGTATGTGTCCCGACCGATCTCAGACGCAAGACTAACATGTATTACAGCTGGACTATGAGGGCAAGCCAAAAGAGGCAGTTTCCTACTCTGAGGAGATATTCCAAGTACGTGTGAAACTGCGCCTTGCCTTCATGGAGTCTAACAGAATCTAGATCTCGAGTACAATTCGCGAAGAGCTAAAGGATAGCAGTAGGATGCAGTCTGGAGCATCGGCGCAGTCAATGGTATGTGGATCTTCCTACAAAATCAGCCTTTCTAATCAAAGCAGCGACCACCCCCACATTTCAAAGGACCATTTCTCAACTATACAGCTCACAAGTCTTCCTCGAAGGGACAAATTGCTGAGAATCGCTGCTATGGTCCACGCGGGTTTCCCCCCGGTTTCCCCCCTCCTCGTCCTCGGCTGACAGATAGAACAACGACTACTGGCAGCGGTAGTGGCAGTGGCAGCGGTGAGGAGGCGCGACATTATACTTTCAGTACTCATAGGTCAAGCAGACCGAGCTTGTCGAACGTTTCAGTCAGCCAGAACTCTGCACATACTATCGGTCGAACCTCCCGACCAAGTTCAAGGCCAGGTACCAATTCCGATTCCAATCAGTCGATTAGCGGCATAACAGCGGTACAAAGACCACTGGTGTTTATGGACGGAGCGATCGCTTCTTCTGACATACTCTGGGACCACGGCCCTATGAGACAACGCCCCTCCACCTCATCCACAACTCGCCCAGCATCAAATGTAGCTTTTCGACCGATTACTCAGAACGGTACCGAGCCCTGGACTGCACTGTCACCTGAGATCGAGATAGGAAGAGACATTCCCAACTGGATAAAGGTTCCACTGTTTGTTCCAAGACGAATTGAGCCCAGAGAGTCTCGTAGAGCGGCAAGACAAGCCGGTCCATCACGCGGCATAGCTCCGCTGAGCCCAGCCACGGAGAACAACGTGGACGGGTTCCAGCCTGAACTCAATCTTTCCGACGCTGCGATTTCAGACTTGTCATTCACATCCTTGCAAGTACAGACCTCGAATCAGTCATTGCTGGAGAGGCAAGCCATGCTGCGAAATCAGGAGAACGAGATCCCGCAGCGCCCATCGACCAGTGGTCGAGAGAGGCTTTCTCAGGTCTTTACCAATGCTTGGCTAGAAGGCAGTATCAAAATGAGGCGCAAGGGCTCAAAAGGGCCTACAGCCTAGGAGTTCACTGTAGAGGACGGTCAGCTCCCCAAAAGCCACAGGGAACACAACGTCTCTACAACTGGTTACAGGCATGAGAAGGAGACGATTGTTACTCATGGGAGCTGCGGAGACCTCGGCTTGGAGAAATATTGCATTGCATAACGAGACATCACACTGTTTGGTAGTAGAGCGCAACATGTACGAGTATCAACAGTACCTCGCTCTCGCCCAAGCGAGAACCCTACTTGTCGTAGTCGACTTTGGCTAATCGATATGCACCGCACTCGTTACTGGTGTGCCCAGGTTGAACAATGCTGGATAGCAACAATCTTAATCAAAGATGTGGATTCTTCTAATGCTCCAAGACTCTTTCCCTTGACCCGCAGTAAGTATGCTCCCTCAGAATCTCGATAGGACACGCGTGCAAGATATGCTGGTCGATTGAGAGCATGGTCAGAAGCAGCAGCATTTAAGCAAGGTCGGGATAGTATCAGCACAACAATATCGGGAAATCGACGTTGGTCAGAGATTGTTAGAAAGCGTATGAGCGCAAGCCCTCCGTGCTGTTTTCTAGCAGCTTGGACTTGCCTTGCTATGCTGCTCACGACTGGGGTCATCATCAGCAAACCCTGGTCTGATCTTCGGGGACATCGGAATGCAAAGGAAATTTTCGGAAGGCACGATCATTTCCTGTGCTCTCAAGTGATGATAAATATGCCTAACAGTTTCGTGAACAGCGGGAAAGAAGAATGAGGAATTCACTTTAGCAAATTGTCTCCTGTCGCCTAGTGTATGTGGACCACACACGGAAGCGGTAAACGCTCCGCTAGACCTGCCCACTTCAGAACCACGACTTGTGAAAGACGGATCTTGGCGAAAATTGTTAATCAACATCAGTCTCCGCCCTTGAGATGCTGTAATGACAACAAGACCACGCAAAGATTGCCATTGAGAGCTAGGCCATCATGTCTTTCATACTTGAGTCTAATGAATCTCTGGCTTGTAAGTTATGCACGTTCCTAGAAGTATCAAATAAGTACTGACTATTCCGCAGACATCGATCCAGAGCCTACAGCCATTCAAAAGGAGAGGGCCAGAGCACTGATTGACAAAGAATTGCCTGCAGACTATCTCACGACGCCGCATCCCTCGCTTCCCCCTCTTCATGAGACCAAGTTCTCCGAATCGATGTCAAAGGAGCTAGAGCGAGTCGCTGCAGGTCAGACAATGCAGGGAGGAGTTGACATGGGAAGATATGAAGCACCTGAAAATGAGGACATCGCGGACCTGGCTGTGCAAGCTAAGCGACTCGCGCTACGGCAGGTGTATGTGGCAAGCACCTTCCTCTCGGGCAGACAGGACAATCTGCACCTCCTGGACGAATATGGCAAAAACGCCTGGCTTGTCAGCAACGACCGCGCCGAAGAGATACTCAAGGATTTGGAGCGCACGTTGGCTACGCTCAAATCTGAAACAGACGAAATCAACAAGAGCCGGAAGGTCACTCAAGAGGCACACAAGGCGGAACTTCTCGGGCTGCAGGATGCCTGGAGGCGAGGTATTGGCCAGATTCTCGAAATTGAAGTCGCGACAGAAGAGCTACGGCACTTGATTTACGACCGACAGCGCCAACAACATACGCGTTGAGATGAATGCACGATAACTGCAACATACACAGGACAAAATTGCAGGGGCACCGGCCAACAGGGATCAGCGGTGCCATGCAGAGACCTCATTAGATGCGGAGAAAGTCCGTCAATACCGTCTCGAGTTAAACTATGGTGAGACGGCTCCGCATATGCATGCATCATACCTCCATGCGTCCCCAGCCATTACAACCAGCAATCAACAGGAACTTGGCCCAAGCATGGCATACATCAAGGGTACATGGGAATAGCAAGTGATTCTATGAAGAACTACTATGCTAGTATCTGAAACTATTCTGGATATGAACGCCAAAAATGGCTCGGGGCTTCGGGAGCCCTCAGGCTTCCGAGTGGTGTGGAGGGGGAGACGACGTATCTTCGTCCCCGGATGTGCCGAACCCATCTCATCCTCTTTCGAGAGGGGATGGAAATCAGGTGAGCCAATCCAGCAGCAACTCGAGACACGGTGTAGCATCCTCGTCAAGACGCTATGCTGATTTCTGATCCTGGGCTTACTTTCCCCGCCGACTTCATGGCTCTGGGCAGCGAGAAACAGCGATGAATTGCCTTGCCGGATGACGCTGCCAATGCACGAGCCAGGGTACGGCTACACTGCGTGTGGCCGGTCAGTCTGTTTTCATCTCCTAGGCTCTACGGAGTACGAGCTGCTGCGGTTAGTCCAGGCTCAGCTATCTATCTTTGCGGTTCCGAAATCAGACTAGCCCACTGTTTTCCCCGCAATCCAAAGAGGGCACATTTCTATTCCAATCAGCAGCCGCTCGCTTCTTTCGGCAGTGCATCTTTCCCACCACTGCCTCGATTCTGACCACGACGACACCATGTTTTTGCCGTCGTCTCCCAACCCCCGCGTTTGTTTAGTCCCTGGGAAGGGGGATCTTAGCCGGACGGGTGGGGCGTCATAGCCGCATAGTCCGATGGGTGGCTTGCAAAGGTACGCTGTGGCATTGCCGTTCAGGCGCTTCCTTCGACGTGCGCTCCCTGTCTGCTACACCAAGGAAATGATCTCCAGACTTAGGACTACCTGTCAGGCCATGCGACGTTGGCAGCGGCACTGTGTGCGCGTCTACTTTACTACTGTACCGTCCACTGACTCGAGGTATTTTTCCAAGGACTACCGGTATCAGTACGCAAACCCCGCCTTGCAAGATTGCTCGCTGGAGCTAGCTTGTTTGCCTTGCGCATTCGCTGGCACTAGCTTTCTAAAGAATATTGATGGACGCGTTCAATCCTGGTCGGCATCGCTGCAAGGACTGCCTTGTTTCTGTCTCACTAGCCGCCCAAGCTGCAGCTCGTTTGACGCTTCGATACCATCTCGATGGCGTGAAAGCTGCGATATTCATGTATCTCGAAAGCTCACTCTCGCTAAGACGCATGTCGGCCTATCTTGAAGCTGTACGGTCTGTACTTCTCCCTTGGCATCCATATTTTCTTTCAGAAGCTGTTGGTTTATGGGTGAAACCCCGCAGTCAAATCGAATAGATACCCTGTCATAGCTCCATCAAAGATGATCACCTTACCAGGACCTCCTCACTTCAGTGTCCCGTTGTGCATACACCCCCTCCCCTCCTTCCTACCGAAGGTGGAGAGGAACTATGGCTCGCAAGACATATAACGTGAGATATCGGCCGCCAGTTGTGCATTTTGTCTTCTTCAGCCTGCTCCTGGAAGAGCAAAGCATATCGTTACTTGTCCATTGTGTCAATCACTCACCCTGTTGCAATCATGACCGTCCCTGACGAGGTTGATATCATCGTGTGCGGAGGTGGCAGCTCAGGATGTGTTCCTGCCGGACGTGAGTACAGAGTGAATGGCTACACGCTAAAGACAACTAACACTCCCTAGGTCTTGCCAACCTGGACCACAACCTCCAGGTCCTCTTGGTTGAGGCCGGGGAGAGCAACCTCAACAACCCTTGGGTTTACCGCCCGGGTATCTACCCCAAGAACATGAAGTTGGACTCCAAGACGGCCACCTTCTACTACTCAAGACCATCTGAGTGGCTTGATGGCCGTCGAGCTGTTGTCCCTTGTGCCCATATCCTCGGCGGTGGTAGCTCAATCAACTTCATGATGTACACCCGGGCCTCAGCATCTGATTACGATGACTTCAAGATGAAGGGCTGGACCACCAAGGAGCTGATTCCTCTTATGAAGAAGCATGAGACCTACCAACGTGCCTGCAACAACCGAGACATCCATGGTTTCGAAGGCCCAATCAAGGTCTCTTTCGGCAACTACACTTACCCAATCATGCAAGACTTCCTTCGAGCCGCTGAGAGCTTGGGTTTCCCAGTCACGGATGATCTTCAGGATCTTGTCACTGGCCATGGTGCTGAGCACTGGCTTAAGTGGATCAACCGAGATACTGGTCGACGATCTGATGCCGCTCATGCCTACATCCACGCCACTCGTGCCAAATACCAGAACCTCCATCTTCAATGCAACACCAAGGTCGATCGAGTTGTGATTGAGAACGGCACTGCAGTTGGTGTCCTCACTGTCCCAACGAAACCCCTCGGTGGCAAAGACATCCCTCGTCGGTTCTTCAAGGCCCGTAAGCTGATCATCGTCAGCTGCGGTACTCTAAGCTCCCCCCTTGTGCTCCAACGATCTGGCATTGGTGACCCAGAGAAACTTAGAAAGGCAGGTGTCAAGCCAGTCGTCGATCTTCCAGGTGTCGGTCTTAACTTCCAAGACCACTACCTCACCTTCGCCACTTACCGTGCCACACCAGAGACAGAGTCCTTCGACGACTTTGCCCGAGGTGTTCCTGAAGTCCAAAAGGCTGTCTTCGAGGAATGGAACCTGAAGGGTACTGGTCCATTGGCCACCAACGGTATCGAGGCTGGCGTCAAGTCGCGACCCACTGAGGAAGAACTCGAGGAGATGAAGAGCTGGCCCACACCAGACTTCAGCCCCAGTGGATGGGAGAGCTACTTCAAGAATAAGCCTGACAAGCCCGTCATGCACTACTCAGTCATTGCTGGCTGGTTCGGTGACCACTTGGACATGCCTCCTGGAAAGTTCTTCACCATGTTCCACTTCTTGGAATACCCCTTCTCTCGTGGTTTCACCCACATCACTTCGGCTGACCCATATGATGCTCCTGACTTTGACGCCGGTTTCATGAACGACAAGCGTGATATGGCACCCATGGTCTGGGGCTACATCCAATCCCGTGAGACTGCTCGTCGCATGAGGGCCTATGCTGGTGAGGTCACGGGAATGCATCCACAGTTCTCCTATGATTCGCCTGCGCGAGCACTGGATCTAGATTTGGCAACTCGCAACGCCTATGCTGGTCCTAACCATCTGACTGCCAATATCCAACACGGTTCCTGGACTGCCCCTCTTGAGGCCGGCAAGGTTTCGCAACCCAACTGGCTCAACTCCAACTGCCAAGAAGATCGCTCTGACAAGATCAAGTACAGGCCCGAGGATGGTAAGTAGCGTTTTTGACTGTCGCAGCTGTATGACTATCGTACTAACAACATCACAGTTGCTCACATCGAGAAATGGGTGCAACGACACTGCGAGACAACCTGGCACTCTCTCGGTACTTGCAGCATGGGTCCAAAGAATGGCAATAGCGTTGTCAAGCATGGTGTCTTGGATGAGAGACTGAACGTCCATGGTGTCAAGAACTTGAAGGTCTCCGACCTTAGCGTCTGCCCCGACAATGTCGGTTGCAACACCTTCTCGGTACGTTCAAACCCCTCATGTCTATCAATACCTAATACTAATCATGTCCATTGCACAGACTGCCTTGCTCATTGGTGAGAAGTGTGCTGTCCTATCTGCAGAGGATCTCGGCTACAGCGGAGCTGCCTTGGACATGAAGATCCCACCTTACCATGCTCCTGGTGAGAATGTCGGTCTCGCTCGTTTGTAGATGTGTGGAACCAAGGACAGAGGTTTGATGGTGGCTGGCATGGGTGACACTCATTGACGACCGGCTCTTTGTGATCATGACCTTGTACTGCAATGATCGCTCGTTCAATCTCTAGCTATGTCTGATAATTTTGTGGAATGACCAAGTATGAATGACCAACTCAAACTAGTCAAGAGTATTCCTGACATCCACGAGAGTTTCAACCTGCGCTCTACAAGGGTACTGTTCCACTCATCAACAAGCTCTCCCCCATTCAACGATTGTGGTCGCTAGGATTTGTCCCGAAGAAGTTTGACGCTGGTGCTAAAGTTGCACTTGAAGTCATTCAAAGCGGAAAGGTTGTCAAGGTATAAGTTACATTGCCTGACTTTGCTGCCTGATGTAGTATGACCGTACTCAGGTAGCACCTAGAGTCGTTGAGAGGGGGGTTGTTAAGGATAACCTACATTAGTATCTGACTTGGTAGAGTCGTCTTCCGTCGGTGATACTGACGCTGACTGGACGAATGTCGATTTGCGTAATTGTGATCAGGAGTCTACATTAGTTTCATGACTAAAGACGAGCAGCACAAAAACTGGTGGTGGTGGTGGTGGTGGTGAAAAGAAATATAATGTCAAACAAGTAATGAAGTCAAAGTAGGATTTACGGTGACGTGTTTGCTGCCAAGTGCCGCTCCGAGTGACTTTTTATTCACTTCAGCAAGTAAACAAGTAGTCCTTCCTCGCATTGTTTTCACCCTTGTTAATAGAAGGCACTTCGATTAATCGACTTTGTTCTTTTGCACTGCGCAAGCGTGACTCATCATGTTCTCCCACTTCATTCCAATTCATGCTATTGTTTACCATCATGAGTGGTGCCGTCGCTGTTTGACTTCACATCAATCAAAGGGCCATTGAACAGTGAGACAGTCTTCGGCTATTTACATTCTTTGTGATGTACAGTCAAACACGGTAGCTCATATTTGATGCATTGTGCGATCTTCATATCTGTGCTTCATGTCTTTCCATATATATCTACTGCGTGATACGAGAATACTTGATTGCACAGAATCGCAATTCCAACAGCCCAATCTCCTTTCTTATCTTGTGACCTAACCTTGATTTAGAACCTGACGGGTGGCGGCAAGTAGCTACAATGTCGCCGAGAGTAAACTGGCCATTGCCAGCAGAAAGGTTTCTGCTGGACTGGATTGAAGCCAACAAGGGACCTGATGGGAAACTACTACAAGAGGCAGAATCAGCCTTGAAAGAATTGGCAGGAAACGATGAATTTCTGAAGCTTGTACCCATGCTGAAACGCTGTGCACCAGCAGAGAGACCACACAAGATCTCGGAAAAGATCAAGCATATGTACGGCGAGTTCAGACTGCCTCAATACCAGGAGCCCCTCACTACCATCTACAAGGATGGCGTCAAAATCTTCAACTGGGAAACAGTAGGTAAAAGATATGCAACCCTTTACAGCCCGGAGGAGGTTGAAGGTCGAATGTAATCGAGTACTCCGGAACATCAAGCACTGCCCAACCAGGTTCAAAACGCAAATCCCCGGATACAGAGGTCAACGGTCGTGACCCGAAACGCGCTCGATCAAACGTCACTGGTACGAATGAAGGAGATCGTAACACAGCTACAGAGACAACTGCAGAGACCTCGCAACAGTCACAGCCTAACCCCCATCAGGAGAAAATCACCGAGCCTTCTCAACGACCAGAGCCTATCCCTCGTCAAAAGACAGCCAGCAACCAACAGCAACCTGCCCATGATCTGACATCGAATCATTTAGTCAACATAGGCCAAACTCAAGGGGCCGGCGGGAGAAGATCATTGGCTGGCACGTCGTCATCCGTTCATTGCTTGCTGCGGCTGTCAAGTCGTGGTGTCTCTCCACCCCAGCGGGAAAGAGAGAGGCACTCAGCGAGGAGAATATTCATCGAAGCTACGGCGATGGCATAGTAAAATGGTCCTTCAAAGTTGTAAGTATTGTTTCCTCGCGCTCGGGAACGAGTCCGCGGCCGCATCGGGGAGGCGGCGACAAGCGGCTTGTACACACATTAAAGTTTCGGCTGGGAGATTCTGCTTGGTCCGGAGCACACCAGTGTCCTGTCACGCAACGCCAGACGTCCCCTTTGACCTGTTTCCACCCTTTGCGGGCCCAATGTGATGTGTGTCCTGACCACATGCGGTGAGGGTTTTCTCGATAGGGACCCATCATATGTACGTGGTTTGATCGGCTCAAATTGCTGTGCGACATCCATGTTTTTGCCATGTACAGATGATCGTCCTTTTCAGTCCAACGGACACGCGAAGCACACATGTTTTATGTCAGGGCCCTACAGTAAGGCCTGAGGAACGTCAATGTCGCACGCCAGAAAATCGGGGCCCAAGCTCCTCCCTCCTGCATTCTGTATGTAGTGTTGTGAGAATGAAGCCTCGAGGTAGTCCATGCTATCACTATACCAATAATCAGTCTGCCAGAGACGGATAAGACTAATCGCTAGTTGTCGATTTCCTGAAAGTGCCTCCCAAGGAATCGTCCTTCTTATGGTCAACTTGTGATCAGGCTGGAGTTGCTTTTCACCCGCGCTCAAGACCTGCCTTTCCTTCACCTTCAATGAGCCTAGACTTTCCTCAGTGTTTCCGCTTGGGTCGTCGCCATGATCTGCTTCCCCTGCGGGGGTTAGCGACTGGCAACATCCGGCGTCGGCCGAACAAGGGTATTATACAATACAGGAATGATGGTCAACTGTTGGCGCCCCATAGAGATTGTCAAACTTTCCCATTACGGGCTCCATCTGCTACCATTTACGTCAACCGCAACATAGGGCTGGCTGTCGTGGACTTTCCATCTGCTCGAGGGGGTGTCACCTCTCCGCTCACCACGTCAGGGCCTGACGTCTTTCAGGAGATTCTTCGACTTGCTTTTGGCGAATCGTCGAGGTCCTTCAACGCCCAAGCAGCTTTTACCCTTCCGACGTTCAGCAGCTAGAATGCACAAAGATCCGTGAATCGACGAGCATCTCATTGTCCTTGCGAATCGGCAGGAATCGCATTGTCTTTGCAAAACGTAATGGCATTGTTGGCGGGGACAGAACACCATCCCCGCTCTGGTGATGTGATGTATAAAAGAAGGCCTGAGTATTCTTCTCACTCCTCTGGATGTTTTGCTCAGGTGCGACATTTGAATATGTTCAAGGCTCCAACTAAGCTACGTTGCTGAACTTATAGCCCTCCTTTGGCCTGAACCACAGAATCACTTTATATTGACGATAAACAGATATGTGTCAAACATACAACTGGTCACAATATGGGCTCTCGTCCATTGCCCTCTTCCGCCAACCTGTCCTTCGAAGCTCGCCTCTAGCACTCTGCGGTGAATGCAAGCAGGAATGTCATCCACCTTGCCGCCTTGCTCCCCACTGGTGTAACGGTGTCGTTTTCCACTCTGGATGCCTTCGCACGGGTGTTCCATGCCCCTTGTGCCTGAGAACGTTTCCCTCAGGTTGACAACAGAATCAAATACTAGCGCCCGGAGCGAGTCTCGTTACCACTAGCTTGTAAGTGATTGACTATTTCATTAAATCTTGGTTCCTGGGCCCCGTTTCGATCCGAGAGTTGTCTCCCTGACCACGGCTAAATCATGAATCAAGTCCTACCTCCTTGTTTGTTTGAGAAGAAAACTCGGAAGCTCATCTCATCTACTATTAACCTTGAGCGCAATACCAATATGGTACATCTGATTGTGTGGGCATGAATGGACGTTTGGAATGTGTTTCAAGACCAAAGCGTTTCTTTGGCAGATGATCAAGATGGGTGAACCGACCGGATGTCCGTCAAAATGAATCGCAGAAACGTCCGACATACTTGGGAAGTAATGAAATTTTCCTTGTTAAAGAAAATCGGCATCATCTAGTCAGTCATCTAACGTGCTTGCGTGCTCGAAAGGATTGACAACGTTCAAATCTCCGTTCGCTCCGAGTGATATCGTCTGGGAGATGTTTGTCCCGTCCCGCATGGGGCCCTCATCGAATCTAGTAGAAATGAGCTTAGTTTCCTCGTCCTATGCTCGTGCCATGTGCATTTGACCAGAAACAACTCGTGCTGGACTGTGCCATTGACATGTATTGTGACACCATCAAGTAGCACGTTCTCCCACGCAATTAGTCAAACCCCCGCCGCATGTGTGTCGAATCTTCGAAGTGAGCATCTGAACTGTCTATCCCCTAACATCTGAGCAGATAACTGGGACCGGGAACCATGACACGCGAACGGAGAGCGTGGAATTCATAGATGCCCATCAAGGCACCGAAGCTTGACTTTGTGTCTTTTGGCATCGTAAATGCACCTTGTGCAAGAGCCTGAATGGCCATACAGTAGAGCGGTTCCCAAGCCATGGGGCCACGGCCGGGGGCTAGCAAGTACAATAGAAGGGAGCGAGGTCCGATGGACCAATACGAAGATGGCCATATCTGACGTCCACATAGGGCAATCATCTGAAGCCTAAGTCCCAGCTGTCAGTCTCAGCCTCACCTGCATTTGGACCTAGATCGGAAGGGGGATCTGCATGAAGCAGCGGGACTTGAAATGGTCAAAGCTTTGGAACTTCAAGCCACCTGGGCAGAGTTTCACCGACGCCGCTAAGGCGACCTCGCTTACGAGTACATGGCAACTCACCTCTCCGGACTTTGACCTCTGAAGGCTGGTCTACCCTTTTTTTGCACGAGGACGGAGTAAGACCAGGCGAGCTCCGGCCATCCTACAGTACAGCTCTTCGGCCCGGGAGCAGACCTCGACAGTCTCAAACCACATCCATTCGACTCGCTTAAGGAATAAGCGAGTCGGGCCTTTGGGTGGGTAGAGATCGATCTGAGTGTTGCGCATGCTGATCTCGATGGTTTGATTTCACGTGGCTTGACTGCTGGAGAAAACGTACAATAGATCTGCGAGTCTCGAGTCTGCGACAAAGGTCCACTTCAGGCGGATGCTGTTGAGGACGGTTGGAACAACCCTGGACGCCTGTGTCAAGTCCTAGCGATGTCAGCCTCTTGACATCGGCGTTTCTTTTCCACGGGTAATTGAGTTTGTGCTCTTTGACAGCGGAAATTGAGCCCTCGTTGTGGAATGAAGTTCTGACGCCAAAGAGATGTCCATGTACGTGAGTAACGACCCAGTCCCTTGGAAGCGGTATTGTCTCTGGGCGAAAAGTGGACTCGTCAATGACGGACCTCTCCTCGACGTCAAGAACTCTCCCATGCGGTGCGCAATCCCAGCTCCACCAACCGAGTCGACGCCAGGTCGTCTGTATAGGGCAACACACGTGTCACACGGTCCTGTTGGAATGACAAGTTTGCTATGTTCTTTTCAGTTTTCAGCCAAGGGAAAATCTACCCCTGATCGACTCGATTGTCATTTCGTCGTCGCTTAATCATGCTTTGGGTGGCATTTTGAGGTTCACGATCTCCCTCAACCCAACGCCAAAGACCACTCAAAAGAGGTTGTCCCGTTGTCTGAGCGCCCGGCCGATATTGCTTTTTGAAAGAGAAACTTTACCATCCGCGTCCTTTTGTATACGAATACTAATTTTTATTGCTGATTAGCGGCAGACACGACACCTCTCACTTCAAAGATTCAGCCCAATATCAAAGCCTTCGCCAGCAGGTGGCCAAATGTCCAACCCCAGACCTCCTTTGACACCAGTCACATTTTTGTCCACCAGTCAATCGGTACGCGGGCTCTGGATTGTGCTGCCGGTGCATGCTTGCCTTTGTGTTCCGGGAGAGGGCTTACTCGAATGTATCATTCTGCTCTCAGAGGTGAGGTCTCACGGTCAGTCTCGAGCGAACTATTTCCTATAGGCTAGCATTTACGTTTCCTCCTCTAGCAGTGTTTTCCTGCTGGACTTGGCTTTTGTTCTCTAGGATTGGTGTTTACTTCTTTTTGTGGACTGCATGACCCAGCACGCACGTTGAAGGAGTGGTGAGAGCTTTTTCACAGCCCGTTCCCCAAGCCACTCACACCAACATGCATACTTGACACTACCCTTTTCGAAATTGACTGAGAGCCACAACAAGCTTCACTGTCTCCACGTTTGTTGACCCTCAAAGAGCTCACTGTCCTCACCGAAGGTGTCTTGACCTATGACCTCCTAATACTGTCCTGACTGTTTGCTCTAGCTTGCGTCTTACCGGACCCCTGCATAGCAATCTCTGCTCAAGGCAGCTGAACAGAGCATCTGCACACTATTCGGTTCACTCAACCTGACATGAGAAATAACGTCTGTCCTTGATAGCTTGGGCCCACTCCTCGCTTTCGAAATAAATGGCGTGGATCACTTCGACTGAGTCTCGTTCTCGCCCAAGCGTCACAACAACAATAAGTCATGGCCAAAACTCATCATCTTGACAACTGTCTTTGGACCATGCGTACTGCCCTGTCTGGTTGGATGATGATTGTCTATGTTGACAATACCAAGGGTCTTTCCGGCCTAGTCGTGGCGATTCCGTCAGCTTCAGGGGCGAGTTGATGACTTTCGGCGGCCTATGCCTGTCTCCTAATCTCACTGAAATGTGCATTGATCTTTGTTTTCGTATTTTAATTGAAATCTTGAAGTATCACGACATACTAACTAGCAAGTTTAGGTCAAATCTTTGCTTTCAGCGTACACTCCATTGTGATTGTTGTCATGTACTAATAAAGGGGGGAACACTGAAGTCGAGGTATAAAGCATGGGCAGGAACACGACCACATTCTCTCCTCCCTCCGTCTATCTATTGTTCAAGAGGTACTTGAACACCAATCATGAAGTTGTCAGGGGTGTCGGTCTTCACGGCCGTGATCCTCCTTGCCTCCGATAAAGCCTTTGGGAAGCCTTTGACGACAATTGAGCCCTGCCCCAGCGCTACGGGTCTACCTATACCTGCTATCACGGTATCTGCTCAATATCAACCTGTTTCGACCTGTCACCCCACAACAGCTTGTATCAAGGGCAAGTGCTCGACGATCTATCCTTTCACGACATATCCATACCTGTCCACGGTCATTCCCTGCGCCTGGAATGGAACAACAACACAGACCACAACAGTGACTAAGGTCAATCAGGTTGTTAGAGCCTCGGAACATCTCGAAACTCTTACTCATATCACGGCTGCTCCATCTATCCACAACGGCAACTGGATTGACTGGTTTAGACTACAGCCATCCGTTACTAAAAACGTCACATCCTACGAAACTGTTAGTCGACGAGCTATAGCTCCATACAAAGCTATCGGACCGCTGGCGATTCCTGGTTGGGATGGCAGTGGGCTTTGTTCCAAATGTGTCCAGCATGACGGAAGTCTTTCTCAGCTTTTGGCTGTTACTGAATGCCGGCTTGAGACTAAGGCTGGACTACAATACCAAAAATGCCTTGAGTGGTATGAGACTTGGATCCAACAACCACCGACCACTATTCCCGCCAAAGGTCTCTGCTCAAGCACCGGAACAATTCCTCGTGCTGGCGTCTATACTTGGACTTTCCCTCAGGTTCCTCCTTCGGTTACTGTTACAAAGCCTCCAGTCACGGTTACTGTGACCGTTAACGGCCGGCCGACGATAACCATCAAGCCGAATATCCAGATCATCAGGGGCCGACCATGGGATGCATATGTCACTAAATCTTATGATGGCCCAACGACTTTTAACTTCGAGATCTTTGTCACTAAAGTGTTCATCTTCAACATTCCTCTCGTTACCAGCTCGGCAGGAAGCTCTCGTAACATCCCTGTCCCAACAGGATCAGGATGGCAACCTGGAGGTGACAATCACCATAACGGGTGGTGGCCCTTACCTACGGGAGGTGGAAGCTGGACCAGTTTCGGCGGTGACCACGTCTGGCAAGACTGGAACCCAACCTCTGTAATCGGCTCCTCAACTAGTACTTCCAGATACGTGACCACATCAACATCTGCCACATCTGCGACTTCTGGCCCGATCAGTGGATCAACGACATCATCCAGAAGCGGCAGTGCCAGCACTTCGGCGTCTTCCTCTTCCACCGGCAGCACAACGGTTACTATATCACGGTCCTCGTCATCGAGCACTAGCACGGGCAGCCCTTCGGCGTCTTCTTCAACGAATGCAATCTCTAGCAGCTCAACTTCCTTGTCCTTGTCGTCAACTACTAGTGTGTCTGCGGCTACGTCAGCCACTAGCAGCATTACAGCTGCAAGCACTACGTCTACGACTAGTATTGTTCCCAGCGGAACAGGTTTCTATCTTCAGATCAGCGGTACCCCCGTCACCGGCTTGACCCCCCGACAGACTGTTGTACGGTACGTGGGCTTTGACCCAAACAACTATGCCATCGCTGTAGAGGGGCTCCCTGAGGCCGCGCTGGTGTTCAAAGGTAGCGACAACACCACGTTCTTCTCGAATAATCGATACCTTGGGACTGCGACACGTACCAGGTCAATTGTCCAACGCTTCTTGGACTTTCCGAGAGGATTCGCCGTGTGGGACATCATTGGCATCTTTGCACACTTGAGAAACACCGCAGGGTTCTGCTTCGACAACGGCTTCGTCTTTGCTTATACTGACTCGGACATCTGCGAGAATCCAATCAACATTATTCCAACAAGTAAGTGAATGATGACCCAAGCAAAGCTCTACATTACTTACATTAACTAGATCCGTCAACAACCAGCACCACATCTGCTACGTCTACGTCGGCCGGGACCGGGAGCACTTCGACGTCAAGCCTAACAACGGCATCGAGTAGCGTAACTTCGATCTCTTCAGCATCTGGTAGTTCGACCTCCACACCGGGCTCGTCTACCTCGGAAACGACTGGGTCGACCACCTCGTCCACGGGCGCTGTTTCGACTAGCACTGGTGGAGAGACATCTACTTCAAGCTCGAGTGTTGGCCCGATAAGCGGCTCAACGACTTCGAGTACTTCGAGCGGCACCTCGTCGGTATCATCCGCTTCTGGTTCTTCGACTGCGACGCTATCTCCTACCACCTCGGAGACCGGCTCGACCAGCGCCCAGTCGACAGCGTCCACTTCTAGTGTTTCGAGCTCGGAGGGACCCACGTCTACCACCAGCGGTGGCCCAACAACTTCAACGACCGTGTCGTCTTCCCAGGGAGGTTCGTCCACCTCGACTTCTGGGGAAACAACCACCTCTCAATCAACAACGGAGGGCTCGTCAAGCTCAACCGTCGCGTCTTCTACGTCTGCGGAAGTTTCGTCCACCAGCACAGGCTCGCCCGTCAGTACAAGCTCGTCCACCGGTACAGCCTCCACTTCCACTGGTAATGGCTCCTCTTCTGGTACGGGTTCTTCGACGTCCACCGGCATAGGCTCCTCAACGTCTACGGTTCCAGGTTCCTCATCAAGTGTGGAATCATCCACTGGCAGCCCATCTACAAGCACGACTTCGTCAACCGGCAGTCCGTCTACCGCATCTAGCACTGCAACATCTGTCAGCTCGGCGTCGTCGTCTAGTTCGGAATCCTTGACTAGCTCGTTAGCGAGTTCTGCATCGTCTGCCAGCTCGTCATCCTCTAGCTCGGCGTCGTCTAGCTCAGCCTTATCGACCAGCTCTTTTTCTGCGAGCTCAGCATCCTCCACCAGCTCGGCGTCGTCCATTTCAGCATCGTCTAGCTCGGCATCGTCTGCCAGCTCAGTATCGTCTAGCTCAGCATCGTCTGCCAGCTCAGTATCGTCCAGCTCAGTATCGTCCGTCTCAGCATCGTCCAGCTCAGTATCGTCCGTCTCAGCATCGTCCAGCTCAGCATCGTCCAGCTCAGCATCGTCCAGCTCAGCATCGTCCAGCTCAGCATCATCTGCTAGCTCGGCGTCGTCTACTAGCTTGGCGTCGTCTGCCAGCTCAGTGTCGTCTAGCTTAGCATCATCTACCAGCTCAGCGTTGTCTACCAGCTCAGCATCGTCTACAAGCTCAGCATCGTCTACCAGCTCAGCATCGTCTGCCAGCTCCGCGTCGTCCAGCTCAGCATCGTCTGCCAGCTCCGCCTCGTCCAGCTCAGCATCGTCTGCCAGCTCCGCGTCGTCCAGCTCAGCATCATCTGCCAGCTCAGCGTCATCTAGCTCAGCGTCATCTAGCTCAGCGTCGTCTGCCAGCTCAGCATCGTCAGCAAGCTCGTCGTCCAGTTCAGCATCCTCCACTTCGGCCGCTAGCACCACCACGTTCTCGTCCGTATCAACCTCTCGCACGTCATCTGGAGCAAGCACTACAACATCAGCGGCCCCGATCTGCAACCTAAACGCTAATATCTGTTTGAACTCTCAGCTGATTACTGCCAACAGCGTGGCCGTTGTGGGATGTCCTCTCCTCGGAGGTCTTCTCTGTACAGTCAATCAATTGCTCTCACTTGTGCCACAGCTGCTCAATACTGGCCCTAATGTCGCCACCGTTCTAATCGGTAACAACGAAATTATCGGGCTAAGCATTACTCCAGCAGAGGTCTCGGCTGCGATCAATGCTGGAGAGTTGAATGGAGTTTGCGATGCGCTCGGTGGTCCCATCAGTGTCATCATTCGAGATCCGACATGCCCAAATTCCCCCACATCGAGCAGTACTTCCTCTGTCATCACCAGTGCTTCCTCCAGCCGGATCAGTTCCAGTCTCACGACTGTTACTAGCACATCTTCATCATCTGCACCCACTGCATCAGGCTCATCGAGCAGTACCGCACCACGATCAACGAGCACCAGTACCCCTTCGTCGACAACTCTGACCACTGTCACCAGGACATCTACATCGACGAGTACAACCACAACCTCAGCAGCGCCTATCTGTAACCTCAACATCAATATCTGCTTGAACGCAGCATTGATTTCAGCGAATTCAGTGGCAACGTACAATTGCCCACTCCTCGGTGGTCTGCTATGCACGGTTAACGACCTTCTCTCGGCTGTTCCTCAACTCCTGGGGCTGAATCCAAACATTGCATCGGTACTGATCGGCAACAACCAACTTATTGGTTTGACACTCACTCCTGAAGAGGTGTCAGCTGCTGTTGCTTCAGGAGAGTTGAGTGGAGTATGCGATGCTCTGGGTGGGCCTATCAGTGTTATCCTTAATGACCCGACCTGTCCCACCAACCCAACGGTCACCACCTCTACGACGACTAGAGCTTCGAGTACGACGAGCACAGCGCCTGCAACTACGACCACGCCTCCACCTCTGTGCCATGCCCAGGTAGCTTTCTGCGCGCCCTTGGTAGTTGCATTCACGGTGAGATCTCAAATCTGTCCGAACGTCCTGGGTTGCAGTGATGCCCAGATGCAGGCTTTTGCCAACTCCTTTATCGGTCTGCCTGGTGTCAAGTCCGTCGCCTATGCCAACAACATCGCCTACGGATTCAGCTTGACAACGACACAGCTGCAGCAACAGCTCGCCGTGTTAGGTCCCATCAACAACATCTGCACGGCAGCCAGCATCTTCACCCTAGAAATATCAGACACGACTTGTCCGGTCACTGCCCTCCCGACACAGCAATGCAATGTCGGCGTTGCGTTATGCACTTTGGAAACCCTCGCGTCGGTTGGCATCACGTCTGGAACATGTTCTAATGGTTTCCTCCCATGCACGCCAAGTCAAGTCACCAACGCGGCCAGCAACACCTGCGCGAGCCAAGGTGCCGTTTGCCGTGCATATGGAAACAACCTTCTGACGCCACTCACTGCCACACAATCTGTTGCGCAAATTCAGCAAAGCATCGCTTCATACGCCCTGGGGAATATCTGTCTGACAGGAACCACGGTCACCCTGAGCGATTCTTCGTGCACATAGGTCAGCACCGGGGATGACACAGCCACAGATGCAGAGATGACCTCCAAGACCGATCATATTCTTCAAGTCATCCTGACAACGACACACTTCTTCTACTTTTTTCTTTCTCGGGCCATTCTATTACTATTTTTTCCCTTCTGGCCCAGCACATTATATTTCAACTTCATTGGGGACGCGAGCTTCCTTGCGTCCCCATTTGGGCCCTGGGCTATGATCTCCCCCAGAGGCCATTGATCAGGCATGGAGATAATGTCCACACGAGACTTTGGAGGTTATTTGCAGTATTAGTTGTTTTCTCATTCACTTCTTCAACGTTGAAACTTTACGCGTCTTGAGAGAAATTTGATAGATGCTATATTGATAATTATTTCTCATAATTTGACTCAGGTTGCTTGATTATTGTTTTGACATTGTGGACGTAGTTTTGCAATCAACCTAACGCAAGCGAGCTCATACCATGGTGGTAACTCCTGTCATCGAATATGGCAATGGTGGAGGTAAGTCAAGATGAGCCAGACCATTTCCCGTGTGTGGATACAGTCTAGATGATGTTAACGCTGATCGGTCTCTGTTCTTCATAAGTTGCCATGTCCAGAATGTGAGAAGGGCCTTCCTAAGCAACGTGAGGACTATCTTCATGCTCGGCATGGTGAGATTGCCTTGGATCTTTGCGGTTAAATCCAATCGGTTCAATGATACATACACATTTACTCCGTATGCGCGATAGTATTCAGAGCTGTATGTGTGAGCATATTTTCTGTGGGTCGATGGAAAGGAAACACGAAGCAGTTTCCTCGACAATAAAGCCGTCAAGTGAGCTAACAATCTCAGAAAGCCATGATAAAAGTACGAGTGCCCCTTTGGTGACCTTGTCCTTCTGTGATTTGCTTGAGAATCACGTGTCGAGCAATGGTACTATACATCTACCCTTCCGGGTCTTTCATCCAGAGCGTGTGGTCAGACAAAGGTGAGGAATACTTACCCAGACTTTGCGTCTTACAGTAGGCCAATGCCTTGGGCACGATGCTCCATTCTACTCGTACCAAGGTAAGGTCTTGTACCTAGCGGAGTACCGCCCCAGGCCAGTCTCCACGCGGCCCTCTGCCGTCTTCCATGCGTGGTGGAGAAGCCCCATTTGAGCTCTGATTGCAGGACACCCTGAACGCCTCCGATGTCATGGTGATGGGGCTCTTCATGTGAGTTTTGTGTCCATTTGCCATGCCTCCTCTGGATGATGGACATTGCAAATCGCAGATTTCATGGGCCTGATCGAATCAGCTTATAGCGCATGGTGGCTCTATCCCCGGCCTTGACCAGTCGCAACTACAAGCACCGACCCGCGTTCATTGGGCATTGGAGCATTTCAGAGCAATCCAAGTGGTACCGACCTGTTTTGGACCCTTGTTCTCCCTTGAGGTCATTGTTTGTCCCCCTGGCGCCACCTGGGTAACTTGCAATACCCTTTGCCTTGATTTCTGGACGAGGTCATTGTTGTATCATGTTTGTCTGCGCTCGACAACAAACAAGTACTACCACTACGAGTCCGAGTGGTATGAGGTACACTACAACAATCTCACCTCTATTCTCAAAGAATAGACCCTCCGTTTCTCGTACATGCGGTGTCAAATGAGTCTTGGAGTTTCCTAGTGGTGTTATCGAACCCGCCACCGCGCATGAATTGTCTCACTTGCTAAGGAGGCACAGCCACTGATTCAACGCCTACGCACCAGTGTCCTTCGTACTTCGAACGGAAGTACACAAGTATCGTATTACCCGAATGGCATCACCTGAATCCCGACTTTCTGGTGAAGATCCAGCTTCTGGTTCAGCGTATTCCACAACACCGGCCCTTGTGTCTGCATACCGCTCGTTGTCAAATGAACCTCGTCGACGGAGTTTCGTACGAGAGTTCCGCAACACCGCCTCGTGCGACGACAACGCACCCGAAGAAGAATCAGAGCCGATACTCGTGCAAAGGAGAAATTCCGTCTTTCTCGAAGTCGGACTAGGAGGGGATGATGCGATTGTCGACGCAAAGCTAAAGGAACCCTCCAGTCGACCGAGACTACAAGTTCGCTTCAAGAGTAAAGTCGACGTCTTCGAACCTGACCCTCCTGCCTCCTCTCGGGACGTTTTGCTCCCGCACGACAGAGACAAAGACCGACCACAACAAATGCCTTTCTTCTTCCCTACACTCTCGAGGCTACTGTTTTTAGCGTTTGTGGTCATCCTCATCACGCAGAGCCTTCACACGACACCTATATTGAAAGCGGACGCGAATCCCGTGGGATCAAGAAGAGATGGACCCTTGGTGAGAGATGCCCTGCGGCAAGGGAAGAGGGCACTACCGGATTCGACCGTGAAAAGAGACAACAGTCCCACAGACGTGTGTAAGAGGTGGTCAGGGCAGAGTGCTCTCGTCAATGGGACATTATACTACTATGGAGGCAGATCCACGACGTCCGCCGACCAGACCACCAATGAATGGAGTAAGCGCTCGAACCATTGTCACAGGTCTCCCATGCTGACGTTTGACGCACAGACAACGATCTGATCGCGATCGACTTGACCAAGTCGTGGCAGATTTCGACCCCTTCCATATCAGGACTTCCGATCCCCAGTGGTCCTCCGGCCGTCTCGCTAGGCTACCTCTGGAACTCCTACGACTCGCTATACCTCTACGGCGGCGAATTCTCAGACAGCCCAGCGGAATCGCCCGTGCCGTTCTCAACCTGGTCCTACGACATCTCTTCCTCGTCTTGGAGCGAACAATCCAACCCAAAAACGAGTTCCGGCGACAACTCGGAACCTGCCAACCAAGCAGTCCAACGCGCCGCCGAGGGCGCAGGTGTTTCCGTACCTAACATAGGCCGGGGCTTCTACTTCGGCGGCCACCTCGACGGGTACACAACCCCCGGCTGGTCTCAGTCGATCGCCCGGGTCTACATCAAAGGCCTCCTCGAATACACGTTCCCAGGGTACAGCAACGACGCCGTCTCCAATTCCGGAACGGCAGGCTCGTCAGGTACATACCGCAACATCACCGAGGGCGGAGTCCAGGACACGAGCGGGTTCCCGGAGCGCGCGGATGGCGTCCTCGTCTACGTGCCCGGCTACTCGAAGCAAGGCATCATCATCGGTCTGGCGGGCGGCACCAACGCGACCTTCACCCAGATGAACGTCATCGACGTGTACGACATCGCGGCGTCCGAGTGGTACAAGCAGGCCACCAGCGGGCCGACGCCCGAGATACGGGTGAACCCGTGCGCGATCGCCGTCTCCGCCGCAGACGGCACGTCGACGCAGGTGCACATGTACGGAGGGCAGAACCTCGTCCCCTACGGCGAACAGATCCAGTACGATGACATGTGGATCCTGACCATCCCGTCCTTCACGTGGATCAAGGTCGACACGTCGGACCAGGCCACGCCGGGGCCCAGGGCAGGACATACGTGCAACGTGTGGAACGCCCAGATGGTCGTGGTTGGCGGATACGTCGGCCAAGATCTGAGCTGTGACAGTCCCGGCGTGTACGTGTTCAACACGAGCAGTCTGGCCTGGCAGAACGGCTATGTCGCGCTCGACGACGCCAAGGACGACCTGAACCGGCAGGAGAGCCAGCGCGACGACGCCGCCGCGTTGCAAGGAAGTCATGGCTACGCTGTCCCTGCGGCCGTGCAGAGCGTCGTGGGTGGAAACGCTGTGGGCGCCGCGACGGTGACCCAGCCAGCCCAGGCGGCGACACAAGGACCCCTCGCGACCGGACAGCCTCTGACCTATAGCGTCACCGGGATGCCGGGGGCGAGCGGGACGAGTAGTCCAACGAATGGCGGCGGGTCAGACGGCTCCGGGAACGGAAGTACTTCCTCAAGCGACCGCGATGGGGGCGGAGGGACGAACGTCGGCGCGATTGTCGCTGGTGTCATTGCGGGCCTGTTCGCCGTGTTGGCTGCATACTTGGCCTTCTGCGTCTGGCTGTACCGCAAGCAGCTCAGGATCTACAAGAACCACGCGGACATGGCTCAGCGAGAGCATCTGTCTGGAGACCCGCGCTACATCGGTGCCGGTACAGGTGCAGTGGCAGGCGCCGCAAGTCAGAAATACTCGGATAAAAGCCAGACGGACAGCCGAAACAGCGCAGACAACCGTTCCGGCGACGCGAGTACGACGGGCGCGCGCTCTGCGAGAGCGAATCAACTCAACAGCAACAACCCGTACAGAAATGTCGCGGGCGGGGCGGGCAGTGCCACCGCGGCAAGTAGTACGGAGGACCTGATGGCTGGACAGGAGCCGAGCTTCTTGGGAGTCGTGTTGAATCCGAGAAGGAGCTTGAGGGTCGTCAATAGGGATTAACGTTGGACATTGGTGATAACATGTTGGATTTGGTTTTGTGTGTATATATGATGAGCGAGCGCGTGCATTTTGTGATTAATTATGACCTCGCAACAGGAAAAAGTCAGCAAGCGGGAATTTGATTGATAAACGAGGAAACATGGCATTGTCCCTTCGCACATATAAAGGCTAATGTATATGCATGGAAAGAGATCTCTCTCTCGAGAGAGAGAGCATAGGTCGTATATGTTAATTTGTCCGTCTTACTTTTCGTGACTTCGTATGGATAAGTTGCATATCAACATGCCCCAGGCAGCGCATGTTGTATGGGCGAGAACAGTGAATTGTCTTTCGGAGCCAAAGGATGTGACTATACTGGCGTTGTCATCATCTGGTCACGTTTGTCACCCCGGTGGGCTACCTCTGCAAATATGCTAGGGGTGTCTTGTGTCAGCTTTCGGATCTCAGATATACTCCGAAGTGGACCCAGGCATGGACAAGCCTCGTATCGGCCTGTTTGGCGCATCAGCAGAGTTTAACCTGGTGCACTACTTGTGGAGTTTCGATGCTACAAATGCAGAGGGATGCGCCCCTCGACATTCGTAGGCAGGTCGCTGGTTTTGAACCATTGCAAGGTCTTCAATAAGGTTTGAGTGGGAACTCGGCAAAGTCGAGATTGAACACTAAGGGGCATCACCGTTAGCATCTGACCAGGGTCGAGATAAACAAGAGTTACACTGATATGCTCTTGAGTTGTGGACCTTGTGAAACTTACTTTCTTCAAACGCTCCAAAAGCTTCGTCAAAATCCTCATCGACATGAGCCTCCATCCGATCGTTGTTTCGAAGGGATTCGAAATGAAGGTATGACACTACAGGCTCTCCAGGAACTTCATCTGGATTTCGGGCATGATAGTCCGAGACTGTCAGGCTGCCACTATGGTCTGTGGCAATACTTGATGTTTCCATCGCGACTTGAGCCATAGCTTTGGGTATAGTGGTGTATTCTGAGTGTGATCGAGGCTCCGGATGGGTGTCCCGGGCTTGCTTCTCGCTAAGCCTATGATCCGTGTGTTGTTTCGGCGTGACATTGTCCGACGACCGTAGAGCATTATCCATCTCTCGTTCCATGGTCTTCTTGTACAGTCTTGTCAGCATCTGATCTGTATGCCTGGCGATCTTGCTCTCATCCTTGATAGCTCTACAGGCGGAAATGATCCTCAGTACTCCAGCTTTCGCTTCGCTTGCTGTTTTACTGTATGGCTGACAAGTTGGTGCAATGCACAAGATACTCCCAGCTGTGAAGAGGTGCATAAGCACAAATGATTGAGCAAGGTGGCCCTCAAACTCAGCGACCGGAACTCGTGACATACGCAAAGCTGCCTGTACCGATGCTCCCAGTGAGTCAGGGATATCGCTGATGGCAATATTCTCGATACTCTCTTCTGGCGGGATGGAGATTCGAAGTTTCAACAGAGGTCGACGAGCCCATACTCTGGCCGCGTCGTACAAGAGCTGCAGAATGAAGCCTTGAAGTCCGAGTTTCCTTCTGACGTTCCTTTCTTCTGCATTGCATCTATCAAGTTCAAGAACATTCCAAGGATCGTCTGCCGGCCACTGTGAAGGTTTGAATACGGCAGGGAGGTTCTCGTGCCACTGTTCCAACATGACTTCTGTGCTGTTCACGACCTGAATGAGTGTTTTCAAGTCCTGCACAGTGACTGGACTTTGTAGCTGGAGAACCTTGAAACTTTCCAAAGTGTGTCGGATGATATGGTAAAGCTCAAATTTCAAAGTATGGTATGTCAAAAATGTCACTGTCCGATGACTTTCTTGTAAAATCGGAAGCCTCGCTGTATCAGCAGGGAGTTCTGTATCGTCCAGGTCTGTGAGCTTCTTGAACTGAGCGAACGCGGGATCTAGCGTTGCTGGACGACCAAAGATCATCGACGAAAATTGGTCGGACACGACCAGGTGGTTCCAACAACGATTGCTGACTTCGCGAGCAATGTCACCGCCTGTGTTCTTTGCTTTGTCACAATGAAGGGCTAGGGCATATGCTGTTCTGGCAGATACACCAGACACGTTCCAGGCAAAATTTGACGAGCCAAAGTAGACATGGTAGTTACCCAACAACATGCAAACCTGGTATGCTTCAATTCTTGACTCCATCAAGACTTCGTAGAAGTGTGAGCTTATCAGCAACATCAGTTCTGAGCTTAAAGACGCAGCTGTCGCCGAATAAGCACGCAACAACTGGTGTCCCTTCCACGTCTTGTCATGTTCTACGCAACGCAGGCCCAAAACTGCCACCATGATGATGAGAAGAACCTCGCATAAGTCCTCTTGTGGCCAGGTAGAACGCTGGAGTATGGTTTGCGCGCGGCTGACAAATGACGATTGATGGAAGAGCATAATGTACCAATGGATCCTGTCGAAATAGGCGTCCACCGCGACTGGCAAGAAGTCTTGACAAGGTAAGGGCGTTGAAATGTGGTGAGGAACTTGAGGACCTATATTCGCTCGTCCAGGGTCTCCTGGGATGGTACCACTGGCTGGAGAATCACTGTCGTCGTCTTCTCCGAGAATGATTTTCGCAAACCCCATGGTAGAGTCGTTCGCGCCATACTGTCGTCCTTCCTCAGGACTTGCGTCTGACCGAGTCACCAAATCAGGGCTTTCATCAAAGTAGCTCAAGGAGCCGGATGGTCGAGTAAGGTCGACAGATGAATGATAACTTGCCTGCAACGGAATGCGTGGCGTACCATACTGTGAAATCAAAGGAATACTTGACGAACTTTCTTCCACTCTGGCTCGGCGACTTGCTTCATGGTTAAAGGACCTCTTGCGCTTCAGAGGACTTTCCTGTGTCGAAGATTGTGGTTCGCATTTTGCCCCTGCTCTAACACATAGGGTGCAGGGTTTCTCGACATCACACTAGGCTCTGAGGTCAGTACACGAAGTAGAATCATGAGAAGAGGGTCAGATACTCGTAATTTTTGCCGGCGACATCGATCACAGGCCCATGCAGGTCTGCTGGTTCGCTGTGTCTGATCCATACAACCAGGTCTAGAACTTTTCGAATTGCTCGCACTTCATTAGGGGGTGGAGTTGATGGAAGACTCAAAGGCATGCATGAGCTTGTGGGTATAGAGCACCAGGCTGGTGGGCAGAAGCAATTGCGAGGCACTGTTGGCGAGGTCGAGGCCACTGGGCTCCCCACGACTTGGCAAGCACAGTATCAGCTGAAGCTGGGAAAGCCCCCAACTCCAAGTCTATCCGAGGCCCCTGGGCAAAGTTCTTATAGGCCCCTGATGCTTAGTGTGCGCCTAGACTGCGGGGGGGGGGGGGGGGGGGGGGGAAGACTCCTCAGACCTCACTGACCCCAACAAGTCCTCATTTCTTCCTATCACCAAATCCAGCACAGGGCATTCGTTACACGAAACGGTGAATTGAGAAACAACTATTCTATATGGGGAGTTCTCAAAACTCTCGATCCTACATTACTCTTGACTTTTTCAGTCTTCTTCATCCAAAAATATCCACAATCTGGTGACTACAGGCAATGAAAGTGGTATCTAGCGAACCAGGACATCACAAAATCCCATACTTCTCCCCCTTGACGATAGACGATTTAGGACAAATCTACATATTCTCATTCTTCCCAGGACAGTCAGCTCCGAGTCCTGTTTACTCAGAGTGTGTACCTGAAACCTTCCAGCCCTTCGATCACCTTACCTCCGTTCATCGCTCGCTTGTTCGCTCGGTTGAATTTCCAACTCAACCAGGCGACAATGAGAACAATCAACGCGTTCGCAATCAAACAGGTCAAGATGCCAGGACGGTAGTTCGGGGCGTCTTGTGCGCGAAAGACAGTCGTACCAATGATACCACCGATGCTACCACCTCCCACGAGAGTTGCCGATGTGAGTGCTCGCTTCCATTGTCCGCGGATGTTGTTACTGAGAGGAGCCGTCAGCACGCTGAATTACTGCCAAACGAAGAAGAGAGGATTGACTTACCCCTGATAAGTGATCAAAGCCGGACAGTTCGCGTTACCTGAGGCTCGACGTTAGTTGTTACTGTTAGACGACAGTCATTGAAACAACTTACATGCAGTGGTGGCCAAGAACACGCCGAAGTATCGAACACCTGAGGTTTTGACATAGCCCAGGAGTCCCAAGCCGAGAATGCCTAAGAAGATTCAGTCAATGCGGCAGAGGGACAAAGACGCATATCTTACCCATAAGAGCATTTCCAACCACAACCGGACCACGAAGTCGCCACTTGTCTGAATAGTACGACTCGATGAACATAATTATTGCTGCAGCAACGTATGGAGGTGCAGTAAGACACTGGGCTTCCGCCACAGAAAACCCCATGCCATCTCGAAGAATGATGGGCAGGAAGTAAGCGATGGCGTACGAGTTGGTAGTCGTCAACATATACAGCCAGGCAAAGGCCCAAACCTTGCTGTCCAAGGCGTTCTTGAGGTATTGGCCGACAGAAAACTTGTCCGGGTATGTATCAGAGCGGTCTTGCTCGATCCGCGCGACGACGAAGGCTGCTTCTTCTTCGTTGAGAAAGTTCCAGGACTTGGGAGAGTCCTCTGGAAAGTCGACGATGATGAAGTAAGCTCCGATTGCGAGCACGCATGTCAGAATACCCTCTATCTACGAGAATTTAGTCAAGGCATTGTATTTCGTACATCGAAGTACTCACGATGAAGATCCAGCGCCAGCCAGAGAGATTAGAAAGACCATCCATCTGCATGAGCCCATAGGCCAAAATTCCACCAAAACCTGAAGCCATGCTTCCGATCAGGTAGAATAAGGCATTGCGCTTTTGCAGATCGAAGCGCGGATACCACGTACTGAGGAGGTACACACAGCCAGGGTAAACTGTGGTTGTGTCGAAGAACGAATGTCAGCATGGGTGCCATATAAGATGACAAGCTCAAGCAGCAAAGAGGCAAAAAAGAGCAAGGAAACACCGTTACTTACAGCCTGCTTCAAGTGCACCAAGGATAACTCGCAAGACGCACATGACTTCCCAGCTAGGCACAAATCCAAATCCCTACCTAATGTCAGCATATGCAGCGATGGGCGGGTAGGCTCTCTCCCTTACGATCATGACAGCACCCCATGCGAGGACAATGAATGCGAGAAAATTACGTGGGCCCATTGTGCGGATGAATACCACTGCAGGTGCCTGGAAGATGGTATAGGAGATGAAGAAGACGAGGGAAACAATGGTGTATGCATTGTTGGACTCGTTCATATTCAGACTCTTTTGCATCCTAGTCAAAGGTCAGCAATGACAAGGTCATGGTGGTGGAGGCATACCCAGCAACTGAAGCCGCGCCTAGGTTGGTCCGATCGAGAAGACTGATGCAATAGAGGCAACCGAGCGTGACTGCAAGACGCAGGTCGATTCTTCGAACAATCCTCTTTTGCTCAGCGGGGCTGAAGCGGGAGATACAATCCTGGTGTGAGACGCCTTTCACGGCGATCTCAACCTGGTCGTTGGACACATTATCGGCGCCTTTCTCATCTATTGAATGCGACGCCATGTTGGTGGAATGCAGCGATATGCCCTCGATATGGGAATGAGGAACAGCAGTTCGAATTGAGCAAGTCTGACCATGTTCGAAATCTGGGGATTGTGGGAGAATGTATAGGCCATGACTATGGTGTATCCACAGGAGCCAAGGTCGAAGTGGACTGAGGGTCTACCACCGGGGAAACCAGACAGGCATCATACGGACGCTGGTACGATGCGACAATGGCCAGAATTTCACCCTTGGCAGTGCGATGAAGCCCCGTTCCACCGGACGTCCACCGGACACGAATTCGCTCGCTATACCCGGACTACCGACTTGCTACACTGGTCCTCGAACTCGCACGGACCAACCGGAGACCCCAGTTATGGAGCCCCCGCAATCTTTTCGCGACATCATGTTGGGCGTATCCTCTAAAATTATCGTGGTCGACTGATAGTTCGTCCTTTGTGCCAGGCGCCATACTGAGTGGTCCCCATGTAACCCGTATCCCAGTCTCGTGGCATGCTAGTTCCTGGGTCTGTTCCTCTTAGCGCACGAAGCTCGGCTTGAGATGCGCGTGCCTCCAGACTTCTGTCTTCAAAAATCTGCCAATTTAGGAAGTTCGTTGTTTGTAAGGCACCCAGGGAGAGGGCGACCCTGGATGGAATTTCCCCGGTGCAGCTACTGCACCCCGCCTCGTTAACAACAAGTCTGCAAAAATTCGAAGACCGGGTATTAGTAGCATGGCTTCAAGTATGACCTGGTCAGTGCCCGGCTCAACTCCTCCATACACTTGTCCATAGCCACGCTGCGCAACTTCCAGAGCAACTTGAACCGCCGACACTGAGAAGCATGTTTCTGTGGACTATCCTCCTTCTTGCGAGCAGTATTAGCTGTGCGCCTGCTCCAGGTCTACCTGTAGTAGATCTCGGGTACGAGCTACATCAAGCAACGTTCAATGTCAGTAGACGCAGCATGCAAAAGTTGTGTAGCCCTTCATACTTATGATATTCAGGAGTCTGGCCAATACTACAACTTTTCGAATATCCGTTATGCAGCACCTCCCGTTGGAAACCTTCGATTCTCTGGGCCCGTCGCTCCTAGCACCAACGGCCCCAAGGTGTTCAACGATGGTTCCAGGGCTGTGACCTGTTTTCAGGCTCTCCCGGCTTGGACAGCCTATTCTGCAAGTTGGATCGCTAACGGAACTGCCGCTTTCAATATCTCTGCTGGGTATCAAGTTCCTCCACTACCACTACCGCCGCCCGTACAACCTTCCGCTAGCGAGGACTGCTTGTTCCTTGATGTTATGGTACCAAAAGCTGTCTTTGACACAGCGAGGAAAGGCCCAGGAGTACCGGTGTAAGTAAACACGATAAATGTGGACTGTTCGACCATGCTGACCAGTAGAACAGAATGGTATGGATTCACGGAGGTGGATATACCCTCGGGTCCAAAACCCTCTACAGTCCTTCTGCAGCAGGCCTCATCAGAGCCAGTCAAGCTCAAGGTGGACCAGGCATAATCTGGGTGGCGATGAACTATCGTCTTGGAAGTTTTGTATACTGAACTCCTTTTTCCCTAGGTGACCCATGTTAACATCTTCGATTAGGGATTTCTCTCCGGACCAACCTTTCAACGCTCTTCTGGAACTGCGAACGCTGGCCTTTTCGACCAGCGCCTCGCTCTTGAGTGGGTACAGCAAAACATTGCTAAGTTTGGAGGGAATCCAGACCAAGTTACAGTCATAGGAGAGTCGGCCGGTGGTGGCAGCACAATGCACCAGATTACAGCATTTGGCGGTTCGAAAGGCAGAGTGCCTTTCCGCCGAGCCATAGTGCAGAGTCCTGGTTTCCAAATGACACCCAGCAAGAAGCTCCAAGAGTCCATTTACCGGTCCTTCTTGGCCACTGCAGGAATCACCACACTAGAAGAAGCACGCAATCTTACGACGGACGAACTTCAGCTCGCAAATTACAAACTTGTCGGGAGTTCAACACCTTATGGCTCGTTTACCTTTAACCCTGTCGTAGACGGGGTTTTTGCGCCCGCTCTGCCCGGCCAGCTTCTTCTGCAAGGACGTTTCGACAAAACACTAGAGGTCATGGCCGGTCATAACCTTGAGGACGGTCTTGGATTTATGAACCCATTTGCCCAAAATGAGACTGCGTTCGAAGCAACTCTGCGCATATACTTCCCCACCATCTCCGATGCCGCCGTCAACTACATTTCGAAGGTGCTGTATCCTGACAATTATGATGGTTCGGCCGGTTACACAACACCGACAGGGCGGAGCGATTTATTGGTAACAGAGGCCTTCTTCTCATGCAGTACAAACTATTTAGCGCGAGCATACAACAACAACGTGCACAATTACATGTTCACTGTCCCACCGAGCCTTCATGGGGATGACGTTCCGTATACATACTACAATGGGCCGAACCCTCTCGTCAAGAATGATACTTTGGCGATCATCATGCAGAAGTATTTTACCAACTTTGCAATGAAGGGCAATCCGAACGCGCCTGGGCTTCCTCCTTTTTCGTCATATGGTCCGCATGCGACAGTTCAGAATTTGAATCTGACATTTATTGATCAGACTGTTGACAATGCCGCAAACAGTAGGTGTTTGTGGTGGCAGAAGGGATTGTATGCTTGAAACTATCAATGGCTCGCGATGAGGATAGGAGTCCGAATTGTCCCATACGGACGTTATCCGAATATTGGTAGCTGTATCTCGCAGTGTTTTCCTGAATCACAACAATGCTGGTATTTGCCCAAAAGCCTCTGCTCATGAAGACTGTAGTGCGTTCTACTGTGTGGAGCGAACTTCGTTCGTGCAACATAAAACGCGCATAGCCACCCAATGACCTCCCTCCTCTCGACTGTAGCAGTTGATGTGTAGGGCGTGAACACTCCAGATCGAATGGCACGGTACACAATCGTATGGGAGGAGGGCGTTGAGTGGTAACACACCTACAGTATGCTCGGTCTTTACGAGTGCCTCACAGTCTTTCCGCGTTGCTCTCACACGCGCTTTACAATTCAATTGCATGGCCCATGATGTCATTGTATCTCGCTATCTTATCTTAGTCTCTTGGCACTTCCCTGACGCTCCTTCCCCCATGGTCAGTGCAGGGTTTCGGGCTTGTCTCACAAGGCATGATATAATGCCTGCGTATCCCATGATGGCTTGTTGTCATTTGACTACACAGAGTTCTCCTGTATATTAGGAGATTCAGAATGGAACTTCCCAGTGGGAGTCTATAGACCTTGTTAACAAGAGCACTCCCACCTTGACAACTCGTTGTAACTTTGCGATGGCCTCTACTCAAACAACGCCAAAGATGGCTCGGAACTCTACACGCCTAGTGATTTATACCTTCTGGCTGCTGCTCATCACCACTATCCTGTTTCTTTATGCCTGTCTCGACACTTCTGCCCTTGCGCACCTGATACCGACCAAGGATCGAGGTGAAAGAGGACAATATGTGGCTTCAAAGGGAGAATACCTGTTGGGCGTTGGGAAGGCGGACATCACGGGGTAGGAGAGTCAACACCATCTTCCGATCGTCACTAATCTCTCTAGCCCGGTTGTCGAGATCAATATGATGGGCTATGCAGATACGGATCAGTCGGGAACTGGTCTCCGACAGCGAATCTATTCCAGAGCCTTCATCATTGGGAGCTTGACGAACAACTCCTCCCGAATTGCCTACCTTGTCCTTGATACACAATCCGGAGATACAGCTGTTCGACATGGCATCCTGAAAGAACTTGAGAAGTTGGGACCCGAGTATGAAGTGTACAATAAGGACAGCTTGGCTGTCACAGGCACACACAGCCATAGCGGACCTGGAGCCTGGTTGAACTACCTTCTGCCTCAAATAACGAGCAAAGGATTCGACAAGAGCAGCTACAATGCCATCGTCACGGGCTCAGTCTTGGCTATTCAGCGCGCTCATAGAAGTCTTGTGCCAGGTCACTTGAGCTTAGGCCAGACAAGACTGGAGCATGCCAACATCAACCGGAGCCCTTATGCCTACTTACAGAATCCAAAGAACGAGAGGGCTCAGTATACAGATGATGTAGACAAGAACTTGACTCTCTTGAAGTTCGCGAGAGCATCAGACGGTCAAGCAATGGGTGTCTTGTCTTGGTTTCCGGTTCATGGCACTTCCCTCTATCAAAACAACACGCTCATCACTGGCGATAACAAGGGAGTGGCATCATACCTCTTTGAACAATCCATGCAGGAAACAAATTCAACATTCGTGGCAGGATTCTCGCAAGCAAACGTTGGAGACACCTCCCCCAACACTCTTGGCGCATTTTGCGAGGATTCCGGTCTATCGTGTTCCTTTAATGACAGCACATGTGGTGGCCGAACCCAGCCCTGTCATGGACGTGGACCAATGTTCCGAAGCGTAGATCAGGGCACCAAGTCTTGCTTCGAAATTGGAAGCCGACAAATGGTCGCTGCGAAGGACATTCTAGACAGTGCAAATCTAGAACGAATTTCGGCCTCCACAGTCTCTTTCTTCCATACCTACGCCAACTTTTCCTCATTCGCCTTTACTTCTCCATACAATCAATCTCGTCAATTGAGAACATGCTCTGCTGCGCTAGGCTATGGCTTCGCTGGTGGTACGACGGACGGCCCTGGTGCCTTTGACTTCTCTCAAGGCACAAATGATTCCGATGATTCACCGTCACTAAAGAATCCTCTTTGGAAATTGGCACGAGGCTTCATCCACGAGCCAACAGACGAACAGATTGCCTGCCAGAAGCCCAAGCCCATTCTGCTTGACGTAGGCGCAGCTGAAGATCCCTACGCATGGACGCCCAATATAGTCGACATCCAATTGCTTCGCGTTGGGCCCCTCATCATTATTGTGTCTCCTGGCGAGGCAACAACCATGTCTGGACGACGCTGGAGGACTGCTCTAGCAGAAGCCGCTCCATCTGCACTTGGTATTGATGATCCCAAAGTTGTCATTGGCGGTCCGGCTAATACTTATGCACACTACATCGCAACAGAAGAAGAATATGGTGTGCAGCGGTATGAAGGTGCCAGCACACTCTACGGCCCACACACGCTTGAAGCCTACATCAATATAACACTTAGCTACCTCCCATATCTCGGTTCCGAGGACGAGACATCCCACCTTCGTCGCCTACCAGCCGGTCCGAGCCCACCTATTAATGTCAATGTCTCTCTGTCATTCATTACGCCAGTTATTGTTGATAATGCAGGCCTTCTCCGCCGGTTCGGAGCAACTCTCTCCTCCCCTGATCCAGCAAAGCAGCATACACCTGGTTCGGTAGTCAGGGCAACTTTCGTTGGGGCCAATCCGCGCAATAATTTCCGGCTTGAAGGTACCTTTGCTGCTGTGGAGAGATTCGACTCTGACAATGGGAAATGGATTCAGGTTCGCTCCGATCGAGACTGGTACCTCGCGTATAAGTGGAGAAGAATCAGTACTGCCTTGGGGACAAGTGAAGTCACTCTAGAATGGGAGATTGAGCCAGGCACACGGTCTGGTATGTATCGTTTCAGGTACTATGGTGACGCAAAGGCTTTGGGCGGCCAACTTACTGCGATCGAGGGTACAAGTGGTGTGTTCAATGTCGCCGGCGACAATACACAGAGTGATGGAGCGTTCTGGGGCGAACTTGTACGCACCTAAGATTGAGGCAGCTGAGCCAGGCAATCCAAATCAATGATTGATGCTGGAGTACGTGGGTTCATCGAGGCGCATTTTTATTCTTCAAAAATGATACCCCAAAAATCGGTTATGCTGAACATCTCGAGCAACGGAATGGTGATGATAGAACGGAAAGCTTACGAAGTGTATGACTAAATGATCTTTCGACGGGCCTTTTTAGTGTCAATGAGTATCTCTATGTGAATGTTTCTGCCTGTGCTACTCCTAGGGTAGAGTGGTTGCGTCTTTTCCCGAGTACATGCTCAAGCCATGATATACGCCGTCGCCATACATGATGGTAGTCCAAGCATGCCACTAACATGTATGCTTTGCTCCGATACCTTGATGACATGACACATCCGGAGACACTGTATGGACTGGTGTAGTGCAGTATTCTTTCCCTGTATAGCTCTATCCCATCCCACGGGTATTTTCTCCAGCCGAGTCGAACAATTGCGGTTGCCCACTCGTTTTCTTCTCTCATGTGGAATCTGTCAATCTCTCTCTCTCTCTCTCTGGAAAAAACAGCGTTCTCGGCGCCTTGGCTATGCATCTCCGTCCTTTTTTGTTTCTTCTGCTGACGAGGTCGGTCTTCTCATCATCCCTTTGTGGGAAGATATCTCAGCGCCTTCCTGACGTCCCGGATGCCGTGTTTGTTGGCCAAATGTCTCACGAACGAACCCTTGTGCGCCGTACCCGCATGGTTGACGCAGATAAGACAGACCCAGCGCTTCCCAACGCCCTCGTCATCGCCACCAATGTACTTGCCATACATGATACAATCGTCATCCTCAAGTACGTTGTTGTCGTAATCTAAATGACCAACATCACCGTTATGATCATCGACAACCTCATAATCGTGGGTTGTTTTCTTGTCGTCGGCCGCCTCATTGAGATCGACTTGGTTGTCTTCTTCTTCTTCATCATCATCATCACCCCCGTCCTCCTTCTCCCCATCATCATCATCGTCTCGTCGAATGATGAAACCAATACGTCTCCGCAAAGCGTCCTTGTCAATATCGGCATTTGTACCTGCCATTTCTTGGATCCTGGCGTCCGCCATGTCGAACCTCTCCAATTCATGGTTCCAAAACAGGGTCCAGTGGTTGGTTGAGCCGGTGACGACTTCCATGAGCAAGCGACATCTGTCTCGTTGTTCGTCATTGAACGCCCAGTGCATCGAAGAGTCCAAGGCGGCGTCCAAGCGCGCAATCAGCTCGCCGTCGAAGTCGGCTCGGCGCACGTCGGAGAGGACTCTGTCCTCGTCGCTCTCCTGGAGGAAGATGGTCGCAGCCTTTTCGTAAGCCTTTGTGGCGCGATGGGTTCGTAGTGCCAGGGAAGGGTCGGGAGTGGGATCGTGTTTCTGGATGTATTCTCTCAAGGCGGAATTGAGGACAGCATCACGAATGCGGGAGATGTGTGGGATGGTCGAGGGTACCATTTTCCCTCCTGTTCCTGCTTTTTAATCCGAATCAAGTCGAGTCGAGTCGGGGACTTGGTTGAGTATGTGAAGAATAGTATCGAGGAATCTGAAAGAACGATGGAAGCGTCCTTGGGAAGAAAGAAGAAGAGTTAAATGTCTTGTATTGAGCCAGGGTATTAAACGCCATGAGGAAACGGTAGCTGATTGGGAACGAACTGCGTGTTTGTACGAGTAGTGAGGGTATGAACTGATCTGGCGGGCTTGACTGGATCTCGAAGCTGGAAGTGAGGCAGCACACCAAACAAGCCGGGGTGAGATGTCAGGGGCGTGTGTATGTGCCAGGAAGTCAACCAACGTGGTTGCTCAAACGGGTCCGAAGCTAGACATGAAATGGCAGAGGTGGCATACAACACATCTTGCACAGCCGGAGACCTGAGAATCGCGGGGTATAGCTGTTGTTTTCACCATTCTAGGACCATTGTCAAGAGTTCAGGCCAATGCCGCGAACAAAGGACAGTTGGCTCATGAAAAGTCGAAAAGGAAGCGCCAACATGCTTTCCACATCTTGAAGCCTGGTTCATTCTTGCGTCGCAGTAGACCGTTTAGACTGCGGTGCGTTTTGGACACATGATCAAGACTTCTTCCATCGAACCCTTCGAACCCAATGAGTCCATTTCTGAACATCTTCCCTCTCGCATATCTTATCGACAGTGCACCACTCCTTTGCCAGTTCCTCGTTCGAGGCCATCCTGTGGACAAAGCTGTGACAAGAACGACAAAGCCACGCGACACTGTTCAGTTGGTGCTCATCGTGCCAGCCTCTCTTCAGGGCTTTGGCGTGTACTTGCTTGGGGATGAGATGGTGATAGGTCATCGGCACCCAATCCCTCTCGCATATCTCACATGCGTTGGTCCTTGTCTCGGTCCATTTCGGAGGTTGGGTCGTCGCAGCACCGACATAGGCTGATATCACAGGGGCTATGAATGACTGGAGGTCAGACCTTGGTGGCTCGATGAGTCCATATGCTGTCAGGCTGTCGGTGATGTCTCCTGGGATGTGGCTCGATACTTCTTCGTAGACGGAGAGCGTCAAGGGAAGCGACCATTTCTCTGACAAGTCTGGGACATCTTGAAGCACATGATAGGACAGCTTCTGCAGCTCCTCTTGGAGATTGCTGAATATCTCACCAGCCAGGTAGTCTGAGAATTCAGCGAGTTCGGACGGGTCAGCTTCTGTAGAGGAATGTGCCGGAGCCGCCGTCTTCTTTCCCGCCGATTGTCGCCTGGTGGTTTTGCGAGAGCTTCCTAGAGACTTTTCCACGACCGCCGAGAAGAGACAGTCTCTGAACGTGTCAAAATTGTCGTTGTCTGCTTGTACCATTGGAGGTGTGGTTGGAGCATGAGCGGACCAGAAGCTTGATACATGAGGCACCACGACTTATACTACGTAGATGCTCAACGAGCAGCTCTTCCCTTCAAAATGATTGTAGATGACCTGAACGAGGCCTAGACTAGAGTTCCAACACAGATACATATATACGTCACGTGTAGTCGTTCTAGCTTCCCAGGCCTAGCGTGTGTGGTGTTGTAAGGCTACGTCAGAAGTCGCAAGGCTGAGTTTTACGGAGTATTGTCAAAACAACGTGGCGTTTAGCAGGGAAGTCCATCAAAGACCTATATGAATATTCAGCCCTACCGAGATGAGCGCGGCGCCATCGGTGGGTAGCATGGGCTGTACGTTCTGGAGACCGCAAGGCTAGCCCATGGAAGATTGTTTTGATAGAGACGTGGGCTGCAACCATGAATCACAGCTCACATACGAGCTACTAGGACGGCTACTTTGAAGTTGCGGCATCACAATGACGACACTTGCCTCGGCGGCAGCGGATTTGAATGACGAAGTCCAGGAATCTTAATGTACGCCTTTTCGCTGTGAGAGGGCAGGACGGTAAGTTCGTTGATGACGGAATCATCCTTTGTGCCTGAAGAGCGCACCACCGCGGGCATGTGTCTTTCGAGGCTCTCCGCGTCCAGACGCGCCCTTCTAGATCGAGCATCGAATAACGAATGTCGTGGCTATAGCCACTCGCAAGGCACGTAGAAAGATTTCAACGGAGCAAAAAACGGGTCAAAGCAATGCTGCTTTTGTTACTCCGTAATCTTCTTGTATGGACTTCGGCTCAAACATCGTAGACGTGTCGGATTTGGAGTCGCGTACTTCCCCGCCGCAAGTCTTCCCGAGACTTGCCCGGGGACCATTCATCAGATTCTACGCAGTATATGTCTGTGAGACTGTTTCGGTTTTGAGGGCGTCAAGTATTGAACAGCTCCATACAGAAAATCAACCATGGGCAAAATCGTTGTGGCCTTCGATCTCTACGGCACCCTGCTGTCAACGGAAAGCATTGCAAAAGAGCTAGCGTCACACTTTGGGCAGGAAAAGGCTACGTCTATCGCCACGGTATGGAGAAAGTACCAGCTGGAATATACTTGGAGGTTGAACAGCATGAGTAAGCCAGACCTAAGACAATGTAATCATCAGAGTACCTAGTCGCTGACCTCGTGGGAAGAAAAGTATGACGATTTCTCCAAGGTGACTCGCAGTTCGCTGCTTCATGCTTTGGCAGAACATGGTCTTGGGCTCGAAAACCCTGCTTTGGATAAGCTAATGCTGGCCTATGACTCCTTGTCCACCTTTCCAGACGTCAATCCAGCCTTGAAGAGGCTCAAGGAGAACTCCAACGTTGAGTGCGTGGTGTTTTCTAATGGGACCAACGCCATGGTATCAAACTCAGTCAACGGTTCGGAGGATCTCAACTCTTCGGTCTTCAAGGGCATCATATCGATCGATGACGTGAAAGTATACAAACCAGCCCCAGAGGCTTATTACCACCTTGCTGAAAAGATGGGCAAAAGGAACGAGATGGATCAGATGTGGCTCATCTCTGGCAATCCGTTCGACGTTACTGGATCTCGAACAGTAGGCATGCAAGCAGCGTGGGTTGATCGAGCAGGAAACGGCTGGCAGGACAGGCTTGGCCTCGGACCAACAGTAGTCGTGAAGAGTTTGGAAGAGGTTGCCGAGGCGGTTGAAGAATATGCGAAGAGCATGGCATAGCATTACAATATCTTGATTGGCTACGCTGGATCATCATCGTGATACTCTTCCCCATGGGGTGAGGTGATAGCTTCTCGACTTCTGCGGGCTTGTTCCATCTTCGCTGCCCACAGTGCACTCCCAGCGGCCGAAGTGAGCAAGAAAAACATGCTCAGGACAGGGATCAGCTGAAGAGATAGTGCCACGGTTCCAAACCAAGTATACTTTAACTGCCTCTTTCTTACATAGTCTGTACGATCTTTCTTGGACAATCCCAGCAGTTTGAAATACCTCCAGTGGTGGAACGGGCCAGCTCTGTAGCCGGTGAGGAACAAGAAGAGAGGCACACCAATATATGGTATGAAATTGAGAGGTAGGAGAATAACGAATTCGAGAATCTGGCGAAGGCTGAAGGGACTGTAGATCGATGAAATTGTGGGGGTTCCGAGCATCTGCACCGAGTTTTGGGCAGTCTGGTCGAGGAGGCGAGCCTCACTGACGAGATCGACCAGGCCCTGGTCAATGAGTACAGCATCGAAGACGTCAACAAGTGTTTCGTCGACGAAAAATGCCTCAAATAGCAATGCCACAATCGCAGAACCCTCTCCCAGCACAAGGAAGGTAGCATTCAGCCAGGCGCCTGGGCCGTGAAAGATGGCCAGGAACGCCACCTGGGGTAGGAAGGTCCAGACGAAGAGGTTGACATAGATGAATGCCGAAAGTAGTGTGATAGGAATCAGTCGAGCCTTGAAGAGGGGGTAGAGGTAAGGATGTGAAAGGTAATAGTAAATGCCCTACTCGTGGTAGTCTGTCAGGTTGATTCCTCAACATGGCTATTCTTGAGTGCATCTTACCTTGAATGGGTATAACCACGTAGCATTCAGCCAGGCAATCATCTTGACACAAGAGCACCCTGTCGCCGTCAGGTCATGCACAGGAGAGTCACGATGGTTGAAGTTGTACAATGCAGGCTGCACTCGACCATCGGGTGCATCTGCGAAGACGGCAACGCCTCGTGACGCAGCCTTGCCTGAGGCGTGGGAAGGTCTGCCGAGGCCACAGCCATTCATTACTCAGCCTCGCGGGAATTTCTTGCAACTTTTCTTCTCTTCTCTACAAAAACTGAAACTCCTCTGTATTCACTCTGCCAATGCCGCTGCCCTTAGGTGGTTCAAATGATTGCTGGAGGGGAAAGCAGAGGATAGAGGAATAAGCATTAGTTGCCTACTTACCCCGGGACCTTCTGCTGGGCTACTCTCTGAGTTGGCTTGGTTATGGAGGTTTCGGAAATATTCATGGCTGCACAGACTGAAGATGAGACCGAGTGGATTGTACGGAGGACCAGCAGTTCAACTAGGATGCTACTCGCACAGCACTTCACAGTGCATAGACAGGATGCGTTGTAACTTGGGGGATGGCTCTGGTTACTCCTTGATCGTGCATCGCCTGTGGCTTGTTTGGGTAGCTAGGTACGAGTAGTAGAAGTAGTAGACGTAGTAGGGTAGTAAAGTCGCCGTCTAAGCGAAGGCCGTTGAATTGTTAGTGGTGTGTTGCTTGCTACTGCTTCTGTGGTAGCGGCGCAGCTGTTTTTGCCGCTGGTTGCCCTTTTCCCACTGCAATCTGTCGCCTCTCGAGACAATCTCAGGTTGTTAACAAGTGCTGTGAACAACATTCACTCTTTTGACTGCCTCACTCAGACCAGCTGGTTTCACAAAGTCGGACACGGTACCTCGCATGATCTTCAGACATTGAAAATTCTCCTCTACACCAGACCGACCAGCCACTAGACTTTTTCACGCGACTTGACTCGGCTTGCCCGCCTCTCTCTCTCTCCACCTCCGCCTTTTCTCATTTTCCCCGATATTTACCACCTGCGTCTCCCACCTCGAAAGGCATGTGCCGATGTTCACCCGTCCGTTTGGGTTGTCGCAGACGCAGTCATTGAGATAGAACAAAGCTCATCATGTCGTCGATCTCGCCCACGGGTGCATATGCGCCCTCGCAGGGCCAGGACGCCAGCAACGCGTACAAATATGAAGACCCTACTGCCTACCAACTGCAATCGGCCTTTCCCAACCAGTTCGAGGTCGCTTTACCGGTGCCTCGCTCAGATCACGAGCAGTTGGGCCAAGAACCTCCAAGATCCGGAGGCAAGTCGTCGGAACCAAAGATCCGCCTGCGGAAGGCTTGCGATAGCTGCAGTGTGCGAAAAGTAAAGGTATGGATTTCGCTCCATTGTGTCAACCTCAGCGGCTCACGATTCAATTCAGTGCGACGAGTCGGGACCTCCTTGTAAATCATGCGCCGCCCTCGACATTCCTTGCACCTTCGACCGACCCAGTCGTCGCCGTGGACCACCCAACAGACATGCGGAAGCCATCAAGAGACAGAAGCTTGAGGGCGGAACCTATGAGGGTTCACGGGGCTCTCCTACCCATGATGCGGCTTACAGTCTAGCGGCGCTCTCTGCCCCGAGTCTTCTTGCGGCTGAGTCGATATGTGATCTGCCTACATTGAAGGTTCTCCTCGATGACTACTTTCTCTACATACACCCTCTGATACCTCTCCCACACGAACCGACCTTCCGGAGATCCTTCGAGGCTCGAGAGGACCGAACCAACCATACCTTCCTAGCTCTCATCGCTGCTATGGTGGAGTGCCTGGTGGCCTCATTTCCACGCAGACCACGGCAGTTGTTCACCTCGGACACAGCAAGGTCACAGTTCCCAAACGCTGGCGCTCTTATTGATCGGTGTCACCAGGTCTTCGTTGAGGCTCGTGGCTTGGGTTACATGGATCGGCCAATGGGTCTTTACGATGCTATTGCAAGCTACTTGACCGGACTTGCAGCGGGGTACATTCTTGATCTACCACGTTTGCGCCTGTATCTGGGAGAATGCACTCTCATCACACGGGAGCTTGGATTCCACCGTCCTGAATTCTACCGGCCACCGGCCACTCCTGGTGGCTCGTATCCCCCTGCCGATGCACAGAGACCTCAAATCGTCGACTACATTTACCAGGAATCTGGACGTCGACTGTTCTGGCTACTCTTCGTAGGTGCCATGTCAGCCCGTCAGCTGGATGAAGCCGAGGGTGATCTGCTCATCCCACCGGTTTCGCATGCAGAAATGCTGCCTCCACTTCCGATTGAGGTAGATGATGAGTACATCACGGAATCCCAAATATTCCCTCAGCCTAGAGGTGTTGTATCAGAAATGATTGGCTTCAATCTGAATGTTAAGGTCTTCAGAGCTTTTCACTTTCTGGCCGCACTAGAAATGGCTTTCGGGGCGAACACGGTCTATGACTGGGATCGGCAACGCCAGATTATTCGGCGTGCTCTTCAGACCGTCAAAGAAGCGACTCGAGATGCGCCGAAAGAGTTGCAACTGAATCCATCCAATGGCTTTGGAGAGTGGCCGCCTACTCAGGCTGACATATCTGCATATTCCCAACTATTCAACGACCGCGAGGGTGTCGAGACCGATCCTACACTCGAGACTGCAAGTGCTCGAGGGTCGTTTTCTGTTCCCCCCACAAAACGAGTAATACAATTTGAGATTCAGAAGGCCAACATCTACGCCACCCAGCTCTCGTCAAGGTCGTATTTGGTCGAGCGATTCTGGAATCTTTACGAAATCGTCGACCGAGACAAGATAAGCTTTCCGTCTGACAAGTCCATCGCCAGCTCCTCGCCGACTGCCGGTGTAGTCATGACCGGAATGGAGCACGGGTACCGGCAAGTCGCTGGAAGAACACCCAGTGATAGCTTGATGGATGCAGGCGAACAAATGATGGCAGTTGAGAGGGAAGATATCGTGAGAGATATGGCTTTGCTCTTGAAGAGCATCAACCAAGTCAACATGGAGCCAAATGGCATGAGCTTTGTAAGTCGGAATATCTTCAGCCCCAATTTAATACTAACATCAAGTCCAGTGCAACAAGATCCGGACGGTCGCTTCCACTTTGCTCGAAACGAAGCGTGCTCGCATGAGCTCGATGCCGACATTAGATTCCGAAAGCGTCAATAGTTACCTCCACGACTTTCTCGAGATCCTCTCCAAACTCGAAAGACTAGGACCATCGCGATTTCGAGGTGTGGCTGATAACAACACTGGAAACCTGTTACGAACGCCAGAGGAGATTGAAGAGGAAGAGTTAGTGCATTGGGCAAGTTTGAAGGAGCGACAGGAGCAATTTGTTCAGTCAAGTGGTGTGAGTTCCTGGTAGTGGAAAATCGGTGCCTTTGACAGAGACGACTATCATTGACCTTGGCTCGGATGGGAAGAGTCCGGTGGCTTTCATGTATGACTGCAGCGCTTTTATCACAGTCTGAGCAGGCACTAAACTGGATACATGTGCGCGATCTATGGTTCCTCGGCTTTTTTCGGCATTGATGTATGGCTTCATACTTGTTCCTGAGAGCAACTGTGCTCTTCGAGACAACTTCGACCCCTTTGCGATTACTACGATTCCTACCATCACATCAATGCAAGACCCCTAAAGGCAGGCACACAGTGACTGGCAGTTCCGACTGAACTTCTCCCAACCTCGCTTCATCGCTTACTAGCTTGAATTCTTGATCGATCTTCCCCTTACGAAGACTTTGACAATGTTTCGGTCATCTCCTGTCATCAAAAACTTTTCAAAAATGTCCTCGACTGAATCATTCTCCTCGATGATTGTACTTTGCCCATCCTCCAACAAAGTGGTTATCTCCAGAGCATCGAAATCCTTGCCAGTCTCGAACGTCCCTGTCTTATCTGCTAGGCAGCACACTTTTGCGCCCCCCAAGGTGGCCAGGTAGAAGCACTCACTGAGTGTCAAACATTGGTCTTTGCCGTCTGTCATTAGCTCACGGCCGAGGCTGCTTATGAATGCTTGTCGACTGGCTTCAAGGATGCTGCTACTGAAGCCTCCTCCGGAGTCTGTGCCCAACCCGACCTTTATGCCCATGTCGAGATAGCGTTTTATTGGCGCAGCCCCCCATTCGCCTCCCGTGGTGTTGCTCACTGGACAATGCGCCACCCCGACGTCGTGGGCTTTGATCCGGTCGATCTCATAGTCATTGGGATAGATGCAGTGAGCCATGATTGTGCGGCTGTTAAAGAGCCCAAAATGCTCGTAAAGATCGGCCTCATTCTCAAACTGGGGAAATAACTCTTTAGTCAATGCTACTTCTTGCTTCGTCTCATTGAAGTGGGTTTGGATCATGATGTTTGGATGTTTGCCCGCAATGTCGCCTATTCCGGCGAGTAGCTCTTCATCGCAGCAGATTGCAAAGCGTGGAGTCAAGATTGGCCGAACCAGCTGCCCGGACGGGTCAATGCTTTTTACATGGGCAATGAAGTCCTCCGTTACTTCAAGTGATTCCCTGTTTGTCTTGTCGCGGTAGAAGGCTGGAGCATTCCGTGCCATGTTACATTTGCCCACCAGGGCTCGCTGGCCTTTTGTAAGGCACGTCTCGGCCAGGATCTTGGTTGCTTCGCCATGCAGACTGCCATAGTACGACGCTGTTGTCACGCCTTGTCTGATGAAGCCATCGACACAGCTGGCGTAAGTCTTGCGAGCGTATTCAGGATCCTCAAACTTGGCTTCATGGGGAAACGTGACCTTGTTCAACCAGTCCATGATCTGAAGTCCTCGCCCCATGCCCCTCTGCGTCCATTGTGGAGCATGGTTGTGCGTGTCGACGAAACCCGGTATCAAAAACTCACCTCGTGTGAGGAATCGAATAGGCGAATCAGAAATGCCGGGCAAGCCTGGGAGGAACCTCAGCAACTTCTTCACGTCTGGCGCTGGCACGTTGCGGCGCAGGAAGACGATCTTCCCTTGCTGGGAGACCACGAGCAGCCCGTTTAGAATGATGTCGACTTCCTTGGGACTGGCAGAATGGATAAAGGTCCCATGAAAGATCAGTGGCGTCGTCCAGGAAGTGGAAGAAGACATGGCGTGACACGTCAAAGAGGCAACTGCTTGGAGACTGGACACTGTCAATTTCCAATGACTTCTGGTGATGGGTCGTTGTTCAGCATACCGATTGCCTGCTTGGTACTCGTACTCTGTACCCTAAATTGACATTCAGCACGCAAGCAGTACTCGTACTCGTACAAAACAACTGGTGTGTACTGTAGATATCAGCCACCGGGGGTCCCCGACATCCCCACCCCTTGTATCTGCCCATGTTTGCGGGTTTCTGATATCGAATGTCCATCTCATTGGATCCATCCACAAGGCCGCTCTATACTGGAGCAAAGGCTGGTGAGGCCAAGTAACCGGCCCCCTTGTAGCGCCCGAACGTGGGACAAGGGAAGCTCATGTACAAGCTCTATTGGCCACATGGCGACGAGAGATGTCTACAATAGCAAGACGTGCAATTGGTCATCATGGGGAAATACCGAACTATGTCACTTCTTGATAACGCAAGCCAATCCCAAAGCTGAAGATATTGAACTACTCCCGAAACTCGTACGACATTTCCCACAACCTCGAACCAAACCATGGTTTTCACTGGTGCTTGTGGATGCTTGTCTGAAGCCCGAGCTTATCAGTTCACCTCTGGCGAGACCGCGGGCCACGACCACTTGGCGACAAGCTATGTTCGTGGAGCGCAGACCATCTCTACAGACTGTAAGTCAATCCCTGCCCTAATAGAGCAACCTGGGCAAGAAACGAATCTTGATAGCGCAGATTTCCGATACTGTAAGTGCTGCGGCCGATATGAAATAGATTCGATGCGTTCAAGATGGGGGCTTCCTCCCCCTTGTCGCTCTCTCCGTCCTCGCCCTTGTGTAACAATTGAGGCCATTCTATGATTCTTATCTACCACGTGCTGCTGCTGGGCCTCGATTGAAGTTCTCTATCTCGACAGTCTCCTGGCACGGAAGTCGCTCTGTATCTGCAATCATGGCGGAGTATAACAACGATCCCGAGAAAAATGACTCTCATATCCTCACCCAGATACCTAGTAATACTAGAGAACTGAAAACGATCGAGAAGCATCGCGTCACAGCCAAAGTCGACAATCTTGCAGAAGTCGAGGCCTCGAAAGGATGGTTCAGCTCAGTGCTCAAATACGCCAGTTTCCTTCGTGCGGAGGAGCGTGGTATCGAGAGAGTAAGGGAGGAGGATAGAGTCAGGCAATCAGTCCTTGATGGATTTACAATGTGGGCATCGGCTAATTTCACGTGAGTCAATTCATTCCTTTTGATGGTGTACGTAGTCGACAGGACACTGATACGGGAACTTTGCAGTCCATCAACCTTTGCCACTGGCGCTCTAGGGCCAATCTTTGGACTAGGGTTTTGGGATTCTTTTGCAGTGATAATATGTATCAACTTGTCCATGGCCATTGTTGTCGGGCTGTTTGGGTGCTTCGGTCCAAGCACGGGATTGAGGACCATGTCTGTTGCCCGTTATGCCTTCGGCATTTGGGGGACGAGAGTCCTGGTCATCTTGAGCATATGCGGCATGGTCGGTTGGTCGAGTGTCAACTCTATCGCCGGGTCTCAAGTCTTGCACGAGCTGTCAGATGGCAATTGCCCGTTGTGGGCCGGAAACTTGATCATCGGCGTCTGCACGGCCGTCGTCTCCTTCTTCGGGTACTTCGCGGTACACATGTTTGAGCGTTGGTGTTGGATCCCACAGGTCATCATCTTCATCTTTCTGGCTGGGTACGGCGCGAAGCACTTCGACGCTGGCGCACTGCCCATGGGCTCAGGCTCTAGGGAGGCCAGAAGTGTCATGGCCTTTATCGCTGTGCTGTACGGCTTTGTGGGAGGATGGGCGCAGTCCTCGGCAGACTACAACGTGCGAATGCCCGTCAACACGAACAAACACAAATTGATCCTGTCGATCTGGGCTGGCAACTTCTTCGGCTGCTCGATCCCCGAGATCCTTGGTGCGGCTTTCATGACGGCCGTAGCAGCAGACCCCAAATTTGAAGAGGCTTACGGCACCCGTGGCATCGGAGGCCTGATGGGCGAAGCTCTCCGTCCACTTCATGGATTCGGCAAGTTTCTCCTTGTTCTGTCGGCCTTATCCATCATCGGGTGCAATCTGGTCAACAATTATAGTCTGGCATTCACGTGCCAGAATTTCCATCCGACGCTCATGAAAGTCCCGCGTATTGTTTGGAACGTCCTCGGCTCGGCCGCCTTCATTGCAATTGCCATCGCGGCGGAAGATTCCTTTGAGGAGGTTCTTGAATCCTTCCTGAGTGTTATCGGATACTTTCTGACACCGTTCTTGTGCTGCACCTCAATCGAGTACTTGTACTTCAGGAAGCGACGATTCCCGCTTGAGGATTGGAACAACATGAAGGTGATACCTTACGGAATAGCAGGCTTCTTCGCCATTGCCATGGGGTTTGTTGGAGCGGTACTATCCATGAATCAGACTTGGTACGTTGGTGTTGTGGCCAAAGCATCAGGCGCGGAACTAGGTTGGATCTTCAGCGGTATCTTCGGCACACTTACCTTTGTACCTGTGAGATATCTAGAGATGAAGTATACGGGGCGATAGCGAGATATCTTGTAGGGTGAAAGTGTGTGGTTGGCGATAAGACAACGGTGAAATACGCGACATGTTAGATTTAGAGTAATTGAGATCAAACATCAGTCACCTACAAGTACCTAGATGGCTGCTTTGCCATCCCAGGGCATTTCAAAGCACCTAAATCTCATGTACCTCAAGACATGAACTTGGTTGGCGGAGAACGTGAGATATGGGCTGTTGTATCACGAGTCAGGCGGTCCAGGTTGATGTTCATGGTCTGACTTCCTAGATCTGTCTCTGTTACGCTTCACTTTGGAATCCCCCCGAATCATTACTCGTATCTGGCACTGATTCGCAGCATTGGATGTTTCGGTGTACAATACCTGTTTTCCATGCTCGGTACGAATACCTCGTCCTTTGAGCATGCGGAGCTTGGTGAGCGGCAGGTTTGTGGACGCTGATCGACTATGCATAGAAGCAACCGCCACTGGCAAGCTGCCCTGATTTATTTACAGGCACCACGCAAGAATGATCAGCATCCGCCGACGGATTAGCCGGGGTTCCGTCGAGCCAAACAAGGCACAACAGGTACGGAGCATAAACAGACCGCTAGGAACAAGCATGGGGAATCCCTTCTCGGCAGTGTTCTCAACAGGTTCTAGACTGCCAGCAGGGCCGGTCAAGGTCCTCTGCAAGAGCAAGGAGGATGTTCTGCCGTTCCGCTTCGGTCACTTTCGCATCAGGGCGCATTGCGCTGCAAGCGAAGCAAGCACGCCGTTTCGAATGTCAAATGGCAGCGTCCGGAGCTGAAATCGTGTTGACTTGGAGAGATTCGAAGAGGCTACCACTCTTGAGCCGGACGAGTACATCCACGATGTTGCCGTCTTGACAAAAGTCGAATCTACGCCACGAAATTCCCGTTTCAAAGCCCCCGGCTTGTTAGCCCAGATGATGGGAACCAATCCTTCCCGCGGCGACTGGGATGGAAAGCCTCGTCAAATTTAGCTCGATGGGGCCCGAGCCTTGTTTCAGGCCCTTTCGAGGCCACGACTCGCTGCAGTCATCCCGGGCAAGCACATTTGCCACAGAGAAGGTTGCAAGGACTTCAAAATTAGCTCCCACATACGGACTCGGGAGGACGTGCGTCTCGCACAGTCAACAAGACCCGGGAGTGCTGTTGCTGTGGGCCTCATCATGAAGCGCCGTGCTCGTACGATAGCACCGATTCGACCTCCCATGAGCTCTTTCAGGTTTGTTTTGTGATGCCTGGGGTGAAATACTAAAGTTCTTACGGTCGCTGTTTTGTGGAATATTGGAAGAAGACGTCCGTACTGCCTCTGAACTGGCCATGGAAGAGCTTGTTGCTATATCGCTGTAATTTTGGCACTGAATATAAATCGCTGCCACAAGACTCTTGGTCAGAAAAATGTCACTCCAAACGAACTTGTCGATCATCAACTTCACACCCTACGACTGGACGGGATATACGCTTGCAGAAACCACAGGTCTCATAGAATGGGATTTTCCCAAGACTTTGGCATCCGGTAAGAAAAAGAAGAACTGAATCTTTCGTTCAAAAACGGGTGCGCTGACAGTGATCCTTTGCAATGGTCTAGGCGAAACATACGAAGCATCTATAGTCATCGACACTTCTCACGGTAGCAATCCAACACAGGCACAAGCCGACTGGCCCTTTTCATGGATCGACCAAGCTCACCCGGTGGCTGATCTCAAGATTTCCGTTTCTGGCGACGGCGACGGCGACGGAGGATACGACTACGCCATCGATGCGGTGCTGGACCAATTCGGCACGCAACGAAACCCCAAAGGCTCGACGATCAGCATCCCACTGTACGACCAAGCATGGTCTCCGTTCCTGCTTGTGGGCGACAACGCCAGTCTCGCCGGCAACAACCCTCCTCTAGACTGGATGGAACAAAGCCTGCCGTTCATCGGGTGCTTGACGTTGCAGGACATTGTGCTCCCCGGGTCCCACGACGCAGGCATGTCCCAAATCAACTATGCACACGGCGGCAACTCGGACAACTGCCAGACGCAGACGCTGTCGATCGCGGGCCAACTTGAAGCGGGCATACGGTACTTTGACATCCGCCCGTCCATCTCGCACGGCCAGTTCTACACGGGCCACTACACCGACGAGCTCGGGGCGAACGGCGAGTCCATGGCCGATATCATAAGCGACATCAACGCCTTCACGGCCAAGGGGTTCAACGAGCTCATCATCCTCGAACTCAGCCACAGCCTCGACACGGACAGTGGCTACGACGCATTCAGTGATACGCAGTACGGAGACCTCCTGACCCGACTCCTTGGGGGACTGAAGTTTCTCTACACCGGTCATGCGTCGGACGTGCTCACGACGGTGAAGCTAAGCGAGTTCATATCGTCGAGTCCCGCCGTGGTCGTGGTTTGCGACGAGCGCGACAAGAACTGGCTTTCCGCCAACAAGTTTCTGGGAAAGGGGTTCTACGGACCCGGCCAGGTGCCGGTGTACAACAACTACGCCGACACGACGGAGCTCAACACGATGAGACAAGACCAGTGGACCAAGTTTAGCGCGCAGGCCCAGAAGCCCGATACGCCGAATCAGTTGTTCCTCTTGAGTTGGACGTTTACGCAGGACGTGCTGGGCGCGATTGGGATTGGGATTGGCACCGGCGGGGCGACAGATGACGGTACGTCGATTCGCGAGTCGGCGACGTACTTTAACGGTTTCCTCGCCCAGACGGGCGGCACGGTGCCGTATACAGGGCCTTTGGAGTGGGCGAAGAAGGCGGGAAAGCCGCCAAACATCGTCATGATTGATAACGTGCCGACGGACAACAGGTTCCTTGCGACGTTGTGTTTGGGCATGACGAGGTGGTTTAACGAAAAGGAAAAGTGTTGAGAGGCACATCTTGCATGGCCTCTTTCATTGCGTTTTGTTCTATTCAGGCTACATGGATCTAGGTACGTCCCATCTTGGTCTGCTACATACCCGTGTTACAAAGGAAGATTTTGGTTTCGTTATGGCATTCGGCGTTTTGCTCGAGGGACAATGTGGCGGATAATCTGGGACATTGGAGCTTCTGGCTGAAACCGTGTTGGGTGTTGGTACTGGTACTGGATACATACCCATATAAAGTCACTTGAGTCGTTCGATATTTAGGCAGGTTTGTAATGGCGACTTATGCTTCCTTTTGGTCATGGTGCAGAATTGTTTCGCTTGAGCAAGCATGTATGTTTTTCGTATACGTCGTTCCACCTCGGGGACATTCTCATCAGGATACCCAACATTCTTAACGTGAGGTTTTGTTTCCTGCTTCTCGTCTCGGTGGAAGAGCCGGTTTCTGTTGCGCCGCCTCAGTCTCCTCTTTCTCTTCCTTATCCTTTTCCTCCTCTTCTTGTTGCTTTTCCTGTTCCTCAACCTGCTCTAGCACAATCTGTTCCTTCGCCAACGCTTCCTCGTCGATATCGGTCCAGCCGACTTCCGTCAATATCTTGCCCACCATGTTCTGATACCTCAAATGACCAGTGACTTCCTCACTCACGTCGAAGTTCTCCACACCATACACGTTGATCTCCTGTAGTCCAGCGATACCAAGCTGTGCACTGCTGGTCCGATACATGAATGCCAGAATGTAGTCGTTGGTCGAGTACACGTTGATCAGCCTTCCGCTGACCACGCTCCTCATCGACCGCCAAACGTCGTCGTCACTCGGTACCGGGCCACCCATCAAGACAACACTATCGACCAAGCCGAACGCTTGTCTCCGGGCGAGTGCTAGTAAGCAGGAGTAGATCACTCTGGCGCCCAACGAATGGCCGACCAGACTGACAGGTCTCTCCCCTTGTGCTTTGTTGATCAGTGCATCGGCGAGCACTTCCCCGGCCTTCATCGCCCTTAACTTGGCAATACCAAACGGGCTATCGACCAGTTTCGCGACTTTGAGTATTGCCAAAGGTGCCAGCATGGCCGAATACAGGCCCGCCAGCACAGTCCTCTTGATGATTTGCTTCTTGAGATAGCTCCAAGCCTCGCTGCTTACAAAGTTCTTCAAGGCATTCCCGAGATTCATCAACGCCTGGAGTTCCCATCTCAGCGCGAAAGCTTCACCACCATCACCCAGCACTTTCCAGGGATTTTTCACCTCGTCTTCTTGCGTCAGCCAGCCGGTAATGCCGATTGTGACTCTAAGTCGTCGTCGTTCTTGTAGTTTCTCTTCATTGTCATCCACACTGCCTCGGACAGGAATGAAGGCAAAATCTTCAATTTCCTTCGAATACTTGTCCATCATACGCCCTGTCATTCGTCCGCCATATGCCCCAAACAGTCCACCGACAAGGACACCACTGCTTGCCAACGCGCCTAGATACCCGGCTGCAGCAGTCGCCCCGAGACCAAGACCACCCAATAAGCCTCCAACTCCGGCAGCCACAAGGGGAGCTGCCAACCCACCTGTGACGCCGATCAATGCAGCACCTGCGACACTAGCTATTCCGATTTTCCACTTTCGCGCAGTGGCGCTGGCTTTCTGAGCGGCAGATGCAGACTCGCCTGCATCCATCTTGCTCGCAGCCACGAGCAGACCGTAAGCGGTGTCCTTTTCCATTTTGGAAACTTCGCCACTGGAAATGTGCAATGACGTAGCCAGGCGAAGCATCAACGTCCGCGAATGAGCGCGATATGATTCGAGACTGAGAAGAAGGAGAAGGATGGCGTTGAGGATCGTTGAGCGTTCTGTGTGACTTAGGCCCGCCAATGGTGTGGTGACTGGAGAGTATACATTTGACAGTCGACCGTCGGCGGCCTCTTCCCTGTCGTTTGTAACGTAGACCGGTGATGGATGGGTGTTCTTGTGAGATTGCTGTGCAGAAGTTCGTTCCTCGCGGGAGTTGACGACCTCTCCAACCCTTAAGATCACGCTTTCAGACCAATGGTCGAAGAATTCTAGCGCGGATTTCTTGAGAGCCTCGCTCTGAGGCGTGGCGGACACGGTGGTTTCTTCTTCGGTTTTGGCAGCTTCGAGCTGTTCTCGTTTCATGGCTTCGATCTCTGCATCCTGACTGGCGACCCCTGGGTCATCAAGGTTGAGCTTGGACAGATCTATGTCCTTCTCTGCATCAACGGGTGGTTTGGGCTTGGGCTTGGGTTTCTCGTCGAAGGCCTTGATGAGGTCTTTACGCATGCTCTCTGTAACATGGGCAATCAAAACACTGAGTTCGGCGCGTTGGTCGAGCGTAAGCAGAGTTGCCAGGGATTGGTCGTCTGATTGAGCATTCTGCTGGTTGCGTTTGGGACTTGAAGTCCTGGGCTTGAAACTGATATCTGACAGGGAAGGCATGTTGTCTTGACTCGAAATTGCGAGCGGCCTTTTGCTATCTTCTGAGATGTGGTCTTCGCCCTGTTAGCAGGAGAGACTTCATGTGATTATATCAAGTACATGTTCAAAAACACATCAGCACGAAATACTCCTGGAGAAGCGTCATCTTGAGGCAAGTTGCAATGACGCAAGCCAAGGTGTCAGCCTCGCCTCGCGTTTCCGTGCACAAGGCTGTACTACGCGTAGCTTACATGTGATACTTCTTTGAGGTGTCTAATGAGAATAGGTCCAGTCTGTCCCTAACCCATCTCACTGCCTATTTACGTCGCGAGGAAAAGCAGATACACGCGGGCGTCAAATTAATCTGGTGGAAACGTGAGCCTGAGAAGGAGCAGGGTAATGTCTTAACAACCTTCCCCCTTCCACATTCATTCATTCGAAACGCTCTCGATTGTGACACAGTCACGGTACCTTGACGTCAAACCCATTCAGTATAGTGCCAACATAGCTATAGAAGCCAGTGTAATGAACGGCTGCAGCCGCTCCATCTTTGCCTAGGATATTGACAGCCTTGTCCCAGATTGCTTGGTCCAGTGGTCCAGGACGTCCAAGAGCAGTGGCCAGCTCGAATGCTATCTTTCCTTCTTCGGTGAGTGTCTCCGGACACTTGCCAGCATGAATGTCGCGAAGCTCGGTCTCTGAGATTCCCGCCCGCTGAGCAATTATGGCGTGAGCATAGTTTTCGAAAGCTGCTTGCGAGCGTGAGCCAGCTACTGCGATCACAACCTCTCGTCCATACAGGGTCAGGCCGGGTATTTTTTGCAAGTTTTTCACAACTAGATGGAAATGTTCAGCGACTTGTGGGTGGTGCAACAAGACTCCAAATGGCCCAATCAGTGTACCATCGTCGAGGGCAGTCTGTGGGGAGGAGCCATATCGTTGCTTCGTGTATTCATTGAACAAGTCATATGCGGGTTTCTGCTCATCTGTCAAGTCTTTTGGCGCTGTTAGACCAAGGCGGTTCGACATCGCGGTATACAAAATTGAATATGAGGTCGAGTCAGTGAAACGTAAGTGCTGGTCAACGGCAGATCTGGAGGATTGAAAGACTCGAGAGTTACATGTACGACATCTGTCGGTTAAGTACGGGAAACATGGCAAAGGATCTCCAACAATCGTGATCATTTACCCCAGGTGAGCCCTTTTCTGACAGGCGGGGATTCATGTCAGATTGCATGGCCATGAAAAGTACCTACATGGACATGCTGAGTTGCGAATCTACGCGGGTATGTTCGTCTAGGGACGTAGTGAGGCATATCCGGAATTCTGGGAAACATTGCCAATTCCTGCTCAACCACGGTTGGCGGGCAGTCCAACACCAAGTATAGTCGGTCGATCGTAGTTGGCATGTCGAACATGGGAATCGAAAGTCTTGTACTCGTAGTTAAGAATCGATCACATCAGTCAAACATGACAAGCCTTCACCCGGCTTATCCTTAGCGGAAATGAAAGCTCTCGGGCCTCCATGATGGACGATTATGCGCCTCAAGCAGGTTGTCAACAGTTCTATCCATCCACACATAGCCTTGTCAAGCCAGTATACTTTGGAAGAAGTCTGTCCTACCGCTGACATCGTTCAGGCTCACATCATCCTCGAAAAGAGCTACCGGAAGATGCCTTTGTTTCCACGCAAATGCAACGATAAGCCGAATATTGCGACAGCATTCCCCAGGGGATCGAAGCATGATGTACTCTGTGACAATACTTGAAGTTGAGAGCAACCCTCAAGAACCATGATGTCTTCAGTACAACCCTACGCATGCCGTCACTTGGAGATATATCAATTGTGTAACACGCAGAATAGTCACATTCTTTGAGCCTGCGTTGCCAACCAACTTATTATATTGCCTCGATTTCGAGCATCTTGCGTTGCATACAGGTTGCGCCAGGGTTCTCGTATCATGCCCGAAGCCGGCTGGGTTGTTGCGAGGACGGTGAGGTAGCAGGACGTCATATATTTCGGGGGGATCACTGGGTAAGAATTTCACGAGTGTCTGCGATAGTGACTCGGCACAGGCATGGTGTACAGCACCTTGTTAATGAGCAGGCCATGTGTTTCGCTGGCAATCCAACGACTGCAATGCCGACACGATGCAATGAACGTATACGGAACACTGGTTCCGAGATTTGGGGTAGTAAGGAACCGTAATCTCGTCCAGTCAACAGGGATGATCTCGCTCACAATCCATACGGCCGAAGGCTGCGGATGTCGACATATTTGAGGACCAGTACTCCGTACTCCGGTACTCAGTGGTGACTGGGAAAACCATCACCTAGGAAGGTAAGTTCAGATGTCCTTGGGCGTATGTACATACTGTTTCCGGCCCATGCTACCGAGTATCGGGAGACGGTTAAGTCGGCATCTCCTCCCAGGCATGTACGACGCTACCCACGGCGCGTGAAAATCCGACACGACCTTGAATGAATCACTTTAGCAGCTGAACTTCAAGAATCTATTGTCTACAATGATCCCGAGGTTGTTGTATCTGAACGCAAACCTGCATTTCGAGGCCATGATGCGGCGTCGGGACTAGTACGGAGTCTGATATGTCAAACGACGAGGAGAGGCAAGCCAGCGCCAGTGGTGAACACGAGGTTCCCCAGGAAAAGCCCGAGGCTCCTAATGACATTCCTCTCGAACTCGTTGCCAGCTACGAAAGCCCATTCAACTTCCCAACCTGGCGAAAATGGTTGATGACTTTGTTGATGGGAGGCATGGCTGCTGCCGTCACCTTTGGCAGTTCAGTGTGGTCATCAACGATTCCCGTAACGACAAAGCAATTTGGGGTTAGTGAAAGTGTCGCAGTATTGGGCGTCTCTTTGTATGTGCTTGGCTTCGCTGTTGGGCCGATTTTCTGGGGTTTGTCACTACTCACCTATTCACTGGCGTATTTGCTGATGTTTGTCTCAATATCCAGGCCCTCTCTCTGAGCTCAAAGGTCGGCGGCTCCCGATGTTCACGGGATTCTTCATATGGACGCTGCTGCAAATTCCAGTGGGCGTGGTGAACAATCTGACAACCATTCTCGTCTGTCGCCTTCTGGCAGGCTGTTTTGGCGCCGGTCCTATGACGCTCATCAGTGCCATCTACGCTGATTTCTGGGAGCCAGCCGAACGTGGAACAGCCACGGCAGTCTACTCGGCCGCAGTCTATATCGGCCCTACACTAGGTATGTTTAGCCCCCTGATGGTCCCGCCATGTGTAGACTCGCTGAATCATTCTAGGTCCCATCTTCGGCAGCCTGCTTACAGAGAGTAAACTCGGGTGGCATTGGACTGCATGGCTCACACTTATCATGGGTGCTAGCGCAGGGATACCAGCTTTCTTCTTCGTCCCGGAGACATATGCGCCTATCTTACAACAAAGAGCAAATCGAAAACTCCGTCTCGCCAATAACCCTAACGCATCCTCGAAGGGCGACCTCGAGCAATCTACAGACTTTCAGACCTTTGTGCGAAAGTACATGGTCAAGCCTATAAAAATGCTCTGTCTTGAACCCATGGTGAGTGGTCCGCTATATTTAGAGGAAGCATACTAATTCGGACAGTTGATGGTCATGACCTTATACATTTCCATCGTCTATGGCATACTGTACCTGACATTTTTCGCATTTCCCTATAGTTTTGCGGAAGGCCGAGGCTGGGATTCCCGTGTCGCTTCCCTGCCATTCTTGAGCATACTCGTCAGTGTCCTGGTGGCATCTGTGGGAGTTGCCATCTACTCACGCGAATACTATCGACCACGCCTTCAAGCACGCGGATCCGTGCTACCGGAAGATCGTCTGCCGCCAATCATGCTAGGGAGTATCTTACTGCCCGTTGGGCTCTTCTGGTTTGGGTGGTGCTCGAGCCGCAACATCTCACCTGTACCTCAAATTATCGCGGGACTTTTCATCGGTAGTGGTATAATGCTCATCTTCACAAATGGTGTTGCATATATCGTCGATATTTACCTTCAATCTGCGGCTAGCGCCTTAGCTGCCAACACATGTTGCCGAAGTCTGGTCGCGGCAGGATTTCCACTGGCAGCCCCAAAGATGTACCATTCCCTGGGAATTGCCTGGGGCACGAGTGTCTTGGGTTTCCTGTGTGTCTTGCTGATCCCGGCACCCTTACTCTTCTACAAGTATGGAAGCAAGCTACGGCAAATGTCTCGCTTCGCTCCGTCTTCTCGGTGACGGAGTGAACGCCGGCAAATGGACTCACAATGCTGAACGAGGGTATCCATTCTGGGTTTTCTATCACTCTTAACACGGGTCGATTAACCGGATTTGAGACTAGCCCCTTTGATAACTACATAATCCTTCTGGGCAACGCCATCATCCCATTGTCGGTTGTAATACTCATCAATCTTGGTAACAAGACCATCTTTATCGATTTCGAGGATCATGCCCACATGACAGACATAGTCCTTGCCAGTTGCTTTGACGGCAACTTCGCCGCTTGGACGCACAATATCGTTGGCACATCGGCCGATCCATACTTGTTCCAGGACCGCGCCAGATGGTGTAGGGAGGATGGCCTACTGAGATATTAGTATGGAAAACTGCTGGGCGTTTCTGGGTCGGCATACCTTTTCCTCGACTCGAAAGGGCTGGTTACAATGGTTCCAGGCTTTGTGCAGCCCCAAAACCGCTTCATGCCCAACACGGGTTACCAGAAAGGCGTGATCCGACCACTGAATGTCGGGATGATAGACCGAGAGGAAGCTTTGCTGATCCTCCTCGGTTGAAATTGGTCTGGGAAAATCGAGGAGAAATTTGCGAATAGTCTCCTGCACCTGGGCTAGTCTTTCAGGTGTGATGGTGATTGACGACATTGTCAAGTTGTCGGTCATGGAGATGTCTAGAGACCTTGGTTCAGCAAAGCATCAGGATGCTGGTTTCTATCCCTTTATATCTTAGACTCTGTAATGTACTCAGGCCGCCAACACTTGAGGGCAATCTCGAGCCGGTCCTGGATATACCGAGGCCCCAACCCAACTGAATTAATGATTACTACGGACCATATTCGCATATCTTCTCTCCTTGGGGGACGTATTCACGTATTCAGCTACAACGTACTCGGCTCGACTTGGCTCAACCTCTTTACCTCGGTTCCACAAGTCGCAATGATCCCATGAGGCATACCGCCCAGCACAGGGCGACATCGCACATCAGCAATTCTAGACGCTTAACTTAAAAAGCCCTGCGATCTCGGTCTCCTGAGGCTCCAAGAGAGTGAAAGCCACCGGTAGCCCACACACGTAAATTCAGATGTTCCGCCAATGGTCTACAGCCATTCGTACTTGGAATCCCTTGCAACAAACACGTTCCGGTCAATGGATTGGTAGTTTCTTTACGTACTACGAGTGAGTACCATGGTACGATAACTCCAAGAGATAGCTACAGATATCCATGACCTGGTCTTCCCCCAATTAACATTTCCTGTTGCCATGTTTCATGAAACACACGTCGTCGAAACATGAAACGGTGAATCGGCTTACTTAATCATCTTGGCGCTCTCGCGTGATGCCAAATCGGTGGCAATGAACTGGATCAAATATCTCTATCTTTCATCTTTTTCTAGCACACGCGAAACCTGTGATTTGAAAGGCTCGATACGCTTGAACATGCAACCCGAAATGAAAGTTTCTACTATCTCAGTATATACACCATTCTGATTGATTGCGCATTTCAGCTTTGCAAGATGAAAAAAGAAACACTGCTTGCAATGACCAAGTTGCTTAGGTCCGTCTTCTCAATCTAAGACACGTCAGTCTTCGCCAGGAGAAGATGATCGAGGCTTCATCGCTTGCCTTATGATCCGAATTGCCTTGCAAATTATCTAGGCGACAGCAATGAAGAAGTCAACTTCCAAACGTAAGCCATACCATCTCAATGGTCGACCTAGACCAGCAGTGTCAATAGCGAAGCCGCAGCTCGAACAGAAATACGACCCGGACTCAGGACAAATCTATCAGGAACAAGAAGTACGTTTCTTCAGCAAGAGAAACACCGACTGGACCCGAGAGCGAGTTGGCCGAGGTGTCATCTACAAGGATCGTCTTCCAGAGAAAGGCACGCGCTCGCTAGCCGACACCGCCGTATTCGAACTTGCTAGACATTGCGAGGATCTTACGACGGAGCACTTTGCATCCGTTCCTTGGCCCATAGCAAGACGGATCTGGGACCGTTTAGTATCAAGGTATGCACGAATATCGAATACTGACCGAGACCCAATTTTGCTAACACTGTACCAAGGGGTCGTCACAGCTTTTACATCTGGAGAATATTTGCAGTGTCATACCCAGGGCCAGAGGAATTTGGACATGCCGGTTACAGGCACCGAGTGGACATTCTACACCCGGTCTTGCCGTATGCTGACTATTTCACCGGCATCACGTCCGATCATCTGAATTGGTTGACGTGTCTGCGCGTCTCACCAAAGCAGATGAGCACCACGGATATTGTCTCCATTCACAAAGTCACCAACCTGGCGGTTCTGGATCTATCTGATGGGCAGATCAGTCTTGATAATCGCACGTCACAGTTCGACGAACGAATAGTGCGGTCATGGGCAGAGCTCGCAGAAGAAGGCCAAGCGTTTCAGCATCTTCGTGTCATGCTATTTGGATGGCAAGAGCACATATGCAAATGGATATTCAAGTATGCCGATGCATTCCCGTCCTTGTGCCATGTTATTGTCACGGACTGTCCCCGAATGCATCAAAAGAACAGACGGGACTGGGAGCCCTTTTCGACAGCTGCCGGTTGGGAAGCGAGACACGCGAAAAGGAGTGCGAAGGATTTGAGGCCTATCATCGAGCGTGGCGATGCCGAGAAGGGCTATGTTTGTGGCTTTTATGATGAGAGCGCGCATGTCTTCGAGGACCTCGTCCACCCACGGCGGCCAGACTTGGTGGAGAGACTGCCTTTGCTGGACGCTGAGATCGGGACACCACGACAGTGGAGACATATAGTCGACGACTTTCCGTCGACAAGAACCATTCTCTTCGACAATATCAAGACAAGAGCCTGGCTGGAGGGGCAAAGGCAAAGCTCGCATGTCGTCGAGGTGCTTCAGAGTAAGAGGCTGAGAAATCAAGAAGGGAGGAGTCAGGGCAGATCTTCACCTCCGGCAAAACGAAGCAGTCAGACCGGGCCAAGGACAAGGCCAAGTGTCAGGACTGCCGGGGACCTCCTCCAAGAATTCCTGCCCCGATGAAAAGGGGGCTCCGCGGTGGAGGAGACAAACGAGAAGCCAGAGTAGCTACTAGATGTTGCTGGAGTGATTGACTAATAGCAGGTAGTTTAGTTGGGTATGGAGTCATAGTCACCAAGCACTGGCATTTCCCGTAGTCCCAGCCTCACAGCCTCGTCTAGAACGCCCCGACGTCAGCGGCCGCGGGCAGAAACGGCTCAACGGGCAGCACCAAGCGCAGTCCAAGAGTCCCAAGAGCTCACATGAGCGAGCCCGAGCACCAGACCATCTTGTTCAATAATTCACTCTTCCAAGTCTCCTGTTACAATACCATCCAGCTCACCTGTCGTGTTCTTAAATGATTGATTAGCGTCCTGCAATGCACTCACAGTCCATCTTCGCCGCCAATTGAGGTGCAACTTCCTTGCCCCGCTCCAACAACACAACGAGTACGAAACACTTCTCAACCCATCACCAAACCACTCCAAACCAATTCCCGCCATACAGAGCCCTGATTTCACGATGACAACCCCAAACCGTGACCCTCCGACCACCTCTTCTCCCTCGCCCGTTGCGTCCTCGCGCTCGAGCATGGACGCCGCTTCACCACCCAGCAGAAGTTCATCCCTCCGGATACCGTCCTTGCCCAGCGCGGCAGCCCAACACCGCCAAAGCTTCAATGAACTCCGGGGACACCCTCCCTCTCCTCGCTCTTCAAGACAACCCTCCATGTCATCAATGGCAGTACAAGACCTCATAGACAACCCTCCGGCAAAACACCCGGATCCTCGATTTGCCGGCCGTGACTGGACAACTGTAAAGGTTGAAGAGTTGGTGAGCGCAGACGACCTGAGGTTCGTGGACAGTGAAACCGGTGTCGAGGCAGCTACAAAGGTCAGCATGCGCCCCCGCGTTTTCGATTGTTTCCGCTGGATACGGACGGCTAACATCAACAGGTCCTTGTCGAGTCTGGCGGCCCAGTAGTCCTCATCCGCGAAAAGGCTGGATCTCCAGTCATTGGAACCTACGACTATCGTGATTTAAATGCCTACCTGCTGCTGGTTGTTGGACTCGCCCACCCAGACGATGAGCACGCCGAGGACTTTGAGCAAGTGGCGCAGAGAGCCAGAGAAGGAAAGGCCATTCATCTCCGAGACATCAAGGATATAAGCAAGAAGGAGGCGCTGACGTTCTTGAGCAAGGATGCGAATCTATTGCAGGCCATTGAGACATTTGGCAAAGGTGTTCACCGCGTCGTTGTGGTGGACGAAGCGACGAATGAAACTGTCGGAGTGCTCAGCCAGACCATGCTGATCCGATTCTTATGGGAGAATGGCAGGAGCTTTCCAGTCCTGGAGCAACTCTTCACTCAGCACCTGCGTGATCTCAAGATTGGCTCCAACGACGTGGTAGCAGTCAAGTGAGTTGGCCGCAAAACTATGCATGCCCCATGTCGAATGTTGCCGACTGCTGACACTTTTTTTTCCCTTGTTTTTTTTGCGTAGTGGCGACCGTCCCCTTGCCGAAGCGCTCACACTCCTCCTCAACGAAGGAGTGTCTTCCCTCGCAGTTCTCGACCACAACCAGAACGTCATCGGCAACATTTCGAATGTCGACGTGCGACTCCTCACCAAATCATCGTCCCTGCCTCTCCTGAAGAACACCTGCATCCACTTCATCTCCGTCATCTTGTCCACCCGCGGCATGTTTGAAGGCAAGGACTCCTTCCCGGTCTTCCACGTCACTCCTCTCTCGACCCTCGCGCACACGGTGGCCAAGCTCGTCGCGACCAAGTCTCACCGGATGTGGATCACGGAACCAGTCTCACCGGGCTCCTCCGGCCCGCCAACCCCAGCTCTGCACACGGCGACGCTAGCTCCCACCTCGAGCCATTCCTCCTCGACGGCGTCTTTGTACGCGACACCTCCGCAAGCAACGTCCGCGCCCGCCGATCCCACAGGCAGTTCGGTGGTCGACCACTCCCCGAAAGCGCCCTTCATCGCCCCGTCGGGCCCCAGCATCTCCGCTTCGGCGCTGCCCGGCGCCCGCATCTCAGGCCGCCTGGTCGGCGTCGTGAGCCTGACCGACATTCTGGTCCTCTTCGCTCGCGCCGGCGGGTTGAGCAACGCCGCGGACCCCGGTGAACTCCGCATGCGAAGGAGACGAAGCAGCTCGAGCAGCGTGCGGAAGAGTTTCGACAATGGCTCTAGACCCGTGCAAGGTTCGAATCTGAGGCCGTCAGCGGACCTGGTCCGGAAACCTACCGGGTGATATGGGGATCCGGATAGGGGGGTCGGCTAAAGCTTTTCTTCAATACGAAAACAGTTTTGAAAACAACCTGTTAATAGGTAGAGCTCGAGAAGGTCTTTTGGGGGAAAGGGGGGGCCGGTACTTGGAGAGTCGATTGTTCAGATAGGGAGGGGGGGGAGAGATTCAAACTAGAACAGAACAGAAGACACAAAAGAAACGAAAATCGTCGGTTCAGTTTGGCGCTGGGGGGTTGTGTGTCGCTTTCGTTTATTTGTTTAACCAGTAGGGTACATACCTCGTCGTGCCTGTCCACAGGAGGTAATACAGTGGGTAGTAGTAGTAGACACTGGCTATTGCTTCTGCTTCTGCTTCTGCTTATGCCCATTGCCCATGCTTTGTTCCTCTTAGAGGTCCAGCGAAGAAGAGGAGAAAAGAGGGACAAGTAGAAGAAATTTAAAAGTAAAAGCAAAAAAAAAAGACTCGTCTTCCCTGGTATAGGGGGCATCAATGGACCATGATCAATGAACCATGATCAATGAACCATGATCAATGAACCATGATCGATGTAACGTGTACTATCATGCACTCGCCTGGGCTGGGCGGCAGTGTACAGTATGACTTTCAACCATCTTTCCAAACAAAAAGAAAGAAAAAACCACCTCACCCTGATCCTGTCGTCGGAAAAATCCTCAAGGTGTGACGGTACGCATTTAGATGTCGGGAGAGAAAGATGATGATGATGATGATGATTATTATCTTTACAAGGCATCCTACGACCGTCTCCAGTGCTTTTACTTATGTTATATGTGAAATTGAATCATACCAACCCAACTCCATTATGGCATCATCCAATCAAGCAAGGCAAGATAACAAGATGACGTGTAAATAAATAAATGCGGTGCCCTTGTTGACCTTTATGTCCCTGTCCTTGTTGCATACCTCGTCGTCGTGTATTATTGAATCATTCCCAAAGGAATGGGGGAGGATATACTCTGCAGAGTGTCATCTCTTTCAGAGTCCCCTCCTTCCTCGCGCAGTCCAAAGAGTGTGCTTTGTGCCCTCGGGAAAAAAACACACTGGGGCATTTAAATGGCAACCGCAGGGATCGTCCACTGTATATGTATGTGTGTGTGTGTGTGTTTGCGTATATGCAACATAGCCAGGACGGGGCAAATTGTCACCACCCCAGCTAGCATGACATTGTAGGATCCACCAACCCAAACAAGAGCTGATAGTGAGAAATAGAACATGAAGAGAGAGAGAGAGAGTAAAAGAAAGAGAGAGATAGAGAGAGACGAAGGTTGTTGTTTGCCTGCTCCGGACCGAGAAGAGCGTGTCAGGGTATGATACATGTCCGCTTGGCCCTAGACTCTCATGAGCGGAGACATATGTCGTGGCAGCAAGTCGTAGCAGAGTGGGACTCTCCAACCTCTCCATTACATACTCCAGATGAAAGGGGTCATGGAGCTTCATCTCATCAAGGTCTCCGACGAGTAGCTCAGGAATGTCTGCTTGCTTGGTGCCACATTGTCTGAAACTCCGTACTCGGAGCTTCTTACTCAGAGATCTCGTAGGTGCAAGCCGTTTAAAACATCAGTCATGTCCTTGCACCCATATTCCATCTGGACCGTCAAGAACAATGGAAAAAAAAGGGAGAATTGGCATAAAGGACAAGATAAATCAAGAGTTGTTACGCTCCATCAACGTCCGACTCTGTAAAAGGCGAATCTGAGAGAAACGGCAATCTCAGCTCCGAGAGGAACATCGACACCAATTATAGGGTGGTGAATGAGAAGTGGGAGGATGGGTGTCAACAGATCATCATCACCGTCTTGTTCACCCTGTCGGCTCGACGCTTTGGGGCGATGGGTTTGCGTGTGCACTGTGCCCATCGGTAGCGCTGTTCCCATCGTCCCAGGACCCGTCCATGACAAAGTGGTCCCAGAATCCTTCAGCTGCTGCCGGCGTAACCTGTTCGGAACCAGAGCCGAACGCAAACCCTTTGCTTTCTTGGCTGAAGTTGAAGTCGAGCCCGGCAGAAGGTGCGGTTGGCGTCGAACCTGTCAGATTTGTGGTGTTGTTGTTGTTGTCGTTGTCGCTGTGATGGTCTTTGTTCTCGTCGGCCGAAACAAAGTTGTTCTGCTCCAGTGCCGAGGGGGCCAGGGTGACGGACATGCTAGGGTAATTCGAAGGGTGCACCGGCATGCCTTTGATACCGCCTTCACCATGATTCATGCCGTCATGCCATGGGTAATAGGGCGTCGAAATGTACTGGTCGCTGCCATGCATGAGCATGGAATAGCTGGGGTCGGTGGTGTCGAAACCCGGCGCATTCGCAAGCATCTGCTGAGACTCGGGCGGGAGCGAGGTCGTTAGAGGTCCCAAGTCCTGCCACAGAGGAGGGCAGGCATTTGGACCGGAGTAGGGCTGAAATCCAGCAGACAGGGGTTGGTGCATATAGTCCGGCTCAGACTTGACCTCCGCCAGGTTGATTGTAGCGGGAGTCGACATGCGGCGCTGGCCGAGCATGCTGGCAGGCTGTTGCGCCGTGGTGGTTGGAGAAGTTGAACCTTGATGTTGCTGGGGAGTCCCTGAGGCCATGGACAGTGCTCGGCCCTGGTTGGTGCGGAAGCTGGGATGGTGTGGATTTGGGTAGGGTGAAGTCCTATATGTTGACTGGGGAGACTGGCCCATGTTTTGAGGTGGAAGCATAGGCGATGGAAACATGTTCTGGTGGTGGTGCTGCTGCTGCTGGAACTGTCCGGGGTAGGCTTGTGCGTAGGAATTCTGTACCATCTGCTCCATTGCGCTTCGCATGGCCACCTGGTTGGTGAGGTATGCCGCCAGTCTGCGATTGAAGTCGGCCGACCCAGTCTGTAGATGTGCGGTGAGCCGACGGTACTGCAGGGGCAAGTCATCGTCCTCCTCTTCATACATCTCCTCATTGATTACATCCTGCTCGGTGACACGCAGCGAACGGCCAGTTCTGCGCTTGTGAATCTCGGAAGCTCGCCGTGCTGACTCAATTCTGGCCTCTAGACTTCGGTCGCTCCGCCTGGAAGCTGCAATGTATGCTCTTGGGCGCAGGTCAGATAGGAGCACGGCTTGGTTGGTTCCCAAGTTACTCACCTCTCTTGGTTCTCTTCATGAGTCCGCTCCGTCTTGATCGCCTTGGCAGGCAACGTAGTCCTTACCAGCGGTATCTTGGAGTCAACGGCGCCGCTGGATTCCGGTTGTTCACGCTTGCATGATGCTGGCATGGTCTCGACGGGAGACGCGCTTGTCAGTATCCCGGTGGCGGAAAAAGTGTCCTGGGTAAGGTTGACGTAGCCGTTGCCTCCGCCTTACGTACAGCGTGGGAAGAGGGAGTATCTCTCAAGATACGGTGGCCTTTGACAATGTACTCTAGGTTTTTGGCTCGTAGTCGGATAGATTCAGTGGGCAAAGTACAGGGTGGTCAGAGAAATGAGGTGATATGATATGGTACAGAAGAGAAAGGTCACAGTGATGGAGGATATGTACAAGAAGTGGCGACAACAGGGAGCAGCCTGTGTCTCCGGCAAAGAAGCAAGAGCTGTCGGAGCGTAGACTGACAGCCAAGGGAGGAGATGCAGAGGGAGACGGAGAGAGAGAGAGTTTGCGAGCGGAGCTAGACGATACATAGTTACATGCTTCTCTCGTGCCATATCCGCCGCGAAACTGTGGTTTGGAGAGGTGGATACGGGCACCGCGAGAGCTGATGTTAGCGGCGATGGGAGAATCGTTCCGACATCGAGGCTTGGGACGAGTTACCATGGCCAGGGCTACGAGGTGAGTTCGACAGAAGGGTTGCTGGCGACGATCACAGGCCGCATGTGGTGGAAAGGGTCAAGGTCCAGGGCACGGGCAGCGGGCAGAGGGCTGTGTGATGGCCCCGATGAAATTCTAGAGGAGGAATTCTCGACCAGCAGGAGATCCATCGCTCGCACGGGACTCTTTTGAAGATCAGTGCGAGCAATGCGGGAACAGACCAAAGGCAAAAGAATCTAGCTTCGCAAGGGTGGCAGCGTTGGTGTCGATGCGCACGACGGTTTCGCCGTATCCAACATGGTCCCGTGTATCGACAAGGTTTTGGCCGGAGAGAGCCAGGCCCGAGTAGGAAGGTCTCTACAGGGCCAAAGTTGGCTGGGGGCATTAGGTACATCCGAGTGCCGTTGCCCATGTACTGCGTACTACTATTTGACTGTTCTTTGGCAAAGGTGCGAGTCCTGAGTGTTCCTGACTCAAGGAATGTATGTACGGTAGGTGACGGACTGACTGGCTGGCTGGCTGGCTGGCTGACTGAGAGACTGACTGAGAGACTGACTGAGAGACTGACTGACTGACTGACTGAGAGACTGACTGAGAGAGACTCCTCGACCCATCTTGGTCCTCTCCTCCTCGTCCTGTCTGTGTACCATACTTGTACAGCGACATGACTTGTTCATCAAGACTCTACCCTGTAAACGACCAAGCCTACTAGTTCCACCGGCACGTTGATCCGCACAAAAGAGAACTCCCTGCCTGATGCGTCTTCGAGCGGATACAGTACAGCGCACGGCGCCCTGGCCTGAATCATGATCTGCCGCGACCCCCAATTGCATCCAGGACACTGCCAGCCAGGAGCTTCGATCTCAGGTCACTAGCAATGCCCATCTTCGCTTTTCCGGGAGTAGACCCAGATCCTAGCGTCCCTCCGGCAATCATGGGTCAACGACCACACACACTCGAACTGACACGTTCTGACGGGCATGGTGACAGCACGGCACTCCACAGGGACAGCAGAGCAGGCCACGGCACAGGACATGGTTGGCTCAATACCATGGTCGTTGTAGGGAAAAGATCGAGTTCCAGTTACCACACGGACTGCAGCCAGCCAGTTCTCATCTCCCCTGTCGTGTCCCGTCGGTCCGAGCGACACTCTCAAGTTGACCTCTGCCACACACCGGTGCCAGGTTGTCCTACCGAGAGACAAGATCCTAGCCATACAGGGCATGCAGCAGAACCAAAAGGCTAGCTGGACGCTTTTTTCTTTCTTTCTCCAATCTATGCTCGGTTTCGGGCGATCTTCTGAGTAGACCGGGCGCCGTGCCAAAAGATTCCAGTTTGGACAAAGGTCTAAATCATGTTTTTTTGGTTTTGGCTCTCGTTCAACCGTCATCTGGCCTGTGCAGATGTACTGTATGTAGAGCCTGGGCCTGGGCTTGTAAACACCATCCAGGCTGATGATTCGACATGCCATTGACTGAAGACTGGCAGCATTGTAGAGGACAGACAATCTGCCATGGTCCCGGAAAGTCTCAAGAGGGCCACCCACCACAACGGGCTCCTTCTGGCGCCAGAAAGCGCCGCTGGGGTCCAAGACCATGTAACCAGACTCGCGCCTGATATGACCCTACCGTAGAACCTACCGTAGAAGATATTCGTATATAGATTCACTTTTGGTTCGTGTCGCACATTGTCGTATTGTCGCATATCTAGACTGGCTGATCATCTGCCCCGTGTGAACTCGAGGGGCAACCCTCGTAGGCCAACGCGTGAACAGGAGTCGCTGATATCAGCCAGCACATCCTGTACTCGTACACCAAAGGGCACGACGAAGCGGCGAATCTCGGTCCACGGCTCCCTTGGAATGCCCGGTGTCTGGCGCCTCTGTTTTCACGCTGACAGACAGGGCGCTGGACAGAATTTGAAATCGCCATATCCGTATTGTGGAATTCGTTGACGGTGGATGGAGGGTTCCATGATAGTCGCTGACCCCTGTGCGAGGTGCTTGGTCGTTCAGATCGCCGATTTCACCAGCACTTGTAGATCTCAGATCTCGGAATGTCTGAAGACTGGGGTACCTCCTCGTATCGCATCTACTTTGTACTTCAACAGGCGCTCCACCGTCTGTTTTAGTGCTCCCAATCCTTTGGCAGCCACTATGACGCCCCTCCAAGGCCTGGGGAGGTTTTCTCATCCATCAGTCGTGTCTATCCCCGTCCGATCCAGCGCTATGTTCCTGGCAGCTGCTAGATCGGATCTCACAACGGATCTATCACCCGTGTGTTGATCCCTGGTGTGTAGCCTGTCGCCGCCCCCTTTCGCCATCCTCTCCTCCTTCCAGATGTCGCTGCCTCGTATTTTTTGTCATCCGACTGCTCGGGCTCAACAATGTCTGTCTGGTGCTGGTCTCTCTACCCTTTCCATCTTCAGTTTACGAGCCAAATGAACCCGCCCACAAGAGTCATGGCCGACAGCGAGCAATACGGGGCGGAGACGGTACGAATTACACAATAATGGCGATGATCCAACATTGAAATTCCGGACGGCTGAAACAGTCTGGCTATTGACTGCCCAAAGCTTTGAGCCTGTTGTGCTTCAAAGGCTCCAATCTCCGCAGACGTCTCCCGCCCGCGCATAATGTTTCTGTCCCGGAGCATCTTTCCAACGCTAGCTAATGCCCAGTGACGGCACATTCCCCTGCTGCTCTTGGGCCTGCCCATTGACCTCGTAGGACACCTTAAATCGCATCTTCACCACATTGCCCTTTCCAACTGCCACCCCACTGAGTAAAATCTCCTGCTGAATTGCGTTTCGTGCTTTGGGCGCCATCTCACGCCCGCTTTGTGGCTTCAACTGCAGCGAGTAGCTCTTTTCCACGGCGACCTGGAAGTGGAGGCCGGTGATACGCTGATGCGTCGAGTTGGAAAACCTCGCCGTTATCTGCATGTCGGAGGTCCCAGCAAGTCTCCGTGGTTCGAATTCGATTTCAACATCTGATGACAGTACTTTCACAATTGAACTGACCGGCAAGGATGACTCGAATGTCCATTCGTCGTCGGCAGCACCTGCGACGGTAGTTGTATTTGCTAGCTGCATTCTCGGCTGAGGCGAATTCGCTTGCCGTGCCGGTGTCGCAGGTCTCGAACTAGAAGAGACCAACGATGCAAAAGGGTCGATGTGGGTTTGACTGGTTGGCCGTTGTTGCTGCACTGCTGGGACAGGAGTCGCTGGCTTGGATAATGGCAGAGCACTTGTGAGGGATGCAAATGCATCGTAATTGGGTCGCGGTGCTGCCTGAGGGACGGCTTGCTGGTTCGTTGGAGGACTAGAGGAGCTGGAGAAGATCGATCCAGAAGGGATCCCCGATGTTGTGTTCTGACCCAGGGAGATGGCGCCCAAGGTTCCTGGCCCAGCACTGCTGTCTCCTATAGAAAGACCAAGTAAGTCGTCTTCGACCGTGTGAGGCTTTGATGGTGCAGTCGTCGATGGCGGTGCTCCAGCATCCAAGAGGGAAAGAGAGCCGTTGGTATCCGTATCTGGGCCTGCTGCAGCTGCTGCGGGCTCCGGATCAAAGTCAATCAGAGACAGTTCATTTGCTGCGTTCGTGCCGACACCAGTCGTTGTCCCGAGTGTGCCTTTGGCAATCTTGTTGGCCGCCTCGACATCGCCAGCTTTCATCAACTTATATCGTTCGATGGTCCGGTGAATGCTATCGTTGATCTCGAGCAGTTTGGCCACAGCTTCGGCATCGTCGGACTCCTCTTCACACATCTTCTGGATTTTCGGATGTGCACTTTGAAGCGCTGCGGCGAGTTCCTGTTATCAGTCAGTCACAGGCCCGAGGCCAATATGGTGCATCACGTACTTCGAACACATCTCCGTCACCAATCTTGTCACCTGGCCTGTGATTTTGTAGCATCTCTTCGAGGATCTTGGCCTTCTGTTGTACTTTTGCGACCTCTTCGGCCGCTTTTGCGCGATAATTCGTCTTGTTTCTCGTATCATAACCAGCCATCACTTTCATCAGACGATTTGCTTCCTGCAGGTCTTGAGGTCTTCCTCTTCGGATCAATTCCTGTAACTTTGCAGATTGAGCTGCTCGATCCTCTTCTTCCATTTCCTCGGCAGACTGGAGGTTCTACAATGTGTCAGCACATGTTGGACCTGTCAGGACTTGTTGCACATACATCACTTGGGTTAAGGACCGCAGCATCCTCCCTGCGAACCTCAGGGAACATGTAACCCTTGTACAACAACAACCTGTGCATATCTCGTATAAATCCCAGGTCCTCCTTGTACCTCGAAGTCTGACATATTGTCTGCCGCCATTCCTCGATGGCCTCTAGAATCTGGCTTTGAACACGGCTCGGACGCACCGGAGGTCGTTCAGGGAAACGCCGGACAAGCTCATTGAGGAATTCCTTGGTACTGATCTGTAAATGAAAGGGATACCCGCAGTTCTTGACACATATGTCCAATAACGAAAGCGCTAATAGTGAGACGTTGGGATTGCGGTGGTTGATAAGTTGAACGATTGTGACTGCAGCCTCTCGAGGAGCGTTGCCTTTCTTGGAGTTGACCAGATCGACGATTTCTAGGTTGAGGGCCAGATTGGGTTCGAGGTTTGCAACTGGGTCACAGGCATTGTATATGAAGCGTTGCAGGGTTGACCGAGGAGGAGCGAAGCCGTCGAATTGATACTGACCCCGAGAAGCCATTCGTGCTGAAGCGGCTTCCATTGTTCGGGCGCAACCCTGCGATCTAAGAGCTTGTTGTCACGGTAAGAGAGATCGCACATGGTCCGTTTACTTGGGCCTTTCAACACAGGTCACTGCCGCAGGCTGGTGGCAGGAGGCTCTGACGGCGTAGCCTGCCTTGGCGGGGCAAGTGGACAGCGTGCCTTGTCAGGTCACGTGGAGGCACTCCTGGCCTTGAACTCTCACTCAATTCAACCCAGCAGACACAAAGAGCCAGATTACATGCAGTGACACGCATAAGAGAATCAGGAAATTCCATCAATCTCATGTATGATGGGAATCCAGGCACTGCCAGAAGCCCCTGCCTCGCATCTCCTGCGGGGAGCATCTTGGTGAAGGCGAGGCTGAGGTCGCTTACTTTGGGAGCACGACTGCGATACACCGTGATGGCTACGGAAAGAGTTGACAGCAACTAGAAGATCTCTTGAACAAGGTTTGTCTGGGTTTTGTCATTGCTGCTGCCCTGGAAATAAAGAAGTGTTTCCCTTGGACGAAGACATAACATCACCACGCTGGGTCCAAGTTTACCAACATGTAAACCTCCCGTTTTGTTACCACAAATTGTACAAGTACTTGCTTTAAGCCTGAGACACAGAGATATCTAAGCTTAGACCGGTTCAACCCTATCCAGAGAAGATGATGCAACAGATGCGAACATGGCCAGACTGCCTTCTGAACAGCAGGACTTGGTTTGGGTAGGGTGCAAAGGTGCTCGAGTCAACAGCTCTGATCCTCGCTACGAAGACCGTCACATGACCCAGTGAGGCTCTATTGTTGAGACCGCCTTCCTTGCCTGGCTTCCAGCCTGTAAGAATTTGGCCAGCAGGGTATCGGGTTTCCAGAACAAGCAACGTGCTGTCTCAGCCTGATCGAAACCGACGCCACATTTTCAGCTCCCAGCCTGAGGAAACGGATTCGAAGATGCTCTAAGCGCCTTTAGAAACATCATGGGAACTCGAGACCTACTCTTGTTTTGAGAAATCACCATTGGTCTTCGACTCTATCTTCACAGTAGGTCTCAATATGCTTCCTTCGTGCGTTGGTTTCATTGCGATGATCAATGCGGCCAGTGCTGCTGTACTCCCTCGGCAGGTTGGTCAAAATGGTCGCGTGAGAGATTGGCAATCAGCCGTACAAAACATCAACGGCATGAACTCGGTCCTTACTCTGCTTCCAGTGCTTACTGGAAAGGTCCAGAATGTGAAGCTCATCGCTTGCAGAATCTATCCAGCGTCCTTTGTGGTTGCAGGAATTGGTGCAGGTCGAGTGCTGTCCAAGCTGCAGGTCGGAATCTTGCTGTGGAGCTTTGAACTATACCGAAACACGGTCGGTGAGTTATCATATGCTCACGATGAGTATGTCAACAAGTTCTCTCCGACACTAGAGCACATTCCGACCGGAACAGCGGAGCGGCACTCTACAAGCCTGATCATCAACCATAACCCTGCCGAGGCATACATGGTTGAAGCTTGGTTTCGCACTAGAGGAGCTCCCTCCATCATCAAGCTGAGGCAGGACAACTACATTCGACTCACTCTCGGGTCAGTCATCTATGTGCTCCTATATGGTGTTGAGACATTTCTTGCGGTTCAGAACGGAGCGGATGGAACCACAAAGCTTCTTTGCGCGGTACAGGCGATCTGCGTCAGTGCCTGGCTCAGTGCTGTTAGTATCGTTCAAATAGTCAGAGGACAAGGAAAATCAGAGATTGAGCTCAATCGTCTGGAATCTCCGGAATACAGATGCCTCAGAATGCCAACACTCGGAGTCAATGTCATCTGCGAAACATTTAGTTTCCATCTCAACAATCTCAGCAAGTACCAGCTCTACGGGGCGAAATACGAGCAGCCCATCCTCTCCGTTGCTGGTGCACTCATTCTGGCCAGCGCGACTCTAGACGTCATCTCAACTGTCCTGATTGTTGGGTTGACATCTTGGGCATATGCCTGGATAGGATTTGAAGTGGTCGTCATTCTGATCAAGGTCATGTTCTGCATTGAGCCAATGCGAGAGATCGAGATCGCTAGCGCCAGAGCACAAGGAGATGATGATGCACTTCGAAGTGGACACATCACAGACTTGGTCACCACTCCCGCCTTACTACCCTTGAAAGTCCAATTGGGAGCTCCTTTCACCTGCAAGTTTGTGTCCACTGACTACAACGTCTTCCGAGAGTCCGACACCGGCCGGGAATGGCGGTCAACATCAGCAGGAGTTTGGATCGGACAAACATACACGACCGTCAATGACGACGACAGCATTTCCACCAAGTACCTAGCTCATGCCCAGGATGGAAAGCTCCTCTTTCTTACCGACGACGCACCAACTCCTCAATCAAACGAAGCATTGCAACGCGAATTCCTCGCCGCGTTGTCGGTGGTAGTCGAAGCCAACAGAGTTCCAAGTGATAGGTTCGTCGCCGCAGTTGAAAGGACTCTGGGACGGGTGGAAGGTAAAATGGCGCCTAATTGGTATTCCTTCGGGGCCAAGGACGTGTCCGATAAAGTTAAGAAGGCAAGGCGTGACTTACTGTGGCGGCGATTCCTCTGATTCTTCAAGTTGTCACAGCACGGCAAGAATGGGACGTAGTGATATAGGAACATGCAGCTTTAGACGCTCCGATACTCTTTCCTTGGGAAGTAGCGCCCATCAAGGCAGAAGGCAAGCACTGATCGAGGCGAAGTTCAGCCAGGGTACACGTTTGGGCATACTCTTTGGGCAGAGATGGATGAGGGTCTGGCCTGTGACGATCACACTGGCTTGTGCTGGTCACACATAAGCTGTTTTCCTCAGCACCTATCACGGAAACAGGTGGACGGACAAGACGCCCAAGCACTTTTAATGTGTTTGCAACTGAAAAGGGCCGATTTCAACGTCGGATGGGTCGAGCCGCCCCGTAGGTACTTTATCCGAGCACTCAATCGAGGTCAGATTGGAGAGCACGGTCTTCTAGTATACGGCTGGTATCTAAGGTAGAACCCGTCCAAGAATTTACAATCGGGTTTGAAGTTGCAACGAGGATGCACCTGAAGAAATGCTACAGCCCACGTTTTGTCTCCCAATGTACCCCAGAGTAGGCTTCTTGCTTATTCTAAACAATTTCGAAAGATACGCTTTCGGCCCTGTCACCTAACTCGGCGTGGGCTGGCTATCTCTGCACTTTTCAGTGCCGGAGGCGCTGGAAGATCCTTCATCGGTGGTGGCGGCAAAGGCCCGCTTGGTGGAGGTGGCCGTACAGACAGTGGTGGGCTTGCAAGCGGATTCCTGTTCCCTACCAAGGAGTTGCTACTGCTAGTCCTTGGTGGAAACATAGGACGCTGCGATGGCTCTATTGCCGAAGCAGGCTCCGGGATATTGTCACGTTCACTGAAGCCAAGTCGGTTCGCGCGGTTGGAGATACCATTCGGCGGGTCGCGGGTTTCCAGCGACAAATGCTGCAATGAAAGAGGTGGAGGAGGTGATCTCTCAGCGATTCCGGTTGGTGTCTGTTGTGATGGTTGAGAGGAAAATTGAGGTACGGCTACCGTTATGTTGCCTGATGTAGGACTGGCATATCGTCTTGCAGTGACCGGTGTGCCTCGGGTATCGCTTCCGAATGATGCCGTCGAAGCGGCTGAATTGGTGTATGAGGTATCTGAGCTGGTGCCGTCACTTTTGAGCGATTTAGGTGCTGGCGGTGCCAAATAAGATTTTCGGTTGTGCCTTTCCATCATGGAAACTGCCCATTCCGCTAGATCGACAGGGGTTCGCTTTGCCGCCTGTACAAAGTTGTCGCGGTCGTACAGCTCCCGAGGCGTTGGCCTTTCGTCGGCATTCTTGAGAAGACATTTTGCAACAAAATCTTCCAGGATGGCAGGGAAAGCCTCGCTCTTTGGTAATTTTGGTGCAGGCTCATGTACAATCGTCTGCAAAAGATCCAGTATACCCATTGGCCCAGCACTGGCTCTGTCGCCTGCAGCAGAGTCCGTAGAGTCAAAGGGAAACCTTCCGATAGCTAGTTCCATCACTGTCAATCCCACACTCCATACGTCAGACTTAATCGTGTATGCTCCTCCCTGGATTCGTTCGGGTGCCATATATGTGGAAGTGCCGACAAAGGTGTTTGCGACGGAGTTAACTGTCTCGGTGGCAACCCCAAAATCGCATAGTTTGATCATACCTCGGGAGTTAACCAAGACATTGGATGGTTTGATGTCACGATGCATTATACGATGTGCTTCGTAGAGATACACAAGACCTCCAAGTATTGATTCCGTGATCTTCCCGAGGACATCGACACGAATTGGTCCAAAATCTTTCGATATCCGGTCTAATGACCTGGCAAGATTGTGAGTAAGAGATCCGTGAAGATGCAACCAGTCAAACTTACCCGCAATCCATGTATTCCATGCAAAGCACAATATCTCGTGCTTCGTTCTGGAACGCACCATAGAATGTGATGACATATGGAGAACTGCAATCATGACCTACTTGCAATTCTCTGACAATCTGCTTGCGAACATTCTCCTTCGCGTCGACTCGAATGATCTAAGTCTTGCTTAGCCCAAGTCAACGTCGCAGGCCCGTGTGTTTACCTTTCTTGCCATAATAACCTTGGTAGAAGCATGCATAACTTTACTGACAGTTCCGCCATTGCCCGCTCCTAGCTCTTTCAAGACTACCAAGTCTTCGCTTCTCAGATCAAGTTTGAACTCGAGACCAATCTCCAAGGTGTCCGTCCGGTCGCTCTCCGAATTTCCTAGAGCGCCTGGTATTTGCGAGTCCCCGTCTGAAGGATTTGCCGTTCTTGGTGGCGGAGCGCTCAAAGCCAACCCTTTCACATTCTTCCTCTTCAACGTCCTGGCCTTGAATTGGTCGGACATGGCGGATAATGTCTCTCGATAACGTGGGAATGGTAGTGTTGAGGTCGAACTCGCAGCGACGTCGACAGAAAGAGGCGTAATGCGGGTATGGAAGACAGAATATGCGTGAGGGAGACTGTACAAACGCAGGATAGTAAACCGGGCGGCTATTTCAGACCCAAAATGCAAGAACAACTTAATCCATGAGGCGCTTAACAAGAAGACGTCCGGCCAGTCACAGTAGATTTCCTCCGATTACTGAGGGCCAATTGAGTGGAAATAGGAGGCCAGTACGCATATATGCTTCAGACCCGAAGTGCACTTGCCAGAAGAAAACGGCTCGAGTGTATAAAGAAGGTGAAATCGAGGGTAGTCTGAAGATGGCAGATCGAAAATGGTGAAACTGAAGATAGGGGGCTATGCAACCGGCCCAGTGAGGATCTGGAACGATAATCGCGTACGTGGAATGTCTGAAAGGAGGCTCAGGCAAGAATCGATCAATAGTTCATTGCATAGAACGATGGTGGTCCATGACGGTTTGCCAATGAAGTCATTAGTGGAAGATCAAGCGAAGGCGCCTATTTCCTTTGAGGCTTGTCCTGTCCACGAGTTACAATTAACTCGACATGGTTTCCCATGGCGCAGACTACATGCTTGTGAGTGAGGAGGCATTTGCAGCTGAATGTAATATGCCTGACCGTAGTGGAACTATGGTAGCGTGCAGGGGCATGCTTGGACAGTTCTGTGAACGGAAACTTAGGCGAGTGCGCCTGCGCCTTGACTTTTGTTCCAGACAACAGCATGCACGCCGGCTTTTCGACCTTCTCCTTGTCTAGGTGAAAGTGACAGAGGCCTTCTTCTCTGTTACCTGTTTGCGCATCCTCTCCTTTGAACATTATTCATCCATCACCTTGTCGCGACCTTTCTGTAACCAAAATGGATTTAATTGACGATCGCGCCATCCTTGACGACGAGGAAGAAGATGATGAATCGTTTGATGAGGGCACTGGTGAAGTGAAGAAAAAGTCAAATGGAACAAACGGCCGATTTGACGATTCTTCCGATGAAGAAGAAGACGACGATGACGAAGAGGCTGCAGCTGAGGTAATGCTCCGCTGTGCAACCCATTCTCCAGTATGTACATTGACATTCTTCACTAGGTCGCAAAGGGGTTCATTGTCGATGAGGACGAAGACGAAGAAGAGGCTCGGCGGGAGCGGAGACGCGAACGAAAGAAACGGCGCCGAGAAGAACGCGAAGACGAAGGTCTCGACGAAGAAGACTTGGAACTGATCGGCTTCAAACCTGCTGAAGAAGTACCTGAGCCTAAGTTCAAGCGATTGAAACGAGGTCCTCGTGAAGACCAAGATGCACCACAATCCTCTGGGGTGAATGACATCTTCGGACACTCAGACGAGGAAGATGAGCCGACTGACTACAATCGTCGGAGTAGACCAGACCGTCGTGGACTGCAGGATGAATTTGATGATTTCATTGAAGAGGACATCTTTTCGGACGAGGAGCAACAACGTCAGCGCGAGGACGAGGAAGTCGCACGACCCAATCGGAGGGGCCTTCCAGATCTCGGAATCGCCGATGTTGCTGGCCTCGATGAGGGTGCACTGGAAGACTTCCGTGCCGCCTTCGGCGACGGAACCGACTATGACTTTGCCCTCGAAAAGGAGGACGAAGCCGACGAAGAGGAGGCAACCAAAGATAAGCATCTCGATCTCAAAGATGTCTTCGAGCCTTCGCAACTGGCCGAAAAGATGTTGACAGATGAAGACAACGCAATTAAATACGCGGACGAACCAGAAAGACATCAACTTGCGAGGAAACCGTATCGCCATGTCGAGTTGACGGAGGATGAGTTCAAAGAAGAAGCCGCCTGGATATCCAAACTAATGCTTCCAACCAAGAACTTCTCCTCGGATCTCCACGAGCCCTTTCGACGTGCAATTGCGCATGTTTTGGAGTTCTTAGTGCGAGATGACTACGAAGTCCCCTTCATATTTCAAAATCGCAAAGACTACCTCCTACACGTCGTCCAGAAGGTTGTAGGTCGAGATGAAGACGGCAATCCACGAACGGTTGCCGATGCTACCAGACTCCTTGTTCAGCGTGACTTATGGCAGATCTTTGAGCATGATCTCAAATACCGTGCCCTGATTGAAAAGCGACAAGCTTTACAGAAGACCTACCAAGATTTGAGATCAGCCAATGTTCCTGAGGATAAAGCATTCCAGCAAATGCTCCCACTGGCTGCCACGATGGAGGAACTCCAAGACCTGCAGGACTATCTCTACTTTGAGTATGCGTCTCAGCTCAAAGACTTAGCCTTGACCTCGAATGGAGAGACCAATGGAGTCAACATGTCTCAAAAGAAAGCCTCCACAAAGACGATCTACGAAGAGATCCGCACCTCGAAAGCCTTTAGTCTCGTCCGTGCATTTGGCATATCTGCAGACGCATTCGCCCAGAACGTTGCCAAGGAAGGTGTGCGGACGTATACAGAAGACCCTGCTGACGGCCCGGAACACCTGGCAGATACGCTCACCGACGAAGAATTTCCCACTTCTTCTCGAGTCATGAAAGCAGCAAAGTCCATGTTCATTGAAGAGCTCGTCATGAGCCCGCGATTCCGAGGCTTCATTAGAAAAAGTGTCTATTCCGAAGGAGTCATTGACTGCCACCGAACTGACAAAGGTCTTCGGAAAATTGATGAACAGCACCCATACTACGAATTCAAATATCTTAGAAATCAGGACTTTGCAGCATTCTGGTCTAGGCCTGATCTGTTCTTGAAGATGTTGAAAGCAGAAGACGAAGGTCTTGTAACTGTGGACGTCCGATTCAAGAACGCCGAAGCATTCAAGAAGCAACTGTACAAACACATCGAAACCGACAACTACTCAACTGCTGCGGATGCCTGGAACGCTGAGCGTCGTGAAGTTGTATCCATTGCAGTAGACAAGGTGATGAAGCTCATGGGTCGCCTTGTCAAAGAAAATCTCAAGGAACAGTGCGAAAATGTCATCGGAACAGAGTGCCGTGAGGAATTTACTACACGTCTGGATCAGTCACCATATCAGCCGCGAGGCATGAAAAAAGGCACCACGCCTCGAGTACTCACACTATCTAATGGAGGCGGTGTACCTGGGCGTGATCCGATATACTGGGCATACGTTTCAGACGATGGCAGGGTCCTTGAACATGGACGTTTTAAAGAGCTTGGCCCTGGGGACCGAGATCGCAGCATCCCTGATGGTAAAGATGTGGAAGCGCTCATAGATGTCATCCGTCGCAGAGAGCCTGAAGTCATTGGAGTTTCAGGCTGGACTCCCGACACCCGCAAACTTCTCGAAAACATTACGACCTTGGTCAAGAACCACGATCTGCGTGGTCCTACTTTTGCAGATGATGATGATCGAGACCGAACCGAATTGTTGGAGGTTATCCTCGTCAATGATGAGGTGGCGCGTATGTATCAATCGAGCGATCGAGGCAAGTCAGACCATCCAGGACTTCCCCCTCTGGCATTATACTGCGTTGCTCTTGCCAAATACATGCAAGACCCACTCAAAGAATATGCTGCACTCGGCCGAGACCTAGTCTCGCTCAGCTTTCACCCTGCCCAAAACCTTTTACCCCAGGAGAAACTTTTGAGCAAGCTAGATATGGCCCTGGTCGATATCGTCAACATGGTCGGAGTGGACATCAATGAAGCTGCCAGTGACTCATCGGTGGCAAACCTGCTACCGTACGTTGCTGGTCTTGGGCCAAGAAAGGCTTCACATGTGCTTAAGGTTATACACCTGAACGGCGGGTATGTCAGCACTCGTGAAGATCTGTTGGGAGTAAACGATAATCACCCTGCCATGGGATTCAAGGTCTGGAGCAACGCCGCATCGACGCTTCACATCCACTTTGATATGCAGGAGCCTCAGGCTGAGTACTTGGATGCCACGCGCGTCCACCCCGAAGATTATGACATTGCTCGCAAGATGGCCGCCGATGCGCTTGAGCTTGACGAAGAAGATATTGAAGCTGAACGAAGTGAAGGCGGGCCTGGAGCCATTGTTCGACGATTGATTCGGGAGGAGGCACAAGAACGTGTCAACGACCTTGTTCTAGAAGAGTACGCGGAGCAATTGGAGAAGAATCTCAATTCGAAGAAACGGACGACGCTGGAGAATATTCGAGCAGAACTCAATGAGCCATACGAGGAACTACGAAACCCATTCCGCAGCACTCTGGGCGAATCAGAGATCTTCACAATGCTGACTGGCGAGACCAAAGAATCTCTGCAGAAAGGTATGAATGTGCCTATCTCGCTGAAGCGCATCAGTGATCTCCATGTTGAGGGCAAATTGGATTGCGGCTTAGATGCTGTCGTCGAGGATGGTCAGTGGTCGGATAGCAGCGTCTCACCCAAGCAACTGTTCACTATTCACCAAACCGTGCAGGCACATATCACATCGATCAATCGCAAAGATTTCGTGGTGACTATCAGTTTGAGAGAAGACCAACTGAAGAGACCGTTCAAGAGGTATACCCAGAGCGATCGGGGTTACAATGAATGGGACGACCGCGAAGAAGCAGCAGACAAGAAGTTGCTTGAAGAAAAGGCAGATTCGGGGAGTCGTGTGACTCGTGTCATCAAGCATCCTTTGTTCCGGCCATTCAATGCTAAACAAGCAGAAGAGTACCTGGGCAGTCAGAATCGTGGCGATGTTGTCATTCGTCCGTCTTCGAAAGGAAACGATCACCTGGCGGTGACCTGGAAAGTGGCCGATGGTATCTTCCAACACATTGATGTCTTGGAACTAGACAAAGAGAACGAATTCTCGCTAGGTAGGACCCTGAGAATCGGAGGCCGTTACAACTATTCAGACTTGGACGAACTGATCGTGTCGCACGTCAAAGCCATGGCTCGGAAAGTGGATGAGATGTGTGGCAATGAGAAGTTCCAGAACAAATCCAAGGCTCAACTCGGTATGTATTTGAGTGTCTGCGTAAGTGCAACAAAGATGGCTAACTGTCAAACAGAGGAATGGCTTACTACCTATACCAATGCCAACCCTAAACGGTCCATGTACCAGTTCTGTATCAACAGAGAACGGCCAGGACAGTTTCACCTGGTGTTCAAGGCAGGACAGAAGGCGAAGCTTATGGATTGGAGTGTCCGAGTCATTCCGCAAGGCTTTGAACTCATGAAGACACCATACCCTACGATGAGAGATTTGTGCAACGGCTTCAAGTTAATCTTCCAGAACATGCAGAATTCGGCGAGTCTAATGCCCAGGAGATGAGAATTTGCTTCAGGTGCAGAAAATTGGTCACTACGACAGTTGTATTATACAGATATTGAGTTTGCAGACGACTTGGTCGGCGAAGAAAAGAAAATGCTACAAATCCTTTTGCCATGTCCCCGCCGCCTTCTCTTGGTCAGATATCGCAACAGGATAGACTACGCTCTCGAAGCGTGAGGTATCGACTTGCCGTTCCAAGCGCAACAAAGTACGTACGCTGACTACCATCCCACTACATCAGCCCAGCACCCCTGTCATCGCCGGTCTCTAGGGGCTCGGGAGCCAGTAAGTCGTCAATCCGAATCCAGGATGGCATGGATGAGTCCAGGGGGGTTTGTGGTCGAAGGTAGGTCCGCATCATCTCACTATCTTCTATGATAGATCGAGTATTGTCTATTATCCGAGCATCTCGCTCTCGTCCGGCCTGGGGGCGATGATCCGGTCGAGTGACTCTCAATCTTCTCAGGCGTTTACAGATTGTCCGTAGTTTGACTTGGACCCTGTTGGAGGTCTTCCGACCAGTCTTCCACGTCGAACCGCGACATTAGATCGTCCATCAGCTGTGGCCAGTCGCTTATGCTCATTCTCACTCTCTTCAACTTCGGATCGTTGAGATCGCATTGCTGAATATGCCACTCCAAGAGCCGTTCCAGCTCAGGTGACCAGTACTTCCTCGTCTAGATCAAAGCAGTGTTGGCTCGCACCAAGAATCAGCCACTTCTCGTGTGTCTTGAGGGGGCATCAGAACAAGCACTGGGCAGGGAGAACTAAGCAGATTAGAATGTCCAAACCTCTGGCTTGCGGTTAGGGTTTGTCTCCGTATTGAACACCGCCACACCAAGGTACCAAGTTCGCCGCGCTGTCTCTACTCTAGCCTCTAGAAGTCGGTCGCTCCGCCTTGACGCGGCGATATACTTGTATGCTCTTAGGCGCCGATCAGATAAGATCAAGACTTAGGTCGGCTCTAAGTTATATTCACCTCTCTTGGTTCTCTTCACGTATTCGCTCGATACCTTAGGTACCGCCAGCCTCCTCTTTGACCATTGATGTTATGATCACCGATGATGTCGAAACGCTTCGTAAGTGCTCGTGTCTAGGAGTCAGGATTCAGCCGTGCAGTTCTGCCCGCTCGACCCTGATTAGATTCTTGGAAGAGAGAGCCCCAGGACGGATTCGATTTACTTGTCCTCAAGTGTCCATCCTCCTGTAGGCCTCAAGGACATTGAACATTCTCCCTGCGAATCATGGATTCCAGACTTCTTGTGCCCCCTTGATTTCACCTGTCCCGAAGCGCGCAAATCTCTCTAGCAACCACCTCCCCCTTGCGTGTAGGGATCGGATTTAGTATCTTCCGACGAGTCCAGGCCACCACAGGCTTAAATCCGAATAGTACGACACTGTCGGAGTTGACGCGGACTCTACGGATGAACAAATGGATGGCGTCGTTCATCAGAAAATCTGGACCGAAGGCCAGTCATACAAAAATGCCTGCATTCGGTGAAGGAGACAGAGAACCATCTCTCATCGATTCCATGAGTGTTTGTCCATCACCCCTGGTTTGCCCGGTATGGCGCTGAATGAGGGTCATGACGCTTCGTCAAATCGAGTTCGCCGTGCTCGGAAGCCTGTTTCTTGCCATCCATGCAGGCACCGAAAGTGGGCCCTCACATTTGAATCCTCAGATGTTCGAGAACTAAGAAACCCCTGCTAGGTTGAAATGCGATCGAAATCTGCCTGCTTGCGGGAATTGTGTGCGTCGAGGCGAGCTCGTAGCTTGCACTTATGCCAGCAGGAAGCCCAACTTTCACAGCCCAGGTGGTCTGCAATCCAGAGCGAATGACCCTGACCAGCTCCAGGGGAAGATCGATAGGCTAGAGCAGCTCATCATTAAACTCGTCGAGAATCCTCGCGATAACAGTGTTGATTCTGGAGCAGCCCGTGTCCGGACAGGTAAGGCCGATGAATTTACACTTCGGGCCATACCGCCTAGCCTTCATGCTGAAGCTATCGATCTGATGGCACCTGCTGAGCAGCAGGGTACCCTTGAACCGGAGAGCTTATCCCTGAAAACTTTGAGGATCGATGGACATCATCCAAAGTCGCTATCAGTTGATGAAGCTCACTGGGCCCGGCTACTAAACGAGGTATGTGCGAATGGCCAGTATGCCGTATCTTCTGTCTAACTGCTTCTGCAGATTGCTGAAGTTCGCGATCATGTCCAAGCCCAACAGAAGAAATACGACGATCAGGTGCAAAGGATCTCTATGCTCATGGGACGTGCGCCTGAGGATCCCGGACCCGCGCTCCTTTTTGGTTCATCTAGGACAGCAAGCAGATCTGAGATAGTCTCGCAACTGCCCTCGAAATACTTCTGCGATCTTATGGTCGATCGCTACTTTTCTACTTTAGACCCGGGGCTCTGTATGTTGAGACATGCAGTGATCATCGGCAAGGCTAACAATTTCAGACATTCTCCATCAGCCAACGTTCTGCGAGCAGGTGGGTGGACTTGTGTAAACAAGATCCTCGTAGGCAATCTGCTAACACAACCAGTATGAAGCTTACTGGGCAGACCCAGGTCAAACGTCCATCGTCTGGATCGCGCTCTTGTTCGCTGTGCTGAGAGTGGCGATGAATGATTGGATCCGGGAAGGCGATGAGCCTATCGAATACTCAGGAAAATGCCACGATATGGCAATCACCTTTCGGAGGCGTCTCACTGATTGCTTGCTTCTAGCCGACTATACCCAGCCTCACGAACATCTCATAGAGGTCCTAGTACTTCATCTATATGCAGAGTACACGGTCAGCCGCGATTCCAAGTCGACGACATGGGTACTGGTTGGTATGATATTACGATTGGCTATGAGGATGGGCTATCATCAGGAAAATCAACCATCATTGCCTATGGCGCCTTTCCATGTACGTTGGGGTGATATTTTATGGTGGTTCAGTATCTAAATCAGTCTATAGACAGAGATGAGGCGTCGCTCGTGGGCTTTTGTTCGACAAGCTGATGTCCTCTTCTCCTTCCAAGCCGGCCTTCCCTCGATGGTCAAGACCAAAAACTTTGAGAGAACTCTTCCGCTCAACATTTACGACGACTACAGGTTCCACAAAGGGTGTCAAAATGTGCCACCGCCAGTCGCGGACACGGAACCTACGCCGGTATCGTACCTTCTCTCAAAGACACGCCTTGCATTTGGGTTTGCACAAGCACTCAAGGAGATGAACAAGGACGAGCATCCGCCTTACGCCCGTGTTTTTGAAATCGACCAAACACTTCGAAGCCTGTACGACAAGGTCCCCGACTTCTACAAGATCCACAACGTTGCCGAGCAAACCACCGATCCCTTGCCGTTGGTCTTTTCACGCTACGTTCTCGCCAACATACATTACAAGTCTCTCTGTGTAGTGCATAGCAGGTACCTCGAAGCGGCCAGATTGAACAGCAAGTACGCCTACTCAAGACGCGTATGCTTGGAATCCGCCATGACGATACTCAGGTTCCAGGCCATACAGAACGAGGAGATCTTGGTTGGGGGCCGGATGAGGTCTTTGACAGATTATCAGACCTCATTGACGATACACGACTTCCTTCTCGCCGCTACGGTCATCACTTCGGAACTGTGCATCACGCTACGCCGAGGCGGCGGTGGCGGCGGCGGCGGCAAGGGGAACTTTTTGGATGGGCCGACTACAGCGGAAATGTTGAACGCGCTCGACACCAGCGCCAACATATTCAGCCAGACTCGCGACAAGAGCATAGAAGCTTACAAGGCCGGTGATATTCTAGGGATGATTTTGAACAAGTTTCAATATCATCTGCGGCCTCTGCAAGCTCCCACTGACGGTACCGCTGGTGGTGGTGGCGGTGCTGCTGCTGCTGCTGCAACAACATCAAAAGAGAGAGATAGTGCACTTCCAGTAGACATTAACGAAGCCATCATGAGCAACTCTGCAGGACGAGACGAAGAAGAAGAAGGTGATGATAGCGCCAACGAGATCGACGCCTCAAGATCTTCAGGGAGAAGGAGAAGTTTTCTCCCTCGACGTCTCGACGGGCGCTGGCGTATCGACAATGCTCTCTGTGGTCCGAAACCCACATCTGACGAGTGGCCGTCACTCTTGGGTGATGCAGATGCAGATGCAGAAGCAATGCACCAGTCAGCGGTAAGTGAAGCATTGAATTTGTTTTACATCCTTGATCGTGACCTCCTCCTCCTCCTCCTCCTCCTCCTCCTCCTCCTCCTCCTCCTCCTCCTCCTCCTAGAGGGTTGCCTCCATGCCCTTACCCTTCCGCCCAAACATCATGTCATATCAAGGAGGAAACTCGTCTTCTTTAGGACCCAGAGATTGTTGCTGACCATGAAAACATGTTTCTAGTCACAGCAGAGATCCTCTTCGCCATGGCAGAGAAACATCCACGCTTCTACTAGTGCTTCAGGCATTGTTCCTGCTCCCGCTCCCGCTGGAGACGCAGACATGGTAAATGGGTTGCCGAACTTTTACCCCTCGATGCTCGACTTCAGCGATCCAATCTCGACATTGTGGAGTCTGAATGCCAGTAACGGGAATCTTTGGAACGATTAGAAGCCGGGCATGTGGTTGGGAGTACAATACTATGCATGTGTGGTCTACTCGTACATTGTACCTAAGGGTTACAGTACACTGGTAGAGCTCTCATGGTGGAGCACACCATCGTCTCGATCGACGTGGAGACGTGTTTTATTGTAACACCCATGTTTGTATCTTGTACAATAGCGCCACCAAGTGCCGTCGATCTTGTGGGTCGCAAGTATACTACAATATGATCACTACGAATATTGGTACAAAATCCAGGATTCATCAAGAATCGAATACTTCCTTTTGCGCACATAAGGTTGGCGATGAGAGTAGCCACCTCCTTTGTTGCGCTCAAGAACATGTCGGTTCACCGGTCAGGACATGATAAGAGGTATGTAGCATGTTTGGTATCACTAGACATGTCAACGTGGATGGCAAGTGCCACTCCATTCTAGCAACTAAATTTCTGATCCTGATACTGATACTATACTGTCTTTGAGCTGAGAAACCTCCCTGTGCATTTCCCATGGCCAACTCCACCCCGACATAAGTTACTTGTACCATCCAAAATTGACCGCACCGTTTCCCAAACGCCTTCTTCCATGAACCTGATGAAATCCGTTAAAGCCCTTCCCATTGACTCCACGTAACCCGTACACTACGTGAGTAAATCGTCCTGCTGTTCCTGTTGAATATTGAGTCATAATGCCATAAGGTTCGGTTGCCCGGTGCCTTGTATTCGTGTGCTCCTCCCCAGTCCATAATGCATCCTCATCCTCGCCAACCGTTGATCTTTCTCGTGCGTTATTCAAGGCATCATAGCCTCCGCCTCTTCGTCTGTAATGAATATCTCAGCCACCGGGCAGTGTTCCTCGTCACCAAAGTCTCCGTCGTATTGCTTCTTACGCCCTCGATCCCCATAGCGTCCTAACATGTAGCTGGGCAGGAACAATTCGTCATTCCACGTGAACCCTTGGCTGTGTTTGGTGTATGTGATCAGTCTCGGAGGCTCGTCTGGGTCATCGTGTAGAGAGTTGAGGTTGATGGACTTGTACAACCCGGATGCTAGCATCGAAGGGCCGAGAGGTGACGAAGATTGACCAAAGACTGGGGACGTGGCACTGGGTGCAGGATAGCCTGCCACCTTTTGTTTATCCTTGCGCTGTGACGTATCGATATTGTCGATGGGCGTGGAGACTGTAGGCAATTGATTTTGACCCGGCGAGGCAATCGTTTGGAATCGGTGACCAGCCGACTGGCCTGCAGTAGAGTTGTAGGACCAGGTGGACTCTTGATCCGATCCCAGCGACGATGGTCCGGCATCTGACGACTCGGCTCGCTCAGCATTCTTGATATAGCGTTCACTTCGACGTCGACGCGCGGGCAGTCTGTACTCTGGGTTCATGTTGAGCGGGATCTTGATGGCTCTCGACCCTGGAGGCGGAGGTGCAGGTGGTTCGGCCATGATGACGCCCAAGATAGAAGATGAATGATTTGATAACGCCGTTCCCTGGCCAGCTCTTTGCAGTACCCGAAAGAAAACGAACACTTTACATGTAGGTATGTAAGAAGATCAGAACACTTAATTGAAGGCGGGCGGATACAAGAGAGGCAGCGGAAGACCAGTCCGAGTCACGTTGCAATTGAGTCATCCGCCTGGGTCACCATCACAATGCCAGCGCAGGTGCCGCAGCCAGATTCCCCGCATTCTTCCGGCGATAACGATAAGACATCACACACTAGAGCAAACAAAGGCGCCTGTGTCCGATTGGCCTGGCAATCCACCGTACACGAGTATATATTATTGCTTCCTTCTATTTCATTGTCTTCTTGAACAAGTATCGGAACAGACAGTTCCAATCATTTCCAAAGCCCCTTTTGTTTCTTCTATGCGTAATACCACGGCTCATCAAAGACATGGTATCGATGACCGCGAACTCCTTCTCCACGGAACAGTGCAGGGAATCTTCTTCCCGATGGAACTTGATCCTCGGTTATCCTGTCGTTTGAGTACGAGGCTGCTTCTCCCACCACAAACTTGCCCACCTGTTTTGCATCAGTCGCCATAGCGTACAAACGAGGGGCTGAACTTACCTGGATCTCTGTGTCCGTGATGGTACCCCGGCTGACACGAGCATATCCGACTCTCTTGATATCCTTGTACAGGATATATTCGCACCATCGATCCCAATCGCTCACATCAATGTCGTGCATGCCACTCTTCTCGCCCACATATGTGTTGTAGTTGCCCTCTGTTGGTTTGACCACGAGGTAGCTGAGTAGAATAGCTGGTCGAGGGCTAGCCTTCATGGCCTTAGCAAGATACTCTGACTGCAGCCGACGATCTTCAGGGTCTTCTTCTTGTCCAGAGTGGAAGACGAAAACATCAACCATGGTACCGTACACGTCCAACGTAGCCTCAATCGCGGGTGCCAGCTCACCTACTGGAGAGGGAAGGAGGTGATGCGTAGAATTGACAATTGGAAACTTCGAAAGTAGTGCTGATCCCCATGTGTGCTTGTTTGGTCCTGGACCATAATCGACGTACATGCCCAGGTCTTCTGCCAGGTATTGGGTGGTATCTCGATTGCCCATGATGATACGTTGCAGGTCCGATTCTAGCAAGCCCACCACATCAAGCTCCAACTCTTTAATGGCATCACGCATTCTCCGCTCTGATGACCACATATCATTGTCAAGTGAAAAGTGAATGGTCCAGATACCAGCGGTGATCAACTTCTCGTCTTTATGATAAGGAACATAGTCGTTGGTAGGAAATCGTAGGTAAGCAATTGAGCCGGCCAAAAGCTGCAAGGCGAGCAGGATGTGGAGAAAGTAAGCCGACTGCTTGCGTCCCCGAGGACTTGACGTCGACTTCTGTTTATGCGTGGAGGTCGTAATCAGCGCCGAAAACACACCCGCACCGATCATAAGCATAGTGGTGATCATCACCCAATCTGTGTGCTCCCTCACAAGTGGCCCACCCGGCACGAAGGCATAAGCAACCACCCACACATGGAAGAGCACCATGATATTGTAGCAAAAGAAGCCGAACCCGAAGGTGGCGGCTGGGTTGTGCTGCACAGCTGACGAGATAATGACTGGAGCAACTCCCATAATGTAGAAAGCCAAGACAAGCCCACCGTAGAATCCAGTCCAGTTGCTGTATAGGGTGAGCAAGGCCGCGCCAACAGCGCCTAATCCGAATGCAGTCCACGATCCAAAGAAGCCAGGAACGGCAATACCAAAGAACAGACCAGCGCTCATGCAGATCAAGGTGAGAGCACCGTGAGGTGCTGCCAGTGGTCCTCTCACAGGATAACCTTCCCAGACCCATAAAATCATGGTGCTAGAATCTGAAAGCAGGGAGTGCATGGCAAACATGAGGCCTCCAAATCCGAGCCCTGCTAGCAGACTCGAACCTTTCTGAGCATTAGCTGGGACGAAGTCGCCTCCACTGGTTGTGACCGGTCGAGTTGACCTCCAGATCGCGAAGATGGCTACCACCAAGGCCGTCTTGTTCCAGCCTCCGATGCCTGCATGGAGGATAGGCCAGACTGGATTGTTAGTGTGGTTGGCGAACTTGGAGATGCTGGACAAAATCAATCCAACACTCCAAGCAAGTATTCTTCTTTGGAGGCGGGCGGAATTGCGTCTTTCAGCATACCATTCGGCCGACCATCCTAGACATCCCATCCACACAGCGAAGCCAACGGTGAACAATCGATTTGCGGGGTCCTTCACAAGCCAAGCCAGAAGCCCTGCCATGGTCGACATGTGAACCCAGCGGTTGTATTTGATGCAGAGGGATCTGACGAATGGAACTCCGAGTAATAAGGGGGAAATGGTAGACATGACCATGACTTCGTAACCAGAAATCCCCATATGCCAGAGTGGGAAATACCACACAAGAACTCCCAGCGAGGTTAGGATAGACCAAAAGAAGTATCCGTGGAGGATTTCGGCCAGTGCGTCGAGTATAGCAGGCCAGTAGTAAGGTCCTTCAAATGTGGATGTCTGAATGAGCGAACTGTCGTGGCTACAGAATCATGAGCTAGAGAAACCTCTCACGCGCCTGGATCAACTCACTCCTTCTCTTTCACAGACTCTTTCAGAAGTTTGGCATCACTAACCAATGTCAGTCATCAACCAAGCAATGGTTCTACTTCATCGTACTTTTGTATAACTTGGGAGCAGCTGCACGTACCCTCTGCTAAGACCCTTGACGTCTCTTACCACAAGCTCAAATGTCTGGAAATCAATCGCAGTCACTGCATCAAATGCCACATCAAAAAGGATAAGTGACCATTCAAAAAATGAATAAATAGTGTATGCTGCTTCAATGTCAAACAGGAATCTCGCACAGGAATCGGGAAGCATACCACCGGCCCTTTTATGAACCTTGTGTTGGATGAACCAGTACACAAGTGGCACGAGAGTTCCAAAAAAAAGCCCAGCAAGGATCTTTCGATACCTGATGGCAGTAGGATTTGGAGGGCTTAATGCAAGGCAGCCCAGTGTCCATGGCAGTGTCGCAACCAGATAAGATATCATAAAGATATCATGCCAATCGTGGTCATCTGTGGATGTCACATATGTCCAACCTCCACATGTCAATGTTCTGAACAAGCCGGTTGCTGCTATAATCCCTGGTAAACTTGTGTTTGGCCTTCTCGTGAGCATGTACCACAGTGCCACCAAAGCGAAGCGTGGTCCGGAGGTGATGGCAATGAAGACCATGAAAACAGACCGTTCAGGATATCGGTCGCCGATTGTAGAAGAGACAGAGGGAAACCATTCGTCGGGGTACCCATAGTGCTCGTTTTGCACGATCTTATGGTAGTGGAGCGAAACACCGACTATAAAAGCTCCGATGAAGGCGGCATATGCGACAACAGTGTGTGCCCAAGAGATGTATTTTCCATTGAACTGAGGCATGTTAGCTTGAGAGACGCAATGGCATGATATCCACGAACCGAAAAAACCACGTCACCCTCCTTCTTGGACGCCATTATGAAGCACTAGAAGGCGATCCGAAGAAGCCTCATGAGCTGTAGAAACGAAAACAAAGGATGAATGAGTGACAAGAAGTTACAGCACGAACAAAACAACCCAGAATGAAGCTGCGCTCTGGAAGCAGGTGAAAGTAATCGAGGTGGCCCCTGATCCGCGTCTGCTCTACAGTACGAGTACGGAATACGGAGTGCGTGACAGGGGCTGCAAGCCGCGGTCAACCGAAAAGTTTTGGAGACACCAGGGCCTCCAGGACATCCATGCGAGTGGATCCGGTGGGCGTCGACATCATTCTCCAACAGAGCAAAAAAAAGTTCCCACCGACACCTAACGATCAGCGCATTCTTCAAGCACCAAACTCCTCCCACCTGAACAACGAAACTCTGCGGAAAGCATGGCTGCTGCTAGTGACAAGGCTCGATTCTTTCTCGAACAGTCTGTGCCGGAGCTCAAAGAATACGAACGAAAGAATATCTTTTCCGCAGACGAAATCATCAGTATTACCAGAAAACGATCCGACTTCGAGCATAAAATTAATGCCAGAGGTCCCACGCCTTCAGACTATGCACGGTACGCCGAGTTCGAGATCAACGTCGAGGCTTTAAGGCGTAAAAGAGTCAAGAGACTCGGGATAAAATCAACCGCACACAATGGGAAGCGGCGCATCTTCTTCGTCTTTGACCGTGGAACGAGGAAGCACCCTGGTGATGTGGATCTGTGGCTGCAGGCGATTGATTTTGCCAGAAAACAGAAAGCTTACAAGAAGCTGCAAGAGATATTCGCAAAAGTGCTCCGCCTACACCCTCGAAAGTCTGATCTGTGGACATATGCTGCGCAGTTTGCTGTGGACGAAAATGGCGACATGACCGAGGCAAGAAGTTACATGCAGCGAGGACTCAGGTTTTGCAAGTCGTCAAGAGCCATGTGGTTAGAGTACGGGAGGCTGGAGATGTCTCACATCGCCAAAATCCAGGCCCGTCGAGAGATATTGGGCATCTCGACAGGCGGACAGAATCAAGAGCAAGTTGTCGGGGAGGACGAAAACGTCATTAAATTGCCTAACTTGACAGCAATGGATATGAATCCAGAAAGAGAGGACAGTGCGGATACAGCCCTGCAGTTCTTCGACTCAACGTCAGCCATGAAGGGAGCGATTCCCTTGGCGATCTTCGACGCCGCCATGGCTCAATTCAAGGATCCCTCCTTCGGGCTGGACTTCTTCGATATGGTTGTCGATTATGAAAATCTTCCAGCCTGTCGAGGAGTTGCAACACATATTGAAACAAAGTTGATGACGGACTTTCCACAAGACTGGCATAGTCAAGCATGCCACATTCGATTGCCTCTTGTTTCACTGCTGCCCGATACTCCCGAATTCCCTGCTGCTGTCAGACAAGCTTTGGCACGTCTGAGGGAAGCTAGGGCAAAGACGCCCTGTCCAGGACTGGTCAGGTGGGTGAAAGGTTGGCTGCAGAGCCTTGCTGCGACACCTGATCTAGATGAAGGAATCAAAACAGTGGCTGAGTCTGTTCTGCGGTCATTGGAGAGCGCCTAGATAATCCTGCTGTTGGGGTGATCATTGTACCATAAGATTAATCCAAGCTGCCCTTGGACCGAAATTGCTTCTTGCTTGACTGCAGGTGCTTTCTTTTCAATCTTGCTTCGTTCTCTTCCTTTTGGAGCTTCTGGACTTTCTCTTTCTGATCCTCCGTTGTTTCACCTGGCACGTTGTGCTTGTATACATCCACAATGAGTTCGTTGAGCTTGCGGTAGCATGTGTCTTTATTGGCTTGCTGCTTACGACTGTCGTCAGCTTGGATGACAAGACTAGACGACTTTTCCGCGTAGTATCTTGAGGAGAGAATTCCCTTATGCAGGACAGAGGGGAGCAACGCAAGGAGGCCGTCTACAGGCACGCGTAGTTGTGCTTTTGAGTTGACTCTGGTAATGTGAGATGGAGCCAGGGCACAGGACGTTCTTTTATCCATACTTATTCACATTCTGACCGCCAGGGCCTCTGGATCGACTGTAAGTGACTTCCCCCAGACCAAGGAGAGATTCTGTGGATGTATAAGACTTGTACCATGCTCTGGCTGCGTCATAGTCGTACTCTGGCAGCTGAACTTTGGAGGACAGTTGACGGCCATACAAAGACCTTATGGTCAGATGCCGTGGGCACCGACGCCACAAAGGCATTGCTTGTAAGTATTGAGGTTTTTCAACGCCCAACAGAAACAATGTGACCTCTTCCGACTACCTAGCTCAACTGTCCATCCTTTCAGTACCGTAACATGCCCAAGACAGACGCTGTCAAGCTAGGAAGGTCAGGCGAGGATACTGTAAACTAATCAGGTAAGTTTGCCGGAGCTTTTCTTCCTCTGGCTTTCCACTGGTATCTGCGCTTCGGAATCAAGCAAATAGCCTCATGCAATTTGTTTTCATTCCATACAAGAATTCGTCATCTCTAGCACTTTCACAATTTCCGCTTCCTCGATCCGTCAGTTCTGCATGGGTGCTTTGGGTGTTGCCGGAATCTAACTGAACTTTCCTACTTTCTTTACCTCTCTGTCCCCCCGAACAAGCCTGAACCCAGCCTTGGATTCGCCCTTCATGCCTCGCATCACCTCAAAATGAGCGAGACAAGCCCACCACCTGAAGCCCAACGCTTTGGTAGATCCCAGACACCAGAGAGCCCACGACCCGTTCATATTCCCGAGCCTTCAAATATCCCCGTGTTGCTGAACCAGATGGACCCAGTCTTCAATGACACCGCAACCTACAATATTCCCCACAATCAGACGTTTTCTCCTTACTCAGACCCTGCGCGCAATATGACTGAGACAAATCTCGAGGGGCAAGACGCTGTTGAACATTTCTTACGTGGTGCTGAGGAAAAAACTGCGCGTCTAGATTCCGCGCCAGACGTCAATGGCCAAAACTCCCACCAGGATGCCACGGTCGGGTCCACCCTTCTTTCGGCACTCGCGAACAGTGCAACCTACCAACAATCTTCTCAGACGCCAGAAAATATCCAGCCTGTCCCCGGCCAGCCACAAGATGGCCCTTATTCGGTTCAAGAATCTGGTCAACAGGCTACTAATGTCCAGGCCAACACCGGGAATGCCAGTGTAGAGACCGGATCAGAGCCAGTGAAAACTAACGCTCAGTCTAGTCAAGGCGGAGTTGATTATCAGTCACTTCTCGACAGCATTGCACAGTCTGCTTCTACTGCTCCTGCACGAGAACCCGTCTCTGCTCCAACCACTGCCACGTCGTTAGTCGATCCTGGCCCACAATCATTACCACCTGCACCAGGTCTACCCCCAAAGCCACCGGCCAATGCAGGTTTGCCAGAAACTCCCGCTTATGAAATGTTCCCCCATTCTATTGCTGAGGCAGCAGCTCAATACCAGCCCGTGAATAATGATGCCGTCCAGATCAACGGTGCAGAAGCGCCCGTCCCAGGGTCAGCCCAGTCTGTGATCCAAAACCTTGCCACTCAATTCCCACCCGGTTGGCCCCATGCTCTTAGCCAATTACCGCCCCAAAGTGTACAGCCTGGTCAATCTTTCCAGCCTCCCGAGCCATCAAGGTCAACCGACCCAAATGAGAGACCGTGGACGCCCAACACACAAAGCATGTATGATCGTTTCCTTGAAGAAGAAAGACGCTATGTCACAGAGGGTATCTGGGACAAATTCCCTCATGGCTCTCGACTTTTTGTCGGCAATTTACCCAGCGAAAAGGTGACCAAACGTGATCTCTTCCATACCTTTCACAAGCATGGCCGCTTAGCCCAAATTTCCATTAAGCAGGCGTATGGTTTCGTGCAGTACCTGGAAGCCTCTTCGTGCCAGAGAGCGCTTCAAGCAGAACAGGGAGTGGAGATTCGAGGAAGAAAGGTTCACCTGGAAGTTTCAAAGCCACAAAAGAACACCCGCGGCCAGAATCAGGGAAACAAGAGACGTCGATCAAGGTCCCCGGAACGTGGCAATCAACGTCAGGGCGACCGCTATGGACGCAACTTTAGTGATTATCGCGATGACCGACATAGACGTGACGACTATCGCGGACGTTCCCCTTCCCCAAGAGGTTATCGCTCGAGAGATGAATATCGTTCTGGTGGACAGAGCCCCAGGCTTGGACCCGAAGGAGGACCCAGATCGCCGTATGGCAATTTCCCACCCCCGATTCCAAGTGGCTATGATGAAGAAGCATCGTTGCCTTTGCCTCGAAGAGATCCCCGAGACGTTCCTGACGTACAGCTGTTGATTCTTGAGCCTTCGGTTGCTCAAAGCTTCGTCAACTGGATTGAGCAAGGGTTCCGCGCCAAAGGCCTTCGTGCATCCAGCATCTGGCTCGATCCCCGACTACCGCTCAATGGCTTGGTGAAGAGACAGATCATTGAGGGGGTTCAGGCCGTGGTCAAATTGTCGCAAAGTGCGCAGTACAACAGCAAAATCCCACTCCAGGTCTTCGATCGATCTGCAGGCGCTTCCAACGTGAATTTCAATGAGTATGCTGATCTTGACATCCCAGTGGCAGCGGATATTGTCCTACATGCCCGACAGAACGAGCGTGGATTTAACCAGCCTGCCCAATATACTGCGCAAGGTTACCCGCAAGCACAGTACAATCAGCCTGCGCCTTCGCAGTTTCCACCACAGATACCTCCGCCATTCCCACATCCGCCCCTGCAGCAACAACCTCCGTATCAGTACGGACAGCAGGCACCATTTCAAGGCCATGCCCAGTCACCAGTGACGCCAACTTCGTCTGCGAGCCTACAACAATTGTTAGCGAATCTCCGACAGCCTGGAGAACAACCCGACGCTCAGCCTGCACAACCAACTCCTGACATATCAGGTTTATTTAGCAATGTTGCTCGTCAAGGACATGGTGGCCAATTCCCGCTCTCTCCTTCTGGACAAACACCACAGCAGGGTTACGGTGGTGCACCAGCGTATGGTTCAGGTCAACAGCCACAACAAAACGTGCAGAACATCATGGACACGTTGGCGAGATATGGTCGATGAATGCGTGACGTGAGACTCGGCATGAGTTATTAGTGATTGTTTGAGACGAAGATCATTTTTTCGCCAGAGATGCATTGTGAGCGTGTGTGAGAACACTTGAGCTTGAGATTAGCTAGTTTTTTCTTCTTGGAGCATAGATTGGTTTTGCCCTCCCCTGGTAATGGGTTGAAAAGGGCATTGATAGCAATCAAATGTAAATAAAATACCTTTCCGATCCACTCGATTGCCCAGCGCGATGACCAACTTTGATTCCGTATAGACACTTTTATTTCCCTTTCACGAAATCACCTGCACAATCGAAGGATGAGGACACTGAGGACATCTTTGTCACCATCCACCCGTGTAGATTGTGCATGGCGGGTACTCGAGATATAGAAAGAGCGTGGTTTTCTGCCCTTACTCAGGGATTCCTTTGTCATTACTAGACCTCTGCTGTGTGACTTTGATCTAATTGATGTCCACCTTCCACATACTGGCAAGGCACCTTCGTTGGCTAAATTAAGCGATTGCGAATCTTCCCCTTGTATTGTACTCTTAGTCGTACTCGTGCTCCGTAGAGATCGACGGTTAATCAGATCTTCAAATTGGAGAATGATATTCGTTGGCCCCCCGCATATTCAAAAGTCGAGTATCTGGTGAGCCGCGGCTCGAAATCTGTACCTCGCACCGGACGGCGATTTTACTAGATTTATTTCCCGTTTTGTCGTCCATCCCGCCTCTTCTCCCGCTACTTGTCTACTCAACATATACGGAGTTCATGTTTGGCGCCTCGTCTCTCTGCTCCTTCTATGAGTACGCGGTAGTGTTGTGAACCAACGGCGCCGAAAAAATGTCCAAACCCGCCACCACCAACCCAGTAGCATATACGTACGCTGCACCCGAGAGCGCCAAATCCGGGTCAACAGCGCACTCGATCCCGCATCCGGAATCCATTTCCTCTACGACGTACCACATCGCAGGCATCCTCACCACGGTGTATGGCCAGGCTGAACTAGACCCGTCGGCCACGGACGTCGCGGTGCTATGGCTCCTGCACCCTCGGCTCCAGACGCAAGCGTGCATGGCCCCATTCGCGGCACACATCATATCCGACTACAACAACGCCAAAGCCAGTTCCAGTTCGAGGCGGAAAAAGGGCCTGATTGCAGTCGCTTTCGACCAGCGGAACCACGGCAGTCGGCTTGTGCAGGCCATCGCGAACGAGGCGTGGCGGGGCGGCAACGAGACGCACGCACAGGACATGTTTAGCTGCTTCGCGGGCACGGCTGTCGACACGAGCATGTTGCTGGACTACCTCCCCGCGTACATCTTTCCGGACAGCAGGTCGGGGAGGAAGATTGTCCAGAACATCGTGCTCGGGATATCCCTGGGGGGCCACGCGGCGTGGCACGTCGTCATGCACGATCCGCGCTTCTCTGCCGCCGTGGTGACGATAGGCTGTCCGGACTATGTGCGCGTCATGTCTGATCGGGCGAGGTTGAGCAAGCGGAAGGCCTGGCTCGAGTCCCAGGGGCGGTCGTTCCTGGGGAGCACGGATTTCCCGAGCGCGCTTGTCGACAAGGTGCGGCGGGTCGACCCGACGGGGTTGTTGTGGCATGGTAGTGGGCTGGGGAGGAGAAGTGGACAGGAGCAGTTCTACGACGGAGGTGAGATGAGCGCCGAGGAGAAGGAGACGCTGATGCCGGTCATGGCGCGGTGTTTTGGAAACAAGAGGATCTTGAACTTGAGTGGGGGAAGTGACAAGTTGGTCAGCTATCAACATTCGAAGCCGTTCCTGGATTGGCTGAAGAAGAGTATTGAGAAGGGTGGATGGTTCGAGGGCTCGGGCCTGTACCTGGAAGACATTGTCTATCCCGGTGTGGGACATGAGGTTCCACCGGACATGGTGGCTGATATGGTCAGGTTCATCAACGAGACACTGGAGGAGGGAGTTGAAGGCGCAAGGCTGGGAAGCAAGATATGATATGCAATGTGTGTTCTCTAAAATAATAGAGGGGGAGGGTTGAAAAGGTAGAGAATAGACAATACATAAAAGGTGCTAGGCACCTATTCATGGAACATGATCTTTACGTACAAGTACTTGTACATGAGGTATCTAATGTAATCTGGGATCATCTAATTAGTATAATACAATTCATCTTGTCCTACAAGCAGATCTGCTTGGCACAGGCCTGGCCTTGACAGATGATAGTACAAGTAGTTCCACGTGCTGATACAGTATAGCTGGTGGTTCGTGTGAAAACGTTTCCTCCTGCAATACTGTCGACACCGTGATGCTTGGATATTGAGCTTACAACAGGATCTGCTGTTCCAGACTTCGACCGTGCGAAACCTGATGCGCGAGGGATGTCCTCCACTTCGAAGGATTTCGAAACGAAGGCTCCCTACCTGTCAGTCTGAACTGACCCAACCAGAGCTCGAAAAGGTGACTAATCGTGGCTTCTCACTGACGAGTCTCTGGCAATCGAGTAGGAGGTTCGTAGGTCGCGCGAGCCTTTCGGGATGTCGCTTCGTGGCTTTGGCACTGCCATCCTTTGGAACGGAGAATTTCGGTCAGGTCATGTCTTGCTACAACCGGGGACGCCTTTCCCTGCAACCATATTCATCCCTTATGTGCCAGACCACACCGCGGGCGTAAAAGAGCTCTTCGCAGCGTGCTCAAGAGAAACGAAGCATGCCTCTGATTCTGTTCCATGTGGACGCAAGCCACGTTCTCGTGGGTGCCTCGCCCATCTCCTTTACCAGATCTTCATAGTATGTAGGTTGGCTTGCAGGATGGCGGACCTTGTTGGGGGTCGGGAATTCTTTGGCATATCGATCTTCAAGTAGGCTATAGAGAGCATTTATTTGTCTCATCTCATTCTGCGCATTCGAGCGTGGAGGATCGACAGGTGTGACCAAAGCTCCATCTGCTTTGACATTATCCGCAGCTGTGTTGGGAGAGCCGACCTTGTTCAGGCGATTTTGCATGACCTTCTGAAAGGCCACATGTTCTGGGCGTACTTTGTCGACAGGCCAGTGTTTGATGATGCGCGCCCAGTGCTTGAGAACCACCTTCAGAAATTAGCGAGATCTCGAGTACATAGATCTAAACTTACCGACTGAGTAGCTGCCATCTTGGAGGCAATGTGTATGGCAGGGAAGATGGAATTGAAGTGGTTGTCAGAGATACAAAACGCATGGGCCTGTAGTTAAAAGTATTGATGGCTGGTCATGGCTATTGGAATAATGACACCGACTAATGAGTGCATAGTTTCTGTCTTGGAGGCGTCAAAGCGCTAGTCTGTTTCAGGCCAAGGCTGGTTTCCCAGGCTGTGCAACTGCAAGTGCGCCCGGCTTCCGAGGTGGCGCTCAGACACCACTTCTCTTCTCTATTACAGTATGCTCGCCTGATAGACTGCTAACTTCTACCTTCTTCCAATCCTTCGCATCATTTCGTACCTAGATTCCTCCCCTTCTTCCCGTCGCAGGCAGCCTACAGTGGTCCATTTCTCGACTACCTTTGAGGCAACCTCTTCACCACCCTTCTGGCCTGCGATGGCCCCTCAGAGATATGAAGCGGTAAGGATCAAAAGGCTTACGAATCCGGACTCAATACTGACTACATTTCAGGTGAACACTCACGACGACGAAATCGACTCTCCTCTTACTCCTCACTCACGCCATGGAATTCCTTCTTCACCTCCCCCATCCTTTCACTCCAGGGCATCATCACCGACGGGTCGCCGATTGCTGAACCAGGATCCCCTTTCCAGCGTTGCTGATCGGGACCTCGAAGACACCTTTGACGATGGGGACGCCTCGGATGCGGAAAACGATGGCGACGATAGGCAGCGATTGATGAGGGCTGATGCGCCACCTACTGGTCAAGATGCGGCAACTACTCAGATACCACCTACAAACCCATCATCCGTACCTACGGTCGAGCGAAGAGTGACTGAACTCCCGGCTTTCAGGCCAATGCCAGCATCTGCGAGACCGATGGACGGTGTATTTGCAAACTTATCGGCCAAGCCGGAAAGAGGAGAACCTATCGATGATAAGCCACCCGTAAGTTACTTTCTAAATCGGCAACGAATGTTTACTGATGCTTTATAGACATATGAACAAGCTGCTGCTGATGCCACACCGCCGTATTGGGAGACCACTATCCTAGCTCCTGGCATGTCTTCCGACGAGGTCTACGTTGATGGGCTTCCTGTTGGTTCCGTCTTCTCCTTTGTGTGGAACGGCATGATTTCCATGTCTTTTCAACTCGTCGGTTTCCTCCTCACTTATCTTCTTCATACGACACATGCTGCAAAACATGGAAGCCGAGCTGGTCTTGGCTTGACTTTAGTTCAGTATGGATTTTATATGACGAGTTCAGGCGATGGTGGCCAGGAAACTGGCAATCCAGGGCAATTTTCGAACTCTTCGCCGCCAGATCCCAACAGCCACAATTTCGATCCTAGCACCGTTGATGGATCGGGAAATTCGGGTTCAGGAGGCCACGGATTGGGAGGATTCACAAGCGCAGATTGGATATCTTACGTCCTAATGATTGTTGGCTGGTTTATTCTTATTCGGGCTGTCTCAGACTTTTTGCGAGCGAGACGGCACGAGCAGCTGGTTTTGCAAAGCCCGAACCGTGGCCTTCCAGTACCTGTGGTTGCTGAGGGTGAAACCCCCGAGCAAGCCGCATAGTTTGTTGAGTTATATAATTGTTTATTATCGGTTACTGGAATAAAATTCGCCCAATGAGACTGTGTGATCAGTCTTCCATCGTACGAGTACACATCTGAGTTTCTGTTCTTTCATTTAAATTCACGCGAATTGACCAATGCTATAAGTAGGACAAAAAGTCGACTGTAAATCTGGAGTGTGCTCCAGGTTATCTGCTGGCTATTCGTACAACTAACTGCCCTCATTTCTATGGTTCTTTCTTTACCACCTTGCCTTCAAATGTTGTCCTTCTCATCTGTTTAGCTTGGTGTGGCGAGATACCCGCGAAGAGAGCCAGCGGACATGATGAGTGCCTGAACGGGGGGCCAGAGAGGTTTTGATGGTTGTCAGAAATCCTCCACCATCTTTCTCTGTTGCGAGGACCCAGTCCAGCATCAGACTCGATGCAAGCAAGGCTGAGTTGAGTGAGGGTTCCACTACTATTCCGACATGTCGATCTTATTCTCCAGTCTACGTTGATCGCGGAGTTCCGTGAGGCGTTCAAGAGCTTTCTGTAGCGGGATGAGTTCGCCCATCTTCTGGGTGGCAGGGTCGTCACGGTTGCGGATGTTGACAGTACGAGTTTCTTGTTCCTTTGCACCAACGACTATACAGCACGAGAAGGGTCAGCCAAAACATGTTTTAGATTTCACCCAGGGGGGTTATCCTTGTTTCTTGCAGGCACTTACCAAAGATGAAGTTGTACTGAGCCAATTGTCCTGATCGAATCTTCTTCTGCAGAGTGTTTCCACTGACGTCGATGTCGACATACATTCTTGCCTTGTGGAAGATACCCTGGATCTCACGGACGTAGTCCTCGGCCCCCTTCATGACGGGAATAACCAGGATTTGTCGTGGAGATAGCCAGAATGGCCATTTGCCCGCGAAATGCTCGCACAGGATGGCAATGAATCGTTCAAATGAACCGATGATGGCGCGGTGGATCATCACAGGTCGAGCCATACCTTGTGCGAGGCCCTTGGCGTCACGTCCGGAAGACTGCTGGGCGGCATCGCTGCTTTCGCCCGTACGGTACTCCAGCTTGAAGTTCTGGGGGCCCTGGAAGTCCAATTGGATGGTGGCACATTGGTACTCACGCATCAGGGCGTCGGAGATGGTGACGTCGATCTTGGGTCCGTAGAAGGCACCGTCGCCTTCGTTCATCTCCCAGTCATCGCCGCGGAAGTTGTTGAGCGCTTGCTTGAGGCGGGCCTCGGCGGCGTCCCACTCCTCGAGAGTGCCCATGTACCCTTCCGGGCGCGTGGAGAACTTCAGCTTGAAGGGGAATCCGAACAGGCCGTACACGTGCTCCATGAAGGCAAAGAGCTCTTCGATCTCGCCTTGCACCTGTTCGTTTGTGCAGAAAATGTGCGTGTCGTCCTGTTGGAACTTGCGCACACGCGTGAGGCCGGACAATGCACCGGAGGCTTCGTTGCGGTGGAGGACGCCAAAGTCAGCCACTCGCCACGGCAAGTCACGATAACTGCGTTCGTCGTCGCGGAACATGATACAGTGGCCGGGACAGTTCATGGGCTTGAGAGCGAAGACGCCCTTGTCCTTGTCGTGCGCTTGCGGCGGAGCGATGGGCTTGCCGTCGGCCTTATGGTCGGCCAACGGCATGGGCTCGGCAGTGTCGTCCTTGACTTGAACCCGGAACATGTCGTCTTGGTAATGCTGCCAGTGACCCGAGGTCTTCCAGAGCCCGACATCGTACATGTTGGGCGATTGGACCTCTTGGTATCCACGGTCCCAGTACTGTTCGCGCAGCATCTGTTGAAGCGCGTTGAAGATGCGGGTGCCGTGGGGTAGGAGAAAGGGCGATCCAGGCGACGCCTTGCTGAACATGAACAATTTTTGCTGCTGGCCGATGACTTGGTGGTCGCGCTTCTTGGCCTCCTCGAGGAAGTGTTCCCAGTCTTTCAGTTGCTGTTTAGACGGGAACGCCACACCGTGGATGCGCTGGAGAGAGTCGTTGTTCTGGTCGCCAAGGAAGTAGGCGGAACTGTTTTTCATGATCTTGAAAGATTCGATCTTCTTGGTGTTCTGGATATGTGGGCCCTGGCACAAATCGACGAGAGATCCGTTGCGGTAGACCGTCGAAGATTCGCCGTCCGGTACGAATTTCTCGATGTAGTGCATCTTGTACTTGCTGTAGCCGAACATTTTGCGGAGATTGTCTTTGGAGACCTCGAGGCGTTCGAAGGGCTGTTTTTCTTTGAAATATTTCTTCGCTCGGGATTCAATCGAAGGCCAGTCTGCTTCGCGAACGGCTTGGCCTGGCTCAAGAGCCATGTCGTAGAAGAAGCCCATGGCTGTGGGCGGGCCATGGGACAGGCGACACCCATATTCGTGCTCGGCACATTCACCTAGGACGTGTGCGGAAGAATGCCAAAATACGTCTCGGCCTTCGGAGTCATCAAAGGTGAGGTACGAGACCTTGCTATCCTTTTCGAGCGGTCGGTCGAGGTCCCATACTTTGTCGTCAACTTTTGCAACGACGATTTGGCCAGCGCGCTCTTTTGGGACATTTCTCAGCATTTGGCCAGGCGTGGTCTCCCATGCTTTACCCTCAACGGCGGTTTCCTGGCCCGGAGCCGGGATGAGTTTGATCTGGATTGGAGATTTCTCTCGGGCGGCCAAGTCTTGGTCGTATTGCTTTTTCAGCTGATCGAAAAGTTCATTTCTCTGCACGATGAAGTCTGGGAGAGACTTTGGCGGCTGATTTGCCGCGGGAGCTGCTTTGGAAGACATTTCCTTTGGTCTATTTGGGAGTTTTTTGCTGGTTGTTGGACTCGTTGGTCTTTTTGATGCATTGGACTCAGGGGTGGATGAGTCACAGCCAGGGCTAGCAGCGGCACCGTTTTGACTCATATTTGAACCTTTCAAAACACCCCAAAGATCGTGAGGATTGAGACTGACTTTTTTCTGATGGCTCATAATGAGAGACCGCTTGAAATGAACGTTGTGCAATATCGTCAACTTGTGGGGGGCACACGCACGGTAACCGTGGCCGTAGTGTCTAATAGTCGCAGAACCACCAATCACGTGCGAGGTGAAATTCAGTTGCCCGCATCCAGCTCGAACGGAGAACATAGAAATTTATTTTTCCCCAGGATCATCTACACCAGCACAACTTCGCCCTTTCCACAGCAACAATGTCGTTCCGAGGCGATTCGCGAGGTCGTGGTGGATTCCGAGGGGGTGATAGAGGAAGAGGATCGTTTGGAGGAAGAGGCGGAGGTAATTTTATCTCGTCTCCGCGCACAGGAAATTTCCCTGCGCCGAAATCTGAGGCTAACATGGTGATCGCACAGGACGAGGTGGTTTCCAACAACAGAGCTTTGGGCCGCCCGCCCAGGTCTTTGGTAGGCACTCCTACAGATATTTGGTGATTCCAAGGCTGATGGTTTGTAGAAATGGGCAAATTCCTCCACGCCTCCGAGGGTGAAATGGTTTGCGAATCCGTCAACCCAAAAATCCCCTACTTCAACGCACCCATCTATCTCGAGAACAAGGTACGATAATACCATGGCGATGAGCGTCCCCTGATTGACGAGAAAAGACTTCGATAGGAAAGGTGGACGAGATTCTTGGACCGATCAACCAAGTCTATTTCACAATTAAACCACAAGAAGGAATTCAAGCTGCATCTTTCAAGACGGGAGACAAATTCTACATCGGGGGTGACAAGCTATTGCCTTTGGAAAAGTGAGTTTCCTCTGTTATGGTATGAAAGAGTAAAACACTAAATTCGAACGCAGGTTCCTCCCGAAGCCGAAGCCACCGCCAGGTAAGTCGTGCTTTTTCAAACGTTGAAATTATGGTTCTTACCATCTTACAGGAGCCGCGAAAGTGAAGAAATCAGCTGGTGCCGGACGAGGAGCCGCGAGAGGAGGATTTGGTTTTGGTGGGCGAGGCGCTCCTAGAGGGCGCGGAGCACCACGAGGAAGAGGTGGCTTCACTGGACGAGGCGCACCCAGAGGAGGCCCTCGAGGAGGCTCCTTCGGTGGCCGCGGTGGCGGAAGAGGTGCTCCCAGAGGCCGTGGCCGTTTCTAAACTTCGGTCAATGTTGCTTCTCACTGTTGGATGTTTTCCTAGCATGGTTTCGGCGTTGGGGACAATACCCATGGCAAAAGTATGGCTACTACTATTAGGTCGGCGATGTGCGATGTCTACTGCACCAGAGTACCATATATCTGGCTCACGCAGACTCGAAAGGAAGGGTGTTTTGAGGTATTGCTGATACAAATATTTCCGTCTTCAATCCTGTGCTGTCCTATCGTGCCAAATGTACATCACGTGACTAATCGGCGAACTTGCCCTCATTTGTGGTGGCCGCAAGGCTGCACTGAGACATCGCAGGACTGCAGAATGACGACACATTTCCCTGTGCGTTTGTGGCTGCGCCTTGTTTCCCTCGAAAAGTCGATCATCAAAACTAGTCTTCGTCGTTGTTTACCTGCCTTCTAAGCTTGCCTTGACCTTTTGACACTTCTCCCCCTGGTCTGCACAAATTCATCCTCCTAGTCTCTTTTTGCTACAGTCCAGCATGTCTCGAAGAACTGGTACAACCACTGCTGGCCAAGAGGAAACCGAAGTCAAGCCACAGAACAATGCACAGGAGAAACAGGCCATGCTGTTAGCTCAAGACACCGGACATTTCAGTATGATCAGGTACACATTTATCCAGGCCTGAGTCAAGGTGTTCTCATGTGCTGATTGCTTAGGGCGTTGCATTTGGCCGATCTGATCACCGAAATGAACGGTAAGCTATAACAATCATTGTTGCGGGTTTCCTCATTGACATGATGTTAGGTTTCTGTGGATGTACGGCTCTGGCTCTCTCTCTACTCGTACACATACCTAACCAATTGTCCCTTTAGTCATGTCTATACTGTCCTCGATGCGGTACTGCCTCTCCGATCCTCAAGACCTCACGAACTTGTGGTTCGCATTCTTCTTCATGCCCTTCGGACTGTTTTTCGATTTCTTTGATGGCAAAGTTGCACGGTGGAGAAAGAAGTCTTCGTTGATGGGTCAAGAACTGGATTCTTTGGCAGACCTGGTATGCATGCCGACCTATGAAGGGTCCTCTAGTACTGACTGCAAAAGGTCTCATTCGGCGTGGCGCCTGCTGCTGTTGGTTTCGCAGTAGGGTTTCGAACTACGATCGACACTTTCTTCCTGTCATACTACGTTCTTTGTATGTCCTTTTGTGTTTGTTCCCAACGTCATTCACGGGGATCTCTAACCATCTCAGGTGGTTTGACTCGACTGGCGCGCTTCAACGTGACGGTAGCCATGCTACCCAAAGACAAGACCGGTAAATCACAGTACTTCGAAGGTGAGCACATATTGCTGTGCTATTCGCGCTCGCCCTCGCTAACAGGTTTCCAGGTACTCCCATACCTTTTGCTTGCTTAACTAGTTCAAGTATCCTCGCAACATTTACTTGGATGGGTCTGATCCACAACTCGATACCTTTGGGTACATTATTCACGGGAACCGCCTTGGAATTCCACCCAGTTGCAGCAATGTGGTTCATCTTGGGCAGCCTGCAGATAAGCAAAACTCTTCATGTGCCAAAGCCCTGATACTATTGGGAGGCCTAGTCTTGGAAAGGTGATAGAAATGCGAAATCAGCTCGGTAGACGCGTTCTGATATACAATCATAATCTCCAACAGAAAGGTTCGACCACGATCAATCGGTAGTAAACCTCATGATACACGCAGCAACTGTGATCCACTCACATCTTGTTCTTGTCGTTTCGTGATGAGTTAATCCACAATGTACTTCAATTCCTGCTCACAAGCTGTATTTCGTGCATCCTTGCTAGCTAGTCTTGTTCGTCTGCTGCTCCATGGTGGTAAGCAGAGGCTGGACGCAGGAACAGTGGAACAAAGCTCTTCCTGCTTAGCAGACAACACCTTCCTTCTTCGAAGTGTACCTCTCAAAGATTACTCTAGAGATTTATTCCCTCCTATACCAAAAGAAAGTCTTACCAACACATGCTGGAACTTCTTTGATGATACGAGCCAATCTGGCATTCATTCGAAGGAGCGTTGGCTCGTGCCGAACTAAACGCGTGGCGAGGCTGTAGCCGCAGTTCCATGTCAGAGACAGTGCTTACCGGCTCTGGCGGCTGCAATGCCAAAAACACTATGCCAAGTCCATTAGGCGAGCTCGTGCGGTCATGGCCAGACGACTGACGATAGATCCCGATCCTTTCAAGCAATCGACAAATGCATAGTTCCAAGTCGCTTACCATGGCAAAACCATGCCTGGACAGGTACGCACGCCGAGACAAGCATAGTAAGCACCAGCGAACCCCTTCATCTCGAGTTCCACTCGATGCACCACTGTTATACACCCTAGGCCTGTGTAAGCAGCGCGAAGCCAGTATCTCATAGGGCTTGGAAGCGAAAGCTCGCCAAAACTTCAGCCGATCGCAAATGATCAAGGAGAATGGCCGCCGTCAGCCCTAGTCATGAAGCTGCCCCGAGATACCTGCCGACAAAGGGTCAAAAGGTGCGCTGGTGAGATAGGAAGGCGTTCAACCAGAAGTCCTTCAAATTTGAGGATCGAGAACCTGGATTGCTCTGCAGGAAGGCTGGCTGAAAGACTCCCTCGGCCTGTCCGGTCACATCGGCCATCATGAGCCTGCACAAACAACAGCCGAAGCCGTAATTGATATGAGCAAAACAGCGACGTACAACTCCATGCTTCATCCTGAATGGCTTCGCAGGGGTCAATGCATGTCAGGCCAGCAACTCTTCTCCAAACCGATGCCTCGCCACGGGCTCTAGGGAGAGCCTTTGGTTTCGTGAATGACAAATGAAATGATAGATGAGATGTACGATTGAGGGTTGATTCGTCAACAGCGGGCACAGCCCTGACTGGGACGAAGAAAACCCTTGAAGGATTCTTCACATATGTCGCAAGAGCAACTAGCTACTGGCAGCCTGAACGAGCATCGAATAATTATGCCCTTTCCGATGCGAGCAAAAAGGTGGTTGTGAAGACGTCCGAGATATCGCTGCCGAGCTATCACTAAGAACCTCTCGACCCAGGAGCCCTACCGATCGAGATTGCGATCTCTGGCACCCTTCGAGCATTCCGTATGGCTACAGTGGCAATCTGAGTCTCCGGTGAATCCATACATGCTCTTCCTAGCCATATTCCGTGTGGATGAAGGGAAGGACATTGGTGGTCAGGTTTGAGAAAGGTGTCAGTATAACTTCCATTCTGTGCCTTACCCTCTAAATTCATCCTCGGCTCCAAAAGATCTCTTGGTGAGCAAATTAGCTGCTCTTGAGCTTCTACTGTTCGATTTCATCGCCTAGGTCTACCATCACAACTGTCCTTAGCTCGCAACAAGGACAATGCCAGCCTCGTACCACCCATATAATGCACATGTTGAGAGGCTCCGACACCAGGAATATCCCTCCCTCTTGAGTACACCACTCATCTCACTTTCTATTGAACGCATACTGAAAATCTGCAGCCACCACTTACCTCGACCATGCTGGCACAACTTTGTATGCCAAGTCATTCATAGACGAATACCACCGCGACCTGACTTCGAATTTGTATGGAAATCCTCATTCGGAAAGTCCGGCGTCATGGCTTGCCACCGAACGAGTCGATGATGCACGACTTGCCGTGCTTGACTACTTCCACGCAAGCTCAGATGACTTTGATGTGGTGTTTACTGCCAATGCTACAGCTGCAATTAAAGTGGTATCCGATTGCTTCAGAGACCGAGGCTTTTGGTATGGATTCCATAAAGATTGTCATAATAGCCTCGTGGGCGTGCGGGAAGTTGCCACAAAGGGTTCACGATGCTTTACATCCGACGCAGAGATCGAGGATTGGATTACCCAGGGCACGCCTTCGCCTTCAGCAGGGCTCAGGCTCTTTGCGTATCCAGCTCAGTCTAACATGACGGGGTATCGACCTCCGTTACATTGGCCTCAGCGGATTTGCTCATCACACAACAGCTCTGATAGGTTGAACTTCGTGCTACTAGATGCTGCTTCCTATCTCACGACCGGCCGCCTTGACTTCAGCAATTCCGAACGAGCCTCTGATTTCATCTCCATGTCTTTCTACAAGATTTTTGGGTATCCAGACCTCGGCGCCTTGATCGTCAAAAAATCAGCACGAGAAGCCCTCAGCCAAAGGAAATATTTTGCCGGAGGGACAGTCGATATGGTCACCGTAATTGGAGGAGCCTTTCACATGTTCAAGGGGACAAACATACATGACTTTCTTGAGGACGGCACCGTCCCATTCCACAACATCGTCGCCATCAGGCATGCTATTCGGGCGCAATATCACCTGTTTGGTTCTCCAGCTAACATCTCCAACCACGCAGCGTATCTCTCGAAATTGTTGTTTGATGAGTTGCGCAATCTAAGGCATGCAAACGGCCAGCCTGTGGTCATTATGCACAAAGATGAAAATGCTACCTTTGGAGATCCTCAGACGCAAGGGCCTATCCTTGCGTTCAACATACAAAAGGCCGATGGAAGCATTGTGTGGAAAAGCCACTTTGAGACTCTGGCTATTGCCTCAGGCTTTCAGCTTCGTACTGGCGGAGTTTGTAATCCAGGTGGTATTGCATCAATGCTGAGGCTGAAGCATTGGGAGCTCCGGCGAAACTACGAGGAAGGTGCCCGTTGTGGAGACGGAACCGATGTTATTGGTGCTAAATCGACAGGCATCATCCGAGTAAGCCTGGGGGCAATGTCTACTCATGGAGACGTGGAACGATTTGCAAGCTTCGTCAGATCATTCTTTGTTGACACTACCTCTTACACCTTGGTGACACCTTCTCCTGTAACCACTACTATTTCACCATTGGCAGGATGTCCGCCTATGACTGTTGACCCTTCCGACTATGCTGCATACCAAGTTTGGGACAGCCGATGGTGTATTCTGGACGCTGCTACTGGCGAACAAGTGAATACCGTCAAAGGCCTCAGTGTGGAGATTGAGGTCCAGACAGGAGAATTGGCTCTCAAATACAACGACAGTCGACTTGGGATCAGCCTGTGGAATGTGCCGGACCCAACTGACGGCAGATTGAGCACACCTTCAGAGCGTATCTTTGACATCTACAACGACTCCACGATCAACGACTGGCTGTCAGAGCATATAGGTGTTCGGTGCAAACTATGTTTCTGTCGACCTCAAGACCCAGCAATGCTGCCTGAAGCGACTACCTGCGCAGTAGCACCTTGTGGTTGGAAAGGCGCAGATAAAACCGACCTCCGCGACCACTACAAGTGGCATGCGCAGGCGTTCCTGAGAACACATCCTTTCGAGAGCCCCAAGACAGCCAATTCTGATACTGCCTCTGCACCACGAACAAGTCATCAAGCTCAAGACGCCACATCGACGAGGAGGAGGTGCTGGCTGCTCAATCTCAAATCAATCTTCAAGCGCACTCATACCCACCACATAGAGTCGCAGTCATCTAAGCTGGACACTACCAGTGTGAGCGGGAAGAGCGAGAAGAGCACCCTCTGTTCAGGAATGACGCCGCCACCGGGATCATTCGTCGTGGCCAAGAACGAACTTGATTCCTGAGCATTCAAGCACCACACCGTTACATTCATGTTGTAGGGAGAATTTGTATAGATTCCAAGAAAGCAAAAAAAAAAGAATAAGAAAAGTTTGTGACACAAGGTTCTTAACTCCGTATTAGTTTCATTATATTAAGAGTCGAAACATGGCTATATAGACACATGCCACATGGAGTTCGACCATTATATGGGGTGTTTGTGATAGAGGGCAGTATGGACTCATAGTACATATGTACGTAACGCTCAAAGAAAAAGTAAAAGTAGAGGTAGTCTGCTATTCAGTACTACCGCGCCGTGGGGGCGAGGGGGTATCGCCATCTTTCCAAAACAGCACAGGATGTACGTGAGCATCGCTCGCTGTATGTCGTTCCCAAGTCTGCAGGAAACAAGGAGAAAACTTGGTGAGAGGTGCTTTTTGGAAAGGAGTAGTAGGCCTCCGGTATGACGATGACGATGACGATGACGATGGCCGTGGCCGTGGCCGCGGGTTTAGCTTGTAGCTTGAACAGAATGATTGACTGGAAATTATGGTCGTAACTTGTTCGTGTAGATTATCTAGGTAGGTAGTGTTGACGGCCGTGGTGCGCGTACGTGACATATGAACAGGTGCGTGAGAAGGAGATGTGATGCTATTTGCAGTCGAGCAGGGTCGTTTGTGAGTCGGGGCGGTCGGGGTGGTGATTTATTCAGCCAAACTCTCCTTCAGACCATCTTCATCCACCATCCTGAGCTGAACACCAGGGTTGGCTGCCCTTCGGACAGATCTGAATCCAGGTATCATTCCTTTCTGGTTAATTCCTGGAGGTCTTCCTCCCAGCAACAGAGGAGACGATGAAGATGATGCGGCCAGTGCCGGTGGAGGTGGCGGCGCTGGTGATGATGACGATGAAGGGTCTTCAGGTACTGCAGAAGCAGAAGCAGAAGCAGAAGCAGACCGGGAAGGAGAAGAGGTCGAGTTTTGGTTTAGACTCGCACTCGCACTTGAGCTCGAAGCTTTCAAATCAGAAGCTGATTTCATAGGTGTTATTCCCCATCTTCCTCTCACCCAACCACCAACCAGACGGCCCAAACCTCCGGATTGGTGTTGTTCTGCCGGACTAGGGACCTTGGCGAGGCCAGCGAGACCACTCAGGGCTTCGATGCTCTGGCTTGGGTACGCATCGGCCGAGGGGACGCTGTCCGAACTGACGGACCTCGGGGAGCCCAGCGCAGTAAACTCCGTTACGGTGGTCGAGGGTTGTGCAGCTGGCAATCTGCGTGCTGCGGAAGGAGAGAGGGCAAAGTATGCTCGATTGCCCTTGAGGAAGCTAGAGCATTGAGACGTGGCGGTAGTAGGTCGTTTCGCGATATGTATGTCCATTCCGGAGATGGAGACTAGGGATTCGTGAGAATTCGTGCGACGGTGGTTCATCTGCATGTGACCTGCAAAATCATCAAATCCTGCCTCTAGTTGGGTCGATGTGATTTCTCTGGAGTTTCTCTTGGTCGTTTCTGCTGAGGAGGCGGAACCGGGCTCCTCTACCCTTATCCCTAGCACCTTTGGCGTCGACGCTGTGCCATCCCCTTCATCAACTTCTACGCGAATCTCGGACGGCCCTGGACCGTCTTCAGGACTATCATGGTCGGCTGCGACAAGAATTTGAGAAGGCTTAGGTGTCAGGTCCTGAGATGATCCCTGGACCTCTTCATCGTCTTCTTCTTTCGCTGTTGTCTCTGGCCCCTCTTCTGGCGGCAGAGCTTGCAAATCATGCAAATCTAACGAATCATTGTTCCTGGGTGCTTGTTCGTCAAGTAGGTCCTCTTCATCGAGAGAGTGTGGGATTGCGTCTTCCAGTCTTGACTGGAAACTTTTGTACCTGGGCTCGGAGAAGCCAGCGGCGGACTCTGGGCTCGTTGGCCTCGACGAATCCTCACCTGCTTCGATTCGATCGAATATCGAACTGCTCGGTTCGTAATACGACCTTGGTGAGCTTGGGAAACTAGACAGCATCGACGATCCCGTACCAGCAGACTGTACAGACCAGCGGTTGTACTTTGGTTGAGGGTGGTGAAGTGCAAGTGGTAGAATAGGACTCGAGACATATCGGCTAGGTCCAGAGAGAGGTGTATTAGGCGCAGAAGATTCCGGAGTCGCAGGAAGAGTGCTGAGTCCGAACATGGGTCGTTTACGTGTAGTTCTTCGTACTGTTGGAGTGCGATCTCGTCTGGCGGCAAGCTTTGCATGGTAGTGATGGTGAACGTGGACTTCTTGTTGGACTTGTTTGGGGGAAGACTCAGTCCAGGCCATTTGCTCGCTCAGAGGCCTTGACTCGGGCGAGTCTTCCAACATATGGTCGTAATCGACAGGCTGATGGTGCATTATTTGTTCGCGTAAGTTTTGAACTTCCTCGTTGGAGTTTTGCAGTAACTCTCGAAGCTCGGCGATTCCGGCTTGAAGGTTCGCATTGTCCTGGAGAATGTCACGCACGAAGTGGCTGACAACATTGTTCTTCGCCGCTCCATTTTCCTTCAAACCCTGCAGCGCCGCAGCACCTTTCAGTCTGCCTTCTGCGCCGCCCAATTCACGTTCCAGAGCTCTTTCTCTTTCAAGCCTTGCTATGGTATCTTCGTGTCGTTGTCGATCTTGCTTGGCTTCCCATTCGATCCTCTGAACTTCATACTCGAGTTGGCGGACTTTGAGTACGCTCTCTTTCCATCGTTGAATGGTGCTTCGCGTCTCTTCTTCGGATTCTTCAACCTTCTCTGAGAGTGTAATGCGTTCCCTCTCCAAGTCCAGCATCCTAAGCTCCAACTCTTCAGTCCGCCGGCTGAGACCATTCAGCCTTCTAACCTCACCTTCACAGTCGCGAAGCAGAGTTTCGAGACTCTTGACATGTTCATCGCTTTCTTTCAGGGAGGTATTGGCAGACTCTAGTTGGTTGAGCAGCTCCCGGTTCTCTTTTACGATCTTGTCATTAGCGGCTTGCAGCGAACTGCGCTCTTTCTCCAATTGATTGACATAGGTTGTAAGTCTTTCGTGCTCGACTTGAGACTCGGTAACGTAGGACTCATGGCGATTGAGGAGAGCCTGTAGTGCAAATGTTAGCCCACTACCCGTTTGCCGTTTCTCTCGTGAGGCCGTGGCTGAGGCGGCCAAAAGCTGATCCATCTCCATCTTATGGCATGATGTCGATACCAGAAAATTCTCGAGAGAAAGTGTGTTCCAACTCTGGGAGAGATATCCTAGCGTGGGACCCTGGTTTGATAGCCACGAAGAATCTATTTGCTCGTTGCACCATAAAATTGCAAGAGATCCAAGCTCCGACATCTCTTCACTCGAAGCCATTTTGGCCGAGATCCGAGAGTCACCGGACGAGTGCACGTACCTGACCCAGTCTTGCAGCGGTCTCGAGATCTCTCTCAATGCCGCCGAGAAGAGTGTTGTTGTTTTCCAAGTAAGCGCATTCTGGGCGCCCACAACAACATTGCAATTTCATATCAGATGTCAAGGTGGGGGTTTCATTGGTCGAACTCATAATGGTGTCAATGGCGTCGGGAATGTGGCCAGAGCGCGTGTCAGTGCTCGGGGTGGAAGGCATGTCATCGTTGGTATGACAGAAGGTCTTGAAACGAGAGGAAGTCGAGTTGAAGGGAGCGGCCATGTCGTGGACATCTCGAGAGAGTCACACAAGACCATCGATAGGGAGAGGACGAGTTACAAAGGGTGATCAGGTCGCGGCGGAGGATCGCGGTGTATAGAGTTAGATATGGAGTAAAGTAGAGTGGATGAACTGCAACCTCGATGGATGGAGTTGGGAGGATCAATTGGTGACGAGTTCGTGCCAGCGCGCTGTCACTATTTACCGAAGCCGCCAAGGGCCACTGCCACCTACATATGCGATCCGGCAATCATTGGCCCAGCCTTTTCGCCTGAAGAGGCCGATGAAACGGTCTCTGACATATAATCCTGCGTTCAGCAGTGACAGATCGTGCTCAACACTGGCAGATGAGTGGTGGAAGATTCCATGTATCAGCTGTCATTTGATGAGACCTTTGTCTGTGCCATGAATAGCACAGCTGATGGGCAATGAACAGGAATTAGAGGTGAGATTAGCGAGACGAGATCTTGGTCCTTGCCAAAGAGGCAATCTGGAAAAATTTCCGCTCCAGACGCATCTCTTATTCTGCCTCCTGCACTATCGGGCTATGTCTCCGTCTATCTAATACCCTCTGCACGGCATCTCTTACTTCGGGGATGTTTCTCAGAGCAGAAAGGAGTAGGGACTCCTTCATTCCCGTCCTGAGCATCTCCGACTTCTCAGCGTCGCCCTTGAAGGGACTCAGGCCTAATTGAAGGAGGCTTCCCGACTCCGCGTCCAGTCTGGTCGCTGTCTGTGCCAGATGTGCCACCTGCTGATGCATCTGCTGGTCCTTCAAACCAGGGTGCCGTGCCGTTGGAGGCGCCAATTGTGAAATGAATATATTGAGAGACATGGACATCCTTCTCGCCAGCGCTAGGATTTGAAAAGGAAGAAGGTGTGGTGGCAACAGTTGAGGCATAAGCGTGAATGCTGTATTCGCCCAAAGGTTGGCCAATCTCGGAGGGTTCCACGTATGGGTCAAGAAGTATATTTCGAGGAGGGCCATACAGGCAATGGCAAAACATCTCCAGAATTGTCCCCATTTCGGTAGCCAGATGTAGTTCAATATTATGAGCACGGCAGCATTGGACAAATATTCCGGTGCTTTTGAACGCAGCCCGGCGTAGACATAATCTCGAATGGTCCTCAGTCCCGGTTGATTGACCTGGACAATGATAGGACCGAAGCGATCATATGCGAAGCGTTTGGCTGGATCGAGGATGGTGTCATAGGCAAGCTTGAGGTGGACGAAGACAGCATCGGCCCCTGCAAACGCCTGCCCGTTTTCGTGTAATTTATCCGGATGATACCTGGAAGCAAGCTTTCGAAAACGGCTCTTGACCTCCCTCTCGGTCGACCAGGGCGTGACCCCGAGGATCGTGTAAAAGTCGCCGGCGAGGTTGACATCGTAGAGGGCCTGCGCAAGGGTATAGACGAGATAGAGGGACAACACGAATACACGGATTCGACGGTTGTGGTAGGCAAATAGAGGCTCCCCAGGCTGAGGATGTCGTCGCCCAGCACTTATCGTGAGCCTATAATAGAGAGACTGCAGAAACGCCGTGGCATACTATGTATGTATGGCATGGTTAGCCATTCAGTCAACAGTCAACAACTGAGTTACATTTCGATCACATACGGCAGGGAGAAAGGTCCAACCAAGGAGAGAAAATCCTTGGGACACAACGCTATCAGCCATGATGACTTTGTCAATGATGGCGACCAAGATGCGTGCCCCGAAAGAAAGGTGATTGCGCCCGCGCGTAGAGATTGTGGAAATGGTGTTGAGTGTTTCCAGTTGACGTGTTTTTAAGGCGACCCAAAATACATGTCTGACTAAAAGTAAATTATGATTATCCTGCCCAAAGAATGTCCCAAATGCACCCCGACTCGTCTTGGACTTTAGTGTCAGACTAGAGATATAATGGGCACCGCGCAGGTTTTCCTCCTTGTACCCCAGTTCTGGTCCTCTCGCCCGCCATGGCTTCCTGAATCCCATTCCAGATTCACCCTCAGCACTTGACTCAAACGCCTGCATAGCTGAATGCAAATTGGTTCAATGCCGCCGCTTTCCCAGTATATCTGTGGCTCTTCACAAAATCCGACAGCCATTCTCTCAGATCCATTTGTCGGCCTTCAGGCAAGTACTTTAGTACATTCGCGATCGCAGAAGCTCTCCAGTGACAGTTGGCAATGTCGAGGTTCTTCAGCGCTTGAACTGCCGCTGGATTTGCACTATGAGGCTTGAAGTCACGGTAGTTTTCCAGCATGATCCAGAGAAGGTCTGCGGCCGAGTGTTCGCTCCCAAGATCAAGTTCAATGAGTCTCTCCTCAACGCCAGCAACATAGGCACTAATGGCGTCAAAGACTGCCACTGCCTTGAAATTTTGTCTCAGAATGGACTTGCCTTCCAGCTGTGCGTGCAGCCCAACTATTATGCACACCACGATTAGCAGGCATCTCTGCTGTGCTGCACCCTCATCGATGTCACCGTACACGCTGATCAATTTTCCTGTCGTCTTACGGAAGAGAAACTCTTGCAATCTGAGATTATCTCCCACAAAGGAAGTTCTGCGCTTTGGTGGGAGCAGGATGCGGTCGCGCCATATTCGGTCGACCTCCCCCAGCAAAATCTTCAACCAGGCGAAGCGTGTGGTGGCATCTTCCCTGCTCCAGACAAACGAAGCTTGTGGATCTTTATAAATACCCTCGAACCATAACGCCTGCTCTTCACGAAGGCGGTCATGTAGCCCTTTTCGGAACCCGAGTTGTTTGATAATGTCTCTCGCTACCTTGAAGTGTACGTATGACTTTTCGCGATCACCATACCTCTGCTCAAACGTGGCAAGGCTGATGGTTGAGGTAAGGATTTCCTCTCTGTCGGCTTGGGGCCCTCGTTCCACTTGCTTTCTCAGGACTGCGAGGGCATTGCCTTGATGCTTTAGCGCGGCAATCTCGAGATCTTTCTGCTTTGCCGCTGGGATATTCTTGTTCAGACGCAGCTGATGCAAGGCAGATCGGGCCATCAGGATGTGGAAATGGGTACGTGACAGACTGGTCTGGTATTCCCACGACCCTTTGATGCTGGGCTTGATGCTATTTGCCAACGCATACGCAGTTTGCCAATACATGTCCTGCCCGTAGAAGTGAAGGAGTTGGTTGGTCACTTCATCGATTTCGACAGGAAGTTGACCGAATGGATCCACCATGCAGACAGATATCGGTCTCTGCCAGGCTGTCTGAGGAACGTTGATCAGCTCGAGAGAACTCCTGCGCGACGAAGTGACTTTTCTCGAGCCAAATTGCGAGCCAGGGAGTGTTTCGTATTCGTTATCCTCGTTCTCCGGACTACTGGTGGCCGAGCTACTCGGCGTTGAGGAGTCTGAATCGGTCATGTCGGGAAAGGGCCTGCGAAGCCCGCATCCCCTGTTGCATCAGACAGGGTACAGCCGGTGCCTCCTTCGATCGGCGCATGCAATGATTTTGTCGACACGTGTAAGCTGTGATCAACAGAAGCGAAGGCCACGCTCGAGTTGGGCGCTACCCAGAGGTATATTATACCCCTCAACATTTCCAAGCAAACAACCCCCGCTACTTCTCCTCTACAGGGGCAAGACTGCGACGGGACGGCGGCCTGAGGAAGAAAACGGTCGAAACTGCATCGCTTATTGGTGAAGCCATTCGGTTCGTGCAACGCCTAGCTAAATCCTGCTATACTAGATGGAGGAAAGTGCTTCCCTACTTGGTCAACATACGTATCTCTTCGTTGTCAAAAGGTCAAGGTGAAGCCTTGAGGAGCCTAAATCGGGAGACTATGTATAGATATAGTCTTGTCATTGGCCATGAGAGACCGTCGAAATTGATTTGAAGTTGGTCATCACAGCCAGATTGATGATATGAAGGTCTGGCAGCATGCTTCACACGTATCTCGCGCCGAGTCTGTCAACCCCAACTAGAGTTCGCAACGGCCCAGGAGCTGAACTGTCCATGCACAGATGGACCGCCGATCTTCTGGGATGGACAATGGAAGGGGTCGAAACTGTAACCGACTGTGGGGAGTAATAAATGAGATGGCGTGTTCGGCGACACGAAGTCCGTCCGCTTCTGTGCGCGAAAACGCTTCCGAATGCGAGATGTCTCTCGAGCGAGGACAATTTCAGTCATCTACTTCGTTCGACATCCTCTTTAAGCTTTTAGCCTGTGCAGTAGACTTGAAATGTTTCTGTCCGAGGGTTTCCGCCCTTCCAACTGGAGTAGCCGCATTCTCCAAGAAGTGAGGAACACGGCACACTAGATACATGACCATTCCAGAATGGAAAAGCAAACATGCGCTACTTTCTTGAGACTATGCAGCTAAGTTTCTTTTGGTGTCTTTTGGTGTCTTTTGGTGGTTTTCGGTCTTGTGTTGAGGCCTGAGAGACCCTAGGCTCAGGATTTGCTTGGTAGACCGGGGTTTTTTTTTTTTGCCCTCTCGTATGCGGACCAGATCGGGCTACCGGACTTCACGATGCAACTTCACCCTAGGTACGGAGTACACACCGTGGCAGTCAAGCTGGTGACAAGTATCAACCACCTTGCGCTTGACGGGGGAAAGTTCACGATGAGTCTGAAGATAATCCCGAGCAATAATATTGGTCAAGCTTCCCTTGGAACTCGTACATACAAACTAACACTCGTCAATGTGCCGATCCCTTGCCCTTGCGATCCATACAAAAGCTCGGACTCGCCAGGTCAATCATGCTCAAGTGCCTCCGATAAAAGGCCTCGGTGCTGCTTCCACGATCCGCAATCAGGATCATGCCTCTGAGATGCGGCATGGCCTTGAACATGTCGTCAATACACTCCATCATCCACACACCTAGTCTCTTCCCTCTGTGCTCGGGCAGGATGTACACATCCGTCAAGTAGTTGACGGTCACCATGTCGGTGATCCAGCGGGCAAAACCTATCAGTCTCCGCTGATGGCCTGGACCTGGACCTGGACTTGCATCGGGTGGCCTTGGCCCTTGTTGCTGTTGTTGTGCATCAATGTCTGCGGCGGTGTCGTAGAGCGCGAAGCACAGTGACCTCTGTACGAATGTCTGCAGGTGGTCGAGCGGCAGTGGGCTTCCCCAGTGAAAGTCGTCGGATGCAAAGATGTCATTGAGCGCGTCGAGGGCAATGAGCGATGGGTCCGTGGATATGAGGTAACTGTCCTTTGTCCAGCTGCGGATGGGTATTTCGAGAGCCATTGTACGTGTGTCAAGTAAATAGCATCCGGTGCTCGTACTGCTACTGGTACCGGGGCCTGTAGCAAGCACTTATTCGGGAGTAACAATGTATACTAATAAATCAATATCTCAATGAGAATGTCGCGCGAGAATGGCAATGGTGCATTGATACCCTTTCCATGTGCGAATACATATAATCCATGTCACTGTGTGTGTGTGTGTGTGTGTGTGTGTGTGTGTGTGTGTGACTCACCCCTCATAGGTCCACATACAATTGATCATGAATTCGCCTACAGTGTAATGATCAGAGCAAACTATCTAGATACAAGAATGATAGCGCGCCCTTCCATTGACATTAACATATTCTGTACGAGGAAAACAATTCATAAAGCTATACTGTGGTGTTCCTGCTCAAAACGTACTTTTGTAGCTGGTCTGATGTCACTGGGGATTTCTCCCCAAAGACATCAAAATAAACATACGAGAGAGTGGGATTGTTTCTCCGCTTTACACTCTCAAAGTAACTTGTCCACATCTACAAGGCCTAGAACTCATCTGTGGCTGCAGTGTCATCGATTTGAATTCCCTTGGACGCGCATACTGTGTGTTGTTCGTGCGTGATCAGATCCATGAGATTGAGGTAAGAGGTCTTCCCGCCATGGATCGTTGTCAAACAGAACGACGAAGACGAAACGGACCATGTCACATGCAGGGATCCAATAAGACGAAGCTGGAATGATCAGAATAAACATTACTTGTAACGTGGAACATGCTGCATGCCGCGGGAAAAAATCCTGGAACTATGGAAAGAAAGGGCTGAATATATACTGCGATCAAAAACAAGTGCATGGTCCGACTATTACAAAACGTATGTATACCCAATGAAATGCTCTCTCTATTTTACTTTTTCATATGTGGTCATGTCTCATACGTAGATGTAGCACAGGGGCCCACCGGTCGTGCTCATGACATCCTGATTCTTGACAGACGTGGACAAGCTGCCCATGTTGATGGGGTCGGTAAGCTTGCCGGGCGGGCTGCCAGTTGGGTCGAGCGTCGAGGTGCCGCCTGTGAAGGCGGTCTTGCGGTTCTTCAGATCCATGTTCTGCCACATCCACCAGGTGCGGTCGATTTGGGCGTGGTGCAGGAAAAAGGTTGGCTCGGCGGGCGAGGCGAAGAGGTCACCACCCGGGTCACCACCGGTGGTGAAGTGGCCGCCCGTGTGGACGCCGTAGAAGCCGGTTGGGAAGTCGCCTTGCATGCGGTTCTGGAAGGATCCGATGTCGTTGTAGTTGGAGATCAGATCGTAGACGTCCGAGTCCTTGGTCCAGTTGGACGAGACCCATGAGGAGATGTCACGGCGTAGGCAACGAGGGTTGTATGCGAGAGGGTCGGGGTTCTTGTAGTCGATGATGCCGGGGATGGCGAGCGTAGGCGACACGGGACCAAGGTTGACAACGTAGTCCTTGAATGGGCCGGTGTTCACACATCCGCCGCCTGATCCCGGGGGGATGCAGTTGAGGCCGGTTGGCAAAGCGTTGGTGCAGTTGTGTGGCGCGTACTGGCCGTTGCCGGACATGCTGTAGTCCGAGCCATCGAAGAGAGGGCTGTGGATGGGGTCAAAGGCGTACTTCCCCCAGTTCCAGTATGGCTGGTAACCGTTGTAGCCGCATTCGTTCCTCAAGGCTTGCTCGAATGACCAGGTAAAGTATCTGTGCCATGCAAGGAAGTTGGCTGTTCCATGGATGGACAAGGTCTGGTTGATGTGGACAGCCACGAAGTCGTCGTAGCGCGACTTGGCACCTGCAGCAAATGCAGGGTCTTTGGAAGGCTTGGACATGAGGCAAAGCTCAGCATCAATGTATGCTCGTCGTTCTTGCTTCGACAGGGTCGACCATTCCCGACGCACAGCTGCATTTAGAACATTGCAGCTTCCAGACGGGTTGGTGATTTGGTTGATGGCCAGATTGACCAACGCCTTGGCAGCGAGGATGTCCGTCTGCAGAGTTGAAGCAGGAATATAAAATGATTGAGCTGATGCCGCAGCCGCGTCCCGTTCGGCGAAGGCATTCAGTTCCTCGGCAGGGGATGAGGCTGGAGCAGCCTGGGTGCCGTACACGGCCAGGAAGGCCGGAACAAGGTGTTTGAGTTGCATTGTGGCCAAGATCAAATCAAAGGAAAATGGGAGAAGAAGGATTGAGAAGTGAGTGGACAGTCGGAACCCAGAAATCAAGGATCCAACCAGATTGCAAGATCGTGGCAAAGCCGAGTTGTGATGGAGAAAAGTCTGTCGAACCCTGGAAGAAGTCCAAGACCACGAGTTATATATCTCTGGGGAGATCTCCTTGCCCACGGCCACGTGGTGGTCGTGATAGTGGCTTTACCACGCGAGATTGGAAAGAGTGGGAATTTCACGACAAGAATAGGGTAGTATGATGGGAGGGGTGTCAAACATTGAGCGTTTAAGAACTAAATGCTCTTTTTGACTGCGTAGAAAGGAAAGCTAACAGGATCTATTGAGTGTCCTAACCACGTCGGATGGGGGGAGGAGTCCGCAGATAGATTGACGGGCTGCACTTACGGCAAATGATGGGTGCCGCTGTCAAAGACAACACCACTGAGCCATAGAAACAATAGCCTTTAGGCCCAGCTTACGACCACCTTGTGGCCGGCATTCTGCGGTTGGATGGAGCATAGCCACCGATGATCATTTCGCTTCTGGAAGGTTGCCATAAACAGGGCATTTCGGCAGTTGTGGATGAATAGCTCTAGTACAACATGGCCGACATAGAGTTGAGGGTCCGGAGAATTGTCTCGGCCGGTCACGGTGTTTGGTGGTCAGGCAAACCCACACAAGGATGTTGCATAAACATTTCTGTTCGATTCAAGGGCCAAGGGTCGACGGCGGAGAAAAGCTAGCGAGGGGTGAGGCAATATATGCCACCTTGACAGGAGGGGGCATGATATGCAAGGGCGGCCTGGCGAGGATGCGACGATCGAGGTGACAGAAGGAACAAGCACTATTTTGCAGTACGTAGTACTCCGTAACGTGAGTTGTGATACGCAGGACCACAGAATGGGTACCTCATGGTGCTGGGTAGCGAGGTGCTGTTGAAGGGTGAAAGGGAGATGGGAAAATTGGAGCTCATATCGAGGTTAGTTTGTTCCACCCCGAGATGCAGCTAAAGTCGGGGTTAAGCTAAACAGAGCTAGCCTGATATTAGCGCGACAGGCCAATATCAACTTCTCCAGAAGTTCCCACCTTGTACCCATTTGCCCTTACAGTAACACCCTGTCTGCTCCACCCATCAATGAGAATCTTCACGACTCGTCCCATTGGAGAAGCCGCTCTCCTGTTGTCCAGGGACGTGTGCAAGCGAGGGGGCTTCGGTACCACACCTTCTACCAGGTTACGAGTGAGCTGTGCACGATATGGTAAGGCTGACCAGGACACCACCACTGTACTCGAACGTGGTACTCTTGCGAGAAGTCCATTTTCCCCTGAAAGCTGTTGCCCGAGACATGATGGTCTGTTCACACACCCCCCGGAACTCCCTCTAGCTAGTGGTCTTGGAGCAAGAGCAATCCGTCAGTACTCCTAACCGTTCTAGTACAAGAATCGATTGCACTGTTCCGCCGGACAAGTGTCGCATGTTCTTGCCTTTTGACTAAACAGTGCCCAGGTAGCCTCTGATACGACTACTGTAAGCAGGCTAAGAGAAAGCGCCAGGAACTCCAGCCTCGCTTGCCTGGATTCGTGAAAGCGTGGCAGGCGGACGAGAGATGCGCCAGGCCCGGTGCATCTTCCGCATCATCCGTTCACGCCACATTCCCAGCTGCTCTTGCATTCAGTAGCATGCAGTTGTCGCAGACTTTTCGTGATCCACTTACCTGAATGTTCTCGACACCAGTGTCATTGAAAGCGGTAGGGAAGCCGTCTGCTTCTCGGACGTGGCGCACAAAGTGCACCAGGAGTACAACCTGCAACCCTCACTAAGCCCGGACCGACCACCTGAATCTTCGAAACAGTCTAGCTACGGTATCAAGCGAAGAATGCTGGGAATTAATTGTACCATTGCAGTTCATCTCTTGGTTCAAGATCTCTCCTTTTATTAACTAATGTTGCTATGACGGGGAACTTTGAAGCGATGAGCTCACATTTCTCCTTGTTGAGCTAGAGATATACTGATTCTTAGGACTTGGCTGCAAACTCTTTAAACCGTCCCGCATCCGCATTTTCATCATCAACCTTTCTTATCCTGTTCCTTCGGCTGTCAGGTTACGAGCTCTTCAGACATATGTCCTTTTAAACCTTCCGATGCCTGGTTGAAACTCACTTGCACCAAGGTTCACCATGCTCATCCCGGAGCTCGGTTATCTCCTTGTGGAGCGACAGGCTGCCAATTCATCAACCCCTCAATACAAGGATGAGTCCAACGCTTCAAACCTGCTCGCTATTCATGGCACTTTCTGTGGTGTAGCAGTTTTGTCGGTCTTGTTAAGACTCTACGTGAGAATTTTCATGCTCAAAAGCGTCGGGAGCGATGATTATATCATTGTTGCTGCAGCGGTAAGGGCCTTTACTGATCTCTCCGTGGCATTTTTGTGGTGCAACGGTCCCGGCTGACTCAAGTCATTTATCAGGTTATTTCCATTGGAGTTGTGGTATGCTTTGCAGGTGAAGCCGCGGCAGGTGGCTTAGGCCGACATCCAGCTCTCGTTGACGCAAGCGACTGGGAAAATTTCATGCACTGGCGGTTCTTTCACTCTTTGATTGTCATGGTGGGCATCTCCTTGGTGAAGATCTCCATCGCCTGCTTCCTCCGACGATTCGCACCACAAAAGAACTATCAGCGTGTCTTGATCGGTTCAATCATCTTTTTGGTCGCATTCACAATTTCCTGCGCTGGCACCTTGATCTTCAATTGTGGTGGAAAGCCTCAAGCCAACTGGGACTTCGCATTACGAGTCAATGGAGAGGCCAAATGTTTCTCCAACAAAACCTTCACCAACATTGGTATCTTTAACAGCAGCATCAACATTGCGACCGATGTCCTCTTCGCCCTTCTACCGGTACCCATCGTCTGGAATCTGCAGACCAACATGCGGACCAAGGTTACCCTCATCTTCATTCTGAGTTTGGGTCTGTTCGCCTGTGTTGCCAGTATTGTCAAGACGGTCTACCAAGCCAACGCACTGGAGGATCCTGACTGGACGTATCGGGACAGCTTCTTTATGTGGAACAACATCGAATTCAATATTGGAATTCTAGCCGCGTCATTGCCAGCTCTCCGCCCGCTCTTTTCCAAGATCCTTGGTGCCACTCAGAAGTTCACCTCGAGTGCAAGCCGCAACAAACAGAACTATGGAGGAGGGTACGATGCCGACGGCCTTGCGTACCGTCAGAACGATGCACGGAACTCGCGAAATCCCGCGCGACAATATTATCAGTTCGACTCCCAGCACTCGACCGAGCTGAATAACTTGCACAGGGGCGCTAGCAAACGAGCATTCGGCGAAGATGCTGATAAGGTACAGGGGGTCACCAGCACCGTCACCGCCGGCGATGATGGCAGTGACAAGATCATGCTTGAGGAAGACTTTCATGCTATCGGAACTGATAAAGAGTGGGACAAGCACAACCCGGGGATTACCAAGACTACAACAGTACAAGTCACAAGATACTGACTGATTGACGTGAGATGATGCATACCACCGTCATATGGAGAAGTCGTCTACAAATACCCAAGGCGATCATCCCAGGATCAACAACAGCATAGAGCGCCAGTCATGTCTCATGCATATCATGCCTGGCGTCTTTATTGCTACGATTAAAGACCATTTGTTTATGCGGTTGACGCTGTCGATGAAGAACCCGGGGAGCTTGTATACACCAAGTATCTTTTGCGCAACATTGAAAAATGGATCACGGCACACACATTTTCCACATCTAGCCGGTTCGCATTTCAAGTCGGGAACATCTGTACAATAGTTGTACATAGCTGAAAACTCACTGTATTTCTACATGACACATTTTCCAGGCAAGATGTACCTTCCTGTCGACCTATCTTTCAACATCTCCACGACGCAAAGGAGCAACCAACCCATCGGGCGTCGAACCCAAGCGAAGCACGCTATGGTGAATGATGATCGTGATTTCAACACATTGTACGTACGAGTATGGGGATCCGCCGCCCTGCAGGTCCGTGCATTTGGCTCGGGCCAGCCACCATGGAGCCTGTACGGAGTACTATTGTATTGTACGACTTTCCTTACTGTAGATCGAGCAGCTAAAACCGCTGCTTGCCACAACGCCAAATGTCGCCGAGTCAAGAAGGCAGGAGACAAGACGACCCACAGACTAAAACTCCAGACACGAAAGACTAGATCAGCATTCCTTCCCGCGTGTCTTTTACTACTGGGAAGGACTAATAAGGAGTGATCTGGCAAGCTTCTTCCATGCTCGAACCGACGACCAATTTCGTCTCGAGAAGGTTTTTCTTTTCTTTGTCAATCCGGCTCCTCCCGGACACATGTCAAGTTTGATACAATGTTGTGGGCGTCTGATAGCGACGAGCTCTCCACCTTCGAGCTCGCATCGCATGAGACCTACACTACGTCTACTGGAACGTTAATTATGATGGTTTACTGGCTCGTTCCTAGTTCGAACGGAAAAGTCCCAGCTTTTGTCATGGACCATCTTTGCAAGGATTGGCTATCAGACATTTTCGCGCGCAGGTTGGCATGGCATGATGCTGCAGCCTCGACGCGAGTTGCCACGCAGTCCGGTTCCTTGCGCAGCCGAAGCCGGTAGCTCGTACGAATCATACAGTACAGATTGTAGGAGGGACCTGTCACTCGTTTGGCATCGAACACTTACTTGTGTGTACAGTACAGTATGCACAGCTCCACACAAGATCCATAATCTCTTGTGCGGGGCCAGAAGAGAAAACCGTCTCGACCCTACGGGAGAATTAAGACTTGACACTTCGAACTAGAGCTCAAGTTGGGAGGCGAGGGTTCAAGTTACAACACGCACAATGGCAGGGGCCGGGATGGGATGCCACTGAGTAGCTAACGGGGCAAAACGCTGTGGACCAAGGACTGTGCTCCTACGAGTCCTATTGTACAGTACTGCAGACGTTGTTCGTTGCAGATACAACACTCGTGTCCACGTCGATGCTAAGTCGACTAGTTACACTAGCATCTTCCAGACCTGGATAGAAAGAGTGCCAGCATCTATTAGTTTAGCTCACAATTTTTGAGCTTCAGGTATAGTACAACAAGCTACTCCTTCTATTGCACTCGCACTCGCACTCGCACTCGCAGGGGAATGTAACCCCCCTGAACAAGATCAGCCGTTGCAAACGATGCGTCCTTGTACCATTAACCCAAGGACGGAGTCCACGGGCTGCATGTTACGAAGCAAGGCCTGGCCAGGCCATACTGTTCACATACGGTACCGTTGGATGTACTCCGTACTCCGTACGCCGTTCATGCACACTTATCCAGAAGGGCTTCGCTTCGAACGGTCTGGAATTACCCAGTACATGAACCCATTTGCATATGCATGTCTCTTGCAGAACGGAGTACTCGTACTGACCGGGGGATCAACCATCCCCATGCGTCCGGGAGGAAATTCTTCGATCCGACGCCAAAGGAGTCTTGGGTCTTTCTCGTGGACTTGTCTCTGGTTCTGGTAAAGCGCCATCTTGGACGGGTCTCCTGTACTGTACATACTCCGTCCTGGTATGTATACTGTACATACAGTACTCCGACATACTGTACAAACGACTCTGTCCTTGTCCTCACACTAATCCACTCCACTCGGGCCACGAGGAAGGAGTATTGTACCACTTCGTACTAAACCATCTTGAATGTTGTACAACGTTACCTCGGCCGGTGGCAAAATCTGATCAACAAGGTACTGTATGTACATATGTATTGTACTCGGTCGTCCGCAGGAGGGTTCGGTGATCTGGTCTTTTGGTAGTTGCCTTCGGGGACAAAGAGGGGACCACATGGGAGACAAGATTAATAAATGCATACAGTAAAGGGAGAAGGTCGAGTGAGGATGGAACAATCAGTCAAAATGTTGGGCGAAGCGACGGAATGGCTCCATTGGGCATTACCCCCGACACTCTTACGAGTCCTCGAGCACTCTTCGTCTTGTGTCTACAGTATGGGACGAACAGTCTGAAGAAGATTCGGATTCGAATTCGGGATGATACAGAACCAGTTCCCAGTCCCGCCTTGCCGGTACAATGTGTTGCGTTCCAACGGCCGAGACCCTGAAAACAGAAGCCACAAAATCCCCAATATCATCATACTGTAAGGGGAAGAGTACGGAGTACCGGCCTTCTGCCCGTTTCTCACCTGTACGGAGCACGTTGAAGCAACCCCTGAGGACCTATGTAATTGTTACTGTTCTTCGACTGTCTATCAAAAAGAATTAACATCACCTACTGTATGTACAATGCCTCGTGCGAAGTGAGTACGCTGTGGGTGTTTGCTGAAGTCTCCTCTCCCCCCTTCCCCCCCCCTGCATGGACGTATAGACCTTCTACCTCGTGAGGTGGAAAGGGGAGACGAGACGAGACGAGACGAAGAACGGAGATAGTCAGTCACAAGGAATCGGTTCCATCTTAATGTATAGGCTATGTTGTGACTACGAAAACTTTGAAGCTTGGGAAGCCCTCGTAAGAAAGCAAGCAAGACCCAGCAACAGCAGTACCAAGTGCGTGTCCTCGTAAATAGTATCTAGAATGAAGCTCGTATCCGTAAGGGGGACCAAACAATCGAAACGCAAAGCCGTGGATGTATTACCTTCTGCTTATGAAAACACTCGTACTTGTGCGTGTAGGCCGTATGTACTCGTACGAATACTCTGTACGCGCAGGTCCTACCAATCCATCTGTGTTTCATAGACTGGCTTGTAGCACATCCTCTCCGCCTTGAATCTCCTTCTTGGACGGCATCTTATTGTGTCTCATCAACTCTGCACTTTTGACCATTATGGGATCCATCATCATACTAGCCACCGCCACAACCGTGTCGCCCTTGCAGTAATATGCGGCGAACTTGCCATTGTCCGGCTCGCCCTTGATCACCACGTCATCCCAGCCGTTGGGCGTCGAGCCACAATATCTCAACTGGCTGCCCAAGGCGGACCAGAAGATCGGGATGAATGGCTTGGGTTTGCTTCCTGGCTGGGCGATCAGTTGCCCAACGGTCCGGCCCATGTTCTGCGCGACATTCCAATGCTCGATGCGCACCGGCGTGTCGTTCCCAGCGGGGCCATTGTAAGGGTAGGTGGCGATGTCGCCTATGGCGTAGACATCGCCGAGTCCGTTGACTGCAAAGGTCTTGTCTACGGCGACGCTCCCATCCTTTTCCAGCTTGATCTTGGGATTGTTCTCGAGGTATTCTGTCGCGGGCTTGACGCCGATGCCGAGAATGACGAGGTCGGCCTCGAGTTCGGTGCCGTCTTTCAATTTCACCGCGCCGACAGAGCTCAGGCCGACTGTGTCGGCGACTTTCGAGGCCGGAACCGCAGAGTCGACGCCGGCGTTGAGGTAGAACTTGCCGCCATTCTTCTCGAGCATTTTCTGGAAGATCTTGCCCACCTCGGCTCCCATGACACGTTCCATGGGCGCAGATTCCATACCTACGATGCTGACAGAGTTGTTCTTTGCTAGGGCGTTGGCGACTTCCATGCCAATGAAACTTGAGCCGACAATCACAATCTTCTTGTTTCCATCGCCTACTGCATTCATGATTGCTTGGGTGTCGCTAATCTGGCGCAATACGAAGATGTTGGAGAGGTCCTTGAAGCCGGGTAGTGGGAGATTGCGTGGTGTGCCGCCGCTGGCAAGTATGAGTTTGGTGTATGAGAAAGCCTTCCCTGTCTTGGTCTTCACTTCTCGAGAGTCAAAGTCCACGCTTGTTACGGTGTCGGGATAGAACTCTATGGAGCCATCCTTGTAGAATTGCTCAGGCTGCAGGTAGATTTGTGACGCGTCTGTGATGAGGGCTTTGGACAGTTTTGTCCGGTCGATTGGGAGCCCTTCACCTGTGATGACAGTCACATGGCCTTGGAACCCATGTTGACGGAGTTTGAGGATGGCGCCAAATGTACCTGAGCCCCTGTGCCTTTTGTTAGCAGCGTCCTCCTACTGCGAGTCTGGCATTGCGACTTACCCTCCTACCATGACGACTCTTTCTTGTGAGCTGGGCGCCGTCTTGACATTGACGGGTCTCTTTCCACCCTTGATATCTGCTTCTTTTCCTGAGATGTAAACTCCTCCATCTTTTTCAACAATATTGAACTTGTTGAGAGCAACAGGTGCAGGTGAGTCTTCGACGTCGCCGGTCTTGGTATTAAAGCACGCTGTCATCGACTATTAGAGTGGTGCTTTAGCCCAGAGGATATGGACGATACTTACCGCCATGCCATGGACACGTCAACCGGCCCTCTGGTGTGAGGACGCCGTTCTTCAAAGGCGCACCATAATGTGTACAGTTGGCGTTCAGCGCAGAGATCTGGTCTCCGACTTTGACAAGCAGGACCTTTCCACCTTCGATGCCCTCGACTTCGACCTCGACTTTGTCCAAGTCTTTGAGGTCGAGCTTGGTCAGATCCTTGAGTTTCCACTCTTGAGCCATCTTTGATGAATGCGTAGAGAACAGTCTGGTGGGAAAGTGGGGTGAACAACGAACAAGTGAATTCGGAGGTGTCAGTACGAGTGGTAGCGTGGAACGGGGGAGATGCGACGAAGCAGCTATCAAGCGAAAGCCAGGCCTTGCGAACATGTAAACGGAGAGGAACGAGACTTAGAGAATGGCCACGGAGGAACTAGATGTACACGTAGATGACTGAGGACCAAAGGGGCATGGTCTTTCTAGGATTGAGGCGGCCGAGAAAGAGAACAGACCAAAGGGAACAGAGGACGAAGATGGGATCGGGATGAATGGTGATGTATGCATCATACAACGCTCGTAGTCTCTCTCGCATGTCTTTCTCACTCAGTCCCCCCCCGATTCTTCTTCCTCTCACTCTCAAGTCCCCTCGTACGGGCCCGACACTTGTTTGTCTCTTGAAATTGCGTCACTTGTACTGATCATCGTAATGGACATAGTGCCCGCCGTAATTCCGCCAATCATAGCGTGGTAATTGTTAACCATTACTCGCATAGCGGAAGCATTCCTACCCAGACTCCGTAGACCAACAAGTAAATATAGCAGCATATCTTCAAGGCCTCTTTCCTGTCAGACTGAGACAGAGAAGACAAAGACACCTTATTCCAATTTCTCTAACCCATATTCAACATTAATATGCTCTCCTATGTCGAACCGGAGCATGCCCGGACAGAGCTGAAGCAACGCTGCCCTCACGACTCAAGCCTAATGCTCCAGTCATGAGGACGTCTCCTCCAGGCGTACGAGACCGGCTGCGCTGTTGGGTTGCCTCGAAACTGCGTCGCTGCTCTTCTACGGCTGCTTGCTCGGCTGTCTCGTCGAGTAAAGTTCCATCGATTTGCAGCGACCATTTCGTTCTGTCATGTGCGGGCACCACTTCAGTATCTACCACCCGGAATCTCAGTGTCGCTGGGATTTTCGAGCCACTGCCATCCACAAAAAAGCCGCTCTCGTCCTGTAGACGATCCTGATACGGTGCTGCGGCAGAATCTTCGACATCCACTGCTTCATCTTCTTTGATCTCGTTCTCATCGTCGCGTAATCTGGCTTTCTTGGCCTTCTTTTTGATTTTCCCTACTTGTTCTTTTGTTGGACCGTTCCATCTCCAACTCTTCGGTATTCGACTCTCATCAACAGCTGTCTGGAAATAATTGTAGCTCACAAGTCCGACGAAGCCTTCAGAAGTTACGTTGGTCCAGCCATGCAATTCGTCGCCATGCTCGGGTCGGAACACTAGGAACGTGGCAGTGAGCCAGACCCAACATACACCATTTTCATCGGCTGTTTTGGTCAATACCTCAGCTTGAGGTTGCAGCTGGCCATTTGCTGGGGGCACGAGAGGGAGATTGATGCCACTACCGGCTTTCGCAGATAGTACAGGGTCGGAGAAGCCCAGGACGATGCCTTGAGCAGGTGGGAAGTAGGTGAGGAGAAGTGGTGCCAGATGTGTCGCGAGGATCGAAGAGCTGCCGGTTTCTAAGGAGATCGCAGGTATCGAGAGGTAAAGAGATATTCGCGTAGAGTAAAACGTCGAGGGTTTTTCTGACTCGAGGAGGTTTAGAGACTCCGCAACTTCAATCTCAGCTTGTTGTTCTTCAACATCGGCTATAGATGCTGCTCCGTTGAGCGCAGGTTGTGTTGAGGAATCATCGTTCTCCGCCGCGTCTGGCAATGTGACATTGTGCGCTGCACTAGATGCCTGATCTACTTGCGCTGCTGCATTGTCCTTGTCTTTGCTTTTAGATTTTTTCTTTTTCTTCTTTGCGTCCGTCACAGGCTGTTCTTCCGTTGTAATTGTCGCTTCCGCATCTTCAGTCTTCCTCTTCTTCTTTGTTTTCGAAGCTTCTTTGTCCTCGGAGGTGTGCTTTCTTTTCTTGGTGGAGGCCATTTTGTCTGAGTTTACCAGAGGCGAGGAGTCTTCGCCATTAAGTCGTATTGACATTGTGCAGGATGTGTCGCGAACTGCCCGAAGTGAAGACCAGTTGCTCTATAAAATTTCTCGAGGCGTCGGAACGCGGGGGTAACTTTCTCCGACCGCGATCTTGGCGCGAGCCACTTCTCCCAGCATCGCCAGCGTCGAACACCACAAAGGTGTGGTGGTTTGCTGTGAGTGACAGTCTACGTATTGAACACAAGCACGTTTCCGCTACACCCCAGGGATGTAGTTAGATTCTCACACAGCCTTTTTGATCGCAATGCCTGACAAAGACATGCAGCCAAAGCCACGGCTGAAAGAACAGCAGAGATCATTGGCTGATGACTTCGCATAAGACTTGTTCTGGACTTGTTACCCTTGCTCATGGCACCATGGCGTAGCTGAAGGATGCACACCGGCTAGAAACTTGTCCTTCAGCTGGCCACAGCAGTGCCTGCTCTTGTTCAAAATGTGTCTGGGGTAAGTCAACCATAAGTATATCCCCATGTGCTTGATTTCTCGGATCTTCCTAAGCCTTTTGCTTCTGATATTTGTATGTCTACTACCCAATAGTCAACTTCTGACCCATCTCTGCCTTTGGATCTGTTTGTATTGCAGTCGTAACAACGAGCATGGGTGAGCCGTTAACCAAGAATCGACTTGTGCTCTGTTTCGATGGGACGAGCAACAGATTTCAGGCCAACAGCGCCGACACGAACATCGTCAAAATCTATGAAATGCTTGATAGGGAGACGAACGATCAATATCACTATTAGCAACGTAAGTCTCCTTGGGCTTTGGTATTTTCGACACCTCAGCATGTCCGTTGATGGTGTGATCTAGCTGGTATAGGAACATACGACGCCGACGGCCCCATCAGCAACACAAGATACTGGGGCGCTTTCTCGAAAGCTTGGTCGAAATTCAAGGCGAAACTCGATGAGGGCTTTGCGTTTTCCTTCGCCGCACATGTGATGGCTGGCTACAAATTTCTCATGAGATATTATGCCAATGGCGACGACATATACATTTTTGGCTTCAGCCGTGGAGCATATACCGCACGTGTCCTATCTGAAATGATCCATGACATTGGTCTTCTGTCTCGAGGCAATGAAGAACATGTGTCATTGGCATGGTACAAATGGAGCGACTACTGCCGCGCTGGCTACAAGGAAGAAGACCTCGACTACATCAAAGACTACAAGAAGACGTTTTGTAGGAAAGACGTCAAGGTCCATTTCCTGGGGCTATTTGATTGCGTCAACAGCGTTGCCAATCTTGAAGTCCCCTTGTTCAGACGCGTATCGCCCTATTTGCGATGTCCGCCTGCCACCCATATTCGCCACGCGGTCTCGGTTCATGAGCGTCGAGCTAAGTTCAAACCGACGTTGTTCTTGTTCGCCAGAAAGCGTCTCCAGCAGCCCGATGAGGTCGAGTCCTTCAAGGAACATTGGTTTGCAGGAAACCACGGTGACGTCGGTGGAGGCTGGCCCGTGGAAAACGGGTCTTATGCGCTCTCAGAAATCGCCTTGAAGTGGATGGTAGATCAAGTTACTGCCATCCAACCTTCCGTGCAGGTAAGTGAGCTATGCCTGTCTAACGACGCCTTGCATGCTTACAGGCCCTTTTTCTCGCCAGAACAAACCTCTCGCATGGCATAAGACAGATCTTGAAGATCCTGATAAAGGACTCGACGGACTCGAGAAACGAGTGGCCCACATTCACGATAGCTTGAAGGGTGCGAATGGGAAGCATCTGGGCTTGGTCAAGCATGACCTCCTCGTTCGAGGCGGAGGGTCGTCTTGGCTCGGACGGCGATTCTGGTGGGTTTTGGGTACGTCCACTTCCTCGTAAAAGTCCGAATCTCGCTGACGGGGTGCAGAATTGCTCCCATTGTCTCATTTTGAGCTTGAGGGAAATAAATGGGTGCAGCCGTGGTCATCGAACATTGGAGGACTGCGCGACATACCCGAAGAAGTTGCCATCAAAAAGTACATCGATCCATCGATTGACCTCATGGTGAAAGCAGGCGTGCTTTGCGACGGAGAGAGACCCTTCTTCGGCGAAAAGCCCTTCCGTGGATATCCATATCGAGGACTTTGGAACTTGTGGGGTTTAGTAGGCAGGAGAAAGATCAAGGCCAAGCCAGTTTTCGCGGACGGTGATTCTGACCATTAGGTCCAACGTTCTCTATGATGTTGACGAATCTCCTTAACATTGTTGCTTTAAGTATAGTATTATTTCAACCAAGTCAACGCATTACATGTTTGCGTTTGAGTCTACTTCCGAGTCTTGTTAAACACAGAGACGTGGTATTTGGAACCACCGCCCTCCTTTTCAAAAGATGGATGTCTGTGGATCGGAACATTCAATCAACGATTAGTGATGCGATCAGTTGTAGACCATGCTCTCACAGTTTCCGATACCATTAGAGAGTTGCAATCTACCTCGGGGCAAAAAGGCTTCTATTTATTCAACCTGCCAACCTCCACAACGACGATGAGGTTGGCCGATGAAGTTGCCCGACGAGGTTGGCCGACGTGTTTGAGCAGTCCAGGAACTGGAGAAGGTATCTTATGGACCATTGCGGCCTTCGCCGACAACAAAGGTCTTCTCATCATGTAGCCATAGGGCGGGATTGTCCACCTCCCTCACTCAGCTTGAATAAATGAACCACAATCCTTCAGCGTTGTGTTGGCAAGACTAAGCTTGTATCTTCAAGACAACAAATCCCCTATTGAATGATTATACAGATGCTCCGCTGGATGACCATAGCCGCCTGAGCATCCTTACAATACCATGCCTTCTACACTCGATCTACAGGCCACCAGGGCACATTTCCCGGCCTTGGCTCAAAAGCAGGTCTTTATGGACAATGCCGGAGGATCGCAGGTCCTCAAGACGGTCATAGATTCCATCTCAACGTACCTTTCCTCGACCAATGTCCAGCTAGGAGCGTCTTATCCCGTATCGCAGGCATCGACGAACAAGTTCAACGAAGGTTACCTCGCAGGCGCGAAGTATATCAATGCGTCTGCTAACGAAGTCGTGTTTGGCCCGTCTACAACACAACTATTTCGAAATCTATCCATAGCTCTTAAGATCGAACCTGGCTCAGAGATCATACTATCAAATCTTGACCACGAGGCAAATCTGGCGCCCTGGGTTCAACTGGCGGGATGGAAGGGACTGACGGTCAAGTGGTGGATCCCAACGAAGAACACCAAATCAAACCCTAGGCTGGAGCCAGATGATCTCAAAGCGCTTCTGACTCCCAAGACACGCTTGGTCTGCTGCACGCATACGTCAAACATCTTGGGCACGATTACAGATGTTGCTCGTCTCTCCCAGGTCATCCGTGAGACAAACCCAAGCACGCTGTTCTGTGTCGATGCGGTGGCCTACGCTCCACATGCACCAGTAGACGTCAAGGCGTTTGGTGTTGACTTCTACTCATTCTCATGGTACAAGGTGTACGGACCGCATGTCTCGATGTTGTATGTCAGCGAAAAGGCCAAGAACGAATTGCAGAGTTTGGGTCACTACTTCAAATCAAGGGACACGCTGGAAGAAATGCTTGGTCTCGCGGCTGGAAGTTATGAATGCACCCAAGCTATACCACAAGTCGTGGAGTATATCAACAAGGTTGGCTGGGACGCAGTTGCCCAGCAGGAGCAAGAAATCCAAGAGATTCTGTTGTCATATCTGAGGTCTAAGCCGGATTCGATCAAAATATACGGAGAACCTTCATCAGACAGAAAAATTCGAGTCCCGGTAATCAGCTTCAGGGTCAAGGGCCAAAGTTCGATCGGCATTATCGATGGGATAGAGGCGAGATCAGATTTTGGTTGTCGAAATGGCCACTTTTACAGCAAGAGGTTGTGTGAGAAGGTATTGGGCATATCAGATGCGGATGATGGTGTGATCAGGTGCTCTCTACTCCACTATAACACGATTGAAGAAGTGAAAGGGCTGGTCAAGGTGTTGGACGAAGTCATCACTGAAGGTGCCGGGAAAGGCGTCCAGGATCCCGACAGGAAGAACGTTGCAGACTGGTAAACATTTGCCACCTTTCTAGTAGGGTGGCGATATCTCTCAACCTAGATGGTGAATGACACACAATTATGTACCAGAGTCTCAAGATGATCGCACATCAGCAAGTGTCTCACAAGAGGGCTTGGGATACCGAAGACGGTATGGTACCTGCTGGAGGTGCCCTCTGTTATGCTGTGTTGGTCACAAGGCATGCAAGGGGCTAGAGCCCTGGGGAAAGCCGGATGAGGTGCGAATATCAAATCTTCACGGATTGCACGCTTCGTGAACAATAATTATGAATCCAAGATTGATGTTTCTCGTGGAAGTTGTCTGTCGCGGTGATGGATCTCGAGTCTCAGGCAGGCACAGACTATGATTGGCTACTATGGCAATGTTTACTGCTAACCTCTTTGGTGCTAGCCCAGTATCAACGAACCCTGGGGTACAATCAACTCATGACGGCAACATCTTCACCTACATCTGATGATACAGTGAAATAGTGATGGCTATGTGATGTTTTTGCCGGATTTTGGTAGATTTTTCAAGCGAAGCACTGAATTACAAGTCTCACAATGGCTGACACTGAGAATGTACGATCGCATACCCAGCTCCAAACTTGCATTTGTTGACAATATGGAATCGCAGTTTGTCTCTCAACTCCCGCAGCCTGCTCGCCATGGGCTTCCATCACCTCAGAAGCATTTGGCAGAGTTGAGTTCATCGGCGAACAACTCACGGAGTGCCATGCCTCCTCCTGGCTTTGCCAGCCATAAGCGTCAGGGATCCAATTGTTTGTCCAGGTCCAGGAGAGAGGAGGGGAAATGCTGATGAACATTTACAGTACCTGAACCAGCCTCGAAGCGCAAGACGCTTGCTGAGCGCGCGGGCGAGCCTCCAAGGGTAACACCAGCCGCACCTCGATCGAATGCACCTCTCAATGCCGCAGTCATGTCCACGGTTCATGGCCGCAATCCCTCGTCATTCTCCCAATCTTACCGAACCAACTCAAACCAATCGAGAAACACGTCCAACTCTACAGCGTCTTCATTCTCGATGAGTGTAGGCAGCGGCATTCGACCACCGGGGATGCGACCGGTATCAAGTCTTGCGCGACCCAAATCATCACTTGCGAAAGAGCGAGGGACTAGAATGGCCAACCCGAGGCCTACTACGTCAATGGATACCCGAGTTGAAAACCAAGAAGGACCCAATAATAAACGTATGATTGATTTTTCCAAACCCCAGTTAAACTTCACTGCCCGTGCCCCCATCAATCCCGCGAGGACTGCCATGTACATGCCCAAGAGAGACACCCGGAACATCTCCCCCATGAGATGCGCAGGAGTATCAAATCATCCCCAGATGCTTCGACGAGAGACCTCGAGAACCTTTTCAATTACCGCTCGAATGGCGGAATTGTCTTTATATCCCGAGACTTCAAAGCCGAAGGCGCGTTTGGGAAGCCCTTCCAGAGTCCCTAGACCATCTCCGCGAGCGCCGAAGGCTCTAGGAAAGCCAGTGTTCAGTCCTCCACCATTTCCCAAGAACACACCGTCTCCTCGTAAAAACAAAACAGGACCCAAGCTGACGAAGTATTCTGATTTAGAAGCCTGGGACCCCGAAGAACAATACAGTAACATGGAAAGAATGTACGAGGACGTGTGCAAGCACTACAAGCAAGCGATGGAAGATAATGTGGAGGCTAAGGAGGCCAACCATGCTTACAAGTCAACCCTCTCAAGTCTAGAACAGGAGCGAAAAGACCTCACAGAAAACGTGATATCGCTTAGGTGCGAGCTAGAAACGACGAAATTTCGACTCGAGACCGCCGAACGAGCGAAGACCGAGGCCCAGCGCGACAACGAGGAAGAAATCGAAGACGTCAAACGCGAGCATCGAATCGAGTGCGAAAACATCCGTCAAGCACACCGTCAAGACATGGAGCGGCTAAAAGCCGATCATCGAGAAGAGTTGCGAGAATTAAAAAAGAGACTGGAAGATGAGCTTGAAGATGAACGGACACAACGACTCCAAGCACTGAGTCAAGTCTCCACTCAAGGCGCGTTGGAAAAGCAGAGACATCAAATGAACCTTGAGGCAAAAGAGCAAGAGATCAGAAACATCAATTCCGAGATCGAGAGATTAAAGGCCGATCTTGCGAGAGAGCAGACACTCAATGACGACCTACGACAAAACCTGAGCAGTGCCGGAGCCAACGCAACCACAATGGAGAATGCTAGGCAAGCACTACAAGCCAAGATTGAATACCTCGAATCAGACAGCAAGTCTCAATCGGAAGCATATGCTATGATGGAGAAGAGAATGAATGCAGCTCTGGAAAAAGCGACAGAATGTGAAGAAAAGTTGCGAAAGGAGGAAATGCTTCGACGGAAGCTACACAACCAAGTCCAGGAACTCAAGGGCAATATTCGAGTATTCTGTCGTGTACGACCATCCAATGGAGACGAAGCGGAGGGCACGGCCAAGTTCAACTTTCCAGAATCCGACGAAGACCCGAAAGATATTGAGGTCAAGGGACCCGAAGAAACCAACAGCTTGGGCAAGGTCACGACCAAAACCCACCAATTCTCGTTCGACCGAGTCTTTGCGCCATCGAGCAACAATGCCGAGATCTTTGAGGAAATCAGCCAACTCATCCAATCGGCTCTGGATGGTTATAACGTCTGCATCTTCGCATATGGGCAGACTGGATCCGGCAAGACTTTTACAATGTCGTCTGAAGACGGCATGATCCCACAGGCGCTGCGGCAAATCTATAGCACAAGCAAAGAACTCGAGGGTAGGGGATGGACATACACGATGGAAGGCAGCTTTGTCGAAGTATACAATGAGGAGCTACGGGATCTCTTGGGCAAGGACGGCGACCACGAAAAGGCCAACAACAAGAAACACGAGATCCGCCACGACATGACCACGTGTGAAACGACTATAACGGACGTGACGACCCTTGCGCTCGACAGCCAAGAACAAGTCGAGGGCATTTTAGCCCAAGCAATGTCTCGACGGTCCGTGGCTGCCACAAAGGCCAACGAACGAAGCAGTCGAAGCCACTCGGTGTTCATCCTCAAATTAACCGGCCACAACTCCATCACCGGAAAACGGTGCAAGGGCACTCTCAACCTGGTCGATCTAGCCGGCTCGGAACGTCTCACGCACTCACAGGTCGAAGGGGCGAGATTGAAAGAGACGCAAAACATTAACAAGTCGTTATCTTGTCTAGGCGACGTTATTGGCGCATTGGGCCAGCAGAGCCAGCAGCAGCAAAGCGGAAGCGGGTCCAATGGTGGCGGTGGTGGTGGTGGAGGAGGAGGAGGAGGAGGTGTCGGACACATCCCCTATCGAAACAGCAAGCTAACGTACCTCTTGCAATTCAGTCTAGGAGGGAACAGCAAGACGTTGATGTTCGTCATGGTCGCGCCGGAGAAGAAGTGCCTCTCGGAAACCATTACCAGTCTCAAGTTTGCGGATAAAGTGAGTCGGACGAGGATTGGTGTGGCGAAGAAAACGAGTGCGAGGTGAGAGCTGAGAACCGGAAAGTGAGAAAAAAGCAAGTGAGCCGCCGCAGACCCCAAAGCAGGCACAGGCGTTTCTGGGTGCGTGGTCTGTTTGTTCATTTGTTCATTTGTCTGTGTCGTCACTCTCTGATAGCAGTCGTCACCGGGTGTAGAAAGGGGGTTGTTGGTTCACTTTTTTTTTTTTTCTCTTTTGGTTCATCAGTTCCAAGCAGCGGGCGCCGTCTACCTCTCGAGCGCTGCCGGTAGGAAGGAAACTGCCAGGTGCTCTTGTGCTTACTTTTTGTGTTCTTTTTGTCTACACACATACACCTCTTGGGTCACCACCTACCTTGCTTACCTTGGCTGCCTAGATACCATTAACGAAAATGACCAATGATCATGAAATTTGGATAAAGAGCATGCCTGATAGAAGGCCATATTGTAGAGGGGTGCTAGCCAAAGCTATGTTCGTGTCCACCATACTATTTCATTATACCATGGGGCATTATGGTATGTGTATCCTTCCTTGACCCACTACCACGAACACACACACACACACACACACACCACATTCCCAACCCTCGCTTTTCTCTCTGCATGCAAATATCTCCGATTTCACAAACTTCACAACTTCGACGCTCGTTCTCTCGTCTGGTCATTCTTCTTCCCCATGACCTCCCTCACGATGCCTCTCGAAATGTACTCTGCAATACCCATGTTGGTGACCATGGGATTCACCCCGCTCGCCGAAGGGAACACACTTGCATCAGCGACGTACAGGCCGCTATGCACGCCCCAGACTTTACCGTGTGCGTCGACGACGCCGGTCTTGGGCGACGAACTCATGCGGCATGTGCCCATCTGATGCGCGGAGCCGAGCATGCACGGATCCGGAACTGTGAGGCCCGTCGCGTGAACGACGTCCAGCCACGCTGTAAACGACCTTTCGTCCTCGTCGTGATCTTGATCTGTACCGCCCACGCTGCCGCCTTGCTGTGATGATGGTGATGACGACGACGACGACGACGACGGTCTCACCCACCTCGGCACCCCAGAGTGTCCTGTGTCGATCTCCACCGCTCCCATGACGAAACATATCCTCGCGGCGGCGATTTGACCTTCCAGGATATGCCTTCTGTCCCGCGCGCTGGGCACGTACGCGATCCTAGCCCTCTTCCGATCGGGATCCTTGGGGTCAATGTACACGCGTCCTGGATCGGCGTCTCTGGTGATGGAGATGAATCCGGTAGAGAAGCCGTACTTGGCCGCATTGACTCGGAACTCGAGCGCCGCGGCGAATGTGTCGTCGTCGGAGCCCTTGATCGGCGGGAGATTGGTCGTGCGGGACGGAAGAACCAGGAGTCCGAACGCGGGCGTGCTGAAGATGGTCTCGAGCTTGGGTCCGTGGTTCGCACCGTCTTGGTTCTGGTGCTCCGTGACCGCGACCGTGAGAATACTGCCTTCCCATGGGTTCGTGCGGTTTGGCCACACAGACCACAGCTGGCCCGTCGGGTGCAGGTGGAGGTTCGCGCCGATGTTTGGATTCTTGAGTCCCGACCGCAAGAGGACAAGAGGAGAGTTGAGGGTTCCCGCCGCGAGGACAACACGATCCGCCGAGATGTTCAGGGTGCGTGTTGTCTTGCGGTCGCGAGACGTCCAGAGCGCCTTGACTCCCGTTGCCACCTTTCGATTGCCTTGCTGGGAGAATGTGATTTCCTCGACGAAGGCCCCTTCGATGAACTCGGCGCCATGAACGGCCGCATCAGGGAGCCAGCAGTTCACGGGGCCTTGCTTGGTCGTGCTGGGGCATCCGTACGAGCAGTACCCGCAATCATGCTGTTTGGCGCCCGTGTTTTGCGGAACTATCTCGACAGACATGCCGAGACGGCGGGCGCCTTCAAGCAGGGTCTTGTTCGCGGTGTTGTGCTCTATGTTGGCGAGGGTGGACGGGTCGGTTGTGCTCGAGACGCCCATACGATTGCACACGGTGTCGAGACAGTCTTGGAACTCCGGTGAGAGGAAGTGCGGGAGACCATCATCGGACCATTCCTTGCGCACGGCGTACTGGGGTTGCAAGCTTGCGGACCAGTTTACCGTGCCACCTCCTCCGAGAGTGCTGCCGGCAAGAACGACGATGTTGTTGTCGTCGGCGGCGATCATGCCGCCATTTTCCATCAAATGTTCTCCTGCTTCGGCGGCACTCATGGGGAAGTGAGTCGAGGGGAAGTGGTAGGACTTTTCGAGAATAAGACATTTCAAGCCAGCCCGAGAAAGGTGTGATGCCACCACGCCCGCGCCGCAGCCAGAGCCGACGATGATCACGTCCGTTGACAGGCTTGTTGGTGTGTCGGGCGACGTGAAGTCGTGAAACGTGAAATCATAACTGTCATTGCGCTCGATGTTTCTGGGGACCGAGGGGAAGTCGAGAATTTGCGGGAGAGTGGGGGAGACTGTTGACCATGTCAATCTCGCGAGACCATTCATTGAGCGGTAGATGGTACGCAGTAACGACGTTCGAGCAGTGGACCAGCCATTGACGATGCGTGTCCGCGTGGCCAGATCTTGTGTCTGGATGGGTGACGAATAGCCCGTCAGGATGTATGAGCCGACGGTGGTGTTTAGAGCGGAGAAAATAAAGGCCAGGCCTTGTGCGTCCGTCGGAGGGATGTATAGCTTGAACTTGCGTACAACTGCCTCGCGAAATGCTGGGTCGGAAACGATATCCTCGGAAAGGTATGCTCGAGCAAGTGTGTCCGAGGCGCCTCGTGGGAGGTAGGGCCTGATTCGAGAGACGGCGCTTTCCAGCTGCTCATTTGATACATTGGATTTGCGCGCGTCAGTGCCAGCGATCAGCGAAGGCACCGTTACTTCCAAGATGGAAAACAGAGTGTCCAATTGAGTCTTTGTAAAGACTTCTGTCTCGGGAGCTGGGAGGAGAGGAGAAGGAAGCGAGGCCAGACTTGAGGTGATTGGTATTTGTGACATGTTGGCTAGGACGGCTGCTCAGTCGTGTTGAGGCGTAGATCTTGCAACAAGGCCAGGAGGAGGAGGAGGAGGAGGAGGAGGAGGAGGAGGAAGAACAAGAAGAAGAAGAATAAGAAGAAGAAGAAGAAGAAGACGTATACGAGCTGCTCTTAAAAAAGAAGCCAAGAGGAATCACAGAGACGTGTTGTACATTGACTGTCTTAGCTCCTCCTATAGTTCCCGAGACAATAGTGCGAAGAGAGACGGTAGGTTGGTACAGTGGTGGTGATGCGGGAGAAAGGGCTTCTCTCGGGTCAAATGGCCACGAGTTACGATCAGGATCGACCTTGACAACGGGCTGAATGAGCAAGTGCTCGTAAGGTTGGGTAGAATATGGACAGTAGATCAAAACCCAAGTAAGGTAAGTTGAGTGTTTCTTGAGCAACTCTACTGTAGACCCTCTCGAATCATGTACGTAAGACACTAACTAATAGATCAACGGCTCACCAGGCTCACTAGGGTCGGGCCCCCATATGGGCATCCTTGTCCTGGCCCGCCTAGCACATGGAGGTGTACAGTAGACACGAGAAAGACACCTCACCTCGTATTGCTGATGACGAAGGGAATGTAAATGTGGGAGTGTCAATGACGCCGACGATGACTATACGAAGTACGAATACGAGGGAGAAGGTCCATTTGTACTGTGGGCAAAAGAAACACCTGAGACGAGAATGGCGAGTCAGTTGCTCTGCTCTACTTTGCTCTGCTCTGCTCTGCTACAAGTCAATGGTGAAGGAGAAGCCGAGGTTTCTTGGTGGGACAGATTGTTGTACTGGAACGAATTTACGTAAATAGCCACATACATACATACAGTAGATGCCTCTGCAAGGTACAAATACAGTTCTACACATACCTCTGGTTTACCATGTGGTAAGAACCAGACCACTGTCGAATCGAAATTCGCCAAGAGGACCGTGTTGATTGCAGTATCCAGAAAGATGGAAGAAGAAGAAAAGCGCCGTCTCCACGCTCCCCGTATCCATTGTGAAGGATTTGACTAAAATCCCCATGATTTCTTACGGAGACAGCGAAGAAGACGGACTGAAAAATCTTACCTAAGCCCCAAGTCATCATCCGTCCATCCTCCGACTGTATCGTCCTATTCACAAGTACTCGACATGTACCACTGTAGGCTGATAGGCCGATTGCCTTTATTGAATCACAGCCTCAGGGCCCGATTCTCAGCGACCAACAGCCCATAAGATCCTCCGTGAGGCCTAGGCACCTTTCAGCTGCCGTCCCTTGACGTAAACCTCGCCAACATTCCGATCATCACCAGAGATCAAGAACTTTTCAAAGATCATGGCCAGAGTATCCTCTTCCTGAACCGTGGTCATGACACCGTCGACGTCGCTTCGAATCACGAGAGCATCAAAGTCCTTCCCGACCTGGAAATTCCCAATCTTGTCATCCAGACTACACACTCTAGCCCCGCCCAGCGTAGCCAGAGAGAAGCACTGCCAGACCGACAGCGCCGGCTCTCCGTTGATGGCTTGCCTGGCATTCGACACGATGACGGCCTGTCTCATCGCGTCAAGTATGCTCGACGAAAAGCCTCCGCCGCTGTCAGTGCCCAAGCCGACCTTGATGCCCTTCTCGAGGAATCTACCAATGGGCGCCGCCATGAAGCCACCTCCCACCGTCGTGTTGGCGATGGGACAATGAGCCACCCCGCTGTCCCTCTGGCGCAGCCTGTCCATCTCGTAGTCCGTCATGATGGTACAGTGTGCCAGGATGCTGCGATCCGTCAGCAACCCGAAATGGTCGTAGAGATCGGCCTCGTTCGTGAACTTTGGAAACAGACCCAGGGTCGCGTCGATCTCTTGCTGGGCCTCGTTGAAATGCGTCTGGATGGGCAGATCCGGGTTCTCCTTGGCCAGAGACCCGAGGCCCGCAAGTAACTCGTCGTCGCACGATATCGCGAACCGCGGCGTGAGGATAGGCTGGATCAAAGCACTCGACGGATCGAGCGTGCGTACGTGGTCGATGACGCGCCTCGTGACTTCAAGAGACTCGGCGGCGTCTTTGTCTGTGTAGTACTCGGGCGCGTTTCTGTCCATGTTACATTTTCCAATCAGCGCCCGCTGGCCTTTGGCATGGCACACATCCGCGAGGATCGTGGTGGCTTCACCGTGTAGAGATGCGTAATACGAACACGTCGTGACCCCCTGCTTGATAAACCCGTCGACGCAGGACGAGTAGATGTTGCGCGCGTGTTCGGCGTCCCGAAATTTCGCTTCGTTCGGAAACGTGATCTCGTCCAGCCAGTCGAGAATGTGCAGGCCACCGCCCAGGCCTCTTTGACCCCATTGAGGTGCGTGGTTGTGCGTGTCGACGAACCCCGGGATCAAGAAGTCGGTGCGGTCGAGGAATTTGACACCAGGTTGTTCCGGCAGTTGCAGTCGTGATAGCGTCTTCTCAACATCGTTTCGCGAGACGTTGTGTTCGACATGACTGATTCGGCCATCGGCCGAAACTACCAACAAGCTGTCTTCGAGGATTTTGGTCTCGCCAACCGTTGGACAGTGGACGATTGTCCCGTGAAAGGCACGCGCGCTCGCCATGGGTCGTGAGACGGAGAACCTGTTGACAAACTGTGGCGCCCTCTGGGCAAGTCAATGATGGTCCCTCTCTCCCTGGTGAAAAACAGCATAGATCCGTGGGTGTATCAAGACTTCACCTGGACATTTTGTCAAGGCCGACGGTCGACCCGTTTCTCATTGACGTACAGTATTCTGGTTCAGATTGCTCCCCCGACGACAATGCATCGACGAAGACAATAGATGATGCCCGATGCTCGATAAGTTTGATGTTACTGACGTGGTGGAAAGGGAAACCCACGGCGAGGTCCGAACGCAACTCTCAGTTATTTAGCTCCGGATAAGAATTGAATAATAGAGCAGACGCTGATAGGAACAATTTCTATCTTAACGGAGTGTTCAGTACGAGAATGATGGTGTCAACAGATGCCCTGGTTTCTCATTTCTGATAGATAGATACCCCAAACACCTTCTTGATCTCTCCCGTACTCGGCCGAAGGGTTTGGTCGCCATGAGTTGAGTGACCAACCACCACACCTCAGGTAAACACCTACCTACCTACAATAGGTACCTGGGTACCGAGTAGACACTGGATGATATCTTGGATTCCATACCTATCCAGCATACCCTCCCTTTCTCGCCCTCTCCATCATCCCTCTCATCCACACTCCATCAGGGTGAAAGCTCTCCTCGATCAAGAATTTCTGAGACTTGTCCGCAAACTCGACGCCCCGTCGATAATACAACCGATCAATCACACACTCGACACACTTCCCGGCCTTGACCTTCCCATCCCTCCCATCACTCTTCCCGTCTTGCGCGACCCGCCCATCCTCACTGATCAATTCGTCGTACGCCCTGTTCATCGTGCTCAGCGGCGTCACCCACTCTGGCGGCCACAGCGCCGTCAACTCGTTCGGCGTCAGGCCCGTGTCCACGTACGCCGGCATGATACAATTGACCGCGACGTTGTCGCTGGCCAACAGATTCCTGCCCACGCCACGCACAAGCGACACCAGCGACGCCTTTGTAGCCGCGTACTCCACCACAATGGGGAACGGATAGAGCGCCGAGCACGAAGAAGTGATGACGAATTTTGGATTGTACAGCTCCTGCTGCTGCTGCTGCTGACCACCACCACCTCCTCCTCCACCGGCTGCTGTTGCGGCGGCTTCTTTCTTGATCGCGCGATTCGTGATTCTCGCATAGTGCACGAACATCTTCAACCCATAAAACACCGCCACCTGGTTGACCTGCGTGCAATGCATGGCTGGCTTTTTGGGGTCGGCATCCAGGTCGTCCTTGGTGGGATCAAGCAGGTGTTCGCCCTCAGCTATCCCGGCGTTGGCCGCGAAGAAGTCGATCCGTCCACCACCACCACCGCCGCCGGACCACGAGAACGCGTCCTTGACCATGGACAGTTGAGAGTCCCATGAGGCCACGTCGGTTTCGATGAACTTGTGCCGAGCGGGGTCCAGGTCGGATTTGATCTTCTCGTACGCTTCTGGACGGAGGTCGGCGACGACGACGCGCCATTCGTCGTTGGGCTTGGAGAGCAGGTGCTTGACCAGACCCAGACCAATGCCGGAGCAACCGCCTTTGAGACAGCGTCAACTTCCATCTAACTCGTCTTCGCGTCCGCCAGAGACGCAGACGCAGAGAGTGGGGGTTCAGTACCTGTGACTATGGCCGTCTTCATCGTTCCTTGCTCTCGTCGGACGCCTATGCCCTGCTGCCTAGGTACCTAGCGGGATTGAATTTATGCAAGTTCCAAGATATAGTGAAAAGTGGCTTTGTGAATATGCCGAAACAGCAGTTTAATCTACACGAAGAATCAAGATTGAATTACAACCTGCAAGGATCAAGGTACTGATATATGTTTCATTTGGCATGCATAAGACACATCGTACACACTCTAGGTAGGTAGATAGTCTACAAAACCCCCCCCCCTCGGTTAAGATCCACTGTCAAAATCTTGTATATTATGCCCTCAGTATTCTGTACCGAGGTGTCATTGTGGTCTGACTCGTCGGGTTCCTGTAATGCAAAGACTGACACGGCATTGTAAGCTTAGGCGAGACTCTTCCCCCCGCGCAACAATGTTATGCTGTGGAGTACCAGTGCTCGTTCGAATTGCCGGCAAATCGAGCACCTGTGCGGAGTACCACCACACGCAGTAACTTGATACCTGTGTATTCGCCGTATGGATGACAGAACATTGTCCGCGTCTGAACCAATGTTGCGTGGGAAGCAATCAACCTTGTATCCTGACAACCTTACTCTCAAGCAAGTTGTGCCTTTGCATGTGTTTGGTGCGCCCACAATGGAGCAATGGTCTCGACGGCTCTTTCGACCACGGCCTTCACCCGGTCTCGAAGCACGGCATTACCGCATTCAACGTCCAAATTCTCCAACCAGAGCTTTGCCACGTTCTTGTCGACACGAATTTCAAGCCCTGGAACTGGTATTCCCATAGCAGCAAGCCTTGCTCGTTCTGCCATCTCGGCACTTTCTTCATCCGATGTTTCACCTTTGGCCTCTGCCGCATCGGTCGCTTTGCCGTCGGCTTGGAACGAGACTTTGGGTTTCTCGATTGGCATGACATTGTCTCCGAATTGCTCTTCAAGAAACATGCAGAGCCGGGAGAATCTGTCCTCTGTGCTGATATTCTTGTGCTCGTTATGAGGGACTCCCTCGTGTTCATGCGCGTGGCTGTGCCCACTCTTTGATGACGAGTATTTAACCGCTGCAGGGCTGCTTTCCACCGTCATCAATACAGCCATGACAGCATCCGCAATTCCGTCGTTCATTGTGTTACCTTCCCATTCCAATTCAATCTCTTTTTCTCGCCCTGACCATATGAGGGTCACGCAACCCATGATGAGGAATGTTCGTTGCGGTTCCGCGACGATCTCTTCATCGGCTTCTTCTTCGTCTTTGACACCATTCTGTTTTGTGAGCGAGTCCGAATGACCGTTGACTTCAGGCTTGACTTCACCCGCTTCCTCGATACTACCAAAGGTGCCCTCAAGTGCCCACCGAATGAGCTCAACACCGGCTGCTGCAAGAGTAATATGTTGTCGGCACAAAATGGTTGTAGTAGTAAGGCCAGCATACTCTCGGAGATCTTCAGGTGCCATTAGACTCAGTTTGAAGCCGTTTTGGACTAGGACTCCACTGACAACTCTCGAATCGTCTGTGGCCGAGCTCGGAGGTGGGATCTGTGCAAGTTTGCCAACCACCTTGGCCACCTTGTCCTTTCGAAACGGTATCTTGATCTCGGCCCCATTCTCCGGGCTGTAGACCTTGGTCGGTTGAGCCTTCGGGTTGCTTGCCAGCCTCCGAGAATTGAGGTCTAGTAATCGTGATCTCAATCTGGCGGCTTGATAGCGTTCGCCGTGCACCAAAATGACATGAGGAGAAGCCACTTGCTCAATGAATTCGACATTTTCCACCCCAGTAACGTGTGCTGCGAACTGGAACTCCTCCACTGTACATCGGCGCGGGATCATCACTGCTGCGTCTTCGTCTTTGGTTTTTCTACCCATCGTCTGTCCAACGCCGGTACGACCGCCGCTCATGATGGCCGGAATCATTTCTGGCTCGGCTAGAATTGTCTTGGCCATGGTGCCCTCGACGTTGTAACCAGTCATGACCACCCCGTTTCGTGGATCGGGAGCCCACCGCTCTAGCAATATTCGGGACATTCCTGACTGGAGCATACCTGGTGAGGCCAGCATCACGCAACCGCCTACATCATCAAATCTATCCAGATTCCGCAGACTTCGCACAAACCGGAAATCCCACGGACCAGCACTGACACCTTTGGCATTTCCGGCTGCTTCTGCTTCTGCCATACGTTCTCGGAATATCCGTTTGATATTATCGTTCATCGCATTGATGTATGTTTGATAGACAACCATGCATTTCCGTGCAGTGTTCCCTGTGTAATAAATTGGGATCTTTTGTAACTCGGGATGTCGCTGCCAGTAATCCTCTAAGATCAGCAAAAGCTCTTGCGCCCGACCGAGAGCGAATACAGGCATTAAGACCTTGCCCCCTCGGTTGAGAACGTTGGAGATGGCCTTGAGCAAGGCGGCTTCCCTCTCTGCACGAGGCGGAGCATTTGATATACCGAAGGTGGATTCTGTAATGAGGACGTCAATCTTGCCAACTGTCGCTGTATTTGGCACTTCGGCTGCGACAAGGTGACGATCTTGTTCCCTGGAATAATCGGCAGTGAAGAAGATATTGAGTCCGGCAATATTGACCAAGAACATGGCGGCTCCGAGGACATGGCCAGCAGGATATGGTGTTATCCTGACCCCCGACACCGTATGTGTTGTGTAAAAGTCAATTGTTTCAATCTGAGGAAGTGTCGAGATATGATCAGCTTCGGTGTATAATGAAGTTCTCTGATCCGACGTTGAAGTAGTATTGCTCACTCGCACCGAATCTTGAATGAGCCATTTGTAAATGGCTTTTGTAGGATGTGTCATGAAGACTCTGCCTTTGAAATCGGTCTTTGCGAGCACATAGGGAAGAGCGGCTGCATGGTCGAGATGGAAACTATACAACGAGTGCGGTTAGCAAAGGATCGCAGCATAAGGTGGCAAAACTATCAGGGAATTCATGTGATATGCCAAGGGGATGCGCAGACAGAGATCAACAGGAAGGAAGAAGGATCGTGGCTGAACAATATTGTATTGATATCTGCCTAAAGATACAGGCCATGGGAGATTCCGTCCCATTATCTCTTTGCCACGAGCCCATGTATTCAAACACTGGGAACACATGACCCAGCCCATGAAAACATGAAAACAAGATACATGTTGCATCCAGAACAAGAGAACGCCATAAACAAGTAAGGAAATGGTCACCTACTGGCTGATCAACAGAATGTCCACAGTGCTGAGATCAAAATCGTCAAAATAAGGCATGGCCGACATCCCCTCGCGGCCAGTGTGCATGCCGGCATCGAGCTGCAATCTCGTCAGCATGAGTCCAAGGCAGAGCTGTATCGAATCTCACCATGACTGTTTTGCCCTTATACTGCAGAATATGACACGATCGACCAACCTCTTGACACCCACCCAGGCCAATAAACACGAGCTCATCTGAGGGATCGACCGGTTCATCGTCTTCGGCAGAGGCCATCGCGGCGGCTTTTCGTTTGGTCGCCATCTTATGGGCTTCACCACAGTCCTCAGTGGGAGTCAATAGATCTGGTGATTTGGAGTCACTCAAGATGGGCTCTGGCAGGTAGTATCTTAAATCCTGCGATGGGAAACAAATCCGGCGCTGGCATTCATGTTGACATTGGCAGTCATCGAGTGCAGTAGATGTTGGCGATAGATAGGTAGGAAAGCGAAAGCGAAAGCGAAAGCAAGGAATGTGTAAAGCCGTGCAACCTGCAACTGTTGTCGGAAGCATTCAAATGACTGGAATTTCGGCTAGCGTGGTTATGACAGATCACGTGCCACGTCTCGAACAAAGAGTACGGTAGTCGCCTGCGCGGCATGTAATGAATTTGGCAATCCATCCCATCATCACTCAACATCACAGCAGTCTGTAATCTTTACCGCGCATACGACATCTAGTCCCTCGATCATTACTCCCGGATGTCGATATTATCCACACAGGCATGCTAGGCTCAAGGTGGAGGTTGAGCGTGGAATTGCGCTCGTTCGGAAAGCAGAGAACTGGACAAACGCATCGGTGGAATTCTCCTTCGCGCGTCGACTAACACGATCCCATCTCGAACATCATGGCTCAATCGCAACCGCCGCCTGCGCGGCCACCTTTACCTCAGACACAGAGTCCTTTTCAGCGCGATTTCGTAGGCGCCAGTGGCAGACCTAGTCCTCTCGGCCCTCAGTCTCCGCCACTAGCCATGACTTATTCTTCACCTTCTCCTCAGCAATTCTCACCGCAAGCGTACAATCAGCCTCCAGCGGCGAAGCGTCCTCGCCTGTCGCCCGATGCGCAATCTCCTTTCTCTCCTGGCCAACCTACGACTCCAGGCGGGAACGTCCAGATAAACGGAACAGCACCCCCGAATTCGAGACAAGGGCTGATGCCACCCCCGCAGAGGCCTAGTGATAAAGCGGAAGATCGAAACTACGAAGACATTTTGTCGGGTACGGGGATCAACATCGAAGAAGAGGCGAGGATGCTTGTCAGGCCTGACTATTATGGATCGTCAACGCCACGACCAGCATCACAGCCGCAAGCGGCAGGGTTCCATTATCATGTAAATTCGTTGAACGCGGGAGAATCTGGGGGCTCGGGAAGTGGCACACCACAGGGACAAACTGGGACGGAAAATCAAGCTCGAACATATCAACCCTCCACGGAGGAATTGAAGCGGAGAGATGAGGAGCGGGCAGATTGGGAGGCCTCTCGACATAGTCAGCATCCGCTCTGGGACATGTTCCTGCTGGGTGGTGCTTTGAACGACAAAATTCGCACCATCAGCATAACCGAGCACCTGGTCGATCCGCAGTCGGGCGTTTTGGTTAATACCCAAAAACATGCCCCACCTCCAACTGTGCGGGTGAATGGACTCGAGGGCTCGTCTCGTATTATTGATAAGGGTCAAGCAATTCTCGACACAGGAGCCAAGGGAGAGCGGCTGTCTGACATTATGAAGGTCATCAGTTTAGCCACAAAAGCAAGATTGACTGGTGTCGTCAGTGCCTCTGCGAGGATCTCCCAAGAAAGACAACAACATTCTAAAGGAACGGTTCCCGACGAATGGCATGATCTAGCTACTGTGGCTAAGCCGCCGGCCGAGGTACTTGAGAGCCCAGCCGGCAGCACCGGCCTGAAGCGTGAGTACTGTATCTGATCGCGATTTTCCATCGCTAACCACCTTCTAGGCACTCATTCGCAGGCCAACAGTGAGCCGTCATTCTCTGCAGATCAAGGGCCAGTTCCTGTCCGAATAGTCGACGTTTTCGACCAGACCTCGCAGGCCGAACGAGCTGTCGAAGAAGCTCGGAGGCAAAAACGGTTGAAGCGGAAATCAGTCATGAATGCTGATGGAACAGTCGGAACGCCTTCAGCCGATGCTGCAGCAGAGGCCGCGGCCGTTGCAGCATTGGAATCAGACAAGAAGACGACGAAGAAAGAGAGAAAGTTGGCCGAGTCCAAGTTCACTGAGCAACAGCAGCACAAGTCTGCGAACGAGGCAGCACGAATGGCCTTCTCAGGTCTCCTGGGGAAGGGTTTCGGAAGCAAGAAGCAGAGAACTTACGACTGGATGAAGGGCAGTGGGGCAAGCCCTGCGATGACTCCTGGGAGACCTGCGTTATCAACCACTGCGTCTGCTGCTGGTACACCGGGTCCTGATCGAGCTCGTGCAGCGTCAAAAGACAAACAGCTTGGCCATTGGGACGAGGAAAAGGATCCCAAGATACAAGCTCGAGACGTGCTTCTTGTTCTGGAAGGCGATGGGCGAAACTCGAGGTCTTACCTACGAGGTCTGAGTCTGCCGGAGAAATAATTCTTGACATGCATTTCTAGATTTTTACCATGCTAGTGATATATCAAGGTCGGAATGGTCGGGCGGCAAGACAAGCCTATTGTAAAATAGCAGACCAGCGAGATCATGCAACTCTTGCACAGAATTAGGGCCAGCGACATTCCATGGGGTGAGGGCATTCTGTACAAAGGTAAGAGATGGATATCTCGACGAGTCCTTTTTGATACACGTCAGGCTGAGTAGGATTGACTACCTGAGATAACCATACCTATTGCATAGTTATTGCATTTCAAACCATCCATTGCTATTCCGTGTTTAGTGGAGAGCGGATCAGGCTTTCGGTGATTTCGCCATTCGGGTAACCGGGGTCGTTTTATCTCCATGCTCAAGGCGTGATTGCGTAGTTGGCGTGGAAGACGACCGGCGAGTCTCATGGTGGCGGGAGCACATCATTCCGATTTTTCTTCTCAACTTCGCCGAGCATGCGAATGGGGAGGGGGCCTTGGTAAGAGAGGGAAATACATACTGTATCGAGATCTGGGTATCGAAGGTGTGAGGTACGCACGGAATGAAGTAAGTGGAATTCTCAATTCATTTTGCCCATCGAATGTCCGTAACTGGATCCCTTTGATGATGGCTTCATTCCGTGGTTTGGCCACAGGCGTCATTACAACAACGACATATTCCGTAGACCAATTAGTTGATAGCATGGACACGCAGAAATTGTCGCGGAGAAGGACGTCAGCGATTCGAGCAAGCGCGGACCCTTGTCCCTGGACAAGCTAACAAGCGGGTGTGGCATGCCGTTCCTTCAACTGCGGCAATAATCGGTGGAAGTGATGGTGCTTCTTTCAGGAGGCCTGAAGTCGTCGATGTTGCAATCAAAGAGGAACACGGGTGGACGATTGCTGGTTCAGGGAGTTGACAGCATTCTCCGTGTCTAAGAAAAGGCCCCTGGGTAGAAAAGGCCGGGTAGGGGGGAAGAAACAGAGACAAAAGACGTCTGTGGGTGATACAAGGACAGTCGCGGCGCCGAAACAAATGCCCAGAGAGCCTGGAGCGCCTGGAGCGCCTGGTCTTGCCTTGGATTCGCGCCCCAACACATAGTGCTAAAGGCTAAGTTAGGTGCTTTGGTCGGCCTCTCTGCGCCCCCTGTGGTTCTCTGGCCTTCTTTGGCTGCCGTGGTTCCTCCTACTCCTCTGACCTGCGCCCAAGGGTCTGTGGTGCTGGTGTCAACGCTCACACGGCCCAGCATTTGCTGCTCGCTAACTCGTTACCACGTCCGCCGTGGTCAAGACCTCGCACCCTTCGACGTCAATCGACCTGAACTCTTCCTCTATCTTGCCCACGGCACGGCTCAATTCTTCTCTCTTCACGGGCAACGTTGTCCTTCTCAGTCTCTGTAGTCCTCGTTTCTACAAAAATATGAGCGTGTATCTGATCCAATAAGAGGCTCGTCCTCCTTGTCGGGTCCCGTTCATATTTTACTGCCTCATCTGTCTCCCTCCTCAACCACCATCACCCGATCACAGTCTGTGGCAGAGACTGTACATCCTACATCGATAACTCTGCCACCTTCCTCCTCGCCAGATCCGATATTCCTATCCCAATTTTGCCGACTTTTGCGACATCCGTTCTTGTGTGCACTCGCATGTTGCAAACTGCGCTCTGTGGCGCGAATCCACAACACCTGCGTTGTCGGACAGTCTCCACCACCATCAAGACCTGAAAGACCCTAAAACAATGTCGACTCCTTCTACGATAGCAACCACTATCGTCCCTGCTCACTATGGTTATCCTCATCAGAATCCTTATTCTCCCTCGGCGCTCCCATACCCCGCAACAAATACACTGCCTGCACCGCAGCGGCTGACGACTTCCTATCATTCATATCCAACAGCTGCACAATATCCACGACCCCAACCATCTCCTGCCTCGTACAGGCCACCTTCGAACGTTTCGTCCATGGCACCGTCTCAGACTGCCTCGACATTGCCGGATAACCAACGCCGAAAACAGCCCGATTGGAATGAATTTTACAAGAATGGGGTACCGAAAGAAATCATAGTCATTGATGATGACAGCCCAGAACCTAACCATACAGGCAACGCCTCCGGCCAACAACAGCAGGCCGATGCATACGGCGCCAGTGGTCGGAAACGAAAGGTCGACCAGGGCTATGAGATCGAATATACAGACAGTCCAACATATTCGACCCACCCAGCGAAATTTGGGGGTTCGTCGTCTTCGGCAGCCTCTTATCATTCTGGCGGTCGAACTACATCTCTGCAAACGGTCACAGCGCCTACCTCACTCGAATCGTACGGGAGCAATCCCGCTAGCACCAGTTACGAAGATGTGAGGACAGGGCAGAAAAGAAAAAGAGCACAGCCGCAGAAAGAAACAAGAGCACAGACCAAAAGACGACAGCAAGAGACGACAGATGCATTCGCAGACTACATACCCCCTCCCAAGCCTGCCAAAAAGGCTCCGGATGTCCATGTTCCTGTCATCCGCGACGTATGTCTCCCATGGGCCAGGTTCGATTTCGAACATCTCGCTGACAAGGTCGCAGACTCTGCACAAACACCAAAAGGTGGACGATGATGACGGCCACTATATTGTGGCCTCTAACACGCCTTTGACTGATCGATGTAAGGCTTGTTCGGTTGACACTTCAATCTCCATGCTGACGTATTTCTAGACGATATCATCAAGCTTCTAGGTCAAGGCACTTTCGGAAAGGTTGTTGAAGCATTCGACAAGAAGAAGAAGACAAAATGTGCAGTCAAGATTATCAGATCAGTCCAGAAGTATCGTGATGCTTCTCGAATTGAGCTGCGAGTACTCTCAACACTGGCTCTAAACGACAAACCCAACAGGAACAAATGCATACATCTGCGAGACTCCTTTGACTTCCGAAATCACATATGTATCGTTACCGACCTTTTGGGACAGAGTGTGTTCGACTTTTTGAAGGGAAATGGCTTTGTTCCCTTTCCCAGTTCTCAAATTCAAAGCTTTGCTCGTCAGCTCTTTACAAGCGTGGCCTGTAAGTTGTTTCGCTTTGATGTAACGACACGATACTGACATTAACAGTCTTGCATGATTTGAACCTGATTCACACCGATCTAAAACCAGAAAACATCCTCCTTGTCCACAATGCGTACCAGACGTTCACCTACAATCGGACGATACCGTCGTCATCGCACACGATTTCTAGGACGGCCAGACAGAGGAGAGTGCTTCTTGATAGCGAGATCCGACTAATAGATTTCGGCTCAGCCACTTTTGATGACGAATATCATTCATCGGTGGTGTCAACGCGGCATTATCGAGCGCCAGAAATCATCCTACAGCTTGGGTGGAGCTTTCCTTGTGATATTTGGAGCATAGGGTGCATCCTTGTCGAGTTCTTCACCGGAGACGCCTTGTTCCAGACACACGATAATCTCGAGCATCTGGCCATGATGGAGGTGGTCTGCAACGGAAAGATCGACCCCAAGATTGTGAAACAGGTCTGCTCCGGTGGTCGTGGTGCCAATGCCAATTCAGCCTCCAAATTCTTCACTCGAGGAAAGTTGGAATATCCCTCCCAAGAGACATCCAGGGCATCACGGAAATATGTCAAAGCCATGAAACATTTACATGTGAGCTCCCCCTTCCCATCATCTACTTCACAAATACTGATTTGTTCGCAGGAGTTTATCCCAGGAAACACTGCCTTCAATAAGCTGTTGCTCGATCTGCTCAGAAAGATCTTCGTCTACGATCCTAAGCAAAGAATTACGGCAAAGGAGGCTCTCAAGCATCCTTGGTTCAAGGAGACACTGATTGACGACGGCACAGAGGCCATTCGAATACGCGAGGAACGTGCAGCTTTGGGCCCTGAGGCGAAACGACCACGTGTCTGAGCGGCATGATACCCATTTGATGACCTTCGGATGGGTGAACCTGCATGGGAACGACATCACGGCAACGTGAGAATCCACGAATGTAATGAAAAGGCCTTTGGAAACCTGTCACTGGATGTGCCAGACGTACAGAGACTTCTAAAGGCTTATGATGGTCAGCATATTGATATCGACCTCACAGTTCCTTGTCCAGTATCCGTGACAGGCGATGAAGTGCACTGGGTTCATGTGCAAATCAACTCGACAGCTCGAGCTCGAAGGTGCTGAGACGAGGACCTCAAAATACTCCCAGCTACGAGTTCCTCGACATCGTGACATATTACACACTACAAGAGGAGTGTATGCTTAGGGTAACTTTTAGTCGCAAAGACACAATATGAACATTGAACTCAATCTTTTCCTGATGTCATTGACTGTGATGATGGATTGACGCGTCTTTGTGACTTGGATTCTTTGCCATATCGTATTTGCAAGTCTTGGAAAAGGTGTAGATGCTCAATGCCCCCAGTAACACGAACAGTTTTGTCCGAGCCCAGGTCTTTGTTCCGGCCTGAAGCTAGAACTGAACGCGTCAACGCGGCAACGTCTCAACACCTAAACGACAATATAGTGGTGCTCCTGCTCCCTGGGGTCTCTTGTACAGCCTTAGGACCAGCATCGTAGTTGGCTTGTGGTGACATAATGTGCCTCGAAGGTTGGGAGGGAGATTGTCGAATCCGAAAATGTCTCAAACAATGTACCTGCTGATTTCGGCCCGTGAAGGTGAGAACAACTGAGTTTGCTGAGTAGTTCAACGGGTGTGTTGTGTATACTTGAGTGGAAATATGGTCGTAAGGTTTTATCGCTACGTATACGCCGTACAAAGGCATGTATCGACTCTATCGCTGTCGAGACACCCTTCGAATTGTTCTGGCTGAACTTTGCTTCTTGGTCACGGCTACATATTGCTGCGTTATATGCTCGTCCAACTCGAGACCTGCTTCATTCTGTGGTCTTTGCCTGTACGTTGGGAGCGTCGACCGTCCTTCACCCTTCGGATGATTCTTGACCTGCAGTCACACGACAGCCTCACCTGGAGTGTTGTTGTTAGTTGCGACGGCTCTCGTTTCCGCTTCAGCGTTCTTCTTCTTCTTTCGTTCACGTCTAAGGCTGCGAAGTTCTTCGATGCGATTGTATTCTTTGGGCAGAATGAGCTGGGCAATTCCGAGCCATATACTTGCGCGAGGAGGTTGGGTGGTCATTTTGAGTGCCTTGGTTTCAGAGTTGGGTTTCGAGTTGGGTATAAGGCCCATGGCGTGGAGTAATGTATAGGGCTGACCGTCAGGGATACATACGTTGTGAGCGATCGTCCAGGGGCTGACAGGCTGTTGTCGGCACAGTGACTCGAGCAAACAGTCCTGTGTCACGGGGGTAATAGGTGAAGAAAGGTATGCTGCTGGATGGTATATTGCCATTGAGCAAACCAAGTCGAAGTCACTGGCTGGGTCTCATATTGGGAGTAAAACAGCGTGGGCTCATCCCAGACTGATTTTCATGCCGGCATCCAACTGTATGGGTGTTGAGATGCAGAGTTCCGTCTGCCATGACATCTTCCTCGAATCCGAACGGTGAGATATGTCGAAGTAAGTGGCACCAATACTTCGCACCTAGGTAGGTAGAAGATAAAGAAGTAGTCCTACTGCGCACTATAGGGGACAAGGCGCGGGTTAGGCTATAGTCTTGGCTTCGAGATTAGCGACATTATAACAACGGTTAATTAAAGCTTGGCAGCCTCTATCATGCTATTAGGCGAACCTAACACCAGGGAAACAATTCATGGTTCACCTAGTGGGACTAAACTGGCTCTTACTAATTCTCCAAGGCTGAGTTTGTATCGTCCCTGGTGCTTCCCCAGATTTCCACATGTCGCATGGTTCCTGTGCTAGACAAGGATAATGAGCCCAAGATGCTGTTCCACATGACAGTGAATGATGTAAAATTAATAATTACTAGCAGGCGGCTAGCAGCTACCTTCTCCCGCCGGCGGAACTTACTCGGGCGGGTTGGGGCTGTGCTTCTTTCCTATTGTAACTAGCCGCGACATCCGCGAATGCCGGAGTCAAGATCATCTATTGTGCTTTTCCTCCGACCCATGTCGCATCTCGTCTATCCTACTCGCATGCTTATCTCAATATCGATATTCAGACATGGTGGCCCTAAATCAACAGCTGCGAGCGACATCACATTACACCCTAGAAACCGGACCCTGACACTCTTTCTAGTACAACAACTCTCGAGGTTTGGCCGCTGTGACGCTGTCAGCACCGGCTTGTCACCTTAATCATCCGTCGGCCCTCGAGCCGCATCCTATCGATTGAATCCATAAGCACCAAATCTCAGCTTTCGTCTTGACTTGGTGACTTGATCTGGGCTTCATATTCTCTGAAATCAGCCAGATTCCTGATCATGATCCAAAACCCTTCACACTTGGGACTCCAACTTACTACATGAAATCAGAACCTCACCATGGATTCAGCCAGTGCTCCTGGGATGACAGACCACACTTTCGGTCAAGACCAGTATCAAGAATGGACGGCAACCCCAGATGAATTGGATGTGTTTCCCGATAAGGATGCTGTGACAGGCAAGCAGCCTGCTTTGCCCAAGTTGGAAACCGAAGGACTGTACGACGATGATATGATTGGAGTCAGCATGAGTCGTGTCCAGACTCACATGAGAGCCCCTGAAACTCCGGCGTCTGAGAAGGCACGAGCTATGAATCTATCACTCGACTACTTCCAGAATATAGTGAGCTTGAAAGAAGAACCCAACGAGAACGATGACCTTCAGCAATCACATGACAACACTCCTGAGCAGGACTTTGAACCTTTATCATCAAACGAGAGAGTCGAAGAGTCACCAGAGGTGAAACCATCGCCGACGATACATGCTCCCTCTGAAGTAACCGAATCTGGGACGGCTTCCATACAATATGATCATGTTGGACTATCTCAGTCTCAAGAACACGCGAAGAATGCCCCGAGAAGTGCCCAGCCTCACCAAAGAGCTCCGCAAACGATGGAAAGGCGAGAGATCCATGTACCACACTCAAACAGATCATCATACACACGAAACTTACTTCAGGCCGTTGGCCAGGAAGGAAGGCGACGGGCGTCAAGTGGTCCGTCGGCCATTATGTCTAGTTTGAAGAAGTTGATGCCTGATTTTCCTTCACCGACGTTCAATTTCAGCTCAATGTCTCTTTTGCCTGCCAGCTTCAGAAGCACAGGCCATTCTGGTGCATCGACTCCAAGTCACTATGAAACTACTCCTCTACAGACTTCGACGGCAGGGAAGTTTTTCTGGAATGAGGGACCTAGACCTCGAAAATTGTCAAATCCAGATATTCAGATTACGAATTCTCAGAGCCACCCTATCGTAACAAGGCCTTACATCGGACTTGATGGCAACATCGAGTCATTATTATCCCCTGTCAGTCCGGCATCAACCAAGAGTCGAGCTCGTTCTAACTCCGAGAGTTCCCTGTACATAAGAAGGAGGGTTTCAGGAGTCTCTGCCTATGACGATACTAGTGCCTTTGCTAACGTCACAGACATGGCCAACTCTCGCTTTAAAGCCATTACAGACAGTTTCCAGAACTCCACCTTGCGACTACCTAAACTTCCGGTGATTAGGCCGTCGCCGAAGCATCGCGTTTCTCCTGCGAATAGCTCTAGAGACGTCCGGGCAAATGATGTAAGCGACCCTAGCAGAGGACATAACCAACAATACACATCCATCAAAGGTATGCGAAATGCCAAGAAAGGCATAGAGCCCAACACTCCACAACAGCGAGCACATCCAATCTTAACGCATGCTCTGTCCAAGACGACAGGAGATATAGTCGTCCTAGGAGGCTACCGTGGCTCAATCCTAAGATCGGCTCAGCCACCCCATCGTCAGCTTTGGGTTCCAGTCAAAGTCGGACTGAACCTTCGTCGAGTTGATTTGGAGGTTGGTTTGACTAGGGAAGACGAGGAACGAATGGAAGAAACTATCATACCGTCAGGTGTTCTCTCACATATTGGACCGATCGACATTTGTCGAAGATTACTCAAGCATATGCACAAGTGTCCGAATACTCGCCAGAACAAGTTGAGAGTTCATGACTGGGGTTACGATTGGAGACTGAGCCCTCATCTTCTGGCCGCGAGGCTGATCAAATTTCTTGAATCGTTAGAATGCAACCACCCAGAAACTCCACCGGAAAAGAGGGGAGCCACAGTCATCGCTCACAGTTTGGGAGGTTTAATCACTCGTTACGCCGTCAATCAAAGACCGGAACTGTTCGCCGGAGTTGTCTATGCTGGAGTTCCACAGCACTGCGTCAACATCCTTGGTCCTCTTCGGAATGGCGACGATGTGCTTCTCAGTTCCAGAGTGCTTACTGCTCAAGTGAATTTCACCCTCAGAACAAGCTTTGCGCTCTTACCGGAAAGTGGACGCTGTTTCATTCAAAAACACACCAACAAGAGGTATAATTTGAACTTCTTTGATCCAGAAGTGTGGGATGAGTATCACCTTAGCCCATGCATCAATCCGCCTTTGCATCGGAACAACAGCATTGGAGAGGGGAGAAAAAGCATTATTGGTGCCATTTCGGATAGTATCACGTCTAACAAACGACCTTCGTGGTTCGGAGGCCCAAGTTCTCAGACCACAGAACCTGCGCAACTAGAGGAAGCAGTCGGTCAGGAAGCAGCTGACAAAGCCGCAAAGGCTGGCCAGGTGGCAGGTGGTGAAGGTCCTGAAGAGGTGGTTGGTCCGACAATGAAGCAAGCGCAGCATCGGCCTAGTGTGGCAACAGCATGTACGATCCCCAAAGACCAGGCTAAAGAGTACCTAAGTCGCACGCTTGCCGAGATTTTGGATTTCAAGAAAGCACTGGTGTTTAACCCCGCTCACCAAGAAAGCAATCGATATCCTCCGCATGCTTACATCTTTGGGAAGACGGTGCCAACTGTGTACGGCGCCAGAGTCCCTGATGAGGAGGCGATCAAATATACAGATGCCTTTGATGACCTGGCTTTTGCTGCGGGAGATGGTGTGGTGCTTGCCAGCGCTGCTCAGCTACCTGAGGGTTATCGATGTGTCAAGGGTGGTCGAGTCGAGAGTGATCGGGGACATGTTGGTCTGATGGGTGATCTGGAAGGAGTTGGACGATGCATTGAGGCTGTTGTAAATGCTCGGACCAAGGGTGTGGGATTGGGTGAAAAGTATTTGAAGACAAAGAAGAGTGTAAGCGAGTCTTCTTCCTCTTCGTCTTCTTCAAACAGTTGATGTTGTATATAGTATAGCATTCATTGATACCTAGATTAGCGTCCACAGTGATGACCTTGAAGAATTATTACTATCAGTATCAGTATTAGCATTTAGTACTCCCAGTTCGCACCGAGGCATTAAGCGACAAGAATGGTGTCATATGTAGGGCGATTCCTTAGGTTTACTTCTTACATCTAAGAATACTTTGTTCCTGACTTTCCTATACAATATATACCTTGTTCAAGTTTCGTTCGTCTCCATCTACATCTATTTGCTATGTACCACTGTATTTTGACCACTCAAATACCAATCTCCTTATAATCAACAAGAGACGTCTGAGACCACATCATACGCGTTCCGATCAAACACAGACACCTCAGACGTCTCTGGTTGATTTTAAGGAGATTTGTGTTGGTGATGCCCATCTATGATATCTCGTACATGTTGTATACATGTACACCGCACCAAACAGAACCCAGCTAGGTGCGTACTCATGGGGGTGTATACGTACTGCGCAGATGCAAGGTAACGTGATCAATCAATCCTTGCCAAACTTGATCATGACATGTTCAAGGGCCTTGATCATCTGTTGCTTCCGGTCCTCACCGCACCAACTTCCCATGATACTGTTTCTGGCAATGGTCTCCCACTCGGACTTGGACAGGTCGAAGGCATCTTGCACGGCGCAGAAGTTGTCGAGGATGTAACCGCCGAAGTAGGCCGGATCGTCGCTGTTGATGCTGAACTTGACGCCCCCGTCGAGGTAGGCGCGGATGGGCAACTCGGAGACGTGGCCGACGCAGCGCAGCTCGACGTTGCTGAGGGGACACATTGTCACGAGGACGTTCCGGGCCACGAACTCGGCCATGACGTCGTCGGGGGACTGGGTGAGCTTGATGCCGTGGTCGACGCGCTGGACGTGCAACTCGCGCAGCGCCTCGGCCATGTACGACACGTCGGCCTCCTCGCCGGCGTGGGCGGTGCGGCGGAACCCGCGGGACTTGGCGTCGAGAAAGGGCGTCTTGAACAGGGAGGGCGGGTTGCCCAGTTCCGTGCTGCTCAGGCCGAGGCCCCTGACGGCCCCGGACTCCAGATCCGGCAGCGCCGCGGCGTACATTGCCTCGCCCTCGTGCGGGGGCAGGTGCCGCAGGATGCACACGATGAGCTCCGAGGTGAGGTCGAAGTCTGCGTTGGCGCGGGACTGCGCCGCCTGGAAGCCCGAGAGGACGGTCGAGTACGCGATCCCGCGCGCCGTGTGGGCCTGAGGGTCGAAGAAGACTTCGGCGTGCGTGACCCCGTCGGACGCGGCCCGCGCGAAGTAGGCGTACGCGAGGGCTTCAAAGTCTGCAGAGGTCATGAGCACAGACATGCCGATGAAGTAGTAGTGGAGAAAGTCGTCGAGGGAGGTGAAGCGCCGGTAGCGAGAGAGCAGGCTGTCGACGGACGTGAAGGACGGGTCGACCTCGGCGGCCGGGAGGGCGATGTTGTTCCGTTTGGCGAGTGTGAAGAGGAGGTCGGGTTCGAGGGAACCTGTTTGATGTCGGAGAGACAATGGCGTCAGTAATGTGGATCTTGTGGGTTTAACATTTGTCGTGACATGTGTGAATCCAGGCGATTTGTGCTTGAGCAGAGCGGCCAGATGTATCTGGGAAGGGAGCGAGGGAGGAAGGGAGGGAGGGTGTTGGTGATTGATCGTTGCAGAGCAAAGACGGGCGGCCCTTCACTTGTCGTTTTTGCTTGACCCATCCACTTTATGTTGAGGGAGTGTCCATAGACAACGATATAGTATTGGATGCCCGGATTGAGGGTTTCCGTATGGGTGTCGAGGGAGATAAGACGAACCTTCAATATGCATATGATGCTCGCACTTGGGCAGAGCCTTGAGGAAGTCGTGCATGGATCCTTTACACATGGTGGGCTATCGATGGACCTGTTATCGAATGCGCTTTTGATGTTGATATCTGTGTTGATGTTTTTTATTGTTTGGTTCTTTCAACGTTGCATGCAATCGTGGTCTCCTTTCCTTTCACTATTTCTTTTTCTTTTTCTTTGTCTCTCACCGTCCCTGAAATAATCCGGTTCTTTCGTCAGACTCTCTGGTGCATCTGATGACGGTCCTGGGGTACAAGGTCAATAAGATGAGAAGATGAGAAGACGAGAATATGATATGGTAGGAGGGAAAGACGAGAGGGTCTTTCTTTTTTTTTTTTCTTTCTGTTTGTCTGGATATACTTCGTTATCAAGCAGAGTCCAGACGCGGGAATAAGTTGATTGGATGAATATTCTCGCCGTGAAAATTCCCAAGTCTGCGGAGTGTTTTTTCCAACTAACGAAGTCTTTTTAAAAACCCGGTTCTTTTTAAATGACGTCCTGGTCCTTATCTACTCGTAACATTTATCGTCTTGGAAATAATCCCAGATCTATACCCTCGGGACCGAGGTTGGAAGAGGTCGTTGATCGTGTGACCTTTTTCTTTCACCAGGTAATCTAGCCTTGAAACTGATGTGGCGTTGAAGCACCTGTACCTCTGCTACGGTGGTGGTTCTAGGCCGTCGAAGAACAGATACAGATTTACATCGCCCGCTTCCAACTCCTCCAGAGGGTCTCACAGGCTGTGACGGTGTCGGTGCCGGTGTGGCTCCATGTTGAGCAAAGAGAAGCATCGAGGTCGGTCGTCATTCATCACGTCTTCAACCTCGTCGGCGGCCGTTGGCTTATCAGTTGGAGACCTGGACTCACCCATCTGCGGGTGCCTCTCCAGACAACGAGGCTGCGCGCCAGCCTTGCCACACCCGGGACCCACAATCAACCATTCACTTGTTAACTCCAACACGTACAATATATGAGTTAAACGAGTGAATTTTCGTTCCACAATCACCAAGACCCCCAGTGATGGCTCAGGTTAAAACCACATGGCTATGTGGTGGACGGCACATTCACTGGGCGAGCAAGGAAACAAGGCCTCGGGTTCGAATCCCGGGTCCGCAGAACAATTGGCCCCCTTTCTTCAGCCCCCCTTGCCTTAAAACTAAAACCAATTCCACCTCATTTTCTCTCCTCCTAAATTAAAAAAAAACATTCCTCCAAATCAATGAGGGTTTGTTTTTGTTTTTTTATGTAGCTAATACATAGTTGCCGTTATGGTCAATATAATTCAGTCTGACTACGATATTCCGCTTGTAAACTAGCTTCAGAAGAAGGTGTGCTTGGCGAAGCTTACCTTGTTAGCTTAGGCGTTGATAACAACTAGCGGTTTACAAGTCGGTGCTTGACTGGTGATTGAAATCCTGGCACTTGAGAGAGAAATCTGAACACAGCCTCCAATCCGAGGCGAATACGTCTTGTTGGATCTAACTGAGACACGGAATACTCATCTGCCATACATACAGCCTTCCCTCCTTCCTGCCATTGCCCAGGCCAGTTACCCCACCGGCCATATCAACTCTAAAAGGATTCACTCCGCCAGAACAAAGCAATCTCTTCCATCAGTCCCCGAGATCCGAGATCAAGCAGCTGGCACATAGTCGCTAAAGTCATATTCAATGTCGAAATCCTCCTCGTCGACGTCGCCATCAGAAAGCTCGACGTCTTGAATATTCTCGCCTTCGTCTTCTTCGTCGGCGGTGAAGCCATAATCTTCTTTCTTGAGTTTCTTCCATGCCGCGATAGTCTGTCGTCGGGTGAGGTGGAACGGCAGTTTCGACAGGGAGACACAGCCATTTTTCGTGACCTCCACCGTCTGTCCGATCGAACTTGCCGTGTCGGTGGCCAGGTCCATCAGAATGATGTGAATGAAAAAGACCATTCCCGGCTGGACAATGACTTTTTGACCTCTCATGAACATGGGGTAGTCCATCCAAGTGGGCGCGAACGTGGCGCCGAGACTGTACCCACAGGCATTGAGTCGTTGCTCTTTGAACCCGTGTTCGTCGCCGACACGGGCGTAGGCCTCGAAAACGTCACCCATCTCTCGACCGGGCTTCAGCGCCTCCATGGCGGCCTTCATCTGGAGGACGTTGACCTCGAACATTTTGCGCGCCAGTTTGGTGACGCCGCCTATGTGGATCGTACGCATCAAGCACGCGTGGTAGTGTTTGTACACCCCGGCATGCTCGAGGGTGATTTGTCGATCGATCTTGGATCTCCCTGTCGAATACCGCGTCAAGACTGCTTTGTTCCCAGACACGAGGATGTTCTCGTTCGCTGGATCATCACCACCGCCTTCGTAGACGGTGCCGGTGATTTCTCGCCACAGGTCACCCTCATACGCACCCGGTTTGGCGATTTTGAGGGTTCGCACGAGCGCAAAATCGGCCAGGTAGGCCGCCTTGCGGGCTTTTCGCAATTCGGCTTCGGATTTGATGATCCTCAATTCTCGAGTGAACAATGTGCTGTGGTCGACCAAGGTACAAAGTCCTGCAACCGCTTCCTCGAGGAGTTTACCGATCCGCAAGGTCAAAGTCGCAGAGTCCGGCTCGTACCCAATGCGCTTGGAGGTGCTGTTGATGCCGAATTCCTTCAGCACTTCGGGTACCTCGGCCACCGGGTTTGCATCCGCGACGTCAGATCGGATCAGCACATCCTTTTTGGCCAGGACGGACGTGTACAGAGCTTGTCTTAGATCCGGCAGTCGGGTGATTAGCTTCATGGACCCGTCGAGGTGGAAGTACATGGCCTGAAAGAAGACATAGCCAAAGGTGTCGTATCCGGTGAGATAGTACAGGCTTTCTTGCTTGGTGATCAGAAATCCGTCCAGACTTTCTCGCTTCATCAAGTCCAAGGCCCGCTGTCTGCGTTGAGCGAATTCCTCTTCAGAAAACCAGAGGGCCTTCTTGAAAGGCTGTGGTTTCTTGACTGTCACCATGCTGATCTGATGTCGAGGTTGATGAAGTAACTGTGAGTGTGACGTCTTGTGTTTGCAGAGTTGATCGTAGCGACGGGCCAGTCTTGGGTGATGATTGTAGTATGAGCAAGTTGATCCAGGTATATATAATCGCAACCTACTTGGTCTCCACAGTATGAGATCTTATCGCGGCCCTTCAAGGCTGGTCTGCACGTTGGTTTCCCAAAGAGTCGTTGCCTTGCATTACGTGCCACAAGGTACTGTATGATGCAGTGAGCTGCGCCGATCCGCGTCTGCGTGGGTCGTGTATACACCACCTCCATTTGTCCTCTCTGCTCGCACATCCTGAGCCGAGAGATAAGGGCACCATGAGTTCGGTAGGATCCAGCGAGAGTGTGGGGGGTACACCCGGCAGGAGTGTGATCCTTCCCCATCTGGAGCAGGGGTCCACGGCTGGGTGAGTTGACATTTTTGGCAACAGCCACCGGCAACAACAATAACGACTTTAATCCAAGGAATCTTTCAGGGAAATTTCACCCATTCTTCAAAGTCAACGTGCTTTATACATCTGTCCAGCACTGCGTAGCGGACTCAGATTCTCAGGCGCTGGGTTAGAGAATGTTAGATTCCTATGTCGGGCCAACTCTCGGAATCTGGTGAGCGAAAAAAGATACTGGAAAAAGATGAAGGTGTCAAGGGTTGAGATAGAGACGGAGGGTAAGGAAACAACGGCCCAGTGTGAAAGAAATAGTACCACTCTTTCTAGTGAGAGCACTATGTGGCCGATATCAGGATGCAAGTGTAGCATTGCACATGCCCGTCCAGAGCCCGTCTATCCAGGCAAGAACTAGAGAATCGCTTGATACACATACTTGTATTGTCGAGCAAGTCGAACGCTACAACGATTCAGGACGAACTTCCAAACTACTCTTGCTTGTTGCACAATATTTGATCGTGACATGCTGTCGTGGACTCTTCATGAAACACCACAGAAGCTCGGAAAACACAACATTACAATGGCAACAAAATGAGCCCGATGACACTCCCTAGCTTTTATTGATTGACTTCCTGGGCTCATGTGTCCTAGAGTTGATAATGTGAACAGCCGCAGGTGCCTATTCTATGACTAGCATAATCTTCTTCCAACCTTTCCGCAGCACAGGAGGTTCCTCAGCGTCAACAACCTCCTGCATGCCAGTTTGCATATCAACGTCAGCCGGACTGTAAGCCCAGGGTTCTTTCCAATACACAATACGGTGACCAATATACATCAAAAAGAAGACAGGAATACCGATGTAGGCGGAGAGAAACGTGGCAGCCGACCAATTTTGCTTCCAAAAGACCGTGAACCCATTCGTCAAACAGAGTACGGTGAAAAATACCGCGGTAAAGTAGGCGCCGTAGGGCTGCAGTCGACTGCGGTACGGGGCTCGGTATCCCTGCAGTTGGGCCGCCTTGCGAAACCGCAAATATATAATACTGCAACAGACCCAAGATATGAAGCCCCAGGAATTTGTCAGGTTAATGAACCAGTTGAAGACGATACTTCCGCTGGAACCCTCATTGAGATAGGCTAGAGCGCAGAACAGGGATGTGGCACCCACGGCCATGTAAGGAACGCCCCATCTATTGCATCGTGCAAAGATACGCGGCGCGTTGCCCTGGACTGCGAGCGAATATAGAGACCGCGAAGAGACGTAGAGCCACGAGTTCCCGGAAGACCAGGCTGATATGAGGATAGCCGCGTTGATAATGGACGGCAGTGTGGAGATTCCAGCCGTAGTAATGGCCACGACAAAGGGGGAAGACTTGGCTCCTGCGCCGCCGTTTACAAGTTCCGGCGAGTCCGAAGGGCATGTGACGCCTATCGCGAGTACGCCGAAGATGTAGAAGAAAATGATACGAAAAAAGTATCGTCGTGCTGCGAGAGGCAGATTCCTCCTGGGCGACTGCATTTCTCCAGCGGTGGTGATGACTAGTTCTGGTGCAAAGACGAATGAGAAGGCCGAGGTGATGACCGTCTGCCAAAAACAAAGGAAATATCCGGTACTGCCCTCTGCGAGGATCTTCTTAGCTGCACCTGGATGTTGCCAGTATCGAAAGCCTAGGCGATCATGCGATGGGCCACCGCCCCAGAACAGGATAAAGGAGACCAGAAGGAGTCCAAGCATAAGGATAACTTTTAGACTGGCGAACCAGAATTCACTTTCTCCGTAGAAGTTGACAGGAAGGAAATTGAGACCGACGATGACCATCACCATGATAGTAATCCAGACGCCGATGTTGACGCTGTTTGGCCAGAAATCGATAACCAACCCGGCAGCCGTGATCTCATAGGGAATCAAGACACCTAGAGCGTACCAATAGAGATAACCAAGGGCAAATCCTAGACTTTTGGAGACGTAACGGTTGGCGTAGTAGGACATTGTAGCTCCATGGACCGGTAGGAAAGAAGCAACCTCGGTGATGGCGGCGATGACACAGTAGACCGCCACACACAGCAAAGCATATGCCGAAAGGATGAAAGCAGGGCCTCCCAAAGCCAGCGTCTGGCCGGTACTGACGAAGAGTCTGCACATCTGGGTCAGTTGTCTATTCTCGTGATTCTGAGAGGGAAAGGTGCTCATCTTACCCTGTGCCTATGGCACCACCGATCGCGATCATTTGTGCATGTCTACTTTTTAACCCTCGCTTGGTGATCATGCCGTTGCTCAAGTCACTGGCTTCGGCTTCCATGACCGACAACGGTCGTTCATAGCTGCCGAGTCTAGCTTGGACGTCTGGGGTAGGTTCTGTTTTCAGTCCAGCTTCGGCATCAGTGTAGCCAGATGTGAGCGCCATTGTGTCGCTTGAATCGGATCGACCCTCAGGTGGTAGCACAATACATGCAACTTGGGTCACAGCGTGAGATCGGAGATCAGAACCTGAGACGTGTTGGTCAAGGGGTAAGAATATGTGTCATCGCCTTTCGCGGTGGAAGTAAAATCGCAGACGAGGGTGAAGGATGTCCAAGTTGATGCTGAGGTCGACGAGGCTGGTTATAAACCCCGGAATGGGGCAAATATCGTACGCGCCACATCTATGCTGGCTGCTGGATGAGCATACGTAGTTTGGAGACCTTTGATCAATCTCGACCTCACCTTTCGGCTACGCTCCACCTGTGGGATCTTGGATGAGGTTGTCTAGTACCCACACTTCGATGCCCACGGATCAAGCAGCTCAAACATGGCCAACACCGAGCTAGAGCTAAAAGGACGTTGACTCCTGCCGAAAGCATTACTGTTTGACCCGCGCCCTTCAGGGATCTCCGCAATCGGTGATGGGGACAGCGGGAGCACCTGGTGGAGGCGGGAGGTTTGCTATGATCTTGTACCTCCGTGTTCGTTGGCTCCTGCCACATACATCGGCTCCGGACCCTTCTGCTGTTTCTCTCCCTGCTGCACAAGAGTTAGCACAGAGTTACCTCTTAAAGTCTCGTCCTACCTTTCTCCGAGCAAGGTTGCCTGCTCAAGGCCTGCTTGACGGCCTACGCCACAAGATAATGTAGGACATCAGTCAAAGAACAGAATAGTGTCTTCGGCGAGGTTAATTGATAGTTGGTAGGTACATCCAATCCTGGACACATAGGCAATGCCTTCTCACAGGTTGCAGCAGCCATGAGTCTACTGGTGCGTTATTGGAGAGCATCGTGTTTATCTGTTAGAAATTATGTACGGCACAATTGTGTGTCTTCGTAAGGGTGTCGACCTGTAAACACAAAGGGTATATATTGGGAACGAGTTATTCATTCTTTCCGCGTCGTTGAAACATCGAGCTTGCAAGGCGAGCAGCAAATCGCGCCCCAGGCTACCGTCCGCTCCGGCGTCAAGTTGCAACCTCCGAGTGTCTGCAGGTGTCTTCTTCCCGTCATGTGCCAGTTACACGGGTATGATGCGAATGGCCTTTGCAGCAAGGATGTCTCGCCAGTCGTCTGAGCCGTCCGTGCTGTCGAGCTGTAACCAAATACTGCGGACAACCCTGTACTGCGTGCTGAAATTTTCCATCTGATACTTCTGCACGCCATCCCACCAACAGGCCCAACGCTCTCGATCTTGGCCAACGGCATCGCAGGACGCAATGAAAGCAGGCCAAGTTACGGGCGCCGGTAGAGACACCCCCTTGCACAATTCGACCTTGAGGTCCTCCGCCTCGGTCATGGCGGTAAAGGCGGCCTGTTGTTCCAATGTGAGGGTTTCTCGGTCGCACCTCTGTATGGAGCGATAGTAGTAAATGATGGCAGCATAATGAAACGCCCTTGCGTGTGCACGGGCAACCTTCACCATTGAATCCTGAGAACCTTCAATGGTGGCGAATTGTTCAGAGGATATGGCCCAGGCGCTCAGCTCGTCTCCTAATGTTTCACATGCTTGAAGTAGACTCGGTGGGTATTCCTGGTCTTTGTAGTAGTTGATAAACTGTCTCAGTCGATAGGTTTTGAGGATACACTTTGCCAGAGATGTCGTTATTCCATAGACGAACTCAACGCTTGGATCGAGATCGGCTACCCGGATGCTGTCTGTGGTTGGTAATGCTCCTGACCAAGGTTCGGCATTCACCTGAGGAAGCGCTGTTTGAGCAAAGAGATGGAGCATTGTGCTTATGCTGTTGAGAATCCGTGTTTCTCGACCTACTAGCGGCGCATGATGTCTCGAATTTTGCAGCCGAATAGCGGCCTCCAAATGAATCCAATGATCCTCGACACCACCGCTGACGATCTGGCTAATTTAGTCAAAAGGTAAAGGCGAAAGAGAGCCCAAACAGTTTTTCATGTCACTTACATCCATGGAGACCAAAGTTAGGATAGCTGTCATCAGCTTTCTGTAATTGCTCGTCTGCTTAACTAGGGCTTTTTGAAGCGCAATCAGGGCGCTCTGGCGATGATGTCCAACGACGGATTTGAGACCCTCATTCTGGGATTGTGGGATCTGCATATCAATGGCTGCCGTTGACACGAGACCGTGGAAGGCTGCAACACTCGCAGACGATGGTCCGTCATCTAGTTTTTCGGATCCTTCGAGAGCAAGAGGTAAGTATATTGTCCTGAAAGGATTTCGCGCGTGAGCCACCGGCTGCATTATGTGTACCGTGTGCTCAGTGAAATGGCGGAGGAGCATATGGGATAGTGTTTTCGACAGCACAGCGGTGGAGAGATTGCAGCTCGCCTTCATGATGCCATCATCACAATACAGATCCATTGATACGGGTAGAAACTCCTGCTCAGGATTTGAGCCAAACCTCACAGGCAATCTGGGAGTTTTTGGCAGCACACTCGACCCTCTGTCTGCCGGTGGCGAGCTCCGTTGCCCAGTTGTAGCAGATGTTCGCAAACATTCCACTATGTCATCCTCGGCGACAACTTCATTCTCAAACAAGGATGCTCGTGATGAGGATTCCGAACCCGCTGGTTCGTACGACAATGCGGACGGTAGCTTTTGGCCGAAGTATGATTTGTGAGCCAATGTTGGGATTTCAGGTGCATTATCTTGATCACAAAAATTGTATAGACCCGTTGAGAGACTATTCGCTGACCGACAGCTTTGGTCGTCGGAACTGATCGAAGGGAGCTCTCCGGATTCTCGAACAGCATCAGGCTCTGGCTCCGAGCCTGTGTCACGATGGTCACAAGCTCCGGCGTCGGTTTCGACATCAACCTGAGCCTCGGCAGATATCGTCTCAGTCGGTCCAGCAACATCGAGCCTGCTAGAGGAAGAGCCGTAGCCTTGCACATGTCGCGGCAGATGGGGTTCAGCTGTAGGTCGGAAGACGGCAAAGGGCCCAACAACGGCCGTCAAATGCTCGGTGGCAGCTTCATCTATTCTAGCAAGATTCTGCACAATCTCCTCATCTGTCATGGGATCGCACATGCTCCCTTCTTGGGGAATGGGTTGGTCAACACAGCTTTGAACGCCATGGGAAAACATACTAGAGATAATCTTCCGCCGACTTGCTGAAGGCCACTGGAGTTTTCTCCTCCGCTCGACATCCCAGATGAGGCGGACTTCATAGCCTGCGCACTCTAGATTCGCCTGTTGACAATTCTTACAGGTAACAGGTCTTTCGTCGCACTTGACGTGCCGTTTCCGACATGTCCAACAGCTTTTCTTCGTCAGATGCAACTCAGTAATCCAAAGAATCCGATCATGTTACCCAGAATATGACATTCGCTTCGGGCTCTTCGCCCGTTGCGACCCGTGGCCTTTAGTCTTGTCCGCGTCCCATGAGAGCGCGGCCATGTTGTCAGATGCGTCTGTTTGCGCTCTTCCCGCAATCCGAGCAACGTGTCATGGCGCCGTGACCGAGATACAATTCAGTGATGGTCATCGACAAAGTGTTTAGGTTACGAAGAGCATTCGATAAAGCGGGCAGGTCCGAGTAGCTGACGTAATGCGGCCTACGAGGTACAAGTACAGTACATCAGTCGATTGAGTGCAATTGATGCTGGGGAGAGGCACAGAGGTCGATTGCCAGCCCGGATCTAAGATTCTGTGTGGGCCAGGCTGTGAAGCAGCACAAACCCCTACTGCTGGGAAGAAATGGTTGGTTCTATGGTTAAAGCATTCCCGGAGGTATGGACTGAGGAGTATCTCCTATCATCGGCCATCCTCGAGAGCAGCAAGGCACAGCAGTAACCATCATCAGCATCAGCATATGTTGTGTTACGAGAGAGATTCGCTCGAAGCTCTTATCTCAAACACCTGAAGTGTTTGCATTGATAGAATAATGGTACTTGATTACTTTGTGGAGGTGAAAGACGATCTGGCGCTCCTTTCCACCCCAAATTCGCTGGCTCTTTCCTTTTTGTCTCCCTGCTCCACCTAGTAATTCGATTATTGGTCCAATCCTCATGCCCCTTTCCCCACCTCGTTGGTAGTTTCCTCTTTTCACAGAGTCAACCCCTTTGATAAAAGTGACCGCAGCCAGAGCGTAAGGTCATCATGGACGCCATTCGGACACGAGAAGATAACGTATCATACACTCCTTAGCATATGGCATTTACAATACCTCATCCTGTAGGAGGAGTTGCACAATATCGCTCTGTAATATTGTATTTAGACTCTTTAGTACGTACACCGCAGTCCGAGCAAGACCTCCGAGAGTATGTCAAAGATACTACAACTAACAGTAATCACAGCCGTGAATGTCGACAGGTATTGTTACAGGCATTGCCGTCTTCGTACAGAACACTCTTGTTCTTGTCTTGCGTCGAAACAGGCACGTCTAAGCTTGGGTTGCCCGAGAAAAAATTCACCGGTTTCAAACCGACCATCATCTTCTCGTTAGGCATCACGGGCCAGTCCTCGATACGTGGGTTATGAGTTGAGCCAAACGTGTGCCAGATAACAATATCTTGGTTTCTGACTGTTTGGGCGGCCCCTGTAGCTTGGCGTTCGCTGATACCTGAAGCAATGCCATCACCACCTGAAGATTGCATGGTGTATCGCCCAGCAGGGAAGAGCTCGTTGTCTTCATAACGCGTTACCCATACGGCGTGCTTAGCAAATTCCGACCGTTTAGCGTGGAATGAGTCTGGGTGAGACAGGAGCATCTGACTTGGAAAAGGCATCAGCTTAAAGCCAACTGGTGTCCCTGTGACAGGGTTGATCTTGTTCTCGTTGACAAACTTGAAAACGCGAGCTTTGGTAAGATCGAGATCAAAGCCACCTTCTTCTTCTACAATGCGGTTCTCCGTAACATAACCCACGCCGAACGGGTTATGAACCGTCGGGTCACCCATTGGCAGGCTTTTTGACTCCTCTATAGCTAAGGAGTTGTCTTGACCGTCAATGGCAGGGTCAATACGGAGACTGAAAAGATGCTGATGATAAGGTGCTAATACTCCAGGCGCAACCACGGTACCATACGGCACTTTCTGCTTGTAGCTGACATCGTGTGGTACGGTTGATAAGATGCCTGTAGCTCTCACTTCAAAGAAGATCGAGGCGTCTTGAGCAAATTGAAAGGCAAAAATGTACTCGTAGTTGCTGACGGTAATGATTGTTTGTAGTACGAGAATTCTGGAGCGCGTCACCACGGCGTTCTGTGTGCGGAAGTTCGTGTGTTTCCACAAGATACCGTCGTCTTGTTCATGGCAGCAGATCACATTCGGAAGCTTGAGAGGCTCCCCAGAGGCAGTATTGTGCCAGCCGTCGAAATACTTAATTGTTCCGAGACAGTCGCATCCCAGGCGTAGGTTATTGGCATTGATTCCGGCTCCGTCATTACCTAAATCAAATGCAGCCTTGCGAGGATATGGTGCCCGCGGGTCACCATATGGCACGAACATCTCGGCAAGAGACAAGCGGTAGAAGAGACTTCGTCCATCATAACGAATGTCGTGGAGCGTCAGGCCCTCACGATAGTTGAAGCCGACTCTGAAGCTCCATTTCTCCCAGTTGATACGCTGACCTTGTACGTGGAAAGAGGGTCCTTCCGGTTGAACCACTTGATATGGCTTGAGAGTGCTCCTTGGACTTGGTCTCAAGTCAGGATGATATTCGCTCATGGCTGTAGGATGGATCTTGCGGCGGTCAAAAGGTCGATCGTCCTTATGAATACGTTCATCTGGACGTGTGGGCAAGCGATACACTTTGGTAACCACCAGTTGTTCTGAGACCTCTGCGCATAGATCAAGAGGATACGCATAGTAGTTTGCGTCCGGGTTTTGCAGCAGCCTAAGGTAGAACCAGCACTTAAGATCTGTATCAGCTTCATTGTTTCACAATTGAAGGGTGCAGTGTATCCTACCATGGTCACCCGCTGGGTCATGTCGTTCATGCCATCGGTGGCGTACGCCCAAGCCTCGACAACGACAGTCGACCCTGAGGGCAGGTCAAGTTTTCCGATCTGCTCTTGCACTTCTCGGTTGGCCAGGCAAGCACTTTCGACTTGCTTCATATAGCCAGCATCGATATAAGAATGCTTACCCTTCTGGTGTTTCTTGGCGACCACTTTGTCGTTGTCGAGGTCCACGAGAAGGTCAAAGAGCTCATTGTTGTTGTTTGATCCAACTACAATCAGCTCAACGCGGGCACATCGTGTCGGTGCGTCTCCCAGGGGCTGATTTCGATGCTCCTTGTCAATGAAAGGGATCGTCTGGTTTTTGGGCGGCTCTTGGAGGGTGATGACGCGAAAATTCGGTTCCTGGGCTCCGAAATGTGGACGAACTATGCTCGCCGCCTGTTCTCACGCTCGAATCAGCTTCCATTGCTCAGTCACAGGAACACCATAAAGGCTTGCAAACAGCACAGACAGCAGATGTCTTACCCTAGAGATCTCGTCGGGCGTCAGAGGGTCGAACGGATGGAGTCGTGCAGCCATGATGACTGTTGAGCAAGTAACGAATACGAAACAAATCCCTCGGATATTGGGAGTGGGCTTGAGAAAGAGAACATTGAAGTTGGGCAAATGGTAGACTTCAGAATATAAGGCTTGAGGTGCAAATGTCAGGGCCTGGAGCCACATGAGACGTTGAGATCCAGATCCTCAGTTCTAGCGAAGCCATATCACCAATCGCACCATATTCAGGTCCTCAGTGGGTTACCCTTTGGACAGTTTCTCTGAAGCCTGGAACCTTGGGGTTGGTATGATGGAAGCACGGCTATTGGGCCCGCAAGGCCATGCCGTGGCAAAACCCGAATGGGCGGGCGGCTGGGATAGCACACACACTTCCTTCGGTGGTACTTACCTTTAGCGGTCGCCAGGCCTCTATCAGGTATTCTGCCGACTGACCCAATCATGTCAAAGAGCAGGCGGAGTCGCAGAAGATCCATGAGGTACATTCCTTGGAGGAAATCAGTTTCGCAAATCCTCAAAGCGTGTCCCCGCGACGAACTCATGTCGGACCCCTAAAGGCAGGTACGAGCGTTAAATGACCATGACTAGGAAATATGGCAGAGGAAGGCCTCCCCGCCAACGCGTTAGGCGCACAGAGAAGCAAACAGTCAGGAAGCAAGCACATTGACGTGCCGACAACCGTTCTCTTCAGACGTCTCAATTTGATGGACTTGTAGGTACGATGCGGTCATTGAAGGGACTGATACGCCATATGCTGGACCGAGATCTGGGCTTGCTGGCATTGATGGGCCGGATGGCGTCCATCTATCAAGCTGCCGCTGAAAGGTGTTTTGGCCAGACATCTGCTACATATAAACGAGCAAGATAGTCCTCTGACAATGAGAATGTGCTATGTTAGGACTGCTCGTCGCCTTGTCCTCGGTTCTTGATTTTTCTGAGTGCCGTTTTCCTCCGATATCATGCATCGACCACTACCATTCAAGGTGAGTCCGATCTTACTCCTTCTTCGGCTGTCAGGGGCTCAAGTATCTGACTATGCCTCCAGCTCGACGATCCCTCTCTCTTCCATGAGTCTTCGCTCTTGAACGGCAAATGGGTTCAATCCAAGTCTCATGAGATATTTGATATCGAAGGTAAGCGCTTCTAGTACACCTATGACATTGATCATCATTCATGAACGAATGTCTTCTAGATCCTGGCACTGGCAAAGTGTTCGCGAGTTGTCCAACGAACAAGGCGGCCGATGTGGATGATTACGTTCGCACCTCACACGAGGCCTTTCGCGAATATCGCCATGTCAACCCGCGCCAACGTGCCAAATGGCTGCTGAAATGGTACGACCTCATCACGAATGCTCGAGAGGACGTTGCCAAACTAGTGACATACGAGACTGGGAAGCCGTTGAGCGAGTCGCGCGGCGAGGTTGACTATGCCCTCGGCTTTGCGTGGTGGTTCGCGGGAGAGGCTGAGAGGGTGCGTGGCAACATCGCCATACCCTCCGTCTCAGAACGGCGAACGTTTGTTATCAAGCAGCCCATTGGCGTGAGTGTCGCTCTCGTCCCGTGGAATTTCCCCGTCGCTATGATCATCCGCAAGGTAGCGGCCGCTCTGGCAGCGGGTTGCAGCATGATCGTGAAGCCGTCCCCGGAGACGCCGCTGAGCACATTGGCGCTCGCCGACATGGCGCTGCGTGCTGGTTTCCCACCTGGAGTCGTTAATGTTATCACCACCGACAATACCAACACACCCTCAGTCAGCGAATCTCTTTGCAAACACCCTCTGGTACGCAAAGTAACCTTCACAGGCAGTACTGCAGTGGGAAAGCTCATTGCTAAACACTGCAGCGACGGTCTCAAGAAGGTCACTCTCGAACTAGGTGGTAACTGTCCCTTTATTGTCTTCGACGATGGTGACCTTGAACAGGCCGTGGCGGCCCTGATGATACTCAAGTGGCGCACGGCAGGGCAAGCCTGCACTCATGCAAACCGAGTATACGTGCAAAGTGGTGTCTATGACAAATTCGCCCAAATGATGCTCAACGCGACACGGGATTTGTGTGTGGGCCATGGCGCTGAGCCTTCGACCACCATGGGGGCTTTGACTACCAGTCGAGGCCTTGAAAAACTAGAGCGTCACGTTGCTGATGCCGTCGGTCAAGGAGGCCAGGTGCTCTGTGGTGGAAAATCCCTTAACAAGCACGGTGGCTATTTCTTCGAACCCACCATCATCTCCAACATGACCTCTTCAATGTTGACCACACGGGAAGAGATCTTCGGGCCTCTTCTAGGTTTGTACAAATTTGAAACCGAAGAAGAAGTCGTGAAATGGGCAAATGATACCTCTATGGGCCTTGCCTCCTACTTCTTCACACGCGATGTGCAGCGGACCTGGAGACTCTTGGAGAGTCTCGAGGCGGGTATGATTGGAATGAACACTGGTTCGAGACCCCTGGACACCGTGAGATTGTGGGTTGGTGCTGACGAAGATACTAGGAAATGCTTCCGGGGCAGAGTCCCCGTTCGGCGGGATCAAAGAATCAGGCTACGGGAAGGAAGCTGGGAAGGATGTGGCTATTGAGGAGTATTTGATCTCAAAAACCGGGACCCTGACGGCCGGCACGATGTCAAAATTGTGAAAGGAATAGTCCTGGTCTGAGGGCTGTGAGAGGTGTATATTGTTAGCAGTGCAGTGTTGCTCGAAGACCTTGGAGTTCGTGATCGGCCGCATCTGTCCGAATGAAACCTGAGTGCGCCAGGAATTTCGTCTTACGGAGTGGAAGTAAAGCGGATCCCGGCCGTCGGGGATGTTGACGACCCAATTCTTGACATAGCGACTATGTAAGAGCACTTGGTCCAGTTCCCACGATGGCTATCCAAGTTGAAGAAAGTAACACGGCATCTTTCTAACCGACCGAACATCACATTAAGATTGACGTTGAAAATGAGCAACAAGAAGCGCCCCGTTGAGTGTCTGTGAACTCCGGGTCTCGGTAGCCCTACCCCTTATCATAAGCTAGATATTGTTATGTCATCCTTCGCAGAATCCTTCCCCTTTCTCTAGCATCAATTGCGCCCAGGTGAACCTTGCAAGGCGGCGCCACACACGGGTCATGCCTGTCCCTCGACTGGAATGGCATATGAGAGCTGTATCAAATGAGTATCAAGTATCAGAGATCAAAAGTTCAAAGTAATCGCAGCCAGTTTCACTTGGATTTAGAGCCGGTCGCAACGCAGTAGGAACAAGGTTGTCCACACATTGTAACCCTTGCCATGAATGAGCCCTACGACGCCGATGTATCCTGTAGCGATGTTGTGTCGTTGACACAAACTCTCATTCAGATAGATTCTTCAAATCCCGATTCTGGCGGGCCAGGAGAGAAGGATGTGGCACGATACATCAAGACGTGGCTCGAGCACCGAGGCATCGAGACGCACTGGATAGAACTGACTGCCGGGCGACCGACGGTGGTCGGTGTGGTGCGAGGCTCGGGGGGTGGAAAAAGCTTGATGCTCAACGGGCACATTGACACCGTCACTTTGCGCGGGTATGACGGTGATGCGCTGGGCGCGAGTATTTCTCGAGGCAGCATCTACGGCAGAGGAGCCGCCGACATGAAGAGCGGCATTGCAGTCATGATGATGGCGCTCAGCCGTGCTCAAGGCCTCAAGCTCAGAGGCGATGTGATACTGTCGGCCGTGGCGGACGAGGAGATGAACAGCATCGGCACCGAGCAACTGCTCGCGGCGGGCTGGCGAGCTGATGCGGCACTGGTCGCTGAGCCGACTGAGATGGACATCGTCCACCACCACAAGGGCTATACGTTGTTCGAGGTCGACATCCACGGTTCAGCTGCGCATGGGTCCCGACCCGACCTGGGCGTCGATGCCGTCTGCAAGGCAGGCTACTTTCTGGTCGAACTGGATCGCCACGCTCAGGAACTCAAGAAGCGGTTCGAGGCCGCCGAAGTCGAGAACTGCGTCGGCAACATTCACGTCGGCACCATCAAGGGTGGAGAGGAGGTCAACTCGTACCCTGCTCGCTGTACCATTTCCATCGAACGTCGTACCGTCGGCGGTGAAACCGCAGAAACCGTCAAAGAGGACCTCCTGAAAATCTTGAACGACTTGTTGCGCACCGTGCCCGACTTCAAGTTCGACCTTCGCACGACCTTTGCTCGATCCCCTTTCTCCATTGCTCGCGACCACGATTTTGTCAAACTCGTGGCCAAACACGCTGGGACAAGGACCGGCAGGGAGCCATCACTCCATGGAGCAGCTTACTGGACAGACATGGCGTTGTTTTCTGATGCGGGAATCCCTGGGTTGGTCTGGGGTCCGAATGGCTTTGGCTTACACGCAAAGACCGAATGGGTAGAGATTGAGTCGTTGCACGAGCTTCTGGATTCCTATGTAGCAATTGCGGCGGAGTTTTGCAAGTAATGATACGAACCGTTCCAACGATGTCGAGGTGCGCTGATCAGAACGGCGTCTTTTCTGCTGTAAGCTGTACATAGGGATCTTCAGGTAGGCCTTATGGTCTCATGTCAATTCTGCTCTAGAATACCTATGACTACCTTCAAGGAGACATACTCGTGCTGCTAGTTCAAATCTTCATTCATCCAACATCGTAGGGGTATCTCTCGGATCATTATAGATCTCATGTAAAACAAATGCTGTGAAAATCCTAATATCAGGTATACACCGACCAGCCTCATGCTCATGTCCTGGGTCTCAATATTCTGTCTTTCTCTCTCCTTCTCTTGATAATCAAACATATTGCCCGTCCGCCCACCTTGGGCTTGCACTCGTATAGGTAGAGTCGTAATCTATGCTGCCACAACCATCACCGAACCAGTTTCGTTCCGGAGCTGACAACAACAAACTGTACTTCTCGACCTGCAGCTCGCCAACGTTCAACTCCGCCGGAGACGAGCCAGGGTTGCAGATTTTTGCATTGACTGACATCAAGCAACTTCAATTTCTGACAGCCCTCCAATATACTCTGCACTCCAAGGCCAGTGACACGTACGCATCCACGGACAGCGAGCTCCTGTAGTGATGTCAAATGCAAGCTAATAGACCTCAAGCTTGGATCTGAGACGGCACTGCCACAAAATGAAAGATTGAGGTGGGTTAGGTTCGGACAACCTAGAGCCAGAACTTCTGTGGCCGTGTCGGATAAGGCACAACAGAAAGACTAAAGGAAGAGCATTAGTGATAAGCTCATGACTCTCTCAAAAAAGCAGACTTACCAGGTCAAGCTGTTCCAACCTGCTGCCGGCCCCGTTGACCAACCATACAATACTCTGATCACCCAGATATGTACAGTCTGCCAAACAAAGCTTCTTCAATCTCTCAAATTTGACATTTCCCCAGAATTGAAATCCAGCATCGGTGATTGTTGTACATCGTGTCAAGTCCATTGACTCTATACGCTGACTTGCATGTGTCGCTATGTGTGCCATTGTCCGGTCGGTGATATGCTTGCAATAACTCAGAGTAATCGAGGATATTTCCGGGCAACCGATGACCGTACCTGGAGCCGGTTGTTGGACAACAGTGTTTATCTTCGTGCCAAGCACCGGGCGTTGAGAATTCAGTTTGTTGCGTTGATTGGAAAGATGAGGCTGATTCGGTACCACCCAGCCTACAATCCTCGCCAGCAATGTGTCGCTGACCTTGCGACAATTACTAAAGTCCACTTCCTTCAGTCCACGGGCTCTGTTGGCCATCTCCAATATTGCCGGAGCGGTGACATCCCAGACGCTTTTCATGCGCCAACTTCGCACATTGGCACCACATGCAGTTGCCAGGGCGGTGAATCCTTCGTCTGTGACATGGAAACAATTGCTGAGGTCGATGAAGCGTGGCCTCTGACCGACGAAGGGACAAATCCGGCTGATCAAAACATCATCAGTGATTCTCCGATTATATTGCGAAAGATCCAGGTAGGCTAGTAAGCTCGGTGAGGTCTGCAGGAGATGCTGCCAGTGTAGGCACACTGTCTGAAGACGCATCAGGTCATGGAGTTCGAGATGTTCAAAGATCCGCAGCAACAACTTGTCAGGAATCTTGCCGTGGTTGAGACCAGGCCGGGGCTCAGACCGTGGTTTCGCTCTACTATTAGGGGACAGAGCCTCGGAAAGCGGGAACCCTGAAGGCCTCTGCTCACTGGTTGGAGACGGTGTCCCAGATACAGAGCTTCGAGGAGACGGACTTGTCGTTGTGGTCGTGACTGGAGATATTCTAGGTGACCTGCGTCGGTGTTCCTTTGACCCTTCGTCCGGTGACGGAGGAGCTAGAGATCCCCTTCTCGACCTTGACTTGACTTTTTCAAGACCTTCGCTGAGGAAAGGATCTGGATCTGATGGTTCAACGATGCCCGGTTCGTCTGTCGGACTAGATATTTCAGCATCTGTGAAGGTGACTCGAGGTGGCTGCGCCACTTTTCTAGTGATCGTCTCCTTATCTTCCCCAATGACTAGCTGGTGTATCTTGGGCTCAGGATCTGCCTCGTTCATGACAACATCGTTGTCGGAAGCAATCCGCAATCTTTGCTTTGCCGTATCCTCAATCTGTCGAACAATCTCGGGAGGGCATCGATCCCAAAAGTCGGCCAGGACGTTTTCAGAGATCATCAGGCATTCGACCTGCGTAACCGAGCGAACGGTGGCTGTCCGACGATCTGCCAAAGATAGACTGACTACTTCTCCAAAGTATTGTCCGGGCCTTAGACGTGCGACTACACGAGGCGTCGGAGGTATGCCATTGGGAATCTTCGACTTGCTCATCTTAGGGCTTGACGGATTCTTCTCGTCTAGGACCTCCACTTCTCCTCTGACAATGAAGTAAACCTCTCGCCCCCTGGTGTCTTGTTTGACGATATCTGTAAATGGTGCAAAACTCCTCGGTGACGCACTGAGCCCAAGGAAATGGAGTATATCGGCCGGCAAAGACGCGAACAACGGCAGCTCCTTTAATGTAGCTCGGATGTTGACAAGACCGTGTCCTAAAGCACTCGCCGTCGAGACTCCATTGGTACCCGGGCTTGGAGACTTTCTTCTTTTGTTTGCATCACCGTCGTTCATTGACACATCTTCGGGGAAGGCAGCTCTGCGTTTGGATCCCCTTCTCCCGTCCGAGGGGACTTCCTCACTACCTAAAACCACCTGTGCCTTCTTCTTTTCCAATTGTGTCAATCTCTCCAGAGCTTCTTCTCGGATCGCACGCTCAACGTCCGGGTACTTGGGCAGTATCGTTTTCAGATCTTCCTTTTTTAGGATGAGCACCAGACATCTTGACCGTGCGACGACGGTGGCGGTCCGTGGCCGCTCCATGAAGATACCAATCTCTCCAAAGAACGCGCCAGGCTTCAGCTCAGCATATGTACTCTCGCCGTCCCGTGATGTAACAGCTACCGCACCTCGAACAAGCCAGTACATTGCCTTTGCATCTTCGCCCTCCGTGATGATATAGTCATTGGCAGTGTATAATTGAGGCTTCAGTAGTAGGCCAATGTCGGCGAGGAAGGTGTCGGAGGCAGCTTGGAAGAGAGGAAATGAGCGTAGACGTTCAATTAGATCCAAAGGCATTCCTTGGATTTGAGAGGTTGCCAAAGGAGATTGCCTGACAGGACGCGACGGGTTGACCTGGGAGTCAAAGCTGCGAATTAACGACACCTCGGCCGAAGGAGGGGTAGCTGTCCTCCCATGGTAGGGAGACAGTGTCCGCCGTCGCATTCTTGCGTCTGAGATATATTTGAGTGTTTGAGCGCGTGTTCAGGACAGAGCGCCTCCGGCTCGCGATGAAGTCCTTCTCATCCTATACCTGGTACCATGGCGCAGGTTGTATAAGTTGTCTCGGCCGCTCCGGTCAAAGATGCAGATGCCACACGTGAACAAAGGGGTCCCCTCCTATGTCGTAGAGAGAGTATATTCGTGCCTCTTTCTGTGTTGAGGACCTGGCAATGTACGTCCAAGGAGCCACAAAGTTTAGGGTCGATGGCGTAGATACTGCGGAGGGGGGAGGATGGGGAGGTTATCGATGTGCGAATTCAACGCAGGCCCAGTAAATGGCGGACTCTCAATGTCAACGAATGGACTATAGGATCAGAGAAAGATTGGAATATCAACGGGATCGACGGTGAAGTCTGGACTAGAAACAACAGTCTGGGAAGAAGTGCATTGCGCGATAGCAGTAGATAGGTCGTACTTGTTCTGTCGCTAGCGAGCAGTAGCAAGCCGAAGAGGGAAGCCGCCTAGTGAGCCTACTAAACTCCCGGCTAAAGACCCTTGGTGACGATGGTGGAGCTGCTGCTTGACAGACGAGCTTCTGGAAGCCGGGAAGCCCCAAAAGCAACGGAGATGACAACAAATCATTCCTCAGGGACCAGCCCATCTGTCTGCGGCTCCGGCTACTCGCCTGTCCGCGGGGCCAGTACCTAGATCTAATTGAGACCTTGTACCACAGAGAAGCAGGATAGTTGTGTGGTCTTCGGTAGTCAATAGTAGTCAACGCTACATGATCACTATGTATTGAGCACGTTGGCGATGCTATTCGAGAAACCGGAGTAACCTGGTTTCCATCGTGTATCGCGTTGTCTTCTGATACACTCGTGTGCAGGAGACGGACGAGACTCAGGCGGGAATGGTCGATGTGCCCGGGCCCGCAGAGGATTGCAAGGCTGGATCAAGATCCCCGGTAACAAGGTGGCAGTTTTGATAAGTAGGTAACAGTCCCGTCACATAACCATAATTAGACCAAGTAAGGCCTGCTTTATCTGAAGATAATGACACAAGAAGCATCTCCCTCTTCTCGAAGAAATAGAGAGCCTGATACCACTGGAACCAAAAACCGCTCAACCCGTTTGAAGGTGATTGCTTGTTGGGTGTTATGTGGAGGAATCTCAGGGATCAGCAATTGCATCACTGGTAAAGCCGGGAGACTCGAATACGCCTTACAGGTCTCGCCCAACGATTGCTCGAGAGCCTCGCGTGCTACTTGATAAGAAGTGACCATGGTCGACTGCTTGAGAAGCGAGAATCCACCTAGGCAGTTGTATTTACACAAAATACTTGCGGTGGCTATCCCCATAATCATGGACACCACTTGGGATTGACAGAAGTAGTCTCTCGAACCTTGTCGTAGCTCAATCGGGATGCTAGTTATGATGGCGGCTCTTTCGTCGAGCATCATCTTCCGATAACGTCGACAAGGTGCATAGCGGTGCAGGACTCTGGTCTGAAAATCTGCAGGTTTCATTGTGCCTATTGAGGAGATTGTCTTCTCTCGAGCCTTTTGCGGCAACAAGTTCTGGTGGAATCTGAGCGGACGTGACATATCTGATCAGCCAGTCTCAGCGCGATCGCGTGCTCCAAATATTTTCTTCTTTAACCATGCGACGTAGGTCGGGGGATTGCCTCTTATTGTCGAAGCCATGTCCTGAACCAAGCCATACATGAGCGAGAATTTCATTGCTGTTTTTGCAGTATGCACGGTGGCAAAATGGTCGAGTCCTCGTTTCCAGCTGTAGATTCCAGCCACAGTCATGCCAGCAACGACGGTGCTGCCTGCATCCCGCTGGCCTGTCTTCTTATCCTCGGCCCCTCGGGACAGAAAGCGTGTACGGGACAGATCGACCATCTCTTCGGTTGCCATAAACAGTGTTGCCCATCCCATGCAGACAAGCCCTAATTTGACTCCTTCTTTTGCTCCTCCGACAATAGCATGGTAATTCTTCGATTTCTGATACAGGAACCAACCGGTTTGAGTAGTTGGCAGGCGATGAGCATTTTCGGCACGGTAACGGTAGGCGCTCTTGTTTGCTCCATGAGTTGATCCCAAGATAAAGCCAAAGCCGAAAGAAGTCAGTACTACTGTCGGAGCTCGAAAAACTAGAGGAATTCCGAGTCGTTCATTTGGCCATCCGATGGCACCGTCTGGCACACCGGCTCTTCTCAAGATGCCAGACGATGATGTTGATGGCGATGACGAGTTGCCATATGATATTTCGATCTCCGGAGAAGCAGCTATTTCCAATGCTGCTGACGTCGGCTCAGCTTGTGTAGATGTAAAGGGCCACATCTTTGAGAATAAACTGCACCATGCACCCTGGCAAATCCTTGCCTCCAACGCGCCTGGATTATAGATGTGATCAAGGTTCCGCCTCACATCTGAATGTTTAGAGGCAGGGTATACTTTGTCATCACCAAGAAGAATACCGTAGGCGGAATTGTTGATTATATGTCGAGCATTTCATGGTTGTAGGCTTGAGTAGACTCGTGGAATTTGGAGCTCACAAGCTAGGTGACTTTAGTGGCCTACATTAATAAATACATTTCGACTTTGCGGGGAAGAGCCGCTGCCTGCGATCTGCAATTAATTGTCGCTGCGTGCAGTGAATTGAATTCTTTTGCGAACGCGTTTCTTCTCACCTTGACGTTTATACCGCAGCATCTCGTTCAGTGATTTCTACAGTGATGAGATTAGAATTACATCTGCTCTTGCACCTTGTACGGTAACCCTCCCATGGTGATCTGACAGTAAAGCAAGTGTCGAGAATGCCTTCAACAGCCGGTGATCTTCTGGCAGAAATGCCTACGCCAGACATGATCACTTTACTCTTCAAATGCCATAAGTCTACCACAGTACTATCAGTCCTACCAGACACATCATTCAGTGAGATAAAGACTCTCCTGCTCGAGGCGCTTCGATCACGGAATGTCACGACCCTCCCCAACACAGAAACTCCTCTTCCTGAAGATCCGGAGCAGCTCGAGCTTGGAGTTCTTGCAGACAGGAAAGATGCAAGCAAAGGCTGGGTGGCTCTGACAATCAAAGAGCAAGAATTCAAGGGTGCGAGGGGATCGAAGAAGAAGGTTGGGGGCGAGACAAGTGTGTTGAATGAGAGTCCATTGGGTGCAGGTCTGAACGATGGTACATGGATTGCATATCGCTCTAGAGCACAGCAGAAAAAGTCGGAAGACGTGGATATGGTGGAAGCAGATGGTACATCAGGCATAGATCTGACGGAAGATCCTGGCTGGGATGTGGTCATTCCAACCTTCGATGATGAGGACGACAACGACGAGGTGGTTGAATGAAGGTCGTTGGCACCTGCTAAAACGATTCAAGCCCAGTATGTTACAATGGCCTCACAATTTCCACAAGCATATTTCAACATGCAAGCAGCAACCACGCACTATTCGAGAACAAGAGTCATGGCAAGTCCATGTGGCCCATTGAGAGGGTTTGCTCTGAATGCAGCAATGATTCGGATTGACGGGCTTACCCAAATCCCGTTCCGCCTGCATGGAGTACCGATCTCAGATCCTTCGACGGAGTATCAGGTCTCTCTGCTAGCCATAGATTACGGAGTGTGCTGAAGCCAGTCGAGGACATGTCCATGGCTCCGAGACGAGATCAAGAGCTGTAGCACAAGCGCGGGATCCGTGGTTGACTCAGGGATTCAGACATTTGACGGGCTGATCAGCCTGATCAGGGACGCTAAGGAAGCCCTCATTAAAACAGCCTGTGTGTTGTGCTAAATATATCAAACGACGATTCCCCACGTTTCAGGTGGGCTCACAAGCAGGTTGAGTGGCTTGACACTTGATTTGAGGCATTCTTGAACTGGCGATCAGGCCAACAGCATTGACAAACAGTCTGTATGTAGCAACGAATAGGCAGGAATGCTGTAAGTCCAGCCATGGCTCGTCTGCAGGCATGAATCAGTTGTAGATACGTTGGTTGAGTGCAGGAACCGCCTTAATTGGAGAAATCGCCCTCGTCCTCGCCTAGCCATGAGTAGTAGCAACCACAAAGTACTTCAGCCCCGTTCGTCAAGCTGACATGGCTTCCTCCCTTCTTCTCTTGCCCGCCTTGCCCAGGCCAGATTCCCTCTGAATCGTCTTCCCTGTCAAGACGGCAGTCGTAGGCCTTCTCGACTCTTCACGTCAAGCCAGAGCGCTACGTATCCATGCCTTTCTTCAAGTCCTCGAACAAGTCTCACAGCTCGATTGAAGATATCCGCACCGAGCATCCACATCAAAACCCCCGTCACCAGCCTCACCCTAGCGCATCTTACGATTTTGATCCCAACCCTGACCGCTACAACCAACTGCCCCTGCCCGCCGACGACGACTATCAATTCCAGCATCCTCAATCTCAGGCTCAGGCCCAGCCTCCACCTCATAGCCACTTGTCTCGCAGTCAGTCAGTCTCGGCCGGCGAAGTGTATGGCGCTCAGCGACCAAGCGTGACCCTCGTGCCCCCACCACCGCAACAGTCGAGCATCCCTGAAGGACCACCGCCGGTCCCAGGCCAAACATTTTTCGGTCAATCAAAGTCGGCTCGCATTGAACGCGACGATAAGCAAAAGAAGAGCAAGAGGAGTTTTATATCTGGACTTATTAAGGATAAGTCCAAGGACGAAGACAAGGACCGAGAGAGGGAAAAGGGCACTGCTCCCGAGCGCAAAGGCATCGGTCGGTCAAGCTCTGTGCACCTACTGAAGAAGTCACAGCCAGTCGACCAGAGCACACGAGAGTCTTATTCACAGCAGACCTCGCCCATCAATCAGACCAGGCATTCGGCGTATTATCCTTCGGTTGATACCACACCAGGATCTTCCTCAGAGCAGCCTCAGTATACACGGAATTTTGACTCCCCACAGAGCCATACCACTCATCACTCTATTGATTACGAAGAGGACGCTCCTCATTTCACCCCAGAACGTGAGCAACACCAGCAATACCACGCATATCATCAACCTGAGTCTGCCAGCAATTCTGAGCAGTATCTCCCTTACCAAAGCCAGGCTCAGCGCCCGCGTGTGACTAACATTGAGTCTGATCAATACCGCCACCTGCGACCACCGTCGCAAGCATCTCTGGGCCCGCCTTCACCTACCGCCAATCCCCCACCACCTCAAGGTCTTCAAGACTCTCGCCCTTCAACATCTGCTACTAGCAGATATTCTGTGCAGCTCGGGCCACAGGGCTCACAGCAGCAACAGCAGGCAATGGCAGGGGGCGAGGCACGGAACGGAAGCCTTCGCCAGCAACTTGCGCAACGAGACGCCCGCACTGAAGATCATAGCCAGGGGCAGTATCAAAGCTCCCAAGACCCAAGACTCAGAATGTCGCAACAAGGCTCTGAACAAGGTAGAAGCACCCCTCCACCCAGAAGCAGAGAAGATATCAGCCAACTGGACTACCACCAGCTTCTTCAACGCCATGAAGAGCTGCAAGCCAAGTATTCCAAGGTCAAGCGGTACTATTTTGAGCGCGAAGCTCAAGTAACTCAATTGCAAAACACAGTGGCAAATCAACGCATGTCCATGACAAGAACTTCGCTAGATGATGCTCAGTATACAGCCAGGTTTGAGCGTTTAAGTCAGGCCATCAACAATCTGGCGTTCAATATCCGGAAAAACTGGCGTGCGGTCCCGCCATGGCTTCGTCATGTATGCAACCAAGACGCGCATTCCATAGGCACGAAAGAAATGACAGCGGTCGGACGAGCTTGCATTACTCGATGGCTATACGAAAGCATATTTGAGCATACGTTCCATCCTGGGATCGATCCAACTCTTTCAGCTCATCTGAAGAATATTGAACGCACCCTTCGTCGTTCTGGCCAAGGGGGGCTGCTTTTCACTGACGAGCAGCGAGATGACCTTATCACCAAACTTACCACTTGGAGACTGACAACAGTTGAAGGTCTTCAAGGAATCCTCGCCTCGCCACAATCCGAGCAATACATAGAAAACGTGAACAAGAGATTTACTCACCAGCTTACCGAATCATTGAAGGCCAACCTTACAGATCCCCCTCCTGAGGGTCTGAGTGAAGGGGTGAGTATGATTGTTGGCCAGGCAGTCGGTATTGCAGCGAACATCCCTCTTGAATCTCGGGACATCTGCATTGAGTATTTCATGCCGGGCACGCCCGTGAATGAAATGTATATGAAGGTTGAGTCTCAAATGACACCACTGACCAACCCAGGTCAAGACGAGCGCATCCTGGCAATGCAAGCAGCTCAGGCGCAGCAGCAGGCGCTACAAGAGGGTCATGACGGTGATGGTATGAGCACAGCGAGTGCAGATGAAGGAACTCGAGAACGCGATGTCGAAGCCGAGATTCGTGAGGCAGCGGTTAAAGCCGCCTCACAGCAGTCTCAAGGTCGGTCTGAAAGCCTTGTAAATCAAGGGGGCCAGACAACGGTGAAGAACCCCGACAAGCAACCTAAGAAATCGAGCTTTCTTGGGGGGATCGTCGGCAAAAAGGGCCCAGTATCTCGGGCAGACAGCAGGGCTACAGAACCCTTGTCTAACAACGGCGGTGAGGATCAACGCGGCAATGCTAGAGATAGCATGGCTGTTGACCCGTCCCAACTAGCCCCCATACCAGGTGCAAATGAAGGACGCATTCGGTTCGCAGCGTTCCTGGCCGTGGAGGTTAGAGGCAAAGGCCCGAATTCAACAACTTCTGCATCGGGAGGTAATTCCGGCAAAGAGCCTGGGTCTGCTGCAGGAGGTGGCGTTAGGGAGTCACCTGTGAATGTCTTGTTCAAGGCCCCTGTCTACGAGTATTGAGGGAGCCAGGGCTGGGATGCTAATGCAATGTCGCTGGCCCCGGTCGGTCGGCAGTTGAGCGTTTTGAGCGTTTGAAGTTGGTGGCACCGTTGGAGCGAAAAGTACCACGCTTGATCGACTGGATAATGTTTGTTGCTGACTGATAACGATGATTATGGATGGATTGGATAGAAGATCTAACGAACCTTTTCTTTCGCAATGTTGGAAAATGTCCATGAATACTCCGTACTCCGCACGAAATGCCCCATGCTATTGCTATTTCCGAGCTCTCAGGACATTTCGACGTGTCACCCCAAAAGCCCGGTATAAGCGAGATGCGGTCGCACAAGAGGCGTAAGCGGACACACTTGGGCAGCGACGTGGCGGCGTAGATGATTCAAAAGTGACAAGGCTGTGGTAAGGATTAGAATTAGGGCGTGCCGCTGGGTGGTTCGGGAAGACGCCGGCTGGGCTTAATGCCCAAGGTGAGTAAGAGAGGCCTCGTTGAGTATTGGTGGGCGTTCGCATGTCGTCTCGGTCAAGTCTGGCTCAGGGTAGAGGTTGGGATTCTCATCAACGGGATGGCGAGATACCGCAGGCTAGTGAGGTCCAGAGCCCCAACTCCCGCACACAAAGCCCCAAATTCTTTCAACAACCACATGCTCGATTCCATCAACAACCCTTGTCGTTCCAAGCATTGGATGAATCCTTCCTCATCAGCATCCAAACGAAACACACAACAATCGCGGGGTTTGGGAGATTCTGACCTCTTTCGCAGCATCCGATTGGAAGCGCAAGTTTGCTGCGCTGTGGCCGTTGCGACTCCTGCTCTCCCGCTGTCCCAACTTGCCTTTAATGCTCGTTAATGGCAACTTCTTCCCTACTTTGACATGGCTTTCTCAATTCCCTAACTTTGTCGTCCGTCCTACGCATGTTTGCATGACCGAGTCTCTATGCCAAATTCGGGAACTAAAATAGATGATCCATGCCAGGAATGCAGAGGTACGTCTGGATTCCCTTCTGCCAGCATACTCCGCGGACTGACAGGTTACTTGACAAGAGCGCCACTTGAAGTGTAAGTCGAGCTCAATCCAACCCGAAACACGCTGCTCAATGATGCTGCTTGCTTCCCGCGTGTCTTGCAAAGGCAAGAGGCGGAAGGGCGCACGGAGCACAACGACAGCAGGCCGCGTTCGTACACCATCGACTCGACCAGGCTGACCTTTCTAGGCGACGACAACCCCAGGTGCAAACAATGTGAGCGCCTGGGTGGCAGGTGCCGGAGGGGAAGGGGGAAGCTCAAGTTCCGCCACGGGTCCAGCGCCCGTTATGATGAAAACTTCCCAGGGACCCAGACATGGCTGGCGCAAACCAAGAATGGTAAGTTTGTGCAACCTGGAAGCAATCAGAACAAAGGTCCGTCAAGTGGGCGAGGATGGGATAGAGACTTCTCAGCCATGCCTAGACCCGTCTCTTATACCTTCTGCACGGTCACATCGTCTCATCACACCATGTCATTTCCGCATCCTACCTTGTCACACTCGAGAAGGACACGCTGGCATTGTCTTTCATGCCGTGTCCCTTGGAGGTTCCAGCCACCAAAGCCAGCCAGGCCTATGAGCGCCATTGCTGACCATTGTTTCTTATCCAGCAAAATTTCAATTCGTCGACCAAGGCCCAGAACTGGAAAACTACTATTCTCAAGATGACTTTGCGGTCAACTGTGCCAGACCGGTCGGGGAGGAGCAACGGCACGGCAATGCGAGCTTCGAGCCATACACAAGGCTTGATCGTTCTATTGATGCGGGCTTATCGCCCACAGTGCATAGTGGACAGTCTTCTGACGTCCCGCCATTCTTGTCCCCGACGACCTCAAATATTGAGGCGGTCCTGGTACGTTCTGCAGATGACAGCAAGAGACGACGGACCACTGACTCTACTCTCACGCGACAGAGTTCCGGCGTCGAGCAATGGCAACAAGGAGTCTACGACCCAGTTCGTGGTTCCAGCAGCGCACACACCTACCGGATCTATACTACCCCGCCTAAAACCTACAGTCCTGTCGCCGTCAACGGGGTCGTCCGAATGGACGAAGGACGTCATGTTTCAAAGGTTGTGGAAGCAGAATATCGTCGTTTGGCAGATTCTGCTGCTGCCGCCATCCCCGATGATGCCTTGCTATCGCCGGCGGTATGGAAAGAAGACTTTTATTGGCCAAACATATACACCACCACACAATGTGCCTGTCTAATGCGATACTACATTGACCAGCTCTCAAGTTGGGTAAGCTGGAATGCCCGCCATCGTTCTACATGCAAGCTGACAGCGCTAGTTTGATGCCGGAGATCCAGGTCGGCATTTTGCCCTCACAGTGCCGCAACGTGCAAGGAGATGTCCTCCACTCTTGAACGCAATCTTCACCGCTGCATCACGACACCTGGCCAACAACGCACAATATCGATCAGCGGATGGACTTGTCAAATACAACAACGTTCCTTTGCCGAAATTGACCCAGGAAACGGCAGTGAAATACCACAACGCTTGCATTGCCTATCTCATCAAACTGTCGAATGACCAAGACTGCGTCCGGGATGAAAATCTGCTCGCCGCTACAGTTATTCTTCGCTACTATGAGGAAATCGACACGACGTTCATGAGTTCGGACAGCGATACCTTTCTACGCCCATTCCAAGTTTTTGTCACGGCACAGTCTTCTCCGTACTCACATATCTTGGACAATGGCCAGAACCCAGAGTTCCTTCGCCCTGGCTCGGTAGCAGGCGTATACGAGAACACATTGACCTACCTAAGGAGCTTCCAGCATGCGGCATTCCGGAACGCCCTTCGACAGGAAACCACCACTGCGTTTCTCAGGCAGCGGGCCGTTCGCTTACCCCTGGAACCATGGACCATCCTTCAAGGTTTCGAAGAGGCTGAGGATTTTGTGTGGGCTGATCGGCATCTCTCCCACTGTGCCAATGTGCTGCAATATTGCTTCAATGGAGCCACGAACATGCCACACATGACACAAATCGAGCGATGGAATGAACTGAAGCATTTTGAGGCGCAGTGGGAACAGGCCAAGCCACTTTCCTTTGCGCCCATCCACTACCAGGAACCAGACCGCAGCAAGGGTGAATGTTTCCCCCACATATGGTACATGGCCGAGATACATGTGACCGGCCTACTGTACCTTGAACTGGCGAAGATATTGCTGACGGCGTATAATCCAAACATGCCGCGAATTGGTCCTGGGGCATCGGCCGCGGTGGAGCATGTCAAAAAGGAGTCGCGTGAAACCGTGATTCGAATATGCGGCATGGCCATGTCGAATCCTTCGTCGAGGCCCGCCATGGTACAGGCGTACATGGCAGTAGCGGTCTGTGGAACCCACTTCACCGATATCATGGAACAAAAGGCCTTGCTTAAGGTCCTGGACAAACTGAATAAAGATCATGGCTGGCCGACGGGAAAGACGGAGCATGAACTGAAGAGGGAATGGAAGTGGCCAACATGAAGTTGATATAACGCCCTCACCAGTTTCTTTCTGCTGATGCTGGGGATTGTCCTGTGATCTGAAGGGCCGCCTCTTTGTATCGGATACGAATACTACTTTTACCTTTGTAACAGCACACGATTTCGGTATGGATATAGCCGATTGGGAAGGTATGGGGAAGGGTTTGATTTATTTCGAAAGGGCAAGGAGGGAACGGTACTTGACTGATTTCAATACATGGGACATGAAAATGGGATACAGGAGGGATTTGGTATATGATAGGGAGTACGAGTACGAGTACTCTACGGAGTACAAGTATGGAGTTATTGTACGGAATGTGGGATTAAGGGAATTTCGGAAAGGAAAATATATCCGCCGGGCAAGTTGAGCGAGGGGACGAATGATGACGACATTTACGGATTACTTATACTCCGTATCAACCTCCAATTTGGGGACTCATACTCCGTACGCAGTCCAAGTTGATTTACCCCTCACCTTACAAATACATGTTCGCATCGGATGTAGTTCATGGTCCGCAGTCCTCACTAGGGATTGAGATTGCGCAATAGGCCGACTTTGTGGTTATAAGGATAGATTACCTGACTGCTTTTATCTCGGTGATTTTCTCTTCTTCTTCCTCCTCCACCTCTTCTTCTTGTCTATATGAGCCGTTGCTTTGGTCTGGGTAGAAGAACATCCTCGACTCTGATATCCGTCCCAGCTTCACTTTCACAGAGACCACCTGTACGCCTGATACCCTCGACCAGACCGTCGTCAACGTTTATACCTCGTCTCCGAGCGACCCACCATCTCTGTAATACTCGTAGTGATAGAACCAGACTCTTTAGCAGCAGCAGCACCACCACCACCACCACCGCAACCATGTCCTCCTCTTCAGACCTCTACATCGCCGAAACGCCCAAGGAAGTGTCGTCCGCCAAGGGCCTGCACCTCATCACGCAAAACACGCCCAACGGCCAAGCGACGCAGATCATCCTCGAGGAGCTCCACGACGTTTACGGCGCGGAATGGGGCACGACGCTGATCAACATCATGACCAACGAGCAGAAGAAGGAATGGTTCCTCAGGCTCAACCCGAACGGAAGGATCCCCACGCTCGTGGACAACTCGCAGTCGCCCCCGTTCCCGGTGATCGAAACCTCGGCGCAGATCCTGTACCTGGTCAAGTTCTTCGACAAGGACGACGTGTTTGGGTTCAAGGACGAGCTGGAGCGCAACGAGGCCCTGCAGTGGATGTTCTTCTGGCACGGCGGCGGCGCCCCGTATCAGGGACAAGTCAACCATTTCACGCGTGCCGCGCCGGAGAAGATTCCATGTGAGTTTCTAACCATTCTGGCCTGACTTGCCTTTTCCCAGACTCCATTTCATGGGTGGGGGAAAAACAAACAAAAAGGGCAGAACCACGCCTGGCCAAGTCTGATGCTGACGAGTTCTGCGGCAGACGCCATAAACAGGTACAAAAACGAGACGCTCCGCGTTTACGGCGTGCTCGAAATCCGTCTGTCGGGCATATACACCGGCGGTCCACGCGACTACCTCGCCGGCAAGGGCAAGGGGAAATACAGCGTCGCCGACATCAAGACCTGGCCGTGGGTCAAGGGATGGGAACGCAGTGGCTTCACCGCCGAGGACGTCAAGCCCTTCCCGCACTTGTTGAAGTGGATCGACCGCATCGCCGCGAGGCCTGCTGTGCAGAGAGGCATTGGCGATAAATACGTGCAGCAGTAAGTGAGGTCTTTTGTGCCATTCCCCGAATCAGCGATTGAGATATTGGGGAGGGTGGATGACGAGGGGAGAGGAATCTCGAAAATGTTGACGCCCTAATTACTACGTCTACTTGATCGGAGTGAGAATTTCGATGTTCAAGGGAGATAGATAAAAAGCACCAAATCAATCCATCATGTTACAAAGGAAAACGTTCATGTCATGTCCTCATGTCCCTCATTATCCCATACCTCATCACGTGCACTATTGTCCTCTGCCAGGACTCCGCACGTCGACCCCTTTTCATCACTGCCGACTTCCTGCCTTGTTCCAACATTCCCATGGCAGAAAGTCAGGCTGACTCGATTTACCTGCCCCTGACGGGGTGGCTGTCCAGATCCAAATTATGATCCCATTTCCTTGCGCCATGCCCAATCCAATCCCTCTCGAAATACTGTCGATAGTTCATATAAAGTGCAAAGTCATGCATCGTATGAGATTCGTTACCGTCGTTATCATCGTTGAATTCCACCTGTACCAGTCTCAGGAGAGCAGGTCATCTCGTTCAAATTGCGTCGTCATCCTCGCCCTCAATTGTGTATCCGAAATCGCGTTCCTTGCTTTCTCCGCTAGGTCCTTGTACCCGTCACCGCCGAAGCGACCGCACATAGCTTCCACGCCGGCGCTTAGGACGTTTATGGGCTCGAGTTTGCTGGCCGCTGATACTTCTCAAGAAGCTCGACGACTCCCCAGTGACATTCTCTCCTAGCATGCTTGGCGGCATCATCACACAGTTGCGATAATGATTCACCATCTTTGAGTCGATAATTGTCGAGCAAAAGCTTCACCATACTCAGGCGGCCATGCTCTGCTGCACCATTGAGCGCTGTCCTGCCGTGTTTCGGCGATGGAGGTGCTCCTATGTCAGCGCCTGCCCGAATGAGAATCTCAGCAATCCCGATATACCCTTTGATAGAAGCCGCTTGAAGTGCAGTTACTCCACGTTCCCAACCAGCAGGAGCGTTTATATCAGCGCCTGCTCGAATGAGAATCTCGGCAACCCCGATATACCCTTTGATAGAAGCCGCTTGAAGTGCAGTTGCTCCACATTCCCAACCAGCAGGGGCGTTTACATCTGCTCCATGGTCGAGTAGGAGCTTGAGGATTCTGACATTTCCCTTTTCGCTCGCCATCTGAAGAGCTGTCCGTCCAAGATGCCGTGCTGCTGGCGCATTGATATTTGCCCCTTTTCCGAGCAGGAACTTGATCATGGCGATGTGTTGTCGCTCGACTGCGTCCTGCAAGATTGTGTTTCCGCAGGACGAAGGCCAAGGCTCATTGACATCCGCCCCCTTCGCAACTAACGTCTCCATAATGTCCAGATCCTCTGCATGAAAAATGAGTGGTGCTAAGTTGCCTTGTCGACAAACTTTCGCACCCCGATCAAGTAGGATCATTACAACATCCCACTCTTCCTTGCTTGTTGGGGACATTGAATTGACAGCTTGTGTAAGAACATCTTGCCCAAAATTGGTCGTTTTGCTAAGCAGAGTTTTCATATGCGCCGTACGGCCCTGTATAGCAGCCCTCAGAAACTCATCCTCTGCAAAGGTGAGTCCGTTCTCCAACCTCTGGTCGAAATCTAATTTGGCTCCTTGGAACAACAACAAGTAATCATTGCGTGATGCTTTTTCAGCCATTGACAGGAGAATTTCTCGATTCTCAACTCCATCCCATTCAATACTATGGTCACCCGTACCAGCATTAATGAGCCTGTTGAAGATGTCTGGACGGTGGGATGTGATAGCAGTGCCTAACGCTGTGTATGCAACTTTCTGTCCCGCAGGGGCATCTATGTTGACCCCATACTCCAAGAGGCAGTCAACAACTTCGCTGCGACCGTAGTATATTGCGCCTTGGAGAGCCGTTAAGCCATGGTGTTCGTCAGGCGCAGCATCTGGATCTGCACCTAGTTCTAGCAGGCCTCTTACAATCTTCACATTGCCCTGCGCTGCAGCACATTGCAATGGAGTTGGTCCATCCATGACAGGATCATCAACATTGGCGCCTGCTTCAATAAGTTCAGACGCAATTTCGGCATGGCCACGAAGGCAGGCAACTTGCAAGGCTGAAAGTTCCAAGTCGCCATCTGCAACGGCATGTGGACAAGCTCCATAGTCCAGTAATAGTTGGACGTCTTGAACTTCACCGAACCCAACAGCCAAAGCTAGTGGCGAAGTGGTGTAATTGATCGATAAGTCTGCTCCGTACTGCAACAGCATCTTTAGAGTCTTGGTAGAACCGTGTGCTGCGGCAATCTCTACAGCCGTCTGTATGTCGAAATGATGAGGCTTTCTACCGGTAAACCACTCGATTTCCTCAGTGCACGTCACAAATCCTTCCACAAGTACTCTATCAAAGTGGAAACCGTCGGCCCAAAAAAAACTTCGGTGAGGAGCCCCCGTATCATCGAATAAGAAAGTGAGTAGCCGCTTTTGTATCGATAAGTTTATATCAGCCTGGGCTTTGATGAGCATGTGGCAAAGCTCAGAGTTGTCGATCTGCACTGCTAACATCAATGGGGTCAAGAGAAATGATGATTCCCATTCGTCTCCCAGCTCCAATTCTGCGTGCAAAGGCACAAAGCCTGTTCTTCTCGTCCTGCCCCACCCATCAGGAGATGCGCCATTGTCTAAAAGATACTCTGTCAAGAAAACATCTTCTCGGGATATAGCATAATGCAAAGCGGTCCACAATTTGTCGTCAATTCCATTGATATCAGCGCCTTCAGATATGAGTTTAGAGACCCCGGTAACATCCATTCCAGCTTGCACCGCCACTGGCAGAAGGTTTTCGGCAAGAGAAGGTACCAAATTTGGAAGTTCCGATCGTACTAGATCCGGGAGATCTTTTGCGGCCAAGAAAATTGTACTCGTTTCATAGGGCATCTTGCCTTCTGAGAGGTATGTTGCATCAGGATCCATATCTTCTTCAATGTCACACGGGAGGGGAGTAGTCGTAAGATTAACGCCCAGTTCGATGAGCCTTTTGCAGAAACCAACATTCCAATAAGTAAGAGCCTCGTGCATTGCCGTGGTGATCTGCCAACTGAATATACCCCGAACATGCCTTTTCAAATCATACCCGTAATCCCAAAGGAGATCTAAAAGTTCCACTCTGTCGTCCATTGCGGCACGAATCAGGACACTGTCCAGGAAGCGATGTAAAAACTCAGACGGGATCGAAGGCAGACATTGGCGAAGTTGTTGAAGCGGCTTTTTCATCATGAAGGACACGAAGTCACTAAGTTGACGGCCAGATAAATGATGGTTGGATAGAAAATACATAGCACAACCCATGAGGGCACGGTCGCCAGCCAATCCTGGCAAACATAAACGCGAATTGAGTTCGTCCAGAAGGCAAACTGATTCTTGCGGAAGGAAAGGCTGAGAAGAAGTTGTTTCAAGGAGCGCAGCCACTGATGTCAACCGAGGATGCCTCCCAGGAAAAGCGTCTGCATCGTGAGAGGGGAGGTGTGACGGATGTTGAGCTTCTTCCGGGTTGGGAGGTTCGAAACTGATGAAATTGGCCATCGTGAAGTCACTATCCTGGGAGACACTTTCTGGAGTTTCCACGGCGAGAACGGGATAGTTTGAAGCTACCATTGGTGCCGAGTATCCAACTGGATGCGAGGTATTTTGAAATCCGTGTTTTGTGAAAGAATTGGGCTCGTGCAGCATTCTTTTGATGAAGTGTAAACCTGGCAAGTCGATCCGGAGACGCACCGGATTAATTGGAAGAGGTATCATGATCGAGACATGTTCAGGCGTATGCGGACTTGAACCTGGGTACCATTAGCTCGCATCTTTGGATAGATGATGCTGGGATCTCGCCTGCATGCCACTTGCGTTTCATCGATGGCAAGTCGAGTCTCCTTACTCCACGTGCAATTTTCTCTGAGCTCAAGATCCTTCCATGCATCTTGACCTGCGCAGTGTCTTGGTTAAAACCACGGCGACTTATGGCCTTCCCCGTCGCGCGCCAGTCACAAGCTTTGTGGTTTTTGGTGATACCCCATGCTTTTAGTTTCCTCTTGTACTGGGGTATGCTGTAGTTATTAGTTAGAGGAAGGTTGTTCAGTTCTCGTCCAAACCTTACCTAGCATTAAACGAGCAACGTTTCACAAGCTCCTCTCTTATCCAGTCCAGTGTGCGGTTTTCTCCTATGTAGTAATGCTCGATGAAATTCTTGTATGACATCCACTGCTCATCATCGAGCTTGTGAACTGAAGAAGTCATAGCGGGAACCAGCAGGGTGGTACTGGATTTGACACACTCTCAATGACAGCCTCAATGCTTGAGTGAATAACAAACAGCAGCCACGTCTGGTATGCATGCGAGTGAAGGTATGAGGATGCAGAAGCAAACTCGGCACAGCAAGCCCCGCGTTATATATGCCTGACCTCTTGGGAAGGTCTTCCATGTCTCAAAAAAGTGCACTGCAGAGATGGGCCTGTGGCGGTATGGCTGGCGTTTGCCTTGCATTTCTTCAGAGGGTCTCATTGGATAATACCGAAAGTGCGAAGGTCTCCACCTTTCGTCCAGTGGTCGTCAACCGCGGGATGGCCATTCATTGTGGCTAAGATGAAGTGTTGGAAGGTTGTTGACCTTTTAATTGGCAGATGCCGAAAGTTCGAGCAGGGGGTAAGGAAGCCTTGGGGCGATATGAACAAGGGCGTCATCTGCGCGTGGTAGTCCAATGGATGTGGATGCGCACTTTCGGTCATTAGCCAATAGTCTGCGAAGACAACAGACGACCAGCGTCGCCCACAGCCTCATCGACCATCGCACTTTCGTAAACTTCCAATATGATCGTTTTGTGAAGTCAAGATGAAGGAAGAGTGCCGATTCAACTTGAGGCAGATGGAGCCCAAGTGGAAGAAGATAAAAGCCGCCATGACTCTCTCATATCTACGCATGCAATTGGCACCTTCAGCAACTGACAACGGCACTGTCCTACCTTGGAAGCAATGGCGTTATCTGTCGAGGCAGTCACTGGAATCATTTCTCTTTTCCTCACGTTGCCACCATTAATTTTTGGACTGTACAAGCTCGCGCTGTATCGGCGAACAGCAATAGTTCTGCCTCGATATGAGAGTCGTTGGCCCCAAGCACCGGCATCTGTTGACGGCATGTCCATGTCAGCTTGATGAATGCATTGGCTAACCATTGTTGAAGCAAGGAATACAAACGATCCCGAGCGTCTGCCGTTGCATCATCCACCCTTAGCGATGCCGACTCGAAGCTACTCCTGTCCCCCAGAACTGAGGCTACCGCGTATGCTGGGAGATCGCGGTCGAATGAACCTGACCTATTAGGCTGCAGTCGAGGTTGCTATTTTGGAGGTTTCAGGTGCACGGCAGTGATAACTTGGATTTTGGAATAGACTAGCCATCGTTTGGTCGACTGAGACTTGAGGGATGAAGGGCAAAGGAGGGGTATTCGAGACAGGCCGTCAGGGTGCACCATATCGCAAGCGACATGGCCAAGTCGTGTAAGAGCAATGTTGGGAATGAATCAAAGAGAGATAATCAGCTGAAGATGTGGCAAGACAAAATACTTGGAATGAAGTAGTTTACTGTACAATGGAGGTTGCTCTTGAGTTTTTCTGTCCGGAAATGAGATCATTGCTCGGCTCCTCCCTCAACAAGCAAGCCAAAGTGAAGTCGCTCTCCACACCCGCTGTCAGAGTCATTGTACTTTGGTTGGGCTTCCCGGCGCCCCTGAAATACCTACAGTAGGCTTGTTTTATTGTAGCGCCCGCAAGGATTGTGTGTGCAGAGTGTGCATGCTTTGTGTGGTGGCTGGAATCTAAGCAGCCAGAATATACCCAAGTACGTGATCATTCTATATTCGTTCAATGCCCTGAATCTATCACACACCCCGTATCTTGTGTCCCCGCGGATTTCACATTTGGAGCCCCCTTTTCCTTGCGGGACATAGACTTCGAGGTATTTGATCGTGTCGAAGAGAACGAGCGGCCGAAAGTTGTTGGCAGGAAGGAAGGGTAGGGAGCGAGGGAGGGAGGAAAGGATGGAGGATGTCAACTTGTTCCACGAGTCTGTCGCTACTGTACACAGGAATATCTTCTGCCGCCACTCGGGGAGGTCGTACACTATCTCCTCATTGCTTGAAGGACGACGAAGAACCGGAAGACTCGTGCCTTAGCTCGTCGCCGGTAGTGCCACTGAATATCGCGAAAGGGTCCGTCTTTGGGGCACATTCAATACTGTTGAGGTACAATGTGCCAATCCGAGCAAGAACACCTGGCGACAGGATATCCACTAACCGGAGCTCAACCAGCAGGCCTCCGTCATGGTCAGACTCCAAGCAAAGAGAATGTTGATTTAAGGCGTCGTCGATCGGATGAATCTCAGTAGCATCCGAGCAGCCCAGCTTTGCCCACATCAGATATCGTTGATAAGATCCCGTCGTTCTGAAATACTCGTTCGTGATGCGGTTTGGCCGATCACACCTTCTGCGCTGTCTGGTCCGATGGCTGTGATTGCTTCTCATATTTCATCGCCGACTTTCCAACGTACGCTTCACGGCCAGCGGGGCGACCGACAACCGTTCCTGGCCGAGTCTTGGTGCGTAGCTGATACTCCTCGATTTCTTCCTCCATGGCGGCATTTGCGTTGCTGACACAGCAGCATCGACACATCCAGGTGAGTGGACAGCCACTGTCGTGGGCATACTGGGCTGCTGAATAACTGTGTGTTTGCTTCATGTTGGTTTTTTTTTGGCGATGGAACCAGTTGAAGTTGGTGCGAAGAGTTACGGCGCCTCTAGAGTCTTCGCGGATGGGAGAGGTCTTTTGTAGGTGGCGTGTCAATGCACGCTAAGGTGGACAATCAGGATTATTATATAACTAGTTTATGTGCCTAGGGCAACTTATTGTACAAACCCACTGGGAACTGGGTGGCCTGAACTTGAAACCCCCGCTGGATTTGTACTGTATATACTGTACTGTAGGTTAGGTCTACGCGCCGGAAGAGCCAAGGGCACTAGAGCACCAGGATTCCTGGTTCCCACTGTACTGTACATACTGTATTCAAGGATGAGATTTTCCGAGCACGAAGGATGCCTCGTATGCCTTGCCATGATCTTAGTTACAACAGTGTCCCGAACACCCGAGAGATCGCTGTGTTCCACGGACTTCACCATCTTGACCCCCCCGCACAACGTGGCCGTAGCGTCGTCCGTCGGGGGCGTTGGCGCCACCAGCCTTTGCATTGCAGCCTGGTAGAAAATCTTCCCCCAAGTCTTTAACTATAGTTATTAATATTAATATTTAATTGCACTGATAATCACAACTCGCAGCACTGTCACAGTAAGACATCTCTCCGACGGTCATTCTGACCACACGGTCTCGCATTACGATGGACTTTAAATCATTAATGTCGGCTCAGATAGCCAAATCCAAACCGAAACCAACACCGCCCAAATCCCCAGAACAACAAGCACCACCACCACCATCATCATCAGGATCATCAGAATCACCTGCACAAAAGTACCTCCGGCGCGCCGACCTCGAAGCAGCCCGTGAAGCAGCCTACGCCGCCGAACAAGCACGTCTCGAAGCAGAGCGGGAAGAACGAGCGTCCAAAAGGCGCAAGCTGGAAGAAGAGGAAGCCGAGCGCGCAGCCGCCCGTGAAGAGAAGAAACGTCGCCTGGCCGAAGAATCCCGTCGCCGTCGCGAAGAAGAAGAACGAGAAGAAGAACGCAAACGACGGAAAAGGCTAGGTCTCCCTGACCCCCCTCCTGCCATTGAAGATGGCACGACACCACCGACATCGACAACACCCACACCTGAACAAGACATCCCCGACGACGAGCTACGGTCCAAACTGCGCTCTCTCAACGAGCCGGTCGCCTTGTACGACGAAACCCACGCCTCACGGTTAAAGCGATACTACGCACTCACGTCCTCCAAAGCCTTGACCACTGCGTCGAAACCGAAACTCAGCAACGGTCCCATTCCCACGACCCTCGACCTCGTCCCCGAAAAAGACATGCTGATCCCCTCGACGCTGCCACCACCCGCAAGCGAGACCTCGACCTCCACCCAAGCCCACCTCTACCTCTACCGTCAACTCGCGTCGTACTTTACGCTCCTCCTGACGGAATGGTCATCGGCTCTCTCGTCGCGCGACGCGGCCGTCAAGGCCTCCACGTCCGGCAAAGCAGCGCTATCCTCGTACCTCCAGGTGCTCAAGGACCTGACTCCCCTCTTCCGGCGCTTCGAGCGCGCCGACCTCGACCACAGCCTGCTCGACCCGATCTGCCAGATCGTGCGGTCCGCGCAGGCCCGCCGCTACGTCGAGGCCAACGACAAGTACCTCACGCTCTCGATCGGGAAGGCCGCCTGGCCCATCGGCGTGACCATGGTCGGCATCCACGAGAGGTCGGCCCGCGAGAAGCTCCACGAGACCAGCGACGGGAAGCAGGCGCACATCATGGCCGACGAGGCCACCCGAAAGTTCCTCCAGAGTATCAAGCGCTGCTTGACCTTTGCGCAGACCAGGTGGCCTCCTGAGGATTTGGGTCAGTTGATGGGTTGAAAAAACAAAGAGTCCCGAGTGTACCTCTTGAGTACCTCTAAACAACCTCTTGTAACCTCTGGTAACCTCCTGAGTACCACTTGAGTCCCTCCAAGATTCTACCTTGTGTTGATCCAGAAACGGCTCCATGGGCAAGGCAATGCAATCTCCCACCGTAACATGCATGAGACGACGGTACAATGCGGGAGCATGTATGCATATAGGCATGTTATGTATGACGTGTAGGCATATTATGTATGTTATATGGTACGTATACATGGCTACGACGGATTGGAATGTACGAGAACTGCACGTCACCCGGCCTTTGCTCCATTCGTACTTTCCTGTATCTACGTATGTACGAGTGAGAACGAGTAGCCTGGTGTCTGTAGGTGAATGGCCACACAAAAAGCAGAGACGCAGATTGATTTCCAAGGAAAGCATAGCAGCATAGCATTGCATTGCCATGAAAGGAATGGTGATGATGAAATAAGTAAAGGTACTATTTTTCAACCAATCTATTCTCAACCCAAAAAAAAACAAAAGGCTCCAAAAGATCAAACAAAGATACCCCTAGTCCCAGATCTATAGTGTCTTGTGCTTGCTCCAGTCGAACAAGACCAATTAATACATGACACACACACACAATCTAATCTAATTCTAATCTATTCCCATCTTCAGTCCGAGCGTACGGAAGAATAGTACTAGTTCTGCAGACACAAAAAAACATTGTCTTCTCAATCCTTGACTGAAACAAGGATCCGACAAAACCAGCCTCCAGCGCCATGCAAATAAAAGCACAAACAAAATGCCAGTCCCAATCTCATCAAACAGCATACCTAACAAAATAATACGTCCACCCTCGAAAAAAAGGGATTAGACGACAACCAAGTACGAGTGACATGGACCCTTGTTCCTTTCACATGCCCGGTTCGCCTTTCATCCTGCTATGTGTAACCTGGAAGACAAAACGCATGTCACATGGCCACGTGTAGTACATGTGCCTCCAGATCATCCCGAGACCAGCATCGTAGCAAGGACACAAAGCGTCGAAGCAAATATCTGCATTGCATTCCCTGATGGGGAACGAATCAGAGAGTAATTTGGTTTCGTCGGATTATCCGTGTCATCGCAGGCGACCAGACTCACCACCCGGGATATTGTCTCGCTCACTTCGATGCTTGTGATGGTGCTCGTACAAGGTCCAAAACTCCATTTGTGAGTGTCGCACTGAGCGCCTCCAGGTTGCTTTTCACACCCAACCAAGGGTTAGGAACACTGTCGTGTAACTCACACGGATTCTGTTTGCGGTATGACCATCGGAGGGGTTGGTTGTTGGAAGTGCGAATGGTCGCTTGGTAATGTCCGGCAGTTTTGCAAGAACAGTAGTAGGCCTCAAAACGTTCAGAAAAGGGAGAAGAGCCTAGGCTAGATCCAGAGCTTCGGACTGAATCATATGATGACCTCTTTAACCTGACTCAGCCGGATTCTAGAATTGAAATCGTATCATCATTCATTCGTTTTCATACTTCATTCATGTCCGTCTTGTCGATAACAGAGCATCTCTTGCTTTGTAGTCGTACTGCATGTCCAGTGAGATCAGGCCAGGCTTAGTGAGCCAGGCCAGTTACACCCGCATATAACCGTCGACCATTCAAGAAGAGGTCTCAAGTTAGGTTGAAGAGTTTCCGGCACCATACGCGGCACATGGGTGCCGTATGCGTCATTTTCCCTTGAAGGTGCCAATTTCCCTCCCAAGGAACCAGGCTTCGGCAATGCATGATCGAGTCGTTCTTTTATCGTCCGTTTGACTTCTGGTGTCGAGACCGGTGGCTGTGTTTCCCATCTGGGGAGAGGATCCGCAGATTATTTCGGGAAAGGCCGGTAGCTATTGAGGGACAAGCCAAATGGTGGGCTACTCCGTGGCAACGCCGAGTCTGGCCCAGACGCTCCAGGATAAGTCACGTGATCGCCTTCAGGTCACTCAGAAGGTCGACCAGTGCCAGTCTTTGGGAACGCTATTTGCGACTTCTGAGACAGGTTTGACCCCCCGAAGCCCGCCTGACTGAATGCGGCGATGGCCTGCTGGTCCTGCTAGTGGCGTAGGCGGCCCGCTCTCGTTGTTGAACTCCTCGTCCCTGCTGTTCTGGCTGTTTTTGCGGCGGATCGAGCGTGCAGTGTCCCATCGCTGGTACTGACGATGACAGGTTTCGCACGCCCGCGAGGCAACACCGTCGGGATGAAACTTGGCATATTGGTCAAGAGGGATGGTAAAAGGTGTATGCGAGGAGCAGAAGATATGGCCACAGTGCCGGCAGTGGTGTTTGCGGACAAACAAGTTGAACGTCGACCTGCATTCGGGAGAGTCGCAGGTCGGAGAAGCTTCGTCGGGCTAGGTAGGGACGTATTAGCAGGCATTCTCAAGTCCTGGAGGCGTTTGAATCACTGTACGCCCTGTAGTAGAGGCCACAATCCAAATCTAATAGCGCATGTAACATACCTTCCAATGATCCTTGGTTGGAGGACCTGTAACTTCACCAAGCTCTTCCTCCTGCACCCAATCCGGATCATAGGATTCCAGGTCCAGAGGGTACTGGTGTTCAGGACTGGCGACTTGAGGCTCGGCATTCTCGAGATTATCCAAAGAACCATGCAAGCTTTTAGGCGGCGTCATAGGAGAAGGAGTATAGAAGTGCTCGGTCGGGCGGAGGGCGGCGGGAACGTAAAGAGGCGACTTGAGCGGCCGTAGCTGCTTGTATGGATTTGGAGCATGTTGTTGGAGGTAATCCTGCATTCGAGGCGACTGAGGAGAGGCGGAGCTGGCAGGAGAGGGCTGGCGACTGACCAGGAAGTGGTTGTTCTCGGGTATAGTATAGGTCTGGGTCGAGTAGTTGGCGGTCATCATGAGGTCGGTGTGAGGGAGGGAAGGAGACGGTCGTTCGTCTCGTGTCGCACACCTCGGCAGGATTGAGGAGCCAGTGTTTATTATGTTGTGATGAGAATGACGGTCGGTTACCGGGTCTGGGGTCCGGCAAGGTGCAACTGCGCAAGGACACCCGAAGACGTCAATTAAACCACGCCTGACTTGGGTACCGGGGCACGGCCTGGAAGATTCGCAAAATGGCTGTGCCACCCGGCTACTGTAGCGCGACCGGATATGATCTCAGAGGCTGCAAGGTGGCACTGCGAGCCCTAGTCGGGAAGAAGAAGGCCGAAGGAAGGCAAACCGATAGTGAGCTGAGAGGAGTGAGGCTGTCAGAGGCGTGGGAGGTGGGGGGGTGTGTGTTGGTGGGATGTGGTGATATGGGAAAAAGAGGAGGCTGATAAAGGTGTAGGAGATTGTGAGTACGGAGTACAAGGATGCCTTGTTTGTTTCTCAGTGGAATACGAGTCCTCGGTAGGATACAGTAATATCTTCAGGGTTCTGATTGTACTGAAGACATAGTATGAGGTGAAGAAATCAAGAACACGAGTAGAGCAAACATGTATGTACAGTAGAGGGCGCGGCCAAGGGAAAATAGTACAAGTTACGAGGGAAATGGGCAAGCGGACATGTGCCAAACGAACCCTGGATCGCCGTACTGATAAGAGACCGCTGCAGCCAATGGGAGGGCGCCCATAAACAAAAGATATTTTCTCTTTCGGGCCTGGCGCCGATTGACTTTCGCCCGTCGCCACCAATAACCCGAAGTAGGACAGGGGATTGGCCTAGTACTACTTAGTACGAATCTATTAATTTAGTACGAGTCTTTTAGTGCTCGTCGTAGTGGCACCTACTAGAGCCCAAGACTCGTACGTAGCACTCAGGTACCAGGATGTTGTAGTAATACTAGTAAGGGTCTCTGGGAGTGGAACAAAGCACAAGCACCGTTGAGAGCGGCTACGAATACGGTACGGAGTGTCTCCAGAAGAGTCTAATTAGGGTTCTACATATTGTACAGGAGAGGTCGAAGAGACTGAGAGGTCTACAGTACAGTACTTGTGCCAGTAGAGGTAATTGTGCTCGTGCTCATCCTCATCCGCACCGGGACCCCAAAGGTGGACTTATTACTATTGTACATACTCCATACAGTACAGTAGTGCCAGGCTGGCGACCCCCAACCGTTCATCACATTATGATTACTCGTACTCCGTACTCCGTACTGTATTCGATAGCCTCACACCCAGCCTTGGGGGTTAGTGAGCCTTTGGTACCGCCTGGTCGGGACGTCGTGTCGGACAAGGCCAGTTCTTGCACTTGGCCAACTCTTGCAGCCTACCTCTGCAATACTGACTGGTTGGATAAGGACTGGCTTGTCTCGAACAGCGTAGGCCGATGCAAGTGTTCAGAAGAAGCAGAGGATGTGGTGACTAGGGTAATACCGAAGTGAGAGGCGTAGTCGGTCTTCACATCTCACCCGAGGAGATTGTATTGTATGCACCACAGCCAGGTGGATCTACCGGCCGTTGAAATTGTCTTCTGCTTGCTCCAAGGTGGTTGCAAGGGGATACTCACCAAAGACATCGAAGCAATCACTCCGTAATGTGAATCCACGGGAAACGTAATGAGAAGTGACACTGCTCCATCGATGATGTGCATGCTGCAGATGCGGCCCAGACGAGGCGGAAAAAAGAAAAAAAAAAGAAATATCTGGCCAGAGCAGAGACGGGCGGAGCGACGGGCCTTGTGCAACCCTGTGCCGAGGACCGAATGGCCCCTAAACTATAAAAGTAGTGGCGCCTAGAGAGCCCATTAAGAAGCCCCTAGTGCCGCCGCCCTTCCAGCCTGGTCCATGCCCGAAGCCTCATCCCGTCCAGCCCAACAAGTGGCTGTCTCAAGGGACCTATGTACGGTGCTCACAGCCCGGGAGAGTACATATGTACGAATACGAAGACTGAAGGTGTGGCATGAAGCCCGGGGAGAAACCAGAATGACAAGCTGCATCTTCTTCCTCTCTCTCCACTTCTCGTACGGCTGCAGCCGCCCAGACTTGGACATCCGGATCGCAGCTATCTTGAAACCTTCAGTGAACCCGGTGTTTTATTAATTCTCATCCTCTGCCAACCTCTTGTGAATTGTCCAACATCCCCTTCCCCCCGGGGACTGGACATTCATTTACCTATCTTCGACATCATCATAATCATCAGCAGCAGCATCATCGTCGTCGTCCTCTTCATCATTAGCATCATCCATTATTTCTTCATCTAGAGTGCTTTGTTTAGAGTCGCCATCGTTCTCCATCCCGTTGTCGTCCCAGCCTCCGGCCCCAAGCAAAGGGTCGACGATGAAGAGGGGAGCAGAACATCCCACCGATCCAATTCCAAAACGGTTATCAACACATGGCGAACATGAGTGGACACTACGAGGTTATCGTCCAGATCTAGCAAACCAACCTCAAACCCCCGACGAAGATCCTCTGGGCGAGATTGCCTACCACCGAGCCTTTACCAGAATCTCTGCAGAAACCCCAGGACGCGTACCTAACCCTTCGTTCTTCCCTAACTCACCCACGGCATCGCAGTTCATGAAATGGAAAGACCAGGTTCTGTTCTCACCCAAACCCGCAGTAGAGAGAAATGCCACACAGCGGCCAAACCCCGTACTTTCTGCTCCCAACGACGTGCATGAAAATCTCCCCTCGCCTGGCTACAGTGAAGAGCCCCCTCAAGCATATCGCTCATTGAGCGGAGACCAGGCCAGGACCAGTGACTCCAGATCGAGCACTCCAGGCGTGAACAAAAGACAACCAAGATCTCCGCAACCACTTAAACCGCGCATTGATCAAATTCGCTCTCAGCCACAGAATCAACTGGGGCCGAAGACCAAGGAATTGCCATCCATCATGGAACCGAGACTCAACGCTGCTCCATCCGGTCCTGACAGGGTATTCCGATGATGAAGTCCAGGCATCGGTACGAGCAATGGCATTGTTGCTAGTATCAGTCCTTGCAGTGCCGTTAAGGCCATCCTAAAGACTCCCCGATAATCAAGACCACCATGTATGTGCAGCACTCGGCGACAAAGATCGGGCGTACGGGGCAAGGGAAAATGACATTATGGAGAAGCAACATGTGATGCAGGAGTTTACGAACCCAGGATGAGCGAATTTCCATTGGAGGATTGGGCATCTCAAAAGAGACTGTTACATTTCGTTGCGTTAATGGTGAGCGTTGAATTGTCGGCCATCATCCTGACGGGAGAAATATCGATGATCTGGGCTGTGCCTCGATTCGAGAATTTTTCATGGGATTTAGCGATCATAATGTAAATCATGCTTATTTCTGAAGAATCACATCTTGAGGTCTATAATGGCTTGCAGATTCAATGGGATATAAGCAAGTGCGCCGTCTAGGGTCTTTGTGATGTATCGATTTATCAATGCATCCACTTACTCCCACTGACATAATGCAGTCTTTTTTCTGATGGGAAATGCACCGTCACTTGAATCGTTACAGTTGAGGAACGACGCCTGGTCTTTGCATGAGTAAATCCACCATTGGCGAAAACAACAACCGACCACCATCACCGCCATCGTCCTTGCCTTCGCCATCACCACCAGTGTCATCCTTGTCCTGAATCAATTCCTTCCGCCGAATCTGCACCTTCGCCCACATCTCATACTGCCTCCAACTCACCCAATCCCACCCTGCGCACTTCTCAGGCTCCATGAGCCGTGCAATCGGCAAGCCATCCTCACCGACACCGGCGCCAGCATCCCCATCCATCCTCACTTTGGCCGTCATAAAGACTGTGATGTAGTGCTTCCCACCTTCAGCCTCACCCATTACGCTGTTCGTAGCAGTCAGGAAAGTCAGGTCCTGTACCGGCAGGCCTGTTTCTTCGAGAACCTCACGCGCCGCGCACTCTTCAAACGTCTCGCCGAATTCCAGATGGCCGCCGGGAAGAGCGTAGGTGCCGCTGCCGTGGGAGCCCAGCCGTTGGCCCATTAGGAATTTCCATGGCTTCGTCCCGTCCGAAGATACTGGGGATTGTTCTGGGTTGGGAAGGGCAGGATGGATGACGAAGACTCCGATGCCCACGCGAGGGACCTCGCAGGCGAAAACCTCGGGGTTTGCAGGTTTTGGATCCGTCCGGTGTGCATTTTTTCGAGTCTGAGGCTGTGGTGACATCGCTCCTGAACGAGAACTGATCAGACAACTATCTAGTATCTGCCTCATTTGGTCAAATGCTAGTCGTCTGTGGGACAGTGTCAAGGTATCTCGCTCATTCGACAAATTCTCCGGGTCATATCGTGCTAATACATCGGATATGAGATGAAGATACCCGAACCGTACATCTATGTCTCGACAAGCTCTTGCGGCATCAAAGATCTCGCAGTCGACCCAATCGGCTTTATCGCGCCACTGCTCAAACCAGACTGCGTTTTCCACGAGGGGTGAGAAGACACTCACGTTCTGTCCAGCGAGGAGCTCCGTTGAGCCCTGGTCCTGTCGTTTTGTATCAAAATCAAAAGGATTGGACCACTGAAGATGCTGCTCTCCCATGCAACTAGATGAACCCGTAGCAAGGATCTGGTTCGGTCGGATCAGAGAACCACTGGCATGTGAATAACACCGCAGAGAACCTGCCTTCCCAAGATGGACGACACAACTGACGTTGTTCAATTCTTTTAGCACTCTGATTAGGGATCCAACAAGGTCTCCCCACAAGCTGATCATGCAACCCAGATATGATACAACTTTACCACCTGGCAGAGTGATTTTCCGCCACGCAAAAAGCTGCTGGTCAGATTCCAGAGTACCACTTTCCCACGTGTCCCCATCCACCGGCAAAACAGCCTCGACGTAACCCAGAACTACTATATCAGCCTTACCCATGAGCGCCAGATTGGATCCCGCAAATATTGCAGCGCCGTCTTCCAACCGAGGTAACCTATACTCAACGCTGGGACGCCAAAGAGGGCGAGAAATACTATCAGAAAGGTGCAGCAGTGGTTCTCTCAGCCGGAGATACATGGCTATCAGGTATGCATTGTGTTTAACATAAGCTTGACCTGGGAAGCAGTTGATTTCTAAAGTATCGCCATCAATGACTCGGCTTGTCGGACGGTGCCAGTTGAAACGTTTGCCTCTTTTTTCGAAGGCCGATAAGCGTGCCGTACCATCTCGCTGATAGTGACCACGGACAGTTATCAGCCTCCAATGCCGCTCTCGAATATCCTGATGCATTTTATCAAAGACATATCTTTCCAGAGATTGCCGCATCGTATGATCGGACATCATGGCGTCTATTTCCTCCACCGAGATGGTGATTGACGATTCCTGCCCATCACGGTAGGCGGGCATGACGTTGATGTTACCGACGTTGCCGAAGCCTAGGGAGACACGGCGGTCAAGACAATGTGATGGATGGTAAATGAAGTCTCGGTCCAGAAGGGGAGCTTCAGCCTTGTCAGCATCGCCGAGATATTCTCGCACAAAATCGCTAAAATCTAAGACATACGGAGTACTCTCAACGAAGATATCAACCTTGAAAGGCTAGAGACGTCAAGATTGAGATTACTCGGCAAGATCCGATTTCCTACCGTGCCTTGAGTACACGGTGCTGAGTCAGACAAAGACTCGTGCCGTGCCCCATCCCGGGCAATACTTAATTATAACACAAGGTCCAGTGGCCGCCACCAAATTACAGATGGCGACTCCCTCGAGCCTTTCTGTACTCAGCTTTCGGCCTGAAGACAGCGACTACCAAGTGGCATGCAACTAAATACGGATGCCAGTACGGAATCCCCGAACTTGACTTGGTTAAGCGAAAGAATTTCTCTTCAGGCCAGAACATCCGCCCCTGGGAGAACTTCCCCAGTCAAGCTTCGCATAAAGACATTGCGATTACTTAGACTGCTTTCTACTAGACTATTATTGTCGCAGATGATGTGAATTGAATGATTTGTCGCCCCAAAGGTAGAGAAAAGCTCTACGAGCGCGGATTCGACTACAGACCACCGGGTTCAGTCATGACGCTTCTCCGCTCCCTTGAGATGAAAAGTGTTGTTCTTCTCGCCAGCAAACTATCCCCAGCCAGAATCTGAACATAGAGACATATGTTGAAATCGACAATTGACAGTCAACACCACAACGCGGCAATATGCTTCAAAACGTGTTCATTATCATGGTCAACCCATTCCAAAAGAGCGCCACCGTCGGAAAAATCCTTGTCCTGTCTCAGCCGTCCAGCTGATCACATCTATCCCTGCTGTAACCCAATCTCCGGACCAACGACAGAGGTCTAACGATCCGTTACACAGCACTCGTATTGGGCGCCTCGCTACAGACTATGCACGAAGAATGAAGCAATGAAGGTACATCCGCCACAGCACAGTCTTTCTGTGAGCCTTCAGCCTTACCATGCACAGCAATGACTTCCCACTTTCTTCTGTACTTCGTTCTCGTCCTTTTCTTTCTCTTTCTTTCACACTTTCTACCTATTCTTCAGCCGCACTTCTATTCTGTACGACAGCAGCACCTTGGGGCCGGAGCCATGCCTCCTGCGAATCTTCTCCGCCAGCTCAAAGGCAAATCTTACGAGATTAATCTCCAGCCAGGAAGTCCTCCAGTCAGCTATGATAATACTGATCTCAGAGATGTTCAAAACTTGGTTGCGCAGCCTATAGAACAAGTATGCATGACTGACCACCTCGTTCTCAGCGCTGATTACCATGTTTTAGTATACCACTGGCACTGCACATGTCATGTGAGATATCTCACGACGGTATTCTACACGATACTGATATTTTAAAGCTTCATGCCGACAATCGAAAAACGCCTAGAGAGAGGATTTGCGCCCGACAACCTCATCGATAATCTATCAAGCAGGTTCAAGATTCCAAGATTCTTTTTTGATGACATGGGATGGAATGCGAATGGGTTCTTCAGGTCTTCAGAATTTGGAAACAGGGACCCGGGCAACAACGCGCCATATTCTTACTGTAAGTTACTCAAAAGGGTGCCTCGTTGTACTCAAGGCGGGCAGGCACGTCGTCACGCTTTCTCACCAAAAGGGTGGGAGAAAAGCCAGAAGCAGTGAACCCGAACGCGGTTCGAAACCAAACGACGACGCCACCAAGGCAGAACCTGGATGAATTCAGCGACCTCGAGGACGAAAAGTGGACTTGGACGTCGGCAGACACCACACCACCGCAAGCATTGACTCCAAGCTCCGATCCACCATCATACAGAAGCTCGACAGGCAATCAAGGTCTAGGATCACCTGCGTACAAATACACATGGGACTTTATGGGAATTTGCACCTATTGGCGGCGAACAGCTGCGGCAGGAGGTGGCGCGGGAAATGCCTTTCTAAACGTCATCATCTGCTTCGATTTGAGCAAAGATCTCAAGAAGAAGATGATGCTGGCAATCAGTGATGCGAGGTTCGAGATTGCCGAAAGGATAAACGATCCTTTCTGCCTTCTGAACATCGCCAACAATGTTGTGGTTGAACATCTCCACCGCACCTTGTGGTCCTTCCAACAACCCATCAGACACGTTGAAAAGGTAATACCTATCAGAATTCGTGTCTTGGTCTAATGACGCTCGCTGACAATCTCTCGAAGACCCGTCTGGAAGGGTGGCCCAAAACCCCGCAAAATGATCGAAGCGAAAGCGCGAGGGAGCAGGAAGTCATGACACTCATGGGGAAATATGCAGCAATGCATGAGCTCAATCGCCACGTTCACCACATTGCAGAGGCAATGCAAGTGGCTTCGAACACTCTTGAGAATATCATCAAAGCACATGATTCACTTGACACCACCAACGGCCAACCTCCGCACAGATCAGACGACATATCGAACAGTCTACGATTCCAAACCGTGTACACTGACAATCTCCGATGTCGGGCTGATGCGTTTGTGGATAGAATGAAGAACGAAACTCGATTCGTAAGGAGCCATCTTTCGTTACATGTCCACCTGTGTTATGGAGGAAGATTGTGCGAAAAGGGGTTTGTTCATGAGCTGACCGAGGACCACCACCTCTGTGGGGTTTGATAGATATCAAACCGCGTCGCGATCGAAGACAACGATGTCTCAAAGGGAATTTTGGCCGAGACTCGAAATGACGGAAAAGTGCTTTCCGAGACCGTGTCGGTATTGACGCTACTGTTCTTGCCTGGAACTTTTGTCTCTGTGAGTTTCCTTCTTGCATCGTAATGCAAAGCATGGCTAGCTAGGTATGCCCCCTTCTGTGTCTCAGAGATGCTGACAGGCGGTCTCCTTTGATTTGTCGTCTCGCAGGGATTCTTCGGCATGAATTTCTTCTCCATTGATGACACCACGAACTGGACTTGGGTGGCGAACTTCTGGATGTTTTTCGCCTTCACCGCCCCCATCACGTTTGCAGGGTTGGTTCTTTTCATGTTTGAGGTTAATGTGGTCGGGTGGATAAGAAGGAAATTTTCCAAGCCTGTAAAGGATTGGTACTCGGGGAAGCGGCGCAATCGACGAATGCGAGCTTTGAATCGAGATTTGCAGGTGCAGGCGCAGGTGAATACGAATGCAACACCGAATGGGCAACCTGGTGGTGTTGTTTAGGCGATGGATGTAGAGACAAAGTGAATTAGTGATGAATTGATATCAATGAGAATCGCCGCCCCGGCTGGTGGCAAGGGGGCGGAGCTACTGATGAAGAAATTCATCTTTCCCAGTGTCTCAAGATATTCTGGAATTTGTGACATTCCGTCAACGATTGACGGTGGTAGGAAAGTAGCAGTCACAAGTCCACTCTCGCATCGCGTTGTATGGCTTGCTTTCTTTCATATTTGAACCTGGCGTTGTCGGATGGAGTAGAAGGAAACTTTTCAAGTCCGTCAGCAGTTGGCATTCGGATAAGCGCAATGTCGTAGAAAGATTGCTTCGGATCACAATACGACGAACAAGATAGGTCACCCTGATGGTGCTTGTCAGGCAATAAGATAACCTTACCAGTGATGGATTAGTTGATCGTCGACACCAAGGCACAGGGCACTGTTCTTCTCTAAGGAGGAGTTGTTTCTTGGAACTCTGCCCGCCATGAAGACTGATTTGCTGGTGTTCACAGAGCTCGGCGTGGCCAAAATAGAGCGAAGGAGGAGGAAGAAGCAAGGAGAGAAGGTAAGAAAGAAAGAAAGAAAGAAAGAAAGAGAGAGAGAGAGAGAGAGAGAGAGAGAGAGAGATTAGGGGGATTATAGTTTGTCATTTCGCCGGTGGTATGGTACACTGGTAAAGCAGACACGTTGTGACGCGGTGGTGGTTTGTAACTTGTCGAGATGGATTGAAACTGTTATAATTGAAGTGTTTTACCTATTTACGTAGCTTACAAGTAGCTCAAGGATCGACGATTACGACCAAACCTAAATGTCCTCGACATCATCATGGCTGATATAATATAAACCCGTATCCGTCGAATTGGTAATGTTCGTTTGCTTGACCTGGCCAAACTTGACATAACCATTCTCGACGGCACCGCCGGGCACCACCACCCCTTTTTCTTTTTCTGTAGTGTGGTTGGCATTTGTGAACCTATGCAGCCTGTTCTCCCCGCTGACGACTGTAAAGTTGGCCAACGAGATCTCGCCCGGGTTCCTGTTCACAATGGTCGGGAGGCCAAAGTACCTCGCCTCGACCTGCTGCGGAGTGACGTACAACTCGTAGTACCCGCGGTAGTAGAGCTCGCTCCACTGCAACTCCCGGTTGGCGCCGACGAGCCACTCGCTCGCCTGGACGCTCGCGGCGAGACTTATGTTCTGACCGCCGGGGGAGGGCGAGGACACGGCCGACCCCGCGAATTCGACGCCGATGGACCCTTCGCCCGTCGCCGGGTCGTAGGGATGCTGGTCGAGCCACACGAGATCCGAGACCCAGTTCGCGTGCGAGTCGCCCGAGATCATGATGTTGTTGGTGATGTTGTGGTCGTACAGGGTCGCGAAGGTCCGGTTGCGGTTGGCCTGGTACCCGTCCCAGGCGTCGTAGTCGAGGGGGTCGACGTTGCCGTAGGCGAGGGACTCGTTGATGCGGCTAAAGACGGTCTGGGAGCCGATGATGCGCCACGCGGCGCCGCGCGATTTGGAGTTGAGGAGAGAGGAGTAGAACCAGTTTTCCTGTCGGGAGCCCATCATCGACCGAGACGCGTCGTTGGAGATTTGGTGGACGTAGTGCGTGTTCCAGTAGAGGTCGGTGATGGAGCGGTCGTATTGCCGTGTGTCGAGCATGATGAGGTCGACGAGGTTGCCGATTGAGAAGGAGCGCCAGATTCGGAGCTGTCAACGACAATGACAACGGGCGTTAGCTATACAAGGAGGTCTTCAAGTACGAAGGAAGATATGGAACATGAAGATTCGGACGAAGGATAGCTAGACTTACATCATCAGCCATATCGACTTGACGAATAGGTAACCATTCGAAGTATGCTCGGACGGCATTCATCTTGCGTTGGTCAACCGATACACCGCCGTCCTCGACAAAGGATGCTTCGGTGTTGTTGAGTTCCGATGAGCCGTCTCGGTATGTGTTGTCTGCCACTTCTGTTTTCGCACACATGATATCAGTGGCGGGGAACTTGACGCACATTGTGCGTCCAAAGAAGGGAAAGTGAGGGAGGGATGGGATGGGATGTGTTGATAAAAGGTGGATACCTGTAGGGAAGTTTACTTACCATGATCATCCCAGACAGGAATCCAAGGAAAATTCTGATGACTGGCAAGTAGATCAAGGTCAGTTCGATAAGTGGCATGTCGCTTGCGATAGTCGTAGAGAGTATAAATCTCCCTATCTGGCAACGGTACCCGTCCGATACTTTGACCCCAGCCGTAATCGCCATTCTTGTACTCGTAGATGTAATCTCCCAGATGAATCACGTAGTCTACAGATTGTTTGCGGACAGGGTTGCCGTATGCGTTGAAGAAACCAAAGGGGAAATTACTGCACGAGTAGACTGCAAGGTTGACTCCTTGAACGTTGTCGGTGGGCGACGGGGTCGTCTTGGTTCTGCCGACCGGAGACGATTGGTTGGTGTTGCAGATGGTGAATTGATACCAGTACTGGGTGAATGGTTTGAGCTGTGTCGCCTCGACCTTGACCGTGTAGTCGACATCCGAGCTGGTGTAGACGGTTCCAGAGTCCACCACCGACGACAGCTTCTGGTCCGATGCAATCTTCCAGTTCAAGCAGACTGGGGAAGTCGAGGCGGGTTTGCCCTCGTCCGTGTCATTGTAGATGGGCACCGGGTTGTACAGTGGGACATAGCCGGAGGTGCTGCTGTTGCTCTTGACGTCGTCAAAGGTCGGGGAACACCTCGTCCAGAGAATCACGCTGTTGGGGTATGGGTCGCCGGATGCCACCCCGTGGGTGAAGTTGAGGGAGTCGGCTGCAGTGGTAGATCGGGGATCATGGCGTTTGACTACTTTGCGGACTGATATGCCCAGACCAGGATGGTTGACCGAGGGTGAACGATAGTTGAGGTTCGCACCATACGAAGCGACGGCGGCGGCGATCAGCGACGAGAAGGTCAGAAGGTGCAGCATCGTGCCGGTTCTGAGGGCAGAAGAAGAGAACCTCGACTTACTTACCTTTGATTATCTTCGCCCCGGGCTGCCCTGCATTTATAGCTCTAGGCTCGCTCCTGAACTGCTATCGGAAGCGAACGGTTGTTTGGACAGATGTCCAAGAACTGCATGATCACAATCAAGCGAGACTGAAAACTGCATTCCGGGTCGAAGATCTCGTCATGACCATCAAAAGAGGCTGCTGTTGAGCCAATCGAGGTCAAGCTATTAGACATGTTGGTGGAGGGGTTTCCAAAGCAGCTTCCTATATCATCTAGTTCGATCGAGGCCCCCCGAGATATTGTACAAACCACCAAAGGGCTGGTTATAACCCAAGCATTGAGGCACGTGGGCGCCGTGTCTTGTTAAGCATCGGAGGCTGGCGAGACAAGGATCTATAAGATTTCCAAAGGCACTGCCGAGGTTGATGGTGGTGATGGAGACAAAAGCTGGGCAAAGAAATGGCGTCAACTGATATCCACAATGGGAATGTAGAAACGAGGTCGCCAGCTTCCATACTTCTACGCACGCCTACCTAAAGATGTTGACCACGTTCCAGTCAATGGACGCCGTCGAGATGCCAACACTGTAACGCACACTACCCTGGAACTATTGCACCAAGACCACGCCACATATCACATCTGTATCCTCTGCCGCCTTCCCAGGTATACGCATTGACCAGCGTGATACTATTCGATAGATCTGGCTCTCCAGGCTCTGTCAAGTTGGCATCGATATAAGACAGGCTGAATGCAAAAGGTGTCCCTCCCGTGACGTTCAAATCCATCTGATATGGAGAGTAGATTGTGAACGGAGGCCAACTCGATGCCGGATTCACATTGGTTTTGTTAGACAGTCCACCGTTGGCCACGTTGCTCAGGATGGAAGGGTTATCGCTTGTGATGAAGTTGCCCCATATCTGCATTGCTGCCTTGACAAAGTCCGGACTTTGATTTGGAGTTGGAGGACCAAAGTACGCTGTCAAATCTGACCCGTGAACAGCAATTGGTACTGAGTATTGATACTTGTACGATGTTCGGCCACTGTCGCTGTAGGCCTCGGCCATCCAATATGATGGACAGACAAAAGTGGTTTCGGAGTATATGGCCTGTGTAGATTAGCTTCTGCTCCGTCAGCTTCGATATTCGCCAATAAATCTTACAAATGCACGCTGCTGTTGCCCCGTCGCCACACTGCTCTGGTTGATGAAAGTTGGATCACTGATTCCATTTGTAGCATACAACGGAGCGTTGTGATCTGTAGATTCGTTCGAACTAGGATAATAGAGCAAAACTTTGGCAATATCATCATTGGTAAACAGAGGGAACGTGAGATGCAGCCAATCTACAAGATCGCCTTCGGTCGTGATATTGGGTTGAGTGTAAGATGGCCCTTCGAGGGCATTGTTGCTTACGAGGAGATTGACACCGTTAACTTCCTTCCGAAGGAGTTGTCGACTTGGTAGATCCTGAACAAAGACACCATCTGTCACGGGAAGAAAAGCCCATGTCCCATACTTTCCAGTCTCTGACAACGTGGCGCTAGCATTCTGGAGCGTTTCAGTGTCTTTCCCAACGAGACACTGAAATATCGTGTTTGGGTGTGCTCCAAATGGTAGAGTTGGCGCACATCCAACCATTGTTGCAAAGGCATAGTACGCTTGGGAAGGTTGCCAGTCCTTGTATCCATACTGCATTGGGAGATATGGCGAAGGAGCAATGCTCTGGATCCAATTAGCTCCTTTTCTCTAGCCGTTCATCACTTACCTACATTTCGGAATAGTGATTGACCTAGAGACCCTCCGTAGGCCATCCCTTGAAGCATCACAGAACCGGCGCCGGCAGATTGTCCAGCTATGGTAACACGAGAGGAGTCACCGCCGAACAGATGAATATACTTCTGAATCCACTGCAAAGCGAAATGCTGATCAAGAAGCCCTGCATTGACAACACCATTTCGATACACCTCGTCTCCAGCCAAAAAGCCAAATGCACCTAGCTGGGCCATGTCAGCAGTTCAGAGCCGCCCAGATCGAGGTGTCACATACTCTGTACTGGATGGTAATGCCAATAAAGGAGTCATTGTTACCATTAATGATCGCTGACAGGTCTTGTCTTCCGTTACCTCTGCCGTAGCCTCCACCATGGATGTAGAACAGCACTGGTAGTCCGGAGGCATTGTTAGGAGCATAGACATTCAAGAACAGACAGTCCTCGCTTGCACCCGTGCCATTATATGGAACGAGATTGTTGGTCGTATCCTGCCCCTGAGGGCAGATTGGTCCAAATTGATTAGCTTGACGAGAAGAGACTCGATTTGTCTCAGGGACCTTTGGAGCCTGCCACCTGTTGGTCCCGGTAGGTGGAGCTGCAAAACGGATCCTGAGGTCGAATATCAGCTAATACTTGTAAGAGGTCTGGGCTTCCCTTCCAAACGTACCCTTTCCACACATTCAATCCGGTAGATGCATTACTGGAACCCTGGTAGATCTCATAGCCCAGGTCAATCTGCAAGGAAGAGGTCCTGTTCGCAGTGGAAGCTTGAGAAGTGTGCAAAGCTCGAGCAAATGACTGTCGACGATCATCAAGACGCGCATTGCATATTATGAGCAAAAGAGCCACCACGAGAAGGAGGGCACTCATTTTCAAGCAAGCCGTCCAGGCATGCAGAACGTGCTTCTTGATCGAACGAAAACACCCACCTTTATGAATGAGATGAACTATCGGCATCTGAGCCTGTCTGTCCGTTCGCTCCGTCAAGAGCTCCGGCACAAGCGCCGACGGTTAGCGATGTCAATTGAACCTTGCCAATACCTGGTAATTCGCATCGCTTGATATTAGCCGTCGAGAGCTCAAGAAGTTGTAGAGAGGATGAATGGAGGCGTCATTGGCTCTCCACAAAATGCGGGCGAAGTGCGATCTCGTCTCCTCATTTTCACCGATTCGAAAGTCACACGAGCTGCGGGATGTGAATAATGCAAGTGACGCATCGGCCATTGAGCGGATACGAGATTTAAGATGCCGGATACTCAGGGCGACAAAGTCAGGAGAAAGATGTTCAGGGCCAGCCAAGACGGTAAATTCATCTTCGTCAACTCTGAAATACAAAATCTATTCCTCTTCTTAGCATGTACAATACAGACTAAAACACTTCACCTATCGAGCATTGGAGTAGCCACATTCGTTCCTGGTTCTTGCTACTGCTGTCCGATCCCCTTATGCTTCAGTTTCAACAGCTTCCGCCTCTCTATCCGCGGCTAACCCCAGTCCACGGTCACGCACCAGCCCAGATCAACTCGCGGATTCGTGACATTGCGCTCAACTTTGCTCTCAGTTGCTCTTCTTGTCACCTCCACTTGGGTTGGTCTGGTTGTATTTGACGCTCAACTCGTCATATGATTTCTGCAGACCTTCAGCCTGGCTCTTCATCGCCTGCAATTCCTTGTCTTTCTTTTCCAACTGCTTCTTCAGCTCTCCAATCTGGTCGGCACGGTAGTGCTTGCCTAGCTTCTCTCCCTCTTTACCACCAGCTTGTACATCACCCTCGTACATCTTGACCTTCTCTTCGAGACGGAGCACATCAAGGATCATGCCGTAGGTGCGGTTCAGGATCAGAGAAAGGAAAAGCGTGAAGCCCGTCAAGTACATGTTGCGTTGAGAGTAGAACTTGCGAGCTTGAACCTCCATACGGTCAGTGCCAATGGCCGCAGCTCGTCTGCTGAGTGTCAGTGAATCTGTTCAACCGCCATTTGATAATTTCTTCTCACCCTGCTCCGGTGGTGTCGTTCATCAAGGCCGCCATTTCGATTTGGACTCGGTAAACGCGGTTGACGCTGTCGAGGAAAAGAATGAGGATGAAGATGAAGGTGATCTAGAGAGTGTCAGCCTCTTGCTGCCTGGTAAAATCACGATTGTTCCGACCTTCATCCCATATTGTAATTTTGCTACCAGGGGACTCTCTGAGATAAAATTGAACATCTTCCGCTTGATCGTAAAAGGCATTGGGACGACCAAGGCCATGAAGAGTACCATCTCTGACACCAAGATGGCGAAAACCTGTACGTGCTGTTAGCATCCGGACAGATAGAGGGCGGTCGTAGGGCTGTTGGAATCGACAACAGCTCCACGCATGACCACTGACCAGACTGTAGTAGAGTGTCATGATTGCGGATTGAGCTCCTAAATAGCCTGTACAGATTCAGAGAAGGAGTTAGGTGTTGCGGAGGAGATATGAGGCTGAAGCCAGAACACGTCGGCAGTTTTCAAAGATTATAGGCGGTAGAGTAGAACAAGAAGAGGATTGAGTGAACCGAATTTAAGCGGGTGAGGCACAGTGGAAACAAACCACTTCACCCTCTTTTTGGTGTTACGACACACTCTGTACACACACACTGCACATTACGTCATCTCTCAGGCAACGCCAAACCACGGCAAGGCTCACTGACTTTTACTAGGCACCTCTGAGAAGGCTGAGAGACTACAATTGGAACAATGGAATACTTGTCCACACCAGTATCAGTATAGTCATACAATATCAAGCCACATTCAATTTCTAGAACTCAATCATGAAATCTGGTATTGCGAAAGCATAATGGTCAATATTGGCCCGAGCCCGACTTGCTTCGACTTTGACTCGGGTCATAAGTGCGTGATGTAGAGAATCAAGGATATCAGTTTCATGCCACCATTAAGAGCGTCAATAACGAGCTTTTCTGCCGCCTTGATATCCTCCTGTCCCTTATGCGCCTGTGCTTCCTCTCCTGAACGTTCATCATGTCAGATTTCGCATGCTACCGTCCAGCTCTGGAGGTCGGGAGCCGCGCATACCTGTAGCTGTCCCGGTGGGATAGAGATAGATCAATAGTGACTCTTTATGTCATGTTGTTGCTTGCTCATATCCAGCCAGGAATCAGCCCGTCGAAACACGCATGCGTATTTATGTCTCTTTTCGTAGCATGGCCGGTACCTCGTTGAATGTGTATCAAGTCTAGAGAGTGAAATTGGCGACTCGCTGCCCGTTGTCAACGGCTTACCATTCAAACTCTCCATTGCCTTTGTGAAAGACATATCTACAAACCATGTTAGCGGAACCGGTCTTCAGTGCTGGGCAGCCGGGAATGTGGTACTTACTCGTTGCCATCCACTCGCAAGATCCCGTCTTTCAGAACACACTTCCACTTGTTCTTCACGCGCTGGACCTTGTCATATGTACATAGCATGACTTGATCAGTCTCCTCACCGTTCTCGTCAGCGGCGGCGAGATCATCGGGATCATCAAGATCGGAGTTGATAGCATCCTCATCGTCGACGTCGTCATCATCGTCACCAGCAGCGTCACCCTGGGCACGAGTGATGCTTGGTGGTGCTGAAGCTGATGAGGAGGAGCCGCCGGTCAGGACCTCGGCTCGACGTATGGCAGTCCTACGTGGAGCAGGTCGGGCTTCAAGACTGGTGAGGAGGCCACCAGCTTCGAGCGACTGTTGAGACATTATGAAGTGGTCGTGCATAAGTCGGTCTGCTTCCGCGCCATGCGTGGCAGAGAGAGCTTTGCGTGAGGAAAATTCCGCGTTCCATTCATCTCGAGCGTCAGACGCGCCATCGTTTTGACTTGAATTCAGAGGTGGGTTGATTGAAGACCAGTCTTGAACACCCGGGAATGACTGGGGCTCTTCCTGCTTGATATAGTTTGTTGGCGAAGTTGCTTGAGGCTGCGCAGGTACACGAGACTGGTTGGACTGGAGTTGTGCAATTTGAGGACCGGCTCGGGGGCCATATGTCTGGTGTAGGTTCATCGCTGCCCGGTCACGTGCAGTCATGGGTTGACCTTGCTGGAAGGATGGGGCTTGATACTGCTGGAGGGGAGGAAGTTGTTGAGGCTGAGGAGAGTATGACGGAGCGGCTCCATTGCTCTCAGTTTTGACGACTGGCTGTGATGGAATAGAGGATTGTGGTGGAGGGGTGCTGGTGAGGTTACCATTGCTCGGCAGTGTTGAAGGAATAGGTTTCGCATTGCTGGGAAGGGTCTGCTCTTTCAGGGGCACTGGAGGCGGATCCCAAGGTAGTTGAGCGACCTTGAGGCCTGATAGTTTCTTTTGCCATTCCTGTATGTCGAGCAGTGTCAGTAGATTGCTACAAATGCAGGTATTGGGGCCATCCAAAACAGGTTAGCTGCGTGGGTAGGATGAGGCTGGGCAGGCGTCGTGGCGTATTTAAGAGCATGAGTCAAAGGGCCGGCCTTCAAAGACACTCGCTTCCCCCGCTTCCCCTGCCGCGCCTTCTCTCGCTCGTCTCGCCGCCCTCGCCCTCGCACGCAACCCACGATGCCTGCCTGCCTGCCACCATCGGTCCTCTCGATGTATTGTTTTTGAAGGATTGTTTTCCCATTCAGAGATAGGGCAGTGGAAACTGTGCTTGAATCTGATGAAGAGATGGGTTTCTGATGATGCATAACCCCCAGACGATGGTTTGGTTGATGAAGAGAGTATGACCTACCGCTTTCAACAACTCCAGCGTTGCCAACTCAACACCACCTTCTTCAAAGTCTTGCCGTGAGTGCTCGCACACATCGTTGATGACTTTAGCATAGACGTCGCCCTGTTCACTAGCATGTCAGCGCAGTCATTCTAAATGTGCAGTCTTGTCCGAATGCGCAGCGAACGCGATCACTCGTAGGGGATCTTGACAGTGATGCGGCAGGGAGTGCGCACCACCGAGGTTTTCGACATGATGCGTGCCTATCGCTTTACTCTCGAATTTCTCTTTTGCTATGTTCTCTGCAATGACTCGTTTTCCTGGCCAACCCCGTCAACTATGGGATGCGCGGTGGTGAATGCGAGTGGTAAATCGTGAAGTTACTGGGGCGGAGAGAGGATAGCCGAGGATAGGCAGCAAGTGAGGTAGAGTTAAGACACAATAGATATAAGTGTTAGTGCCGCAGACGTGGGCACAACGGGTCGTGAGAGACGTCAATCTCAATTAGAAGCGTCCACGAGCCAGCAGGAATGTTGTGAAGCCCGCATGCGTTGACCCAGTTGGATGGTGTTGGAAGGGAAGTCTGGGGAGAGCGAAATACAAAAGACTCCCTCAAACCGCCAAGTCTAGAACAGGCAACTTGGCCGAGTCTTGTACATACTCCCTCACGCCAAATCCGCTTATGTCAAACGACAACATTCCTCTTCGCTCAGTTGGGCAACCATCGACTAGTCGTGAGAGTCTCGCATACGAAACCAAAAATAACATTCTCTGTTGTCACTCGGTCATCTCCCCTGAGGCGTAATTGATCCCCAAGTCCCAACTGCCCCTTGCCTCTATCATCCTTAGCAGCAAACATGTCATTCAGGCCAGCATTGATTGTTGTTGACATGCAGAATGACTTTTGTCCACCTGTATGATTTTCTAGGTCTGTTATGTAGTGGTGTTCCTGACTGTTTTCAGGATGGCTCGCTGGCTGTTGCTGGAGGTCGAGATATTGTTCCACTGATCAACCGCCTGCTCGGCTCCCGGAAGTTCGTGACCAAAGTTGCAACTCAAGATTGGCATCCTCGTGATCACATTTCGTTTGCGACTAACCATCCTCCGCCAAACAACAAGCCTTTCGAATGTTTCGTCGACATGCAGAATCTTGTGGCCAACAAGCCGGCGCATACCATGAAGCAACGACTTTGGCCGGTTCATTGTGTCCAGCAAACGAAAGGCGCAGAGACTCTCGACGAAATCGACCTTTCAGAGGTAAACGCCATTGTTCACAAAGGCATGGACTCGAGGGTTGAAATGTATTCTGCCTTTTCTGACTCCTTTGGAAACATGACTGCTGGCGCTGGTGGTGTGAATATTGACCTCGCGGCCTTCCTAAAGGAACGGCAAACCACCCACGTGTACGTCGTTGGCTTAGCCGGGGATTACTGTGTCAAAGAAACTGCGCTAGGTGCCGCCAGGGCTGGCTTCACCACGTATCTCATCGAGGAGGCCCAGAAATGTGTTGACCCATCTTCCTGGTCGGATATCAAAGCAGAGCTATCGCAAGGCTCTGTCTCTCTGATCAGTATCGACAGCGACGAATCACGACGAGTTCTGGAGACATGATTATAAAGCCCTTTTACGGCTTGTCGAATGCCGAGATGCTGCAAGGGAGCGGTGAATTCCTCCGGAGGAAGCACCACTTCTGTGACTTCGCGATCTGTCGAACCATACCACTATCCCAACAGGTCTCAGGCCAGGCCTACACCAAAGAGCTATCTTGAGAGAGGGCAAGATGAAGCTCTGCATTGATAATCGCACTGTTGGGCGCTAGACTTCCGGTCTCTTACTGAATGAGCTCACGCGGCAAATCAGGGAACAACAACAACAACTGTAGGAGGATCTGGCCTCCGCCGAAAACATGAGACTAGTGCAGTGGTAATAGCTTCAATCACCTGGTTGGTGACTATTTACAGATCCCTACTACGGGTCCGTTTAACATCAGATATCTGCTGTATCGAGCCCTCAAGACCAATGAGACTAGTTTTGAGGCAACTAAATGATGGCTACTCGAGTTTCATTCCTTTGAGGAATACCTCGACGACGTTGTGACTCACTTTAGGCATCGTCGCAGTCCGAGGTTGCAACAAACCGGTGACACATCGGAGGACGTGCATTGTAAGACAATGTGCTTGGCAATATCTCATAACACCCATAACACCCGTCTTACAGACCTCATGTGCTCGTACAAGTACAAGATGTCTAGTTGCTGTCTCATGCCTAGAGTCTTATGAGACTCTTAGATCAAGGGGTCCGGAATGCCGCATTCCGTTCATTCGCCAGGTGGGGTGAAAACGCCCGTCGAAGGAGGTGGTAATGCGGTAGACTTGTCCTCACGATACTGGAATGCGAATCAGCCGCGGTCAAGATGGAGGGAGGAGTGTCCCGAGTTCTTAGTGGGTATCAGTGAAAAGAACAAAGTGATCCTGTCGAAGCGGGATGAGGACTTTGACAGAATTACCTGGGACAAGTGCAAGGAGTTGGTGAGTACGTATACACTACACCACGTTGTTATCAAGTCTCTCCGTGAGAGAGACGAGGCGGCTAGACATGGACAGCAGGAGAAAGCAATGCGACAGTGGCTGACCCGATGAATGATCCAGGTCAAAATACAATCGACCACTTCCTGCGCAATGCGAGCCAGCTTCGAGGGTACCTCGAATACATTCACCATTTGAAGACAAGGCATGGCAGTGTGCTGGAGTATGTGAAGCAGTTCAGACTCAAGTGGGAGAGTGTCGCGTCTTCTGGCAAGCCACCTTTTGAAGATCCCAGTGACTGGAAAGTCCTATACAATGACTGGCCCTATTACATCGATGAGGATATCACCCATCTTGTGGTATGGACGAAGTTCACTATCGACGAGGACGAGCAAATTAGAGAGGTCACGCCAGAGGGGAAAGAACAGATTGAGGAGTTTATCAAGAGGGTTTTCTTGCGCAAAGGCGTCGCGAGAGACCAGATTGTTTGGTTCAAGAATTGGAAGAGCCTGAAGAGCGTGCACGCGTTAGGTACGTGAGCCCGTGTGAACCTGGGCGATACTGGCGAGGCTGAGTTCGGACTGATGATCTGAGAAATCTAGAGCATTTTCATGTCATGCTATACAAGGCACCACGAGAGTTATTGGATGAGGTTACAGGGGGAGATCGACCGACTTCGGAGAACTGGATTTCTGGAACAGAATAAGAGAACGCCTACTCGCTGACTCGAAGCGTGTGGTCTTCGATACCCCGTGGCTTGCTGACTGGACATTGAACAAAGAAAAGACACTCCTTAGAGCTGCATCAAGAGTGGGATGACCCCTCCCATCATCGTACAAGAACAGAGACCATGGCGTTGGGCATGCATGGGAGATGGAAGTTTGGAACACCGACATCCGAATATCTGGTCCATGGTAAAAGGGACACCTCGGATATAGAAAAGAGACGAGAAGCCGTACACCAAATATTGTATGTGGTGGGATAATGCGACCACTCGGCATAATTTAATATGTAGAGGCTACAAGGTAGAAAATTTTTATGCTCATCATGACGCAGTGAAGCCGGCCATATTTGGTAGCGGCTTGGTGGTCTTGACTGGCTCGGGCTCACCAGGCTTGGTCTTGGGCTGGGGCTGGGGCTCGGGGCTCGTGCCTACAATTACAGGGCTCTCTGAACCGTGACTCTAGGCTTTGGGCAGCTGCCTACAGGTGCTGGCCCCTCACCTACAACCCCTGGCCTGACCTGCCCAAATGACCATTGAGCGACTCGCGCCTTGTCCTCGTACTCGTAGACAAGCCGCATGATTCTTTTCCTCCACTACCCTCTTTTCCAGCTGTACGTATAAACTTGCAACTTCTGCACCCGACATCCTGGCGACCAGGCTCCCACTACAACTACTCTTGCACTCTTCTGCTCGAGGTGTCCCTCTCAAACCAAGAGTCCCCCTGCGAACATCGACTCCTTGCGTTCGCCACCTCGACCCCTCGCTCCCCCCAATCGACCAAGCCTTACGAGTTTCGCTTGCTCCAATCCCGCACGACGTCATATTATATCCCAGTCCTAACCTTCGCCCAGATCAGCGTTGGTGCTGAGGACAAGATCGAGACACCGAAACAGCCCAACAGACAGGATGAAGCATTCAATAGGAGGTGCCTTGCGTGGCCATGGTCGTATGTTCACCTCAGGCTTCGGCCAGGCAGATAAGAAAACATAGCTTACACGGGTACCGACAGGCAATCGATCCTCCTCAGAAGATGTTCGTGACTCGGAAGGCGAGGATACCACAGTAGTCGAGGCCGAGCAGGGAAATGGTATGGCATCAAGACGTTTGTTACCACAAGATGTAGCCTGACCAGAAGCAGTGCTCTCACACATCATCTCCCAGCTGCGGCCTGGGGCCGATCTGTCTCGAGTGACCCTGCCGACATTTATCCTCGAGGAAAGATCTATGCTTGAAAGAATCACAAAGTGAGGCTTCCGAAGGATGGATGGATCGCCCGGCGATGGCTGACAGATGTCCTAGTTTCATGGCTCACCCCGATACCCTTCTTCCCATGCCAACAATCGACGACCCGATCCAGCGATTCGTTGCGGTGGTCAAGTTCTACCTGAGTGGTTGGCACATACGGCCACCGTACGTTTTGAGTCGATGACCAATATGAACATGTACTGACGGGGGATCCAGGGGAGTCAAGAAACCTCTAAACCCAATCCTGGGAGAAGTCTTTACCTGTTACTGGGACTATCCGGACAACACCCGGGGTTACTACATATCGGAACAGACATCACACCATCCGCCCAAATCATCCTACTTTTTCATGGCCCCAGAACATCATATTCGGGTAGACGGGACTCTGAAGCCTCGAAGCAAATTTCTTGGGAACTCAGCAGCAAGCATGATGGAAGGCATATCTTACCTCCGATTCACGAACAGAGGGAAGTCTAAAGGGGGAGAGAAATAGTAAGGGAGAGTGATGCCGTGATTGGTTTCGGAGCTAACGGACAACAGTATCCTCACTCAACCCAACATGTACGCCCGAGGAATTCTGTTCGGCAAGATGAAGTACGAGTTGGGCGACCATTCTTACGTCCGCTGTCCCGAGAACAATCTGATAGCAGATCTCGAGTTCAAAACCAAAGGATGGGTAGGTGGCACCTACAATGCTATTGGAGGTGTGATCAAGAACGACAAAACAGGCGAGGTCCTTTTTGAGCTGTCTGGGTTGTGGTCCGGCGAAATGCACATCAAAGACGTCAAGTCTGGTCAAAAGAGATTGCTTTTCGATGCCACACACGCCAAACATGCTCCTCCCCAAACACGGCCGGTTGAAGAACAAGGTGAGCGTGAATCGCAACGATTATGGCTGAGTACGGTCAAGGCTGTCCATGCGGTGGATCATGAAACCGCCACGACGGAGAAAGCCAAGATTGAAGACCGACAGAGAGAAGAAGCCAAGCGAAGAGAGGAAATGGGGGTTGATTGGCATCCAAAGCTTTTCCGACGGGTCCATGCCGGCCCTGGAGGCACGGAAGAAGGTGAAGAGGATCTTGAATGGGTCATCAATGCTCACCTGTAGGTTTGGCAATGCGCGCGTAAAAATGTGACCAGGCTAACCTTTGTTTTTGGCGCAGAGATACACAGGACCCAAATGAGCTCGTGGACAAGATTCTTTCAATAGCTCCCATTCTGCCCGGACAAGGGTCATTCGAACGGCGAGAATCGGTCAAGAATTCTCGATCTACAGAGTTTAACCGGCCTAGCAGCAGCGGTCGCCCAAGCCATAAGGGTGGCCCCAGTCAGGCACAAGCTAGTACCCATGACAATCTCATTGACTTTGACTCGCGACCATCCAGTACTGCTCCGCCTGTGCAGAAGAACTCGGTCGAGAACTCGGTCGCTCACAACCCAATGCACCCAACGTCGAATCCACAGCAGAATCCTATCCATCCGAGGACCGGTGTTGACGTACCGATCGGAAACACACCCAAAAGTGCCAATCTCATGGATGATGATGATGGAGGGCTGAATGAGAAAATGTCGGGAATGAAGATGCAGGAAGCCATGGTACCTCAGGGGGGCTCGAGGCCGCTGAAGAGGGCTGACACGGACACCAGCGAGGTGGATGTTTTTGTCGATGCCGAAGGGTGAAGTAAGTAGGTGGTAGTAATCATCATCATCTACCTTGTGCGAGGTTTGGAGGGTTCAATTTTTCCTGCTAGCTTTTTGAACAACAGGTACCTACCTACCTGTCGTATACCAAGGGAAACGAGGCATGAATGAAATACCCCCACAGGTGGAACGAAGACCCCCTTTTTTTGGTTGGTGTTGATGTTGGTGTTGATGGGGCGAGACCACCTTTTTGTGCTACGAATGGAGTGACGAGTTACTTTTAGAAGCTGTTCCTCTGCTGCTGTTCCTTTGCCTAAAGTGAATCCAGCATGAGAAGCAGGAGGAGTTAATATACAGTATCTTTCTGATGGTGTTTTTGACTTTACACCATGTTCGGCATCTACTTGTGCCGTAATGTCTAGTGTTGAGACCTTGTACAGAGAGAAGTACGGGAGTAGAGTATCCGTACACGAGACTTTTATACATATGGATTATATTGTGCTGTAGTGCTGTTCTGTAGTGTACTGCACTATAGTGTGCTGTGGTGTACTGTGGTGTACTATACAGTCCTCTAGGTGAGACTCTGTGTGTGTGTGTTGTTTTCCCTGTTTCTCTTACAGTACAACAAATATTGCACCGAGGAACAAATCACCAGTCGAGCAATTCACTCGTGACAAAAGCCTTGACTGAGCTAATCCCATAATTGAAGGCTAACTAGCCTGACACGTAAGTTGCAAGTGCCAGTGCGGGGAAAGTTGGAGTTCCGGGTCAATCAAGTTTGAAAAGCCGGGGAGGAAGGTGGGTTTGTTTGTTGCTTGTCCTGCCTGGTTGACGGTTTCACAAGTTGGTACGTCGGTACTTGCCCTGCCTCCCACATTGTACGATAAGCCTAGGTACCTTGTACCTTGTGCTAGGCGCACGAGGTTGCATTTGGCATCCCTCGGTGTACTGTGGTCTGCAGGGAAGGAGGGAACGGAAGGGGGTGATAGTACTCCGTACTTCCGTGTATACATTAACCGTGTTGCAGAACTTGTTCACCTCCCTTTCCTTTCCTTTCCTTTTCTTTCCCTTCTTCCGACTACGAGTCACTACTTGCTACTTACTACCAAACCACACAATCACCACTCCCACTTTTTCTTCCGTGATACTTGTCAGGCTTATATCTGACACACGGTCCTCTGTACACACCACTCTCCTCTTTGCATTCTGCATTCTTCACTCTCCGCTCTACGTCTTGTACTTGTCGCAGACACCAACACATCAGACCTCCGGGCACCAAATACCAATAGCCCACCGACACCGATATCGACATCCCGACACCAACACCAACATCAGTCGCGAGTACACCATATTCATACCTACACAGAGTGAACGTTTCATTGGTTCTACATACCCAAGCAAACAACCAGCCCCCCACAACTACTACTCGTAGTACTACGTCAACGCGCCAAAGACAATACCAACGCCAATACCAATTACAGTAACAATTACAACTACGCAAAAAATGCAAACGCGAACACTAGTGGCCCTAGGCGGTCTCGGAGCCCTCGCTGCACTCGGCATGACTCAGTTGTCCCTACAGTCCCAGGACCGCCAGTACAAAAAGACACTGCAGTACATGCACGATGGGCGAGACCGGATTCAAGAGAAGATGAACCAGATGAGTGGTGGTGCCGCCGGTGGTGAGAAGAAGTGAGCGGTACCGCCACGCTCCTCGCACATTTCTTGCCCTGTCGGCAACGCTCCATCGTCGAGATTACCTTTTTTTTCACCAGTGGGGAGAGGGAGTAGATGGGACAGTAAAGAAGGGGGGAGCTTTTGGAGCATGATGAGTACAATGTGACCGAGTACTGGGGGGATAATCACTGCAACAATAAGCAGAAAAAAAAGGCCCAAAAAAGGAGAATAAGTGAGTGTATGATGGGGGGGTCATGCAAGAATGAGAATGTGAGGGCGTGAAGTGAGAAGCGAGAACAGTGATGTGAGGTGATGTGATGTGATACCGACGACGACGACGGGAGTGGTAGGAAGGAAATGATTAGCAACAATACAGAGTAAAAATCATCAAGCAATTAGCAACCACAGGAGCAGATAATAAACACTCTACGTATGTATGTACGGAGGACGAAGTGCGTGAGTAGAGGGAAACATTGGTGAACCTCTCTAGTCAAAGCAGCAATGTGTCCGTTGTCAAAAGACATGTAGGTCAGGGAGCGTCTTTACTTTTTGACACAAAGGTGCTTCAAAGTGAGTACCGAGTGCGGACACAGTACTTGGTATCCATTGAATTACTCGAATCGTACAGACTACCAAACGACAATGAGAGCGTTTATCTTTATAACATTAGCAAAGTCGCCGCCCACTGCCAACACAACCACCGCCACCACGTTACTCGATACTCGATACCTCTGCTGTGAATCATTAACTAGACCTACCGGACCGGACCAGACCACACAGGTGACACTCTTCTCTTGATGGACCTTTCGGCGTGGGAGAGCCGTAAAAGACCCTATCGCCTGTTCACGGCACTAATACCCGGGGGGGGGGGGGGGTACACGCATGGGTAAAAGGAAGTAAACAAAGAAAATAAACAACAGAAGGAGGTTCACTCAAAAGGTCGTTCGTTCTTCATAGTAAACAAGTTAGTCACATGTATTGTACTCCAGCGGGTTTGATCTTCTCAACTCGATCAAAAGACGTCCTCTTCATCCATCTCAAGAGAAGGCCATCTTCAAAATGCCGTCAATCGCGAAACGTGAATGCAGAATGCGAAATGCAAAATATACTCGACATGTGTTGAGAACTCCCTTCTGAACCTAGTCGTACAGTACAATTTACAGAGTATCGATTCGGTCTGTAATCTGCTTCCGCTGCCTCATCTCTTGATGTTCAAAAAGAAAAACCAACCTCAACCAGACCAAGCTTCATTGATACCTTCAAGTCCATCCACTCACTAACGGGTACTCGGACCTTGTATAGACTCTAGGATTCCTCATCTTCAGTCTCGGTGTCTGTCTCTGAGACATCATCGCTCTCATCGCCCTCGGTGTCACTCTCGTCGTCGTCCTCCTCCTCGTCGATATCAGCCCCCGTATTGCCAGACTGTACGACAGGCACGTCGTCAACTTGACTTTCCGTCCTCTTCTTCTTCCGTTTCGTCGTCGTGGACCCGGTTGTCGCGCCAGAGAGACCTCCTGACTTCATGGCTTGGAGTTGTCCTGCTATTGTATCTATTGCGCGCAGCCCAAGTTAGTTGAAATTGAACATAAACCATAATACAAAGTGAATCTCCCCCCAAAACGAAAACCAAAAAAAAATCACATACCTTCATCAGGCTCACTGATCTCATCATCACTCTCCACTTGATTCGCCTCGCTTGGGTTTCGGACGTCAAGAACAACGTCCACTTTCGAGTCTAGCCCGATATAACTGTCACATACAAGGTGCAGAACGAATGGGAAAGCGTGAACTTGAGGAGGTGCTTGGAAAGGACATTTCAACGTCAACATGTTGAAAGTCGGTGTGCCGTCTGGGTTGAAGATCGGCTTGTCGAATGCCGTAAACGTAAATGGTGGAACCGAGATACGTCCACTTTTTGCCTCGGCCAGGAAAATATGCCATCTAGGTGCATGATCCGCTGCAAAGTATGGGGCGTGAGCGAGTGGAGGCTGGACGGAACCAGGGTTGGACTCGTCTTCGATGACCTTTCCGTCTATCGTCTTGCGGCGCTTGGACTTTGCCGATTTGCGACCGTGGAGTGCGTCCAAATCACCTTCGTCAGGATCAATATCCTCAAGATCGAGAGGATCGACGGGTGGCACGCTTTTCGTGCCTGGAGGTATGATACGCGCCTTCACAACCAGCTGGACGAGCGATCCTGGGGTGACAACGCGTTCGCCTACGACTTTGAAGAATGCCTTTGCAATTTGAAGATGGGGGATTTGAGATGCGACTTGCATGGCTTGATTGTACTGTGATTCGGAGAGGCTGGAGCACAAGTTCCTCCGGTCGGCCGCTGGAAGAGACATGAACTGCTGGAGGGTGACTGATTCTTTTGAGGTGCCGGTGATTTTGTTGCCTAGTTCTGGGGTAAAGTTGGGAAGTTGTAGTAGAGGCGAAGCGGTTGGGGGCACTGCTTGGATGATGCTTTGCGAGGTATGATATGCGGAGAGAAGAGGCTTGACAACCTGGAAGGGCAAAGTGATTGAAGCGAAGGAGTTGTTCAGGAGGAATGCAGTTGGTGCAACCGTGTATTTCTCCCGTTCCAGCTCCGCATCTTCGAGATCGATACGAGCAAGGTAGGCCCAAAGCAAGGCCAACGTCTTTCGTCGCACAGGGTCTTCGATAGACTTCAGACGAGTCTTATCTACGTCGGTAAGCACAGAGCTTTTCAGCACCTTGCTCTCGACCTTAGCGGCTCCAGCGTCACTGCGTGCGCCCTTGAGCGTCTCTTTGAACTCTTCACCCACACTGGTCGCTGCCACGACACCACCTTCCGAGATATCCTCTTTCCATTCCCGGAACAGATTGCCAGCACTGGCATGCAGGACCTTATCCTTGGTGAGAGCTTGCGTGCCATACCACCATTTCGCCAGTGTGTAAGGAAGGATAATACCCAGAAGGATGCCGTAGAACGCGACCACAAAGTACCGATTTTCCTCCTCGACCATCCATTTCGGCAGAGCAATGCCTATGCTTGTAGACTGTCGGCCGTCTGGGTTGCCATATTGTAGATAATTATTCCGTATCTCCTCATCGGTCAAAGCCTTGTATGCTTTGGTCATTTCCACCCATCGGTCGTTGATGGTCTCGATGGTTTCATTCTTCGCAGGGTCCGGCTTCGCTTTGTCCGGGTGGTGTTTCAGAGCCAATCGTTTGTAGAACCTGTCTATGTCCTTCTCCGAGGCACTTCTCTTGACACCGAGAATGTCATACGGATCCCAGATTTGTGGAACTATCCTCTGAGTGACCGCTATGAGATAGATCATGTAGGCCATGAATGCATATCCCGCCACCATCGCAATGATGCGCTTCGTCTTTCGATCCCTTCTTTTCCGCTTTTTTCTTTGCTCGTCTATTAAATCTCCGTCTTTCGGCTTGAAGTCTGACTTTACGTGCGCAGCGGTCTGCTCGAGATCTGTAGATGGTTTGAAGACGTTGTATGTGAGAGGAAGAGTGACAATGCCAGCCATTGTCAGCATGAAGAAAGGAAAGAACTGGCCCTGGTCATCGTAGTTGTAGTCGGAGGAGGCCATAGTCGGTTATGAACTGCAAGCCGCCGGGGCTGCGTCGCGAGACTCGAGAGGAATTACTTTACTGTCCGGTAAGAGCACCTCGATACGATGGAAGAAAACTGAAAGGGCGAAATCGTGCGTCGAAAAAAGGGAGAAATGCCTGAATGAACAAAAAAACAAAGTGTTGCAGTGTTGTCACAAGAAAGTCCTCGCCAGTTGCACCGCGGGCGGAACAAAAAAGTGACACGGGCAGCACAGGCGAGGTGGCTTCTCCAAGTCTCACACAAGGCTAGCCTAAAGCCTTGGCTTACCTCAGCCTCGTCAGAAAAAGGGGGCGAGGCTCGCGCAATACAACTATGCCAACCCATACTCCGTACTGAGTTCTCAGATAAACAATTCCTTCTCTACAATCTCCTACATGTACTAATCTTCGGAAAAGCCTCGATAATGACACCGTCAACTCTTAGGCATGGCGGCCCCGACTAAATTCGTCCGTATACTGACTCAACTGCACTTTACAAGGCATACCGGAAGTACTTATTCTCCTGATCTGTCAAATCCATAAATGCCTGCTCTTCTCGCTGCGGTGGAAGCTGCAGCGCATCACGCTTGGCATTTTCCCTTCTGTTCAAGAAGTAGAGAACTACCAAGCATCCCAGGGCGAAAATATTCATTGCAATAGTAGTGTATTTGCCGTCCGAATAGTATGGTGCATTTCGGAATGTTTGTGGTCCTCTGTTGACACGTTAGCAGTGTGTGCCAATTGCTCCATAACGCTGTGACAAGCGGCGCCTCGGGTTACATCTTCTGTGTTTTTGGGCTTTAAAAACAACTCACATCAAGAATCCAACACAATACGCAATCAACACCATGGCATTGACAGTGGTCTTCTTCGTGTATCCAGCAACGTTGGTGGAGATACAACTCAGGATGATGATGAGCGCCGTCGCCGAATTTCCTAACCACATATAGTATCCCATGAGTTGACCAATGCGATGATTCGTCGGTCCACCTGTAGCTAGACCAGCCATGAGTGAGATGGCGAAGAGGCAACCAAACATCCCACAACAGGCAGCGAGGGTTCTGTTTTTGGTCTTATATCCAAGATATGGAAGCCCTACGTTGGAGAGAATCTGGAAAAACCCTGCCGGCATCGACAAGAGGAGCGTGGTTCGTGTGTCGAACCCGTAACCCTGGATCAGAAGAGTGAAAAACACAGTAAACCCTCCGGCCGGGAGCATCGTTGTACATGCAATAAGGGCATACAACCAGGCCTAAACGAAGAAATAAGTACTCGCTCCCTCGGAATTGGGATGGCAATATCTTACTCGAACATCCATGAGAGCTTCACGGAACTGATACCATTTGAAAGTTTTCGTACCAATGCCCTGCTGATTGGCGCGGAGACGTTCAACAGCCAGATGACGATCTGCATCATTGAGCCACTTTGCATTGATGGGGGAATCTGGCAAGGAAAAAAGCATCCCGATTCCAAAAAGCGCCGTCAAAATGCCAGTAAGGATAAAGATAACTTTCCAGGGCGCGAAGGACATGGATGGGTTGTCAGCGAAGCCTTTGGCAATTCCATAAGCGATTGCGCCCCCAAATATGGATGCAAATCCGTTGCCGCAGAACCAGAAAGATGTTCGGGTGATTTGTTCATCAGATCGGTAGAATCGTGCCGTGTACAGAACGAAACCTGCTGTCACAGACCCTTCCAAAGCACCCAAGAAGAAGCGGGCAACCATGAGTGTAGCAAAACTCGTTGTTCCAGCATGGCAACACAGAACTATACCCCATATGATCACCGTGCAGGAGACATATTTCATCAATGGAAGTCTTTGCATCAGTCGATTGTGGGGGTATTCAAATGCGAGGTAGCCAAAGTAGAAGATACTCCCGGTCCTGCAAGCAGGTCCTCGTCAATCAAAGGTGTGTGAGAGTCGGAAGGTTGAACCACTTACCATGGATACTGCGCCGCATTGAGGTTTAGATCGGCTCGAATTCCCATGACGGCAGCATACGTCAACGAGGTTTTGTCTAGATATTGCAAACAGTATAAGCCAAACATCCAGGGCATGATATTCCAGTCGATGGTGCTTCGGATACGCTTGTCGGTAGCCTCATCGATGTAGATTGCTCCGCGGCTGACGAACTGCAGCGCTGCGTCCGCATCCTTTCCGATGGGCTTCAAAACCCCGTCTTCGATGCTGTCCTCCTTGCTGATGGGGGCAGGAGTCGGCACTTCGTCCTCCAGTTTGACAACCATGGTCGTTTCGCCATGCATCTTTTTGTTTGTCATGGTGGATCCAGGTAGACAAGACGATCAACACTCTCCGAGGTCTTGCGAACAGCAGCAGAGAGAACGCACTGTACCACTTAACGATCGGGCTCACTATGTAGCATGCGAAGCGCCTAGAGTCGTTGAGAGGGGGGCTCTTAATCTAGTACCGTTCATTATATACACAATAGGACACGGGAACAGCGACGTGCTCAACACGTGCTTCCCATGGCAAATAGATCATGGCGCCCATTTGAAACCCAAGATACGAAGTCTGGAAATTCCGGAGAAGTGCTGGGAGGAGGTGTCAATCCCTGGAATGTCGTCCCAAGTGGGTCCCATCTTTCGGATTACACCGTAACATCTGTGTATGAACTCGGTAGGCATCCGACGACTGCATGAAATGCGGAGTTAGTGTATGATTCGACGATAGTGTGCAGATAAAGTCTGGATTGTGGTGTCTCGGGGAAATGCCGTGGAGCACGTTTCTTAGGAGAACTTCACATCCATGATGGTAGGATGTTCCAACCGACGTGATCTCTACCTGGGTGTTTTCGCGAAATCGAACCAGAGTGCATTGTGAACAGCAAACTCCGACATCGAACTGCCGGTCAAGCGCTAGTCTGTGAGTATTGGATCCTCTGACAATAGTTGGTGTCCGCAAAATTGACGCAAGAACAAGAATACATACAGCGAACCAAGTTGTCCAGCCGTCTAGCAACAATGTCTGAAGTCACGATACATACCTCCAATTTGTTTGATCCCAAGAAGAAAAGCTTCTTCGCCAGCATTTCAATCTCTGTCGACCAGACAAGTGGCAACATTGTAAAAGTCTGGACACGAAAGACCGACAGTGAGATCAATGACAATGATATCGACCTGCGTGGCAAGACTGTTATTCCTGGAATGGTAGATGCTCATACGCACATCTTTCTCCATGCTTACCAGTGAGTATAGTACGTCCGTCTTCGTCTTTACCAAAAGGTAACTGATGTCCGTCGTCCAGGGAACGCCCCAGTCTTAATCAGAAGCGCGATGAGAGTGCTGCCGAAAGAATTATCAGATCTGTAAATCATTGCAGAAAAGCTCTTCTCGCTGGCTTCACTACTTATCGGTCAGTTAATCGTCGCATCACCATCACATTAGGTTAATTCAAACACTGACTCGTCTCACAGTGACTTGGGCTCAGAGTCAATGGGTGATTCTGATGCCAACGTTCGAGACGCAATAGCTAGAGGCCTGATGCCTGGTCCGAGATTATTTGTTGCGACTAAAGTAATTGCAAGTACCGGGTCATATGAGCCGCGCACTGAGAACGGTGGAGAGGGCCATGTTTGTCTTCCTGCCGGAGCTGACGCAGTAGACGGTGTTGAAGAGATTCGACGGGCAGTCCGTCGCAGAATCGCAGCTGGAGCGGATGTGATCAAGTTTTTTGCCGATTACCGTCGACGGATCATGAGATATCCTCCTGCTCAACAACATCCCTACATCCACAGCGTGAAGTATCCGCCAACGAATCCAAACCCTGATGTCCTTTTATTCAACCAGGAGGAAATGGACACGATTGTGCGGGAGGCCAAGTTGGCCGAGTGTCCTGTCGCCGCTCACTGTGGCACGATCAACGGTACATTGTGTGCTATCAAGGCAGGCGTACACACTGTTGAACATGCTTATTTTGCAAATGAAGAAGTCTTCGACCAGATGATCAAGAACAGGGTGGTGTTTGTGCCAACGTTGTCGGTCTGTGAAGAACTCCACCCAAACCGCTTGGAAGAGATCAAGGCTCAGGTCGCCCTCGCCCATAGAAAGGGCGTACGTTTAGCCTGCGGTGGTGACACCGGCCCTGTTCCCCATGGCAGCAATGCAAGGGAGCTAGAACTGATGATGGAAGCGGGTGTTCCGGTTGAGGATGTTATTGAAGCCGCCACCGTGGGAGGATGGGATGCGTGTGGAGGTGATCTATGCGGACTGAGATTCGGTTGGTTCGATGCTGGGACCAGAGCAGATATTGTTGCTCTTGACGCAGACCCAAGAGAAGACAAGCAGGCTTTCCGGAAGGTCAGTTTTGTTATGAAAGACGCTGCTGTATACAAGAAAGACGGCAAGAGGGTGATGCTAGATGAGTGAGTCTTGACGCGGGTTGTTTCACCAGTATACATGGTCCAAAGGAGGTCTTAGAGTGGTTGGAGGGGGGGCAAGCGTTTCGAGGTACAGTACCCTAGCCTCCTTTGATGATGAGGAGGCCATGATATACAGCAGGATAGAAATGTAGGTTACCACACAACGACCTTCCAGCTCTCAACGAGTCTAGGAGCAGCGTTGGTACCGGCGTGAAACATCAGGACAACTATAGTGACTGCACTCGTTGAAACGGGGGACGTCGTTCAGTGGTACAGTACGTTTCCCTCATGCAACGATTAAGTTCGCTGTTGTTTGGCCCTGCACCATATCGGCCGTCGAGGGTGAAACTGGAAAATCACCAGCTCGGCTTTGGCAACTGATATTCAGATACATCATGCGGAGGAAATCCTCTTCAATTATCTTGGACCTGTATCTTCCCAGCAGCTACTAATAATCTTCCCCCATCCACTCGGATGTTTTGGCCAGTGACATAAAATCCAGCTGGACTCGCCAGGAACAGAGCCGTAGAGGCAAGCTCCTGTTCTGTGCCTGGGCGGCGCGCCGGCATTTCCTTTGCGAATCTCATGTTTGAGTCCGGATGACTAGGATCCATAGGATTCATATTACTTGCAAATAAGCCAGGAGAGATGGCGTTCACTCGTACTGTTGAGTAAGGTGTTGGTCAGCTTCTAACATCTGTCAAATCCGCACAAGGACATTCGAACTTACTGTAGAGATCAGCAAATTCAGCAGCCATGATTTTGACCAAATGGTCCACAGCTGCCTTCGAAGCTTGATATGCAGGTAGAAACTGGGCGGTGTGTTTGCTTGCTACACTGGAGAAGCATATCACAGAGCCTCGTCCAAGTTGAAGTGCTGCACTTGCCCCTAGAAGATCCAAGAGGCCTGCCGTCAGGTAGTACTGTGAGAATACATTGATGTGGAAGGAATCATCAAGGTCTTGCCAGTCGAGTGATCTGGTACTCTCAACCAAAGATGCTAAACCTTGTCCAGGGGTAAAAGCCTTCTTGTTGACTCTCCTAATCCCTGCGGCCGCAACCAGAGTGTCAACTCCTTTTCCAAGAGCTCGCACTTTGGCGACGATCTGATCAATGCCAGGCTTGCCACTGACATCACCCTGTATGCTACAGGCCAAGTATCAGCGATATGGTCTTCATATATACTAGGAAATGGCATCTTTTACCAATTAACCTCTCCATTAAGCCCTAATTGTTGCTTTATTGATGCGAATTCTTCTTTTGTGTCCTCCAGGCGTTCTTGAAGTATATCGATAAGAGTGACTGATTGAGCACCATTGACCAAGAAGGCTTTGCCGACGATCCTGCCTAGACCACTGCCTGTATGTATGCTGTCTCAGTTTGTCTTCTTCGTGCTCGAGTATCGTAACGCACCACCTCCAGTAATTACCACATTCCAGCCACCAACATCGAACATGGAAGCAGCCTTGAACTCTGCCATAATGTTAATAGGCTTACTGAAGTAGCCCTTGGAGATGTTGTCCAACGAAGACGACTTGAATGAGCCTGTCGCTATATTCTTGAAATTCATGACTCATCACAGTCGTGCTTTAGGAGACCTTTTGGTCGTTTGATATCTGGGACTGGGTATCCAGTGATAGGTGGACGACGTTGACCACCAACCCTGGCCAAGAAGCACGGCTTGCAAATATGGGGACTGGCTGAAAGTTTGCGCAAAACGCCGTAACAATTGATATCAGATTCGGTAGATGCCGGTGTCTTCCAATACCGGGAACAGTGGCTGCAGGATAGTCGGAGAACTGCGAAACATGATTTACCGGTTATGCTGAATATCTTGTTTATTGCCCTTTAGCAGAGAGCCACTGACAGCCGATGCTTGACCGTCAAAATTACTTCACGCTTGAAAAGTCGCATGGTGGTAAACATGAGTTTGAGTTGATAAGACAGCCAATGCCCAGCCATTTGCTGTTTGGCAATAGATTTAGTATCTGAGAATTTTGGCTCCATGTGAATTTCCTAGGTTTAGGTTGTACTCGATGTTCGACATGGCGTACACGAAGATACCACCATATGAAGAAGCTGCTGCGACTCATCCTAGGTTCGTCTTCATCCTGGGATTCCTGGCCTTGTTCGTGTGGTTCTGTCGATGGGTTTATCAACAGGCGTATGGCACAGATATCGACAAGATCGCTGGAATTCCTGAGCCTGGCGGTGCGCTACCATTTTATGGCCACCTGAAAGCTCTGGGCAATGACCATGCATCGAAGTTCCAGCAATGGGCGATTGAGAACGAATGGCCAGTCTTCCAAGCCAAACTGGGCAATCGAAGGATCATTGTCCTGAACAGTTTTGAAGTAGCCCAGGATTACATAGTAAAGAATGCCGGTGCAACAATTGATCGACCCCTGTTCTATACTTTTCACTCGGTCTTGAGCAAGACACAAGGTGAGTTATCCTTTGTGTCGTCTATTCGTGATAGCTGCTAACACAATCCAGGCGGTACGATCGGTACCTCGCCTTGGGACGAATCATGCAAGCGACGTCGAACAGCAGTGGGATCTATTATGACTAGGCCCGCGATTCTGAAAAGCGCAAACATGCTTGACCTTGAGATCACGGCGCTTGTTAGAGATCTGGAGTCGAACAGTTTCCGCACAGTCTCCGAGAAGGGCGGAAGGACAAGCATGGAAGTCGATCCCCGCCTTCATTTTCAAAGGATGGCACTAAACCTGACACTGATGATGTGCTTTTCCACTCGGTTTGATAAATTGGAAGATCCTATGCTGCACGAGTTACTCGATATTGCTTTATCGGTCTCAACGTGAGTGACCCTTGCTTGGAAAGCCCAGAACTTGATAGCTGGGAAGGCATAATCTGACAAATTGCAGCTTTCGCTCAACGAACAATAATATCCAGGATTATGTCCCCTTCTATCGTTACTTGCCTCAAAATGACAGGACAAAGCTCGCAATAGCCAATCGCGTGAAGCGGGACGAAATCTTTGGCAAATTGCTCGACAAGGTATCAAGAGCCTTGAAGGAAGGAAAGCCTCTCGATTGTATCTCCAGCGGACTGCTGAATGAAAAGGGACGCCTGACCGATTGTAAGAGAATTCCCAAGCAACCATGATAATGCAAGCACTAATGTACTGCCATAGCGGAGATTCGATCGGTTAACGTGTCGCTGGTTTCTGGAGGGTTTGAGACACTCTCAACCACAGGACTAGCCGGACTCGGCTATCTCTCATCTCCACAAGGACAAGACATCCAAGCTCGAGCTTTCAAGGCCATCATGGAAGTATACTCCTCGCCCGAGCAGGCGTGGTCAGATTGTCTGCAAGAGGAGCGTGTTCCGTATATTGTGGCGCTCGTGCGTGAAATGCTGCGCTATTATGCTGCCATTCAACTCCTTCCGCCCCGTCAAACATGCAAGGATTTTGAATGGAATGGAGTCACGATCCCCTCAAAAGTCGCCGTCTATCAGAACGCACAGGCAATCAACCACGACACAACGGCATACGGTCCTGACTCTGATCAGTTTCGCCCCGAGCGCTGGCTGGAGGAGAATGGCACTTTCAAGGTTGGGGCGCCATATCATTACAGTTTTGGAGCCGGGTCGAGGATGTGCACGGCAGTCGCCCTTTCCAACAGAATTCTGTATGCCTTGTTCCTTCGACTGATACTGCATTTCGAGTTCACTGCTTCGCCGACCTCTTCACCCAGCACACATTACGTGGATCTCAACGAGGATACCACGGGCCAAACGGTGATCGTGAAGCGGTACTCAATATCCTTGAAGGAACGCTTCCCACGGCGGTCATTCTTGTCTAATCTTGAAACATCTGATTTGGCGGCTCAAACGGTGCATTTAGTCTAGTTAATGATGAGAAATATTTCTGTCCACTGTGCGGGATGGTTTGGAGGTAGTACCAGATTCAGGGTTAGTACTCTTTTCGCAATTCATTTTGTTGTATTGTGGAGAACAAGTTCTGTAAAGGCATCCCAGAGGCGGATGTAGGTCGAACAAGCAGGCCAACGATGTCTAAAAGACGCCAGGAGTGCAGATATTTCCATCAAACAGATGATTGCGTCCGGGCGGCTGAGGTCCGGTAATGCAAGTCCCACATCAGATGGTGCTATCGAAAGCAAGACAAGGTATGCAGCAAGAATTGCCCCTGCCTGAAGAATGCGTTCAGTCGTAAGCTGTATGCTGAAAATCTTGCAACGCCGATTCCTTTCAGTGGTCTCCTCGATATAGTGTCGGACAGCTGGAACCAATATGTTGAAGATCAAAGAAGATGTTGGAACGTAATTGCCAGAATCGAGCACTGCGGAAGCCTCGCTCAAGGCAAGTCGGTATAATGCCAATGATTTTCTGATACCGGCATCGCGTATGCCCTCGGTGAAGACACCGGAATGTGATATCAACGCGTGCACATCGTGATCTGTGAAGACGGCCGTTCCAAACTCAATCTCGTGAATCTGCTTTTGTAGGAACACCTCGGGCGCCCATGCTACGTCGAGGTCGTGCAGACTCGACACAAGTGCGGACGGTAACCCCAGCTGCAGACAGACCGTGCTAGATCAAAGTTAGCGTGACACACAAAAAACGCTTGCATCCGACGAGCCTTTCAAGTATATACAAGCAGATGGCGACTTGGTCAGCTTCCTTCTGAAGGTTCGATGGAGCCATTTTCGACCCAAAATACTGCTTGTATCTTTGAGATATGAGACTAATGAAAGCATGAAGATTGAGGTTCCTTTGGTTTGGCTTCACAAGATGATGCAGAACTTTGAAAAGATAAACAGTAATCTCCTGCCGTTGTAGCTGAGGATCCTCGACCGGACCCTGATTCTGGATATGGTCCTCCAACTGCTGATAGTAGAAGGCCTCCAGCCTTCCAAATTCAGGACCGCAATCCCGGGCAAGCAAGGCGGCTGAAACCGAATAGAGACCTGCTGTAATACTAGTTTCAGTTGGAGGTAAACTTTGAGCATCAGAGTCTTCGAGGCTGACAATTTGCTGCGTTGTTAGTAATGGGAACTCTGGTTGGACTACCTCTACCCAGTGTTTGGCGAGTTGTCGAAGGATTGCAGGTTTTCCTTCGTCTCGAAGGGCACTTGCTTTCGTATCCGAGAGTCGGTTTCTGACAGAGTCCGTTGGAAAGAAGGGGGATTTTTCCACCATTCCTTGCTTTACAACGAACCTTGGAGGCCGGAAGGAAATCGTAGGCCAGAGTGTGCTCAGCTGTCTCATGAACGCGATCAACTCTGATGACACAGTCGATCGTACCAGGCCGCCAGTGGAGATGGCATCAGTGGGATAGGCCACTTCAGAGCTGTGTCTTTGTTGTCGCATCAATGGAGTTTCCAGTCGTCTTGATAATTCTGCCTCCAGCTCAGTCGCCCTTCGCATCAACGTGTCCAGCTCCCTGTCACTGTTAGACAGTACCACAGATCTAGGCAATGTAGAGCATACCGTCTGGGGATCTCTTTCGTTGTTGATACATCGAAGAAAGTGCACTCGAGCCCTTTGGCAGTGCATGATTGGCATTCAGGAAGCCTGGTATCGCACTTGATGACATTAGTATCAGCGGAGAACCGGCTAAAGGCACCACGAACCCGAATCTTGCGTGTCCGGCATTGTGTACAGGTTGTTGTAGACATGTCTGACAGCGTGTTCAACTATCGAACCCCATACCGGCCCCAGTATTTCAGCTTAAACATGTCCCATGGTCAACTTTTTCAAGAGGATCATGTTGGTAACTGAGGCACAATCGGGGGAGGAGTATTTAAAATCCACTTTGCCGTGGTGCCGAGCTACGCCTACGGTCACTTGTTGAAATGACATTTAAATACTGTGACAACGCGATATATACTGCTGATTATTGCCGCAGACTCTCTGTCAGACAGGACTGTTACTGTTCCCTCCCTCTCATCCCCGAAACCGCCACAATCAATGATGTACAGTAGATTCATCACTCGACGACCTTCCCCTCTCGACGAATCTCAGCGTTGCTGGAGTATAAGCGTGCAAGATTCAGCCAAATATAGATAATATACCTCTACATCTCAACAAACCCTCCGCTGTCAACGACTTCAGCTGTATCATTAGCACGGGCGCCAAACTACAGGCCCATTTACGGCGACTACAATCGCTGAATGGGAGAAGGCCATTAACCGTCTGTCCCTCTTGTCCAAGAAGATTCGCCCACGATCCTCACAACATGCCTCCTACATGATAACACTCATCCTTTCCAATGGAACATGGCCATGTGAGCTCTGGCAGTTTCCTCACTAGACAATGCCGCCCACACGCCGCGCTGTCAAGGCGTGTGCGAGATGCCGCCGTCGGAAGGCCAAGGTATGAACAACCTTCCCCAAAGAGCTTCCCTGCAAGCGGTACACGGTGCTAAATCAAAGTGTACCCAGTGCGACGGACAATATCCAAAGTGCGGCGCATGTGCCTCTGCGTCTGTCGAATGCACAGGCTACGACAGCATAGCAGGCAAATCGCAACCACGTAGTGCGGTGGCAGAGCTGAAAAGCCGCATCCGACAACTGGAATCGCGCCTCGAGGCCGTCAAATCTGCCCACGCTCCTGAGGACCCGTTCGGTATCAACAGCGCTCTTGACGACTTGCAATCCAGTCTTGCGGACGCGGACCTCGAATCCCACGCCGGCGTCAAGTGGTCCGAGGACGTCCACTCTCGCACCGGCGGACCTAGCCACGACTTCAACTTCTGTGAGAGACTGCTACTTTCGCCAGCTCCATTCTTGGCCGTCACAGACGGCATGCCACCCATCAAGAACCGAGCTGATGTTGCTGCTGCTGCTACAGACCCGGCAGAAAAAAGAGGCAGACCCCTCAAGTCTGTTCCTGAGGACGTTGTCGGTATTCTTCTCAAGAACTACAAGGACACCTATTTGGCACAGTACCCCTTTCTAGACGAGAACGAGCTCGATCAATCTTTTGCACGGATCACAGGCCCAGATATTGTCGAGGCATCACATTTTGACCATTTTAGTCTCGGCATGGCCCTGGCTATTAGCGTATGCAGCAATCACCACACTTGCATTCATTGACATTCCAGAAGCCACATTTACGCTGACATTTCTCCGCAGGCTACAACACTCACTCGACTCGATGGACAGCGCGCCACCACACTTGGGCGTGAGTTCTGGAATGGGGCAAAATTACATCTACCGTTCGTCTTCGACGGGGCAGGGCACGAAGTGCTACGTGCAACGCTCTTACTGGCCCACTACGGCTTTCTCTACCCCCAGGCATGCGACCCATTCATTTGTTCTGGTGCCGCCATGAGCCTCGCACTGCAGATGGGCCTACAACACGAAGCGGTCACAGACCGAGGCAAGTTACTGAGCCAAAAGGAGAGAGATGAGCGGCGAATATTGTTTTGGTCTACATACATCATGAACTGGTAAGTGAGGTGAAAGAGCTGCCCACGACTCCTGAGCGACCTTGAACTGACAGCATATGCAGCAATGTGCATTACATCCCTTCCAGGCCCTTCAATCTGCCTGTGACCGAAGTGTCTACACAGGTATCTTCCCAGGGCCGGCTTATTGATGAGTCGCCACGCTAATGAAGCCACCAGATACCATATGTCTCGGCGAATGGCATGCTCAACTCTTTCCTTAGTCGCTCATCATATGTAGCGCCACACGTTTGGTCTGCTCGAATGCTCGAATTGGAAACCTTGACGATGATTTACTCCCCTGCTTCGACCGCGATGACTTTTGATGACTTTCATGACTGGCAGACTGGGCTGACGCACCGCTTACAAGAATGGCACAATGCCACTCACAGCAGCGTTGACGATGTTTTGGCGAAGACCATACAATTCCACGACATTATTTATCATTTTCTGATCTTTCGCCTCAATAGACCGTCCCCAGGATACCCAGTGCCAACACTAGAAATGCGGCGGCTGAGTATCAAAGCGGCGCTCAAGCTGGTAGACATTTACGCTACCAATGACAGGAATGGAATGTTGCTGTATTATTGGCACGCAGCCTACCACCTGTGCGAGCTTGGGGTCTTCTTTCTGCAATTCATGCTCGGCGTCATTCGTGCATATTCGCTCACGAACTTTCGCCAGGTCGAAGAGATCGAGTCAGAGACCTTGCCCAACACCATGCATGTTGTCATGGATATTCTGTGGAAGGTAGTTGGGCGTTGGTCTGAGGCGGAAACCAGTGTCAGATCGCTTGAAGAAGTGGCAAGTCCAATTCTAGAAGCTTTTGACGCATGGCGCCATGAACGGGACTATTACAGAGAGATTCTCCGCCAAGATCCATCTGTGTTACTGGCTCACTTAGCTGGTATCTGGAGCCTACCAACTATGCAGATGTTCGACACTGTATGACCTAAGTTCCGATCATTGTGCAAACTTATTCTGGAGTTTCGCACTCACACAAGAGTCGCGCCTAAAGTCGTAGAGACGGGAGAGGTCGTTGAATAGCACAGAACGCGACGTGCATGCCTATTTCGACAATATTCAAACCAAATCAGTCTGCGAAATACCGGGCAAGGGACCAATCTCGTTCCTGAGAGTTCGTCATGATCGGCATTGGCAGCAGAGTTGCATCACCGAGGATTGTATCCCATTGTGACCAGTCGATCGCTTGGTCTGCGAAAATATCGATGTCACTGCCCGGATCCAGCCGAAATGTGTCGTCCATTCCTCCCATATCTATGGACATTCTTGGAGCAACAGGCTCAACGACACCAGTGGACCAAGCATTCGGAGCCTCCGCCAGGATTTGCGTACGGCCCTGATCCAAAGAGGGGGCCATATTCTCCTCCATTGAGCTCTGCGTATCTTGATGCGTCGGAGGAGAAGTGGTTGTAGTCGAGTTAGGACGGATTCCCGATCGTTTCCGCTGAGCATGAAGCTGTCGAAGGTTCTCTTGTTGCTGCTGAAGATCGTTTATGAATGCTGGAGTCCTTGGGACAAACCTGCCCTCCTTCTTCAATCCTTCGATGTATGCATCATACGCCTTCAAACACAACTTACTCACTGCCACACAAGGCGGCTCCTTGGTCTTCATGATCAAGTTTGGGAAGTTCTCAATCGTCTCCTCAATGATCTGCCATACGTCCGAAGCGCCTGCCATGAGTGGCGTGACTCTGATAGTGTCCAACACGTGGATGAACGTTTGCCATGGGAAGTAGTAGGCCGTGTACCAGGAGAAGCGTTTCAAAGAAGGATTCGAACGCATCATGTTGTATTGCTGTAGAAGTCCGACAGATACCTGCCACACGAACTGCCGTTCTGAATCTGGGATGTTCTGCGAGCCACTCCACCTTCTCGGATGATGGACCATAAACTGAGCTTTGCTCACAACAGATCGGGCCAAAAGCATGCTCAATAGCTGTAGCGGTTGCGAAGGATCGAGGTATCGCACATACTTAGACTCTATCATCTGCTCGAATTCTTCGATCACCTTGTCTCTTTCCTTCATCTCGTCCGGACTTTTAAGCCTGCCAGGGAAGTCTCCAGACAACCTTTCTTTCTTCTTCCGCGATGCGTAGCTCGACCAATATGAGAACATCTCAGCTCTCAGGGCACAGTACAGAGAGTCTGAGACTTTGGTGGACTCCGCTGGTATTGAAGCCATTGATGGGAAGAGTTCGTCGTCGTCGACATTGGCTGGACAATTGGGTATGTTCATGCTTCCATCGAAAGTGCCAATCCTTCCGTATCCGCTCAGATCCCCGGATCTTTGGTCCAGTAGACTCATTTCCCACCATATACGACGCCGAATTTCAACGTCGAAAGGCGGCAGACCCAGAGTACTCCCATCACGGTGTAGTCCCATACCTTCTCCTATGCGGACGGCGACACCTAGCATATTCCATAGAGTCCGGCTGTCATAAAGTTCTCGGACAGCCACGAGGTGTAACAAGTAAGCTTGTAGAACTATTAAATTTGATGTCCCCATCAGCTTTGCACGTGTCAGCGCAAGTTTGGTAGCACGGATATATCGCGAGAGCAGGTGCTTGCGGACTTGTCCGAATCGTTGTTCGCAATCTTCGTCGCGCATTGACATAACTGCAGCACTGTAGATGGCAAACAAGAGTGCTTCGAAGCTTCTTGATATTTTCTCGGGGCTCAACATGACATTCTGAATGGCTCTTTCGGTCGTGGGCGCGTGCAAAAGCTTCAAGACTGGACTGACGTTTCTCAAGTAAATTTGCCACAGCTCCATGATCTGCTCAGACGGTGGGTGTAATTCGTCAATGCTGGCCGGAGTTTCGAGTGATCCGAGAACAACATCGGCAGCATCCTCGGCTACATCTGGTCCGCCATCTTCGTCGGATGAGTCGCCCAGGGCATCGCCTGGTTCACGGAACTGAAGGATGAGTCAGTCTCAGTCGATCGACGAAAATCACCTCAAAGCAAAGGAATTCAGCTTACCTCTTCCATCACTCTCATCCAGAGACCACTACAGAAAGATTAGTCCATGATCTGTTATTTGTGACAGGAGGAGATGGAGGGTTACTTGTTGAGGTACTTGGAGCGACCCTGCTCATGCAACAAACGAGGCTTCGAGATTGCTCCTTCTGGACTGAGAGGCCTTACGTCAGGTGAAATGAAATCTGTCGTCGCGTTGGTGTTGTCCTTGGAACTTTGATGACTGGTCTGAGGTGGAGTCACAGCTACAGCCGACATCGCAAGCGTATTGGGGTCGACACCATTCTTTTCAAGAAGTGCTTCATACATGTGCAGGCGCTGCACCAGGGTGCCTTCGGTCGTGAGCTTCTTTCTCCGCTTTCGGGGAGGCAATGGTCGGAAGATGCATGCTGCACTGTGCCTAGCACAAGAATCGCATGGTTGTCGCCTGTCGCATTTGACTTTGCGTTCGGAGCAGCGGACGCAAGCATGGTCAAGTCGAGGTCTGTTGTCGACAGTTGGAGGCTTCACTGGCTCCATGATGATGATGAAGGTCGATGAAGAGGAAAAGCTCAGCACCAAATCATGACATTTGGGTGGCCTGAAGTAGGTCAAAAACCACTCGTATTATGGACCACGAGGCTTTGTGAGGCTCGCGTCAAGACTGAGACGACAGGCTAGGCGGAGGCGAATATAGATCCAATCAGTGTCAGTATCTCAGGAGATCGTTCGTGAGCGGTGAAATTGTTCCACGCGGAGAGAAGTCGACATAGAAAAGTTGTCGAAGTCGTTGTGTATGATCGTCTCATGGGCATAGTTGAGGTGTGATTGGTGGGAATTGTTGGGCCTTTCGGGCCCGAGAACAAGAGAATCCACGACCCCTGCCCAGATCACACAGTTGGAAAGGTCTGAGAGACACATCAACGTACCCGACTTCCCACACGACGACATTCTCTCAGTCAGCGTGATACCGTTCGCGAGAGGAAGTAAGTTAATGGCAATGCAAAGTCCGGGAGACTTTTCTACAGAAATCCGTTACACAGTGACAATGTTGGCTACGGCGACGATGAGGATGCCGACGGTAATGGCTTGGTAGCCTGAACGGGAGTCCCGAGACATGAAGGGATGCTCGTAGAGAATGATCAGAAACGGAGAATTGGGGCCCAAGAGACGGATCTCATACAGAAGGGGTTGCAAAGGAGAGTCACAGAGGGGTTCAATGGCAAGCGCAGAAGTGCTATTTAATATCCTTGTTCCAGAGCTTTGCACAAGGCAAAAGAACTGATGGAATGAATTGCTGTTTCCCTCCTCCAGAGCCTTGCACGAGGCAAAAGAACTGATGGAAGGAAATGCAAACAGTACAAAAAGACACAATGGAACAGGGCAACTACGGTCAGGGCAACTACAAGAAAGTGAGAACGATGGGCAACTACGTGGGCAACTACGGTCAGGGCAACTACAAAAGAGCGAGCAGACAGTAAGGAGAGCCGTACTGCCCACAAGGAAAACAAACAGAAGCAAAAACGGTGAAGAAGCAGGAAGTATGGAGAGCCATATTTTCCCACAAGGAAATCAAAGAAATCAAAAACTGTATAGAAGCAAAAACAGTGAAAGGAGAGCAGAGAAGAGAAAGGAAAGCAGAGAAGAGAAAGGAAAGCAGAGAAGAGAAAGGAAAGCAGAGAAGAGAAAGGAAAGCAGAGAAGAGAAAGGAAAGCAGAGAAGAGAAAGGAAAGCAGAGAAGAGAAAGGAAAGCAGAGAAGAGAAAGGAAAGCAGAGAAGAGAAAGGAAAGCAGAGAAGAGAAAGGAACAAGAACAAGAATGAAAGAAAGCAAAAACAGAAGAGAAAACAGAGAAGGGAAAAGAAAGAAAGCAAAGACTATATAGAAGCAAAAACAGAAAGGAAAAGATGGAACAGGAAAGAATGCAGAGAACAGGAAGCAAGAACAGAAAAGAGAGAAAAGCAAAAACAATATAGAAGCAAGAACAGAGGGAAAGGACAACGAGACACGAGGGCAATGAGATGAGAAGGAACGAGGGTACACGAGGGCAGTGAGGACACACGAGGGCAGTGAGGACGGGGAGTAAGGAGACAGAGAGGAATGGGGCCCCAGAAAGGTTGGGGCCCCAGTGATATTGGAGACAGGGAGGTATGAAAAGGAGTAGGTATGGGAGGCAGTAAGGTGCAAAGACAGCAAGACATGGGACAATGAGACACGGGAGAATGGAGACGACGACTTACCAATGTAAAATGGGAAGAAGGAAGGACAAGCAAAGAAATGGAGACAACAAGGTGCAAAGGCAGCAGAGGTATGGGACCACGAGACACGACGACAGCGAGACAATGACTTACCAATGCAGAATGGGAAGAAGAAAAGACAAGCACAGAAATAAAGACAACAAGATGAACAACTTGGGTAAGGAGGATTGACGTACCTATTGATAATATGGTATGTAGAGGTGGGAGGGTAGGAAGGTAGATATGTGGTGAGGTAGAAAGGAGCAGAAGGAAGAAGATGGTTCAGTGAAAAGAGAGCAATGCAACAGAAGAAGAAAGGGCAAAGGGGTAACAGTGCAAGAGGGGACAGAAAATGTATGAGGATGAATGATATGAAAAAGTGATGGAGGAATTGCTCAGAATCGGGGGGGAGGGCACATATTTGTATGATTCCAGATGACCCTCCAGATCAACCCAAAGAGCCTCAGGTTCCGTTGAGCAGGTTCAGAAGATTAGAAGATCAGCACAGGCAGAAGGGAAAAGAATCTGGATCAACGGAATCAGAGCAATCAAAAAAGACTCAATGGGTCATGGCAAGGAAACACAGAAACAACAAGGTTTTTGTATACAGGGAGCAGATATTGCTGTGATATCGATCCCATTGGGACAGCCAAGCCGAGGAGTGTGGTTGACTTTATATACATGAGCGACTTTTATATACCGCGTCCTCAATTCGTCGGGTATTGCGAGCGGCACGAAGAACGCGGCCCACACAACAACGCGGATACCCAGTAACAACGCCCAGGATCTCGAAGGGTACGCGCCCACCATGACTCCGAGCCCTGTATGATTCGTATGATTCGTATGATCCGTATGATCTGTATGATCGGAAGAGTCTGCATCCAGTTAGCGATGGTATCATTGTATGATCGGAATGAGGGAATACCAAAACCCACCACCGGGTTGTATGATTGGGACGATCCCAATCAAGATCCACCATTGCTCCGAGGTGTCGAAAAGGAAGTTTGGTACGGTGTAGGGGTGTTGAGAGAAGTGAGTCAGGAAGTGTGGGAAGGGGGAGCAAGAGGGTGAGGGCGAGGGCGAGGGCGAGGATGAGGATGAGGACGATGGCGACGAGGAGGTGTTGATGGACTGTGACAGCAACGAGGACGGCAAGGTCTGCTTTGGAGAAGGTGATTGGAATTGCAAGGGCAACAACATGTTGCATTGGGTTGATGGCCATGACCATGACCATGACCATGACCGTGAACGAACAAGCCCGGAACAGGAGAGAGAGGACGATTTAGAACATGGATAAAGATGAAAAAAATCAGAGCAAGGACTCAATTGACTGCAGACGACGAGATAGACAAGACATAAAGGTAGACAAGGTACAAAAACGAGTAACGTAGTCCATCACTCAATGATCTTTCTACCCTCGACGACCTTATGTGCGTCTCTGGCACGGGCGTGAAGCTGCAGACCAAGGAATGCCAAAGACAGTCGTTGAGTGATAAACCACATTGAGTCAAGGACATGAATGATGATGAACTGCAACCTCAAAAGGTGCCAAAGCAACATGAGAACAACATTGATTGCACTGGCGGGCTTAGGGACTTTAGGCGGACTTGCTTGCAGCCAAAACATCAACCCACAGCTGGTCACCACGAGGCCGTCGAATGCCACCTTCTAGCAGACCTTCGCCCTCCTTACCGAACGAGATCAGTTGCTCCTCGCTACCCCATTCTCCCATAGCCTGTAGAGAGAGTCAGCATAAGATGTTTGGTTTTGGGGGAGATCGAATGAGAGGTGAGCATTTTACCATAAGACCAACGGGGACATTGTTGTCGGTGTATCCCATGGGGCACGAAATAGCAGGGCATCCCACGAAATTGGCCAGATAGACATATTCCATACTCCTCAGGCTCATGTCACCATCGCTCACCCCGTATCCGTTGGTGAGGTCACTGGGTCTTCCAATTTTCCATCCTGCGCACGGTGTTGTTGGCGTCAGCACCAGGATTCCGGGGTATTCCTCCCACAACCAGGCCAGGTGGCACATCTGGAGATTGCGTAGACGCTGCGAAAAGAGAAAGTCTTGTGCTGTAGCATGGCTTCCAGCGACGTTTAGAAGCAATTGATTATGCCACGAGAGTTGCTTGATCTGTTGGGGCGAGAAACGGCTGCGAGATTCCGAGAGAATGGTCAACGCATGAGCTTTTTGGCCTTCCGGGAGCAAGGGGATATTGATATCGACAACATCGTAGCCGTGGGTTTTGACGTAGTAATCAACGGCGGCATTGAACATGTCGAGCACGGCTTTGTCTGATCGATTAACCCACGCTCGATCAATGCCAATGTACCTCTTCTTGCCAGGCAAGTGAGCAGCCTGTGAAGATGGCAAAAGAGCATTAGGGAACCTAGAGCTCCGGTTGGAAAGGGGATCTGGCTGGGCCATTATCCGGTAGGCGAGAGCGAGGTCGTCAATACTGCTGGCCATGGGTCCTGTAACTACGACGGTTTCGTTGAATTCATGATCGACACGAGATGATACGCGGCCATGAGATGTTTTCAGGCCGTAGATCCCACAGAAAGCAGAAGGGAGTCGAATCGAGCCGCCGCCATCTAGACCCAGGGTCACGGGTGCTATGCCAGAGGCAACTACAAAGGCAGAACCACTAGAGCTACCGCCAGTATAGTAATCATTGTTGTGAGGGTTCAAGGGAGTGCCCCATGTCTGGTTGTTTCCGGTGGTATCTAGGCCAACCTCGTGCATGGAGGTTTTGCCTATCAAGATAGCACCAGCTTCTTGCCATTTCTCTACACACCAGGCCGTGCGGTCTTTGGCGTCTGTAAAGTCCAGCTTGCTGCCCAGTGTCTTTTTGTACCCTGTCAAGTCAACCTCATCTTTCACCGCGACTGGCACACCATCCAAAACACTCAACGGTTTCCCGAGTCGGTATCTTTCGGTGGAGGCTTTGGCCGCAGCTTGGACGAGTTCAACCTTGGTGTCAATGAATCCAACAGAGTACCGTCCAGCGGGTGTGACATCTCGACGGATCAGAGGCAGTAGAGCTTCGACGACGGCAGACGGCGTGAGCTCGCCGGAAGCGTATAGCTTATGATAATCCGCGCATGTGTAATAGTTGTTGACTGAGGTTCGAGGGGCTGGTGAAGGCAGGCTCGTTAGGGAGGATGGCCCTTCAGAAGCGGGCGGCAAAGGCACGACAGTGGGATCATGTCGGGGTTCGTAGTCTTGGAGACAGTCGATGTCTTTGAGCTTGTCGAAACGATTCAACTTCCAAAAGACATTCTGGATGTAAGACGATGACGCGATGCTTTGGCCGAATCAGTCATCCAGCTACACAAGGCGGCACAGGAATAATCATACATAGAAGAAATGATGGCCAGGGGCAAACCTCTGAGTATGGGGTTGCTTCCGGCGTCATTCTTATAAGGAACTCGTGTTGATTTTCGAGATTGAGGACGGTTGTAAGCATTCGCAAAAACTGCCTGATTCGGCATGCCGGCGTGGAGGGATGTTGCCCACTGCAACTATTGCTGATGGCAACTATATCTTATTCAGTAAAGACTTCTAAGAAAGACATGGTGAGAAGGCCGCCAGATTGTACCTTGCTATTTTGAAAACCAAGAATGATGGTCGAGGGGATGGTAGAAGGTCAACCTCGTAGTTTGTTCACTCCTCGTCAGCAGACGAAATGAGACGAAATCGTTGATTGGTCCAACTTCAACGACAATCACCCCGAGATATACGAAAACGAGCTCCATAAGAGACCTTGACAATAATCAATCCGGACAGTCGCCATTACTTTCTTCTCCATAGGGTTCTGGTCGACACTCGATGCCTTAAGGTATCTGGGATCATCGCATGTCCACCCCTTTTTCGGAGTTTTTGGGTATCGCGTTCTTTTTCCCCAGCGGGCAAGCCGTTTTTGGGACTCGCGTGCTTTGCTCCGGATGCACGGTAGCGACAATAAATATCAATCGTACAAAGCGTTAGCTGAGTACGTACTAAATAAATAATGTAGATTTTCAAAGTGTTGATGTGCAGATTCTGATCGATTCATTCAAAGGTACTATCAAGTAATACAACACGAAACAGTCGGCTTGACTTCGCTGTTCTGAGCCAAACAAAACTCGTTGCTTTCCACGTTGCCATGAATATATTCATTGATTGTTTTTTCATCCTCCGCCAATTTCCGAACCACAAGATGCACGGAAACAACATGGACGGGAAAAGAATGGTGTCAGTTGAGATCTTTTTAACCATCACCTGAGTAGTATATCATTGTTTCTTGACAAGATGAATGGACCAGGAAATAGGTAAGCCCGCAAATTATTCAAAAGAACCTGATACCCCGTCACTCCGCCACGGACCAGAAACGCCAGCCCAACATCCTAGATTACATTCGCCGCCAGGAAGGAAGATCTGGCTGTTGTTCATACATGCTAAATATCATTTTTCAATCTTCTCGCACACGCGAATGGCCGAAAGGTTATCTCGATCGATCCTCAGATTGTCAGTGCTCATGCCGAAAAGATAATTTGAGGTTGCGTCTCAACTTGGGCAGGTGGTGACTGAGGCGGTGTCGGCTGAATTTCCATCGTCGACACATGGATAGCCATGGCTGACAACTTCTTCTCCATATCGGCAAGCTTACGCTCGAGATCAAGCACGCGCTGTTCCATGGTGACTGATGCCTCCTGCATAGGTGCGGGCTTCTCAACCACGTTAGATTTTTCGACGCTATTCACAACTGGAGCAGCAGTCTCGACCTTGACGATGGCCTCTTCTCGTTCTGATATCGGTTCAACGACTTCGACCGCAGGCGCTGTGCTGGTGGTTTCTTGTTGCTTCAGAGATTCAAGAAATGCCAACCCTTCCTTTTCCACATCATAGCCAAAGAAGAATTGGCAGATTGGCGGACTATGAGGCATCGCACCTGTCGCTGGCAGTGGTCCGGAGTAGTATTTCCTGATCTCGGCCTCTTGTTCCGCATGCTTCGCTGCCGCCTGGGGTCCAGGTACGATAGGGTTCGTCAGAATCTGTGTGGCAGAAGCTCTGGGTAATCTAAACTTTTCATACTGTTCCAGACGCTGGAGGAGTTTGTCTGATGGCGCAGCACTGACATCAACCGAGGCAGGCACATCAGCGAGGAAAATTTCGAGGGCTGCGGCGTCTTCGATTGAGCTGCTGACGCCCTGTGCGTGGGTCAAAAGCATAGGATGACAAGCGTCACCGATCAGAAGAGCCTTGCCTTTCGTCATTTTAGAAAGCGGGTCGCGCTTCATCTGCGTGTAAACTTTGACCTCTGGGGATTTGAGGAACATCTTCTTCACGCTCGGGTGGAAGCCGTCCAGAACACGTTCCAGATCCTCGTGAGTAGCAGGGAAGTTCCAGTCGTCAATAACCACGTCGTCTTCGCTAGTGGCATGCTGGCCGAGTTTGCGATGCACAGCGAGAACGTTGAGAATCTCGTTGTTGCGGCAAGGGTATGTCACCGCCATGACCCCCTTGGCTGGAAGAGCAGGAGCCCAGAAACCTGGCGCCTGGCCTTCGAAAAGGTGTTTTGTTTCGTCGTCTGCTAAAATGTCTTTCATTGGGATGAGACAGCGGTACGCTGTTTGGCCACTACGTTTCATGGGAACTTCTTTGCCTGTGATTTTAGCGTTGAGACGGTCCTATTTGAGAATTAGCTCCGGCTTTGTAAGAGGGAAAGACCACCCGGAAACTCACGTGTTGTCCGTCAGCAATGATAACGAGGTCTTTCTGAATCTGCGAGCCGTCTTTGAGCTGGATCATGCCTGTTTCGTGATCGACGTCGATGACTTGGGCGCCGAGCCTGATGATCGAGCCGGCTGCCTCGGCCAATTCTCTGAGATGTCGGTGCATGTCAACTCTATGATAAAAATACCACTTGTTTCCGTATTGTTGTTCAACATTGGCAAAAGACAACGTGGGCGCCATTGGCTCTAGCGTATCGCCCTTGGGCCGACGGACCTGCTGCAGTGTTAGACCAATCTTCGGAGTGCCCCAGATAGAACCGCTTTCGAAAGGAAGAACACTCGAGCAGGCAAGGAACTGAGTCGGGTTTCTCACCTGAATATTCTCGATACCGCCTGTCTTGATCGGGTCGAACCCCCATCTTTCCAAGATCCGGCCGCCGTTGGGCGTAATACTGACGGCCGCCCCGTTTTCGTTTTTGAACTGGGATCGTTCAAATACCTGTTATTCAAGTTCAAATTAGTACAACTATACCCTGTAACTGTTTGGATGGCTTTGTTGGGCTGGATTGTCCACGGAGTAAATGCCCACCTCAACACTATGGCCTATCCTTCTTAAGGCAATTGCCGCGCTCAAGCCAGCAACTCCAGCGCCAACGACGCCAACCTGAAGCCCCTTCCCAGACACAGATGCAGTGGCGTCCATCGTTGAGTATGGGATTTTTGATGTCGAGAAGTGTCAATGAGGAAGTGGCTGTCGGAGAATCAACAAGCGCTGTTCAGTGAAAATGCAAGTGTGCTGTTAGGTATAGCCACAGGTGTGTCAGGTGGAAAGAGACAGGTTTCATTGAGGCGCCCAGACCAGAAGGATGGCCCTAAGAACTTATAAAGCGACGGTCACCCTTTTGCCATGCACCATCCTAGTACAAAAGGTGGCCAAGGTCGATATGTCTCTGGTTGAGGCGTCGTCTAGACCACGCAATTGGCCCGAGGGAGATGCAAAGCCTTGTCGTCCACATGTTGAAAGCCACAGAACAGGCTATCAGGTCTAGGCGAACTTAGGAGTCCGGGAACTAGCTTATCGGGGATTTCCTTTTCAGCTGACAGCTCGGCGCTGTTGATAAAATTAGGCCACCCAGCTTTAGGAATAGTCAAGGGTTGAAAACATGTTGTAGGAAGAACGATGGCTGTATGATTCGTGGCTGAAGTCAAGGCGTCATGTCCGGGTGGTGCTCAAGCCTGGAAAGGTGCGGAGTGTTCTCAGTGACGCGGGATGCCCGGTGCTTGGATCTCACAGTGGAATCAGTCTTCCTAAGCTGGCCCTTTCGCAAGTTGCAGGACGCCGAGCAATGCCAATTTGTGTCAAACATTCATGCTGACGGTGCATAGCAGCCATTCTGGTAGGCTATCATACAGGAATTACACAACTAGGCTGCATTGTTATTCGACTGCAGTCTTTGCTCGACTTTGGCGTTAGTTTTCTGCTCCCATGGAGATCCGATCCTTGATCAAGCGCATGGTGATCAGCGTTCGGAAGGGACAATTTCCACGTGGGCGGTCGCTCGAGACAGTTTAGGCAAGGGGTCCATGCTGAATCGAGCAAATATTTATTGCCCCTGGCCCAGGAGGAGCTCGGTGTCCGTGGATATTGTATTGTAGGGCTTGCCAACACCCGGGGCCACTTGGCGATAGCAGCAGACGCCTTTGTGGACCCCCTGTGAATTGTACAGGGGTAGCCCCGGAATTTCTAGAGACAGTGGTCTGCATTTTCGGGCATGCTTGTTGGCCTGGTATGCCTCTATCATTGTCTACTCTGGAGGTACCTGGGAGTGTTCTGGAATGATTAAAAAGGTTTGACACCTCTGAATGCCAGCAGGGGCCAACAACAGTTGTGAGAATTCTTTTGAGTAAACTTGTTTGCACTTCTCCATGTTGTGGGCAACATTTCTTATCGGTCCAGCATCTCGTTTAATTGAAATTGCGTTCTTGGAGGGTTGTGGGCGCTGCTCCGTTGAACGTCAGCCACGTTGCAGCCCAGACTCTCGCAACGTCAAGCAATCTTCTGAGTTATTGATTCGTGCCATCACTAATATGGGTTGTGATTCCAACAAATTCCAATACTGTTTGTTGCCTTGGTGTCGCTCCTTTATGTGACGAACAGATTGAAGAATTCGCCGACACTCTCGAACATCTTGCTCCTTATGCTAGGGCATTGCAAGTTGTAGCGTATGGGGCAGAAGGCGAGTGGGAGAACGTCTCGGCACAGCTGTCGCCCCACTTGAAGCATTGTATATACAGCCTATTTGAAGTATTGTCGACACAGCCGACTGGGACGCTTGTATACAACCGATCAACACAGAGTCGAGTCCCTATGTGTGTCCAGCATGCTGTCGGCTGACATCGGGTATTGTATGCTGCCATCGTCATCGGCTGTGAGGAAGTCACTCCATGCCTCCAACATCAATCCCCGCTTTCTCTTGATGGTCTCCAACGTCGACAAGGTGGGGTTTCGCTATATCAAACGCTGGGTCACAGAAAGTGTTTAGGTGAGTTTTCATTTGAATCGCATCATCGTGATCCGTCTTCTGCTGAGGCACTTGGATCATCAGATATCACAGACGTCATGGCGCCCAAGACTTTGAATGACTTGAAGCGGAAAGACCTTCTCCAAACCAAAGGTTACATCAACGACGAATGGGTGAATGCAGTATCCGGAAAGACTTTCGATGTCTATGATCCTGCGACCCTCGATAAAATCGCAACTCTTCCTGAGATGGGAGCAGCAGACACCGATAAAGCAATTGACGCCGCGCAGGCTGCATTCAAAACCTTCAGGAAAACTAGTGCCCGACAACGAGCCCGATGGTTGCGCAAATGGAGTGACCTGTGTCTTCTTTTCCAAGAAGAGCTGGCTTTGATTGTCACCTTAGAAAACGGCAAAACCCTCGGTGAAGCCAAGGGCGAGGTGGTCTACGCCGCCTCTTTCCTAGAATGGTTCGCAGGGGAGGCTGAGAGAACACATGGCGAAGTTGTCCCGACGGCCAACCTGAACCAGCGCGTCTTGACCTTCAAGCAGCCCATCGGTGTGGCAGCATGCCTGGCTCCGTGGAACTTCCCGATTGCCATGATCACGCGTAAAGTTGGTGCGGCTCTTGCAGCGGGATGTACCACCGTGTGGAAACCGGCCGGAGAGACACCGCTGAGCTGTTTAGCTCTCGCAGTCCTCGCACGCGAAGCTGGTTTACCAAAAGGCTCGTTCAACGTCATTACAACACTCAACCTGGTCAATGAAGTCGGCGAGGCGCTGTGCAAGAACAAGCTCGTCCGCAAGTTGAGTTTTACAGGTAGCACTCGTGTTGGCAAGATCCTTGCGAAACAATGCAGTGACAGCCTAAAGAAACTGTCCCTTGAGTTAGGCGGCAACAGCCCTTTCATAGTGTTTGACGACGCCAGGATTGACACTGCTGTCGAAGCTTGCATCTTGGCCAAGTTCAGAAACTCAGGCCAAACTTGTGTGACTGCGAACCGGATTTTCGTGCAAAAAGGCATATATGACAAATTTGCAGAGGCACTAACCGCAAAGATCAAGACTCTGAAAGTTGGGCCCGGCACTGAGGACGGGGTGTTTGTTGGGCCTTTGACGCATGAACGTGCGGTCGAGAAGGCAATGAATCATATAAATGGTGAGCAATGACTGCTTGGGTGTGTCTTTATGCATACTAACAACTCCAAGATGCTAAGAAACATGGCGGCCAAGTCGTTCTTGGAGGAGCCCCAATGGATGGACTCAAGGGTTATTTCCTTCAACCGACTGTCATCAAGCATATGAAACGAGAAATGATAACGACCAGGGAAGAGACCTTTGCCCCAGTAGTTGGTCTGTATGAGTTCGATAGTGAAGAGCAGGTCCTTGACATGGCGAATGACTGTGATGTCGGCTTAGGAAGCTTCATCATCACCGAGAACATGGCCAGGGCCTTTAGAGTTACTGAGGCCTTGGAGGTTGGCATGGTTGGTGTCAATCTTGGAATGTTGAGTGCTTGTGAGAGCCCGTTCGGCGGTGTAAAGGAGAGCGGATATGGTAGAGAAGGTGGGCGGCAAGGCATCGATGAGTATCTGAGTGTGAAGTCAATGTTGATCAATGTCGCGAATTAGTATGCTGTCAAAGACCTTCAAAATTTCGTGTGCATGATGCAGATAGTCAGGATTATTCTTTCTTTTCCTCCTTATTCGACTTTTGCTGGCTCCCGCCTCTGAGTTCTTCGTAAAATAACATCGCGTATCTAGTGAGCAACAAGATGGCGATGGACCTATTTCTTGATTCTGGTGCCTTCTGGCCATTCAGTACTAGATAACGAACATCGAAGGCGATTCCAGCTCCGAGCTGCAGCCATCCAGTAAGTGGCAATATAGGTCTAAACGCAGACACTCCGCCGAAATATGCGTACATCCAGAAATGGTGGAAGCAGTTCAAGAAAGCGAACAATTGCCACTCGGAAGCATTGAGGACCCGAAAGTAGGTCAAGTAAGGTGTGGTAATGTGGTGAAAAGCCATGTGAGGTCCGATAGATTGTCCATTAGCAACTAGATTGAAGACGTCAATGTATTCGTAGAATTTCGACAGATGATAAACATATGCGAGGTCTGAGCTCTTGATGCTGCTTATTTCTTGGAGATGGAAGACGTCGTTGAGGATGAGGTACGCCAGAACCAGAGAGAAGCATGAATATATCTGGCTGTTCAGACGTGTGGTCGCCCGTGCAAAGGCGAATGCGCCATGCCGCTCAACGTAACCTTTTAATGTACTCCAGAAAAAAACCAATGGTCCACTGGTGAGAATCACGCTCTGTAGTGAGGTCAGTGGATTGTCTCCGTTGTCCATCGCGATGTAGGTGAGGCTGGAAGCGGGCTCGTGAGAGGGCGAGGTCCGGCTATACTGATGATGGTAGAATAGGTTGTCGAAGAGAAGAGGTCAGAGGATTTTGCCTGATGCGAGATGAGTCAGACGGTGTAAATGATTTGAGGTGGGCTGAAACCACGACGACTGCTCCCGCTACCGCAACTACCTGCCTAGATACCTACCCAGGGTATACAACCACTATCGGAAGTTGAAAGCCCTCACAGAATCTCTCCACGGGTTCCAGCTGTACAGGTATCACTTCTACTGAGCGAAAGAAATGACTATGGTGCTGACATGTCCTGCAGAATTTTCGTGCCTAGTTGCTGAGCTCGACTCTCCTCTTCAACACGTTCCTAGCATCGGCTTCACTCAAGTGGTACAGTGCCATATCTGCCAGTGCTTTTCGTGCCGCTTCATTGCTCTGAAAAATGAGTTTTTCGGCATCCCACAAGCCCCAATCCTTCTCATCGAGGCCAGTGGCAGATATAGCTACATTGCCATTGTCATCTTCATCGAAGCCCCAGCCATCGTCGTTGTCACCGTTTTCAGTGTTGACGGTTGCAGTTTTGTTACCATCGAGGGTGAGAAGAAAGACTGCTTCCTCGAGTCGTTTCATGCTTCCTCCAATGACTCTTGGTACTTTCGTGCTTGTCTCTATGATTTCCTCGATTGCCGCCAAGTCTCGCTTCAACTGAGCTGCGCCTGCAGCGGAAAAGGTGTGAGACATTACAACACTGTCGTAGATCTTTCGTTGTGTGGAAGTGCAGTAATGCTTCGTGATGCGTCGCAATGAGCTGGGTGCAAGAATCTTGGTAAGATAGCCCAGGAGCAATGACGTGGTTTGGAAGAAGCCGTCCAGACTCGCAGATGGACTCAACGAGGCAAAATCTGAAGGTGTGGCGGCGAGAGATGACCATTGCGCATATTTCGCGTAAACTTCAATGGCACCTTTCAAATTGACGTCGAACATGCGAAGAATCTCCTCTTCGCTACGTTCCCGCAAGCGTCGATATGCCAAAGCGGTCTGGTCAAAAAGTCCGCTTCCATCAGCATCCATCTCACCACCAAGACTGTCTGACTTGATGGTGTTAGAAGTTCTGGCGGCAACTTCATCCACTTTCAGGCCTGAACCGACTGATGCATCACCATTGCTATTAGCTTTGGCACGGTATTGCAGCTCATCCCAAAGCTCTAGGAAGAAGACATCGTCGCTCCAGTCAGACATTTTGCGCTGAAGAAACTCTGCGCTTCCATAGACCTTGCCCAATGACTCGAGTCCTTTCAGACCAAAAGCATGTGATTCCGATTGACCTTGCAGAAGTCGTCCTGCCGTGTGCGAGGACACGAGATATGCCTGCAGCGCGCCATGAAGATGATTATGGTAATCGTCGAAGATTGACAATTGGATCTCTAGCAGGAATTTCATTCTCTGGCTGAAAGATGCAAGGCCACGGTATCGATCCGTGATAGTTTCGAGCAAATCATTGACTCTAATAGCTCCTTTGGTAGGTTTTGTCTGGCTAGAATCAGCGTCAAAATCGATGTCTCCACTATCAGGAGCATCCCGGATCTCTTTGTATCGCGTAAGTGCAAAATCCCTTTCCACCGCAAGCCAGGCACCAAAGTAACCATGACTGTTCAATACATTCCAGGTGATTCCCTTCCAGTCGGTCAACATCCTTGGAATAGGTACGTAGGCCCAGGTGACACGAATAGAAGCATCGAATCCCATTAACTCATGCACAAAGTGCGATAGTAGTTGAGGTTGTTGAGAGATTTGAGGGAGGAATGACAAGCATTTAGCGAGAACAAGAGGTAGCAATGCCGTTATGAAGGCCGAGATGGCATCGGTGTATATGGACTCTAAAGCTTCAGAAGTTGCAGCACGCTCATCCAATATGGGACCAAGCAGATCTGACATGAAGCCACTATATCTGTCGAGAAGGTCCAAGATGTGATTGAGGAAGTATTCAGGTTTGTCCAGTCGATTCGTTGGCCTCTCTCCGTAAAAGTGATAATGAAATCTGGCTGCAAGTGGTTGCACCATTACCTCAAGAGGGAGCAGAATAACAGGTTCCGCACTCATAGGAGATTTCATGCCATCGCTGCGGGCAAAGGCTGATACCAAGTCGGGGTCTTGCAAAGCAAGAAGGAGTCGCACTTGTTGACTCCATTGTTCTCGGAAATTGCCCAACAGATTCAACTCTTTACTGGGCCATTTAATGTGCTCCAGCGTCTTGCGAAGGTCATCCTCCAATTTCTGCTTCAATTGCCCGTAGAGTGTTCTATTGTATCTCTCCAGCTCATACACCAGTTGCGGTGCGGCGCCCTCTGCGGCCGACTGCGCATCTTGGACTTTCGCCACCAGGCATCTCAAGTCGAGATACGCCTGTAGCGCGATGTCTGGTTGCGAAAAGAGCTTGTCAGTCACCTGGGTGCTCAAGGTGTTCACTCTATGGATAAGATCAAGATATCCTCGAGCGATCTCCAAGTTGCGGACCTTGCCCATTCGTGCTTGAATATTCGTGGCTGCATCATCGCTAATATTTGTCTGTGCCAACGACTGTAAACGTCGGTCGACGTCCGCCTTTCGAGTTTGGAAGTCTTCGGCTTTGTGTTTCAGCTCCTGGATTTGCTTTTCGACACGAGTCTGAGCGTCCTTATGGCTTCTTCTTGCATCTTCTAGCTAGAAGCACGTCAGAGAAGTGACAGAAAGAAAGAGCGTCGCTTCTTACCTGCTGTTTCAGTAAGCTCTGTTGCTCGTGTATTTGTTGTAGGAGATTATCCAGCTGGTCAAGGTCGGCAGCAGTTTGGATCTTGTCATTGAGGTAGTCTTCGACTCGGGTACGGATGTCGGAAGTGCTAGACAATTCGAGCTCTGCCATAATTGAATGGATGCATTGAAGGCGGTGCTTGATCGCAAAATCACCCCAACTTGCAGGAAACCAGAAGCCTGAACCGGAGAAAGTGCACGGCGTCCACGAAGTTCACATGTGTCCTCCGCATTTTTCTCAACACGCGTCATCGCAGTTGGAGACACTCGGACGCGAGCCGATGACGCTTAACATTAACATCCACGAGTGTCAATTAAATAATATACGCCTCTCGAACTATCAAGTCAAAATGCTTGACTTTTACACATAATATTTCAAGATATCACACCGGCGGTATTGCTGGTGACAAGTATGGAGAGCCCATCCAAAAAAAGAAAGAAGAATGACTCCAAGCCCACTCCAGTTGCGCATCGCAGCCTAGATTTCTTCTTCCGCAAACAAGGCCCTTCGCATGAAGTCAATGGCACGTCGAAGCAGAATGGAGCCTTGACAAACCCAACCGTTATCGAGGATGACCAGTCTCTCTTGGAACAAAGGCTGACAGACGAAGAGCTGGCAAGAAAGTTGCAGGAAGAATGGGCAAGAGAAGATGGACGAGGCAATTGCGAGGTTAGCAAAAGCGAAGAACGAGCAGGCCCCGCCCATGTTCAAGAGATAGGACACAACATGGAAGATGACAAGAACGATTTCGTCACAGCTGCCCTTGACAATTCTGATACACCTTCTCAAGCAATCCAGCCTGAAAATAAAATAGGTGTGCTAGGACTGCAGTCCACGGCCTCAGACGAAGACAAAATCACGTTGGCGGTACCGTTTGATCAAAGTCCCTTGACGTTCGACCCCTCACAGTATGTAGCCGAGCTGCAGAGACACTGGGCTGCCGACGGTGGCGATGCATCGTATGCTTTGCTGACTCGGTGCTTCTATCTTGTCAACTCCACTCAAAGTCGGATCAAGATCGTTGACACTCTTGTCAACTGTTTGCGGCTCATCATAGAAGCCGACTCCAAAAGTTTACTTCCTGCAGTGTGGCTGGCCACGAACTCGATCGCACCGCCATATATCTCTCTCGAGTTGGGCCTCGGCGGCTCGGCCATCTCGAAGGCCTTAAAGAAAGTATGTGGTCTTGATAGTGCAGGGCTGAAAACCCTCTACGACAAGCATGGAGATGCTGGGGATGTCGCTTTTGAGGCCAAGAAGAAACAGAGCTTCACTCTAAGGAAGCCAAAACCGCTCACCATCAATGGCGCATATCAAATACTGGTCAAAATAGCAAACAGCAAAGGGCATGGCAGTGTAGAGCAGAAGCAACGGCTGGTGGAACGCTTACTTCAAGATGCCCGCGGGCCAGAAGAAAGCCGATACATAGTGAGGACCTTGGTGCAACATCTCAGAATAGGCGCCGTAAAAACAACAATGCTGATCGCGCTTGCACGAGCCTTCCGACTGTCACGGCCAATGGGAGCGGATTTTCCAGTCATGGATGCTTCCGAATTGGCAAAATTGAAGAAAGAAGAACTAGCCGTATTATGGTCAAAAGCAGAAGAGGTTGTGAAGACCTGCTTTGCACGGCGCCCAAATTATAACGACCTCGTACCTGGACTTCTGGAAGTCGGCGTGTCAGACGAGCTGCTGTTGCGCTGCGGCTTAGCTCTTCACATCCCTCTCCGACCCATGTTGGGCAGCATCACTCGGGATCTCAGCGAGATGCTCACAAAACTGCAAGGTCGAGACTTCAGTTGTGAGTACAAGTACGATGGCCAGAGAGCTCAAGTACATTGTGACAAAGCAGGAAAGGTGTCGATATTTTCTCGTCATCTGGAAGTCATGACAGACAAATACCCTGATCTGGTAGCCCTGGTGCCCGAGATACGAGGTGACGGGGTGTCAAGCTTCATCTTGGAAGGCGAAGTTGTTGCTGTTGACCGCAACACTGGGGAACTAAGGACGTTCCAAACCCTCACAAACCGTGCCAAGAAGGACGTCGACTTATCATCTATCCAGATTGACGTATGCTTGTTTGCCTTCGATTTAATGTTCCTGAACGGCCAGCCACTACTTGATCGCCCATTTCGCGAGCGTCGTGGATTACTTCGAAGCATGTTTCTGGAGAAAGAACACCACTTTACGTGGGTGAGAAGCATTGATGCAACATCAGCTGATTCTGAGGCCGTTCTTGAGTTTTTCAAGTCTGCAACGGATATTAAATGCGAAGGCATCATGGTGAAGGTCTTGGATAATCCACCAAATCTCGATCTTGTCAGAGGAGAGCTAGATCAAGCTGAAAAAGACGACACACCCGCTTCAGCACCAGCGACGCCGGCCAAGAAGGGCAAGAAGTCAACCAAGAAGCCCCAAGTGGATAAAGAACAAGAGAAGGAGAAAGGGACTCGCCGCAAAGCCCTGCTTTCGACCTACGAACCCGATAAACGCCTCGATTCTTGGTTGAAAGTGAAGAAAGACTATGCCACCTCTGCAGACACCATTGACTTGATCCCTGTTGCAGGTTGGCACGGTCAAGGACGAAAGGCAAAATGGTGGTCGCCGATACTTCTGGCTTGTCGAAATCCACAGACCGGCTCCCTTGAAGTTGTCACGAAGTGCATTTCAGGCTTTACTGACAAATTCTATCAGGCCAACAAGGAAAAGTACGCCGAAGGAAGCGATAATGTGCTAGGTTCGAAGCCGAGCTACATTGAGTACAGTGCCTACGAGCCGGATGTATGGTTTGAACCTCAAGAGGTTTGGGAAATGGCGTTTGCAGACATCACTCTCAGTCCAACCTATACCGCTGCTATCGGGTTGGTCAACGAGGATCGTGGTCTGAGCATGCGTTTCCCCCGCTTTCTGAAGCTTCGGGAGGACAAGAGCATCGAAGAAGCAAGTACATCAGAATTTCTGGCGAACCTTTATCGTAAGCAGGAGGCTCGGATTCAAGCTACGGGAGGCCCGTCAAATGATCGTGGAGGTGACGAGGATGATAACTTTGATGACTGACAAGAATAGATACCCACTACTAGCTTTGATATCTGTTGTATATATTTGTATTGTCTGCGGGCCACCCGAAGTTGGGTTTTATTTCTATCATTTCACATGCAATGCTGATTGGAGATACCTTATCATTGGAATTTGTCCGGTTTAAGTGATAAGTGGCCCCAAGGAGTAGGGAGTATACAGCCTCGTTCGAAGCATTGCGGCCGAGCATAAGGCTGCACTACTGCACAAGAGCAGGGGCCGCGGCCGCGCTGTTGTCCTCTAACAAAGGCACTTAATAGGTATTATTGTGCCTATTGTAACTACGTAGTGACAGGCTATTGTGCCTAATGAAATAGGGCGATAGTCACGCTAAGTAATTGAGGCGCGTGCCGCAGTTCCCTTGGCCTTTCATATTTCCCCAAACTTTCCCTGGAGGATGTCAAAAGTAATCCAGTTGGTCGATCAGGGCTCACCAGGCTTTGCCAACGTGCTTGGATGCCTCGACTTTGCTCCGCATGCCACATACATTCCTGTACCTCTTCGCTCCTCCTTCGTGACGAATTCCTTCGAGTCCTAGGCACTCTCGAGCGCAAGGGCTTCAACCATGCGTCTTCACCTTCACATCCTTCGAAATGCTCTTCCTCCCGTCCAGATCATTTTCACAACAGGCACAGGCCCTTCGAGCCGCACGAGAGAGAAGGACTGCACCGTTGCAGATCTGCTGGCTGATATAAACAACATTGTACCGCTGGAGTCCAGCGATGGAGAGTGGGGTCTCGAAGACTACGTTGTTGAAGTTGCACCGCCATTGTCTACCTCTGCTGCCTTGGCGAGCTATGGAGGTCGCACAGGAAGTGACACCGCAAGACGAGTACAGACCCAAGGAAAATCCGGAGGTTATGAATGTCTACACTACGCTGCGATAGAAGCGGTCTTGAGAGAAGATGATGAAGTTACAATACGCCCACTCAGTTCGGAAGAGTTGAGGGTGCGACGCTTGGGTGGGAGACATCAGATCACCGGTGATGGGAGACATTTGATTGATGGAGTGACCTTTGGCAGGAGGTGGCTAAGGGCTGGCACGGCGAGGCCTGGGATTCTCATTCCTCCGAGAAAGAGGCGGCGAATGTTACCGGCAGAAGACGAGGAGAGCGAAGAAGACTTCAGGCAAATCCTGCCACCCAATTGGACCGCTAACGGACGCGATGATGGTGCTCTTGTGAGGATTGACGGGCATGACGAGGACGAGGACGAGGACGAGGACGAAGACCTTGATTATAACTACGACGAAAGTGACGACGACGAGATGGAACCCAATGAACAGTCTGACAGTGACGAAGGCGGAGACGAGAATCACCTGCAGATCGCCCTCCGACAAGATTTCGATGACGCCGATGCCGATGCCGATACTGAATCTGTAGAAGGAGATGAGCTTCACGACTGGGCCCAAGACGTCGAGGAACAGCATGAGTCACTTCTCACGGATAACGACGACTTAACTGAAGAGGTCAAGCTTCTACTCCAAGATGCTGAACATGTCGCTCGCGCCGGTGGTGCCCGTGTTTCACGGAAAGTGCTTGAAAAAACGCTCAAGAGGAAACGAGACGTTGATGATGAGGGAGACCGGTATGACGATGACACGTTCGAGGGATTTTCTACGCCTCAGAAAAGCCGTAAAAAGAAGGCCCTGGAGGTTGAGGACTACACCGAAGACCTCACATCTTCCTCTGGATCTGACACGTCGTCTAGCGATTCTGGAAGCAACGATACGGAGACTAGATCGAGTCCAGGGCTAGCACCTGATTCTGACGAAGCCGACGCAAACTCTGACTCTGAGTCGGGAAGCTCCTCTTCGGATTCTGATGACAACAACAGTAGCGAAGTTATTGCCATGGAAGAAGCGAAGAAGCGGGCGCTGGCTCTGATGAATGGCTTCGGACACGAAGAATCGAGTGAGCCGAGAGGAGATGAATCTAGAGGTGAATCTTCTCCACGACCGAAAGGGAAAGCGCAGGAAGACACAGGTTTACCCGATTATGATGAGACATCTAGCTCCGAGGATGATTCCACCGACACTTCCAGTTCAGACTCGGAAGACGATACCGACTCTGAGTCTGAGACTTCTAGTTCGGAGTCTGAGAAAGATCAAGGCGGTGATGAAAGGAAGCAAAGACTGGTCTCTTCAAAACCAGCACTGCCTGTTGAAGTTCCTGCATTCAAGCCGATTCAACTGATTGAAAAGCGTCCCGCAGTTATTCCTGGCCAAGGCCTGTCGAGAACTCATAGGAATAATGAGAGAGCGAAAAAGAAAAAGAAACTGGCACACTTGCAGAATATTGGTGTCCTCCCTCCTGAAGCTGACTTCAGGGCTTTAAAAGACTATGAGGAAGCTCAAAAAAAATCAAGTGAGGCAGCTCAGACTGATGCGGCAGCTCCCGGAGGGTCTGGACCGGTCAGAGAAACTGTGAACGAACATGTCGAGATTACGGTGACTGCTGAGCCCGTGAAGAACGCAGTTTCGCTGCAGGATACCGAAGACGCTGAAGTCGTTGCAGGGGAAGCTACCACAGATACGCCTAAAACTACCCAGCGTGAGCCGGAGCCGAATATGCAATCAGCCTCCAAGCGAGCCAGGCTAGATTTGGCAAGCTCTCGAAGAATGCTATTTTCCTCACTTGGCTTGAGGACGCCGAAGACGAAAGAGGCCGAGCAAGCACTGAGGGAGAAGCTTTCGAAGCCTGGTAGAGCTGCCGCACGAGCTGGAAGCTCTACAAAAGAAGCCTCTCCGAGTTCACATACGATCACCGAAGACTGGGATTCCTGGAGAGACAAACTGGTAGTTTCAGCGGTAGAATGTGAAGGCGAAGGAGGAATACTGGATCCACCACCGTTTCCCTTTCAGCAAGGCTGGATGAGACGTAATACCAACAATAAAAAGCGCAAAATGCGCGACCAGGAACAGTATTATCAAGACAGGAGTGACCTGGTGCACGACAACGACGAGAGAGCAGATGCCCCTGCCGTTGCTATGCTGAATTACGATGACGAGCCGAAGAAGTTATCGACCGAAGCTTCTAACGAATCGGAAACATCGCATCAAGTTCCTGCAAAGATGTCCACTGATTTTGAGAATCTACCGACTCTAGATATGGAGGATGTCGTTCCTGGTGCAATCATTGCCTACAAAGAATTGCATGTGGATGCGTCAACAAATTGGCAACCTGAGATTTCCTCTTACCGTGTTGGTGAGATTTTTCAAACCGATCCTTCCGGAAATATTCAGCTTCAGCTGGACCTAAGCTCGCGAGAGACAACTTTAAGAACAACAATCGATGAGGATGAAGGGCAAAAGATACATGGGTTTGAACTCGCTGACGACGAGCCCGAGGAGGCAGATGATGGCAGCCGTGAGGTCCGATTTTCAGATCTGATATCTGCCAAACTCGTCAAGGCTTCCTCGGTAGAAGTTCCTGAGAGTAGTCATATGAACAGAGTTGGAGTACATGGTAATGACTCTGCTCCGTCCTCAAATGGTGAGCATTTTGCAGTGGTACCAGAATCGGCCGAGCGTGATGTCGATACGCAAGAAAGTGAAGGTCCCCAAATCACTGTTGAGATCGATACTCCTCGCCGACAAGAAATTACTGCGATGATCCGAGATGCAGGCTTTGACTCTGCATTGGACGACCAGCTGCTACACGCTGTTTCGATGACTGAACAGCATCTTCGGACGTCTCAAAGCCCTGTTCGCGGATCAAATCAGGCCCTGGAAAGGGATTCACAAGGCTCTGGCAAAAGATCTCCACGCATCGACTTTTTCCCATCCGACGACCCTCGGTCTGCTGAAATTGGAGGCGAATTCTCTCTCCGTGTTGCAGACAATGCCCACGCCAGTTCGGAGCTGGATGATGCGCCTGCATCTTCATCACCATTCATCCATACACAAGAGACTGTGGAATACCCACATATATCACAGATGAATATTAGCTCTTCTGGAATCGCACCAAAGAACAACAGCAGCTCTCACCAAGACGCCCAGAAGCTCTCTCCTGCTCCGGCATTAGAATTGTCCTTCACAAGCTTCGAACAAAGCAAAGTTGAAAACGATGTGGGTGGTGCAGTCAATACTAGTGAGGAAGCTGATGTCGATGACAACTACGAGCCATCAATTGGCGTGCAGGACTCCGTATCCAACAGTCACGACAATGTAGAGTCTGATACCAGTGCTGAGAAGTCTGCTTCAGCCCAGGGGTCTTCTGCTTCCAAATATTTGGGCTCAGAAGGGCCTCAGTCTCAGTCGCAAGTACAGCAAGAATCTTCCGAATACCAGGATTCTTTTTTAGGAGGAATTGGCTACGATGGACACGATTCATCGTACCATGATGACAGCGATGCCGACAGTAGCGACGACCTTCCATCCTTGAGCGAAATCACCTCGAGTCAAATTTCTCGACGTGGCCCTCCCGCCAAGACTACTCGTTCGAGCTTGAAGAAGTCTTCATCCGTCCAGACGAGGAAATCTCTTCGCAACGCGGCGAACGGACAATCAAAGAGCAAATCGACACTGCTGAGTAGCCCGGCACCTGAGCAACCGTCTTCAAGCCAGGCTGAATTCAAGCTTTCACAAAGTCAGGAGCCGAGAATGTCGCAAATTCCCACGGGAACGCCGATCGTTGATCTCACTGTGTCAAGTGAGAGGTCTACTCCGCAAAGATACGGTGGCCATGATGGCGACGAGGATAACGTGAAGACCAAGGATACGGGCCATGTCAATGGACATGGGCAGTCTCAAGCGGCGAGCAAGTTGGGCAGAAAACCAAGTGCGAGTGGTGTTGGCACGAGGAGGTTTCTTACGACCAAGAAGAGGAATTACTTTTGATATCCATGTCCCAGAAGGTGTCCGTACATGTGTACAGGGGACTCGTGGAATTCGGGACTTTGCTAAGTCAAACCTTTCTCCCCATCTTGTATTGTTACGTGGACACTCCGCTACGGGTACTTGAGAAGAAGGTACATAGGTACCACATAAGTACCACAGAGGACATTTATAATAAGTAGAAAATGCCATCTAACCATCAGTCCTCATATCGAGCATTTCCGTGACGTTAGGAAGGAAGATTACCATCGCCATGGGATAAGAAAGATAATGCATAGAAGTGAATGGATTGTAGAATTAGAGCATGATAAACCAATATCACACATACCCGGCTCAGTAAGATCTGGGAGAATTTGAGTTCAAGGCATGCGACTCAATCACTAAAGCCTTCCCATGACTCTCCTCCTGTCAAACCCTCCCTAGCCCTCGTACTATCTGCAGATTGCTCCTCCTCTTCCTTCTCCTCATTATCCTGACTCGGGGAGCGAGCGAAACCGCACACAAAGAATCCCATCGTCCCCTCCTCGTCATCTGGATGACATCGAATGCACGCTTCGAGTGCATCTGGTGTCAACAGCGGCGACTCGCCACCACCACTTGCTGTGTCAGATGGTGTCAGACGACCTCGGTGTTTCCATGCACGTAGACCAAAGACCTGCTCGTCTTGACGGAGGACGGACCACCCTCTGACTTTGGCCACGTCGGAATTCAAGACCTTGGAAACGACGGCTTCGTTCTCCTCCACGTGTATGGAGCACGTGGAATATGTCACTCTCACTGCCGCGGGAAAAGATAGAGCGTGCTCGACGATCCGGGTCTGTAGAGCAGACAGCTTTTGGAGGCGCGATTCGTCGAGAGAAGAGTCTTTGGTCTCCTCTTCGGCGTCTAGGGCAGCGGTGGAGGTTACTATCGAAGAAGTCTCGACTTCGGATTCGGCATGCTGTCGTTTTCGCTTCTTCGAGTTCTTGCTCATCTTGGAATTGCTTGCAGTGTTCAATTTGGAGACTCGAGGGTTTTCAGGTAGCACTAGACTCGGGGTGTCCTCTCGTCCGATGATGCCGCTGCCTGAACAGGATGGGTCGAGAAGGAGATGCGTGACATTCCGGAATCGACGGTCTTGAGAGTCTAGCTTCAGAAAATCCTGTCCAGCGAGAACAGTCACGCTGCTAGTTGCGCCGCTCTTGGTCATCATCGCGTTTAGGATCTGGGACCTCTGGCGATCGCGTTCACAGGCATAGACTCTGCCAGTATCCGTGGCGTTGATCTCGGTGAGAAGAGCTGCGAGGTGAGAGGTTTTATTCCCTGGTGCGGCACATCCGTCTATGCAGTCGCCTATTGTCGCTCGGTCTGATTGGGAGCCTGCGAGCAGGTATGCAGGAAAACATGACGCTTTGTCTTGTAGTATGATCGTCCCGTCCTTGTATGCTTGCGTCTTGGTGAAGTCAGATTCTGGCGGCAGTGCAAGGACATCCGGGATGTTCTGATCAATGGCTAGCACTTTCGCCGTGGCCGGGGATTGTGAAATCTCAGAGATGGACACATCAGTTCGGTATCCTTCGAATGTTGTAGCCAGTTGCTCGGCCAGCGTCGACTTCAGAGTGTTGACTCTGATCCATCGGGGCTGCGATCTCGTTGCACGAGGATTTTCGCGCAGAACATGTATTTTCAGCGCATCCGTCGTGGCGCATTTTCTCCTTAGCCTCGCCTTGGTAAATTCTGCTTGTAGCCTGGTCTTGTGTCTCTCTATCGATTGCCTCAACGGATGGTTCGTGGGAGCCGCGATGCCGCCTTTTGAGAAAAGGTGGTCATGAACAAGAAGAAGAGAGAGTATCGGGGTTAACTATTCACCGTGCCAACATGGCTGCGTCAGTCAGTAGTGACACAGAGGCATTGCCGGGGGTCATTTGTACCTTAGGTTCTGCAGATAAGAGATCTGCATTTTCAACGACCTCTTTGACGAAGTGGTTGAACTTTGCGGTTTCGGATATCAAAGCGTATATGTGGGCTGGTTTCGATTTGAGATTCAGCTTGTTGCCGTAAATTCTTGACTTGAACGAGCCGTCCTGCGAGCCGCTCGTGAGAACCGCAGCGGCATCATAGTAAAGGGACATCCTCAACGTCGTGGATCTTAGAGAGGAAGAGAATCTTCGAATATCATAAAAGTATTTCGGCCGAGGCTGTTGCAGCCTTGTGCAAACTCCGACATGCAGCGGACTTTGTGCAAGGCTCCGGTGTCTCTCTAGGGCGTGCCTTGAAATCTGATTCTCGCAATAACTCGGTACACTCAATCATTGATCTAGAGTAGCAGATTCTGGGAGATTCGCACGGCAGTGAAGAGAAACTCCTTGACCCAGAGTCTGTGGGCTCATAATGGCTCGTCCCGACTACAAAGTGGCCATGCTTCCTCCACCAGGAAGTGTGGTCGCTCCGCGTGGCTTTCCCGCAGACCCTCGGCCAAAGGATGCCCCAAAGATCTTTCTGGATGCTATGGATGTACGGATCAAAGTCTTTTGCGACGAACAAAAATGTGCCATCGAACCTGAGCTGGACGAAGATGACCCTCGATCATGGCATTGGGTTGCATACTATACTGGAGGATCAGGGCCTGACCAGCCTGTGTCTGTGATCCGTATCGTACCACCACCACATGGGCCACATCCTAACGGCTTCCATGATCCTGGAGAAGAGCCATATGTCAAACTAGGGCGAGTCGCCACCATGCCCCAAGCCAGAGGCAAGGGTATCAGTCGGTTACTATCAGAGGCAGCCTTTCAGTGGCTGGCCGAGCACAAAAGCGAAGTCGGGCATGGCTGGGACAGTTTGGTCCTAACCCATGCTCAAGTCAATGTTGAGAAAATGTATGCGAAATTGGACTTTGTTACCGATGACAAACTTGGTCGCTGGGACGAGGAAGGCATTGAACATTTGGGCATGTGGAAGCGTGTATGAACATGGTTCCGATTATTGCGTGAGCTTCTTCCGTGCTGGAGTGCAGTGCCCCTGGTCAGCAGAGCGGAAGAACATCCTGAGGCTAGTCGGATTAACCTGGGGGGTTTTTGCAAGTCAGTGAACGTTGGCCATGCAGTCAATGTGTGGTAGACCCTGGAATCCCCAGACTTATAGAGCAGGCAAGGATAATAGAATCTTCTCAGCATCTATCGATCGGTCTGCCCCTCGACATAATGAGAGCATCCAATCCTCACCTTGAATGTAAACACAGGCCAGCCATCGGCGGGAATTGATCGTCCATGCTGTAGCCGACAGTGCCGTCAACTTCGCTAGATTATGCTGCAGTCTCGAGCGAGAGACGTGAGGCAGTCAACTTAGCTTCTCCGCTGTTTTGGTTGACAGGCCCAGTGAAACGCAAACGCATTGGTCATGGAACCTGCTGACCTAGTAATTGGTGACGGTAGAAGAGTTCAATATCGCCGAGAACTCTCATCTGAGGCGTTCCATGGGGGCTAGAGACCCAGCACAAGGGCTTACGTAGCGCGCTATGTCTCCAGGGTGTGTGTTCCCAAGTTCACTATCATCTGGGTGGCGTGACTAAGAGCCTAAATAACGATGCATGCATGAGATGTCCAGAGCTGGCAGCTTCGAAGTACGAATAGCAGGTAGTAACTGGGGGCTGATCTCACTGGATATCGATGACAAACGCGATCCCGACTAGTAGCTAGAAGGAGACAGGCATCTCCGCTCCATTGTCCTGTTGTGAAAGTGCGGGCATTTGCGCAGCGGGCAAAGACTGGTAATGCCCAATCTTCAACTGCATTACCTGGGAACTCACACCAGAGTCCAATTGTATGAATAGGGAGGGCCACTGCAAAGGACATGTATATGTGGGTGGATTTCGAGTCATGCAATTCGTTTGATGCCTTGTTGGCATTGATGGCGCGGAGGACGATGCAATCTGCGACGAAAACAAAGTCTGCGGTAGACCTGGGCTTAGGGAGTATCATGATAGCTTTGTGATCACATTTATTCGTCATAGTCGCAATGTATCTTGAAGTTTCTTGCATGCGATGTCGGCCTTGAAAGTCCCTGGGCATAAGACAGCAGGGGGACGATAAGGCAAGTTGTTTGTGGTGCCAATTCTTTTATATGTACAATGATAGGGGATCATCCCTTGTCGTTGGAAGTGGGCGTGCCTCTCTGTTTCCTGGCCTAAAACTCGCTGATAGTGTCGCCCTTAAGCTTCGCTCGCATGTCCCATTTGCCCTGTGGCGTGATAGTGTGTCAGTCATCTTACAGAATTGATGCCAGAGCAATTTTCGTAAGGTGGGCGTAGCGATTTCACTCACATCAGTCTTTGCGAAGGCATATCCAACAACGGTTGGCACGAAAACCGCATACAAGAAGGAGACAAAGGCCGTACGAGGAGTCCAGCGGAAGTATCTCCATCGCTCCTTGTTTAAATCTGTAAGTCCCAGGTCAGCGCACTTTTGCTTTCTCTCGATCCGTGTCACTAGGCTAAGCAAGAGTGTTCTGTCGGTTGATCGAAGTCGGAAGATAGAGAGTGAACGTACGGTTGTATTTCTCGTAGGCGGGATCGAGGCGGAGCGCTATACAATGGTCAGTTCAACCATACTCTAGGAAATAACACGAAGCTTGATGGACATACGCGTAGGTCCAGCCATGATTGGAAACCTCTGAGTCTGTTGTTGCGGTCTGGATAGCTCCGTTCGAGACGACTGCGATGTCCAATGTCCGAAGTTGAGTTTGGGGGAGCAGGAGGCTAGTGCTTGCTTGGCGTGGCGGTGCTTGACGCCGAGCGCCACAAACGGTACGCAAACGAATACGAATACGAGCATTCACTTACCTCGGCAATTTGTTCTTGCAAGCAAAGATTGCATTCAACACGGAGTACAAAGTATCCATAATATGATATCACATACCACATGCGTTGAACATTGAAAAGGCTAATTCATCTCGTGCTGTCCTTCGCAGGATACATGATACAAGGCCATCCCGCTTCAAAGGAATCTACTTAGGTAACCTTCTTCCTGGATCTTCTCCCCTAATTAACCCTGCTTGAACTTGATGAGACGCTTGACCTTCATCGAATCCCTATCTGCGTGATCCCTTCATTTGTTGCCGGCATCGAGATACAAGTCTCGATTTTCGAGAGTGCTAAAAATGGCCTCAGTCAGCCCAGACGCAGGCGAGAAGCCGAAGATAGTCCTCCACTGGTGAGTTTCAGCTTCTTACAACGAAAATAAAATCCGCGCCATGTTGAGATGTGCGGGCGTGCCTGACACAAGCCAGGCTCGAAGTGTCTCGCTCCCATCGTATACTTTGGTTTTTCGAAGAAATTGGACTTACGTATGAGCTCAAAACATATAAACGGACCGCGGAGGCCCTTGCACCCCTGGAGTTGAAAGAGATTGATCCTTTGGGCAAATCTCCAGTCGTCGAGATCTTTCCTCCTGGTTCAACCAAACCAATTGTTCTTGCAGAGTCCGCAGCAATAGTCGAGTATTTCTGCGACTACTACGGAAGCTGGCTAGTCCCGCGACGATATGCTGAAGGCAGAGAGGGCGAGATCGGTGGTGAGACTGAAGCCTGGCTACGATACAGAAGGTTCATGCACTATGCAGAGGGGAGTATAATGCCGCTGATGCTTTTGGGTGTGATCGTGAACAGTAGGTGGTCCCTCAAGGCAGGTGGTTGTGCTAAAGGCGTTTTCAGGAATTCGGAGCTCCTCCGCTCCATTCTTCATCAAGCCCATTGTTGCGGGTGTTGCAAACAAGATTGAATCCTCCTTCTTGCAGCGCAATTTCAAGACTCACTATGATTTCCTTGAACAACAATTAGCCACTGCGCCGGAAGGAGGAAACTTCTTATGTGGAAAAGATTTGACTGCCGCGGACATCATGATGTCCTTCCCTCTCGAGGCTGGTGAGAGTCGTACTGGCTTCACCAAAGAACAGTATCCAAAGGTCTGGGCGTATGTGAATAGGCTCCATGAAAGAGAGGCCTACAGGCGCGCGGTGGCAACCATTGTTGAACGCGAAGGAGAATTCAAAACAACGCTCTGATACTCGAAGGATCCATGAATCCAAAATTGACTGTTGCGGCTGGAATTCATCAATTCTCGGTAATTGGGCGCCACCTCCAGCAGTAACTGTTGCTTGAGGTTGTTTATGGCAAGGTCAATTCAGGTTCAATCTACCTTGTGCCACTTCCAGAGACATGAAATCCGACCCGAGCATTGCCTTATGTATCAGAGGAAAGCCACCATGTCGATGGTGGCGGACAATGACCCAAGCTTGAAGCGCACAGTCATTCTTGTTGGCTCGTTGCAGTCTTCCGAGCTGAGCTTCGAGTCAGATGACAAAAGTGGCAGAACACATGTGTATACTTATAAATCCTCCACAACCATATCTTATATCTACCGTGAATAATCTGACTGTGCTTTTGGATCATTTGGGGCCAGATTCAGGTCTCCTTCAGAGCAAATCATATGTGTGGTGAACGTCAACTTCGATCAGGGCCTGGCGTGCTCACTCAATTTTGGGGGCTGAATAAAGTCACCTCGAAAGATTCGTTCAGGCTTTGTTGCAATAAGAACACCTGGTGAGACTGTGGACCATGTGCTGACGATTCCTGCAGGCCAGCACAGGACTAAGATCTCGCAGCCATAAGAAACGACTGCGCAGGCCCGAATAGCCATGCATCTCTACGCAGAGCTCGACGCCACTGATACACTGTATCAGTTGGCCGGCAAGGCGATCAATACGAGTCTTGAGGTATATCTCCAGGACCGGCCGACGCACGTCATCTACCTATCTTCACCAGCTATTGTATAACCCCCAGACCACGACGATCTTGAACTACTGTACCACGCGCCCTCAGCCCCAGTTTTGGAAATTACCGGCTTCTCAAGGCTCCGATGCCCCTGTGCGGTCCCGGACGATTGGGCACAGAGTTGGTGTGTCATTCAACTTCTTTCGTTGCGTCCTTGGAGTACCTTCGTTTGGGTCTGGAGTGCTAGTGTTGAAGTCGCATCGTATACGCATCCTCAATTCGGGTCTTTCGACACCATCCATAGCTGCCAGCTAATCGGTATGTACTATTCATCCTGCGTAGGAAGACAGCCTAAATCCAGGCATCCTCCACAGTCTCTGAAATCAAGGCCCCACTTGAGGATGAGCGAGCGTCGTTTACAATATCATCTAGTAAGTGAAACATTCGTGTCCTCTTCTTTCTTATCCCCGTGGGTATCACCTACAATACACTTCACGACGGCATTGACTTCGATGGCGCCGGCTGTTGGTAATCGACGTGCATCATAAGACTCCTCCCAGAACACTTGTCAGACTACCAAAACCAATGAGCCTTTCACCTAATTGTATTACTCAGGGCTTACTCATCGCACAAGTAGAGGCAAGGTCCTTCGCATTTCTGCGATTTCCAGCAGGCTGTTACGCCCGCAAAGAGTCCGTCAGGCACACCAACTGAAGCGAGAGCACATCGTTCGCTGCTAGCAAGAATACTCGAGACCGTCCACACTGTTTCCATCAAGGGATCTGTTTTCGCATAACAGAGACAGCCAGAATCACCCTCAAGAAAAGCAGGCCGCCTTTCCGCCGACCCACCGCGCCATCCCCGACAGACACAACGTACGCCTCACTGGCCAATGGTCCCCTTGTGGGTGACAGATAGCTGTGGGAACACGCATCGACCCAGATTGTCTTGCCCAAAGGATCAGTGAAAGCCATTGCGATAGCTGGCTGGAGCCAGCCTTTGTGACCGCGTCCGCCGCATGGGGCCACTGGTAGGGTGTTTACGAGCCTTAGGCTGATTGATGAGCTTCGGGCTTCCAGAGTGCGCTACCTCATTCTGAGTGATGACGGACCCACACCCGACATTTCCGTCCGATGGCAGTATCACTCATTCGGATACGACTAACACCAACTTGAGATCCCCAGCCATCTCCATTTCTTCAGCGCCAGACAGGCGTCGCACGGGCGCCAGTGCGACTGAGAGTAGCCTTTCACTCGCCCCTGGAGCAGCTTTTAAAGCTACTAATCATTACAACACAACAGCTCGTCCCGATGCCTTGTCAACCATCTCTGACCAGAACGCTGAGCCTGCTGACACCGGTAATCCTTCCCCAGACACGCTACCTGTCTTCCTTCCTCAAGGTCCAGAGTACCCGATCATCAGTGTACATGATACTGACTCTCTACCCCTAGTCTCTTTCGATACCGATGAGTCTGCCGCAACTGGCTATGCCCTAGGCTTCCCAAGATTTGGATCTCAGCCCTGGAACGCCCCTTCTCGACCTACCCTTGACTTTGCACCTCAACCAATATATGAGCCGACTGGGGAATTACTGCACGAACATACTCCTTCCTTTGATGAATTTGATGCACCTTCACTTTCAGAAATTACTACTGCGCTCTCCACATCCCCGATTCATCCGTCACAGCCGATCATCACAGCAGCTGGAACGAGTAGTGCTCCCAATGCTACTGGCACGGTAACGACGTTTATTCAGCCATCGCTCCCTCGATCAGCTCTGAAGCGAAAGTCAAACTCTACTACGACAACTCCGATCGCCGATAAGAAGGTCCGGGTTTCGTCTGAGGCAGCAGCTGCCTTGGGTATTGACTCTGCTCTAATAAACACTCATCACGTCAATCTTGAGCGAATGTCAGGCATCGGCCCAACATCCCCTGATGAAGGATCTACCTCCTCAGACCTCCCTACTGGTTCTAGGCAGGCCCCAACGACAGGTACCTCTACCGGCCAGCGGAGAACGCGTCAGTCATCAGAAACGACTGCGCGACTACCCGTGAACCCGTTGAATCCATCCCAGACGTCAGCTAAACAGAGGCCGAGCGGCACTCGTACCTCTACGGCTCACCCACCTTCAATTCTACCACCGGAGAAAGTCTTTCCTATTCAGATCGGATCAGAGCTTTTCAGGCTATCTGGAGCCTCCATTTCGTCGGATGGTGCGCCCGTCATTCCAGCAAAGTGGCTTATGGGCATCTGCTAACTCTCTTCTGTGTAGCACCCTCCTACTTCACACAATTCTTTGAGGAACAAATCAGGCAGAATGAAGAGTCAGGAGGCGTCAGAACTCTTTACATCGACAGAGATCCTGTCACGTTTCGAGATGTCGCCCGCCACCTACAAGGTCAGGCAAATTTCAAGGTCACTTCACAGTGCTGATTGATTGTAAGGGTACCACGTCAAACCCGTGGACGGCACACATTTTGTGAAACTGTTTGCAGACGCACAGTTCTACAGCTGTAAGTTATTTAGGGCCACTGAATATGTCGGCTAACCCTATCTCAGTGCCACGTCTAATCGATCAATTGTTCGAGTCCGAAATCTTCATTCAGATAGGAGAGCGACATTTTCAAATACCCAAAGACATTTTCTCAGAACCAGGAAACTCGCCCAATTTCTTCTCACTAGGGTTTGCGGTTTTCTTTTCGACTCCCGGAGAAGTATTTCCCGGCCTTGACCGACGCGGTCTACTTCGACCACCGTCCATCACACCCCCGTATGTCCCAGGCCGGTCCGCCGATATCTTTGCGGAACTCCTGCATCTTCTACGTGGTTATCCGCTCCACATCAAGAACGAGTTGCACCGGGCCGAACTACTACGTGACTGTCGATACTTCCACCTACGTGGGCTCGAGCAGAAAATCATTGCCCACGAGATCAGTTACAATTCAGAGAGACAGAAGCAGGAGATATGTTTGAGACTAGAGGATGTGAAACCGTCCGGGGTATCATATACCAGCGACGATTCACCTGGAGAGAAATCTACTGTTGGAGGATGGGTCTACTACGCCAGACCATTTGTAGACGATACTTCATACGAGTTGGTCGTCGAGGTGGGCAGTGAAAGCACTGTTCTTGATCTGACCGATATGAGAGCCGATTTTCACGGTCTCGCAAAAGCCCGAGTATCTTCCTTGTTCCAGGTCGTCGCCAACAAGATGAATCTCCCTACGAATGCTCCATTGGGGTTGATGATGTTATCTGGAGGACGTTCGTCACAGTCGGCCAGCCCAGGGCACACGCCACTTAGTGAAGACCGAGTTAAGGTCCGCTTCGAGCCTGCTACGGATATCACTTTGGACGGAGAGCCTTACACGATCGACTGGAATTGTCTGGCCGGGCAGATTATGCAGCATGGTCCCTCCATTGCTCCTAGCGAGTCCGAGTCTGAATCAGACCTCATGGGCGAAGGGCCAACCTCCAAAGCAACTACCTCTACACAGCAGCGTCGGCCTCAGACCCGACAAACGCAACCTGGTTCAACCTCCCAGGCTAGTGGCACTAGATCCCTCCCTGTGCCGCCCATTCAGACAAGTCGGTTCACCGAACCCTCGACCAAGAAGAGGAAAAGACAAAGCAGCCAAGGCGATCTTGGAGAGTGGACGATCAGGACGGGTCAGTGGCGCTTGCGAGTGCAACCTAACCAGCAAGACACGATAAGAGGTGGATACGAGATGGTCTTCATCGGTGTAAAGATCGATGCTTACTCGACCGAAAGGGCACGTAATGCCAGACGTGGCTTCCTGAATTAAATGGACGGGGCCAACTAACGAAACTCGTACTACACTACCTTACAACCTTGATGAGTCCCTCGGCGTTGGTGGCGGTCTGCAGTCGAGCTACCAATGATCAGATTGAGAAGTTCTTGATCTTACAATGCAGACGAGCACAAAATGAGGACGGGTGAAGTATTGACCATCTCGGCATTCAAAGTCTGGTTGGAATCAATGGTGGACCACGCATCCTTCGACACCGATACCGTGCAAAGAATAACTCAAGATTGGAACATGGCAACTACGCAAAGAAGAGCAGATTTCCCTCCGGTCTATCCCACCATTATACGGCCACGCTTTGCATCAGATGACATCCTCACACTGGGGCCCTTGGATAGCCATTAACGACGAAACGACTGGTAGAAAATGCATTGCGAAATGATTTTGCTTTATCCTTCGACGTTTTCCATCTCGTTCTCATTAGGAAATTGGGATGCGGTATACTAAAACGAGCATGTTAGTGGTTGGCAGGTCTAGGTGGAACACGGTAGGAACTTAGGCAGTCAAATGGGGGAAGAATCTGAATCTCGACAAACAACAAACAATTTGTTTCTGCGCTTGACGAGTGGCAATTTGTAACAGTCCTCGATGACTGTTAGTGCCGTCACAAGACCTACCCAGGAGCATTTCAATCGAGAGGAGGTGGAAGTGCCTATACACAGCAAAACAATGGCCCCGTAAATGGCTAAAAGTTGCATATACGAGGTGGTTGAAGCTGAGACTAAGGCTCTTCACGTATGTTTACGTATTCATCACATAGTCAGCGCCTGAGTTTTCTCGAAACCATGCCATCTTCTTCTTGAGGGTACAAGCCCGCCGAGAAAGCAAGATCATCGAGATCAAGGATGCCAGCCGAATACGAGACGCAACGTGACAGTGGCGCATGGATCCTTCTTCCTCGGAAAATCCTCCGTGCCAGGAACTAGCTACCTCAGTGGCGGCCTTCTTCACCTCTTCACTGACAGTGTGGTCGGCACTGTCAAAGAACATGGCGCCAGAATGAGGGCTATCCTCCTCATTAGGTACTTTATCACAAAGAGAGTGTTTGTGTACCGTATGCCCGCACGGCCCGACGACGTAAATGACACAAGAAACCGGAGACTTTTCCGAAGTGTGAGAATGTCAATAGAACGAACCGTGGTCGGAGAGTACTGTGATAGGTTTCTTAGTCCTCGTATGCTGCGACGACGATTGAGGCACTCGTCGAAGAATCTTGAGGCTTCGGCTCATAATGTGTTAGTACTACGCTCGGTTGTCGCAGGATTGGAATATCCTTCAAATCAGTACCAGGGTCTTGAGAACAAGCGAGGCAAAAGTAGAAAAAAAGGAGTCATGGATTTGTCTCGATTGGTCAGCTGCAGAAGGCTTATTCTTGCAGTGTTGATACAGTCAGCTATTGAAAATTCAACATGTACTGGTACACGAGAGCACTACACGAGCACCAGGTTAGCAAGACTTTGTGTCTTTGGTGTTGGGAGGGAGCAAACGGCCTTGCAAAGATCGATAGGTCAGTTTCTACGTAACTATAACCAATGACTATGACTATCACTCTACTGTACTACACTTGACGACATGGTAAGGAGCACATGACATCGCATAGCGATTTGTAGGGGGAGGGCGATGCTGGACATTGGTGAAGGATATGTACAAGGATCAATGACACTACAGAGAGGTACATATTGCATGCTGAACCCCGAAATCTGGGGATTGAGCGATCGTGATGGAAACAAGGCAATACATCAAGTCGAGGGTTCATCTCCTCGGAGACCCGTATTTGTGTTCAGCCACCGTCGTATATGCGTGCAGCTGTGTTGGTAGCTGTCGAGCTGTTCTGGTTGATTTTTGGTTACCAAGATTCAGAAGCGAGAGGTAGGATCTGAGACATGGTCATTCAGTAGTAATCTGGTACTTGAGGGATTGCAACACACTGTGTGGCCTGTAGTTGTCTCCATATTCCTATTCTGGTAGTTGTCAACGTAGGAGGACGACGCCAATCGTATACGAACGCTTGGCCCAGCCACCTCATACTCCTTCTCGTTCAGCAAAGGAGAAAACGTAATGGCGCAAACGTTTTATCTGGGAAAAGGTGCTGATCACGCCCGGGGGTAACACTTGTCCTGCTCGTGTCGGTGAGGTAGTACATTTCGCCCGACGTTTCCGCTCGTTCTTCCTCTGCTCCCTCCACCAGCGAGTGTTGTCCAGGGAGCGCCATGAGACAGTAATCCTGACGGTCTAGCTTCCATCCTAAGATAAAGCGCTAAGGCTGGACAAATGTCTCGTCAGGAGTCTCCAGTGGTCTCTGAGGCCAAGTGTACAGTATATCATTATCTGATAGGCCACGTATGTTGGACCATTTGCTTGAAACAGTAAATGACAACTAGAAGCGGACTTGAGATTGAAGCCTTGGTCACCGCATCTTTCTTGGGCTTTGACATGCTCCCTTGATGTTGATCTAACTCGATCAGCGACTAGTAGAACAGTACGAAGCTGTGTTTCACGATCCTTTCGGTGCTCGCTAGACGCCACAAAGTAATTGGAGGAATGAGAGGCACAATAATTTTCGCCACCTTGTGCCACCTCCCTTTTGTAAATTGACTGAATAGGCAATTCACAGGAGATGTGATGACGAGAGGGCCTCGGACTCACACAACATTGGACTCCGAGGCCGACAGTTCCAGGAGAAGGAAGAAAGGAGGCAGGAGCTGGAGCGGTGAAGGAATGTAGCATTCGGTGATGATCTCAGATGGTGGCACCAAATACAGCCTGAATGGTCACAAACTCGATCGGAACCATACATACCCAGACAAGGTAGAGTTCCGACAACTCGAGGTGTGGATGATATAATCAATCATACACACATCCAACCTCTAATTGGAGCCCAATGAGCGGAGGTCGTCAAAAGGCACTCAGTGCCAGTAGTCACCATTTGGGCCTATGGTGTTCCAACTGCTTTTAACTGCCGTTGTCCAGTGGTCGCTTCGCTCATATCGAGGCTGCATGCGGAGTGCATCCCACGCTCGCTCCCTCGTCATTCGAACTGTATATCCGATTTTCAGCAAGTAGTTACTCACTCGCCGATAGGATTCGCATTTGGTCTAGGGAAGAGCGCCAGGCTGCCGCTGAGGCCGTGGTTTGCAGGGAATAGATCCTGATTTTGACCGTCGCTTACGATATGGTGGAGTACCCGTACTCCGAAGTCGTACTCGCGATGGTAAGATCAATAAACACACGTACAAATGAATAATGGAAACGACCGGCGGATAGAACCTTGCTTCTCCTGATTAGCTGCTGGTGAAGAGTTGTCGAGCAGAGTGAGGTGGGATGATTTGGATCTAGGGAATCTGTGGGTAAAGGAACGCGTGAACTTGCTGTTGAACAAAACGCTAGGTGGAAGTGTAGTAGCGACTCCCGGTCCAAGGCACTTCTTAAGTCCTAGTTAGTATTGCCTGACTTGGCTCCGCAGGATGCCGGAGACGAGGTGGTAGCAGTGGTGATATAGGAGCTTTGGCTAGTTGTACAGTCCCCATGGAGTGTTGGATTACTAGAGCAAACCGAATGCATCTGGACACGGCATTGCGTCTTTCTGGCCATGGCCATGTTCTTGTTTTGATGATCCCAGTTCCTGCTCTCGAAGGGTTCTCGAGAGCAGCATCCTCAGCCATGGACATCTGACGCTTTACATGACCAACAGATCCTGGCTCAAACAGGAAGAGCCATTCATTGCTCGGTAAGTATGGACCTAGAGCAAGACCATTAGGACAAAGAGCACAATTTCGAGTGTCTCTGCCTCACTTGTTGATCTCTTCAACTACTCTTGAATCATGCGACAGGCTCAGGCGACGATATGGAAAAGGAACCAATGGCCTCGTGAATTCGAATTGCCATTTCAAGGAAATGACGACTTAAAAACCTGTGCAGTCACTTCAATCGATCGTAGCCGACCCTTTTCTTGGACCCATATTCTGAGGCGCGTCAGATCCTCGATGTGGTCATACTGAGCAGTTTCAGCATCGGTTGAAAGCAGCCACTTGATGGAGCAGCGGCAACGGGCAAATGGGCAGCTGCTCTACGAGGGATCAAGATTTGAAGACCGACGAAAGATCCGTCGAGTGACCTGAGGCTGGGGAACGTAGGCTGGAAAATAGACTTTTCCCTCGGTATCATTTTCTCGTTGCTAGTTTCTCACCCGTTGCGTGGGTTCATAGCTCATCAAATTCAAGAAATAGGGAAACCTGCACAGCTTGATAATGCTCCCAGGGCGGAAAGAAGACTGCAGATACATATGTCCGGGGATGAACCTCGAGACTGTTACGAATGTTGTGTGACTTTGACTTCTAAAGTATCGATCGTCCTCGATTGCTGAAGGCGTAGCTCACTTCCTGTGATCTTTGAGGACGTGCCTCCTCACTGGCTCTCCTCTAGAGTATAAACCCGCTGGTCGATAGACTTGCGTCATGGTTGTTTGGAAAAGAAAGCCAACGATGAAGCCATGTCGTGCAGTACATATCGTCTGTATGTCACGAGCTGAAAACCTTCTTTCAGCAGAACCTGTTCGGCGGGAGGAATCAACAGGAGCACCAACAGTAATAATTGGCTCTTGACAAAGAATTGGATAACTTGGATTCAGGAATATCGAGCTCACCTATGAAAGACTCTGGGCCAGGATGAGGTTTGAGTGTTTGGTGGTTGTAATGTAGTGTACCACCCGACGACCTCCTCTGATGCATGAGTGTAGTTGCCGTCGGTTGACCTAGTGTTTAACGCCCGTACCAACTCAGCGCCTAGACTCATTGAGAGGAAACCGACATACATTAACATAGGCTCATACGAGCGTCTCCCGGCAAAGACATACGGACACGCCTAGATCGAAGCCGAATTGTGCTTCATGAAATCAATGTTCTTATCCGTAGATCGGAATCGAACGTCGGAATTTGACCGTGTAAGAATATCTCTTATAGGTAAGACATCAACCCAGAGCACCAGTCACCGCAGCAAGATGTCTAACTTGAGCTAGATGAGATGTCGCTTCTGGCAGTGGAGCGTAGCCGAAGGGCTATATACCCCAGGCTCACCTAGGGGTTCCGAGGTGACCTCACGTAATCAATTTGTTTGTATCTGGAAGTTGCTTGAGACCGGGCACTTTGCGGACTGAGCAACTGGCTTGACTCGGTGTACAGTTAAAACAAATCCCAAAGTCGGTAGTTTAATCTGCATTTCGAAACGACGATTTCTGTGGATTGCTGAGCAGGAGTGCTAACCTCCCCGTGCTTCCGTGCCTAACTTCGTCAGAGCTGCGTCGTACTGCTGCTTCATCTTATCATCGTCCAGTTTGAGGGCCAAACGCCTGATCTTGCTGCTCCTCTTCAGTTGGACTTCGCCAGTGCTACTAGACTTCATGCCCTTCCCTCCTATTTCGCGCCAGAACCATGCTCCTTCTCGATGCTCAACAATAGTCCATGCTTGACCTTGTTTCCCTGCGCGAGCTGTTCGTCCGACCCGGTGAACATAAGTCAGCGGACTGGTCGGCACGTCATAGGAAACAACATGCTCAAGACCCGGTACGTCTAAGCCACGTGAGGCACGGTCAGTGCAGATCAGAACGGATATTTTTGATCTCCTAAACAATGATAGCGCACGGCGTGATGAAGCTGACGAAGCTGTGCTTCTCGTCAATGTAGACATATGAGAGGGAAGGGCTGGCCATAGAAGTGATAGCAGTCTAGACAACCTATTGGCCGAGGCCGTCGATCTTGTGAAGACAAGTGCGCGAGGTATCCTCTCACTGTCATTCACCCCGTTCTTTTTCTTTCGGGATTTTTCAGTGCTGTAGCTAGACTGTTCAGACTCGTCAGGTTCATCACTGCTCGAACTACTATCGGTCACTGAAGACCCAGATGAGCTAGTATCAGATGAATGGTCCGAGTCTGAGGTCGAGTCTGATTCCGGATCTGAGCCGGACTCCGACTCTGACGTTGATTCATCTTCAGAAGAGCAGCCATTGGCAAGGTAATTCTTATTGGCTGACAGAATCCCAATTTCATTTTTGAGTAGCGTGAGCAGGTACAATGGCTTCTCAGAGCCATCAGGCACGGGGACTGCTGTCTCAATGAGAGAAGGCGGCAAGTGGAAAGCATCTCCCCCGACTTTTGCAACAAGACCATCGTCGTTGGGAGGCACTGTGCCAGCAGTCGTTTGTGGAGTCTCCAACTGGGAAGAACCCGTTAAGACAATCAACTTTGGGTTACGCAAACCCAGAGCATTGAGCTTGGACACATCGCGCGTCATCGTTGCAGAAAGCAGTACTTTCGTGACTCTGCGTTGTGGCGGAGCCATTCGCATAGACTCTAGAAGCTCATCCCTCTCTCGTGTAGCTGCTTGTGATGTGAGAGCAGGAGATACCGCATCAATCCATTCCTGATAGCTTTCATTCAATAATCGATCAGCTTCATCCACTACAAGCCACTTCACATGGTCGAGATTAAAACCAGTAGTATTTTTGAGGTGTTCGACAAGACGCCCGGGAGTAGTTATTAGTACATCCGCTTTGGATTTGTAGCGAGAGACATAGCCGAGTGAGGCAAAGGGCTCTTCAGCTTGAACCTTTCGTAACAGATTTTCCAATGAAAATGTTGACCAGTCAACCTTCGCTTGCTGCTCCCTCTGGAACTCTTCCATGTCGTAGACCCTTTGCTCCTCAACAAGTAATTGCTGTTCCTCACGGAGCGTCTTGCTGCCTACTGCAGTGGCTATGGTGAGAGAACTTCCTGCCGCACAGATTTCGCACAGCTCGCGTACTTGTTTCACGAGTTCTCTCGTAGGAACCACAATCACTGCTCTAAGCTTCGTGCCGACAGCATTTCTCAGACTCGAGATGATCGGCAGTACGTACGCCAAAGTCTTTCCCGAGCCAGTGGCGGCGGATACACAGACATCGCCATGGTGCTTGCTTGAACTTTCGAGCAGCAAAGGCACAACACTTGCTTGTACAGGAAAGGCTTGTTCGATGTTGACCTTTTTCAGATTGTCAAGTAGGTCGCTGGGGACTCCAAGAGACTCGAAAGTGGCAGTGGAGGTGAGCGGCACAGTTGTGGGAGATTGCTGCCAGGCAGGAAGTGTAGAATATGTCGGCGTTTCAGGAACAGTGTCAACCTCTTCGGGTTGAGGTATCGGCTCGAGCCCATGCAGCTCAGTCGCCGACTCTTTCGAAACTCGATCGTGTTGATTGACATCCTTGTTCTCCTGCTGTTTGGCTTTTGCGAACTTGGAAAGAACAGAGGAGCGCCGCCGGTCGTGCTCTTCCTCAACAGTGCCGTCTCCGTATTCAACCTGCGCAGTCCTCGACTTTTCCCGCTTCTTGTCTTTGCGCTTCGCCGACTCTGTTATAGTTACATCGTGACCTTTATCTTCTGTTGCTGATGGCTTCGGCTTCTTCATCTTGACAGAGATTTCGTCCGAGACATTTTTGGTTACACGGTACTTGTCAATCACATTTTCCGAGTTTGATCTCGCACTTCGATTCGTGGCAGTTGCGCCCTCAATATGGTGATCTGTCGACGGAGCGGTTTCTAGAGGTTCGGATCTTGTAGTAGTCTTTAATTTCTTGCTTTTCTTCTCGCGCGATGCCGTCTCCGGTTCTCGCTTGCGCTTCTCGAGTGCTGGAGGAGGAGGATTGGAGACCTGGCTGCTTTTCGCTGGCGGCACATATCTGGCATAGAAATTAGACATTTGGCATCATGCGGTACACTCCTCGATTATGAGACTGGGGAAAATGGACTGAGTACCGCAGCTCGTACTTGTACTCAATATCGCAGGTGCTGGGTCTCGGAGTCGTCAAAAAAGTTTCCCCATCACCGGAAATTGAACCGGCAAAATTTATCACCGCCTACCAAGTCTGGAAAGACATCGCCAACACGCATCGCTCCTTTTTGTTTGCATGGCTACATGTGCCGATTGCCATAAGGACTAGGTATGTACCGCGCAGCACTTCATCATCAATGAATCTAGATCAGAGAAAAAAGCAACATGAGTCGCCTGGAATCAGTTAGATACAAGTCACGATCCAACATATCACACACGTCGAAATGCCTTACAATATCGCCATGGTCAGCGACTTCTTCTTCCCTCAACCTGGGGGGGTGGAAAGTCACATCTATCAGTTATCAAGCAAGCTAATCGATCGAGGCCACAAAGTCGTGATCATTACGCATGCCTACAAGGGTCGCACTGGAGTTCACTATCTCACAAACGGCCTGAAGGTCTATCATGTCCCATTTTTTATTATCTACCGAGAGACAACGATGCCCACTGTATTCTCATTCTTTCCCATTTTTCGCGATATTGTCATCAGGGAACAAATCCAGATTGTCCATGGTCATGGTAGCTTGAGTAGTCTCTGTCATGAAGCTATTCTACATGCGCGGACCATGGGCCTACGAACAGTCTTTACTGATCACTCATTATTTGGCTTTGCTGATGCTGCGTCAATTCTGACCAATAAATTACTCAAATTCGCTCTGAGTGATGTCGACCATGTCATATGCGTTAGCCACACCTGCAAAGAAAACACTGTACTTCGCGCCTCTCTCGATCCATTGATGGTTTCTGTTATACCCAATGCAGTGGTGGCCGAGAACTTTCAACCACGAAATTATGTTCCCAAATCAGACGAGGTCAGCTATATGCGGCCCAGGCCCCTTCCACAACGGCTTGGCCCAGGCGATACCATTGTGATTGTTGTCATCTCTCGACTGTTCTACAACAAGGGTACCGACCTTCTGATCGCTGCTATACCGAGAATTCTTGCAGCACACCCCAATGTCCGCTTCATCATTGCCGGTTCCGGCCCGAAAGCCATCGATTTGGAACAAATGCTTGAACGACAGATGCTCCAGGACAAGGTTGAACTACTCGGGCCTGTTCGTCACGAAGAAGTGCGCGATGTCATGGTCAGAGGAAACATATATCTCCACCCAAGTTTGACGGAGGCATTTGGCACCGTTATTGTCGAGGCAGCTAGTTGCGGGCTATATGTTGTCTGCACTAGGGTGGGTGGCATTCCAGAGGTCCTGCCAGCCCATATGACAACATTCGCAAAGCCGGAAGAGGATGACTTGGTCATGGCCACCGGCAAGGCAATCGCAGCACTTCGCTCAGGCAAGGTTAAAACTGAACGATTTCATGATCAAGTCAAGATGATGTATTCGTGGACAGACGTCGCACTGAGGACTGAAAGGGTGTACGATGGCATCACCGGCGCAATCAGCGAACAGGAATTCTATGGTCAACATGCAACTGCAAATTGGAGTGCAACTCGTGGTCGATCGTATGCATTAATCGACCGACTCAAGCGCTATTACGGTTGTGGGATCTGGGCTGGCAAGTTATTCTGCCTTTGCGTAATCATCGACTACCTGATATTTTTCTTTCTGGAAATATGGGCACCTCGAACGAGCATAGATCTTGCCAAAAGTTGGCCCCGAAAACCGTTCATCAACGATAAGAACAAGCCTGTTGAAAATGGTTTACTTCGCAGAAGAGGCACAGATCTGATGGACCGTCGCAATGGTAGTCTTATGATGGGTTGAGATCTGTTGGAGTCATATTCCCTCCCTCCACCGAATGGCCCAGTTGCCTTTGGCGAAACTTGGCTCGACCACTATTCCATTCATCAATGCTTCGCACTTACGACGCACTGTTTCCTCCGCTACCTCCTGGTCACCTGCAGTTGAACCCTTTGTGGTACGCTTGTTCGGCTTCTTAGGGTGATTGTCACGCCTATCATGGCGCTTTTGCTCACAGCCAAACACAATCAGTCTCCGGGCCGCTCTCCTTATCATCTCTCTTTGGTCTGCACGACGATGACCTTCCTTTCTCTTTCTCAAATCAACATCTGCAGTGGATTGAGATTCGCTCGGAAGACTACTTTCGCCAATGGTATCAGTACTATCAGTTGTTGCAGGTTCCTGGGAGCCTTCACGGCTCGTTAACCCATCGACAGTGCCCTCAGAAGTTGGCACCAAAGAATCGGCCTGAGAATCAACATCACTGGCATCTGATGCCTCTGCTGTTGGCTGTGAAGCTAAAGTATCACTAGCGGGTTGAGGCATGGGCTGGAACATGAGATCCTCCACCTCCTGCATAGTGATGATGTTCCGCTGGTCACCCTTCACAAACTTGGACTTGGCAGCGGTCGCCTCGATCCCAGAGCCCGGCTCCGCATTCAGCAATGCCACTATAGCCTTTTCTATCTTGCGATCCACAGGTCCTGGCTTGTGGTGACGACAACCATCTGAACAATACTTGATGACTTTGGTTTGCGCCTGTTGGATCTTGCGCGAGCCTACAACAGGGTCAGCCAGATTTACATTATATCCTGAAAACAGCAGCATACTCATCGCTCGCCCACAAGTCTGACAGTATGCAGCGTTTTCCTGAGTCAAATAGAACGGAGGAGGGACTGCGGAACGTTTGCCAGGTCTAGACCACGAATCCATCCAACTCATCCTGGGCGAGCTATTGCTGACAGTCCGAATTTGCGAGGTCTGCGTGACTTGAATACACAATACCAGTCTGAAAGGTCTCTTCAGCATCGAAAATAGTCCCCAAAGAAGGGTGATACTGGCCGATTGGAATGTTGTCGATAAGTGACTGCCATGACGACATGGTCAAGGCATGACGAGATGGTCAAGGCATGACGAGGCTTCAGCCTGATGGGCCTCGGACCTCCGCGTTTCAGGGCTCCAAGGGCTAATGACCACCCCACCAAACGCCGTCGACTTCTGATTTTAGATTGTGGTCTGATTGAAGAAATACCTACAGGAGACAGGTACTCCCTTCCATCTTCATCAAATACTGTGTTCAATCTCCTTGGTTCCGAGGAGTCCCTAGACATGAAGTGGCCTACATTACCAGCCCGAGCTGGCTATCTTGCACTCAGAAATCCGAAGCGACGGAATGCATTGTCTCTGGCAGTGCTGAGAGATTTACGCGATCAGCTCCTGAGACATAATACGTCGCCGGTGGATGGCAAGCTTCGAATTCTTCCACCATTCCGACCGGAGATATTGGATGAGCTCGAAAATGCTGCCAAACATCACGATCCACTAACAATGGAAAATTACGGCTGGCTACTTGATTCCGCCGAATGGCAGAAACATCGTCGCGGTCTCCCTAACGTTGTTGTCCTTCGGAGTGAAGGATCAGTGTTCTGCTCAGGGCATGACTTGGGCGAGCTGAGCTCTCTTAGTCACGATGGGGTCAAAGAAACATTCCGACTTTGCGGCGAGATCATGTCTTTAATCAGACGTTCGCCAGCGCCAGTGGTTGGAGTTATTCAAGGACTCGCCACGGCCGCGGGTGCGCAGCTGGCTCTTACCACTGATCTACCTGTTGCTTCTGCTAGCACACAATTTCGATTACCAGGGGCCAGTATAGGTCTGCCTTGCACGTCGCCGTCGACGGCCGTATCCCGCAGACTTGGTCCAGCGTTCACTTACAAAATGCTGGCCCTGGCAGAACCAGTCCGTGCAGATCAATTACCTAGAGGACCCATTGATATTGTAGCAGATGAAGCAGCGCTTGAGAAAAGGGTCGAGCAGATCACCAAACAGTTGGCGGAAAGCACCGCAGCCCAGCCACAAGCCCTAGGCAAGTGGGCATATTGGACACAATTGTCTTTGACAGGACAGCAATCCGGCGGTGATGGTTACGAGGATGCCGTCCAGTGGGCTGGGAGGGTGATGGCTCTGCACGCCAGGGCTGATGATGCGAAAGAGGGTATACATGCCTTCTTTGAGAAGCGAGAACCTAAATGGAAGTTATAACACACCTCGAGTAGTATAGCACGAATACCTCGCGTCTCTGGCTATGGCGGAGTCTCAATCCCAACCAGTGAAAAGGTGTCGAATAGAAAGATGGACCGAGAAGAGTACGATATCATGCTCCTGAAACTGATCATGAACTGACAATGTGCTTCCTGAGGGATGTTTATTAATCGACTGCTCGTTGTGCGTATACATGGCGGCTTGATCCATGACTGATCGAGTCCATGCTCTTCCCGGCTTCGTTTGGCCTCTGGCCGCACCACCAGTCTACGCTCCACAGGGGTAGCACCCAATGAATCGACCTCATCGTCGGCTTCGGCTCTGGGTTCTGGGCTCCAGGCTCAGGCTCAAACTCAAGGCTGGTGCTCGGACCCGGGGACTGAAAGCTCGGGTGGTGGTGGTGGTGGGGGCTCCTTGCAGCCTCCTGCGCCCGCACCCATCACCAACTCCACGTTCCAGTGCCTTGCCAGTTGCTTGCTCGTCCGTGTTGCGGATCGGAGTACGCCCTCGGGAAGACGCATTTCTAGTCTGAAATCAGATTTTGCTTTTTGTTCTTCTTCCCTCAAAGATATGTCGGAGTCATCTAGAGGTGTCCAATGGCTCATGGCTTGCCTCGAGAGACCGACACGGTTATTGTTGGTAAGTCGGATACCGAAAAAAATCATCTGCGTACAAAAGATGGAGGGGGCTGATTCGGATGTTTTTTGTGCTGCGAATAGGCAATGGCCCCTCGGCCCTGATTCTGTCCTACATTCTTCACGGCAACATTCCGTGCTACGACAGCTCGAGTCCTCACCCTGATCGCATCCTGCACGAGAAACTACTTGACCACCACCACGATGACTTGCTCAACGTCGACATTGATGCTCTAACCACCCACTTTAGCGCGTCGAGGTTTTCCTATTCGACCCAGGCACTCCCGATCAATGTCCTGCTCGACACCATCGTCAGGCCCCTTGGCGAGACCGACGACGCGCAGAAAAAGACATGCATCAAGTGGAGATATGACCCTTCAAGAGCAGTTCCTCATGTGGTGATTGGCAATACGAAAAATGCAGGAGGCCAGTGGGTTGACGACCCGGTCCACGCCAGCTGGGATATCGGGACATTGAGTTACGCGGGGATGCTGTCGCTGCCCGGATACACTTTTGATGAGCATTACAAGAGACGGCATGGTCAGACAATGCCAGTCTTCCTGCGGCCTTCGAGGCGAGAGGTGGCAGACTACCTTGCAGCATACCCGGACCAGGTTGGTATCGCGAAATACATCCACAACGGACAAAGGATCGCTCGAGTGTCGCGGAAACATGACGGTTTCTACATTGCGTCGCATGGACTGGTATGCCAAAACCTCGTCCTCGCATCGGGCATCTTCGACACAATCATTCCACCTCCCGCCATGCTTGGCCCGCTCGTGAGCCTCAACGATGATCCGCTGCCTTCACCCGATCCAATACTCGTCATCGGTTCGGGCTTCAGTGCAGCAGATGTGATCATATCAACACCGCCGGACCAGAAGATCATTCACGTATTCAAGTGGGATCCTACCACTTCGCCCTCACCGTTGCGTGGTTGTCACCGACAAGCATATCCCGAATACGCGGGCGTGTACCGGAGAATGAAATTCGTCGCCCTCTCGTCCTCAAACTCGAGAGATCGACGACCAAGGATGCTCCGCTCGCAGTCCAACTTTGAAATGAGTCGAGACTGGGATTCGACCTATGAAGGACTCTCCAACACTGTAATCATCCAGGTCCAACGAACTTCGGACGGTGCTGGAATGGTGACTTTCCAAAGAGGGGACGATCCACCTTTCCACCGCCGGGTCAGCAGTCTCTCTTACGTCGTTGGAAGGCGAGGGTCTCTGTGTTATCTGTCTGAAGAGCTTCGAGCAGAATTCCTCAACACCGACTGCCACATGATCTCGGGACAGACGCTGCGCCAACAAGCCAACGAAGATCTGGAAGTCGCGCCGCATGTTTTTGTGACGGGCAGCTTGACAGGAGACTCGTTGATTCGGTTCGCGTACGGCGGGTGTGCATATGCGGCTGGAAAGATAATGAGACGCGCCCAAGACACTGAGAGCAAAGGAAACGGAAACGGAATTAACGCATTTGTCAGAAGAACAAATTGTCGATGTGAGACGCCGTCACCGAAGATTCCGGCAATGAACGGCCTCGATGGACATGAAGCGAGTCCTATAAACCTGGCCAAGATGTGCAATGGCATGCCTTTGGATAGGCGAAAGGATTGAATTTCTTCCGTGTCTAGTCCATAAAGGTAAAGGGGGAAGAAAGACGACTTGGTTGGTACCTTGCCTGGGTACGAAGAAGCGGTGGCCGCTAATTTTCGCATTTCGATGCGGGTGGATATACGACCTAGACCTATCTGTATATATACCTTGCACTGCTGGTGTATATTGCATACTGCATATTGCATACTGCATATTGCATAATTTCTTGAACATACATACGTACGTATCGACTTTACATACACGAAGAACCAAGCATATAAGAAGTAATAAAAGACTTTGTCTGTACTTCTGCAGTCACTTACGAAGACAGTGCAATCCTCTACATACATCTGTACGTAACCTGATTTTCCGTTCCCGTCGTTGTGTCGACCTAGGTTAGCCAGGTGGAAGCCTGCTCGGTCCTGTACCATGTCACGCCAATGTCCATGTCCCACAACTCCCCTATGATCACCAGTTGGGGAGCAGCCTGAGCAGAGCAAAAGACTCATAATCCCTCTTTGGCCAACATATCAGCAACACCAAGATAAAACGCCACGGCGTTGAACCGTTCCGTGACGATGCCCAAGCGCGCGGCGACCCTCTTGATACGATTCGTCCAATTGATCAAGTCCAGATGCGTCACGCCGTCCAAAGTGCCCTTGTACTCGCCCCATCGACTACTCTGCACGCTGACCAGGCCGTCGTTGGGACCCTCGATGACCTCCATCAGGTCATGGGAGAGGCGAAACACGGAGAACATGTGCGGCGACGCCGTGGCGCCGAAGCTAAAGTACCGCACGTCCGGGTCGTTGGGGACGACGCGGTTGAAGTGCCCGTTTACGTACGTCGTCGTGAGCTGCGCGAACGCACCGGAGTCGACGCGCAGCCGGTCCAGCATCGCGTAGATGCGTGGGAGGAGGTCCGGGCCGAGGTCGCGGAAGAGCATGTCCGCTGCGCTGGAGCCGCGGTGAGGCGTGGCGATGGTGGTCAGGCTGCGTACGCGGAACGACGATGGGCAGATGCGCGAGATGAGGTAGCGCGCGTCGAGGCCGCCCATGCTGTGTGCGACGATGTTGACGGAGCGGCCGGCCGCGTGCTGTGCGATTTGGTCGGCGAGTGCGGCGGCGCGCGTTTCGATCGACCCCGTGCGTGGGACGGTCGTTGTGATGCATTCGATCCCGTTGCGTGCGAAGGCGTCTTTGATCCCCCGCCAGTAGTGGATGCTGGGGAGCAAGGGCCCGGCGAGGCGCCATTCGTCGAAACCTAGAAGCCCGTGGGCGAGGACGATAGGGTATTGTGGTGTAGAGTAGTGTGTTTTGAAGGCGGCGTAGTCGTCTTGGATTAGACGGCCCAGGTCGGGCAGGCGTGGGTCAATGGCTTTTTCTTCATGGCTTGACGGCGATGGGTTGTCTTCGGTCGCGCGAGAGCCGGGGTGATGATGATGCTGTGTCGACGACGACAAGGATGAGGATCGCCCAGGAATTCCAGATGGCTTGGAAGTGCTGGATTCATGGCGCTCTTGTATGAGTACTCGAGGCGGGTGTTGATGATGTTGATTTCCGTAGTAGCACGGCGATGGCTTGACAAGCCTTCGGGCAGTCTGGAGATGCTGTAATCTCCATGGCATGCTAAGTGTGATCGTTAATATCCTCGAGTGTTATTGCTTCATGGCGTTGTGACACGAGGAAAAAGACACTGACGAGAAAGGTAGACGATGCTGAGGTTGTTGTGTGAATTATTTGGTCATGGCGTCATACGAGTATCCGTAAAGCCTTACCTTGTCTACCTCGTATATGTATGTACTCCGGATGCAAGGCTGGGAAATACAATTGAGGCCAGGAAACTGGCCTACAGACGATGCTAAATGAAGCCGATTCTGGGATAGAACTGGGTCCTTCATTCATACCCTAGCTTCTACCTTTCTATACCTTGTTTCAATAACTTGTTGAACACATTGCATTTGCGCCACGTTGTCATCCCTTTAACCTCCCATGAAGATGCCAACACCAGTCGATGTACTACAGACGTACCAGCAGCAAACATTCAACCTATTACCATCGAACCGCACAGTCGACATCAGTCCTCTCTCGAGATCTTTTCCGGTACTTCAGGCTGAGGATTTGTAACAGCTTTGATCAAGTCTTCCACCACCTTGTTTCCTGATTTCTTGCCAGCCTGCTCGATCTCCTTGACTTTTGCCTCTGCTTCCTTGTTGGCATCGTCTTCGGCCTTTTTATTTCCGCTTGTTTGCTGCAGATACTGTGAGTTTGGTGTTCCGGGCATAGCATAACTCAACCAACCTCTGATTCAAACTTTTTAAACTCTTCTTCCTTCTTTTTTCGATATTCTTCAATCTCTTTCTGAGCTTCTGACTTGGCGTCTTTTACTCTCTTTGTTCGATCTGTTCACGTTAGACCGGCGCTGTATAGACACATGCATTGATCGTACATTCTCTGGCTGCATCAATGTTAGCATTGAGTAGATACAACGAGACCTCCCAGGGGCCCAACTCACCTTTCTGGACAATCTTTTGTGCTTCTTTCTCTGCCTGGAAATTCTCAGTATATGCTAATCAGGGGACCAAAGATTATTTTGCTTACATCCAGCAGCGTTTGAATGCCTGCGGAGTTCTGGGCAGACTGTGTTCTTATCAGCGATGAGATTCGTAGAGGTTGGGCGGCGTCATACCATCTTGAAGGAGAGACTGAAACTGCTCTGACACTCAAAGCTGCTCCAAAAGAATGACCGACGAGAGAGACGGGTGAGCGAAAGGGATAGGTGTGGAAATAAAGAAGAGTGCGCTCGCTAATGAATGCATGCGCCTGCCCGCTGAGGTTGAAGCTGCGCAGCTGGAAACGGTTTAGCTTTTGGAGAAGCCAGACACTGTGACATGCTCGAATAATATCTCCGCGTCAATCCTCTGGGCTTTCTTGTCACGCAACAACTACTACTACTACTACGAAACATCTCTTCCTAGCTTCGGGTTTCGCAAGGCCTGTTGTCCGGTCAAACATGTCTACAGCTTCCAAAGTCACTCTTTTAAGCACAATTCTAGGCACAGCCGGGATTGTAGCATTTGTGCACTGGGCGCAGACCGCCGAACAAGCTGTATGTATTGCATTGTGCCTCGAATCTTACCTCGACAACTCTGACCGTTACAGGCCATGCATGCTGGCGTTGTCCGAGATATGGAGCAGCAACGAGTCAAACGTGAAAGGCAAGCAGATTTCGAGATGCAAAAGCAACTGGAGGAAGAATACAAAAAGACACAAAATGTGCACGACAGTACAACAGGAGCTTGATCCCAGAAACACTGTTCACACTCTTCGCCTAGGTGGTACGAAGTACCAGGTATCAGGCTTGCGGTTGGCTGATTTTCCCTGCGACCTCTGCATACGACAATAGTCAACCGTCATGCGTCATGCCATCTCACCCAGCATGCGTCGTGGCACCTGAGACTCACAGAGAAAAGGTCCCGACACAGAGAGGACCCCATGACACTACCACCTCCGGCGAGAGCTACGAACCTTCTCCACTCCCTGAAAAACGATGACGGCTATATGGGAGGCGCCATGTTTAATTCCCTCCGAGCTCAACTGCAAGTCTTCGAGAGCCAATTAAATCGTGGTGGTGAGGTGCGGACTTCGCCCTCTACCAGATTCGCGATACCGCCGTTCGATCACCTCCGAGGATATTTGTTGAAACCAGGATCTCCTGGTATGATGAGGGTGCTCCCTTCAAAGTCTACCGTCTACCTTCCGTGCGTGTCGAAGCGACTTGCTCACATGGGCATTGAAGCTCGTTGATGCACACAGTGGAAAGTTGGAACGTCCATGGCTATGTTTATGCAGACGAACTCCGAACTCCAACAGCAGGAGAACCATGAATGCCAGAGATTCAAATTGATATATGTATTCCATATCACTTATTCTTCATGGTGGCCAGTTGGCATCACTTCACCATACAACTTCTAGCGAAGATCTTGTGGAATACTTAAGCTGTAGGCCACCTTGTATGATACAGAGAACAAATCGTATAGACATAAATTTCTATTTTCCGAACCAACATTTTCCTCAATGACCGATCCCCCCGGCGACCCAATTATTGAAATCAGGGTCTCCAGGCCCAGGGAACATCCCATTATCCGGCTGTGCTTGTGCTTGTGGTTGCGTTGGCACCTGAGGCTGAGCTTGAACTCTCGCACGCTCTTGAGCTTCTCGTCGCTCCTGCTCCAAGCCCCTCTGACGAGCCTGTCTCGCATATACGAGCAGAGCCAGAGCTCCAGCGAGCGCAATGATGATCAGACTCTCGACCAACCCGTCATCGATCTCCTCCCACTCATCCGCGCCGTACACGTCCTCGCCGCGCCTCTGCCCTTCCCTGCCCGCATAGTCCGAATCACCACCGGGCATCCCGGGCTCCGGGTACCCCAACATCTCATCGTCTCCGTCGCGTTCCCTCATCATCGCAGCAGCTTCTTGAGCGTCCATCTCTTCCGCGGCATCAAGGAATCGATTGACCCACTCCCCCCACGACTTGGGCCGTTTTCTGTCCTCGTCCTCATCCTCCCGTATCGAGTTGATCTTGCCACCGCTCACGCCGTTCCACCAGCTTCGCAGCCTCAGTTTGGCTAGCGCAAGCGTGACGGGTAGGTACGCTTCCTTGTTCATCTCCAGCGCTAGATCGTAGTATCGTTTCGCCATGTGGAAGTCCTGCGTCACGGAGCCGATGCCGTTCTCGTGCATCCACCCGAGGTTCCAGAGGGCTTGGGCACTGTGATGACTTTCAGCGGCGGTCGTGTAGCACGTCGTCGCTCTTTCGAGATTGCTCTTCACTTCGTCTTCTTTGGTTTCGTTGGGTAGCAAGCGACGCAGCACGTGCGGTGATGATCTGAGGGTAAGGTAGTAATCGCCCATCTTAATAAGCGAGTCTATGTTCGACTGCTTCGCACTTCTCGTGAAGTATGCTAGTGCAAGGTACTCATCGTCCAGTAACTTGCTTCGCCCGGCGCTCATGTCTGGTTTCTTCGAAAAGAGCATCGAAAGACCTGGGACATCGAGGACACTGGTCTTGCGGTCCAGCAGGTAAGCCACATTGGCCTGGGCGTTCTCGTACCCAGCCTCAGCAGCCTTGATGGTCGCGACTAATGCTCTGTCCCAATCGCCCCGTTCGTAAGCAGAGTTGGCTTCGGAGAAACTCGAATGCAAGCCCTCCGCTCGCTCAGCAACAAGCTTGTAATAGACGCTTGCCAGGCCGCAGTTCCTTTCCCGTCCGACACCTTGATCGGTAAGTTCGGCCAGGTAATAGAATGCTTCCACAACTCCAGCGCCAGCGGCGAGTTCAAAATAGCGTGATGCCGTCTCGATGTCGCCCTGATCAAGGAATAGAACGCCCAACGCGGACTGTGCGATGGGTAGACTCTGCTCCGCTGCAGCCTTGAAGTATGTCCCTGCCCTGAGGCCATCTTTCGGAACACCCAGCCCATCCCTGTACATCAGGCCCATGTGATACTGAGCGAAACTATCTCCGTTCGCAATTGCTCGTTTGAACCACATTGCCGCTTTCTCAAAATTTTGGTCGACACCCTCGCCTCGAAGAAACATGCGCCCGAGGTACGCTGCTGCCTTCGCTGCTACGCGATCAATGCCTTTGGGTGCCTTAGAACTGACCTTGCCGTCTTTGCCCCAGTATGCCCGGGCAACTTTCATGAATTGACGATGCGCCTTGCGGAAATTCTTCTTATACCCACGCGGTGCTTCATAGTAATGCTTTCCGATTCCAAGCATGGCTGTGAAATCCCCTTGTCGTTCTTTCGTGTCAAGGTAATCCAGCAAGTAATCAATGTGTGTAGTTATCACGCCATCTCTTGGTGCGTTAGGTCCGGATGAGCTCACGCTCGCACCTTCACCATAGATCCCACCATCTGCTTCAACCCAGCGATACGCATTTCGTGTGAAGCTACGTCCTCCTGGAGGGCCCGCCGCCCAGAAGTCCATTGCCTTGTCTGCAACACGCTTATAGTATGATACTGCTTTGTTGCAGTCCCGCGGGCATCCAACGCCTGCGTGATAACGGTATGCGAGAGTCATTTCTGAGTTGATATTGTCTTGTCCGGCGGCAAACGTGTGGTAGAGTAGAGCTTTGGCTTGGTCACGGCGAGCTCCACCTAATCCAGTACCATATATCAAGCCTAGCATATATTGCGCCGTGGCATTGCCATCGAGGGAAGCGAGGAGGTTGTACCATGTCAGGGATTGGGGTATGTTTCGTGGATAGGAGAAGTTGCCGTAGAAATTCATTTCGGCAAGTATGAACATGGCATCGGGATCGTCAAAGAGAGCAGCGGTCTTCAGTGTTTCCACAGCCTTGCGCAAATCGCCTTTCACTTCAGGTATCTCATCGTCGTGTCGGGCTGGAGCATTCATGAACAGGGTGCGGAAGACAAGGCGGATATAGTACCAGATGCTCTCTAATAAAGTGGTAGGTCGAGAAGCGGTGACACTGTCTTTCCAGGTCGGCTCGAAGTCCCGCAGGATAGACCAGACCTCATGAACCACATTGTTGCCGCCATTTGCCCAATAGTTCTGTTTCTGCTCTTCATCAGGAATGAGATCGCTCGGGGCTTCGTCAAGCTGTCGGGCTATCTCCTTAGCTTCCACAGTGGCTTTCGTGTACAAGGAAAGTGTGGCAAGGGCGCAGAAAAGTGCTACAGAATCCGTTAGATCCAGGGTATAGTAATGCTACCGCGAACATACCTAGAAGCACTTCCGCAAAGAACCTCCTCATACTGCTGATGTTTTCAATTGTCCTATCGCCGGGATCGCATTTTGTAGCGGAGTACGAATACTTTGTCTCTGTTGTACGCGAGACACCACGGCAAACAAATCACGAGAACAACGCACTCTGAAGGAGAGGATGGACTCGGTTCTCTACTCGAACAAGCCAGCTTGTCGCGAAAGGCTACAGCATGCGCAACTCGGCCTAATGACGTACCGTGCAGCCTCGTGCAGCCTTGTCCTGCATTAGCCAATAATTGGTGGCTCCGCTTAGTAATCCTCGCTCGACTACGGAGTAGCATAGACACTAGTAAATGTCCTGGCGAGATTTCAACGAGAGTCACTGGCGACGCTGTTCGTCTCGGCAGGTAGAATAAGCAACATTGGCTGGAAATCCCTTGCTATACGACGCCCTGCTTGATGCCTCTGTTGGTGCAATCCAGTGCTTTTATCGTACCAAATATCAACACCGGGAGATCGCCTGGTTGGCATTTGTCAGCACATCTGAGGAGATATCTCCCGTCCCTCAGGCTCCAGGTGTAATTTCTCTGTATACAAAGAGCATTTCCAGGCGCAGAGGAAACCGTACATTCTTCAAGCCATGTTCCAGTTCAACGCCGGAAGTATTTCGCATGATGAGGCTAGCGTCGATACTGCGATGCCAGCCTCGCGTAATCAAGGCTCCAGTGGCGAGAAACGTCAGATAACCAGGACTCGTATCAGTTACTCCTGTCAGACATGCCGGAAACGAAAAGTGAAATGTGATAAGGTTCATCCAGTCTGTGGAGGGTGCAAGAAGGCGAACGAAGATTGTCTCTATAACGATGACACCAAACCAAACATCATCGCCGCCCAGGAGGCGTCAGACGGGTCGAAGAAGCGGAGGACGACATATGAAAGACAAGAATCAACGTCAGTCTCATCGTTCAGTCCTCCCCAAGACAAGTCGATACCATCTCCTCCTCAACTCAAAGCAATCGAACAACAGTTGCACCGCTTGACTTCAATGGTCGATGCACTCCGAAAGTCTGGAGGCAGTGATTCACAGCTCCGCGATTTGCTCACTCCAGTACCTTCTCTTTCGGACCATGATTCGGATGACATAGCATCTCGTCCAGACCTCAGTCTCGGAATGTTTCGGTCCAGGAACTCAGGCTCGCCGAAAGATGTGAATGAACTGAATCGGCCTTTATCTGGTCTCAAATTGGCCAATGGCAATCCCAAACGAACTGAAGATCCGTTTTGGATTGATATCTCTGACGAATTAGATCAGCTCAACCATATGATGAGACGTCACAATAACGTCTATAGCAGCGCAACAAGCATGCAGAACAAGGAATGCGATAGAGCAAAGCCTTCGGCTGTTGAACCACCTGCCGGCCATATCAAGGACGACTTCTGGGAGCCGATGAGTTTTGAGAAGGCTGCTGCCATAAATGGCGTCAGTTCCTACAACCCTAACAGTGATTGTACCATCTGTCAAACAGTGCCTTTCTCCAAGGCAACATTATTGCAAACATTACCGATAAGATGCTCTCACACAACCGCCTACCACCATCTCTTTAAAGCTTTTCCGACCAGGGCTCAGAGCAACGTCCTTCTCCGATGCTGGCTTTCAACCGTCTATCCGATTCTACCCCTTCATATTCCAGGTGAGATTCTGGAGAAACACGAGAAGCTCTGGAACCAAATCGAAACCTTGGGACTTGCACAAATGCAAACACAATATCCGGATATTGAATTGTACTCCATAATGTATGTGATCTGGTATGCTGGAGTGCTCAGCCTATCCAGTAAAGGTTTTCAGCGGTGGTTTCCAGATTCAACACGCGCCGAATTGGCTACCAAATTTCATGGCAGCGTGGTCTTCTCGCTGCATATGGGACACTTCATGCGAGATGTGAGCCTCCACAAGCTCGCTGCCTTGGTTTTGGTGCAGTCTTTACCCATCGCTGAAGAAGATCCTATCCAGGCTAGTCTTTATACCCAGCTTAACGTCAGGCTCGGTCTGACGTTGGGTCTGCACCGAGAACCCACTCTCTTTGACCTGCCCATCGGCGAGGAGGGCATGCGTCGCCGCATATGGTGGCAACTCGTGCAATTGGACACATCCCTTGTCATCTCCACGGGATATCCAACGTTGATTTCAGAAAACGTGTCCGATACAAGAATCAATTGTGAAGACAAGGATGCGTTTGTCTCCGACGACGATGAAGCAATCAGCCTTGATGGTGGAAAGAAGCCCAAGCCGTTCTCGTGGGGTGAAGCTCATTCTACCGAGGAAAATGGCAACTTAACACTTCATCGCACGATGTGCCTCGTAGCCAGGGCGAGATCGGTCCAGGCGTGTGCATTACGTGCCATTGTTGACACCCACCTAGGCACAAAAACGATCACCAGCGCTGATATGCAAGAACTGAAGAGAGTCATGGCTGACGCTGAGGAGCAGATCAATGGTATCATCGCGCAGATCCCAGCCAAGGGCCTGCCTGAGATGGGGTTTGTTCCTGAAGTACCAAACGGGAAAACGAGACAGGCATACAGTTTCGATTGCGACTCGACCATGAGCAGTCCCGTGACCGAGAAGGATCTCGCATTTTACCAGAATTATGTGAGCGATGACAAGCTTTCAACGCCCCTTGCACGTTATCATCGGCGGAAACTAGCCGTGTTCAACAAGTGGGCTCGTATCACCCTTTCGATGTTAAAAGATAAATTACACTGTGTGGCATATGCCCCCTTCCTCAAAAATGCTAAGAGCAAATTATGGACGTTTGCAAGGCAATGCGCTTTGCATAATTGCCACAGTTTTATGAGAAAGTTTGTCTCCTTGGTGGAAGATCCTGACCTCGAAACCTTCCGATGGACTTGGCCTGCCATGTACGGCCCCTTACATGCAGGACTAATCATGCTTGTCGATTTATACGAGAGACCTGATAGCGTGGAAGCGCCGCGGTCCCGAGAACTGATTGACAAGGTCTTCTCACTTTCCGATCCGCGGGCTGGGATTGTCGGGGGTTCCAATGGCGTCACCGTTCAACGACCTCTACGGGAAGGTGGGGTGGAACCGTGGGACATGTTGCGAGGTCTTCGATCCGCTGCCTGGCAGAGGGCAGGACTTGACCCCAACGTACTTTGGACCCAGGAGGATCAACTCAAGCTCGGTCTCGCGACCCCGCTTACAGACGCGCAGAAGATAGCCCAGAGTTTCAGGGAGGACAGCATTTATGAGGACGGTCACGGTCAAGCGACTTTCAATTTTGGTCCCAAAGCAGACGAAGGAAAGCGGTCATCCGAACATGGAGTACGATACATGGTCAAATTGGCGTCAAGTGATTTGACCGGTGAACAAGAGGCCGACGGGTATCCTTGTTCCAGAGCAGTCAGGAACAGATTCCTTCGTGATATCGAAAATGGTGACCGCCAAGGTCATGATCTCAAGCTCGCGCGATTGGAAGGACAACAAAAAATGCCTTTCCCACTGAGTGGCTGTGCGGAAAAGTGCACCGAACAAGTTGCACAAGGTGACCTTCCTAGCTTATGCCTCTCAACTGGAAAGGCTGTCATCAGGCCAACGGCATTCGGATATCATCAGTGCTCGGGTCGGACTGGGGCATCTGAGGAGAGCTCCAACAAAACGGAGAACGATAAGGCAATCCCGACGTTTCAGCAGGATGGATATATCGGTACCCGGACCGACAGACATCTACCATCTGTGGAGGTGGATACAATACAGCAAAGCTACCTCAGAGATCAAACTGGAAATGGATTGGATCCTTCTGAGATGCAACACGGCCATGGCATTCAAGAAAACGAGCAAACTTTCGGTACTCATCAGGAGACTCAAAATGATACTTCAGCCTCTTCTGCCGCTGATTTTGGCTTTGACTGGGCTCGTTGGGACTCTGTGTTCGGCCAGTACACTGGCTTTACTGATATGATGGAAGATGTAACATTGTCGTGGGTCGAGTGATATTCCTCCGGAGGTCGCAAGAGGACAGGGAACTTAGGTGAGGACAAATAAAAATAAGGCAACACCTATACTCAGGAAATTACGCCCAGGGGTTGAAGTATGGTGAAGTCATAGCAGTCTCACCAGGAGAATTTCTCAGATGTGTGCGACTTTGGAATACTCAGTCGTTCAGGAGACACGTTGTATCCTTCTGTCCTGATTGCCAACAACGCAGAGAGGCAGGAGCTGAGTGACAGCAGCATTGGCATCGAGCACACCTGGTGTCGCATTGCCGATACAAAACTGAAGTGAAAGGAGAATGAGGAGGCCCTCTCATCACCATTGTTCACCCATCGATTCACTTGTCACTCATTCTCTTCCTCAGTCGCGTCTTAGCAGGATTCACCAACTCTTGACTCCACTTCACGCATGCGCGCTTTACATCCATGTCTCACTATAGATATTTATTCCTCGCACTCTCATCTCTCGCCCTTTCCACCTCATCTCACCATCTCGCGCAAATCGTCCATGTTCATCAACAACATGGCTCCTAACGGTGATGAGACCAGAATGGATCAACCTGAGCTGTCAGAACCAACAATGAGCGCAAAGTGCGTCGGTCAACTCTCAAAGGTCATCGCTCCCCAAGAAATCTACTGACTGACATGTTGCAGGCATGCTCGTTCACCTGTCATCAAGGTGATTGTTGGCGACAAAGAAGACTTCGTCGACACACCTACAGAACTCATCCAATCCAACGTCTTCTACGTCAACAAGTCGTTCCTCGTCCACCACTCTCGATACTTCAGGATCCTTTTGGACTCTTCACCACCTCGTGACGTTGTCCGTCTGCAGCTTCCAAAGGGGCGCAACCACGAGATGTTTGCCTACTGGCTGGATACGCTATATCAAAACGAAGCCAACCTCGACAAACCTACTGGGCGCAGACCACTTGATGAAATCAGAGCTCTCTTTGCTTTTGCGAGTTTCCTGGGATCTTCAAGCTTCAAGAATCTCATCATCGACGCGGTGCAGAGCGATGAGGATCTGAACGTATGGACACCACTGGATGTCATAGATTGCCATGGTAAAGATGCAGCTACAGACTTGTTTGATGATTATGTGCTCGAGAGCGTTGCCTACAAGATTCTGAAGCACGGGTGGATGAAGACTGGATCAGATCACGTCTGGGACTGCTTCATCAACGGTGATGGTACTGACGATGAAGATGACGATGGCGCTAATGAACCTGATCGCGCCAGCTGTTTCATGAGACTGGCAGCTAGAGTTGACAAGCTTCGAGAAGCAGAGGTGAAAGGCAAGCTGATGGATCCAAATGAGCGCGAGGACTGCAAATGGCACGAACATGATACACCTGAGTCTCGTCGCCAATGTCATCGATTCGACCCTGAAGCCGACGACAATTGACGAACCCGTGACGAAATGGCCAGTCCGCTTCCTGACTGAGCAACGAACTTGGACTCTATGGAGCCCCAAAACTGGCATGGGAGGGGTGGGTATAACCGCTGAAGCTGGGATATTTGATTGCGATGGCAGCACTACCAACTTCGCCTTGTGCCAAAAACGAACAGTGGTCCTGTTATCACACCAGGTACCACTCTCAGTTCTTCTGCGTACATCATCATGTGCCAAAGACACACCACGAATCATGTTTTTTTCAGGAGACTTTGGGCATGAGACGCTCTATCAGCATCGTCAATAGAAATGATTGCACAAAATTGAGTTTGAGTCCCTCCTTTGTTTGTTTGTCGTAGTCTTTGCTGCTCTTGTTCTCCTTTCGCTCTTTGTGCTGTCCTGCCCGAACCAAGGCCCGATGTTCCAGGGCATTGTGTCTCGTGCAGGCCATAATAATGTCGTCGAGAGTCAATGAACTAATCTCCCTGCAGCCTACATCTACAACTACTGACACAGGGAGATACAAGCGTGGTATACAAGCGAGACCCGTCAGGAGCCATCTTCGACCGTGGGCTTCTTCCGAGAGTTCAACCCTTTAGCGTTCCTGTGCTTAGATCGAAACTAGACACACCCCTTCAACATTGATACACAGGGAGATACATGATTGATATGAATCCGTCATTAGATTATGGAACCAAGGTATAATAAATACAGTGACTTGGCTTTTCGGACAACTACGAAATTACCAACAAGAACAACGTTCTTTTGAACTCTCTCGTCCCTGACTCGCTCGGCGATTGTTTTGGAGTGCATGGCCAAATCTCGTCAAAGATCTTCAATGTTAACTCAACATCGAGACACCCCGTGAGAGCCAGGTGGAGGAGATTATTCATCCCTGACCCGGTCTCTGTGGCCACTGATCCAAAACAGCCTGCGACCCAGTCAATGTGAAATTGACCATTGCCTGGGTAGGCACGTCGATCAAGACGCCATAATCACCGGGGTACAAGACGAGGTTGCCATCCTCATCGCGCCTTCCGAGACTGCCCAGCGTCAAATTGAGGCTCGCACTGGCCGACGCGCCACCAGAGACGTTGAACAGTCTCTCGTACGCGACGAGCTGCTTGTTCGGATACGGCTGGGGACCGTACTGGCCACTAATGAATCCCAACGTCACAAAGTCGGAAGTCACCTTGCCCGTGTTCGTGACAGTCACGTTGAGTGTCTCGAACGGACAGAGGTCCTTGTAGGGGTACTTGGCGCCGTCGCACCCGGACACGACCTGGGAGATATCATAGCTCGACGAGCTCGTCTGGGCCGCAGACACGCTAAAGTTGGTATAGTGTATCCCGAACCCAAAGGGGACGACGGCCTCGTCTTCGTACCAGATGTACGTCCTTCCAGGAGACCCCGAGGTCTTGTTCGGACGCAGCGCCATGTCTGTCAAGGGCACCTGATCCACGTACTTGGCAGGGTACTGGGTGACGGGGAGACGACCCGCAGGTGCGTATTTGCCCGTCAGGACGTTGATGAGCGCATCGCCACCCGCCATGCCGGGATACCCGCCCCAGACTATCGCGGAGATGTTGGGGTTGGTGAGCAATGGGGTGTTGTCGATCTGGTCGCCCATCTGCAACACGATCACCGGTTTACCCATGCTGGCGAACTGAGAGATGAGGTCGATCGACGCGGGTGGCCAGTCGATCGTGTACCGATCCATACCCTCGGACTCGTCACTAATGCTGATCCCGTCGGCGACGATGATGATGTCGCTTTCCTCTGCGGCGCCGAGGAGTTCGTCCCATCCGTCTGTCGTGGGGACGCCGAATCCGCCGCCGTATACGACTTTGACGTTGGGGAGTTGCTGGGCAGCGTAGAGTGGTGAGTGCAGATAGGGTGCGACGCCGAAGTAGTTGCCTTGCATCGTCGTCGTGGCATTGGCCCAGCTGCCGAGCAGGGCGATGGTGGTGTTGTGGTCAGTGGGGAGCTGCAGAGGGAGAGTTCCGTCGTTCTTGATCAGGACGATGCCTTCCTCGGCCGCCTTGAGGGCGAGAGCTTCAGCGTCGGGTGTCGATACATCGGACCAGCTAAGAGAGCGGTACGGAGTGGCGGATGCAGGGTCAAAGTATCCCAGTTTCACAAGGGCCGTGTACAGGCGGACGAGGGCCTGGTCGATGACCGTCTCGTTGAAGAGACCTTGGTCGTAGGCTCGTGGGAGCCATGTTTGGTAGTACGTGCCCTGTTGAGAAGGTTAGCAAATAAAAATCTTATGAAGGTAGAGTAGCTGATGACATATCAACATACACAATTCAGGTCCGTCCCGGCGATCAAAGCGTCAGCAACCGCTTGCTGCTGAGTCGGGGCGTAGTAATGAGGTGCGTAGATGTTCTGGATAGCATCACAGTCCGATGTCACGTACTGACCATCGCCGGTCCAGTTCCAGTGATCTCGGAGAATGTCCTGGAGAATATACGGGTCCGCACAGGTGGGTACACCGTTCAAAGCGTTGTATGAACACATAATAGACCTGTTGGTGCGCATCGGCACATGTCAGCCGACTTTTCCCAGTGTTTTGTTTTTCGACCACCAGGGATCTAGTAAGGGGATAATTCAGGCTAAATGAAAAGCACACTCTCGAGAAGTTGCCCACTTACCCTACGGCAGCATCCCGAGCACACGTCTGGAACGACTGCATGTAATACTCTGCCAGATCTTGCGTCGTAACAATCGCGTCAAAGTTGTATCGATCGTATGTCTCCCACATTTCGAGATCGTACGCGACAAAATGCTTGCAGGTGGCCACCACCTTCTTGATCGGTGGGTCATGGCCACCCTGCAGTCCGTCGATGAGCTGTGCGACGTATGATTTGAGGTGGAATGGATCTTCGCCTGGAGTCTCTTGTCCTCTTCCCCATCGAGGATCTCTGTTGGTACAGTTAGCCAGAAGCTCTTGTTTCTGTTTTTGAGATCTTGTGTGATTGTGCAGTTCAGGGGGTCAATACTCACTTGTACGGATTGATGTTTGGAGTCCAGTAGTCCAGTCCGCTTCTGTTAACGTTGTTGAAGGCTCGCGCCTCAGTACTGACAACAGTTGCAACTGCATGGATCAATGCATCGTCGAAAGCCGCACCCATCGTGATGGGCTGTGGAAACGACGTTGCGTGGGAGAAATCCCCAGAGCTGCTGAAGTTGACACCGGGAGAGCTGGCGACTCCGTGCAACGCCTCCTCTGCATGTCTGTTAGAATGGCGTTCCTTAACATCTCACAGGCAGAGCATACGCCACCACTGGTAACTGTACAGGCCTAATCGCGGAACACCCGGAGAGGTGTTTCCTGTCAAGTTGAACTTCTCATCGACGGTCAAAGCGGCAACGAGGGCTTGTGCGCGTGCTGCAGCTGGTGCTTTGGTGTCACAGACGGTGTTGTTTGACAGAGGCCCGTTAACACAGTCAGGAAACAAGTCCCCTAGAGCTGGGGCAGCCAGCAAGACGAGAACGCTCGTGATAAGTGCCGCCATTGTTCAAGAGTCCTTTTTTCAGAGCGCCTACAGACGAAGCTCAAGCAAGTCACGATTCCAAGCGGGCGTCCATGCTCTTTTATCCACGGATTGCGCTGGGAGTTGTTGACGAAATCGACTTGCCGGTTACTGTACGTCTTTCTGCATGAATGAACGGCGCTCCATCTCCGCTTTACAATCCTCGCTGTTGAACCTCTTTGGAAGGCCGAGTTGGAGAAAAAAATTGTCGTCGTATACCGCTAGGCAGTTTGGCGATGATGATCCTCTGACCGTGATTGCCGGAATGCAGCTGTACCTGAGCAGAGACAAGTCGATCATCACCTCTTTCACAGTGCATGCAGCGAGGAGCAAGCGTCCCAACCAGTAGGCACTATGCATACCCGGGCACGAAAGGTCTACAATATGACCGTACATGGGGAGCAAGCTTCGCCAGGGTTGTCCTCTGCAAAGCAACACAGGCGTTAACCTGGACTTGGAAGGTTGTGAACATGTCCAGTTGAGCTGCCTGTCGTCATTGGAATGTCATGCGGAGGAATTGCAGGTCCTCTTGCAAGGATGCTCTTGACCACAATAACTTTCATGGATGTACCGAGTTAGGCATTCGATCGGCTGTACGGCTGTACGGCAGGCCATTTCGCAATGCTTCGGATGTGACTGTAACGTTGAACACAGAATGAAGGAGGCCGATGTACCCCGTAGTCACCACAATATACCAATGGATAATAGACAGAGACAGAAGACCAAGAGGAGCTCGATAACCGGAGGGATTTCAGGCTGAATAGCCCGCTTGAAATGTGGAGGTGGAGGCGAAATGAGCTGCGGAGGCATGGAGACGAAGAGCATAACAGCCAGCCTCTCATGATGGCCGCCGATCATGGAACAAGAGATTGGCCGGTGTGAAAGGCAATCGGGTTGATGATTCCATGGAACATTCGCGGGCAGCTCGGATTGACTTGCATAACCGTCCCTTTAGTGTACGAGTGAGAGACGTCAAGAGGTGTAGGTGGCGCAATCACACGTCGGCCATGTTCTGTGCTTCGCTCAGTCTGACCCGGCAATTGGACGTTCCATCCTCGCCAGACACCATGCCAGCATACAGTATTGTACGCGTCGTCCCTTGTCCCATGCGCTCCAAGCCTCCGGTCAGACGCCGTTCTTTTCGGTGCGGAGGTTGATGAGTTTGTTGGCAAGCTTCCTTTTGACACGGGAGCTATAGGGGTCGAGCGCCGATCCTCATAGCGAAGCCTTGGACCCACACGGCCAAGGAGTAAGATAGAATGCTTCGCTGCGCTTTCTGCCGGCCCGGTGGGCAACCATGCTAGACGTTGCCAGGGTCTGTCCTGCTAGACTTCGAATAGAAATTCCTTCACAGAGAGATCGTTGAATCCCTGTCCACGTCCATGTTCCGTTACAATTCCGAATTAGCCTGAAGACAACATGGTTGTGGAGGCCTTTTGGTGTTATAGCGCGGTCGTCGCCCTTGTATGAGAAGTTTCAATCTTCAATTGCTTCAGAGGCATTGTTTCGTAGACCAGAACTCACCTCAAAGTATTGAAACATGGCGCCCGCAGTCAAGAGTTCGCAGTTTAGCGATGCTGCTCTTCAGCACCGGCTGGAACTGACAGGCAAGGCCGGCCCTCAGGCTTTGGTCAGAAACATCCGTGTCTTTGGTCTGACCTGTTTCGCTTGCATCGGTGGTCTTCTATACGGCTACAATCAGGGTGTCTTCAGTGGTGTCCTGTAAGTTTGTCTGTCCAGTCACTCCGAAAGACTCGAGTTGACAAATATATCTACCTAGGACAATGACCTCGTTTAACAGCCACATGGGAGATTACGTCTCAAATACAACAAAAAAGGGCTGGCTGACATCCATTCTCGAACTGGGAGCCTGGACTGGCACCCTGTACTCTGGGTTCCTCGCTGAAATCATCTCGAGAAAATATGCCATCATCGTCAATACCGTCGTTTTCATTCTCGGTGTCATTATTCAGTGCACAGCCGTCTCGGCAGGTCACTCTGCCATCCTGGGTGGTCGTTTTGTTGTAAGTAAAAGCATTGGACACCATGATACAAATCCCTCTGACGCTTGTAACCTAATCAGGTTGGTATGGGTGTTGGATCTCTGTCGATGATCGTCCCCATGTACGTTGCTGAATGTGCACCACCCGAGCTGCGAGGCCTGCTCATCGGGATGCAACAATTTGCCATCGAATTTGGCATCATGGTCAGCTTCTGGATAGTAAGAACCTCGACCATTCCGTCAAGAGCCACCATATACTGACCCTTGCAGGACTATGGCACCAACTACATCGGAGGCACTGGTGCTTCGCAATCAGATGCTGCCTGGCTTGTTCCATTGGCTCTTCAATTGGCTCCTGCTCTGGTCTTGCTCGTTGGAATGATCTTCATGCCCTTCACGCCTAGATGGCTCATTCACCATGGCCGCGAGGAAGATGCAAGAAAGACGCTGTCGCTTCTTCGAGCCATGCCTGCAGAACATGAGCTTATTGAGCTTGAGTTCCTCGAAATCAAGGCTCAATCTATGTTCGAAAAGAGGACTGTCGAGGCCAACTTTCCTCACTTGAGAGAGCTGACGGCCATGAACACCATCAAGCTGCAGTTTGTAGCTATCGGCTCGCTTTTCAAAACAATGCCCATGTTCCGACGTGTTATTGTCGCAACTGTAACCATGTTCTTCCAGCAGTGGACCGGCATCAATGCCGTTCTATACTATGCCCCCCAGGTAGGTTTCTTTCCGAGAATGCTCAAGCGAATTCAAGCTCACATTGGTAGATCTTTGGCTCTCTTGGACTTTCTTCCAACACCACCTCGCTCCTTGCAACTGGTGTCGTCGGTATTGCAATGTTGCTTGCTACCATTCCAGCAATCCTGTACATTGACAGAATGGGACGAAGGCCTGCGCTCGCCATTGGAGCTCTGGGCATGGGTCTTTGCCACTTCATCATTGCCATCATCTTTGCGAAGAACGAACATCAGTGGCCTACTCACCACGCAGCAGGCTGGGCAGCCATCGTCATGGTCTGGCTGTTTGTCGTCCATTTCGGTTGGTCTTGGGGTCCTTGGTAAGTGCATACAAATCCGTGACGGGTAAGAGGTTAATGTATGTTTAGCGCCTGGATTGTGGTTGCAGAAGTCTGGCCGTTATCAGCGCGTCCCTATGGTATCGCTCTAGGAGCCTCTTCCAACTGGATGAACAACTTCATTGTTGGTCAAGTCACCCCAGACATGATCACGGGAATTCGATACGGCACTTTCATCCTTTTCGGACTCTTGATCACTATTGGTGCAGGTTTCATCTGGTTCTTCGGTAAGCAGAAAAGCTTCGTCCAATGACCCGTAGTGCTAATCATAAACAATAGTTCCTGAGACCAAACAGCTATCACTGGAAGAGATGGACTTGGTCTTCGGCTCAAGCGGAGTTGCTCAGGCCGATCAAGAGCGTATGCGCCAGATCAATGCTGAGATTGGTCTTGACCGCAGAGTTTCAGTTGTTGAGCACGGGCATGGTAGCGATGACCATGTCGCAGAAGTTCATGAGAAGAATGTCGACTCTAAGGAGGTTTAGGTGCATATGTTACCTATGACCTTAGTAGGTATTACCATTGGAGGAAGTAGTGGCTCGTCCTACTTTGTTGATGGTTGGGATTCGTCCGCTTTCTCTCACTTTGCAAGATGTGTGTAGGAGGACAATCGTATTACAGACGATAAACGTGATTCCTGTGCTGGTGATTTGCCTTAGATCGTACATTTGATTTCTTTCCCTAATGCAACAACTTATGTTAGGGACAAATGAGTTCACGTCAGTCAAGGTTGGTTTAACTGCTCGCACCTCACCCTCGATCGGGAAACAGGGTAATGTCGCCCTTGCTCACCCCCAACTCGCGCGAGCCGTCTTGACTTACAATATAACTGCAACAATTTGAGTGATTTTTCTAACTTTGGATAAGCTCAAATGAAAATAACAAGCGAAACACAGTAAAGACTAGCTGGGCAGTCTTGTCAGAGGAGTGGGGAAAATATGAATACTCAGTCCAGAAGTCGCAACAAGAGACCTGTGTGAGAGAGTTAATCCACGACCATAGCAAAACCATATGTCCTGCGGATGCAAAAGTGACTGGAAGATTAGTATGAAGTGCCACCTTTCTAGGCTGTCGAGATTTATGAGCTGAATTCGATTGACAGAAGAGGCTTTGGGCCTTCCTTTGCTCGCTCATATTCCTCTGATGCGGCAAGTGTCTGGTACTGCTATCTTCGACTGCTACGCTTGCCCGTAACTTGAAGAATGCACGTCGGCAGCCGGTTTCGTTGCGTGTTCTTGACCACTCTGTTTGACGCTTGCCTGGGGTTAGGTGTTGCTATTGCCTGCGTCGAAAAGAGAAGGTACTGGCTTGTCGATGAGGGCGCAGGAGTCGGAAACCTTCCTGGCAGGGCTATAGCCACCGCCTCGTAGGCTTGGTCACGGTCGAGAAGCGTGGCGACATGACATACGCGGTGCTCCGTGCGTGACGCTTGTCTGGACCACAGCAAGGGCAGGATCGTACAGCGTACCTGAGGTCGGCGTTATTCTGGAAGTCAGGACGAGCATGGCGTATGGGCTGACGCAAGCTCACGGCCACTACTGTCTGCTGTACAGTACGACGCCGGGCAACCTGATCTAGTGGAACTCGCGCGTCGCTCCGCTTTGGGAGTGTGGTGATGCCGCCCTAGACTCATTCCGGTTCGCGTGGGCAGATTTAGTCCTGTCAACGGCTGATTTCCAGATATTTGCTCTATATAGAACCTGTTGAGAGACCCTCCGAGTCTCTCAGATCTTTCCTGCAGGGTGTAGGGAGCTTCTTTACCTGCTACGCCTGTTGCAGGAAATCCGTACGCCAACAGACCAGCCCTGAAGTTCGCAAGTTGTGAATACCGAATACGAGTCTAGCTTTCACAATTCCGGCTAGCCGGACTCGGTGCATCTGTTCGCATCCAGGCACTTGTCTCAAATTCACGGGCATCGACAATCAGATTTGAGAGGATCCGCGACCCACGAAACTAGCATGGCACGCCAGACGGCCGAGGAAGATGCTATTCCGAGAGGCTGGCGTACCACCAAGCCTGGAAGCATCGTCTGGGTCTTGTTCAGTGTGTGCAGAATCCTCCTAGGATCAGTCTTCCTCGTCTTCTTCTACATTCCGAGTTCTCGGCGTCCAAATACACACTGGACCCACGGTCAGGCCCTCCGTACCTGGGTCATGAGGGCCGCCTTTGGTGTTGTTACCGACATAGGCTGGATGCAGTCGATAAGCCTGGCGCCTGGCAAGCTAGGCCGACGATGGGTGGTCATGGAGCCGGCCTCTGCGGAATCATACCAGGGCCCACTTTCTCACGACGTGGTGAAGCCACAGAAAATCGGTGCTATTTGGTATCCTGAGCCGCCTGGCCCTGCCGACGAGGGAGGGGATAGGAAAGGGTCCCAGGGCATCGTGGCGTTGTACTTCCATGGTGGATCTTTCATGTGGATGACAGGCCGCCCGGATGACAGTGGTTTTGGGGCGGATCTCCTGAATACGTGCTTGGGATCGGGGGCACATTCGCTGTGGGTGCAATACCGACTCTCGGGCGACAAGAATGAGCCGGCGCCATGGCCAGGGCCGTTCCAGGATGCCCTGACGTCGTACCTGTATCTCGTCAACGAGATGCACATTCCTCCCCACCGCATCGTGGTGGGAGGGGACTCTTCGGGTGGCACTCTGGCCATCGGCCTCGTCCGCTATCTCGTCGAGCTAGGCCAAGCCGCACCCAAGGCGTGCCTGTTGTTTTCACCCTCGGTCGATACGACGTTCGAAGCCGACTCGCAGGCGGTCGACGCCCACCGGAACCAAAAGACCGACTATGTGGAAGGACGCATGACTGCCTGGGGCTACCGGGTCTTTGCGCCTCCGCCCCTGCTTCTCGATGGGCCCTATCTATCGCCGAGCCTGCATCCGTTTGCGACCCAGACGCCGCTCTTCGTGCAGTCAGGCGGTGCCGAACTCATCCTCGACACCAACTTCGAATTCGTCGAGAGGTTCAGGCGCGTACCTGGTAACCAGGTCACCCATTGGGTGCTTCCGCACGCGCCCCATGATATCTTCCTGGCCGGCCCGCTGCTAGGGTGGACCAAAGGAGCTGAGAGCATCGGGAATGCTCTGGTTGCTTTCCTTGCGCAGTTGTAGTTCTTTCTGAATGATGAATGCCCTTTAACCCATGTCTTTGAGTCGATGGACTTAACCGAATCCGTGAGGGAGCAGGCAGACTCTCAGGCTAAGATGTACAGTAGCTGAACAAGTGAGACGATAATTTTCGACATAAGGGCGAAAATTTGGGTCGAGGAATTTGTGGAGGTGAAAGTATTGCACGGATTGTCGTCTATGCTGTTAATTCTGTGGAAGTTCCCAGGTTCATTTGGACGGCAAGGGATACATACATTTTTGCGGGACTATCTTGAGAGCTATGTGTCTTTCGGTATAATGCCGACCTCTATATTCAAATGTATCAAGCTTGCTTCATTGTCCACTCGTGACTGTCCAGCATGTCACACCTTGAAACGAACGAAAGCATGATCAGAATCCTCGCTTACAGCTAGCTATATCGAGCCGAACCGAAGCGCACGACAGGCGTCACACAAGCTGATCGGATGACTTGCTGTGATTGCCGCCGGCTCCAGTGTGTACTCAGTCTCAGGTTTCTTCTGTATCGGCATCTTCCACAGTCCTTATCGAAAGTGCACCACAGTACTCGCGGCTGAAATCAAGTTAGGCGTTTAGATCTGTTGTCGCCCTGTTCCTCAGTACTCCATTGCACGCTTGAAGTTCAGAGATATACGTGCAGAGTGTCGGAAATGACTTGCCTCCTACGTACTCACTGCTTTCTGAAGCTGGGTGCAGGTATTGCAGGGGATGAGATGCGCTCAGATCGTACAGGACCAAAACAACTACTTGAAAGGCCCGTCTTTTCTCCCATCGATCCTTGCGCGTCTCTCACAGTCTCGACCGAACGCCGAATGTTTTTGATTCCTGAAGCACGATTTCCGCACAGCGAGTGCCGATAAGGTAAGCATTGACCTGGGTGTGGTTACACGTCAAAATCGGACACACGCTCATGTCGGCGACTCTCAAGCCTCGAAGCGCTTCGACCTCGAACCGATTGTTGACCACGTGTCCCGAGTCGCCTTCCCGTCCCATGACACAGCTTCCCATGCTGTGGAAGCCTTGGGTCAGGTTTTCTCGGATAAAGTGCTCAAGGTCAGCTTCTGTGTCACCACCCGGTGCCAGCAATGGCTCCCTGATGATGCTGCCGAGTGCCTCCGTACGCGCAAGCGACTGAATCTCTCGGACGGTTTCGATGGCGACACGTCGGTCGAGAGGGTTCGTTAGATATCGCGGGTTGATCATGGGCTGGTCATATGGATTTCGGCTGCGCAGACGCAGCTCTCCTTCACTCAGACAATTTTGATTGAGCCCTTCAATGACCAGAACACTGGCATCCGATGGACAGGGCCCAGTGTAGAACAGAGGCCCAGAATGCATCCAGATCTCAGTGCTCGGCCTCGCAGGTGTTTCCAGGAATTCTCGGGTGGCCGTGTCAGTATTTTGGTACTCCGTGGAAGACCATATCCGTGGCAATCGAGGGAAAATCAGTGCGGCGCTGGCACCAAAGACAGCCAACGGCCCCGTCTTGTGATCGTTGTACTCGTCCTGTGCGATCTTGAGCAGTTCTGGCGAGCTCAGGAGCTGGTTATGTCCCGCCACTTCGGGAGAGATGATGTACTCGCACGCAAAAGCGCTGTGATCTCGAACCCTTCGCCCGACTTGAGGTGCGTCGACGACCGGAGGTATTTCCAGCGCCTCTAGCTCGCTCCGAGGACCTATCCCAGACAAAAGCAGCAGCTGCGCAGACTGGAAAGTGCCCGCGGTAAGGATTATCTCTCGTCTGGCGCCGACATACGCAGGACGCGCTGGGGACGATTCAGAGCATTCTGCTGGGTTGGACGACGTCACCAGTTCCACGCCTGTAGCTGTTCGGTTGTCGAGGACAACACGGGAGCAGAGAGCCTTGTTGACGATTGTCAGATTGGGAAGACGTTGTCGCTTGCCCGCGTCCAAAAAGGCATTCGCACTCGTCACGCGGACGCCGTCGTCCACGCTGAACTGAGCCACCGCGAAGCCGACGGGGTCTCCATCGTTGTGGTCGGCATTGAGGACGTGGCCGGCCTGTTCGGATGCTCGCAAGCACGGCTCTAGCAGATCCTGCCAGACCGCGCCGTACTGCACGGCAATGGGCCCGCCTTTGCCGTGTGCTCCCGGCGTAGGACTCGCATACCTCTCCATGCCCTGTGGACAGCTTGGACGAAAGTCCTCCAGCTCGTTGAGGACGTTCTTGACGTTTTCCCATCGCCACCACGGATCGTCGACCAGGCGGGACCACTCGTCAAAGTCGGCGGCAGGGCCTTTGACCCAAGCCATGAAGTTGTTCGCCGAGCAGCCTCCCAGGCCTCGTCCGCGAGGATACACTATCTCGCGGTGTCCGAGTTCATCTTGCGGCGTCGTTCGGTAGAGCCAGTTGCCAGTTTCGCTTCCGAACTTCGGTTTCGTCAATCCCGGGACAAGGTTGTCTGGATCTTCCGAGTCGTCGGGTCCAGCCTCGACCATCAAGACAGTACAGTCTGGTAGCTCGGATGCTATTTTCGACGCGACAAGACACCCGGATGTGCCACCTGAGAGTTCTCAGACTTTGGGATTCTTTCATCATTCAAAACATGGGGAAAATCAATCCTTACCGCCAACTACGATATAGTCGAACTTTTGGCCGTCTAATGATTGGATATTCGCCATCGCTCAGAGAAGGGGGGTTCCCGCAACGAATGTCTTTTTTCCCCCGGGTGAAATCCAGGTTCACGCGCGCGCGTGTCGTGCTGCCCTTGGGAGTCAGGACGTAGTGGATGATTATCTTTTCGGCAATTGGTTTCTGGCTCGCCTACGCGGAGCACATCGCACTCTTCGAGGATTACGTCCCTCGTTCCTGGAAAACAGTCGATAGTACGCGCGGTGTACGGTACAGACTCTATAGAATCATGTATAGCATGAATACAACAATAAAACGTTTCTGTTTCTGCAAGAGTCGTCCAAGTCCGCCCACCGATCTATTTATCGCTTATCTGCGCTTTGCTTTTGCGGCTTGCCAGGTGGGGTGGGTCACCTCCACTTTCAGATCTTGCTACATCACCTACGGCTTATACTAGAATGATGGCTTGGATATATGGATAATGAAGGAGCATACATGAACTGGGCGACAGCTCAAATCCCTTGGCCCTGTATCAGGGAGAGGGAACCTTAGTTTATATGTTATTACTTATTCTTTGACGTCCTATCGCAATAGTAGGTCCACCCGGATTTTGACGATGAGCTTGGACAAGAGTCGATGGACGGGGGTAAGTAAGCATTGCTACGGGACAAATGATAATGGCGAAGCCCATTTTCCTGAATTTCCTACCGTCCGTGTCGCGGTGTGAGGATATTTGGTCGTCCATGAACGTCAGTGGCGGCTGTGCTACTTGTACATGTAATACTCTGGTTTAAAGGTACTGGATGGAAAGGGTGGAGGAGAGGCCCAGCCACAGTGGGGATGAGGCCGTCGGGTAATATCAAGGTTGTCATCGAAGCATTCAAGCAACAATGCTTATCATCATCGCTAATCTAGAGTGTCTGTCTCAGTGTCTGTCTCCCTTGGGTATGGTTCTGATCTGATCTATCCCGGTACCGGCGGAGGCAAGCTTCGATAGAACCAACAAACCAAGAACACCTCGTTAGTCTCTGTTGCGAAAACATCTATCCTGCACCACAGCTGATGGTTGACCCAGATCATCATGCATGACCCTGCAGTGCCAGTACGGCAAGGTAACCCGGAACATACAAGTATCTTTGATGACGAAGCTAACTAAAGGCAGGGAGGTGACTGCTTTAACGGGTATCTCGACTCTTCAGAATATCACTCAGGGGCCCAAAAAATACTATGGCATGGGCCTAGATATCTTTGTGTGTACAGTACAGTATCAGGGGGGATTTTCCCGCACACAACTCTCCTAATCCGAACTAACCCTCCTTCTCCCTCCTCCCCCCTTTACCATTACCATTACCACTCGCTCCACTATTCCTGACTTACGTGCAGCGAATAAGTACATACATTCAACCTAACGAAGCATATGCCTGAACCCTTAGTTTGCTCAAAGACGTACCGCAAACTAGACTAAATAGCAAACATTGCTAAAATAGCCGCTCCGCAAGTCAACAATCCGAGTTGAGAGACGCCGAGTTCTACCGCGCCGCCAGAGTACGCCGAAGGAGAGACTCCCCCGGTCGATGTCACAGTGCTAGCGGTCGCGGTCCATGTCCCTGTCGGTAGACTGGAGGAAGAAGTAGTAGTAGTAGTAGTAGTAGAGTTTGAGGAGCACTTCAAGCCCGCATCTGCTGGCCATGGCTCGCCCGGTGTCCACAGCAAGATATCTTGGATCAGGGCAGCGAGACTGACGTTGGAGAAGGTCGGGGAGATCTCGACTGCTTGCTGAGGGGCCGGAGACTTTTTGCTTGTGTCGAGATAGGTGTCGCCTGTTGCATTGGCCTCGACGGCGTAACCCTGCTCGGTCGTCTCGTTGTAGATGTACCAGTCTCCAAGCCCGCGGCCTGCGTACAGCATTGCCGTCGGGTCCCAGGACTTGTACGATTTGTTGTAGCCGACGGAAATGTTCCAGGTGAATGCAACGGGATCAGTCGAAATGTCAAGTTCTGTCGTGAGTTTGGCGCAGCAGTGCGTGTGGCTACCAATGGAGCCAGGCACGAAGGTCATGGTGTTGGGCCACACGGAGAGGACGTACTCGGCGTAGGTTCCGTTGACGTGATCGAGATTGTACGAGGGGGCAGTTGGATCAGCCTGGAATAGACGTATAAGACGTTTGATTGTCAGAATACTTGCTTCTACCATAAAGGCCAAAGGTATTTTGAACTCGTCGGGATATGGCATGTTGGTTTCCTCGGTTCATTTAGCACGTACCTGCAAGACCAATTCAACCACTTTCTGCTTCACCAGCTCCAGTCCAGACAGCGGTGAGAAAGCATCCGGTCCCGACAGCAGAAGGTCGAATATGTTGTCCAAGAAGCCAATCATGGCGATGGTCACACTGCTGTTTGCTGATTCAGAGAGAAGCTTTCTGTACAAGGGGACAGGGTCCGTGGTGTTCCATCCTGTGTGGATTGCTTCCGGAAAGTGTTCGACGAGCGGGATAACGTAGTCCGGGTAGGTTGAATACTCCCAGTCGCCGGTGGAATCGTTCAATGGTTTTTTGATTGCAATGGGAATGTCGCCGTGGCCATAGAAGGTGTTGAAGGCGTCAATGGCAGGTGGAGCATATTCAGAGTGGATGGACGAAACGATCCCAATGATATCGACTTCTCCCCATGACATGAACGCGTTCGCCATCCCAATCGCGTTTGGGCTTTTGGATGCACCTGTCAGCCGATCCCGCTATAGAAAGGGAACAGACGAATGAAGCAGAGGAGGACTCAACTCGTCCGAGAAGGCATAGAAGTCGGTCTCGATGATGATCTTCTTGGGGCTGCAAGTTGCTTGTGCCTCCTTGAGCCCCCATTTGGCGCCCAACAGGAGGGCAGAAGCTGCTATGAGTGCCAATTTAGGCATGTTGTCGCGTGCTCGTGTCCGAAGTGCCTTTGTATGCAAACTTCCAAGGGTGCTCCTCCGAACAAGGGAATGACGGGTGTTCTTAGCAAGCGCCCAAGCCTTCTACAATCGGTGAATCCGAGACATCTGGAAGGCCAGCCGAGGGCTTCACATATATGTCTTTATCTTCAAAGCGAAGGGATCTCTGCCGGCGTGCCAACTTGGTGAGGAACCCGCCGTCTGGTTCGGAGCCCGGTACACGACCCAGGAACACTCACGAAAGCTGTGGGTCACCATATCGATCTAAAGGTAATGCTGTATCTTGATATCAAGGTTTAAACCCCCATTCTTCGAGATATTCCCGTTTTGGCGGAGAGTGATGCGGTACGTGTTAGTTATGTAGATTCGTCATGAAATAGCCCCAATTTTGACCCAAGGAAGTGGACCGTGTTCCCACTGGCCCTCCTGATAGTGAACAACGTGCCGAATAAGGAGTAATACGGAGTACATATCTCTGCGACCACGTTGTTTACCCTTTACAGCCACGTAGAATGGATGGACCTTCCCGAATAGATGGTCCTTTCGTGTACTGTAAGTATCACCCGCCTACGGAATTGCACTTCCTGCCACGCGTCGCGGTGCACTTCCTTATCACTCCACTTAGTCATTGAGGTACTGAGCGGCTCTCCCCATTCAGAGGCGAGTATCGGCGCGCCCGGAACAATATCATGAACCAGAGGGTCGATAGGTGTAGTGAGCGTCCTGAAGAGAGGATCAACGCAATGCCGAGGAAGGACTTGAGAAGTTGTAGCTACTCTGTAGGGAGGTGTAGCAATAAGAGGAAACGGAAACAAGTCGCTACCAAACACTGTAGCTGTAGTACACTCTCCGATTAGGTCATATACTATGTGTCCAAGACCTTTCAGGTCCACTCTATCAACACATAGAACTGACGTTCCAATTCCTCTCATCTTTTGAAGTATCTCAGTTCGAGATATCGCAAGGGCGGATAGAACATTCCTGACCACGCTGCCGAGACGGGAAATCCAAGATCGATTCCATCTCCGACCAATTTCGCGATTGGTCCTGTAAAGTATACCTGTTGATCGGTAAGCGGGTGAACGTGGAGAATAAACGGTTGGTATTACATACCTGCCACATGCAGAGAACGGCGCCAACCCATCCGATGCAGAAGGCTATACAGGCCGCGATGCCGAGAGGAAGACGCGAGGGCTTGTTCCAGTCATCCCAATTATAGCCAGTCTTCCTTCGGAAGATCAATTGTTCCTCCAGAGTCATGGTGGTCCACATGATGGTCCAGTACCCCATCAGCGCCAGGAAGTCCTCAAAGATATCGAACAGATGATTACGTCCCACGCAGGCGCAAATGGTGTAGATAATAACTGAAACAATGACCCAGAACCAGCGGGGGACAAGGCGGAACCACCGACCAAGCAGTTGAAAGCCTAAAGCCGCAGAGTATGTGCCAGGAATGTTGTTCGCGATCAATCCCAGCGACAGAATGACGGCGCAAAAATTCCCAAATGTACCCAAGGGACTAAGGCTTTCGACCACCAAGGCACCAGCGGAGATATCGTAGGCGTTTGCCCACTGAGTGTCAACTAGAGCACCACTGCCGAGGCCGACGCCCAAGAGAACCATGAAGAGCGTGCTGATACTCAGCCCAACGAGGGTGCTGGCAAAAACAGCCCCTCTGGAACAGCTAGGAGGGAAATAGACAAAGAAGTCGCAAGCTGCAGGCGACCACGCGATCGGCCCCGACACCGTTAGGAAGAAAAAACTAACTCTGATTCAATGGTCAGTTGGCGCGATCTAAAACAAAATCATCACAGGCAGATTGAAAGAACTCACTTATCAGCAATTGCAACTTCGCTTGGCCCACTGGTTTGGCTGCCAGCATTGAATTTTGGCCCAGCGACTCCTATCAGGATGAACAAGACAAGCAATTGTGGGACGAACGCGTAGCGTTCATAAACGTGGAAGATCTTGATGCCGAACAGTGCGACGACGAGCGAAATAATGGCTGCGATGATCGTTCCGACAATCACCGTCATTGAACCATTGGCGACTGCGGAGAGTAGTTGGCCAGCGAGCAAGCAGTCTGACAACAAATTAGAAGGTGAAAACTACGCTCTCCGGCGACCAGAAAGCCTCCATACCGACAAGACCATAGCCGAGCATAATGACCATGTTCAAAAGCACCGTCAATTTCGAAGGCCACCAACCCATGGTGTAACGTGCGAAAACCTGGGCAATAGTATCAGCATGTGAGAACTTGGGAAACAGTTCACCGCAATTAGTACCAATGTTCGATTTCCGCTCATGGGTCCAAATATCGAGATGTATGCGGTCGGTATGGACCCGGCGATCGAGCCAAACGCCCCTATCCACATGGCATCTTTGAGGCCAACGTAGTACACTAACGGCCCCAACAATCCCAGAGCCAAATTGTTCAGTGTCAAATTGGCCGAGAACCAGATCAGCATAATCTGGACGAAGTCGGCCAGGGAGGCTTTTGCCGGCCGGTCGCTCTCTGGAACTCGCTCGATGCCGCGAGTTTCAACTCCAAGAAGACGCTCTAGTTGCAGAGTCCAACCTCGCAAGAGCTTGGATTCGTCCACCTGCACCGTTCCTTGCTCAACCGCATCTAAGCAAAGAAAGTCAGACCGGGAACACAACCTCAAACGTACGTGGCATGGGTTGACTCACCGAGCAAGTCGTGTGGCGCCGCGTGAGCATGAACATGTGGGCCTTCTGGTGCGGTAGGTCCTTCGAAAGACTTCTCCGTCGGAGACTTTGAAGTTGTGAGTTCGCTGGCCGCCATCTTTTTGTCGAGTTGGATAGGTCCCTCGCAGCTTCGAACAGCGTCCCAGGGTGTCCGATGTGTGTCGGATCAAAAGAGGGCTGGGAAAGACGGGTAAAGGCTACTGCTATAAGTAATACGTCTAACGGCGAGTGCCGGAAGCCGAGTCCTCCCACAATTGCAACATCGCACTTGGTCTAACCTGCGTCTCACGTTATCTGCGGGTAGCCAGGGCGAAGAACTACGGGCGGGACGTCCACCTAAAGAGTGGGCTTCTCGTCAAGGAGTGGGGAGGCATAGATACAGTACAATATTCTGCTGACACAGAGAGCACGCCTGAGATAAGCTCGAATGATAAAGCTGGTCAAGCTTTGAGATAAAAGCTTTCTATCTAATATCTAACCAATACAAGACTGGTCCCGTTAGTGTTAAACCATAGCTAAAAGTTGCTGTTAGAGCCGCTTCGCCAACTATGCCTTCAATATGCACAACGGAGATCATTTCTCTGGAGGGACTTGTGCATCCCGTGCGGTCCAGGAGGCACTGTCAAGTTCCAGCCCCCAAAGAGTCCGGGGCCCCAGGCTCGGTTCATGCCAGGGCCGGTTCCCATGCAAGGCGCCGGAACCGGTCCTTGTCCTCAGGCAGTAACGTACCACAGTACCGGGATGGCGACTTTACTTGTTTCTGCGGCGATGACAGCGCAGTCGTCGTTCATCGGGAACCATGTTATTGCCCCTTGCCAGCCACACGAGGCATGCTACACGATGGATTGTGACGACCGTATTGCTGTCGACACTCGTTCCACTCTTCGTCTACTACCAAAATGAGAAAGTCCACGACGTGCTCAAGAAGATTCCTCTACCCGTCTTTCAACCTCCTCCCCCCTTCGCCCTCAGCACCTACAATGAAAGCACACGACCAATCTTTCCCCCTGCGGCCGAGTCCACTGACGACGACAACAGCGTGCCCGATCTCTGCTCAAACTTTCCCCAACAACACCTCGAAAAGGTCCAGATCATCCTCAAAACTGGAGTAGCACTTGCAAACAAGAACTCGGCCCATCTGTCCTCGGTTACATCCTGCATTCGCAATCTTCTCGTCTTCTCCGACGTCGCCCAGCAAGTCGCCGGCCGCGACTTTATCGACATCCTGGCCTCCCTCCCAGCGGCGTACGCCCAACACCCCGACTTCACAGCCTATTCCGCACAGCGAGAAGCCTACCAAGACACGGGAAAAGTCCCTTGTTCGTCTGACGCTTGGAAACTTGACCGCTTCAAGTTTCTGCCCATGGTCAACGTCGCGTACGAAATGCGTCCTGGTGCCAGCTGGTATGTCTTCTACTCCGGCTCTGCAGTAGCTGGGTCACATAGACGATGGTTTGCGTATGGGGGCGCCGGCACGTGGTGATCCTCAGCCAGACATGCTTGAGCTCTCTCTTGCCGTTCCGAGGCGAGAGGATGACAAAGACGCCCTTCAATTCAGGAGGCCAATAAAGCACTCTCAGGCCGACACCCACTCATCGAACCTGAGAGTCAGCCTAGGATACCTGAAGGAGTGGCCGTCCAATTTTTACCTTGTCAAGCCTACAGCCTCAAAAGGCGGTTCGGTTTTGCCGTAATTTGCACGGTCATTCGCCGCCAGCGGTAGCTGAAGAATAACGATTTCAAACTTATTCGTGTCTCATATTGTAATCAGGGCATCCGTTACCTTCAGGTAAAAGTACTGGTGCCTAGATCTATAGATCGAAGGGCTAGCCGACATTCTTAAAAGTTTATGCTTATTGTCGTCTAACCCTCTTCTCCTTAGCTATATCGCCGTCTCTAATGCTTTCTTTCGTTCTTCTAGCGAATTCAGCCGTCGCGTTAGCTTCGCGCAAGGTAGAATCTAGATTAGATATCAATTCGCGGTCGATCTCACTATACACTAAAGGGTTTAGTGCTTATATCATAAATATAACGCAATATCTATAGTGATATATCTTAATATTACTAGTAGTCTTATTTAAAGATATTCTGATATATTAAAGGCTCTAACTGGTGGGTTAAGCGTGACCACTCCCCCTGGTCGCGCGACTGGGGGGGCAAGGGCGGCATCACCTTGTTTCCCGATCGGGCGGGAGCCGCGAGCAGTTCGACCACACCTTAGCGTCTTAATATCACATTCCTCGAGTAATTCACCCCTTGATGAGCCACAACCACAACTTCTAGCATCACCTTGTGAAGCTCCTCGTATAGACACAGGACGCAAGGCTAGATGGTCACTTGCATCTACGTCGATCACCTCTGAATAATGCTTCTAGCTACGGTCTAACCTTCATTCATGTTGACTATTTGGATTCATCCTGGCCAGTCGCTCTTGTTCTAAAGCGATCCCCAGAAACATGAAAGACATGATCTGGACTTTCCGATTCCTCGTCCTTTTCCCCTCATCTACTCTTGTTTCTAGTCACTCGGCAGATCAGCTACCCTTTGAAATCAATCGTTCTACTCCCGAAGGAGATCCCAGCTTTATTGCCCCGATTTTTCCCATACTTCCTTTTCAGAAGTACTCTCACAATCCTATACTGACACCAAACGTTAAGAATGACTGGGAGTCAGCATACGTGTACAATCCGACCGCCATAGTCCTGAATGAAACCGTCTTTTTGCTCTACCGAGCTCAAAACACCAGCAAGACTTCATCCATCGGCCTAGCATGGTCGAATGACGGTTACAACTTCACGAGGCTAAATCGAGCCGTCTTCTCCGCCACAGAAGCCTGGGAAATGGGCGGCGGTACTGAAGACCCAAGAATCGTCCGTGTCAACGGCACGTTCTACTTGACTTACACAGCGTACGATCTGAAGACGCCCAGACTGTGCATTGCTACCAGCGAGGACTTGCTGACTTGGACCAAATATCCACCCCTCTTTACATCTCATGATGTTCAAGCAATTGGCGTGGATCACACCAAGAGTAGGTCTTCGACTATGGTGTTGATGTGTGGCTAAAATTGTGAGAAAGGTGGCGCGATAATCACTGAGCCGACAGCTGATGGATTCTATCATATGTATTTCGGCGATAGCGTCTTCTATCATGCAACTTCCACCGACCTCCTGAACTGGACCACGTCCAATACGCCATTCGCGACGCCGGTGTACCCTTGGGAGAATGGACTTATCGAGCCTGGACCTGCCCCTGTCAAAACCCGAGATGGACGATGGTTGCTGGTACGTTTGACAATGCCCCATTGCACATTGCCGCTCTTTGGTACCAAATGAAACATGTACCTTGAGATCGAGGCCTTGAACTTCAACTCATAGTTTCCGAGTAGATCTATAATGCCATGACAACAGGCGAAGGCGGATACCGAGCAACACAATACTCTGTGGGACAAATGCTTCTCGATCCCGCAAGCGCATATGAGCCCGGTTCGCCATTTATAGCACCAGATCGAGACCCAATTTCACCAATCTTGCAGCCCATGCCTCATCCTTACGACCTCCGTGTCTCCCAGCAGAGGAAGAGTCGATATCTTTCCAGGACGTCACAAGATGTCCTATCGTACAACGACGGTCTACGGAGAATACCCAGCTACCAGCGTCCGATGGCACGTCTTGAGACGCCCTTCCTCGAACCGAGCACCCCAGAAGAGGAAACGGGCCAAGTTGACCTGGTCGTCTTTGCCGAAGGATTGGTTCAGTTCAAGGGAAAATGGCTGTTATACTACGGACAAGCTGATCAGACCGTTGGCGTGGCTGTAGCCAATGTTCAGCCTTAGTCCTTCAATAGGACCATCCACGACTAGATTTCTTTGTGTCCCGGGACTCGCGGGAGTGTGCCGCATAGATCAATAGGCATGCCATTCGGCTATCTTGCCTGGGTCTATCCGACCACGTTCATTACACTGCTTATCTTACCTAGATGTGCAATATATAAGGAACACCTACATCATGAATGAAGGATACAATAAAGGAAAGATGCAGATTTGCCAATTCTCCCATGATGATTGAGAAGGCCGTATTCGTGTTGAAGACGAGATGACACTCCAAAAGCTGACAGTGAACTCCCTCACTCTCCCTGTCTCAATGGCGTAAAAGTTCAAGTCTGTACACCTTCTTACCAAGAAATCACCATCTTCGGGGCCAGGAGGTACTCTCGGGTACGAGTAACGGAATCACTCGTTGGTGTAAATATTTTCGTGTATCGAAAACAGCCTGCAGTTCGTCCCGATACAGCACCGCATATTGTATTAACCGTTACCTGTCCATACCAAGGTGTCTAGGTCCTGTCCCCATGAAGTACAGGATACTGAAGTCCCGGATACGGAGTGTACACCATGACACATTTTGCGATCTCCCATACCGGGGAAGAAAAAGAAAAAGAGTACGAGTATCTATGTAGGGTGCAGAATGATTTCGCCGATGTAGATGGTCAGCCGGAACACAGTTTCTCCCCTGATCGAAATATGGACCCACCCTACGAAGAAAGTACGGGACCTACGGACTATCCTACTGTAGGGTATTGTACGTTAGCTATTTGTACGTTAGCTATTTGTACAGAAGCCAGAAGGGAAACCCCCAGTCTTCAGGGTCTTGATGCTTTTCCAGGGTCCTCGACTATTGTACAATACAAGGGTCTTTCTCGGTCTACAGTACAGGGTCCTCGATAACAGGGGTCCTCTACCTGGCTTATAAGGGGGACCAAGCTTCCACACTTAATTTTCGAAGCTCCCGGAAAACTCAAACTACAACTAGGGATATCCTAGCACCAACACAGAGAAGACATCATTGTGGATCGATTGCTTACTTCCCGTCCGAGTAGAATGTGGCGTTGCTGCATTCTTCTTGCATTGGGAAGACTCTTCCATAGGTAGGTAGACCTTTCAAGAAGAAGTCTCCATAATGGATGCTTCAGTGCGCAGTACTCCGTAGTCAAGACACGGGTACGGAGACACTGTCGGAGTAATACAACAATGCTCGTAGCTTTCAAGGACGCCGCCCACTCGTCCAGTCAAGATTACTGGCACTCCATGCAAGGAGGACAAGGGGATCAAGCCCGGAAATGTCATACCCGCGCGAATGATTACGCGAACAACGACCGCTACACTACAGCTAGACAGACGGACAAAACCTGTGAACAGGTGCAAAGGGTAAGAATGCAATTCTCATTGCAGGCAAGATGAAGCCTTGGGTATCATAAACCCCATCAAACCATAGACCAGAGGAATGACTTGTTATATCGGTAACATGCCAGACACCCCTCCTCGTTCCTCGTGAGGAAAGGCAGTGGAAAACCAACGATAACCAAAAAAGACACTCTGCCTAGGGTCTTTCTCTTCCCCAGTTCTGTTATTGTGTAGCTGTATAAGCTTTTCTCATAAAAGCATCAGCTAGATGCCACATATTGGTCGTCATAGCTGACCGGCCAGCTGTGTCCTGTCATTAACCCCTCTTGAAAAACAACCCCGTCTTTTCCAGCAATGATACACTCTGATCCAAAAATGGTAAATCATGAGTGATCTCTTGCGTTTGCCACGTACGAACCTTGCGATGAAAACGCCATGATATGCTCCCAGCCCTATATTGTACAAAGTATGCAGCTCCTTGAGATCATACCACGGAGGCTCGCCCCTCCGGCGACCACGATGAGCACAAACCAGGCAAGGACGATGAAAATCGAATATAAAAAACAACCAAAACAGTGGCGGACAATATATCTTGTCGAATAAACTTGCCGACAATAATAGGTATCCGTATGAGTCTTTGTCCAATCAAGTGACTTTGTTCCTGTGCGCAGCCAGTGTCAAAGGCGTGGGTATCATAAAAATGTAGCTCTGAACGAATGACTGAAAATTCTCCATCCCAGATTCTTCGTCCCCACGCACGTATTCTTGAGGGTATCGCAATCTGGGATCATATTAACTGTGCGTCCAAACCGCGATGCTATAACAAATGGTCGACTTCGGTTCATGTCGACATCAACCACAAAAGGGAGGGGGATATGCGGGAGTCGTAAAAGTCGTTCATCGTTTGCCTTTCCTCACACTGCCACTTCTGCCCAGATTGTCTCTCGACATGGTCCTCGTGAGACCACCGATGTAGTCTTGCAGAAAGCGATTCTCGTTTTCGAGTTTGTCGTGGTCAGTTTTGACCTCGTCTATCTTTTCAGCCAATGCGGCCAATGAAGACTGAAGACTTCGAGCTTGTCTAGAGGCGAGAAGAAAAATGTCAGTACTTGGTTTCTTCTACAACCAACAACGGGCGACCAGGGCAACCATACTCTTTGAGGCTCTCGCGAACACCGCGCTCCAGCCTTTCAATGTCTTCGCTGTTCCTTCGCGGACTCATGGCTCTAGCGTCGTCTGGGGGGTATTGTGGCTTGTCTTTTTGAACTACGTCTCGACCTTTAGGTACTATGATCGTGTTGGATCGTTGTCTGTCACCCAGTCGAGGTCTGTCCATACGTGAACGTCTGGACCCCGGCCGAGAAGAAGTTGGTTGACCTGAACAGTCGGAGTCGGAAGAGGAGGAAGAAGAGGATCCGCTTGATATCGACGGGGATATCGAAGGTCGGACAGGGATGTCTGTAGGATGCGACCTAGTCATAGAGAAAGGTCGAGGAAAGAAACCCGTAGTCTGGGGCGATGATGGACCTCTGTGCATCTGGTGTCGACAATTGTAATACGGCTTCCTCGAATCGCCCGGCTTGTTTTTACAGCTCTGGTCGACCTAAGTTCGGGAGGTGTCGAAGGACGCATTGGCCTGTTTCTTTCGTATGGACTGACTACTTGAGGGCGGTCGAGGGGAGTTGTCCAGACATTCAACGAGGATGACCCCGTTGAATCGGTATGGGCCAGGCAAGCGGTGTTGAGGTATTGCGGTGGCTTGCAGAAAGAAAAGAGGAATGCAGGTGTGTTATGCTAGGGTAGAGATATGTCTGCTTGGCGGGACGGGAGCAGGTTGAGTATTGGGAGATGGGGCAGGGGAGGAATTTTGGGTTTCCGGGCGAACAGGGCAAGAGGCTGTCGTGTCTGGGTGTCTGAGAGAAACCAGCGTCAGTCGAGTGGATGTCCACCTTAGATTTTGCCTTGGATAGGGATGATCAAAGCCTAAGCAAGTAGGATTGGCGGCGTCGAGTTTTGGTTCTGCTTGCCGCGGTACCCAGGAAAGGAAACCAAGCAGGCCCGTAGTTTGCCTCGTTGGCAGTAGTTGGCGCAGTCCTGGGGAGTCTTTTGGTGGGTACGTCTGTCTCGCTTGTGCCACGGGCGGGTTACGTCGTTCGAAGAGGGGGCTTGATCGGCAACAACGGAGGCCTTGACTTGTTGGAAGGGCAGTCAAATGGAACAATGTTGCCGCTCTGTGTGGGTTTCACACGAGAAGGAGACGGAGGAGGCGCAATTGTTTCACTCTGCGGATGTCTTGAACAATAGCCATGACAATGCCTTGTACGAGTGTCGTTGTCTTTTGAGTCAAGGGGCCCTGTGCCCTGTACTTCTCTGCTGGATTTAGCCGGAGCGATGACGCTGAGTGGCAAGTGGCACAAGGCTGTTAGGAGGCTACCCAGGGAGGATGACGGTGCTGGGAAACGTGGTTGCTGGCGCTGAGAGCGGTAAACGAGGCCGTGCGAATGCCACGGGACCAGTAGTGGATGGAGACAGACTGGACGAGAGGCGAATAGATGATGACGGCGATGATGGCTAGGAGAGGGAAGGGATAGTCGAGGGCCTGTCAGAGATTGACGAAACGGAAACTCGGGACACGGCCGTTGGATGAGAATGAGAGCCAGTAGAGAGCGGCGACGAGGTGTCTGGTGGAGGAGGAATTTGGGACAAAGGCGAAAAAAAAGGGCGAGGTAGAGGGTCTTGGCTGCGCACTCTTCACCAGGCTGTGGCAGGCTGTGGTTGGGCGCAGGCCGCAAACGCAGGTTGACGTCGTTGATCATAATCACAATCACACAGCAGATCTACATTCATCCCTCCCACTCTCTGTCGCTGCCAATCCATCACCAGACAATTGATCAACACTGACCAACTCCGTCCTGACCAACCAGCCGCCCAATACTCTGGCAAGCCCCAGCAACGGCCTCTTTCATCCCACTGACCGAAGCGAAACAGCTGACACGTTTCCCGCCTAAAGAGCAGTGTCGTGATCCTAGCCATCCCCGGTATGGGTACGAGCACCCTCTTTATGGTCACCGAGGCATGGAAATAGCTCTCTACCTACTCTACTCCGTACGAAGTCGCGTATTGTTCCTACTGTCGGTGTGGACTGCTTCTGTCAACAGCAAAGGTTTACTTGCGTACCTAGGGGACTTTCCATCATGAGTGTGAGTCCCCATCAATCGTACTCGTATGGACCTCAGCGGCACCCCCAAGTGGATGTGTTGTTGCAATCCAAAGGGATCTTCACTTTAGTTGCTGGCGGGTGGAGGACTCTTTTTCCACTCAACTCGAGACAACAGGCTGACCAAGGCAACGAGCAGCACCCATCCACAAAGCAAACTCTCAGATGACACCCTTTGCAGGCATTTGATTCACCGGCCTTCAAAAGCGAGATGCTGTTACACACCGACCGGTGGCAGCCTGTTTTGTCTTTCAGGGCTTTAGCATCACCGTTCCACCCACGCCCCCAGTCTCAAGCTTCTTATCCTTGCCACCACTATGATGATATGGTTGATAACACTTGATTCGTATAGTCTATATACACCCTCAGGGTTCTTCAAAACCCTTGGTCGGAGATTTCCCATGGTCCCTTGCGAAAGGCCCGCCAGGGTTCACGACCTAGGGACCCTCTTTCCCAGATGGTCCGGCGAACAACGCGACACGACTGATTGGGGAATGCAGGGTCCATCTCGAGGCCGATGACATTTGGTCGGATCTACGCGCAGACCCTTTGCGCCCAATAAAACATTCTCGGGAAGATGCCGGTGACCTGATCTGACATACTTGTTTATGCATAATGCCTACCACGACTCCTTGGTACGGGATGCATCGTTCAGGGTCTATATGAACCAGTACTAATGCCCTGGATATACTTCCCATCAAACAACACGTTTGAATATACACCACCGCCAGAATAGATGTCTCGTATTGTACCTATCATACCCAGGACTGAAACTCAGGCTGGAGTCAACCCTCACCCTATTTTGGGCCCCCTAGCAATCCCTGCTTCGGCCCATTTTGGGGTGACGATGACGCCATGGGCGGCTGGGGTTCATCTCTTTCAGTCGAGAGATCATCGTCCACACATTCCTCCCTGTTTCAACCAACTCATTGCAACCACTCACACATCGATGATCAACTGTCAGAAGGATCCCGCTTACGAGTTGTCCTAAGCATCTTTTCTACAAGATCTTCACCTTTGTTCTGTGAGGATATACCCGCGCGGCACCATCCTGTCACAGCCGCTGCAACAATGTTCTTTCTAGAAAACAACCCATGGGGGATCCTAGGAAGGCGTGCTCAGGGCATGGGACTCTCTAACCATTGATCGACTTATTTGAGAATTCGTGCATGTCCAAACACCACCAGCAACACAATGCCGAAGTTCTTACTTCGTACGAGACCTCGAGTCTGGTTCTGGCGGTGCAAATTGAAGATCACCTCCTTCTTATTCGCACCCGAATGTCTCCGTCGATGGCCAGGGTGCCGTTACCGGCATATTGCTGCTTCACTCCAGGAAACGCGGAAGCGTTCTTGCCCAAACCCACTACGTTTCCTTTCCAATCTTTGCCAGAATACTCCACAAATTGCACATCAAACTTGAGGAAGAAGGCTGCCACGGCACCAAGGACCTTCTGTTTGGCAAACACGCGGCCAGGACAGATATGAGTTCCTCCACCAAAAGGAAAGTACTTCCCCGCGGCCCAAGAGGAGCTAAAGCGCTGCTTCCCAGTTGTTTGATCGTGTCTCATGAATCGTTCTGCGTACCATGTATATGCAGAAGGCTCAAAGTTCTGTTCCCAAAACACATCGTGCTGGCTTAACGAGCTAGGTGCCATGATCAAGTCGTCCTTACGCAGCAGATATCCATCGATCACCAAATCCGTTTTCAATTGGCGAGTGACGAGACTGTCGACGTAATGTCTCATCATCTCAGCAAAGACCGAATTCACGAGTGGCTGGGCCATTAGCACTGCCATGTTTACCCCATCTTTTGGTTGCCTTGCATTTTCAAGCTCTTCCCTCACTCGAGCTAGAACGTCATCAGGCGTTTCGGGTGACAGGAGGTGTGCGAACAGCCAGTTCGTCGATGGGACAGTATTTCCTGCCAAACTGACATCACCGCTGTCAGCCAGGACATCTGCATTTTGATCACGGGATACGATACTTACCCGAACAACAGTCCCAAAATGCAGCTTTGCCTCTCGTGCTCAACCCTATCTTGTCGTAGTAGCGATGTCTCGCTCTCACGACTTTGGACCCCATCAAAGGCTCCCAGTCTGGCTCCTCTGGAGCAACTCCGCCATGTTCTGCTAGCGCAAATTCAACCCAAGCCTGTGTCGAGTTCAACAGATTGTCCATACAAGCGTATGCCTTGGGCTTGACTAGTTTTGGCACACCATACATTCTTGGCAGAAAGCCAGCTTCGTATTCCCAAAACTGCTCGGCCAGGGTCGGGTTCATTTCGAGTATCTTGGTGCCGAATAGAGCGCGTACCGCGGAATTGAATATGCTCGTCCTCATCCATGACAGTAAGTCCATAGTCTTCCACTCGGCCTGAAATTTCAAACCATCGAGTGATTCCTGGAATGCCTCGATGAACTTTGCGGTAAGTGTGTTGACAGCATTCTGGCTCAGTAAATGTTCATGGTTCATACTGTCCTTTTTGTCGTGCTGGGATTCGTGGCCCGACGGCGGGAACATTGCTTCTGCATCTTCCTTTGATGCACCCAAAGCTTGTGTGCCGAGCTGGAAATTGAAGAGATCTCGACTCACGTGTCTTGACCTGAACAACGACTGTACGGCGGCAGCAGAGTTGACGATATGTGTCCGCTTACCTCCCAACAGGATGGTACAGACTTGGACATTTGTCCCTGTGGCCAACAGCCTGGATCGAAGCATCCGCCAGAAGGAGCCGGGGTTTTCATTCAGGAAAGTCAGCGCGCTGCCCAGCCAGGGGATAAAATATGGCAGGATGGGTGGTGGGATTGCCTTGGATGAGTTTGTCGGGTGGAGTTCCCGAGCTTTGAACTTTGCAATGGTTCGATTGAAGTTGACTGTTGTTATGACCCAGGTAAGGAGACATGTCGTGAGTAGGATGAGTGGTGTGCCAAAGAGAATTATGTGAGTCAGTGATGGTGTATACGAAGCGAGGATCTCGACTGGTTTGAATGCCATGATGAAGTGTTGTTCAGCTCAGACCATATGTTCTTGACCTTCAGCCTGTGCAATCAACAATCTCAAGTCTCTCATCTTAGAGCTTCGTTGCTGCTTTACTGTCGTGGTCGAGGCTTGTCGGGACTCTTGGTAGATGAAGATTATGACCTTTCCATCCTGGATTTGATGTCTCGCATAGGGCAAGGCGAAGATGTGAAAGTTCTGCTGGATCGTTGAGGCCCAATCTTGGCTTAAGGCCCCCCGAAGTCGTGTACCCCAATTCTGGACTGCTAACGAGTGTGCTGGTCGTAAGGATGGTTTTTTTTTCAGGAGTTGTACGTACTTTTGTGACGGAGAGAAAAGCAGCGGTGACAACCAGGCGGCTTTCTTCTTTTCTTTGTTCTATCCGGTGAGAATCCTCCGTTCCTTCGACATGGTCCTTCAAAGAACGCCACATGAGTTAGATGGCTCTTAAACGCTCCGTAGATGTGTAGTATATGTATAATCGATCCATAGTGACGGCCGTTTTCCGCTCAGCAGGAGTTTCGCCGGGCTACCTCTACCACTGATTAGGGCATTGTAGTCTGGCGGGATCGGTCCAGGCAAAAGGGAACAATGACGGCCTCGTCCGTTGTGATTGAGTTTCCTCGCTCAGTGCCTGGAAGAAGCTCTAGATAGATAGGTGTCTCAGGTGCTTAGCTGCCTTGGGTAAGATGCCTGAAGCTGTCGATAAGGCGCCTAATGATAGTATGGTAAGTGTCTTTTGGTCAGTTCAAGTCCTTTGGGAGGCTCTGTACGAAAAGCGAGGACCTACTGAGTACGGAATTCTGAATAGATTGTCGGATACCATGACGAGGCTCTGTACGGTATGTGACGATACAAGTGTTCGGTATAGGACAAATGCTGTCGTGACTTATGTACTCCTTCTTACGCAGCAACCTGGTTGATACGGAGTAGTTCTTCTTCCGACCGACCTTTCCACAGAGTAGACTACTTCAGATGCCTATATCAGGATTGTGAGAGGTTTCGGCAAATGACTTGAAGTGAGAGTACGGCTGGGCTTTTACTCCAAGGCACGTCTAGCTGACCTGAGCGACTCTCTCACGCTTGCGTGCTTCCCATCTGGCATTCTCTCGAAAGTACTATCCAAAACGTCCAGGTGTTCGGATGAGCTTTTAGCCGATGCGCAAAATGAGACAAATACATTCGGCTATTGCACCACGCACTCATTGCCCACGGAATAGCAACTTACCACGTATCCCCCGCGGGGAGGTCCCCGTCTCTTTTGATCCGGTTTTGCTAAAAGCGATTCCCTTTTCTTTCAGAGTCATCTCCTATCTCTAATCAGCACCTCCTTCATTCTGCAGTCGCTCAGTGAGTGAAGAAGTTGGCCAGTCAGGTAGTCGGATCTCAACAACCTTCCATTGGAAACAAAAGGGCAGAGAAACAACCATGATCTCGGGAATCGCACACGTCAACCTCACCGTCCCAAGCGGCGGACTCGAACCCGCCAGGGATTTCTACGCGGGCACACTCGGCTTCACACCCCGACCCGTGCCGCATCTACAAAAAGACTCACTGGCATGGTTCGACATCGGGACGTCAGGACAACAAGTCCACATCGCGATCGGGGTCGAGAGTGATTTCAAATCCGCCAGCTCGAGACATCCGTGTTTCAAACTCCAGAGTCCAGAGGCGCTCTTGGAGCTGAGGAGGAGGATATGGGATCACTTCCAGCGTGGAGGGGAAGGTGCGCCCAAGGCGGCGGATAAGCCGGGGGAAGAAGATAGTGGTGAGTCCTGAAACCCCTTGAATATCTGGTGCAGCAAAAAGCGCTTTGTTGCCGGTCCTTTTCACTGCTCTTACGATCACGGATGGAGGGATTGGTCGTGAACGACAAAGGGTACAAACAATGCAATACAATGATTGTTAATGCTCGGGAGCAAAGTCTGTGACTGACTTACTTGTGTCGTATCATAAATGTAGGATCGAAAGGAGTCGAGTATCCACAACGGTTCTTTGCGAGAGACTTTGCAGGTAATAGGTTGGAGTTCAGCTTGTGATACTTGGGATGATCTTGGAGATGAACATGGAAATGAACACTGTCAAAACGTGTCATGGTGTAGAGAAATCCTGACTCTGTGGACTCTCGATTTTCGAAGACCGGACGGAAGACCTGTTGAGGACGAATAATGACCAGCTTGTTGCGGTTACGACTATCGAACAGAGTTTGCATGAGGATCGACAGGTTATCTCGTCTCCCTGGGCCAAAGATGACCGGATGATATATTCGTCCATTCAAACCAAGACACACACACACACACACACACACACACACACACACACACACACACACACACACACACACACACACACACACACACACACACACACACACACACACACACACTCGCGAAGAAGATTGCCATATGGGAGGAGGTTGAGCCTTCTCGAGAGAGACTGAGTCCGTATCTATATTTCCTCACCTGTATCAGGATAACCGTGCTTCAAGAAACCCATCCGTTCAGATTCTACCTCCTGGTTGCCTCATAATCGTGACGAAACCTGTTGATCCCCTTTCTGCTTGAGAAGCCACTCGACACCATTAACCAGATCCCGAGCCCATTTCTTGGTCATTGAAAGTTCAGGGTAAAAGGCATACCAACAATGAAAGACGCCAGGGTAGAAATCAGTCTTGACAATCCCACCAGCCTCTTTCACCTTGTCGCAGTAGAAAAATGCACTGTCTGCCCACATATCCATACCGGCGACCTGGTAATAGATAGGGCCCAGACCCGAGAAATCCGACAGTGTCAGAGGGGAGAACAACGGGTCATGAGCATTGCAGTTGGCCAGATCTGGATTATCACAGAGGGTATGAGTCAGCACACGCATCTACACAATCCTGGAAAGAAGAAGAAAAGAGGTAAACGAACCTGCATAGAACATGTTCATGTCGTAATTGGCCACAGGACCATTCCTGTAGCGTTCCCAGCTTCCCGACATCAACTTTTCCGGGTACAGGGCACATGTTCTTCCTTGTCGGTCCTGATAGTCATGAGGCATGCCGGTGCAAATGTAGAAATGACCCGTCAGTTTTGGTTGAAGAACGCCTTCGTCTCTCGCTAGGATGGCGGCTTCGACTGTATGATTGCCGCCTCCACTGACGCCGCCGGTGATGAAACCTTTGGACAAATCTCCACCGATCCTGGGGGCGTTGACAGCGACCTAAGGAAACCCGTGAGTGATTCAGGATGTCTCAGACAGGGAGACACACATACCCATTTGATAGCATCGTATACATCATAACAGCCAGTGGGATATGAGTACTCTGGGGCCAGACGGTACCCAGCACTCACAATGACGATGTTGAGTCTGATGCATAGCAACTGACAGATGAACTCTTCGGTGTCGAGTGAACCCATGCACCAGCCACCACTGTGGGAAAAGACCATGACAGGAGAAGGACCGCGCGGTGGTCGAGGCCGGTAGATTCGGAGTGTGATGGATGTGCCGTCTCGAACGACTAGTGGTCTGTCTTCTTCGGTCCACGGGCGAGGGGAGGCGGCACCAAGGGTCTCCTCGACAAACTTGCTCTTCATAAAGCGGACGTTACCCATCGAATGAAGGCGGCGTGACTCGGCCATGTTGTCCCGCCTTGGGAAGAAGAACTTTGGTCTTCCGCTTTTCTTCCATATCTAGGCTCGATTAGCCATACAGGCTCCAGGACGTCGCACCACAATTGCCAAAGGCATACCGCGTCGAGTTCTGGGTCGATAAGGAAATCCTCTTTCGGGTGATCAGACATGCTGGTGAATGAAACGTGAGACTGTAAAGAAAGACTGGAAGTGTTGGGTAGCGATGTACTATTCACCAAGCTCAGAGTGCCAGATCAAGACTGTTTATATAAGCGCACTCTGCAACAACAGGGACCGTATAGCCCGCATCATTTCAGCTGGGGAACGGCAAAAGGACAATGTCTCGTCGGATGTAGCCTGTTTGAGATGGAATGGGGGTCAAATGCAGTAGGGCGATAGAACATCCATAGAGGACAGCGAATGGCAATCAAGAACAAGGAGGCATCCGGTCCAGTGACTAGGTCCTTGATACAATACCATATCTTGCTAGCTAGCAGCCGATGAGACCTTGACCATTAGGCGAGATATAAGCTGACTTGGGGGTCTTTGGGGAGCACCAGGGCTCGGCCAAATAAGTGCATTCATAAACCTGTAGATCTGGCGATAATGAAAGAGAGTCTTGGTACCAAGTCCTACCTGTAGTACTCATAGTAGCCTCGGTAAGCATGTCTTGAGATCATAGAGATAGTACGGAGTTCCTACTAGTATACAATATTGTAATGTGTTTGTGTACTTCGTATTCTCCCATATCTGAGGTACCTGTTTAACCGACGTTTCCGCTACACACCGGACAATTCGGTAATAGTCCGTCCGAGGAAGCGACTATTCCCTTTTGAGATCAACAACCGAGGCATCTCAATCGATCAACTGCGGCCTCGACATTTCCATCTGGGTGCGTGTCTTAATCCGTGGACTTTGGTTACGGAATTATGTACTAATTTGGTTGAATGGTTTGTTGAATAACAATCATAGTCTTTTTCCTCGTCTTATATACCACGACACAAAGCCCCTGTATTCCCCTGACTCTCACACCTCCTTCTTCTAACCAGACCATTACCTCTAGATCCCTACTCGTACCTAGACAACCACTCACAATGGGTAGCGCTCAGACCGACGTCGAGCTCCAAGACTTTGGCAGCATCTTCAGCCTCGAAGGCAAAGTCGCCGTCGTCACTGGAGGCTCAAGAGGCCTAGGCCTGAACGTTGCATCAGGGTAAGCATCACATTCGCCATCCGCCGTGGTTCAATCCCCCACTAACTGCACACCCCAGATTCCTGCAAGCAGGCTGCTCCAAGGTGTACATCACCTCTCGAAAAGCCAAGGCATGCGAAGAGGCCGTGGCTGCGCTGAATGCCCTCCCCAACAAACGTCCTGGCGCCGTCGCCATCTCCATTCCCGCGGACTCGTCCAAGATCTCCGAGATCGAGCGACTGGCCGCTGAAGTGGCCAAGACGACCGACCACGTCGACATTCTTTTCGCAAACGCCGGAGCCACATGGGGTGCCCCGTTCGAGACACATCCCGAGAACGCATTCAGCAAGGTCATGGACCTCAACGTCAAGAGTGTCTTCTACACCGCACAAAAGTTCGAGCCACTGCTTAAGAAGAATGCTAGCACAGAGAACCCAAGCAGAATCATCATCACAGCCAGCGTCGCAGGTTTAGGCGTAGGCACACTAGGCCAGAACGCTACGTACGCCTACAGTGCCAGCAAAGCAGCGGCGATCCATCTCGCGAAGAACCTCGCGGTCGACTTGGGCCCGAGAGGAATCATCACGAACGCCATCTGTCCTGGCTTCTACCCTACCAAGATGGCGTCGGGCCTTATGGAACTCCAAGGTGGCCAGGCCGCTCTTGCAGCTGAAGTGCCCAACAAGAGACTGGGACATCCGGAAGATATCGCCGGTCTGGTTGTTTTCCTGTCCAGCAGAGCGTCAAAGCATATCAACGGCGCGGCCATCACGACTGATGGCGGATCCTTATTATCTCGAGGAAAGTTGTAAATATATTTTCCCATACTCTATAAATATACACGGGGTGGGTATATTCCAACAATACCGTTCGGAGGACACTTACCTATGCACGTTTTACTTTGGACTGTCTTTATATCCTTTTGATCCAGCCCAATGTTGTACGGTGCCAGTGTGACTCATGCATGATGTTGACTCGACGCTGCGTCCGCTAGTCTAGGATCTACCGATATGTCTATCCACGTTGAGGGAAAGAGTTTCTCTATATGAACACCCTCAAAAACTCAACCAAAGCCATCATTGCCATTGCCTGACCATACGGCATACTCGTCCTTTCTATATCGATATAATGCTTCAAATCATGTCCCATGGCCGTGCCAAAACTCACATCAACAAGTTCCCCATGGTCATTTATCCTCTTCAAAACAGCCTTGACCGCCCGTAATGCAACATCCACGTACTCTTTCGAGATGTACCTCTTCCTCACTGCTTTCAGTAATCCGTACGCAAACCCCGCTGTGGCAGAGGCTTCTGGGTAACTCCCTTCTTCCTCCGAGACGTCAAGGAGCGTTCTCCACATGCCCTCGGGCGTTTGCAACGTTCGTAAAGCGCGACACTGCGCCTCGAGCACACTGACAAGGTACATCCTCAGGCCGTCGCGCTCGGGAAGGTCCAGAATCTCAATAAAGTCCGGAATGGCGATCGTCAGCCAACTATTGCCTCTCGCCCATCGAGCCCTGGCAAAGTTATGACCGACACCACCCACACTCCCCGGTGTGGCGTCGTCGAATTGCCACCCGTGAAAGAACAGCCCGGTCGTCGGATCAAAGAGGTACTGTACGTGCAGGAGGACCTGGCGCTTCGCTTCCTCAACGTACTCTGGCCTATCGAGCAACACGCCGACCTTGGCGAGCGGGAGCACCGTCATCATCAACGTGTCGTCCCAGAGCTGGTTGTGGTTCTCGTCAACGTACGTGATGTGCTGCATGCCCCCGAACGTGGTGCGAGGGAGGTCGTGCATGGCCCATTCGCACCAGCTGTCCAGCCAGGGGAGGTATCTCTGTTCGCCCGTCTTCTCGTACAGGTGCGCGAGCGTGAGGAACACGGCCATGGTGTTGATGTTCTTGGTCGTCCCTTCTGCCAGACGAGCCGAGAACCAGTTGTTGATCACGTCGAGCGCCGCCGGGGACGAGGTGAGCGTGTGGTATTGGTAGAGGCCGTATAGGCCGATGCCGTGTGTCCATTCCCAGTCGTTCCAGCCCTTGGTGTCGATGATCCGGCCGTCGGGGAGGGGGAGGAGGAAATGGCCTGTTTCGTCTTTGATGTTCACGAGGTTGGTCATTAGGGATTCGATCTTGGCGTGGATGTCGGTCGCTTTGAGTCCTTCGATGGTTAATGGCGAAGGCATGACGAAGAGTATAGTCGGTAAGCTCCCGAGGATGTTCAGGTACGGGTATTTGCAGTCTCTATCTACGTTGCTCGCGATCTGCGAGTATAATAGGCCTTGGTTGGCTTCGACTTTGGGTTCGGGTGTATGCGAGGTTCACCTCATATCGCTAAAAACGTGTACATGCAGACTGTATGTCGTCTCTAAGCAGTATGGTATGGAGCACAGCATAGTATAGTGCTTGTATGGGTAGCTGGCCTTGTTCCGTCCGTATGAAATTTTTGAACAAAAGTCGGCTCATCTCCGCGCGCGCTCTCAATTGCACCGAGATGAACCCACGCCATATGCCGATCACTGGGTCCATGTCTCTGAAGCCAGGACTAAGCAAGACACGAGTGTCTTCCTCCCTTGTACTGCACGAGTAAAGAATGATCCGAAAGAGACAGCATGATTAGAATGGAGCCGCTAGAACCTAGGACAAGCTGTTCTTGTACCTCACAACAGAGACGAGTTTTCGAAGTCAAAAGGTGAATGAACTGATGGACGGGGGAAATTTCGACGGGCCACTTTACCATCCCACGGCGCACCTGAAGACAAGTCATTTTGGCATGTGAGAGATGCCCCCAAACAAGATACTCCGTAAACGAGTTTCAGCAGGTACACATGACCGAGATGCATATACAGCCTGAATGCGTGCCTTGTGGTTGTGACAACCACGTCAACATGCCAACTGAATCCACTTGACCAGGCACCGTGGAGGCTTCACTTCTCCGTTCTGGGGTATTCTCCGGAGGGAGGAGGTATAGGACTTTGTAAAAAAAATGTTATCCACTCCCCCCAACTGGTATTTATCCTGTTATTCAAGTGTGGTGGTTGATTTCGGTCGAGCGTCTGCCGACCACCTCTCTCGCTCTCTGACCTACCGAGAATACTCACGATGACCCATATAACTCTTCGATAAATGCTCGGACCTGTTCTTGGAATACCAACCCAGGTATACTTGAGCCCCCGTCACATCAATCTGGTCCCCATTTGGTATTCATCATGCCAGCATCGGATCACATCGTCCAGGAGGGTATGGATACCCAGCGTGCACCAGTACCGACGGAAGCAACGTCGTCCGACGTCGTCGTGGACAAACATGATATTTCCCAGATTGAGCGGGTCACATCTGGTGGAAGCGAGCTCAAGAAAGACTTTATGGACTTTGACCGTGTTGACAAAGAAGTCGCCAAGTATGCCACGAGCGACATTGTTGAGATTTCAGAAGAGGAGAACAAGCGTCTCAAGAGGATGATTGACCTGCGTGTTCTGGCTGTCATGATCCCCACATACTTTCTCCAGGCGCTTGATAAGGGAACAATGTCCTTTGCATCGATCATGGGAATTCGAGAGGACCTTAATCTTCATGCCCAGCAGGTATGGAAAGATTTTGAACAACCTGACCCAAGTGTATCGTGCAGTCGCTGAGAGAAACTACATTCTGCAGTATTCATGGTTGACGACCTGTATTTACATTGCTGTCTTGATCGTCGAGTATCCTACCAACTGGACGATTCAGAGAGTGCCGATTGGGAAATACCTCAGCGTGAACATATGCTTGTGGGGAGCAGTACTTGCATTGCACGCAGTTGCGAAGAACTTTGCAACATTGGTCGCATTGAGAACGCTCCTCGGTATTTTCGAAGCTGTTTGTCAGCCATCCTTCCTGATAATGAGCTCGATGTGGTATAAACGTGAAGAGCAGACAGCTACGGTGACCTACTGGTACATGATGAATGGCGGACAACAGATCGTTGGTGGGTTGCTTGCATACTGTTTCTCACTCATCCACTCAGGCCCGCTCAAGTCGTGGCAAGCTATCTTCATCGCCTACGGCTGCTTTTCAGTCCTCTGGGGGATCTTTGTCGGGTGGTGGCTACCCGACTCTCCGATGAAAGCTGAATGCTTCTCGGAACAGGACAAGATGCTCATGGTTCAGCGAGTCAGGAGTAATCAGACTGGTCTGCAGAATAGGAAGTTCCGAGTCGAGCAGTTCAAGGAAGCGTTTCTTGATCCTCAAACCTGGTGCTATTGTCTCATTCAAATCTGCACGACCCTGCCGACATCTGGTCTGGGTGCTTTTGCGAACATCATTATCACTGGTAAGACCATCCGGAAAAGAGATATAAACCAGTGAAAAAGGTTGACGTTTCGCAGGTTTTGATTTCACCGTTCTCCAGACCCAACTTTTAGCAATGGTACTCGGCGCATACATCATCATCGTCTTGCTTGGGTCCACGTGGATCATCCATAAGACGGGCCAGAACTGCTTGGTTATGCTGGCTTTTGTCATTCCGTAAGGCAATTCATTCTGCAGGGAGACAACACTAACTTGGACGTAGGTCAATCGTTGGCACTGTCGTGCTGATGACCGTCAAGAACCATGATCTCGCCACGAAAGTCGGTCTTCTGATCAGTTACTATATTGTACTCTCGTTCTGGGCAGCACAAACTCTTGGTATGAGTATGATCTCGAGAAATGTTGGAGGACAGACCAAGAAATCAGTAGTGGTTACGCTGAATTTTGTTGCATGGTGTACAGGAAATGCTATCGGTAAGCAATATCAAGTAAGGCACTGATACGTTCGGCACAAATCTCACTGTTCAAAATGCAGGTCCGCAGGTCTTCTTGTCATATGATGCACCTCGATATTTCATCGCCTTTGCAACACATATGGGATGTTATGCGTTATTGGTGTTGGTGATTGTCTTCCTGCGATATCACTTGACCCGACAAAACCGCAGAAAGGATGAATTAGCATCTGCTGGCGTTCGCGAGGCCAAGGATAACAAATTTGTGCATGCCTTTGATGATCTGACGGACAGGGAGAATGCGAACTTTAGATACATTTATTGATAGTGTCCATATTGAGGTTTGGGAACGAAAACCCTGGCCTTTGTTAGACGACGCACATAACAATTCAATCAAAATCAAAATCAAAATCAATCAATGATGCTCGAGAACTTGCGTAGCTGTATCCACGAAGCGAGTCTCGCTGTACTCGTGGTCCGTGTTGTGTGAAGTGAACGAGAAAAGTGGTTGCTGTGGTGACAGACCAAACAGCCAGCGAGATCAACAATTCCCAACCGGTGACATGCATCAACCACTTTCATCCATCAGCCCGTGCCCTCGTGCAAGAGCCATTCTTCGTATTCTGCACGGTCAGTAACTGTGAAGATCATGATGTCGAGTTCTCCGTCCGCCATAATTGAAGATTTCGCATTTCAACATTCCTCTCCGCTTTCATTGCGGCAACAGCCACTGCCAACTCCGCCTGCTCCACCGTCCGATCAAGTCTCAGCACCACACGACTACAACTTCTCGGGCGCGGTGTACGACGAGAGTGCCTCAGGCACTGACTCGGGGAATCATACCACAACAGAGAATGAAGAAGAGGAGGGACTGTTAGACATTGACCGACGAACCTCTGGCTGCTCGTCGATATCGTCGTTTCCTGCGTCGGTGTCTCACCATGTGACGTCAAGATCAAGTCAATATGGCAGTCCAAGAACGCCAACAAAGCGGGATTCGGTTGATTCACACGGGCTATACAGCTCTGAAGACGCAGGCTTCCCAGTGAGGTCACCCAAGACATTCCCAGAATACCAATCGCCGTTCCGACATCCCAGTAGTGTAAGGGCTTTGCAAATGAGAGATGAAGTAATGAGCGACACCCACAGTGTCATAAGACACAGGCGAAGCGGCTCTCAGATGTCTTCGTACAGCGCTAGAAGCTCTTATTCGATGCACAGCTCTCCTACCAAACGATCGAGCCGTTCAAATCGAGGATCACACCAGAAAGCCACCAGCAATCTTCGGAAAGAGTTCCCCCTTGTTCTGCTACATTGCACAATGTTGCCGCCGACTCTACTATCGCAAGCGACTGCGCACCAAGACGCTCTCATATGCGACTTACTCCCGGAAGAGTATCAAAAGAGATGGCAGCATCTGAGAGATAAATTGGTGGAAGATGTCGAGATCAAAACGAGAGGGATACTCATTGCCCACCCACGAGAGGATTATGACCTCCTCGAAGAGCGTCTTCTGGACAGCTTGGACCTTGAACGCCCTCGAATAAGGCATAACCATTATTTCCCGAACGATAGCAATGGGGCCGATAGTGGGTTTGAAAGTGGCAGTACGACCAGCGATGACACTGATGGTGATGGCCCGAATGACACCAAATGCCCGGATTGTGGCAGAAAGTTAAGGGCCGACGAGACTGCAAGGAAGTGGGAAGTCAAGGTATTTGCTGCCAACGGACTATTGAAGGCAGGAGCATGGGGAGCTGCCTGGCAAGAAATGGAAAAGGTTGACGTGGAAGTGAGGGTGTGGCTGCCAGAAGACATACGAAGAGATTTGGAGGCTAAAATAGCCCTTGTCGACGCCATCCCCGTAAGCGCTGAAAGCGACGCCGGTCAGCCTCAAGTTCCAACTGCTCGAGAGAGGGAGGTTTATGGTGCAAGTGGGAGGGCTAGGAGTCAATCCGAAATCGATGGGTTTTGTCAAGAGTCTGCTTCCATGCCAGACCAAGCATCTCCCCTTCCTCAGACACTGCCTGTCCAGGATGATTTAGCCAAGTTGATGGTCGCGGCCCTTCAAAAGTTCAGTCACGAACAGCGAAACCTTCTGGTGATCCTTCTAAGCGGGCTGATGCTTTGGTTCGCGATGATGCCAAAGGCCTCAACAGAAGGACAACTTCCTGCGTTGTACGATCCAACATCAGCTTACTTGGCAGAGACCTTGACGACGACAGTCACATCAACTAGTGTTGCAGTTGCCACTGCCACCATAACGACGTCTATCCTTGCGCAGCCTTCACCGCCGGCCCCGGGTCTTCTGGAGGACGTAAGAACCATGGTGAGAGATCACAACGAGGGTGTCTCGCGGGAGGCCTTGGGTGAAGATGAGACTTGCACGACACTCGACCACGCTACGGATACTTTAGTGGTGGTTGATACAAGTACGGCATCGACACTGATCTCGCCGAGTCCGGCAGAACCGACAACCACGTCAGATGGTGAGATATCCGTGGAGACTTCGAGTTCAGACTCATTGCAAGAAGATGACGGTGGTGCAGCTGAATGTCCAGAGACGTCGAGTGTGATGATGGAAGCTGAAACGGCCGAGACGACTGAGACAAGAATACGGAAAGAGCTGGAAACAGGAATAGTCGAGATACAATGAATTGTTTTAGCGTTGTGTAGCGTGCGTGGGACTGGTATTGTCAACACTTGGAATCCTGAAAGATAGTTTGTACATACCACCCCTGAGTCGAGTGAAGGTACCTGGACACCTAACCTGCCCAAAGGGCCATAATGAGAATACTGCGTCTGTGTGTGTCTGTGTGTGTGTGGTCTCTTTTTCCCCTTTGTTCTTTTCTGTGTCATTTGCTTGGTTGCCTCAACATCAGCCTCACACTCACAACGGTCGATATCGAACTACCTTTTACGGAGTATGTAGTACGTAGTGTAAACATCTCTCGTATACGCACGAATCAGTCCCGATGGCACGATTTCTATATTCATCTGTTCGTGTCTTTTGGAGGCCTTATGCGTCGTACTATACGGGAGTCAGTTGTTCTTAATCGTACGAAACCCTGGGGTGGTTCCTATCCCCATCCCCGTCCGCACAGCAAGGTCCTTACTTGTATATGAGATGATGCCTCACAACAACATTTCAACCTATTCATCTTTTTCTCCCTTCCGCCCTCTCCCCAAAAGTACAGTACGTGTCGCATTGCCCACACAGCGATAAACACGTACATGTACAAGGATATCGTCCGGTCGACAAACCCATCGCGTCTTGAGGTATGTCCATCGAGCGGACCCGTCCGAGGGCGAGGTTTTTAGTTGTAACGAGTGCATTGCATGCATGAATCGGTCCAAGGCCAGGGTAAGTAAAGTACTGCTTACTGTACTCGGTCCTCTCGGTTCTGTCGCCGGTAAGTACTAAGGCGCGGTGCTGCCGCCACTTGAGGCAATAACTTGACAAGGCATGTCGTCGTCCCTGATGACCCCGTAAAATCAACTATGACATTGGCTACTTACTTCAAGGAATCCCGTGGCAATGGGTTCGAGTGTGACGCTGAGGGAAGGCACGAATACTCTACACTGTACCTAAGTGCATTGGATCAGGCTCATGCCTACGTCTCACGGGGCATGATGGAAATGTGCAGTGCAAAAAGGGTGGAAAACACCACCCTACTCCGTACAAAGAAAAGACAAATCAACTCATGAGTGGTTCTAAGGATTTGGGTCGGGAAAGAAAGCAATGATACTCTGTATAGGAAAGGGAAAAAAACAAGAACAAAAATAAAATAAAATTTACTCCCAACACTGTACAAAAACCCGTAACATGTCCGATAACGTACCTGTGGAAATAACCACAGAGAATATTTCCACTTGTCAACGTACCTGGCACCATCTCAACTAAAAACTGGAATCTCGCCATTGGTACGAAAAGACGGAAGCATGGATATCTATACGATAGAAGTCTAGCAACCAAAACAATAACCCGCAGGTGGCGCCAGCTGAACTTAGGATTTCTTATCAGCCCAAACGCCCACCCGGTCGTCTGAGATCCCAACAACTCACTCACTCACTCGTTCACTCCATGGCATACTCTTTGCTCAACTTACCTCTGGAGATTCGGCTCCAGGTGTATAGCTTCGCCTTTGGTAGGGGGAAGGTATTGCTCCAAGTCCCACACGGCGAGAACAGCACTTGCCTGATTCCTCAGAACAGCACCTTTCGAACATACACGTCCAGATCGTCGCAGCTGTTGCGAGTCAATAAGACGGTCCTTGGAGAGGCGCGAGAGGTGCTGTACGCCAACACAACCTTTCACATTTTGAGTCACGTTTTCGCTGGGAGACTGCCCACCGGGATCACCGATAGACATGCGTGTGCACCGTATGTCAGGCACTTGACCTGGCAGATGGACTGCGATATGATGGTGCATTTTTACCCAGAGGATATGAGGATAGACGTCGACCATCCACGAAGATGGAAGAGTCTCGAATTGCATTGCCGAGAAGGCACTTGGCAAAATTCGTTTCTCGGAGAGTCCTGTGATCGGGAGACTTTCGTCAAGGGACGTGGGCAGGTGATTGCGTATGCGACAATGTTTCAGGATGCCATGAGCAGTCCACAACTCACAGCTCAAAGAGCCAAGATGGTCGAGGATAGGAGTCAGCTTGATCGTGGGCGGCTGATTGTGAGGTTGAGAAGGGACGGAAAATGCCCTAGGCAAGAGGTAGGTACTCTCAGTCAAAATCGCGAGACCAACCTTGTTGACATGGCCCAGGAGATTCTGCTTGGGCGAACGGCAAAGTCCACCTGACGTCGGCCCTTGAGGGGTCGAGGAAGGGGACACGCCGTTTAGCACAATTCGCCCTCTTGAAGATGCCATGGGAAGGCCAGGACGTGCTGAATTTCTCGCCAGCAAATTGAGTGGTCCATGCGACGACGGCGTCTGCAAAAAAAAAACACTTTGTCGATTGTGAAGTACTCACATCTGGGCAGGTAGATCGGCAGGCGCAACCATAGTGTCAACGCCAGGTCCCATTAACTACAGACCAGAGGTCGGCGATTTTCCTGGAATTATTTCGATTGAGGTATTCGCTTGAAGTCGGATTTTACCTACGAGTAGTAGTGGACGACTTCCCCCCGGAAGAGCCGTTCTCGACAGAAACCGGGCTCCGAATTTCACACAAAAACCATCATCATCTTGAAGATCAAGCGAGAGCGGACGGTGGTCCTGGCGACGCTTGATGTCGATGAGTGGCTGATCAGGCTTAGTTTGGGTTAGTTTGGTAGGAAAATGAGCACTGTGTCGCTGATCCGGCGAGCACAATCCTATTTAGCTCGTGGCGAACAAGACAATGCCCTGTTTGTGGATGATTACCGACTGCTCGAGAGGCTGGGAGCTGGTGAAATACAAGTATGTCATTAACAAGGGGTAAATGGGTCAAGGTTGAGTCTCTGGTCAGTCGTTCCAAGACGTTTCTGGCAAGCAAAAGGGTCGGCTGGATCAGCAACTACTGCAAAAACCAACAGGGGTTGAAGTTCGAAGGGGAACGGGGAAGATAAGAAAGATGGCGAAAGAAGTGAAGAGATCATGCCATTTCGAGGACGGAGTACGAGGACTTTTGCTGGTCATGCAAGTGCAAGGATCAAAGTGAAGGCGAGGTGAGGTTGGGACTGGGGGGAAAGACTTTACGGGATACCCTGAGTCGTAGCTCGTATTCGTACCGGTACTTTAGTGACGCAAGACCACAAAGCAAAGAGTACAGAGTACAGTACAGAGCAGTAAGGACCTGAAGGAAAGTACCCCGTAATCCCCCAATATTGTACTCCAGATGAGCACTCCACGTTTTCTAGAACCACTTAGTTACTCCGTAGTCATGCTTGGACCGTCGCCCTATACTCTGTACGTTACGTATATCCGATCATGCAAACGACGAGGGTTGCTGGACGAGGGACCAACGACGACCCATTTGAGCCCTATCACAAAAAGTCACTGCCATCTACCGGGCCGCCTCCACGTCACTTGGGAGGGGATGGCGATGATGAACAGGCAGGCATTCATGGTTACGGAGTATTAGTCACTACTATTGCAGAGGAGGAGGAGGAGTAGTCCCTGAGCACATACGAGTCGGTCGGTCACCAGGGTAGGACAGACAGGGCATCAGATCATCCTTCTCGGGCGACATGGTCTGTCTCTTCAAAGGTCACTATACTTGGAAAGGCCTGTGCTAAGGTGAGATGTTTGGTAGAGGAGCTGCCTATTTGGACAAGGGTAGGTGGGTGAAGAGGGTCCCTTTTCCGGAGCTCAGCACCCGTTGGAGCCCGCCTAACCACCCATGCGATAGGGGCCAGCGTCGCCTGGGATTGAGGTGGATCTACAGCCTCACGAGCCTATTGAGCCTAGTGAAGACCTAGGAATGCCTACGACGAGTGTACGAACTTTTCAGAACACGGCCATCATCGTCATCACCAGCATCCATCGCACCACCATTCGTCTATACGAGCAAACCAAGTACTGGTACATGGCGCTTGTACCGGTAGTCACCTCCTGTATCATCTGGGATCGAAGTCCATCACCACCCGCAATCGGCGCCACCGACGAATCTCGGATTGCCCGGCCTACGTCGCTACAGCCAGTATCTTGGCTGTCATGACCATGACCTACAAGAGGAACCTGCTCAATGGTGTCATCATGGTTGGCAACAATTCGACATGACTTCATGTACAGCAAGCCACAGCGCAGGAGCAGCAATTAGTGATGACTCTTGCAGGGAGGCCGGTAGACAGGACTGTACAGTAGACAGAGAGTGGATCCCCCCTTTTCGTACTCGTCCTGTACAGTATACTCTAATTATCGTCTCTATGGAGAGCGAGAACCCAAGAAGAATGAGAAGGGCAAAAAAGAAAAAGAAACCTTCAAGGGCAAAAGTCCCCAGGTCACTGCTAAAGCTGTTGGTCCAAGTCGTCACTTTGGTGGTGTCGTTTTCTGCTTCCCTTTCCCACTGACTCTCGCTCTTCTTCTCCCTCTGCTCTCCCTCGTTTAATGTCATGCTCTGATGGGACTCTGATTGATCTTCGCCGTCTCTCTCATGTCTCTCTCTGTACCTAGACTCATCCTAGCCATGTCTAGCTTGGTTACTGGCGCCAGTACCCCGCAATAGGCCGTGTTTCCTCGACCTCTCATTGATTGTTGCGGTCGCTACCTCTCGTCTCGTACCTTGTCACAAGAGTGTCTACATGTCCATATGACCCTGTACACTTCCTTCAGCCTTCGCGTCGACCGACCCAACCACGCAGAGTGAGTCCTGGAAAGGTGTGTGTCCAAGTACGGGCGCCCCGCTCGACGTGGTGTCCACCTCCACCATCAATCCCAATCTTCTCCTCCTCTCCTTCGTCGCATCTTCGAGCTACATTGCTGTTCGAACCCTGGCCCACTGGTCTCTGGCATCCCAGTTCTCGTGGCGTCATGTCCTTCAGTGTTGCCCATGCCAGGCTCGACAACGCCCTCGAATGAAACCTTACTCCCCAATAGTACATCGCAGCAAGCCTCTTCGAAATCAGCATGGGCCCTGACACCCTACTTGTACCCTTCCATGGCTAGATAACTACACTGCCACCGCTGAAAAATGACCAGTCTCATTCTCTTGCTTGCCTAATGAACCGTCCATCCCCCTTCCTATAGCCCTGGTCGTCCGGCGGCACTCCTCTTTTCCCGTCTTGGTCCAAGTGCCTCACCTATCTGGACCGACTACAACACCCTTTGATGCCAATCCTGCTGCGACCTCAATCTGCTCCTGCCATCCGATCTAGCTTGTTTCTATTGCTACTTCTGGATACCCTGCCTGTGGCCAGCGGTCTGAATAAATATCGATCTTCGTCACTGTTGTTCCAGCTGCAAGGGGAGGAAACCAACTAACCCTGATGATCAGCACGCCTTCATTCACTCACTGTCGTGCTTGACGTTGACCTGCTGAAGGATCCAAAATACGTACTTCAGACCACGGGGCGCACAACCCGAGCAAAAAGAACATTAATTTCGCCTCGTGTATGAAAGCCGCTGGACTTGCATTGCAAGTCACACTATCTCCTCCAGCTTGCCTGCAACTACTCCCAGTCCGCCCCTATATCTTGATTGGTTTGACGCTGTTGGTCTCACTCCTCCCTCGGTCACACCTCACCCTGCACGCATATCTCTTCCCGGCCTTACTTGCTCCGCTTGCCAACGGAGCCGAGCGAGGCAGAAAGGAACGCTTCCCCTCGGTTTAACCTTACCAGCCTGCCGCTGCTGTGCGACCTTGCCAGTTTGACTCTGATAGCACAACTGCCAATTCCTAGGCACCTCGTGCTCGTGTGGCTAGTCCTGCCCAAGGGGGTTCTTCCTGGACATTGATGATTGCGCCGAAGCCATAATCGGCCGACTTCAATCTCTACTTGCCAGCTACAATCTGGACACTATGTCGTAAGTTTCTCCCCTCCTGCGTGGTACCTCCATATTACACGGAAGAGAGGCTTTGTTCCTGCTGGATCGGGGCTTGTTTGCCGCATTTTTGAGGCATGACTGCTTGTCATCAAGCCTGACGTTTGTGTTCTGCTAGGAGTCCACCACCGCAGAAAAAGCAGAAGCAGACACCAACCACCACGTCGTCCAACACGGCCAACAAGGAGGTGCCGGCGACTCAGACGCCACTGGCGCCCAAGCCCAATTCTGAGCCTCTTTTGATGCCAGCGACTGACCCAGGCAATCCTCGAAAGCGTGGTCGAGCTTCTCCGAGTCCCAAGTTGAACACCTTGCCCCCGGGAACAGGCTTTCAACCAGAATCACCATTAACCACGCCCACTGTGCCCGGTGTTTCCATCAATGCCTTGCTCAGCGACGAGTCGGGCAAGAAGCGCGGTCGCACCAACACGCCATGGACACCGCAGGAAGAACAACGCCTGAAGCAAATGCGAGATGCGGGCCATAGTTGGAGCGAGATTGCAAAAGTATTTCCAGCTTTTGCATCCGTGGTTGATTTCCAGGGCTAACACCTGACAGGCCTTTCCTGCGCGGACCGAAGGAAGTGTGAAGAAACATTGGTACAAGGCAAGTATCGGCGACCTCGAATGCAACGCACCGGGCTAAATTTGGTCAAGGACATGCACTACGCCGAGTTCGCTGAAGATGAGGCAAGGCTCGTTCTCATCTTGTATGTGACGAGAACTGACACTGCCCAGTCCGCCGCCCTCCGCGAAGCTATCAAAGAATACGATGCAAACAAATGGAAAGCCATCGGGCAGAAGCTCGGCAAGCCAGCCAAGGTACGTTCTGGCCCCGCGTAATTCTGCCTAATTCTGCCTATTAACCGACATTGCCAGGCATGCGAGCAGTATGCGCGAGAGCACTTCAGGAACGGATAAGACCACGGTTGATTATCTCACACATTACGAAGCGAAGGCGTTGGGTCGGACATCAAAGTGTATCGTGCTTTCTCAGGTTACAGAACTGATGGGATTTTCCTCGTGTTGGAAGATACCTCTACTATGTCTTGTGTTGGGACGCCAGAATGCATGGGAGGAGCGCTGGAGGTGAAACGAAAATGCTCGCAGTAATTAAACGCTATTGGATTTTGAGATGGTGAGGCTGACGATAATCCCTTTCGAACACCAATTTCATGTGCTCCAAACACAGATAGATCGAGACCTAGTATGCTTGTCAGGCCCGGGGTCACCCAAGCACCTCAACAATCTGTCAACCATGCGACGGTGCGTATGCCAATCACGAGGTGCTTGCCGACCTGTGTCGCCTTCGTGATTTGTATAACAAGTATTGGTTGGGCCGTAGGACGCTGGGAGCACTGACTAGCGGGTGTTGGCTGGCATGCCAGCTCATGGGGTCAAGCAACTAGATCTGCAGTTGTGTTAGCTTGAGCTGCATTTGTACTCTCCAGGATGTGACAGCGGGCATCTACCTGGCTGCACGAGCGGTCAAGTTACATGCTGTAGCCGCTGCCTCTACATCTGTGTCTTCCATTTCCATTCTAGATGCGGGGGATTTCGACAAGTCTAGATGTGGAAAAAGAAAATGATACCACTCCGTGATTGAAGGGAGAGCAAGGTGCCGACCAGGGCATTCATTCCACTGACGGCAGCAAAGGTGTATGAGTACGGAGTAATAGAGGAGAATCGTTTCCCCGCCCTCCGAACTTACCTTTCTGTTATCGTTATCGTTATCGTCACGGGGCTTGTATTGTATTGTATTTTATTGTACGCTCCTGCACTCACATCAACCCTACTCCGTGCTTTCTCCGCATTGCCTACTCCGTACTGATGTTACAGTCTTTTTTCTCTCGCTCCTCGCCTTCTGGTTTTTTTTTGCCTGCGCCCTTCCACCCGCACTGACTACCACCGACCAGGTCCAGTCCGGTTTATACACATAATGGCAACGTTTCGAAGTTGACGGTGACTCACCAATACGTTTCCTTGCTTTTATGTTTCCTTATTGCTTCCTTTCGTGTTCTGTGCTCTCACTTTTGCCTGGTGCCCTTCCTCTCGCTGTACTACTAGCCACAGCCTCGAGGACTTGGGACTTTGGATTTCCAACGTTGCACAACCTCGTTTGGACGGAGACTAGAGTCACGACTCCACCGCTTTTTCACCATTCATCGCCACTGTCGTTCTTGTGTCGGGCTCCTCTCTGCTCGCTCCAGCGACCGCGGAGAGAACCTCCCTCGTCGGTGACTGGAGGGCTGGTCTGCAATCGAGTCAAGCGTACCTTGGTAAGTACAATCATTGTGCATGAACAGCTGTTCGTCCGGTTCCGTCCAGTGGTGCTCACTCCATGCCCGTTGGGCACCTGCATGATAAACCCTCGTCGCCCCTGCGGTTGCATTGGCGACAGTCGGCTTATTGCAGCATCGCCAAAGTGCCTGTCGCGTGTGGCAGGCTGTGATGCTTACTTCTGGCCTAGGTTTCCGCCGCAGTTTAACCACCTTCCTCTCAACTTCTCCCCCATGGCCACTCAAGCCGATCGTTTCGACGCTGAGAAAGCGCAAAGCCAACCGTTACCTCAGCCGACGACCATTGTCTCCGGCTACCATGCGTCCGACCATGACAGACCTGCCGACCCGTCCTTGACCGCCCGATTCTCCGCACGGCTTCGATCGTTCGAGCATGTTCTGCTCAAGTACAACATTGAGACTCGTGGGATACAACGAGTGGAGGATCACGAGAAACAACACATGTCGTGGTTTGCCTACCTCCAGGTTTTTGTGCTTTGGACTTCCATCAACCTGGCCATAAACAACGTAACGTTGGGTATGCTGGGCCCGGCTGTGTACGAGCTTTCCTATACAGACTCGTCACTGTGCGCAGCCCTGGGTGCTCTCTTGGGCTCCCTGCCTGTGGCTTGGATTGCAACCTGGGGACCTCTTTCCGGCATCCGGACAATGGTATGGGGAAGATATGCCATGGGCTGGTACCCCAGCAAGTTGATCGTCATTCTGAACATCGTTGTCATGCTGGGATACTCTCTGTTGGTGTCCATCATTGCTGGGCAGGTGCTCTCGGCCGTCTCCCCGAATGGATCGATGTCCGTGGTTGTCGGTATTGTGATCGTGGCTGTCATCACTTGGGCTGTGACGACTTTTGGGATCGCCGTCTTTCACTACTACGAGCGGTTTGCTTGGCTACCACAGCTGATCGTTTTCTCCATTTTGTATGGCGTGGCGGCCAAGCACTTCGACACCACGACTCCCAGCGTGGGAGACAGTCGTACCGTCACCGGCAACCGGATATCCTTCTTCTCACTTTGCGTATCGGCTGCCATTACGTACTCTGGTCTCGGTATGGACTTCTTCGTCTACTGGCCAACTACGACTTCACGACCATTGATCTTTATCATGACATTATTGGGACTCACACTTTCTTTCACCTTTGCTTTCGTGCTGGGAGCGGGGGTAGCCTCAGGAATTTACAAGTCAGAAACATACATGAATGCTTGGACTGATTCACAGGGCGGATCGGGGTCGGGAGCTTTACTGGTCGAAGCCTATTCTCCTTTGGGCAATTTTGGCAAATTCTGTGCCGTCATTGCTGCGTTGGGTGGCATTGCGAACATGATTCCACCGACATATTCGTCTGGAGTTGACTTTCAGATGCTCAGTCGATACTTTGACAGGGTCCCGAGGGTCATCTGGAACACTCTAGGTGCCGTCATCTACACCGTTTGCGCTTTAGCCGGACGCAACAATCTCGGAGTCATCTTTACTAATTTTCTGGCGTTAATGGGGTATTGGGTCGCCATATGGGTAGCGATTTTACTTGAAGATTTCCTCATATTTCGAAAAGCAAAGGCATCAAATTACGACTGGCATGTTTGGAATTGCCGAGAAAAGCTTCCAGCTGGCGTTGCAGCATTGGTGGCATTTCTGATCGGTTGGGCAGGCGCGATTCTTTGCATGGCTCAGGTTTGGTACACCGGTCCAATTTCTAGATTGGTCGGTGATCATGGAGCCGACATGGGCAACTACGTCGGCTTTTCCTGGGCGGCATTGGTCTATCCACCCCTACGATGGCTTGAGCTAAAACGCTACGGAAAATAGAGTGCATGAGCGTGAGACCGTGGCTTTTGCGAGACAACACGACCGCCTATATAATGTCCGTTTAATTGGCTCGCAATCCGCCACAAAAAGCGTCCTGGAAGAATTTTTGAGAAGTTCGCGAAATGCTGGCTCGCGACAAATGCTCGACACTTACGGAGCATCAGCAAACATCAGCATTCTCGTACTCGTATTGTACCCTGGCTCTGCAAAGGCAAATTGAATACAAGCCACAAGATTAGCTTACCAGCGTATTGGCCTTGTTGTGCATGGACCGAGTGTATGGTTTCGCGTCTACACCAAGTCACTTCTGTATCGAGCATCATGTTGGGACCTCTACGGAGACAACTGGTCACACTAGGTCTCGAGGTCGTGGAGTTTCTGCATCATATTGTCTACGGAGTACAAAACTGCAAATTGACGTGGCCACGAGCTCATGACGCTCAGAATTGCAATCTACTGTCATCACACTGGCCACAAAGTGAAATTCAGCCGCTCATGCGGTCCCTGCTGAGATCTATCCGAAGAGATGGATCCTTTCGCATATCTCTCCGCAACAGAGACATGTCGTTTACTCGACCCTGATCGTCGATGGCCTTCCATACACAACGAGGCTGGTGGACTCGATGTCAGAACTTTTCAAGACAAGCGTCGAGCTGTTGGGTCGATCTAAGCCTGTTCAAGCCTGGCAAAGCTTTCGCCCCCGGTGCACTTTGGCATCAAGCATTTCTCCCTTCTTGCAAGATCTAGCTAGCCTCGGGTACAATGCGACCAATGGCCGACAGATCATCCCGCGCCATTCGAACCATTTCTACACCCCTGATCTCGGGATACTGCAGCCATTCAGGAGATGAATGTTGTGTCTTTGATGAGAAACAAAGCCACCCGGATGTTTCTGGTTAAGTTTGTTATGGCGCAGCTGAACTTTCAAGCCTTACGTGAACTCAAACATCTCCAGGTCTCGCTTGAGGGGTGTGCGCCCGTCGATATCACTGTCAATTGCACGTCAAAACCACTGTCAAAAGTGTCAGGCTCAGCCTTTCCTTCGAAAGCCGCAAAGCAACCCCGAGGCCCATGGGATTTACACTGCGAAGACGAGTGCTCCATCCGAAGTGAGTGGATGAGCGACCCGACGTCGATCCTGGACAAAACAGTACCCGGACCACCCTCGCTACCCTGGCCAAGTCGGTGAGATTGATTTATAGCCACAATCACACTTTTTCGCTTAGCCTCGCAGAAACCCTGCCAGAGCATGAATGTTTGTGATAACAAAGGTGGGAAAGGCCAGATTTGGACCTAGTATTGTGGCTCTAACCCGTCATAATGACAATCTCACCTGCGGAACGCGTGCTCATAAAGTGACACGGCTGTCTCTGTCGCCATCGCCATCACGATGCTTTTGAACTACATCAACCTTCTGCTTGCTTCTCACTCCTGCATTGTTTTTTCCTTCTGCTCAGTGTGAATTGTTGATTCGAGTCTCTCGTTTCCTCGACTGTTGTTGATTGTCCTCGCTGACCTCTCTCATTCGTTTGGGAGGCAGTGCTGGTTTGTACCCGTTGTACTCTTCTATTATTGCTTTTGTTTTCACAATGCAGGGTCATTCGTTTTCCTTGCTCGAATTGTTTGTTTTCTTGTTGATGGCCAATTTCGCTGCCGGCGCTTCGTCTAGAACAACGTCATCTTCATCGACCACAAGTTCGACTTCATGGTATCGTCCTTCCACAACTTCTTGGTATAACGGCACAACCACCTCAATATGGAACTCATCGCCCACGACTTCAGAAGCCCTAACCACTCAACTACCCAAGTCAATTTCAGACATAATCTTTCCAACTGCTTTTCCTTTCCAAAAACCTATTCGTCCATGGAACATCCCAAGTGGCAAATGGCGTCTATCCCAGTCGCAGACAAATGGCAAAGGACTGTTGGGCACAGTTCCGATCAACGGACAAGGGGGTGCTCCCAGGTTTCCGGCCTTTGTTGGGGCTCCTGGCCCAAAGGGTGTCTATAACGGCGGATCGTCGGGCGGTGGTTCGTCAGGTGGCAGCAATCCACCAAAGACGTATCCTTGGGGATCACGTACAGCGAACAATACCAATCCTTACACCGACCCCCCCAGGACCGGCGTTGTTCGAAGCTACAACTTTGTCCTGGAGCGTGGAATTCTAGCACCTGATGGAGTTGAGCGCGATGTCATCCTCATCAATGGCCAGTTTCCCGGACCTACCATCGAGGCCAACTGGGGTGATACCATTGAAGTCACGGTGACAAACCTGATCTCGGAACCAAAGGAGGGCACGGCTTTGCACTGGCATGGTCTGCTGCAACAAGGTACCCCGTGGGAGGATGGTGTTCCGGGTATCACGCAATGCCCGATCGCTCCGGGAGCCACGTTTACCTATTCGTACTTGGCTGATCTATACGGCACATCATGGTACCACGCTCACTACTCCGCGCAATATGCAGCTGGGTTGTTTGGTGCCATCGTTATTCATGGGCCTGCCAATGCCAACTACGACGTGGATCTCGGACCAGTTCTTCTCACCGACTACTATCATAGGGAATACTACGATATTGTGGAGGATGTGATGGGCACTGATCTCAGCAAAGTCGCGCCCTACTCCGACAACAACTTGATCAATGGAAAAGGCACTTTCGATTGTAATCTCGTCGCGAATGACACTAAATGCACGCCCAATGCTGGCTACGCCAAATTTCAATTCACAAAGGGCCAAAAATACCGACTTCGTCTAATCAATGCCGGTGCCGAAGGTCTTCAGAAGTTCAGCATCGACAACCATAAACTCACCGTTATGGCCTACGACTTTGTGCCAATCCAACCATACACCACAGAGATAGTTACTTTAGGCGTCGGTCAACGCGCGGACGTCATTGTCGAAGCAAATGGCGGCGCCAACGATGCCGTCTGGATGCGAAGTGTCATTAGCAATTGTTCTCTCGCCAATCAGCCGTATGGCTACGCAATGGTGTATTACCAGAACGCCAATACCGACTTCAAGCCCAACAGCACAGCGTGGACCGACACAACCGATGCCTGTGCCAACGACGATCTCAGCACGGTGGTTCCTTACTTCCAGATCACCCCTCCCAGCACACCTGCCAAGGAGGTTACAGTGGACGTGAACTTTGGCGTAAATGCGACGGGCAGTCTCGTCTGGACGATGAACAACAGCACCTTTCGCACATGTTACAACGACCCGGCCCTCTTCCGCGCGCAAGAACTCATCACTTCGCCCAACTCCACGTTTGAGTATCCCGAAGAATGGAACGTTTACGACGTGGGCGACGCAAGCAGTGTCCGGATCATCGTCAACAACCTGACTCCGGTATCGCATCCGATGCACTTGCACGGGCATAACATGCACGTTCTGGCCGAGGGTTGTGGTGTCTGGGACGGCACCGTGGTCAATCCCAGCAATCCTGCGCGGCGAGATACACAACTTCTCAGACCGGTCGACGCTAATGGGAACCCTGGGTATCTGGTCATGCAATTCGACGCGGATAATCCTGGAATGTGGCCTTTTCATTGTCACATCGCTTGGCACGTTAGTGGTGGGTTGTATATTAACATTTTGGTGAGTTTTGTAACTTTTATGGCTTTTGTGTCCCCCCCTCTTTTTCTTCTTTGACTCCCTCTCTGGTGGTGCAAACTACTATGGGACTATGAGGTCGCCATGCTGGTGGTGAAATTGAACACTTGCTAATGATTGTTTTTCGGGCAATTATTAGGAACATCCAGATGATGTCCCTACAAATATGCCCGGCGGGTTTACCGACATGTGTACTACATGGGGTCAATATACGAGCCTCGGACCAATTGATCAAATTGATTCCGGGTTGTAAAAGCTTACTTATGTAATAAGTCTTTTAGATATAGGGCGGTCGCAAGGGTTCCTGGCCAGGAGTTGTTCAAGATATTTTGTTTTAATTTGTTGTGTTTCCATTGTGTTTGCCTGGCAAAGAGTCCAATACTGGGAGGTAAGGTACATGATAATAAATGAAAAGGGAAGAAAAGAAGAAAAGAAGGATAGAACCAGAAAATAAAAGGTGTGATTTATTGTTGGTCTTCACATTGATCAATCTCGCGTTGGTTCACTCATGGTCCTGTGGTTAGTCCTGGGCATGGGCTCGCTTCCTTTTTTTTTTTCTCTCTATTTCTTTTTGCTTGATCAAAGGGGTGACTCCATGCTCCATGCTCAACGTTAACCAGGACCGGTATCTGCTACGGATCAAACAGCAATCCCAAATTCCCCAAAGTTACACTATCCCTGTTGGGGAGCCTTTGTCCGAGGTAGACACGCTGGCGAGCTTGTCACTCAATAGTGACTCTTCGTCGACGGCAATATGGTCACTCTCGGCTGTAACCTTCTTCATGAGTCGGACGTAATGCTCTCTCGCTTCCACCGTTTTCGGGTGGTCCTTTCCGAGGAGTCGGGTACTGACTTCGCACGCCTTTTCCACCAGGCTCGCCGCTTCCAGGAGCTTTTCTTGTGCCTCGAGAACTTGAACAAGGCGGTCGCGGCTGGAATTGATAACGTCATCAATGCCCTCACCTTCTCCAGATTTTTCTTCGGCAATCATGAGTTCCTCGCGGAACAAAGCTTCGGATTCTGCCAGCTTGCCTTGGAGTTGATACACGGCACCTAGTCTGTGGAGACTGGTCAATCGGGCCGGACTGTTCTTTCCCGCTGTTTCTTCATATAGCTGTAGGGCCTTTTCGTTCACGATTTCGGCTTCCTCGTAGAAACCCATTTCACCCAAGACCGAGGCCAAATTGTCCATGCTTGCCAGAGTGTCCGGGTGTGTTTCAGCGAGCAGTCTTGCGCATTTTTCTTGGACGCCTAGGGCAGGTTGTAACGCCTCACGGTACTTGGTTTGTCTGACGAGGACTGACACCAAGTTGTTCGTGCTCGCCAGCGTATCTGCATGCTCTTCCCCTAGGGTTTTCTCGCACCCCTCGACGACTCGGCGGAACAACGACTCGGCTTCCTCATACCTGCCTTGACCTTGGTAAACCAAAGCCAGATTGCTCCGAGCTGACAAAGCATCGAGATGCTGCCCAGATCCCAATTGCTCATCGTACTTGCTCACAACACTCAGCAACAAAGCTTCCGACTCATCAAGTTGATTTTGCGCAAGAAGAACAAAGCCAAAGACTGCCATGATTTTGAGTGTCTCGGGATCATCTTCCCCCAACCTCCGTGCTTGCAATGCCAGCAGCTTCCTGTACAGCTTCAAGGCATCCGAGATCTCACCGCGTTCATATGCCATGGTCGACAGCATTTTCAAGCTCCCGATGGTCAAATCATCATCTTCGCCCAGTATCTTCAGAAAAGTATCATGCGCTTCCGATATCTTGTCCCGAGCAGCGTTGCCAACTTCTCCGATTTCAACACGTTCAAAATACCCAATCTTGAACAATAGTCGAGCTCGAACCAGTGAAGAAGATTCTGTATGGAATTTCCTCTTCAAAATCCCCTGGCAAAGTGGAAGCAGGGACTCGCAAATGTCTCGGCTCTGTCTTCCGTAAGCCGGAAACCGTCGCGCAAGGAATTCCAGTGCTAGAAACGCATGGTATTCTTCCTGATCGGCGTCTATCAAGAACTCGTGCACATATCGTCGAACAAGCCCGTGTATAATGTATGAGTTGCCGCCCGGGCTGCGCACTAACATTGACATACCAAGAAGCACCTCGACTGCACTAGAAAAGTCGAATTCGTTCTTTCCCGGTTCTTGCAGGAGGTATGCTGGGAAACTGTCTGTGTCAAACATGACAAGGAATGATAACAACGCCACAGCGTCCGGATGAAATTCGCGTAGTTGTCTTAGCGCAATATTGATAGTATGACGAACTGCTGTTGGGGCAAGATCAGAGGCAGAACCACCGCCTCCAGACCATCCGAGATCTTGCCTCGCCTCGCGCAACGCTTGGAGGTACTGGTGCACTTGCACCGACGTCTCATTCATGTACGCCGCCGCTTGGGAAATGGCAAGAACAGAACATTGAAGGTCCTTGAGAAGATAAGGAGCGTCAAATTCGAACGTAGGATCACCATCCGGGTCTCTTAGAAGGGAACGGAGGAGGGTCATGGCTTCGTCAATCGATGGGTCGGATACATGTAGTTGTTGCTTCGCATGCAAAGTATCACCCAAGCCTCGGTTCCTAGTTGTAATTATAAGCGACTTGTTAGAGCTCGAAGATGATGAAAGCTCTTGGACTAGCCCGAAAATTGTAGACTGCATCGGTGATTCAAGGATCCATAGGTCGATATCGTCCATGACAAGTAACCATTTTTCAGTCCGCTCTCGCAACCAGGTGAACATACTGTCACTGATATCAAGCGGGAAATCGGCTTCCTCGGTTTGGTGGAGTTTTCTGTAGAGTTCCTGGCATCCCTGCAAAAAGCGCTCAGAGGTGGAAGCGCAAAGCCATAGTACGTGACTTTCGGGGTAAGATCCTCGGATCCTATAGGCATATTCAACCGCGAGTTCCGTTTTCCTGCATCGTGGGATTAGCATTCTTTGCTTAGTCTGCTCAGGGATAAATCACTACCCAACACCTCCTCCTCCATACAACAAGACGGAATGGTGCCAGTTGATTGAAGCATGGATTTCCTTTATCAGGGCCTCTCGGCTGGTGAAGTTCGCGTTTCTCTTGAATGGGACTGAGAAGACTCGATAGTTTGCGATAGTTTTGCGAGAGACTGAAACAAGAGTCAGAGTGTAGCCTTTGAATGTTACTGTTTAGCGCGAGAGATATCAAGATGACCATACCATCAAGGAACGCATTGCTCATCCATTCTCTTGACACCAACGTATCGGTGGAAATCGGCGGCATGACTACCAACAATTCTTTTGCGTACGCGGCCGCGGCACCCGCGGCGTAAGCTTGCCATGTTCTATCTTTGTGAGAATCCGAATAATCGCATATTCCGCGGATGAGCAATGACTGCAGATTATCTGGTATCTCTGCGGCTTCCATTTCAAAGCATAGGATATTATAGTCACGCTGCAGCTTGTCTCGGAGCTGCGCGTCCTTGATCATCTGGTTCGAAGACCCTATCGGCCCATAGTGAATGACAGGTCCTTCTGTGTGGCGTTCAGGTCGCGAAACAATCTTGCCGACATCGCAAGACGAACAGTCGCCTTCGCCCATGCGATGTGCATAGGAGGGTTCAAAAAGCATGTCGTGCCTAGCTTCCGGCCGCGCAAAGGTTGCCATCAGTTCCGCATTACGTATCGACATTTGTGCTAGGTAGCCGGAGAGACCAGGTTCTTCCGTATAGTGTCTTGCTCGTAGCTTCGAAACTGTAGAAAGGAGTAACCTTGAAGGTCTTGAGGATACTCCAAGTCGTGAAAACTGAGTTGCTGAGGTGGCATTTCCAAGGTCATACTGAACAACTCCTCCAGAGCCCTGGCGGGGCATTCCGACTACCACATCACCTAGTCTGACATCGTGATCTTGACTTGGTATGCCACTGCCAATCCCGACTGAGAGCACCAGCTTGAGGAAGGGAAAGGACTTGAGCGTGTCTGTAGCAACTCGAGCCATCGTACCCTGGCCCAAACCAGCCCATGGAGGACTGACGATCACCACATTGTGTACACCTACTCTGCCAAAAGTGTAAGAGTTGGCATCGGTATGTCTTGTTAGGAGATAGGGGTGGTTTTCGCCCAACATGCCGATTGCCGCCACCTTTTCGACTGCCAAAGTGCATATCCATGCCACTGTGTAGTCTTCCGCCATTGTTGGGTGTTTCTGATCGAGTGTTGGGTCGATTGGGATTTAGTTGAAGCTTTAAGGGCATCTTCTCAAAGCTCCTGGTGTCGGAGAGGACACCTCGCACGGCCAGATAAGGCAGGCGAGGTCTGTGTAAGTGCGTCAAGTGAGTATCCGATGCAGGGGAGAATGGATGACAGGAAAGTTGAAGAAGGCATATCACGTCGCCATTGTCACTGTCACGAGATGTAAGAGTTTGACTTGTTACTGGGCAGCGAACCAAGCAGGATATTCACTCGTTCCATTTCATGTGACCGGCGGATGGCTGTTTGTGAAGATGTAAAGCCCAAAGGCCCCATTATTTGGTCGAGATCAACGGCACTCGGTTAACCACCACGTACTGGCATCACCATTCAGACGGGAGAAAGTTCGAAGTGCTCCAGAATGCTAAATGGTTTCTTCATCAGGTGCATTCTCAGTCGGAAACTACAGTCATCGTCCAAAAAGGGTTCGAGGGGCTCCAGAGCCGGTTCGGGAACCAATCTTTGCGGATTATTGAGAGAGGCAGCGCTCCCTCCATGATTTGTCGGCGTCCTCCATGCTCCCTCGCGTACTCAATTAAAGCGACTTGGCTCGCTTTCCTAGTTCAGAGTGGTGGTTGGCGAAGTACGGTTCGGGGTGTATATACATCCCAACAACCTCATAGCAGACCCAACTTCTGACCATGCCAACTCGGGTCACGATCCATGCCCTGGAGCCAGCTGCCAATCACACTTACTCTGCGATCTTCCTCCATGGCCGAGGAGACAACGGGCCGGATTTTGCAGAAGCGCTCTTTGCATCTACCATCTCCGGCGGGAGCGGAGTCGGAGCGAGCGACGAGGCCCAAACGCCAGCTCCAGCTCCAACTCTACGAACGCAATTCCCTTCATGGTGCTGGGTGTTTCCGTCAGCGCCTGATCGCTGGAGCACGGCCTTCAAGGAAGAGTTACCCGCGTGGTTTGAGGCGCATTCGCTATCAGACATTACTATACGAGAAGGTCTACAGATCGAAGGGATTCGGGAATCTGTGACGGAGATTGTCGGCATCTTGGACGACGAGGTGCGCAGGTTGGGGGAAAAAGCGCAGAACGTTGTGCTTGGTGGTATCAGTCAAGGCCCTGCCGTGGGGTTATGGGCATTGCTCAGTCTCCTCGACCCGAGGCGAGCTGGAGCCGAGCCAATTCTCGGGCTTGGAGCCTTTGTAGGGGCAAGTTGTTGGCTGCCATTTGCTTCTGCCGTGGGAACATATCTGCCTAGAGTCGGGTTCAACGGACTATCCAATGAGTCTACACCGGGGTCAAACGCCGCGGATAGTATCACGGACGGCGCCTCTCAGGAATTTGTGAGATCGATGCTGGGATGGGTAAGAGTGTCCGTCAGATCTAATGGTGGAGATTGTCCTTTCCTGGCGACGTCCGTGTTGTTGGGACACGGCACTGATGATGCCTACGTCGATGTGAGTCTCGGCCGTCAGACGAAGGAGGTCCTAAGTGGTATTGGATTTGACGTGACCTGGAAAGAATATGTTGGCGCTGAGCAGGAAGGGCATTGGTACAAGGAACCCGAAGAGCTGGACGATATTGCACGGTTTCTCTCGACCATCGCTGCTGAGTAACGTTCGTGACTTTGAGGGAGGATAAAACTGGCCGCCTGAGCTGAACCTCAGCAGAAAGTGACGAGGACTTTGGACAACACCACACCACAACACAACACGGCACGTTTTATACGTCACAACGTAGTACGCAATCTGAGACCTCTGTCCACCATACTGTCATACAACCTCTTGAGATCATCGTTCTCCAGTGCAGCTGCCAAAGGATCATCCGAAAAAGCGAGCATGTATATCTCCTTTGACCACGGACAAGCTCTGATTGCAGCATAGAATGCCTCAGTAAGGTTTGTGAGTCGCTGTTGTTGTTGCTGCTTAACATGCTTCTTCTTGTGCTGCCGAGTCTGCGTGGTCTCTGTTCCCTTAGGATTCCTCTCGTCTTCGACTGTTGGAAGTCTAAGGCTCGGACTCAGACTACTCTCCCATATGACATAGGACTTCCATACATCGATGGAGTGAGATACCTGTAATTCTTGGTTCGTGGCTCGTCTGAATGCTGCACGGATACTGTGGTCTGTGCTACCTGCGTACGAAGGTCGATTCAGTTCTACGACAAGATTGAAGAAGGAGTGAATAACACTGCTCTCCCCACGCTGTGCAGTGACGTTCACGTCCACCGAGGAAGTGGCGGTGTTTGTGTCTAATTGGTGGAGACGATCTATCAGTCCCGATTTCTGCGAAAAGTAGTAATGTAGTGTCAGCAGGTTGCTGTTGTTTGGGAATAATCGTATCGAATCTGCAAGGATCTGCCAGGACTCTTTCGGTCTGAATGGCTGGGCGTAGATGGCTGAATGGGCATACACAAATTGTGCGCGACACTCGTGGATCTTTTCCAACGCGATATCTATTTCCGTGGTGACCATTTTGGCCTCTTGGAGAAGGTCATGATATGCGTCCAGTGCATCTTCGAGGCGCAAGCCTCCATTAAGGTATTTTTGTAGAGCGAGAAGATCAGCAATAACTGGCAACATTCGATCTTGACGCGATACTCGACAGGCCGAGTACTCTAATCGCAGATTCTGCTCAATCTTAACCTGATTTGCTGCAGACGGCTTCTCGCCATTTGAAACTTCGACTTGAAACCGGTAAAAGTCGAAAGGCTTATCTACTATCATGCTGAGTAGAATTCGGGCCTGGTTGAATCGCCTTTGCCTCATGTATGCGTAGATCCAGTCTCTCCATAATATTAGGCTGTCCCGTCGCTGACTTTCTGAAGGCAGGTCATGCTGCATGGACAAAGCAGTCGACCATACCTTTTCTGCTGCCTCAAAAGTGCCAGCTTCATTCTCGACCAAGGCATAGGCATTGTATAGACGGAGGCTGTTGGGGATTTTCTTGAGGAATGACTTTGCTTGTTTTCGAGCTGATTTGAAATCAATTCCGGCCTCGAGAGCAATGGCATATTCCATCATATTTTCATCTGGTGCACGTTTCGATGCTATGCGTGCAATTTGAGAGACAGCTCGCCGGATAAAATCCAGTACAAGATGTACTGGTCGTTTGGGCGAAGATGGTCTCGTTTCTGAGTCCGAAGAGGCCGTTATCGACTTGATAGTACGAAACACATCATGGAGTGAAGTGGCGACAACATTATCGTCGGAGTGTGTCCTGGTCAAGATGCCTGGATTCGAAACAGCGAGGCTCGGAGTATAGATGAACGGGTCTTCTTTCCATTTCTGAGGTTCCTGGAGAAGATGACATGGCGGCAGACCGAGGAACAAGAAGAACGCATCTTGAAGGAGCTCGATTCCTTCTTTTGAATTAATTGAGAAGATAAACTCTTGAACATCGGAAAATAAAAGAATCCGATAGGGATCATCATCAGGGACATCGTCAAGAGCTCTGGCCGGCAGACTTGCATGTTTCTCAAGATGAGCCTCGGCGTTTGCCCAAGCAGTGAAGCTGTGCAGAGAAACCTTAGGAGGTTCCCTATCAACATTTGGTTCCGGTTCGGTAGTCGAATTTGAAAACCACCCTGTTGCCCCATCCTCTCCTGTGCGTGGCACTTCGGAAGACCAAAATTGTTCAAATGCTGACATAAACGCATCGGTTGACAGCTGAGGAGGTCGAAAGAGATTAAACTCTAGCATCGCCTGCCAGACACCAACAGCTCGCTCGGTGTACCCAGACTGCCAAAGAAGCAATGTCAAGCGGAGAAGGAGGTAGACGCAATGCGAATCTCGTAATGGGCCATCTCCCGATGAAGAGAACTTTGTCAGACACCTCTTGTACACCTGCAAGCACGTATCCAAGTTGAACTTCAATGCATTGCTCTGCATAAAGTTTAGATATAGTATCCATAAATCAAAGGACGAGTCTTTGTCAAGAAAGACTTGCCATTGCGAGGCTTGCTTCTGAACATCCCAGATCTTGCTGCCCTCCCGCATCAGACCAAGAATCAGAGCATGTCGCCCAGCAGGATCTTTGACATGAGATAGTGCTTGTTCGTACAACGAAATTCTGAGATCAGCGAGACTCCGTGATGTTGCCGCATTGTGCGTATGAGATTCGTGGCGGTCACTGAAGGAGACTTCTTGATATTCGATCAAGGTAAACCACGCATTAACATCTTGAGGCCGTTCAGTGGTAGCCCAAGAGAGTTCCATGTGGCGCCGGTGGATAGGGTCATTTTTGAAAGTATCAAAACTGTCGTGTTCTGGTTTATCACGCTGTCTATGTTCGTCATCGGACGGGTCACTGGACTCAGCCGAAGATGCATTTCCATTCAAGTCAGTCGATAAGCGCCGATTTTTCTTCGGCCGTCTGTCAGAAAACTCCAAGAAATCTTGTTGAAGCTCATCGTTCTGGCTGGGACTGCTGGGGACTTTGGTGAGCAAGTCATCATCCTCAGGAAGGCCGGAGAGCAAAGACTGCTTGCGCGACTTTCTTCCCGAGTCAAGACCAATATTCTGGACCTCACGGCGAGTATCCGACCTCGAAACAATACGATAATTGGGACTGAGGCCAATCAATGCACCGCCTCTAACAGTGTAGTATCGTGGGATGGCATAGCGATCTAGTGAGGCGTATTCCAAGTTACGTCTGTCCCCTCTCCGATCTTCGATGAACCATGAAGACGCGTCGTTCTTGCCGTTAGATGAGATGGAAGAAGCGTGATGTCGTATTTCTTGCGTGCTGTGATGAGCCAGCTGATGCCCACGGTGATTGATGTTACCGTTAGATGAAGACATGATGGTGCTCGTATATTGTCCCAATCAGACGCACTGTGTTTCTCTGGCCGGGCTGTGCTTGGCATCCGGCTGTCACCATATTGATGAATGTTCTAGAACGTTACATGGCCATCACGTAAAAGTACATGTTCATGGTTGACTGGGTTTTAGCCCGAGGAGATTGAGATTGTGTCTAAATCTGGACCAGGTCATAGCTTCAGAGCGCAAAAAACTCCGTGAGATGCCAAGGGGGCGAGTAAGGGACCTACAGGACTGTGCCGTAACCCAAATCACGTGGTCCGCCCGGCGTTGAGAGTAGCATCAACGAGGCGGCGAATAGAGATCTGGGTCTGATGAAGGCACGAGGTCGTTGAGGTGCAGATTTCCTCGCACAAGCACTGTCTCGAGTAGACTACCGTAGAACATGTTATCTCTCTTTCGCTATGAGTAGACAGACGCAGGTCCTCCCCGGCGCAATCATAAACCCCCGAGATGGCCTACGGGGTACCCCAAAGCAGCAGATCAAGATAGGGTTCGGTTTAACCGGAGCACGACTCTAGTTGAAAGTGTTAGCGAGCCATTGGTGGTCAGTTAGGGGCCAAGAGGCCCCAGTCCCGCCTATCGAGCCTGGAGAAAAGGGGCCAAGGCTTCACCGAGGCCGCCTGTCAGAATTGTCGCAAAGGGCTGGAACGTGTCTAACACAACGACTGCGTCACTGTGGCTATTCGACCCTTCCAGACCCAGATCCCGTGTCTCCCCCTCCAAAGATTTTTCCCTGCTCACACCTGGCACTGGCCTCTTGAACACCTGGTTGAATCCTGCAGGTCCATCCCGGCTAGAAGGGAAGTTCCCTTAAATGTACAATGCAGCGGCATTTGCCATGTGCTGAAGAACCCTTCTTGCATTCCTCCTGCACCACTACCACCACCAATCCCCACCGGCGGCCATGGACACTCCTCCCTTCAAGCGAAAACCCCCTTCCTTTTCAGATGGCCATGGATTGCATTCAAAGAAGATCAAGCTTCTCACAGAAGAGCCTGCTCAGTACAGCGATGCAGTGCGCAGGAAGCTCGCAGCCACCTCCCGCACCGGCCAGGCCTGCGATCGCTGCAAGGAGCGCAAGATGAAATGCGATACCGATCCCTTTGCCTGTGGACCTTGTCGCCAAAAACAGTTGCGTTGTTATACCACCGATAGAGTAACGAAACAGCCAAGAGAAAGAGGCGAAACGGGTCGAGCAGAGAATGAGTTGATGTTCCTGAGGGATCAGGTGGCTGCGTACCAGTCAAGATACGGACCCTTACAGCGGTTGGATCCTAATGCATCACTGCTTGCCACACCGACGCTGAAAGAGCAGATACCGGCGCAGTCCTCATCCTCGGTGCCAGATGCGCATTACGTTGGCTGGCCCGCACCTGACCACTGCGAACCATTACGCTCTGGTCCAGTGCAGGGTACGGTTGTCGATGTCATGGATGGCCAAATAGACATTGCAAGCTGGGAGTGCGAGATGATGAGCGATTACCCTAAAGACACCATGAATCGATTCAATCTCTCAAGAACATCCGTCATCAACACCGTCAGTCGCCATCAACGGATTGAGGACTCCAAGCCTCCACCTAAGGAACAGGCTCTACGCGATGCCAACCACTTCCTGCTTATTATGGCCCAATACGTTCCCATCGTTCACCAGCCGAGCTTTATGGACCTGGTACATAGGTTCTACGAAGTTCCTAATTTCTTGACACCATCAGAGCGCGTTCAGGTATACATGTTGTTTGCCATAATCGCGCACCAAACAGCAGTGCGAAATCATTTGCATTCGGCAGGGAGATTTGAGGACTCTCATCGGTACTTTCACGTCGCCCTTGGACATTATCGCGAATTATTCCACGATCGGTCTCTTGCTTCTATGCAAGCATTGGCAATGATATGTGTCCATCTTCGGAACCTGCCCAAGCCTGGGATTTCTTGGGTCTATTGCCACAAGATCCTCATACGCGCCATCGAACTGGAATACCACCGAGATCCGGACAAGATTCGACTGCCTGAGGCTGAGAGAGATCCTTTGTCAAAACAACTTCGAATACGAGTCTTTCATGCCATTCTCGGCATCTGCGTGACAACAGGCTGTAGAGTTGGTCTGCCTGCCCCATGGCACTTTCAACATATGGATGTACCTCTTCCAATGGCGATCAAGGATTCGGAGATTTCCAGACATGGCATTGCGTCTGAACTGTCAGGTTTATGCGACTTTTGGCCATGTTTGCATCTAGCGAAATTACTACCTCTGCTGACAGAACTTCACAATAACATTGTGTCAGTAAGAAAACCTGCGGCAGAGTACCTACAGACTGTGGAAGCCCTCAATACTAAGATCCTAGCATGGCGTCAAGATTGGGAAGACTCGATCAAATTCGAAGCTAAGCAAGTAAATCTTCATGTCGCAGGTCTACTTGTCGAAACATGGGCTGCCGAGTATCAATTGAATCTCTTTCATCCCGTATGTTGTACAAGTGACGATCCAGAGGTTCATGAACGACATTTGGATATTTGCCACAAGGCTGCCAGGCGTCTTCTACAAGCGTTCCATACGCTTTCCAGCAGGTACAAGGGCGTGGACTTTACCTGGCACTCGACCCTTGCCTATGCGACAGGGTTCGGAATCACTTTGTTTGTCTACAGGAGAAAGAACACACCCGTCACACTGGAGCAGTTTGAGGCCATGCGGAATGAGCTGAAAGGCTGGATATCCCTGATGGCTTATGCTGACCTTGTTCTAAGTGAGAGTTATAGGCTCTGGTCCATAGCCGCATATGCTAACATTCGCAACAGGAACCGGAAATCACCTTCAGCGCGAATTTCAGCCTCGAGTGCAATCTCTTGAGGATCAATACAGGCGACTCATCGTTGACGACAAGGCTTCAGTCATGCAGCCGCCGTTCAGTGCTGTCAACGGCTCAAACGGTTCCCATTTCAAGCCATCGAAGCCTGAATCTGAGACACTTTTTTCCTACCTCGATCCACATATGACTCCTGCTCAGCGAAAAAACAGCCTCCCACAACCAACATTTCCACAAGCTCACATGCCTACCCCAGTACCGCAACAGTGGCCATCACATTTTTCAATCCTCCCTCAGCCGACCATACAGCCTCCAACTTCATCGCCCTTATATTCAACCGGCTCGCAGTCATCGACTGCGGCTCTGACGACTGCACCGATGCAAACGATACCGACCTCCTTGGCCTCCTTGCTGAATGACGCCAGTAGTATGTATGTCAGCTATCCTACGCCACCGCAATCCCAGAATGGGTTGAACGGAGATTCGTACATGTCGTTCCAGCCAAACCATTACTTTGACGGACCCGGACCTTTGACTTGGCCGTTGATCTCTATTCCCCCTGGCACGCAGTCGTAGGGGGATCTCAGCCCAGGATTTTCTGAGATCATGAGGAACGAAGGTCTTGGACCACATAATTGTCATCATAATAACTTTACATCCAGACCTTGTCAATCCAAGATACCCATACAACGACTTTACCTCGACCGAAAATTCCATGTATTCTTTTATATACCCCTGAACAAAGTTAGGAATGACATTGTGGACGACCTAAATCATGAAGATTATTTTTCTTGACTAGTTTTTAATGACATTACTATCTCGCAGCTAGATAATTCGTAGGATTCGTAAGGGCAAGTCAAATGACACCGCTTCCTTGCTTGCAAATCACCCCAAAACATCCCTGACAGCCTGTGCGTACGTCTTGTTCGTCCCAGGCCCCTCGACCTCAGCACCACTTTTGATCTCATACGCGCCGTCCCAAAACATCGCACCTGCCACGTTGGGAAGATGTAAGGCCTTGACCTGTTCCAGTATGTCCTTGTACTGTGCGACGGCCACGTACCCGCTGCCCGCGGCGCTGAAAGCAGGGGTGCCGATGAGGAGTCTCGGGGATGTAATGCCGTTATTGATGTTCATGAAGGTGTTGCTGTTGCTGTTGCTGTTTGTGTCGCTCCCAGCGCCACCAAACGGTGGTTGTGGTGGTACCTGTGTCCTGCGTACGGGGAAGGTGATACGTGATCTTTTGCGTTGGGGCGGCCATGGCCATGGTCCCGGGTTGCGTGAGAGTGGAAGGAGGCTGCTTGACCACGATGTCAGGGAGGAGAGGAAGCCTTGGCCTGCCGTGAGTTGACAAGCCGGGTTGTTGTAGAACTGCACGTTGAAGAAGTCGATTACGTTGAGGAGATCGGGGACAAGGATCGATTGGTCCGGTTGAGGGCATTGAGGGGCTGCGGAGAGGTAGTATGCCTTTTTCGCGTCGGTGGCCATGAGGGCTCGAAGGGCGGTCATGAGCGCGGGCATGTGTTGAGCGTTGACGGGCTTTTCGTTGTCTATGTTCCTCGGAAAGAGTCGCGGTTAGATGGTGAGATTTACGGGGGTTGATGGCGGGAGAAGGGGTGGGTTGAAGGGCAAGGGTAAGGGCGAGGGGAGCAGGGAACTAGTGCTTGTTTGTTTGCTTGTTCTTTACATACCTAGATCAATCCCATCGAGGACCACGCTGCCGTAGGGACGGAGTGGTGCGGTGGTGGCATCGGTGCCGCCTAGGAACAGATTCCATAGCAAATGAGCCGCTTGTGTGGCTTGATCGGCGCTTGAGACCTGGAGCTTGGAGTATATGCCTCCCATGCTGATGAGGACTTTCTTGCCCAGGGATTGGCATGAGGAGATTTGGGCGGCGAAACCGTCACCTACGCAGTCGAGAAGCCCTGTTGCACCGGCATTCTGTTGAGCGGCGTTGGGTGCCCAGCAATTGGATGCCATGTTCATGCTCGGGTAGCCCCCTTTGTCGAAAAGGCTTGTGATGAAGGCCAGGATGACCACGTCAATTGAAGGATCCGAGCAGACCTGCGTTAGGGTGACGGTCTTGGTCAGGTCTGTTTGGGAGTAGTACACGACATTGAGATTTGATGCCTGTGGGTTGAAGGAGTAGGTGCCAGGCGTTTCCTGGCTGGATGAGGATTCTGTCGATGCTGGTGCACTGGAAGGTACCGGTGTTGGATAGCTGCTATGGCTGTTGGTGGCTGTTATCGGATACACTGTGGGATATGAAGATCCTGAAGCGATGACCGGAGGGCCGATGTTGTATTCATGCTGGATGAGTCCCCAAAGCGCGTTCAAGGTAGAGGTGAGCTGGCTAGCGACATTGGTGAGTTGGGTTTCGAAGTCTGAAGGGGGATCTCGCTGTGAGATCCGCAGTGGTCTCCAGTACGATGCTCGAGCTGCAGTGTCTCGTCGATTGAGTCCAGCGACATGCTTCTCGTGGTTGTTTTCAATCGTATGGAGCAGATCATGGAGGCGGTCTGCGATCCTATTCCAGTCGGAGCCCGAGGCGAGGACTGGAGCAGCGCAGAAGATTGCAAGGGATAGGAAAAGAAACAGGAAGATTCTAGAGCATAACATCTTGATGTGCCACTGACTGACAAAGGAAAATACGATGTTAATTCACGGACTTGTTGGACTTATACCTAGAGATGGACATGGCTGGGTTGTGTGAAACATTTTCCATTCCATGGTGTGCGAGGGCGATTGAGTGTAAGAATGGCGGACTCACTTGAGGAATTCGTGGCGTTCTGGGAGAGACTTGCCCCATGCTTTCTCTCGCATTCCAACAGGAATACTCTTTGCTTACCCTCTTGACATGCGCAGATATCGAACATGAGATATTAGAGCAATGTAAGTGTGTGAGGGTACGTCCTTTTTGCTCCTTGCTCTCTCTTGTGAGCGACATTCAGATACAGGGACTGCGGCTCAGCCACGTCAACGCGTTCAAGGTATCAATTCGTGCAATACTATAGCCCGTTGCATCGAATCTCTTATTGATGAACCGGGGAGATAGATTTGAAGAGCAAGATATTGTTTCTGGTGTTGGTATCTTTAAAAGAAAGAGTGTGTCTGCTCGGAGCAAGGGTCGGTGAGTTCTGCCTGACGGTGCCTTTCAGGAGATTTATTACGCATTGTCTGTAGCAAGGGCATGAAATTAATCGTCAGACGAAAAGTTTTCCTAACTGTCATGGCCACCACGTCCATAGACTCCCGTACCAAAAAAGCTGGCTTCACTAACGGCGATAACTTCCTGTCAAGCCGCCGATGCAGCTCAGTGTCACCCGCTGCAGTCGAGTAGCATGCATTTCTCTGCTCTCACTCACTGTGCACGCCTTCTGCAGATGACCAGTACAAGTTCATTGCCGTGCCACAGAAAATGTACTCAGACAGGTAACCGACTGCCCTTAGTATGCCTCCGCAGTGGGCCAAATGCCTTACAGGTAGACGACATATTTTCTGTTGGGGACTGACCACCGCTACTGCGACATCTCTCAGTTCCATCAGGAGTTCTGCATTGCAAAGGCTCTCCGAGCCATCTTTGGGTTCAAGGCGCAAATCATTCTGTATCCGACATGTCCCGTACTCCATCAGCCATGTTGGAAGATGGACCTACCGCATATGCAGGACGCCTCAAGAAGCAGACCCTACAGTTATCTTCCACCTGAAAGTCTCTTCCTGTGGATCCATGCAGTCCCCAGAGCTTACGCAGTCCAGGCAAAGGCGTCATGGAGAATTTGGACTTCTCTCCCCTTGCCTACTCCCGTTCAGACATCTTACTCCCAAGCGAAAACTGACTCAAACAAGAATGCAAAACAAGTACGATACAAGCATAGAGTAATTCCAAGTCCATTTGGCTACTGTCAGGACTGATGTGCAAGCCGCCAGCTGCGTGTCCCTCCATTAGTAGGCGAAAATTGCGAATTTCGTCTCTTACAACTACACTACGAGCACACTACCTGCATGGCGCCTAATGCAGGTGTACTTGCGAGGAAAGCAGGTACACCAAGTCCAACTTCAGATTTGAGGAAACCTAGCCCCTCCATATCCCGATCCCACGTTCCGATCTCGTATGGCCTCCAGGATATGACCCAAAGCAGGTGCAGGCGTGTGGAAGCTGTTCGCAGCACCACCGACACAGATGACTTCAGTCTTGGTGTCACAATACTTGGTGAATACATAAACTCCATGTACAAGAGTCACCAGCTATCCGTAAGACCTACCTCGCATGTGGGAGTTGGCCGGCTGCAGTTTTATTGTTCTCGCATCAAGACACAATGACGCGGCGTAAAATTGTTGGATGTCTCCAGCATCGCGAGCAAGTGTTCTCATTGGCGTGTCGAAGACAGCCAACTTCCCGAAGCTGGCGAAGTCACTCCAGGGTACCTCTGAACTTGTTCATGACCAGGAACAACTTCGAAGCCGTCCTTGACCTGGCAAGCCAACTGCCGAGGCCAGGGGAGTGTCAATGATCCTTGTAACACCCTAGTACCGCCGTCGAGAGAAAGGAAACAGCCCCGAGCCGTCCCGCTCGGTGGCGCTCCCAGGGAAGACTCGTTTAGCAGGCGAATGTTATGTTCACAAGCAGGGTTGGTCGAAGGTCGTGCAATCTTGTTAGACCACGGTGCTTTCCGTTAGTCTATCATAATAGAGCAGTCGCACAGAAGAGAACTTTGAACATGACCTCTCGGGATGTACATCTCCGATGCACGAGAACGGCCATCAATACCTCCGTGTGCCTGATGGAATTCCTTTCCCTGTCCGCAGAGGATGATTTCCACGCTACGAGGCATCCTTCATTCGACAAACCTAGCATTAAGACTGTGAGAGTACCTTGCCGATCACGGTACATTGATCCCATTCCGGCGAGTCGCAGCATGCTACTTTTCCAACTAGCTCCTGCAAATGAAGCTATCTCGCAAATGGAGAAACCATTCTGAGTGAGCAGATTTCCCAACCACATCTAATGGATACCAAGTTTTGGCAATAGCCTCTCTCAAGGGGTTTCAGGCGACTCCGAATACAATCTAGCCTCTTATCGATGTGAAACTTAATCGGCATGGATGGGCGTGCGGAAGAGTTTCCTCCGGCAGGGTAAGCAAACCCCTTGTTCTGATCGAGATAATGCAAGTCGTGGCCAAGTTTGTCACTATCACGGCTGGCACCTTTCCATTTGCATGGAGCGACGTGTCCCTCAAAGTATCTTGTCGCTACCTTTCCATCCATGTTGCAGACATCGAGATGGGAGGACGTTCAAGGGATTTGGGCCCCTTGTGCTCATACAATGGCCAGCTCCCAGGCACACTGCGAAAGATTGGTCTGCGCAAGAGTCAGAATGCGCGAGCCCCGATCTCGAGCCGCAGTACGGAGTACTCGCCACGAGCAATCTTCGAGCTTCCCTCTCAACGTCATTGATGCAAGGACACTAATACGCCCGCTGAAAAAGATAACAGAGTCCAGACACGGAAGGTCGTTCAGAACAGTACTGACCGCTCATTCATCGAGTGATTCCCGACTGCAGCCGTGCGGTGCAGTGCATGAACGCCTATGCCATACCTTCCTCAGTACAGAATTCGTCTCCATTTTTCACCCTCCATCCCACGATGCATCGGAGATCCAACCACCAGAAACACCCAAGCGACAACATTAGCGCCCATATGCTGTGTAACCAGCCCCGGCAGAGCCGAAGGGTACTCGTAGATAGCAGCGATGCCTGCGTGACGAAACCTTTTCATCCGGCAACACCCTCATCGCTGCATGAGAAGCGAGTCGACGCAGAACCATGTTCACGTTGTGTAACCAGACCAGTGACCACCAACAAGCCTAGCAGATCATACGACTTTTGAAAGCAAGCCCATTCCCGGGAATGGCTTCCTGCGTTGCACATCCCTCGATGGATCAGTTTCGGGCCTAGTGGCCCGGGGCTACACAACATATTGCTTGCAGGTTGAACCTAATTCAGACCCCCTGCCAGGGTGGGCTTTGGTGTAACGCAAGCCACTCCACGCCCCAGCAAGCCAGGGATTGTTCTCTGAACCCTTGTCCAAAATTTCATGCTGTGTAACAAAGCCACCCCCGGCAGAACACGAGGCTCGGGTTTCGAGTGGAGGAAGCGGCTGACGTGGGAAAGTGGCAACGAACAAATACGAGGTGTTCGTGGGGTTTGGGAAGAAAGCAAGAAAAGCACACAGTGAGAGTGAGAAAGTCTAATCCTGAGGTCAAAACGCATCATCCGAAAAGAGTTCGTCATGTCGATGTCTACAGTACAGCACTCGGGGACGGGATGGAGCATCAAACCCTCGAAGCATGCTACCGACCAACAAAACCAGTACGTGACGAGGCTGCATTTACCGCCCACGCCGAACGCACTCCGTCCTTGCTACAGCCTGTTGCTTCCTGGTCCGTCTCGAAACACCTGTGTCGCCGCCGTCGTCGCCGCCGCCGCCGCCTACAACCCTACACCAACGCGCAAGCCCCCGTCCTTTATTGGGCTCTAGCTTCCTTGACTACATCCCACTCCCACCCAACAACCCCTTCCAGGGCCTGCTTCGGGATAAAAATTACGGACTACACCCAGACGTCATTGTGACTGTTTTTCTTTTGCCCTCCCCCGACCCCTTGTGCCTCGGAAGTGGTCTCTCCTGGGTCTACCAATTGGTGTGAGCGTTGGTTCGGTTGAGACCAGCGTCCAAATGCAGTCATTGCATTGTCGATGAAAGCCATTTTGTACTAGTCCCTCGGCCCTTGATCCTAGGCCGCCGTCTCTCGAATATGCAGAATGATGATGTTCTTTTGAGCCTGATACGTGCGTTGTACAGCGTCTGCGAAACGCCGTTTGTCACGTCAGCTGTTCATGCACAGAACTTTACGAAGGAATGGAAATTTCGCACAACAAACCACACGAGAACGAGGTCAGTGACCAAATCATTCTTAGAAATTTTATCTGCAAGAAAAGAAGAACACAGTCCCCGCCCTGCCCTTTCCTCTCGGTGGTTTGTTCAGGCAGCCTCAAGAAAAGAGTCTTTCCCCACCCACCGTCAAAGCAAATGTTCTCGCCAATGTGTAATATGCAACGGGGCTGAAGTGAGCTGTTTCCAGTCACGCAAGCGCAAACACAAGCAAAGCAATCAAAGGAAAATAAGAGACTAAAACAAGCACTTTCAATTTCCCGTTGTCGTCGTAAGATTCCCATTTCAATCAGTACTCGTTCGTCGATCGTTTTCGTTCCGTCCTTTCCTGTCCCTTCCAGCCCATTTCGCGTTCGTCATCCAGCCATCCATCCATCCGTCAATTCATGTCCATCGTAAAGTATGAAAAGGTAAGCACAGCAGACGCCAGCAAGAAATCAATCGCTATGTACAGCACCCTTTAAAGAAAGCCCCAAGCTCCAGTCTGCTATGCGTGTCGAGAAAATGTAAGATAAAAAAAGAGAAGAACCAACCACGGCACTCGACTCTCGCAAGTCGACGAGTCCGAGCCAGGGGCCAGGAGAACATTATCCATGCGTCTGGAATCGGATCTGTTCATGTCCCTCAAAGCGAGGAGTGAGCCCTGTCACAATAAGAGTCATCTTCTTTAGTCGGATGACGAGATGGTAAAACAAACTCGAATGAGCTTTTGTATGTGCTCGAGCCTAAAGGCTACGGCCGGGTCGAAGAGAAAGCCTCCCACCATTCTTTTTATCACCCATTTCGTTCTGACTTTTGGGCGCCATTTTGTCGTATTCAAGGAAAGTATCGCTTTTCGAATAAAAGAAGAAGAACTGCATCGAATGTAGAAAAGGAAATCCTCAGGGCTCGCGAAAAGTGCTTCGACGTCCTGGAGGTGCTGTGTAGAGGAGTGATGGTAATTAAGCGGAGAGTGCTTGATGATGTTTAAGGTCGTAAGCGGCATTGACTTTCATATCGTCATCAGAGAGCAGTGGCTTCTCGAAGAACTTCTCCTCTACTAGGACATAGTGGGAAGCAGGCCGTGGTCTCTTTTGCTTGATCATTCTCGTGGAATCGCTGGCGTCAGCATTGGCTCGACTGCCCCATGTAGTCTGAAGAGTGTTAGAAAGGGTTGTGCAGATATGTGGACAGCTGATGGAGACTCACCTCGCTGACAGTGAGCAGCGCATAAACCTTGATTGCTCCATGGAACCAACCGAACAAGACAGAAATAGGCCACAAGAGGACGTCAACGGGAAAGCGGACGAAATGCGTGATCAGCTTGATGAATTTGGAGAAGACCATCCAGCCCAGCAGGGCATAGTAGGCCGTCGATGCTTGTTTGCGGGTCCAGTCAGAAGTACCCACCCTCAAAAGCACCCAGAGAATAATATCGCCTACGATTGCAGGTGGCATCAAGGTGGTCATTTGTACTGCATATGTGCTGTAGAGTTGTTTGCTGATTAAGGCAGTGATTGTCAGTGCCAAGAAACAGGGATAAAGGAACGGCTCAAAGCCGACACAAAACTCACCTCCAGATGTACCGTTCGGCAAACATACTGGTCAGATTGCTCCGCCAGTTGCTGCGTGCCCACCTCAAACACTGTTTCAAGAATTTCGGGTTATCCTCGAGAGTGGTCAAGACCTCGCAGTGAGGGTGATACTGCATGTAGACGTCGTGGCCATGGGATACCATCCAACGGGAAAGGAAATTATCGTCATCGGCATTGAGCTGATATTGTCCAAACCACCACTTTTCATTCGTAAAACCATTGGTGAAGTTGACATCTTGGAGAATGTCGGTACGGTAGGCACAGGTACGTCCTGAAATGCATGGCAATCCTCCATCCATGTGAACGGTGGCAGCGCAGTCAAAATTTCGGCGTTCCAGGTACAAGGCGCCCAAGAAGCCGTAGATGCGTTGAGACAGGGTCGGGTTTTCAGCGCGTCTCAGTCGTTGGCAGGTGACCACCGCACCATACCGTTTGTCCTTGACCTCGAAGGGAGCCAACATCCACTGCAGGAGTTGAGAAGGCCACGTGACATCGTCATCGGCAAAGACAATGATCTCAGTGGTGACTTCAGGAATAGCCCGGGCCATTTGACGTCTCTTGTTTGCCTGTTTGACCGACATACAACGAATCCTGCCGTGATTAGCCGCAGGCGTCTTGGACACGGTCATTTCTGCCTTGTGCAGATTCTCGTCTATGGTAACCAGGATGAGCTCTTTCGGCTGAGTCCTCAAGATCGAGCCAATGGTCCTCTCCAGCTCTTCTCCCTCGCCATCCAGAGTAGGCAAGATGACGGTGACATCCTTGGAGGAGAGGGTCGGGTTGTCTGGGATGGGGATGGGCTTGAAAGTCCAGAATAGCCATAGGTTGACCACGAGCCGGAGATAACGCCAGATGCTGATGTTTGGTCAGTGACGATCGACGAGATAAGCAAGACATGGAGGAACGGAGAGACTGGGTGCGGGTGTGTGCGTGTGTGTGTCGTATGTGCAGGAGGATGCGAGAGATCCAGGGAGGTGTTCACTTACAAGTAGGCTATGAAGATTCGAAAGTACGAACTCGCCTCCATGGTAGCAGGTGAACCAGCGACTCTCAATCAATGAGGTCTCTGGTGGATGTGCGGACAATAACGACTGTAAGAGTGGGCAAACCACTCAAGGGAACCCCAAAAACAAGGACAAGCAAGGACGAGGAGGATGGAGGTTATGAGATTGACATGGAGGAGGATGAAATACTGGAAGAAAGAGTGACGACGAGCCGTGGAGATGTGAAGGTACATGTACTTGCATGCGTGAGTGAGAAAAATATGGGGGAAGGTGGAGGCCAGTTCGAGGTAGGTAAGGTGAGGTGAGAGAGCAGTGAAGTGAGCAAGAGAGTCTCTCAATCTCAGTAGCCTCAATAGTTCTCAGTACCTAGGTAGTTAATACTGCGTAGGTGCTTAGGCTCGCATGAGGTTTGATTCGGCTTTACACCCCCAGAACGAGAAGCTTAGCTTGTGATGCGAGCGTCAACAGCTTTCTTAGCCGCAGGCCGCACTGAGCACTGTGTGTACTCGGAGGCGACAGGGGGCTTGCATGATGCAGAAGGCAATGGGAGGCGCAATATCTAAGCGCTATTTGAAACTGGCCTGTCTTTTTTTTTCTCTCGATTCTCACGACTCTCACGTACACACACGCACACACAATCTGCTCGGCACTGACACAACAACTAATTACCCCTCCATGCATGAACGAACGAGGGGTGGGTGGACGTGGTGGCCAGTGACCAGGGCCAGCTAGTACGACGAACTGACCGGGGTCCGGGTGGCTCTAAGCATGGGCTCCCTGGGCATCGAGCACCCACCAAGGGCCCCTAAACCCCTAAGAACTTAGGCTAGTGCCAGGGTGCGAGGGCGAACCACTCCAGGCCTCTTGGGTGTATGGGGTATAGCTCTGACGCCTGGGAGTAGCTGCATCATGCCCACTTTTTGATGTGTTCGTCGGGTTGCTGCATGGCATTTGGCATGACCATGGCAGGTGCATGCGCCATTCCTGAGGATTTATTGAATCTGGTCGAAGACGAACTGACTCCATACCATACTCCCATTGATATTCAATGACACGACCAGACCAGAGCACGACTGTCGTTGTCTGTTGACTGCATACAGCCTGACAGAGGGATCTCTATGTGACGTTAGCCGCCGCATCTGATACCGAGTACCTACGAAGAAACCACCACCATCCAAACGAACCTCGCTCCAGACCTAGTGGATTTCATTCTTAACCTTAATGACCGGGGTCGAATTCCTCTAGTTGACCTGAAGAACGCACCACTCTTGATTGTGTGGCCATCGAACCAACTCGATCAGACCATCAGTCCGTCTCTGTCATGACACCTGCAGCCGCTGCATTGCCTCCCTTGATTTAACCGCAGCGCTACCAGGCACCAACAGGCACGCATAGACAAGCTACCTCACTGCGCAGATTACAGCATGTTGGGCGCGGCTGTATTCCTCCTCACACTACGTACTCCCTGCTTCATGCAAAAGGTCCTGCTCCCTGCTACGAGACCGGGTCCTGGTGGAGTGCTGAGACACAGAGAAAAAAATCCTCGACGCCGGACCATTCTTCCAACCCTCCGACGCCGTGATGCAAAGATTGAAGATTTTGCCCACCACAAATCCAAACCACAGGCAGGTCAGATGAAAGAAGAGCGAGATGCCTGCCATTGAGTGGTGGGTTGCTAGGCGGCCCTTTAGCGACTGGTGGCTGGTCATGCAGCCGCTGACAGGCCTCTCAGAACCACATCGTTAACGCCTCTTTTACTCCATCTCAGGCGCGTCGCTACACAGACACACACACGTACACATGAACACATGCCAAACTATGCCGCCGATTGTTGGAGCTACAACTCGCACTCAGTCACGCTCATGCCCATCATGTAATCGACTTGCAAGAATAGTACTGCCCTCCATGTGAGATTGGACCTTGTCACCATACCTACTCAGGTTCTTACTACGAGGCACGGACATGGACCGGATGACCGATGATAAATTGGAGCCTCACGAGAATCCTGCAGGGACGACGAGTACGAGTATCCTCCATCTGCAAACCTGAGCACTCTCGACAACCACGATTTCGTGTTCGAGTAGCTGCTTCTCGTGCCCGCCGTCGTCTCCATTTTCCCTGCCGCGTTCACGAGAATGAAGCTTCTCCACCATCATATCCTCATTCGCCGCTAGCCTCGCGTCGACCATTTCATGCAAATCCAACCCATCAAACTTGCCGCATGGCGGCATTTGCTAACCTCGAACTGTCGAAGTTGCGCGCCGAGCATCCTCCATGAGCGAACTGCAACCACCTCTCCAATCCACTACTCTACAGTACAGTGCATCAAGAGATCAAGCCTCCTCTCAACACCTTTCTTGCCCGCGGGCCCCACATGTCTCGCCAGTTCTCGTCGATGGTGCTTGTGCCTCTACACTAGAGCTCGACCCTTGGCCTCATACTTCCACCAATCTGCGATCCCGAAGCTCTGCTCTGGATCCCAGATCGAATTTGACGGACTTGGAGGATGTCCTACTCCGGGAAGAGGCGATCGCTGGAGGCCACAAGACTGCATGCCCTGCCACTGGGATAATTATTATTACGAGTGATAATGCCAAAACACTCGAGGTCACCCGGCCTTGAACATCATTGTCAAAGCGTCGGCAGATCGGCTGAAAGCTCATCGAGCTTGAATTTTCGTCTCGAACTCAATCAGGAAGACGTATGTGGTCGTCCCGAACCTCTAAACCTGATGGCCCTTACCCTGGCCCCTCGCCCTCGCTCCTAGCGATCAGCTGCACCTGTCCAGCAGGGTCCAGCCCAGAATGGAGTTGTGCATCGGTGCCAGGTCTGTGCTTTTGACGATCCACCAGCCCCAGATGGCGCAATGAGTGATGCGACTCAGCACGGAATCACCCGCAGGGCCTGTCCGATCAGAGCAGATACCTTTGAAAATCCAATCCGCCCTTGTCCGGCCGTCGCCTCTGGCTGCAGCCGCACAGTAGTCATGCTCCCTTTAGCTGTTCGAGGGCAATCTTTACGCCGAATGATTTCTCAGTAGACGCCCGCAGATTTCAGCGCAGGCGAATTCGCGCAGTGTCGAGACATGTGCTCGGCGTCAGCTACGTGTGTGTTTCTCCTCCGAGCGAGCCGTTCTTTGGTACATGAACGAACGCCCTGAAACGACTAGTAGATCAGCAACAACAGGATTTTGATATCGAAACAAAAGACATGCGACTTCACATGCTGATCACATCCCCATAGCCCTGCGGCGACGAGTCCTGGCAGATCAGCGCAGCACGATACCAGCCAGGTGACCTTTGGTCACGGCCTGCTCTATTGGAAAGAGTGCTGCCGTCCCAAGTGTAGTATCTAGAATGAAGCCCAGTGACCGAGGGAGGTTATCAGAACGCCACTCTCGCGTCGAACCTCAACACTCGTGAGTAAAGCTTTACGAGGCGGCGAGACACGGGACGCTGATTAGGGCCGAACAATAATTCTGGCGTGAGCTAACCGCACCAGGCCTCCACCACCTCCGTGACCAAACCATCACAAGGCAAGATACCTGGCAGACTGCAGCACGAGATGCGCCTTACTGGGGTATGAATCCAGAGTCAGACCACTGAAAGCATCGAAGATGAACTGATCTTTGCAGCCCCGAGACAGTCTCCATGACCTGGAAGTTTTGGTCCAAGAGCCAGGGTATCGATTGATTGTCAACTGCTCTCGACACGACGAGCACTCGACCTCGAATGGGAAGCACCGACCAGGTTGATCCTTGGTGGTGTGCTGCCAACAAGGAATAGCCATGCTCTTGATGCATGGTGGCGCTCGACCCTCGCTCTGTCTAGCGTCATCCACCCCCACAGCTGGACTTGTTTGTTTCTGTAAGCGACCATCTCCAACGTGTTTGCTTTTTGCCCTGTGCATCAACATTGCATCTGACGACAAGTCCGGCTTATCGTGCATCAGCTTCGAGTGGCCAGTCGTTTCTGCAGTTCGTATCCGCTCAAGATCCGGCTGACCAGCATCAAGGTCGCATCACTGGCCATCGTGGTTGCTGAACGATATGGGAACAAGCAAACTAGACTCGACTCGATTCTTTCGGCCCAGCGTGGTCATTTGTAGAAGTTGGTGAGTAAAAGTACATTCGATGCTACAGAAACAGCAGTCACCCCCGAAGCAAGCCCATGCATGCTGATGAAGGACAACCATCTGCCGATTGCACGCTTATCTCGACGGTTAAAATTCCCGTTGTTTAGTCGCGGAGCACAATCTCCATTTACAGCCTACTCAGCAGGATCAGCCTGTCATGAAGCATAAGCGTCATCGTGCTGCTGTTGTAGCTTCCAGTACATGTATCTACGTTGCATCAGACTTTCAGGAGAGATCCTTCACGAGCAACTGGAGGGACGGATTTCAGCCACGGGGAGAACGACGGCATACGCGGTAAAGTTGTATCTCCACCAACACTGAGAGAGGTGCGGTGTACCTTCAAGTGACAGTCCTCGCAAGCACTTCGCTGTCCGCACAGATATACGTGTCAAGTGGACCTCAAAGAGCCGAGCCCGACAGCAGCCAATTTGTCACCGAATCGCCTGTTGACAGGATCTCTCCTCCCTTCTCCAGAGACTACGGCTGTAACACCAGCCGCACCAAGTCTACTGAAAATGCTGATGTCGTGCGTCCACAAAGGCCTTCTAGGAGCTTCTGATGAAGGAGTGACAGTGACATACATCGTAGCGTGCGCTAGTACAATTAACCCAGGTGTTCGGCATTTCGGCGGAATGAAGGTCTTTTTGAGTCGCTAAGAAGAAAAAGCAGTGCTACAGCCTGAGTGTCGACAATGTCCAGTCATCCTGTCTGTGATATCGATGAAAGCAGCACATATCAACGCTACATACAACTCTACAAGGAGAGTCATGTCGTTGAGAGAGCACGAATGAAGATGAAGATATATCATACTGTCCGGAAGACAGGGCTTTGCTTCCCCCCGTAGACCGCCTCTTGATGTGCATGGAGGACGCAGACAGCTGGCCATACACCCTAAACAAGTCGCAGCGCGGGGGTGGCCCACGCTGCCTGGATGATCTAGCCTTCGCCCAAAAAGCCCAGGCTGCTTCTGTGAGCCCACAAGTCGTCGGTGAATCAGAGAGGCCTTTTATCAGAGAAAGCAGCACGGGGACAGTGATGTTTGTTTCGGCCTGCTCAAAGCACCCTCACACCTCCAGACGTTCTTGGCAATGACGTCAACTCTCTGGTCAAATTCGACGACACCAATTCCGAGGCACTTTTGACTGTGCCTTTGATCGTTTGGGCCTCAGACACCATTGTCGACACCTACCTTCACTACCGTCTACCATCGTTGTACCTCGCCGAGGGTGATCGACAATCTGGTGTTCATGCACATCATCAGAAGTTTCATGCATATCAATCTCGGGCCTCACCGCCAGCTGGACCCCTGTCCATCGTTTCCTCGTCATCTGACGCAAGACAGGCGGTGAAGAGGAGGATATCGGCAATGCAAGGCTACGAACACTGCGAAGCCTGAACAGCCCATCACAGCCTCGCGTCTTGCGGCCCGAAGCGAGATCGACTTGCCTTGACGACACTCGACCGATTGGGGATCTCATGATACAAGGGTCGTAGAGCTTTCTAACTCCTGTCAACCCCTCTAAAACTCTGATCAGACCTCGATGCTGAAGAGTGGTGTCATTGGTTCTCACAACTCGCAAAATACAACATTGATCTGACGGCGAATCACACCGCAACACTTTGCTTACTACACCTCACCCATCAATCCTCGGTCTCGTTCCCGCATTCCCATTCACTGCCATTCCACCGTTTGCCAACAACGTTCTTAGATGCCAAAAAGGTGACTAAGCGTGGCCACCATTACGAGCAAACGGCTCTAGGGAAGTGAAGCGCGCTATTGTCTCCAAATGAGCCCAGAGTCGTTGTGGCTCGTCTTCAAAGACCACGGGGGTCACACCCCCACCATGGTGGTCATGTGCCATGAAATCCGAAAACACAGATCTGGTGCCAGATTCCATCCGACCTCGCTTTGTCCCTGCATTATGCTGTGTGACGTGGCACAGATCTGAGTCTGCAACCAAAATGGTCTGAATCGAGTCATGCGAGTCATCTCGAGACCTTTTCGGTGCCTGTCTGGCCCCTGGGTGCTCGCAGGACGGGAATGCTTGCAGGGTTAGACTCTCAGGGAGGATGGTTGAGCTGGAGCCTTCCGACTGGCTGGCCCTCGACGACGAACTTCTGATCTGCCGACAAATAGTAACTCTCGAAAGCACTACCATGGTGGACAAACCCTCTCTTGGCCACCACTTCCCCGGTACTGTTGCACCAGTTGGAATTTTGCCACCGCTGGCCGGCTCTTTCAGGGTTGATTTTCCCTGCGATGCATATTTTGGAAGTTTTCGTCCCTAGCGATTGGACAACGCGGGACTTCAAGTGAAGCCTAAGGGGAACCAATGGAGAGTTTCCCAGTCACAGGGACACATGAGCCCTTCACCCTAGTTCGTAGCGAGCGATGGAAGACGCTTATGCGGTTCGCATGTCAAGACTCTTTGATGAAAAGCTCAAGCATCCCTGGTCCCGCACTGCAGCGCTTTTCACAGCGCTTCTGATTCGCTCTCCACCACCTCCTTGGGTTGCTTCACGCAGACAAAGTTTCCAGATCTGATCCGGAGGATTGCAGGCCGCCAATTCCTGTAGTCCGAGATTACTAGCATTCGCTGCTCCTCCCACCCAACTCACGCCACCAGCAGCGTGCGAGAGTAGAACACTGTACCCAGTCGCAGGCAGTCCAACTTCTGGCTGCTCTGTGGAACACACGGCACGACACCCTCAGCTGTGCGTGGGGGAAGGGGGGTTAAATCTTACAGGGTTGCCCCCTGAAATCCCACCTGAACAGTCAATGGGACCTCGACTCCTGGCGCACCGCTTACTCTGACCTTTGGCAGTACCTGCGTTCTTCAGACCAACTTAAAGCAGACCACCGATACAGTCTCAAGACGAATCGAACATGCAATACCTTAAGCCCTCGACTTCCGTGCGGTTTCATCAAAGTCTACCTGCTTTCAAAGGATTGTGTCAAGCTGTCGCTGCTCAGACCAGACAATCATGTCTGAATCACGGATACATACCCTGCCAGTCGGTGTACTAGATGAGGCTACTTTGAAGACCGTCCTGAAATCCCCCTCTCTCGACCACAGCGATATCATCCTACGGGAAGTTGTATTTTCACGTTCAGCATCCACTTCCTTGCGAACGGAGAATGCAATGGGCTTAGTTCAAGTACACACAGGCTCGAAAATTGAAAAGAGCTGGGTCTCGAGGGTATTGTGGACACCCACACGAAAACCTAGAATTGCTGCCTGTTCCTGCCTGCGGTGTACTCTCAGGAGGAATTAGGTAAAGTCACTCCGCTTTCTACAATCACCTGCATTTTTTGGTTGTAATAAGGAAGGACGGTGTGGCAGTCCATGACCTGGTGCCCTTTTGGTAAGCACCGTAGAAAAATCAGTATAGGCAGCTTTTCGCTGGCTATGATGCATTTCAACCACTCAATGCCCTCATCTCTCACGAGTTCAGGTTCGGTTTGGGGTTGGACGTGGGACTTTAGACAAGTTACATTGAATATGGCTGTGACATGGGGGATGCTGTGGTGATGAAAGACATCAATACTAAAGGTATACCCAGCGTGATTCCCAGTCTACGTCCACTAATTTCCGTATCGAAGCCGCAGCCTCAAGCTTACAAGTAGCACTAATATCAGATCCAATCCTGCGGCAAGACTCCACCTGAGTGGTTCACACTTATTCAGATGTCTGCTCCTAAACTCTACCACTCCCGATCTCTCCCCCCTCAATGGCCGTGGGATTTCAGGTCAAGCTACAACGGCCACGATTGTTTGAGTGGCAGATGCAATATCTCCATCATTGTGAAGTTCGGTTCCTTTCAGTCTCTACTCCCACTTGGCCTCCACCGTGTAGTCGCACTCAACCACCGCATCCCGCTCCAATCTGATCCTCGGGGCATCACAAAAAGGCGGCAAAAGGGAAAAAAGGACAAAAGTGAAAAGAGAAAAAAAATGCGCCAACCCGGAGTCGAACCGGGATCTAGTCGATATCGCTATTGAAGCTGGCAACGACCAATTCTAACCGTTAGACCATTGGCGCTGTGAAGCGTTTCAAATTCGAAGTGGACCGAATCGATGTGTGTGCTGATTTTTGAAAGAAATTTAGCACCTTGAAATTATATTCTGAGTCCATCCTGTGGGGTGGAGTTACAACAAATATTACCTGAATATAAACAGTCCCACCTAAAAGTGTCTCGGAGATAAAAAACCTCAACCCGAATCAAAGACGACAGCAACACTTGGCCAGAGGTAGGTAATATTCTCTGGTGAGCACTTCATCAGCACCAATAGCTCAAATGTATAATTGGTCGATTGACAGCCTTCAATAGCTGTATCGACTAGATTCCGCTTCGACGTCGGGTCGACGCTCAGTCGAGAACCAGTTACATGGCTGCTATCAATGCGTTTGGGAGTCGTGCTGCTCGATCCTCACTGCGTGCTCGCGGCGTCCTGACCGTGTGCTGTCGAAGTCCAGCTCTGAATCAGCGGTTGAAGGAACCGTGTCGCTGTTCTGGACTCGATTACCACCTCTGGGAGACATTCCGCTGGAAAGGATCTGCTCAGCAGGTGTGACAATAACTCTTATAAAGCATAACACGTCCTACGGGTATTTATGCTTAGACTTTCAGACATCCACGGTCGTCCCGTGTCTCATCAGACTTGTGCCTACATCCCGGCTTTTGGTTTGTGGGGGAGGCTCTCAGAACCGAGTTCTCAAACCATGTGCCGGAGAAGTGCGTGTTCCGAAACGACTTCGGCTAAACAAAAGTCAACACTACAAGTATTAGTAGCTGAGTACATCCGCAGACCACGAACCGAGATGCATTCCCTGTTTGCAGCAAGTCCAGTTACAGCAGAGGTGAGAACTTGAGCCATGCCCGACGTACAACCTTGGGAAACGCTCGTGCAGGCGAAACAAGCAGAGGCTGCCGAAAAGATCCCCAAAGAATGGCGGCTACTAGAATCTGTCACGGCCAATATATCCGAGGACGCAGATACTTGCGTGTTGGACATCCCTCGCAAGTCCGGACTGCTCACTGCTAAACAACTCCAGATCACGGAAGCCTATGATGCAACTGCACTCCTGGAAAGGCTTCACTCGGGTCAATTGTCGTCGGTGGAAGTCACAGAGGCATTCTGTATTCGTGCCGCCATTGCGCAACAAGTGGTTCGTTTCATCTTTTGTCCCTGCATCAAGAAATCTCCAGTCTGTTCAGCTGCCGTGATCAACTAACGAAGTCGATGCGTCCTAGTGTCGATGCCTGACAGAGACATTCTTCGACCGAGCTTTGAAAAGGGCAAGGGAACTCGATTCTATTCTGAAGAACACTGGTAAAGTCGTTGGACCATTGCATGGATTGCCGATCAGTCTTAAGGTGGGCAGACCGCCGTCGATATCAACTGCATATATATCATGGTACCGAGGGTGGAAACAATGCTAACATTATCGGCAAAGGACTGTTTCAATGTCGAAGGCATCCCGAGCACTATCGGCTTCGCGTCCTTCATTGAGCATGGGCCAGTGAAGTCAAACTCGGCCGTCGTCCAGACTCTGCTAGACCTCGGAGCTGTGCTCTACGTCAAGACCAACATCCCACAGACAATGATGGTATGCGTGACCCGCCGTTCATAATATCACAGAGTCTAGCTGACATCCACTCCTCTTCCACAGGCAGGCGACTCTCACAACTACGTCTTCGGACGAACCTTGAACCCTCGTCGATCATGCCTCAGCGCCGGCGGCTCGTCGGGTGGCGAAGGCGCGCTCATCGCCATGCGCGGATCCATCTTGGGCGTCGGAACCGACATCGCAGGCAGCGTGCGCATCCCTGCATTCTGCAACGGCACATACTCTCTGCGTCCATCGGCCGATCGGATTCCCTACGGTGGCCAAACGAGCTCAGCGCGCAAAGGCCTCACGGGGATCAAACCCTGCGCTGGACCCCTGGCGACATCCATTCGAGACCTGGAGCTCTTCACACGTGTCGTAGTCGACTCGGATCCTTGGAACCTAGATGCGAGCACTATATTCTCCCCATGGAGGAGTCGAGCTTATTCTTCCTCGCACAAGGGAGAGGGAGAAGGACAAGGAGGAAAGAAGGCTCTCACATTCGGCCTGATTGTAGAAGATCCTCATTTCCCCATCCACCCGCCTGTCATGAACACTTTGATGCGAGCCACCGCCGCCCTTGAAAAGGCAGGACATCAAGTGGTCAAGCTGGACCACCCTTCGATCTACGACGCAATGGTTCTTTCGTTCCGCATGTTCGCCATGGATCCGGCCAACACTGCCTTTGAACATATCAAGGCCAGTGGCGAACCGCGCATCCCTGCGCTGAGCTCGACGGACTTGCCCCACGAGCACGTACGAGCAGAGTATGCGCCGCTCACGCTCGAGGGACTGTACGATCTCAATGTCCAGCGGGCAGAGGTTCAGGATCAGTTCCGCCACCTCGTCGCGGAGAATGGACTTGACGCCATCATCATGCCCGCGTATCAGAGTACGGCACCACGACATGATCTGGTTAGTTGGGTGCCGTATACCGTGTTGAATAATCTTCTTGATGTGAGTATAGTCTCTGTTCAATGTTCAATGTTCCATGTTCAGAATTCCCCATCTCAAATTCTGAATCGATCATCCATGCAACAACGTCCACAACATCCACAACAAATGTGAATGTGAATGTGAATGTGAATATGAATGGTTTGATGAGCTGATTCTAACATGGCCACGTGGCCCGTCGTGTATAGTACCCTGCTTGCATCATCCCGTGGAGCAAAGCGAACAAGATCGACGATGCCAAATACGCAAGGGAAGCGAAGTACATACCTCCTTGTAAGTCGTGATCCTTTTTGCTATTGTGTCAATACATGTCTGTATCGATATGAAGAGATGCGGTGGAAGCCGGACTGGAGACGACGATGAAGAAGACAAAACCACAAAGAAACAAGTGAAGTGTGGATGGCCGAAACAGTTGGACTTGGATTTGAAATTGACATCAGATCGGATCAAAGTGCTAATGCGCGTGTTACTTTGAACCAGATAACCCGGACGATATCGAGGGTATGCCGTGTGCAGTGCAGATTGTCGGGAGGAATATGCGTGAAGAGGAACTGTTGAGCACGGCGTCCGTCGTGGACGACGTGTTGCATTCGAGGTGATGATTTAGGGCAAATGTAGGAATGTAGGGATGTAGGAATGAGCACGGTGATACTCTGTACGGTTGTGGTGCGTGGTACGCCTCGAGTACCTGAAACGATTTCAAGGCCATGAGCTACAGTGCATACTTTCAGGTACTCTGCACAAGTCTGGATCAAGTTGTCACGGTGACATGAATCATGTTACACCCAAGGAGTAAGTAAGGCAGGTAGGTAGGTATAGGTCTACCTACTCAGGTAGATCCAGCCTAGTCACTTGGGCATTGTTGCCCAAATCGTACCTCGAATTCAACACCCCCAAACACTCCGATGGCGGGATACAAATCACCCTCACCCATCAACCCATCAACACCTTCGTCGCGCTCGTCTCGTTCTTCGTCAATTTCCCATTCCCAATCCTTGTTCGTGCGTCCGTTGCGCGTTACGAACGCGGTCGTCTTGACTCTGTCCCCCGCTCCAGTACCGGCGGGCGTCGTTGAGAACCTCATACCCACCCCGATCGTCTCGCCGGGTCGAAAGGCCTCGACAAAATCACGCCCGCCCCAGGAATCGTTGACGAAACGACGCCCGTCGTCCCCGTGCACGCCGATACTGGCGCGGTGCCAGCCCGGTAACCGCCACGGAGGGTACGGTTTGGCGGCGTAGCCGATGGCGATGCCCGAGTTGGCGTTGGAGATCTTGTACACGTGGATCTCGAACGAGACGGTCTTGCTCTGGCCTGTGACGCAAGGGTTGTCGACGGCCGCAAAGTATAGTGGGATGCTTGACATGATGACCGCGTCTTGCTGCGAGGATGAGGTGCGGATCGACCATGCCGTCGGGGTCTGTTGGCGGAGGGTGAAGGTGCGGGTGTTGGACAGTTGCGCTGGAGGTCGTTCGAGGGTCAAGTGGCCTGCTGCGGCGAGGTTGTGGATATCGCGCGAGGGGGGCGAGGGCGTGTAGAGAGGGTGTTGGGCGCACCATTCGTGAGCGCGGGCGGCTGAGTCGTAGCTTGCGTTGTTGGTGGGAGAGTAGTCTTGTGGTAAGGGCGGAGGGGGAGGGAGTAGTGCCGTGTCTGGGATCACCGTCCAGTCGTGGTACGGTGGTGGGTTTCCAGGAGGTGGTCCAGATGGAGGAGCGTAGGTTTCTTCGCCATCTTGCTCTTGCCCTTGCCCAGCCTTGTGGAAGTTGGGAGGAGGGCCTGGCGGAGGAGCGAATCCAGAATCTGTATGCTTCTGGTGAGATGGAGGTGGTCCGGGTGGTGGAGCGTATTGGTCTTTTGTAGTGCCGGATGAGGACTGTCCGAATACACGGTGCTTTTCTTCCGCCGTGGAATATGCATCATATTGAGAGTTTGTAGGTGGATTGTCCGTACCGACGTCTACTTTGCCCTTGAGGGATTTGAAAAAGCCCATGATGTATGCCCGTGAGACTGATCTAGTTGGAAGGTCGTTGAATTGGGTATACCGCGGTCGTCAGCTGGCTACGTCCAACTCTCAACTGTCAAAGTGGCTGTCCCAGGCTGTCCACTCTAGAGACGAGACTGCTTGCTTTTCTCTCAAGAATGTCGTTCTCCTTGTTGAAAGAAGACTTGTCAACCAAAGTCATAGAAATATGGATGGATTATGGGTATCGAGGAGAAGGCAAACAGGTGGCGGGGGGAGTGAGTGCTGGTCTAAGCCACAGTGACCTCTTTCCGGAGTCTTGGAACGTGGTGTAGTCTTTTTTCGTGCCCTTCTTATCACTAGTAGTGTCCTGCTCGACACTTTCTACCACGCCTAGCTGTAGCAACCCAACACATACTCAATCGAGATTGCATGACACTTACGACATTCACATGTTGTCGTTGACTCTGATAAGACCCTGACTCGCAATAGCACAACAACGTTTGCAGTATGACTCGTTTTTAAGTCCGACTAACCCCGCAAAATTTTTGTTCCGACAAAAAAAGTTGTAATTGTAGAAGTGAATGCATGTTCCGAGCCAGAACGACTGTATCAACCAGACTTGTGAACTGCAATTCCTCTGCGCAGTCACATCTAATGTCTCGCTGACCGACATCGTGTGGCACACATGCCTCCGACCACCTCAGCTTTCGCAGCGCAATTGCGCACGATTGCTGCCAAATCCACGAACGAGTTAGACCTTCGCGCACGTCGAGACGCTCACGCCGAATCCCTCATATTCGATCGCCCAGTAGCTGCAAAGCAAGATTGGGACACAGTATATCAGATATGCGTTGAGGGATATCAAGAGTTATGCGTGCTCGATTCGAGACTACGAGAGTTCGACCAAAATCTCTTCAGCCCCCAAGCCAAAGAGCAAGACAGGGAGCAACTGAACAAGGCACAAAATGAAGCCCTGGGTGTGGTTATTGAACGATGCCTGGCTATACTTGGATCCAAAATCCTCCTACGACCGGGCGTACGGGCTGTGGAATGGCTTGTTCGAAGATTTCGAGTCCACGTCTACAACACCAGTGTCTTTCTTGCCACCTTTCTTCCTTACCATGAGACGCCCGTCTTTCGAAACCTCCTGAGCATCATACCAGCAAACAAGATTGTAAATGAGTGGAAGTTTCTGGGCCCTTACCACAAACCCGCAGCCAACGTACCACGCCACGCCCTGGTCTACAGCGCCACGAACAATGATGCCTTTTTCTCATACTTCAACAACTACGTTCTGCGGACATGTCAAGAAGGAGCTGGACATCCACAACTGCTGCGCTTCTGGGGCACATTGGTGGTGGAAGCGGTGACTGGCAGACTCAACCAAGTCCGAAGTGGACGAAAGGAAGTGGAAAAACAAAGGCTAGAGGATGCTTTGAGTAAGATTATCCCACTGCTCGAAGAAGGTTTCGAGATCAGAGACAGTCCAGAAGTCACCGTCACCTGCTTCACCATATCGCTCCTTCTCGCAAGCAATTCCAATTTGCAAGACGTCGCTATCGATTCGTTGATGAGATCGGTCGCTCCGCACATCCAAACCGACGATTCAGACTCCAAGTCTGCGCTAGCCTGTCTGATTGTACTTGCCACCAGGAAGAATGAACCAAAAGTGCCAAAACAAGTCCTGGAACTTCTCATCAAGCAGCAAGACTTGAAACAAAGACTGCTAGAGCTCAAAGGCCAAGTTCCTGTTGCATCGTTCCTTGAGGTCCTGGTCAATTCTACGCTCACCGGACTCAAACGATCGAACTTGGACTCTCGGTTTGCATTCGTCGAGCGGCTATTCGACTTGAGCTCCGCGTTAGTCGACACATCATGCCTCAGTCAATGTCTCGCAGTGGTGCTTCGGAAGCTTGAAGCAGCAACCGGACCCCCGAGCCGGGAATACCTGACCAGCCTGTTGCGCAGACTGAACGACAATCCTAGTTTCGCACCAGTCTTTCCCCAGGCCGTACAGCTCTCTGGACAGTCTTTGAGCGATATTGAGGCCGTTATTGAGACCGCGATTGAGACGATGGACGATGTTCGCATGATTGATTCTAATCAAATGGAGCTTACTGAGGTTTTGCCAGATGACTCGTTTGACTCCGAGAAGCTCGATTCCATGTTGGCAAATCTGCCAGCAGAGTCAGTTGATCTGTCGTTCTTAGCCACCAGAACCTCTCCATTGTTTGACCAGCTTCTCCAAGCTTTTGCACTCTGCCATAAATCCGAAGATGCTTCTGCGCGATTTGAGAATCTGCCTCTATGGGGCAGCAGTGACGACCGACCTTCAGAGCTGAAGACAAGTTTCTTTTTGAGAATGGCCTTCAAAGCTACCACGACAGCCCAACAGGTCGCTGTACTCAGGAGCCTCTCCAAAGGTCTCGAAAATGCCTCTCATGTACCCTCGCAAATGCTGTTCCCCTACCTGACGACCATACTGGCCGATCCGGTACAGCCCGTGAGACGAGGAGCTGCAGCATGCCTATTGGCTCTTCGAAAGCGTTTGGCTGAGGATTCTACGGAGACCAGCTCAGTAGAGACTACAGAGCTTTATGACGGTTTGTCAATGAAAAACATAAAACGACTGCCACCAAGCAATACAGTCAAGCTACTTGACCAAGTCTTGATTCCGAACATGGAAGAATGTGTACTTGAAGCGTCACATGTTCGCCGGGCGCTCGAGACCGCCTTTGACAGTCCTTCTCGATCATCTTCCTCTGGAGCAAAGACCGCAAACGTGGAACTGAAGAAGAGCTTGAAGCATGATTTATTCGATCAGCTAATTGTCTGTGCGACAATCACCCCACTGACAAAGGTCAAGCTTCGCGTCATCGAGCTGCTCAGTGGCGTTCAGAAAGTGGGCAGCACGAGCACAAGCAAGGCTTTGGCACCCGTTCTCAAGAATTGGGCGTCATTGAAAGATGATGAAGCCAAGTCCATTGCTACCGCAGAGAATCTGGCTCTTGCTCATATTGATGCAGTCATGGTGCAGATTATCAATGGCCGCAGCAAGGAAGCAGTAGAACAAGCTCTCGAGATGCTCAACGAGGCGAGTGAACACATGAGGCCCGCCTTAGTCACAGCCTTCTTTGACCGACTGATCCTCATCTGGAGAGATGTGCGCCGCGAGTCACAGATCTCCTCAGCTGGGCTTCTGTTTGACATGTCTTTCTCCGACAGTCATGCCCTGGCAAGTGGTAGCCGAAATGTTCTCCAGTCAGTCACTCTCTCAACCGAAATGCTTGCTTCGTTCTTCGAACTCGCGTCCTCAGGTATTTCGGACTTGCAGACGCTCGCTCCACCCAAGAAGAAGAGGAGAACTAGTCATGGCCGCGAAAGCCTCCCTCGAGAACTGGCTCAAACTCTCACTCTCGTCGATTCGCGCTTGACCTTTGCCCTGGAACTCGTCGAAAACTCCAAGCCAGAAAACCATACTCAATTACTCGGCGATCTATTCGAAGTCTTGATCTCTCTGAGAAGAACCGAGGATAGAGGCGTTCCAGCATCCCCATACCTGACCACTTTGTGCCTGAGTAGCATTTTGTCAATTATCAACAAGATTCGGGAAGCTCGAAAACCCGACTTGGATGTCTCGAAAATCCGCCCCGATCTGGTCATCGACTGCGCTCGCTCCTCAGAGAATCCTCAGGTCCAAAGCATTGCCCTTCTACTTGCCGCTTCTTTGGCTTCTTTGGCTCCTGATCGCATCTTACACACTATAATGCCAATATTCACCTTCATGGGCCACGGAATCTTAGCCAAGGAAGATGAAAGATCGATCTACGTAACCAATCAAGCCATTGATCAGATCATTCCTTCCTTGGTCACAACGCTAAAGAAGCAGGATGCTAACAATTTGGTCCTGTCAACGTCCAGCCTTCTTTCGAGCTTCGTCACAGCATACGATCATATCCCGCAACACAGACGCAATACCTTCTACCAGAGACTGCTCAACAGACTGGGTGCTGAAGACTTTGCGTTCGCACTCATTGCACTGCTTGTGTCTAGGCGACGGCAGCAAGATATGTCGGTATTCTTCTCGAGCTTGGTAGGCAATTTGTCGCCATCAACGCAGCTTTCCACGCAGCAAAAGATTCTCGACCTAGTGAACGATATCTTTTCGGATAACCCGCATAACGCAGAGCCGCTTCTCAACATCACCAAAAACACCAAGAAGGACCAACGAGAAGAAACCGCCAAGATCTTGTTGGCGACTTCTTCCAAGCTGCTCGCATCCAGCGGCCTCATGTTCTCCGTGAAGCGTTTGCACCGGCTGGGCGAGGCCGAGGCCGAATCATTCTGGAAAGTGTACAGGAGCTCCCTCACGCAGTTCTTGTTCATGCTCAAGGATCAAAAAGTCAACCATCCAAGCCTGACTAACACAACGAGGAATTGCTTGAATGCACTACTCGAGCTACCGTCCATTGCCGAATTGATACACATCATGCCTGAACTCTTGAGTGAGATGGACCAAATTGGCGACAAGGAGCTACAGCCATTGGCGTTACGCGTACTCGCTACACAATTCCAGCATCATGCTCCCAAGGACAGCCATACTCAGTCCGAGGCCATGACATTGCTTCCTACCATTCAGACGATCATTGCGTCCTCAGAAGATGAGGCTTTCCGACACGCAGCGATCACGCTCCTGGATCGCATCGTCGAAGTCTACGGTCGCAAGAGCCCTGACGCCATCATCACTGCTTCCAGTGTTCTCATCGAGGGCGATCATGGGTTGAACTCGCAAGACTCCAGGACTCAGGTCATGTCTCTTCTCTGCTTGGCTTCTGCAGTGGAAGCTCTCAAGGAGGCAGCTGTTCCAATTGTGCCTTCGTCGATGCCAAGAGTACTGGGTCTATTGGAGTCTAGTGTGGCAGGCGACGCTGGGAATACGGAGCTGCACAATGCAGCTTTTACACTCCTTTCATCATTCGTCTCACACGTGTCATTCATGGTCTCGGACGGGAACGTAGTCGACATCCTCAAGCTGTGCCACAAGTCATCAGCAGCATCCAATCTGGACCCGTCCTGCAAGGAATCTAGAGTAGAAGCACTCGAATTGCTTGCCAAGAAGATCGACTTGAGCATCGTGACTGATAGTCTCAACGAGGTCTGGAAAGACATCGTGGCAGACCTTACACTCGAAACGGTCACTGAATACTTCGGCCTTCTTTCTCGCGCTATCGATCGCAACTCCAAATCTACCGTGGTCCGCAATGCCGATTCAATATCCACGTTCATTCTTCAAGTGATGGATCTTCGACGACTGTCGTCTTCCCCGTCCAACGAGGCCAGCCTGCCCCTCGAAGATGTCAAGCTCGTCGAATCCCAACTACAAGACCTATCTATTCCCTTCATCTACAAACTCAACGACAGCACCTTCCGCCCACTCTTTGAGACATGGGTTGACTGGGCGATCAAACCGACCGATTTGTCCGCCGAGGAAGGCGGCGCGAAAACAGCAAGACAAACAAGTCTATTTGGTTTCGTCAACCACTTCTTCGTCACCCTCAAGAGCATCGTGACCAGCTACGCAAGCTACATTCTCGAGGCGGCGAATGCTGTTCTGCGCTCCGCCACTGGCTCCGCCACGAACATGTCCAGTGAGGACATGTCTCTCTACAAATCGACATTGACCCTCTTGATCACCGTGATGGACCATGACGCTGATGGCTTCTTCGCGTCCCCGGGACACTTCTCGCCGCTCTCGGACCTGCTCGTGTCTCAACTCACGCTTGCATCCGCGAGATCGAAATCTCTGCGCGCCACCGTGGGAGAGCTGGCCATCACTGCAATCGTCAAACTGGCCACAGCGACAATGGACACGCCGTCCCATCATCACGCGATCAACCACGGCTTATGCCAGCTTCGGCACAAGCCAAGTGCTGCGGTGAGACTAGGGGCCATCAGGACGCACCTGGCGCTCACGCAGGATGAGAACGTGGGTGAGGAGTGGGTCAACAACGTCGTTGTCGGGGCCAGCACAGAGGGCGTCGGTGGAAGCGGAGAGACAATGGTATATGTCAACGAGAGTCTCGAGGATGATGACGAGGAAGTCGAGCGCGAAGTGCGCAGGTGGGTGCACATGGTTAGGGAGATGGTGGGCGAGGATGTTTTTGAATTTTAAAAGAAAGTTAGCATTGCACAGAGTCCCATGTCTACCTACGTCGTAAGTCCGTCTAGGACGTGGGGGCCTGAGACATGCTGTACGTGTTTCTGTTTACAGGCGCCTGTACGCGGAGGGTAACGAAAGGTGGATATAAAACCCGCACGGTCTTTTGCAGCGTTTGGTCTGTTGTTCCAACTTGAATGGAATGAATTGAAATGAAATCTAAAAAAGGCTAGAAGCCCAACGGGTCTAGAAACCAAAGAAGAAAAAACCCAATACCAATACAAACACAAGCGCACGTCAAGTCCCCTTTGCAATTGTCTCTTCGTCCCTTGCTCATTTCATCACGTCACTCGTGTTTCCAGCCCGCAATACAATACCCGGAATGAAACAGTCTGAAAGTCCACTCAAGTCAATGTCTCTTTCCCATCTTTCAATCTTTGCGTTCCACAAGAGATGACCCCGCGGCATTCCCAATACAATCTTGTGGATGATGTTCCGGCGGCCCCTGCCCGCCTTTTGTCCCCATCGTGCTTCTTCCAACTCAGATGTAAAACATCCTATCCCTCATGCTCTCATGGATCCTCAAGTCGAAGCGGTGGTCAGGGTTGACAGCTGGATCCCACTTCTCATCCCTCGCGGCGTTGTAGAATCTCCGAACGTAGAATCTGGCACGGTCCGCCGCAAGATCTGCGTAGTATGCAGCTGGACAGACGGAGACGGAGCCAGTCGATCGACCAAAGAGGAAGCAAAGGTGGTGAGTCTGTCGTGATGGAAAAGTTTGTCAGCAAGAGTTCAACGGAGAGAAGGAACAAAAAAGAACGTCTTCAGCGTAATGACGATGCGTCGGAGAGGAGTAAAGGAGAAGGGGAAGGGAACGTAACAAAACTCACCGCCAAGGCAATGTCGTCTCTTGTGTAGCTTGTCATATTCTTCAAAACGACATAGTGCGTCGGTCGAGCTGTTCCAATCTGCGCTTTCTGGCTGATGAGGAAGAAATCTTGACCTTTGCCATACGTGATTTTCTCCGTGACCATCGTGCCGGGCATGGGATTGAAGTTGAACTTTGCCTTTCCAGAGTTCAAAGGCTTCCAGCCGATGAGCAAAGGTGTGTTTTGTTCACGGTCACTTGTCGGAAAGAGTCGAGTATGATGTCTCTTGACTGCACAGATGAGGGCGATGGGGATGGACTGCTGGCCTTGTGACAAGGCTCTGCCTTTCTCTTTGAACACTGCTTCAAGAGCCGCTATGATCTGTGGGAGTTCTTGCTCCTCGCACATTCTGAACTGGCCCTCGGAGAGACCGTCACGATAGATGAGGATGCGTGAAGGCAACTGCCTATTGGCCTCAAAATACCCCTGCAGTCGCTCCATGACCATGTCTTTGAGATCCATCACTTGCTCGTTCGACTTCCTCTTCCCGTCTTCATCCTCCACTAAAGGGTTCTCTCTCAGGCTCGCGGGCCACTGAGCAAATTCCTCGTCGACACTACCCACCACAGCTGCGATGCTGGGGGCCCCAGACATGGCTAGTGCGCCTGCGTGTGTCACGTCGATGCCGAGGATCATGGTACCAGCCCCTAGAATCGGAGGCTTAGCAGCGAGCGATTGGTTGACTGACCGGCTGTTCATCTTCAGATTGATCTTCATGCTCAAGTTGCCATAAAAGTCGGGAGAGCTTTTTGGACCGTAAGTTTTATGGTAAGAATTGTTCTTGAGGACATGGCAGACAGTAGCCACGCCAGTGCGTTGATCACCAACCCTCTTGATGGCACTGTAGAGTTCCATGTCCTTCTTCGGCAGTAAGAAAACAACGAGATTGACGCCGTTCTTGTCTCGGAGGGTTCTGATCATTTGGTCGATGAACTCGAATTGGGCCGCTAGTCCTTTCGCATGATGATGTGTGGGCAGACTATCAGTAGGAAGCTGACGCTGGTGGCCTTGCGGCAGAGGAATTGGCTGGAAATGAGCCTGGACCATGCCGACCCGGTTTAGAGCTGACTGGAGATCGTGACTGAACTTATTCAGAGCCTGCTCAAGACAAACAAACTGATTGTTCAGAGTCAGTTCAATGTAAGTCCACACAAATCGTTGAGTGGCAGGTTTGAAGTAAGATGTTTCTCTGAGATTCCAAGATCCGTATTTTGCAAAGTCCAGCGGGATGTTCTTTATCGAAGGCTGTCTTGGATTTCGCGCATTTACTTCTGTGCGATACCTCACGGTTGGTGCACCGAGGGGGACCACTGGAACAGACATCATGGCATCTCCCAGGCTGAGATCAAATTCCCTCGCCCCGGTGTTAGTGGAGTCAGTCCCATAGAAGAGGGAACGCCCGTTCTCGAGAATGCAGCGCTTGTTGTCGACAGGCACTCGAATAGCGTTTGCTGGCAACTCTCTCGTCTTGCGCATCGGTTGACCGGGAATGATATAGAGGAGGTTTGCAGGAAACAGCTTTGCAGAGGCACCTCCACCAATAAGAACTGCGAAGATGCTGGATTCTCGTTCATAGTTTGTGTTATGGGTTCTATTGAAGTAAGCTCCCAGTGACTCCATGTGCTGGTGGCCCGGAATGTTGGTATGAACCAATGCTACTGTTGGCTGCACACCATCTTGACGGAGCGGCGCAAGGGCAGTGATAGTTGCGAGGAAATTGTCGGGCTCTTGGTGATGAGTCAGGTGTCGAGTTCTGACACTGAGACCTTTGAGGAACTTTGAAAGGTCGTCGTAGTGGTGCTGTTGCCATTGACGTACGGCCGCATTCCTGGTTTTCCAGGCGTCGATGAGTACCTGAACATTCTCTCCTGCATAGAAAAGCGACGTTCTGGTGTTAATGTTGAGATTGATGGGCACATCCGTAGAAAACACAGTACGAACGCTTCTGGTGAAACCTCCAATGCTGTTGAGCGGGCCTTGCGGTGTTACCCAACCTGTCTCGGTCAGGCCAGTCCGGCGTGGTGCCGCAACGCCGTAGAACACTCTTCCGCCAACAGTGGTAAGGAACCGCTCCGAGAGTCGTGGAGGACTTCGATGATCGAAAGTAGGGAAGCATCTCTCGTACGGATGGTAGCTGAAAATCATATTGAGGGCATTGAGAGCGTCGTCTTTTTCGGGGAACTCGACGAAGTTTTGGGTTTGCGAACTCTGTTGGAGATGTTCAGAAAGATCTCCCAGAGAAAATGACTTCTCGAACATGACCTTAACGTCAAACACCTCTGGATTATTAGGAGGGCCTGAGCGGTACTCGTCGTAATAGTCGATAGTGAAAACCTTGGAGACCTTTTCGAGAATGGGGTTGGCTGTGACAATGTGAGTGCTGTAGTTTGTTGCAAGTGGGATCCTGGCTAGCATCTTGTCTGCCTTTAGCTCAGCTATGAGGAGAGCGATGATTCTTTTGATCTTAGAGCGATTGATCCGGCTGTCGAATGCCTCCCTCGCTGAAGTAGGCCCGTTGTCGTTGTCATCATCACCCGGAGGACTTGCTGACTTAGGTTCCCCGGCCTTATCGAATGGCTTTGGTGGTAGCTTCTGTTCCTTGTCGGACTCTCCATGGCTTCTACTGCATCCAGCCTGTGTGATCTGTTCAGACTTCTTGCTGATTTTAGTCTCGCTAGCCAGCTCAAGACCTTTACCATTACCATCATCCATGTGGCCCTGCTGCTGTTTCTGGAAAGTCAAACCATATCGGTATAGTTCTGTGTATTTGCCGATTGTGACTTTGAAATGATTCGCCAGCAGGTCGGTATCAGAATGGAGCGAGAGTTGGTTCATGGATTGGTCAAGGGCCGCTTGTTGACTTTGTTGACCGAAGGCCGATGATGGAAGTCTGTTTGAAGATTGATGAAAGCCACCACGATTACCGTAATCACCACGGCTTTCAGAACGGTCGCGACTGTTGTAACCACCACGACTTCCAGACCCGCCTCGATTTTCAGAGTTGCCACGATAGCCAGAATTCCCACGACGACCATAGTTGCCATAGTTGCCATGGCTGCCTTGGTTTTCATAGTTGCCACGATTGCCACGACTTCGGCCACGTCCGCGACCGTGAGAGTCCATGACGAGAACCGACTCGATCCGAGTAGTCAAACTGTTGTAGTGTTTCAGTCAGCACAGGCTCTCTAGTCTGTCGACCCCAAGTAGTTGAACTTACATACGAACACGCAGGTGTTTCGGTCACACGATATTGTGATGTTGTATTTCTGTGACGCAGGGCAGTGAATGAAAGAGAAGTAAAGGGATACGTGCCCCGCAGAATGATTGCAGAAGACATTCAATAAACATGAGCAGGAAAGCTGGCAGTTTTTATACCTTACCGTTTGTCTCAACAAACCATTTCAAACGTAAGATTGCATTTTCTGAGACTGTTTGATGGCAATTCCTTTTGACAAACACCCATGATCAAGCCAAAAGAGATTTGCACATGCTGACAATGAGCTTTGAAGGTGCCCTTGCTTGACTGCACAGGGCGGAGACCGGAAATGTAGTGTTAAGTCATTGAGATTGTTGGTTTGAAGGGAGAAGCTACACTCCATGTTGACGGTTTTTCTGAACATCACAGATGCAAACAAGGTATGCCTTTTGGGAAGAAAATGCTCAATTTTAGTGAGTACATGTTACCATTCAATGGCCTTCCGCCTAGGGACGTCTCTTCGGCACACATGGAAACCTAGGTTAACGTAATATGAAGACGTTCGTTGACCGGGAAGAGACTGTTGAGCATTGCAACAGGTTGTAATGAGTTGCAATGAAAGAACCCACCATTATCTTTCGAATGCAGTGAGGAGGACACAACAGGTGTCAGGATGACCGTCGTTGCCGACATACATAAATTCAATGGTGGATTATGACTGTGAGGTTCAAGATATTTCTGAGGTTGTAAATGCACGGCAACCGAGTCTTGGCACGGATACGAGCATGACCAGGACGAGCATCAACGCCCCTCTGGAAACCTCCTGGCCAGGGCCACCCAGCGTCGACATTGGAGTCTTGACATCGTATCCAAGTGGAGGGCTCTCCTCCAGGTTAGAGGATTGACTGCCCAACACAAGACGATAAGAGCTCAGATATCAGCTCAGGGTTGAAATGTATTGAACTGTCTCTTTTTCATGTGATCATACAAAATTCTTCAGCTACATGCGGCATAAGTTCATGGCAGATCAACAGGTATACCCTTGTCAGACATTTACCCTCTCGAGCTGCGGGTTGACCTTGTCGACCGTGTCGGCTGTTCAGTCTTCTTTCCCTTGACAGCTGGAGCCGGGGAAGGCATACTCTTCCTTCCACGGTGGCGGCCCTTTCTCCCAGATCCAGTGTTGCTGCTTTCCTTTAACGGAGGTGAAGATTCAATATTAGCTTCGGCCATGTCGGCATCTTCATCCTCGTGCAACTGCAAAACCGTTTCTTCTGCCTGCATCTCTCCCACATTTGATACATCTTCCTCCACATCCTTCGCATCGCGAGGCTCTCCGTCGTCGTCAGTTTCTGATCCTTCTTTTCGTGGGGTTTTCCTTTTCCGACTCGACGCCGGCCTGCTCGCAGAACCCGGCCCTTCTTCCATCTCCGCATCATCGGCATCGCTGTCTGCCTCAGCATACGAAATGGCATTTGAGCGCCGAGAACTCTTGCGCGAAGGCTGCTCTGGACTACTCGTTCCGGCGGCCCTTATTTTGGGCTTGGGTGTTTTCCTAATCGCCAGCGTAGACTTCTTCGGCTTCTTGGGCATCTTCTGACCTTCCTCGCCGTCCTCATCAACGTCAAGGCCCGGTCGTTCGCTCTTCCGCTTCTTGTTCACGGCCGGCTTTTTGGCCTCCTTTCCAGCAGCCTTCAAAGAACGTATGTACGATCGCACAAGCTTCTCCAAGCCTCCAGCCACATCTTCAGGAAGGTAATTCTTCTCTGCAATTTCCTGTGCAGCTTCGTGACTTGGAAGAGCTTTGAATAGTGAGCGAGGCAGTGTGACATTGCCAGGCCACGTCTGGAGCAGATTCACACCTTTTGCGTGCGCAGGCATGAGGTCTGCGTAGTTTCGGATGACAGCTTGTGAAAGATCAGAAAGAACATAGATACGCTCCGACGCCTCTTCAGTGCCCGTTATACCGTCCTGAGCACCCTTGACACGCTGGGCAATGTGGAAAATCAGAGACAAATTGTCCTCCGTGGCAACGGTGCATAGGTAGAACACGATATACTTGGAGAAATCCAGCAATTCGCCATCAAAATCCGCACTGTCCGCAGTCGGATAGTCAGGGTGATGAGCCAGTAAGCTGAGCAGCCGGGCAAAGATTGATTCCATGACATTCTGAGGTGCTTTCCTATCACTCGATTTTTGAGCCTGCTGCTTGGCAAAATATTGGACTCGTGCTTTCATCCAGGTCATCGTCGAAGTTCGAAGCTCAATGTCGGGCTCGAAAGCTAGAAGAAACATGGCAGTGAACCATCGGTGGGAAAGCCGATTTTGACCGAGATATTTTTTCAGATAAGTAACAAATCCTACGCGAACCGGATTGGGTGGGTTGATCATGATCATCAGGATATTGATGAACATGATCGGCTTGACTAGGTCTTCGCATTTTCGTTGGTGGCTGCAGAGCTTCAACAGAAAATGAACAGCGACAAGTCGCAGGCGATTCTTCTGAGCAGAATGTGTGTCTTTAGACGGCGTGATCTCGCCTTCATTCTGGATGATGGACATGAGCAACTTGATAGCTACTTCCGCTGACTCTTCGAATTCGGCAGACTTCTCTTCGTGCGACCGACATTGATTGACAAGAATCTTCAGAGCCAATTCTTTGGCTTTGGTTTCGTCGTCAGGATTGTTTGTCCATGCATTTGGATCATCGTCGGAGCTAGGTGAGTGATTTTTGCGTAAAATGTCTCCGACCGCTAGCTGTTGCAAAGCGCTTTTGTGTTCAGTCGAGGCCGCTGGAACTAGAAGGCATATTTGAGAGATTGTGGCCAGATGGGCTGGGAAGTGAGGTGATTCCAGTGTGCAATCTCCGAGAGCCTTGGACAGGAGATCTTTAGCATACATTTCTTTCTTGTCGGCAACCATGATAATAATCGACACGGCGTGCTTTGCTGCTCGTGGTGATTGGGAAAAGAGCGCAAAACGCGTCAGTGCTGTCAAAAATTTGCGGTCTTTCGGCACTTCAGCAGGATATTTGCGAGCAAACGCTGCACAAGCTTTCAGCGTGTCTGCCGCTCCCATTTCCTCGGCCCTGGTGGATGTAGGGGCATCTTCCTCGAGCTCCTTGCAAAGTGCTTGGATGTGAAATTTGAGCACTTCTGGGTGTCGAGCAGAGATTTCCTTCAGCACCTCTTGTGCAACTTCTCCAAGACCCCCTTCATCTGTCCTCGATATTTGCATGATCGTTGGGACGTGACTGCGGTTATAGGTGATCAAGGCACATCGGTACAGGATGGGCTGAATTGTGTCGATCAAAGATTGAGCATTCGTTGGCCCTTCCCGAATTCGTTTGGTGAGCTCTTTGATCGCTTTGGTGACTGTACGATAGTCGTTTTCGGCACCAACGGCAAATCGAATGAGCTGGTACGCACGACGATCATGTTGCTTTGCAAACTTCCACAAGCCCGCAGAAACGTCGCTAGAGTCAGGGAATGACTTGGAGATCACCTCGATATACTTACTAAGCCGCTCTTTGATCTGTGCTTCCGAGCCATCATCTTCAACGATCCCGCCATTATAGTCTTCGCAAGCTTGAATAAAAATGACTATTCCTTTACTTAGCTGCACTTGTCGATTTTGAAGACTGAAGAACACTGCGCGGGACTTTTGATCCAATGAATTTACTAACGTCAAAATGCGTCGTGCTCGAATTGCATCTGGGTCGACAGACGTAGTAGCTTGTGAACCCGTCTCTTTCTGACTGGCACGTTGCTTTTGGCTGTCTGATTTATGAGACTTGATGGGAGGAAATGATAGTGGCAGTAGGCTATCGTAGAGGGCTTTGTCGATGAAAGCATGGACGTGGGCATCATTGGTGTAAAATGCCCGCAACAAGCGGTTTGCAATGTCGCCGACCGCTTCTTTCACGACCGAGACACCCTCCTCAATGTCTCGAGACGCAACACCCCATATTCGAGCAAGAAGTTCGATGGCTTGTTCTCTCACAGTGTGCTTCCGGTCGGTCACTCGTTCGGCCAGAGTGGTAAAAACTGTGCCCTGTTTAGCAAGGCCGCCGTCAGCTCCCAGAGTATTGATCAGGGCATGATAGCTGAACGTGCTAATTGCGCGGATTGCGGCCAACCGAACATGTTCTTCTTGGTCGTGTAAGAGTTGAGCGAATGCGAACAGCAAGGTGCGGAGTTCCTCGTCGCTCAAACCGATGCCGCCAGCGGAGGTCATCAGGATACGGGCGGCTGCAATCGCCCATGCCTGACGGACTTTAGGTGACTTGTCAACGCGGCGTCCGTAGAAAGCCTGATACGCGGATGTATGTACAGTAGCAAAAGGCTTGGGAGACGCTGGTACCAGGATTGGATTGGCAATTTGATGATCAGTCTCTGGTCGTTCGCTCGATGGTAACGGGAATGCGGCTGGATCGAGCGGCACTGACGGGGTTAGACCAGCGATCCCTATACCGGCTGTGATATCACCAATTGTTTCAGTGGCCAGTTCGCGAAGCGCAGGAGAGTCCGAATTGAACTCTGCTTCGATCTGTGGGATCACATTCAGCAGCACATCAGGGCAGGCTCGCCACAGTTCTCTCAGTAGGCGATGCGCCTTGCGCAAATCTGCGAAGCCTTCGTTATCATCGTCAGAATCGTCGACCTCTGACAAGCGTCGGTGTTTTGACTTGGAGAAGCCATTCGTGTTTGCGGCAGTGGAAGCATCGACAATCACAGTCCCAAAATACTGCGTGATCTGAGTTGTCATCTTCTCGGGACAGCTAGTGCAGAGTGATTTGGCCATGTTATAGGCGGGGGGATAGTCCTTCACCAGCAGCGTAGCCTGTTTGGTGTCTTGTACGCCCCGCTTCTTTCCTTTCTGGCTGACGTCCTGGCTGTCGCCAGTGTCGACGCGTAAGAACTGGGAGATAATTACATCGGTGACCTCCTGAGGCAGTGTCACTTCGTCTACAACCGCAACCAGTAGATTCTTTAGGTGATACTCCACGCTCTTTGATATTTCAACGCCCGAAACGCTTTTGCTCGACCCTGACACAATATCGAATGCCGTGGTGAAGAGGGAGACAATGAGGTTATCATGGTTTGGAATGTCTGTAACGAGCAAGATGCTCTGCGAGTCGGAGAGCGAACTGAGGATATAAATGTGCTGAGCGTTGTAAGCATTGGTTGGATCAGCAAGTGCAGGTAATATAGAATTGATCACAACTGTGAAGATGTCCTATCAATGTGTTAGCTGCGCCCGATCGAGTGTGTCGTATGCTCACTTTAAGTTGGCCTTCGATGAACGGCGCATCAGGCGCACATATCTTCAAGACATCCACAATACACGAGACAGTCCATGCTCTCACACCTTTATCCTTGTGGCCCAGGAGGTTGGCATTAGCGAGGTCTTGCGCGAGTGTAGTGAAAGCGCGTGAGTCGACCTGGTCAAGATCATACTTGCGCAACTCCGTAGCAAGCTTCTGTAGTCGTGCTAGCAAGTCTGCGACAGGAATTGGTTTGCCGGCGCGCCATGTCAGACTATCGTCGAATTGAAGGCCGGGGATCTCGTAGCGATGCTCACGCTGCGCATTGCCCGCAGCGGCGGTACTGCGAGGCCGAGCAGGCATAGCTGGGGGTAAGGTTACGCCTCAAGAGTCATCTTCATGCGGATCGACCTGTGCTGAAATCTGCATATATGTTGATCGCGCTCTGGCCGAGAACAGGATTACTCGAGCTTTACAAGCAAGTAGCACTCAGATGCGCCGTGCAGTAGAATACTGTATCGGTGGTGGGAGAAATGAAGTCAATGAGCGTGAAATTTAGTGGGGGAAGATCAAACTCGGCGAGGACGCGTTTATGGACGCGTTCAACGCTCATGCTCGCAGTGAATTAATTCCAAGCGCTCTGCGGACCATCACTACGAGATCTATATCACCAACAGCGACAATGACCTCTTTTGAGCGTCATACAGTCTTGATAGCTAAGTCTTCGAAGTGCACAATCAGATCATCCTTCTCACCATGAGGGGCAGGTTTTGCGGCAAAAGGACCAACCCAGCATTCGGTCTTGCCATCGAGCTCTCCCCACCATGTCACCTCTCGGAGAGGAAGTCTTTGCCCGTCTGCCAGGAGCCATACCCATAGGCTACCATCGCTGGCATTTTCCAGTTCAATGGTTGCGCTGCTGCTTGACGCCGAGGCCAGAGGCCGGAGACTCCAGTCGGACCATCTATCCTTGGCCACCACACTGACATGTGGCTTCTCATGCACGAATTCAACACCCGCCTTCACCCAGCGTGTATTGCCGCCAGATCTTATGATGACACAGAGGCCACCTTGGTCATATTTGTCTTTCCATTCGGCGGACACTGTCACCTTTGCCGACTGAAGGGCACCTTTGGTTGTCGTTTTATATATCATGGGGGCATTGTTGGAATGTGTTGCTGGAGGCTTGTCCCAGAGATCCGTACCCGGAGGGCAAGTGATGTCGAATGCCTTGGTGAGGTCTGGTACGGCCTGCTTCAAGTGTGTTGCGCTGAATTCCGAAGCCATTTTGTCAGGTCCTAGAAGGATCTCGTGGTTTGCTGTCTTGGATTATGCGAATAACCCTTCCTGGTCTCTGAGTCTGGTCAATTCGGTGCCTGAGTCCGTGTCTGTCTCGGCTCGAACGACAGGCCAGGGATAAAGTATATATCTATCCCAGAGCAATGATACGTGGTCAGTGTCTGTTGCTCTGTCGGGCATTTAGCTGCGGTACATCTGTATGAGGTACTGTTACCGCAGCCGTCGCCGAATCAGGCACGGTGCCTGCGGTATTCCTCCGACTTGGAGCCAGAGTTGCTCCTCTACCAGCTCATTACCAGTTCGAGGAGGTGGGCTGGCGAACAGACTCGACTGCCACATCATTCGTCCGCAGCCCTGGAATAAAGTGCCACATGGTCAACGGCTATCAATGTTCAAGCCCGTGGATTTTCGTCATGGCTGGAATTCAAAGTAACCCTGGACAATGGCCAGTGCGTCACCGGGCGCCCAGGTCAAGTTTGTGAAGCGGTGGAAGCACGCCATGTCAAAGTCTGAGGTGCCAATAGATTGACATCGGGTGGGTGTACGGCTTACGACGACATTGTATACGGAGTACGGAGTACGGAGTATTTCAAGCACATGGCGTATTCTTCAGGGCGCAGTGGTACGTCGCAACTGTTCCTAAAAAACACAAAACTCGTCAGCCCTCTGCTGCTTAAAATATCCTGTACTCATACAAAGCTGATGGCCCTCGTAAGGCATACCTACTCTGGGCTACTGGGTATGCTCCTGGAATTCACACTCCACTTCCCCTGTTTACGGTGCCTAGGTAGGCAACATGCTGCGAGTGATCCGAGCATCTCGACCCAGACGCCCCTGTGTGAAACGTCAAGGGACTTACAGGGGGCTGAATCTGGTAAAGACAGCCTGCGCATGGGAACCATAGCTTAGGGCCCTGATCGGCTCCTCCTAGGGAAGTTTAGAACACCACCTCGTGGGGACTGTCGACATGGATAAATCGTGCTTCGGGGATCAACATCACAGCGGCAGACCTGTTACGAGCTCGTGTTGAAGACTGGGTCAAGGCGGCGACAGTCAATCCAATCCAAGCTCATGAAACTGCATTTCCACAGAGATTTCGCCGCCATGTGCACCGTCACCGTCTACCGTATTGCGCCCCGTAGGAGGCTGTGTAGTCCAGCTGGGTCTAGTGAAATTCGCTACCATCCCAATCTCGCCAGGCAACTCTTGTTTGAGATCGTTTGGGCTTAAAATTTGGGGACGCAGCCTAAGGTTAAAGGGATCCTGCAAGGCGCATCGAGAAATCCTCCTGTTTCTCAACCAACAAGTTGATTCTTCCTACTCCGTACTCCGTACCCATTTCCATTCTCCCAACAGCCTATTCAACCACAGTTCATTTCCTAGTCTGTCCTTGACATCTACATTCTTTCACGGCCTCGCTCTCTTCTTCGATTCTATCATATGGCGGCAAAATTCTCCAGACTCCGAGGCCTGCCAATCCCACCCACGCCCCTCACTCCCCGCAAATCATGAACGCCCGCAGCCTGCAGTACGACGATAATTCCTACGAGCTATCAGCGACCAGCACCAACGACACAGACGAGCAGGACCTCGACCTTCCTTTTTACGAGCAACACACGTCGACTGACGACCTCCAAGCCCACCTACTCACCGGGAATGCCCTGCTGGCCAGTGCCAAACCTGACAACAACTATCGACTAGCTTCATTAACTCCAGCATGGCTGCGCAAGCAATACCTCACCCGGCGCCCTCGAACGCGAACAAAGCGCCTTGCCCGCCGATGTTCATGCTCTCCTAGATCCTTTGCTCGGAGGTTTGCCCTATTTTGTTACACTTTCATCACAACAATCGTCGTCATTGTGCTGGTTGGAGGCGTTTTCTTCCCGGGCTACACTCACCTGCCCAGCCATTACAAAGCCTTGAAGCGACAGGTGCTGGCCTCTGATACTCCAGGACGTGCCAACCTTCAGGGCCAAAAGATTTTTATCGCGGCGAGCCTGTTTGACAAGGAAGGGAACCTGTTCTCGGGCGATTGGGCCAGGAACGTCTTGGAATTGATTCAAATACTGGGTCCAGAGAATACGTTCCTGTCGATATACGTTAATGACTCTGGCCCGGAGTCGAAGCAGGCCCTGGAAGAATTTGAGCGTCATGTTCCTTGCGAGCACAACCTGGTCTTTGAGGATCATCTGGACTGGGGCCAACTTGAGCATGTGACGCTTCCTGGCGGCTCGCAGCGAGTGAAACGCATTGAATACCTGTCTGAAGTGCGCAACCGAGCATTACTCCCTCTGGACAAGTCTACAACCATATTCGATAAGCTGCTCTATTTGAACGATGTCTACTTCCGCCCGCTTGACGCGGCACAGCTCCTCTTCTCGACCCATACGATTGCCCAAGGTCGGACAGATTATCGGGCAGCATGTGCGGTTGATTTCATCAATCCTTTCAAGTTTTACGACACGTATGCAACCAGGGATGCGGAAGGCTATGGCATGGGTCTGCCATTCTTCCCTTGGTTCTCTGCCAATGGCGATGAGAAGAGTCATCAGGATGTTCTAGACGGCACCGATGCTGTCCGGGTCAAGAGCTGCTGGGGTGGCATGGTGGCATTTGATGCTGCCTTCTTCCAGAAACAGCCCGGCTCCGACCACACAATCACTGCTGGGAACCAGAGCCCGAGTAATCTCAGTGCACCCTACCGATTTCGTGCCGACAAGGACACCTTTTGGGATCCTTCAGAATGTTGTCTTATCCACGCAGATATCCAAAATCCCGAGCCTGGCAAGTCGGGTATCTACATGAACCCATTTGTTCGGGTCGCGTATGACCCCAAGACCCTGTCCTGGCTGGCCTTTACGAGGCGATTTGAACGACTATACACTCCTATTCACTGGCTTTTAGACTTCATCACCAATACACCGCACCATAATCCAAGACAACATGAGGAGCCATGGCAGCCAGTGGTAGACACTGTTTGGCTTCCAGACAGCAGTCTAGAGCAAGGTGGTTCTTTCCAACAAATGCCCAGAATTGCCACGCATGCGGAATTTTGTGGCCGGCGAGGACTTGCAGTGATGAGAGAAAGCCTTGATCTTGTTGAAGGTGACAACTGGGAGAAGATCCCAATACCTTTTTGATTTTGCATGGCGAGGGCGTTCCGGTGACTTGCATAATTTGCGGTCAACAGATATGGGTAGCACACCTGAGTAGAACCTTTATCGATGCCAGGCTATGTTGATAGCTTGTCGACCTTCAGACACAACACGGTGACAATGAACCAAAAAAAGACAGATAATAATCCACGCCTTTCCCTCATGTCTTGTGTCCTGTGCCTCTCACCTCCTTCCCAGAACGAACCTCCACACTCACTCTACAGCTTCACGCCTTGTGATTCTGCGCCGCACCCTCAACGCGCTACCCATTGCGGTCCTCGCCTTGGAGACGATGTTTTAGCGTTGTTGTATTGTTCGTGTCTTGTGTTATGGTCTGACCGACCGTTCTTTCATCTTCTTCTCATCTGGTCCTCCATCAATACCACCGAAATTCCACTCATCTCATTCCACACAAAGACAGAAAAATCATCTCTATTGCACTTCTTGGAATTCCAATCGTTTAGGGAAAGAGCGGCCAAGATGAGTCGTCGTGTCGACGATCCTTCCACTATCAATGCGTTTCTGCGCTTGATCCATGCCACTCCTCTGTCCGCAAGCCCAAATGCCCAACCAGAAGTCATGGCTCAAGTAAGTCAAGATCCAAGCAAAATGCAGACAAGCCAGCACTGGATGTCCTTTCTGACTCGGAGCAGACTGTGCCTTCAGCTCTTCTCGATCCCTCCTATGAATCTGGAGTTGACATCGGGCTACCCGAGACCTCGACGGCAGCAAACGGCACTTCTACTTCCGTAGAGGTAAGCCCTACACAAGGATCTCGTGCACCGCCTCCTACTCCGGAGACTCAACCAATCTCGAATGGTACCAACATTCCTTTGGAGCCTATCTTCGAAGATGATACCGACTGGCAGAGCGGAGTAAAGCAAGCTTCAAGGGATACGGAAAATTCAGGACGAACTGAGAGAGACAGCTCAGCAGAGAACCAAGGCTCTCAAGCCACGACTACTCCTGATTCGATGTCTCATGATCTGACTCCGACTCAGCATGCTCTCTTGGTAAAGAAACGAACCGATATTGCTGAAGAAGATAAGGCACAAATCATCAGAACCCTTCGCGAACGGGCAACATGCTACATGGATGAGACCGTGGAGAAATTTCGCAAGGCTAAAGCAGCCATGTTCGCTGAAGCTGAACGACAAGCTTTTCAGGAGGCCTCTCACGTCGCTACAGGTTAGCAAAAGCTCTTGGAGATGCCTGTTTTCACCTACTGACTGACTGACCTTAGCCAATGAAAATCGCAACCAGGATACCAGGATGGTTGGCCCCGGCCAACCCCCAACACTGGCAGAATCTCCTAAGACACCTGTTTCCGTGGCCGGTCTGCATTTGTCGGATGATGACAGTCCCATCCACCGAATGCAGGATCCTACAATCAAGGACGAGGGTGTGCCCATTGTTCAGGAGATTGAGACGGTCAAAGAGCGAATCCAAACCGCCGATGAATCCTCTTTCGGTGCTTTGGCCAGTGGCAGCACCTTGTCCAAGGATACCAATTCGTCAAACACGCCAGCCACTGCTAATGCTGATACTAAAGATGGAAATGAGAGCAGTGACGAAAGTAGTGACGAGGACCGAGAATATCTCATGCACTTCAAATCCTGGGGAAATCCAGCAGCCCGACATCAGCCAAGTGAGTAGTGTCTAGTTCGTCATTGACTCTTTACTGATAATCCCAGGTTCTCGCGTTCGGAAGGTCATTCTCACTGGCCTCCCCCTCAATGCAGACCTCACCCTTGTTCAGTCCCTGATTCATGGTGGTGCAGTCGAACACATGGCTCTAGCACCTGCCTCTATTGAGACCCGCACTGTAACTGCCCATATCATCTTCGTTTCTGCAGATGCGTGTGACAAGTTCTATGACAAATACCCAAATGGTATCGACCTTCGCCATCAGAGTAAGCAACACGCCATCATGGTTGAAAAGGGAAAGAATGTCGATGTCATCAGTGGTATGATGCAGGGCTATCTTGAATGTGGTGCTACACGTGTCGTGAAAGTGTCTCTGGTTGATGACGATTGGGGCATTGTAGCATTGCACAAATTGGCAGAGGGCAAACAGAAAGTTCGTCAGGTGGAAGCAGTTGTCGACATGTACCGCAACGATGTAAGAGGAATCCTTGAAGCCTCTCTGGCAGACTTACTAACTGTCCTAGAATCGTACGGTCATCTTCCGCTTCGGAAGTATCACCCACGCGGTCCAGTTCAAAGGTGTTCTCATTCGCAGCCACGACTTTGAGGGTTGTCCAGTCGGCTTTGCAGAGGACCCTTGTGAAGTCGCCACTGGCTTCCACTACTATTGAAAGTGTCCCTGGCACTTCGAGACATTTCGGAACCATCTTCAGAAGTTGAAAGGATCATCTGAAAGATTGGCAATGGGGCACACATGATGCTGTGGGTTGCGCAAAGACAAGACAAGAATGATGGGAGAGCTTGTGCTTCACGTTGGGTGTGAGATTTATGGCTCGGAGTAAAGAGGAAACCAACAGCACTTGGTGATTCCTCAGCATGAGGACAGGTTCGATTGAGCTATCCCATTACTTTCAAGACAGTGTTTTCCTATCGGAGAATAGGGAGCGAGTAACCGCGCAGATGCGAGATGATGGAGCAAATGCACCATGACACCATCCCAAAATATTCGGGATTTTCTTTTTTCTGCGCAGCCCCTCCCTCACCTGATTATTTTCGCAATCACTACCACCGCTGCAGCCTCTTTTTGTCCGTTCACTCTTTTTCGTGCCATACGTCTTCAGCACAGCGCAAGTGGCTGGGATCATCTTCGTGTACCGTCTCTCTATCTTCGCGACTCTGGGCTCTATTTGAAATGGGTCAACCATCGCAACAGGCGTCTAACGCCATAATTTATACCATTTACGCAGCCTTTCTGTGCGCGATCTCTTTGTTCGGCGTCTCGAAAGTGACTGACTGAATCACTAGCGTTTTTGGCCTCTTCATCGCATGGACCCTGCGCCATCAGACGAAAGGCGAATACCTCGCATCTTTGCGAACACAGAAGGGTTAGAACTCGAAGCGATGCGACATCTTCCACGCGCAGCGACCGCCACTCTTGGCTTTGAAGTGACATACTGACGCATAGCCAGGCATACCTTTGGCCCTCAACTTCATCGCCTCGGGTGAGTGCGCTCGATTGGCGTCCTATGCCTGAAGCGGCAGCGACATGAGCTTCATACGCCATGAAGCAAGACACGAAACGAAAGCGCAATTAACAGTCGACCGACTATCGAGTTTTGAAAGGTTACTTTTGTGTCCCAGAAGGACCAAAACAAAACCATCAGAAGTTACAATATTGAAACCAGATATCTGAGGTTCGTCAGCTTGCAAAAAAGGCATTGTGGTTCCCTTCTGGCGTCTGGGTCCGGGCGGCAAGAGAACTCATACACAATGCCGTTGAACGCGTTGAGATGGGTATCTTTGACGACGGATACCAGACGCAGGAAGGGAAGCGCAATGTGCAGCACTACGGGCGCTTGTGCCAGCTTCGATATCCTCCACCAGTTCTCTCATCCACCTTCGCGGGACGAAACCTCTTTTGGTCTCGGCGGAGAGATGAGAGACGGTTGGAAATAGAAGAAGCGAGAAGAAAAGCACAATGCTGAGATTGTACCGTTAAAACTCGAACAAGTTAATGCTTGCGTGGGAAACGTGCTGCCGCTTCTATCAATCCCCCTTCTTTTCCCCTTCCTAACACGAGAGGTCGGACGTACTAACAGCGCCTGGTTTGCGGTCTATAGCTCTAGGATCAGGTATTCTCTTCACGTACCCCCAGATCGCGACCATCGCGGGCGTCCAGGGTCTGCTGGTTTACGCCTTGTCATCGGCGCTGCCTCTGCTGGTCTTCGCATGGTTGGGACCCATCATTCGACGTAAATGTCCCGAAGGATTCGTCCTGACAGAATGGACGCGCCAGCGCTACGGTGTTGTAACGAGTCTGTATTTGTCTGCGTTGACGTATGTTCTTCCGCCAACAATCTTGTTGCTACAAGATCATGAAAATCGGTACTAACCATGCTATGCTTTGTAGCCTCATAACGCTCTTCCTCTACATGGTCGCTGAGCTCTCCGCTCTTCAACAAATCATCAATGCACTCACTGGCCTCAATGGATTGCCTGCCGTCATTGTCGAATGTGCCGTCACGACGATTTACACCTCTCTAGGTGGCTTCAAGGTCAGTTTCATCACGGACAACATTCAGGGCGCCATGGTCTTGGGCTTGATCGTTATCGGCATCATCACTGTCGGCGTCGAGACGCACATCTCGCACGACCTGGTCGAACGATCCCATTACCTCGACGCATCCCTCTTGGGGTGGCAACTCCTCTACATTCTCCCTGTGGCCATCTTGACCAACGACTTCTTCCTGTCTGGGTTCTGGATGCGCACGTTTGCCGCCAAGACCGACAAGGATCTCTACGTGGGCGTGGGCATAGCCACCGTCGCTGTAGCAATCATCCTCACCGTCGTGGGCGTGAGTGGTCTTCTTGCAGGCTGGTCCGGCGCCCTAGGCGATCCACCCGAGGAAAGCAGCATCGCGTTCTTCTTGCTTCTCGAGCAACTGCCTGGCTGGGTCGTGGGCATCGTCGTCGTCATGACCATCGCACTCAGCACGGCGGCTTTTGACAGCTTCCAGAGCGCCATGGTGAGCACGGGGTCCAACGACATCTTCCGCAACCGCTTGAACTTCTGGTACATTCGACTTGCCGTCGTGCTTCTCATCTTCCCCGTCGTCGTTGTCGCCCTGAAGAGTCCCAGCGTGCTACAGATCTATCTGATCAGCGACCTCATCAGCGCGAGCAGCATACCCGTACTAGTGATCGGGTTGAGCGAGCGCGCGTACGCGTGGCGAGGCTTCGAGGTTGTCGTGGGCGGCCTGGGCGGCCTCTTCACCGTGTTCTTGTTCGGACTTGTGTACTACGACGGCGACGCAAAGCAGGCGGGTGATCTCTTGTTGTTGGAACAGGGCTTGTACGGGAACGACTGGTCTGCGTTCGGGGCGTTTGTGGCGGCCCCCGTCGGCGGCCTTCTTTGGGGTCTGGCCGCGTTCGGAGCACGGGTTGGCGTGCAGTGGGTCATGGCGAAACGAGCCGGACGACCGTTTGACGCGTTCGATAAGCCTGTCGCGCCCACTGCGGGCTTCTACACAGGCCACGACGATGCCGAGAGGGAAGTCTACACTGACACCGACGGCGTGGAGAGAAGTGAAGTCGCTGTCAAGGGGAAATTCTTCTAATTCTAATCTGATTGTATCGGTTGATGCTTCCAGGTGCAGTACAGAACAAGAGGGTCTCCTCGAGTCCCTGTGAAGGGGATGGTGATGTATAGAAGGCACTACCAAAGACATTGGAGAAGAACAAGTTGGTGCGACGGACGGGTGTTGGGAGGAAAGAGAATAAGTAGGAGGAGGCCGCAGAACAACAAAAAGTATCGGGGCCATCATGATACAACATGTATGACCATCCGCATATTAAACATTCCTTTAATATAATTTGAAGACGTTCCTTTCATTTCATTCAAAGCGTGCACGAGCAGAGCACACTACGGAATCATAATCAAGGTAATCAGGACTGTGTTAGTATTGCATTATTCATTTCTTCATACCCCTTTTCCCTACAGGCAATGCTATCGGTGCAAATACCTCTTTTCCGAGAATAGTTCAACGCCTACGGCTCCATCCACCAGAGCACGACACAGGAAGGGCTTTTCCCGCCGCCCAAGTGCAAGGATGTGTATGCAAGACAACAAAGCGCCAAATACCACGACGCGACGAGAGGCCGAAGAACAAAATCCGCTCTTGACGGCAACTGCCTCAACTCATCGCAGCCCAAGCCCAGTCATTGACTTCGTGAGAACAAAAGAAAGGGTATTAATCGTCACCTCCCTTTCGTCTTCCTCTCCACCCTCCTTTCCACAAGTTACATACACCATTCTCCTCACACCACGTCCGGACTTCGAGCGGATTGATTTCCCGATCTTCACCAATAGAGCGAAAACCTTCTGTGTTCAACCACCGCGTCAAATCTTCAAGCACAATGGGGTCGAACATGAGGACTTTCTCCCGCCAGGTCGGATTTGTCACATGGTTCCTCGTACCGGCACCGGCGCCAAGCGAGGAATAGTGATTACTCTCAAAGGCGATCGCAACTCCAATTTGGTTTTTGATGTCAACTAAAGGCGGTGTGTGCTGAGGTTGAAGCGTTGCGTCGACGTCCAGAGTAGATCCACTGAGAGTATGGGCTTGAGAAGGATCGTTATCGTTGGTGTTACTTGCTGCCATTGGTATCGAAGCGTGACCTTCGGGGCGCGGTGGTGAAGAGTGGCTCGTCAGCTGCAGTGGAGGATGAGTTGCTTCTTGTTTCTTCGTCACCTCCTTTGCCTTGGGAGTCCTCTTCCTCGGGGTTGTTTTCGTCTTGGTTACGGGCTCAGAGACCGCGTTTGAGGCCTTAGAAGCCACCGCCGTTTCAATCTTGGTATCATCAATGTCATCAACGTCCATGACGTACTCTTCCGAAAGAGCCTTTTTGGCTGCCGGCTTTCGACCTGGTTTTGCCTTCTTGGGCTTCTCTTCTGCATCTTTCGATTTTGGATCGACCTTCTTCCTTCGCTTAGGCTCTTTGGGTGTCTTGCGTTCCGCGTCCTCTGATTTTCGCTTGCGGGCTTTTTCCACCTTAGGCACAGGTCGAGCAGCGATGTCGTGAACTTTACTGAGAAAGTCACCGTGGGTCAAGGCTTCCACGGGATCTTGGTCGATATTGTCACCTGGAGTGGGGCCATGTTTGTCTTCCCAACACCTGTCGAGCAGCTCAATCATCTTATCACGACTCTTGACAGCCTTGAATCCGAACGCTGATATCTGCTTCTGTAGATCACCGGTTGAGAAGCCTGCGTAGGACGGCTTGACGGGGACACGCTTTGCTTTGGCAGGCTTAGGCTTTTGGGAAACAGCAGCCATCTCATTGCACTCTTCATCAGGCGGTGTTTTCTTCCGAGATTGCTGCGCGGGAGCCGAAGTATGATATGTCCTTTTCTGAGGTGGGAGAGCAGACTGCCCGGCGCCTGAAAATCCGGGCGTTACGATATCATCGATATCCAGCAGAGAGGTGCCTTTGTGGTTGAGCGGAGTCTGCTGCCCCTGGGAATGAACTCTTTGTTTCATCGCGCTACATGTGTTCTGAAGAAACGGTCCGCTGGGCTGTACAAGAACATCTTTTCCGGCTAGGGCCTCACGCACTGCAGGTGAGTCGATCAAGTCGATCGTATCCACTTGCAAAAGCGCATTGTCTTCGTCACGTCCTGCAACGCTCCAGAGATTTCTTCTTTTCACGTATCTGCTTGTCCCTGGCAGATTTTGAGGCGAAGTGGCTTCTATTGAAACTGGTTGGGTTCGCTGTGGAGAGAACGGATCAGACGAGAGCATGGCTTCCGACTGCCTGATAGCTTCTAGAGTCTCCCGGAGCAAGGTTGGAGATTCCTCTCGCGCAAGCTGGCTTGCAGAACCAAAGACGACTTCCTGAGACTCAACGGCTTTCAAAGCCGATGTTGGAGACTGCAATCGACTTTTCGTGGCCGCCTTCTTCGTCGCCCGCGGCTTCTTGGGAGGCGCCTTTGACCTTACCTTCGCAGCTCGGCCAGTGACTGCTTCGGATTCGTTGATCGCATTGACTTGTGTCGCACTCAGATACTCCTGCATAAGGGTAAATTTTCGACCCTGTCGATTTTCACCGTAGTTTGACGTAGCCAATGCAGTAATGGTGAGTGGTTTCTTGGCTGGAGATTTGTTCCTCTTCCTTGTTAGAGGTTTTGGCAAGTCCTTCGGGACACCAGTCTTGGATGTAACCTCTGTCGGCGTTTCACTGATCTTGATGATATCAGTACGACTACCTGTTGACGACTTGCCACTTGTAGCTACTTGTGTTGGTGGTTTCTGTGCCGTGGTGTCTCCAGATGGATCGACGAACGAGAACGTCTGAATATTGTTACACAGCAATTTAGAGGGAAGAGGAGATTTTGGCGACGCTGTCGAGGCATCGGGGCTCCCTGACCTTGTTGGTGTCCAATCCCTTCGCCGTGGTGTTGCCCTTCTCAGTGGAAGTGGACTGATGTTGATGCTTTCGTCCTTTTGTAATGATGCCTCAAGCGACCGCTGATCGTGCTCCCCTTCTGTCACACCGAACGCTTCTCCCTGTATCTTTTCGGGTACGTCATAAACGGTGTGCGAAGGCCTAGGTGACAGCCGTCGAGGTTGAATGTGTTTTTCTTTCAACGACGAGCCGGCAAAATCAGGTAGGAACTTCAGGCGAGGGCTGGGGGCGACATCCACACTCGATGATTGAGACGGTATGGGCTTGAACTTGTCTTTCCCAGGCGAGGATCGTAAGGGTAGGTTTTCCGCTCCCACTTTTGTTGTCAGCAGCGATCGGGCACTTGTGAAGCCAAATGAACCACCATCTCTCTGTTTTTGGGTTGGCTTGAACAATTTGGCACTCCCATCCCGAAACAAGGCGCTAGGAGAGGGTAGGGGAGACGGGACTTCAACAGGTGTAGGACTTCGGGCAAAGACTTGAGGCGGGGAGGATGAGATGAGGATGGCGACCGACATTATGGGAAGACCACGAAAGGGCCATTTGACCAGAGCGTGTGATGCCAATATGGCGAGTTCAATTCATCAAAATCAAAAGTCAACAGGGACAATGCGCTCGGTGGCGACTATTTATTATGGATTGGGACCGCACTGCAGGTACCATAACTGTCTCCGTCACCATGCAAAACAACAAAGCACCCTCGGTTCAGCCTTGCCTTGGCAGAACGCGAGATCACGTGCCAAAAAAGGCTGAGGTAGGTTCCTGCACGATCGAGTGCAGGTACCCAATTATCGAGTCGATTACTTTCAAAGACATAAAGAGTTCACAATGCTGAATATGCTCGAAGAACCAAAGCAAACCACTCCAATACCCGAATCTGACAGAATTTGACAAAGCCTGCTGACCAACGCCATGCGTCAAACACTTTTAGAACAGTCCTGAAGAAGACCCAGAAACTCAGTACTTTAAACACTTTGGCATGTACATTTCGCCACGGAAACAGAAATCACGTCAATCGGGGAGGCTGTCGGGGTAGTGAGGAATGGGCTCTCCAAAGCCCCCGCCCATGCCATGGAAGGCAGTCGTGTTTTCAGAATCAAGTGGTGGAGGCGAGTCGCAGGGTGAAAATATTGGCGTGCTGCAACCTGATCGATTTGGGAACATGCTTGAATTGGGTGATTGGGAGGGAGGAGATGATGGATGCTCGCTCTCTACATCAGGATGGTGTGTCACCCAAAGACGTCGCAGACCTGGTGTTGTGTTAGTATAAGAAAGGCCAGCCTTGTGTTCTCCAGCTCAAACTCACGATTTAGGTGATGGCTTGCAAAGCGTCCGCAACTGTGTAAACCATCCAACACGGAACCAATCAACAAGAGCAGAATTCCAGAAGCAAAATTCCAAGCTGGGGCGAAGCTGAATACCATAACTTTGCAGTAGTGATTCGTATATTTTGGCTACCTCAGGTTGCTCGAGGGCGTAGAGCGATAACCACTCACATCAATGTGGCGAGAGGACAGATATTTATATGATGAACCGGCCCCATCTTAAAGAAGGGGATTGTCAAAATCACCGCGAAGAGTCACACAATTCTCAAGGACCTAGCTTCAAGAGACGCCCAACATTGGGATGCACCAGGTAAGTGTAGACGAAGGGGATTGTGTCCGTAACTAGACAATGAAGCAAGCATCAATGTCAAGTTGATGCTCTGATGTCACAGGCGGAGGACCGGCTTGTGTCTAGAGTCATGATCCTTGTAGTCTTCTAGAACAATGCCAATCCCAGGCAGAGATGGTATCGATCCAAACCTTGGTTGGATGGTGAAATACATTTGTAGGTATCTTTGTGGAAGAGGAATTGGCACGAGGAATTTGGCGGTATTTGGACAACCAACTATAGTGCGCCTTTGGTTTTATGCTTCGCCGTATCCCTATCCTCACGGCTCCGGTTCGTACGGTCGAGTATGGGAGACTGAACATCAGAGACACCTCAGCTGCCCGGCCGTCTCATCACACTCGCTAACCATCTATTGTAGTTGGCTCATCAGCTGAGAGGCCTAGTATTGTACTAGTGACCAGGGTCGTGCCGGAAATCAAGCTCGCCGACAGGCCTGGGCCGGTCGAAGTGTCAGAGGTTGACGTTGATATTTCAGCCGCATCTTCCCCCCTCCCACCCCGGTGTAATTGACGAGATTGGGGGCCGTATGGCAACTACTGGCCAAACCAAAGCCACCTGAGCCCTGGTCCTTGTTAGCGCTTCGTTTCGGTTCGACATCGACGATAAGATACCTGTCTGTGTTTCTCAAGCTCCCTTTGCGCTTCATCTTTGATTTATGCCAGTGTTGGGAGCACCCTTGACCTTTTCACGAGTCTTGAGCGCGATAGCCGCTGACTAATATCTGACATCTCCCCTGATCTGATCAGGCTGAGAAGCAACAATCTCAACAGATCATTCGCAACGCAGCTCCAGCGACGCCAAAATGGCATCCGAGGATGAGTCGCAAGCCCCCGATCATCATCATGACGAAAAGGATTGGGAGGCTCATAAGGAACTCTTTCGAGTCTGTTATATCGAAGAAAACATGACCAGGAAGGATGCTGCGCAACATCTCAAAGAGACATATGGCTTTGATGCCACTCCACGCCAGTGGGAGCGCAAAATCAAGCAATGGAACTTTTCAAAATATTCGAGTCGCGAGGAAAGACTGAATCAGATTGCGCAGACTGGCAAAACGATATTCGAGGTCGGGCGTCCAGGTCGACGGCCTCGAGGTCACACAGACGAGCACGGCAGGCTTCACCCCAACGAAGATCGAAACCTACGTCGATTCGCGCGCCGCGAAGCCAGCCGCTCAAGGTCTCGCTCCCGATCGACATCGTTCACCGAACGATCACGTCCTCAATTTCAGCAGGACTTGCCAGAAACATCACCTCACGCGATCACTGATCAAACGTTCAATCTTCATCTTGGTAACCCCACGTCGTTCCACCCACCAAGCAATGGATTCACCGTCAACGCGATTCCAGCAGCCGGTCAGCCGGAGCAGCCAGTGCAGCTACATTTGCTGCAAAGCCAGCAGCCCTCTAGCTTTGACAACCTTGACGATACGGGCCTCTTTTTAACCATTGATGACAACCAATATGGCCCATCTAGTGGACAAGAGGCATTCCCAGCATTTACAGAAGACTTGATGCAACTGGGGAACTCACTAGGAGGCAATGGGCAAGACCCGAACTTGCAATTTCCACTAGATCAGAATAACACAGCCAACTATCCTGTGGATCCGACAATGGATGTCCCCGTGAACTTTGATCAATTTGGCATGGTAGACAATGAATTGCCCCTGGATACCTCTATTCTGCACAACACCAACAACATGATGAGTGAACAACAGCTGTTCCCCAACACTACACAAATGCCATCGGCCGCCAACGAGATGGGTCGGTCGATACTCAACACTATCCCCCTTCTCACCTTTGATGTGGTAGATGCAGATGCTCCAAGTACGTTGCCGACAGCTGTTCAGAGCAACTTTCATGACATAGGAGATCTCAACGACGATGGCTCTCATGCCACTCCTGAAAGCAGTGGCCCCTTGCAAACAGATGTAATGCCACTTGTTGACGATTATACTGGGGCAGTGCAAACTGCGGCAATGTGGTTCTTGAGCACCCATCTCTACGGCGATACATCAACAGACAAGCTGACCGACAGCATCGATCAACCGGGTATGGTGCCTTGCTCTCCTTCCTAATTGATATGAACTAACTTTCACTAGGAAGAATATTCAAGGCGCGAATGGAAGTTATGCTAGACAACTATGCCAAATCACAACAACGAGCTCTCCAATCTATGAGAGACAGATGTAATATGCTGAAGAAGAAGAATGAGAAGCTGGAAGAGATTATCAATAGAAGTGAGCTTGAGCACCAGACTTCCTCTGCTTGCTGTTTCTGACAGAGAATAGATAATCAGCTAACTACCGAAACAACAATGAACCCTCTTTCCCACGCTTCGCCGCAGGGGCCACAGTCGCAAAACTACATCATGCCATATCCAACTGGTTTCTGAATGAGACTGCGGAAGCAGAAAACGAAGTCGATCGTAGTGTGTATAGGTTCGATATCGAGTCAGATCACGTGGCACTTCCGACTTCGGCAGAAAACATTCCGAGTCAATCGTGAGTGAGGAAACAATCACGAATCAGCCGCACTTTGGATTTCCTGGTCATGGTCATCACTTTTACCAGAACTCTTGTGGGTCTTTATATCAATTACTCGCCAACCCTCGAATCTACGTGATGTGATCAGATACGCTGTTCAATATAAATTGAAGATTCACAATAGTGAGCCAGATTCTGCCATGCTCGGAAAATTCATCGACCTTCACGATGCTGGCGATCCTCTACGACCCTGACTGCCTCCTCCACGAGACGGTAGAAATTCTAGGCTCCAAACTCATTCCAGCGTTGGAATCACCCGTGCGGCTCGAAGCGATTCTGAGAGCGCTACGTCTTTCTGAGCATGACGTCCGCACTATACACTTCAGTTCGCTGAATGACGAAGCACGAACAACGCGACTTCTAAGCCTGACGTCTCAAACTCACAAACACGACTACATAAGTCATCTCCAAACGGTGTACGACGAATGGCTATCCGCCGGTCTCATCGAGAGGGAAGGCCACGTCCTACCTGAATGTTTCTACCTACCCACATCCACAGGAAAACCGATGCGTCCGCCGAAGGATACCTTCGCCCGCGCAGGGTACTATGCCTTCGACATGAGTAGTGGGATCATGTCCGAGTCGTACCGCGCGATCGTGGCTTCAGCGAACCTCGCTTGCGAAGGTGTAGAAATGCTAACCGACGCTACTACTACCCGCACATCTACGTCTTCGTACGTAGACACCATCTTTGCACTATGCAGACCTCCAGGGCACCACTGCGACGGCTACCGCGCCGGAGGATACTGTTATATCAACAACGCCGCGTTGGCAGTTAGTACATGGCGTGCATCAAACGCGAACGCAGACGCGAAAATCGGTATCCTCGACATCGACTTCCACCACGGCAACGGCACACAGGAAATCTTCTACTCCGATCCCAAGGTTCTCTACGTCAGTATCCACGGCGAGGACGAGTTTCCATATTACACCGGTGCGGAGGATGAACGGGGCCACGGCGCCGCAGAAGGCAGAAACGTCAATCTCCCTCTAAAAGTCGGAAGTTCCATTGAAGAGTACTTGGAGAAACTCGACTATGCTTTACAGAGGCTCGTGGAGTACGACACCGAGTTTCTTATTGTCAGTTTGGGGTTTGATACATACCACTCCGACCCGCTGGGTAGTTTCCAGATCCACACGGAAGACTACGAGACCATTGCGAGGAAGACAAGGCAGAGCTTAAAGGGTATTCCTGCTCTCATCCTTTTAGAGGGAGGGTATGTGATTGAAGAATTGGGGAACAATGTCTTGTCATTTCTCAAGGGGTGGAAATCCGTCGTTTAGCGTGATCCAAAAAATTTCCATGCCGTCACATATCAATATACCTTATTCATTGGGGTTGTTTGTGAGATAGCGAACAAGGAATCTGCTGCGACTAACCCTCCTCGTGCGATCTTGGATCAAGGTCAGTGCGGTGGAATGTTCCAATTCGAGATCCGACCCTATCTTGAACCTACCAATATCGGCACACAGTTGGTGGGTATCTCGTCTCATCCACACTTTTCTGACGTTCGCTAGTAATACTTCCACCTTATCGAGCGGTCCCTTACGATCGTGTTGCAAGTGAGTGAGGAATGGCGCGCGCGCCAGATTGTCGAAAGGCATTACCCTCGATCCATAGGCCAAACGACTACTTGAAAGGGATGACTATGGGAATGAAGGGAAAACTAGCTTGAACCTGAGGCTGGCGATGCTTTGTATAGTCCTGGGCGGTTTTAAAAGATCATACATCAAGGTATGAACTTACAAAAGACGACGGGCGCGGCGCTTATATTGGTAATTCTGATTAGAATATGTACACGTGTACGGAGTGTATGTACGCAATATCACGCTGTCATGTGCTGCTATGTGCTGAGACAGCATTGTCATCCCTTTTACTCCCTGAAGTCCACAGATATTATCATGGTCATGACCAAATATGGTATCCAAGTCCTCATAAAGCCCATTTGATCACCCTACCAAACGCCTCGCTAATAGATTCAAGTGGCCAGATACCGGCCCCCTCTGTACAAATCCGCACCGTGCGACCTGTCCAGCCAGGCACGGTTCTCATCATTACTCGAATTTGACAGGGTGCAGCACCATCATAGGTAAGCACATCCTCCCACCTCCCTTTCCGCCCTCGCTCTCCCATGCAATCTCGTCATTGTTGTTCTCCTTTCCAAGCCACCGCCTCCACAGGTACCCAGCGAATCCCGCGTTTGAGTAGTAGCTGGACCCGCGGAAGACGTGCTCGCCCGGCCCAAACACACTGCCTCCTTCACCGTGGAAGTATCCGCTCCCATGATCCATTCCGGCCTCCCTATCTTTCCCACTCAGCGGAGCATTATTAAAGACCTCGTCGGCGTGCTGAGCAGGCCAATCCCGATCAAAGTACACTGGGAGAGGAGCGTATATGGCTTTCAGCCCGTAATGCAGCGCGATGCTAGCGGGATACATTTCGGGGAACATGGTGTGTTTGCGTTGATAGGTCTCTTCGTGCATAAGCAACAGAAGTCGTCGAGACATACGAGAAGCAGTGATCAGTGCCGCACGAGTTGGGGGTCGGCCATCTTTTGCAACGTCGTAGCCAGTCAGGTCGTTGTGAAAGGCCCATCGAGTACGAGAGGGATCGAAGAGAGGGTTGAAGGTGATCAAGTCGGTGATCTCAGTCGACTCAGAAGGTGCTGATTGTGCTGGGACCTCGAGCAATTGTGAAACGGGAAGCTGGGGCCCGGAGATTGGGGAGTCGGTTTCGTTGACAATCGACTGCGAGTACGCTGCATATGAGTTGTCGTGTAGTGAGGGAATGAAGAACTTGGCCGATCGTTCCCATGCATAATCTTGTGGCTGCTTCTCAGCCCAGCTCGAAATTTGAGAGAGCAATTCGTGGTAGTGCCCGGTAATCCGCATATCCATTTCCCACTGCCAGAAGTAGTCGAATTCTGGGTGGCGCGATGCGAAATATTGGAGTGGGAAATGCAAAGATCGATAAGCTTGATAAATTTCCCCTCCAGAAAAGTTCTCGAGGCTGTCTGGGAATGGCGGAGGGTAAACCAGTTTCATCTCAGCGACAGACCACAATGACCCCATGCCTTCAAACTCCTCAGGAAGACTTTCCCTCAAGGTTTTATTGTAGAGCTCCTCGTCAGCCCAGATAGGCAGGCTCTCATCCTGGACGTGAATAAGGAAGTGAACTGTATACTGTCCACCAGAAGCCAGAGCCAATTCACTGATCATGGCGCGCAACATCATAATGTGATACTCGGTGTACACAAATGTGCTCCATGTTCGAATAATGACGGCTGTCCTGGCTCTTAGCCGGGCGGCATTCTTGTCCAGACATCTTTGCTGTGCATGGCCTAAGGTGACATTACTCCAGTCAAAAGTTTGTACCTTGTCAAGACCACCGAGGTCACCTTCCAGCGCCAGTCCCAAACCGCCCTCCTCCTTCGAGATACCATAGCCATAAGGAGTGAATCGATTGATGCGGTCATAACACACCTCATCGTTTATCCCAAGCTCTTTCTGTGACCCGAATAGAGGCTCCGACATCCCCTGCGGTAAGCCTTGGTATGCCTTAATTCTCGGGGGCAGAATTTTGGTCCCCTCATCTATGTAACATTGCTCCAACTCGATCGAAGTAGAGAACGGCAGCTCGATCAGCTCAAGATCAGGGTTGGGATCGATTTCGAAAGCGTCAGGAGAGTTGGCTTGTTGCTCAGTCGCATATTCCGCGACCGAGACTATGTTATTGCGGCCGCGATAAAGTCCATGCAGCCTGCGTTACAATTAGCAAACGATCCATGTGCCCGCTGCACTTGACGTACCTAGGAAACTGTTCCCACCAGAAGACCTCTCGTCCATCTCTGTCCTCTGACTGGCCAATGGGTATTGAGTCGTTGTTGTCATCTTGAATTGGTGTTGTCTGAATTTGGACCTGGCCTGCAGGAACAAACGTCCACCAAAGACCGATAATGGCCAACAGAACAATGGCTGTCGCAGAACATATTGATCTTCGAAGACTGAAGCTTGACAGACTCAGCTGGCGTTTATGTCCCCGTCGCAATCTGGGTGACCCGACGGGGCTCAGCAGGCCACTGCTGGAAGAGTCGCTACTGTTGTCGCGCTGATGTATAGCGACAATTGCACTGTTGAATTTGTGCTTGACGGTTTCGGGGATCAATTCGAGCATTCCACGTGCACAGATGACAGGCGTCTCAGTGATGCAATCGGGCTGTAATGTTGGGGGCGAGATTGGCGAACTGCTGGTTTGGTTAGGCCTATCCGGGGCGACTCTTCATACCTAACAGAAACCCGGATCTCCTTATTTCGATATCTTCAAGATTTTGTTTGGATATTTATGCAGTACAAGTATGGACAAGTTAGAAATGCAAAAGAAGACCACGAAGGAAAAAGCGACAGCGCCATCGTCAATTCAGCCGCAATGTGCCCCAGGTCGGCGCAAGGACATTTGGGCGGCAGTCTGGGCAAAGACAAGACACCACCTCCTCCTAGCTTGAAGCTACCAAGAGCCGCCAGTGCCCACGACCGGGTAATGCTGGGTGGCAATGGGCTATTCAGCGGGCGATACTGCCCCCATTTCGACACCTCCCACCGCCTAGTGAAGCCCCCGATCTCGATAAAGAGCCTCCCATCTTGGCCTTTGGGAGCCCTAGAGCCGACTAAGTATAGTTAGCCTTGGCAAATTGCACCTTCGTCCTCCCCCAATTTTACCCGTCTGGGATCTTCGACCAGCGGTTCTGCTCACTATAAGACACCAGCATGTACTGTATTTGTAACTTACTCGACTAATCAAGGTACCTAGGAAGTGCAAGATGTGGCCCAGAGTTCTAATCACGTCATTCCACTGAGAACATTTCGCAGCACCATCAGGTCCATTAAGAACAATCCGCGGTATTCCTACAGAACGAGCTTGAAGGATATAACCCCATACAATCCTGCATCAACTTGACACGGCCAAGAAGCGGCAGAAAGAGATCAAACGGTGAGATTAGAGCCCTACGCCCCCTGATCTACACGCAAGATCCATCGTCAACATGCCTACCGTCGTCGTCACAGGAGCAAATTCAGAGGCCGGAATCGGTCACGCCTTTGCCAGACTGTTGTCCAACGAGGTCAGTAGTCCGTGCATTATATACAGTCTCGATGGAAATGACTCCCGAGGTAGGGATATAACGTGTACGCAGTTGATCGAGACAACGGAGACGGCCTCAAGGCTCTCGCTTCGACAGCTCACACTGCCATTCTCGATGTGACATCCCCCGAGTCCATTCAGGCTTTCAAACAATCTCTAGGTGACACGAGCATTGATATCCTACTCAACGTCGCAGGTTGAACACGCCCAGACAGCCTCGTGTGAGGATGTATGGCTATCTCTGACCTGTCTCAGGTATCGCTGCCGGGCCACAGGCTGACGGGCTTACCACGACCAATCTCGATATCCTTCAGCGAACATTCGCCGTCAATACTTATGGTCCTCTTCTCTTAACACAAGCTCTACTTCCTAACCTTCTAAGGTCCTCGAATCCCAAGATTGGCATTGTTTCCAGCCGTGTCGGTTCCGTCGGCGACAATAGCACAGGCGGGCATTATGCCTACCGCGCATCGAAAGCTGCTGTCAACTCGATTGGCAAGAGTATGGCAATGGACCTGAAGGACAAAGGTGTCGTGGTTTTGCTCCTGCATCCGGGCATTGTCAAGACCAACATTTTACCCAAAGAATCGATGCCGCCTGATGCCGCCGACGCCGACGAAGCTGCGAAGAAGTTGTGGGAGAACATTGTCAGCAAAAAGAACTTGGCTGATACAGGAACGTTCTGGCACCGTGATGGATATGAATTGCCTTGGTAATCAGAGATGAAATAGCTATAGCCAATTCGAGCATTTCTCAACACCTTGTTAGGGCACGAGATGCGAACAGTCGCTCATACAGTGCCTTGTTGTATGCGAAATCTTACGGACTTCAACTGGCATCACCCTATAACCGCAATAATCACATCACAACATTCGTTAGCAGTCAACCAACTCCGGCCTGGTGAGCCTCGGCAAACATCGGCGTGTCCTCCGCATTGGTCAGTGTCTCCAATTTTCCTGGGGAGTCTTAGAAATCAAAGCCTCACATCCTCGCTTCTGACATTGCTCTATACGAATAGATTATCTTCTCCTTGGTTATCTCCTTTATAGATTCCTGCATAGATGCGCTTGGAGTTCTCGTGGCTTTCAAAATCTAGAAAACGTCCACCATTGTGAGGGACAGGCATATCTACAAGTCAAGCCATGTCTTCAGCATCAACCCCAGAGGATGGCAACCCAGCCGTACCAAACCTGCCATACTTCACCCCTCGCCATGCTGCTGACCCAGGGGTTCCGTTCACCACCTCTTCCAGCACTCCGACACTCTTCACGCCTCTCAAGATCCGGTCCAAAACACTGCGAAACCGTATCATTGTAGCGCCAATGTGTCAATACTCGACCGCTGCTAGCGGTCCAGACATTGGCAAACTCACCGACTACCACGTTGCAACGCTAGGTCACTATGCGCTTAAGGGCGCCGGACTGGTCTTTATCGAAGCGACTGGGGTACAGCCCAATGGCCGCATCTCACCAAACTGTCCCGGACTCTGGAGCGATGCTCAGACCGAAAGTGTCAAGCGTGTTTCGGATTTCATCAAATCGCAAGGCGCTCTCTCGGGCATCCAACTCGCACATGCCGGCCGGAAGTCCAGCACTGTTTCTCCCTGGGTTGCTGCAAACTTCAAGAAGCCGTCGGTGCGCGCGTCAAAAGAAGCAGGCGGATGGCCAGGAGATGTGGCTGGGCCTATGGGCGGTCCCGAGAATTCATGGGATGGCAAAGGATTAGCTGAAGATGGAGGATTTTACCCTCCTCGACAACTCACAATTTCGGATATACAAGAGACCGTTTCTGCGTTTGCCCAGAGTGCCAGGCGTGCGGTCGAGGCTGGGATCGACGTGATTGAAATTCACGCCGCTCATGGATATTTGATTCATCAATTCCTGAGTCCCATCACAAATCAACGCACCGACCAGTACGGTGGCAGCTTCGAGAACCGCACACGGCTGCTCATCGAGGTCATCGAAGCTGTCCGCGCTCAGATCCCCACGGACATGCCACTGTTTCTCCGTGTCAGCTCTACTGAATGGATGGAAGATTCTGACCTGGCAAAGAAATATGGTAGCTGGGACATTGAGAGCACCATGCAATTATCACGCCAATTACCTGCGCTCGGAGTCGACTTGCTCGATGTCAGCAGTGGCGGCAATCATCCTCAGCAAAGAATTAATATGTTTTCGTCAAAGGATTATCAGACCAAGATCGCCAATCAGATCCGACAGATGATGAAAGCCCACAATCTCAAGCTCCTGATCGGCGCTGTCGGCCTGATCACGGAGGCGGAACAAGCCCGAGACATTGTCGAGGACGGACTTGACAAGAGTATCGGGGAAGAGGCCACCGCGGCCAAGGAGATGACTGATGCGAAGGGCGGCAAGGAGCCGATGGCCGACGTGATTCTCGTCGCGAGACAATTCATGAGAGAGCCTGAATGGGTACTGAAGGTGGCCTGGAAGCTGGGTGTAGATATCGCGTGGCCCAGCCAGTTTCTGAGAGTGAGATTTCCGAAGATCTGAAGCAGGCTGTTTATGAATTTGTTATGAGATCACGTTCCTCCTTAGACGCTGCTGAATTTGATAACACTGCCTTTGCTACACAGCGACATGTTACACTTCCACTAAAGATTCTGTAGAGCAATCTGAGGATTTAAAATCCTATAGCATAGGCTTCGGCTCCGTGACACTTTGTTTGAGACAGCTAAGCGCATCACTCTTTCTGGCGGGTGCAGAAATACGTCCGTTGAGGGGCTCCATCACTGCACGAGGCTATGGTTTACGGAGCCCGATGTTTTTATTCTCCTCCCATCTTGTACTCTGTCCATACAACTGGCGGACAGCAATCAAGTGACCTTTATCAACAACCAAGCAGATTGGATAAAACACCTCGAGGCCTCGATCCCAGTGTCTTCCGTCGCAGGGCATAAAGATATCATTTGAGATTTTGTTCGAGGTCGCCGAGGAGTAAATGACCGAGCTCGGGACTGCTTACAATTGTAACCAGGAAATGCGGCTCACAGCAGTCGACCGGTACTCCAGTGAATCTAGACAGAATGAGACTGCCGCTCCCGGACTGGTCTGGCTTCATGCGGACACGAGCTGTAGTCAAATGAGGCGGTGTTGTCTTACCGCAAGTAAGCCATGTCATTTTCGTCCTCGTTGGCACCAAACCCTGCACACAGCCTCGCCCCCGAGGGTTTCGGGCTTCAAGAGAACGGATGGCATGTCAATGGTACAACCAAGTACCGCTGATCTCGCACACGAATCATCCGGCCCTCGTACAAAGATCCTGTGCTGAGCTGTCATTGGGACATGGCCTCACACGGACGTCCGCAAGAAAGAGCATTGGCGCTCCACCATCAGCCTTGTGAGCCTTAAAAAATCCCATACAAGTCCAAAAATACAACGTCTCATGGCCGCGATTCGTGTTCATTTGACTGTCAACATGCAACTCGCTACAATGTTGGCAGGTTTGACTAAAGTCGGCAATCTCCATTCGCCGATGTGTACATGTATACAATGGAAGGAGCCCTGTCGGACTCATTCAAAGATCGGTGAGTACCTCGAAGTTGAGCAGTACAGTCTTTTCACAAGGTATCTCGATAACAGAATGATGGGTTCATTCTTTACGCGCAGCATGGGCGTATGTGTATCATTTCTCTCCTTACTGCCCTTTGTTAGTGCAACGAGGCTCGTCAAGCACGACGTGAATTTCGTCCCAGACATTATACTCCGCGTGACCGTCGATACTATCAACCTCAACTGTCAGGAGCGTATCTCGACTCTCGTAAATGGAACATACCCAGGGCCGCCAATCTACCTGGAACCCGAACAAACGACATGGATTCGAGTCTACAACGATGCAGAGATCAATACTACCATGGTGAGGAGACCTCTTATCGTGGTCGACACGAGAGAACTGACTGGTCATGCACAGCACTGGCACGGGTTGAGCCAGAATCTCTTCCCGTTTGCTGACGGAGCCCCAATGGCCTCGCAGTGGCCAATACCTCCAGGCCACTTCTTCGACTACGAACTCAACGTGCCGGCCGAGCTTGCCGGGACCTCTTTCTACCACTCCCACGTCGGCTTCCAAGCAATGACGGCCTCTGGAGCCATCATCGTCAACGATGCTTCAAGCCTACCTTATTCCTACGACGACGAGTTTATTATGGCACTAGGTGATTTCTACGCAGAGGAGGACGAGGCCATTGAAGCTCAATTAAGTGGAAGTCCCTACACATGGACCGGAGACCCTCTCGCACTCCAGATCAATGGCCAAAGTGGGAATGCTCCGAGCAGCAGAAACCCCCATCCCTCGGACATGTCGTGTCAACCATACGAGTTCAAGGTCACTCCAGATACGACTTATCGAGTACGAGTTATCGGTGGCACTGCCATATCTTTCGTTACATTCGGCATCGAGGGCTACAAAAATCTGACAATCATCGAGACTGACAATACCTACGTATATCCTGTGGAAAGTGACCATATCCAAATTGATTCTGGCCAACGGTTTAGTTTCATTTTCAAAACCAAGGGCGCTGCTGAACTAGCAGGGCAGACTTCATCGTGGATCCAGTATGAGACTCGTGCTGGGTCTGGTACCGTTACTGCCTGGGCGAAACTGGTCTACACCATGGACTCGACCACAACCAACACCACTGTTACAAGACGAGACCATTCTGGCTCTCATGGAGACAATCCTCCCAAGCCGGACCCTCAGACATTCCCACCAACCACCCCAAGCTCAGGGCCAGGGTCATATTTACCCTCCCCCTCATTGTCACCATCATCACCATCCACAGACCAGATTCCCAATTCCGTTCCTTCCAAGCCTGTCATCGCTCTTCCACAAGAGATCTCGTCCTGGCTCGAATACACCTTCCAAAGCCTTCCGAGCTATGGGACAGCACCGCCCTCTTCATCTGTAACGCGACGAATCATCATTTCCACCGAACAAGTCTTAGATCAATCCCAGTCGGCGACATTTCCCTTCAATAGCGACCCGTGGTTCGATAACCTACCCCACACGCCGACCACAAAAAGCCCTTACCTGGTCGAGATTCTGCAAAGTGGTACGCTGAATGGCGCGCTTCCCAACATCTCCCGGGCCCTGGCCAATGATGAAACACCTGGTTTTGACCCCGTGACACACACCTATCCAGCGGCTATAGGAGATGTAATCGAAATCGTCTGGCAAAACAGCGGCTCTATCCCAGGTGGCACATTTGGGGTCCATCCGATGCACGCACATGGTGGACCGTACTGGGATATGGGCTGTGGATCGGGAACGTATAGTCCCGAGGTGCACGAGACACTTCTGGCTCAGCACGAAGCTTGGGGAGGATCGCTTCGCGATACGACAATGCTTTATACGTATGCCGACACAGGAGGAGAAGGCGAAGTGAACGGATGGCGGGTCTGGCGTGTTCGCGTGACGGAGCGTAATGTTGGCGTATGGATGATGCATTGCCATATACTCCAACACATAATCATGGGACAGCAGACAATATGGGTATTTGGGACGCCCGAGGAAATCAGGGACCATTCGAACCCTGTCAATGGAAGTTTAGATGGTTATTTCGCGTACGGAGGTGACGTGGTAGGGAAGGAAGGTGGTGAGGTCATGGTTGCAAGTAAGTTTGGGCGAACGTGAGTCCCATATCTGATCTCTCATGTAATATAATGGAGCAGTGAGGTGAATGGGTGTGCATGCATCACAGTAGACATGGACCTGAAGCCTTTTCGATGTTTGGAGTTGGTCAGATCTCCAGAGGCACGCAAGATAAGAACGATTTGGGTCGGAAAGCATTAGCGATTGGTTGATCATGGCGCGAGGGTTCTGCGCCCCTTTTCCATTCATACTGTAATATTAATTCTATTCTCATTAGGATGATTTCGAACCTCATGGGGTCAATATTCTAACCAACAGGCGGTGGTAAGGAGTTAATTGGCAAATCAGACGTGAGCATACCAGACGATGAACGTTGTGATTACACAAGTGCCTGATATTATACCCCTACATTGTCCAAAGGGCATTCGTACTGCTGCCGTTCCAAATCTCAGATTCCATTCCGGCAGAAGCACGGTCACATCTTTCCGACTTTATCCAGATCGGTTCCGTTTGTCAAAATCATGTCCTGTCCCAATTCATCATTCATTGTTAGCTAGTTGAGTGCAAGCGGGTGTTTTGGGCTCGTTAGTAACCTACCTGAACCCAAACTGGCATGAAATATCTCACCCACCTCGTCTCACTCGCATGTCTCCCTCTCCAGATCTTCCCAGTCGCACCTGCGAGGACATCCCCTACGACTTTGCGCGCAAACTCCTCGGGCGTACTGGGATCGTAGTCGATCTCGTCGTTCCATCGTTTCTCCAGGTGCGAGGATACAACGACGTATCGGGACGTCGGGGGAAGGGAGAACTTGGGCGAGTTCTGATGGATGTTCGTCTTGACGCTCCCAGTTACGACGGTGAGGATCTTGAGGTTGAGCGGTGCGAGTTCGAGACGGAGCGTGTCGGAGAGCATGTGGATTGCCGCTTTGGAGGCGTTGTAGACCGCTGGTGGGGACAAGACACGGGAGTCCAAATGTCAGCATCATAATGCTAGGGGGTGGGATGTGAACGCTGGTCAACGTACCACTGTACGGAGTATGGAGATACGCGACGATGCTCCCTATGTTCACAATTGTGCCTTTGGATTCAATCAACAACGGCGCGAATGCTTGAATCGTACGCAGCACGCCCCAGAAATTGACGTCGAACATCTCCTTGCCATGGTCAATGTCCAGGTCTAGCGCCGGTAGGACGATGTCTTGGCCAGAGTTGTTGAGGAGGTAGTCGAGTTTGCCGCGTGTTGCGGTGGTGACTTTCTCCACGGCCTCGGCGATGGACGTCGGGGACGTCACGTCCAGCGACAACAGGGTCGTGTTGGATAGGGTCTTGAGATCGGACATTTTGGAAATGGTGCGTGCCGTGGCGAAGACGATCATTCCGCGACGTTGGCACTCTACTGCGAGGGCGTGGCCGATGCCCCCTTGTGAGCAGCCGGTGATGAGGATGCTTTTGTTGGACATTTCGAATCAAGTAGCCCAAACCGTTCGCTGGTGGGTTTAGTCGTTGGCGGACCGGAGGTAGTGTTGGTGCATGAGGGATGGAAAGGAGTGATGCTTGCCATCTTCTTGGAGTCATCATCAGATACATATATGTATATGTGAGCCACAGGGTCTTGACTTGTTGGTCACCTACATCTTCCATAGGTACAGTATGGATCCATAGGGGGAACTATAGCCTTGCGCTCCGAAAACGGTTTGGCGTATCAGCATCTTGCATGTGTAGGAGCGCTTGGCACCACGTGACCTCGTTAGCCTGTTGTAGCTATTGTAGCAGCCTGGGACCTCTATAGACCTAGCCAGGAACCCTTTGGTCCCCGTCTGACTCTACACATGACACTAGCCAAGTCAAGTACCCTCCATCGAGACGGGGCCAGTGCGGCGATCGAAGGCTTTCCGCTTTGGAAGTTTGGCTTGTCTAGGCCTCCCGTCATTCTTACCAACGCAGTTGTCGAAAGTCGATGCAAACGTCTGTTATAGTCTGGTGAGGGATTCCCGGCCCATGGTCCAGATTACGAAACCCTGATATCTGCCGCCCAAAAGCATACTGGGTAGTCATAACTTCGCCATGGGACCGCAAGACATGCTCATTCTTACGCGACCAGGCCCGCTGCGGGAGGTAAGACCTACCCAATACTGTCGACGAGCACGAAGCTGGCTGGCTCACTGCTTGTTGTTAGGCGATTGACCATACAGACGACTGGAGTGGACTTTCCGACCCTAGGTCCAGAAGAAAGATTCAGAATCGACTGAACCAACGAGCTCGGCGTACGTTTGGCCGTCGAAGTTTTGAGTCAGCAATGCTACTCCTGTCCAGTTCATGTTGCTTGTCATGATTCCCTTGAGCCGTGTTTCCCTCACGAACGAATCTCCAAAGCGTTATACTCAGACATGATTACTGACAAGTATCCCAGGTCGACGCAAAGAGCCCGATAAATGGACGCCACTGCGATCGAAAACGAACGATATTGTCCAAGGACATCAGATAGCCCCATCAACAGCTGTCACATCCCGTGACTGTTCATCTCTAGCTCAAGGGGCATTCCCACTCCCGCGCACGAAACCCATAGTGTTGGAATTGATAAGAGGATATTTTCCTCTTTCATGCGACCACTTGATGCATTTGATCCAGTTCAACGTCTGGCGGGCGATTCTGACGAACATGGCCATGCTCCGCCTCACCCACTTGTTTGAATGTGAAGATGAGACAACCGAAGCGATGCGCATCTCGGAGCTTCCGCAGCCCTTCGCCGTCCCACCATTGCTCGAACCCACAATGCTGCAACGGCAGGTGCCACATCCTCCCTATGTCGACTTGTTTCCCTTACCTGCTCTCCGCGACGCCTTGATTCTGGCAGATGGGAGGTATGACGACTGTGAGCTTTGTATCGACTTGCTTGGCTCGATAGCCGATCCACAAGTACAGGGCTACTCAAAGCCCGAGGATGACAGAGAAGACGGTCGAAAGGGCCTCGTTGTGTGGGGCGAGCCGTGGAGAGTCGACTCCTGGGAAGTTGAGGAAGGGTTCGTCAAGAAATGGGGGTGGATGCTCAAGGACAATTGCGAACCACTCCTTCGATCGACTGACAAGTGGAGAGAAGTGAGAGGCGACGAGCCTCTAAGGTGGAAGGACTTGGGACTTTCTACATGATGAGGATACGAAGCAATGGTCCTACCTAGGTATGTAGGTGCATACACTTCGATATGCCCCATGAACCGTTGAGTAATCTACTCTCCAGGAGTTAACAATTCCTTAACGCCGGGCACGGGCTCATCAATTGAGCCGACAACCACCATTTTATATGGACCGGCCATTCGGTCGCGGTGAGGCCGATTTCTGCATTTTCGCCGAATCGATTACCACAAAAGTCTCTGCGATCGCAGATCAGTCGCCATTGGATGTGTGATCCAGTATAAAAGACAGACATGGGGCGCCTGACGCGCAGATTTGGGGAAGGTTTGTAGTGGCCTGCCCAATTTTGGCTCAGATCAGCCTGCGCTTCAAAATCCCAGTCGGGCGTCCCAGCCGATACTCGTATATCGAGGAGAACAATCCTCGGCGTCATATTCCCACGGTTCGTCACATCAAGTCGATTTCAAGCTATACATCGCCAGCCATGCCGTCGAACGAGAGTGTCAAGCGCAATCTGAAACTCATCCAACATGAAGCGTCGAAGGTCTTGGGCTTGACTGTTGGCAAGCACACCCCGAAGCCTGGAGACTACATCCCTAAAGCTGGTGAATAACAATCAGACATCTCTGACACGCTCCGTGCCTAACAGCATCCTCTTTAGACGCTCAGACTGCTCCTTCGATATCTTACGCCGGACTGGACAGCTCCAAATCATACATGGTCGTCTGTCTCGACATAGATGCGCCATTCCGATCCTTCGATATATTGGGACCAATTCTCCATTGGATACAACCCGGATTCACTGTCATACACGGGTCGGCAGAACTTAGCAGCACAGCACCATTCGTTGTCAACTACATCGGACCGGCACCACCACCAGGAGCTGCTCCTCATCGGTATTGCTTCTTTTTGTACGAGCAACCATCTGGCTTTGATGGGAAGCAGTATGCTCCACCAAATGGTCAAAAGTTGTCTAATTGGAGCAGGATGAGATACAGCTTGGATGCCTGGGAGAAGAAGACTGGTCTTGGGACAGCGGTTGCGGTCAACTACTTTACGAGCAATTGAAATGTGTCGAAAGAGAGATGCTGGAGCTGTATACCCTTGATTGTGCATAGGGAGTGATTTGCTGCAGGAGTTTGTTTGAAAGAGAACCTCACCCAGTCCGAACGATCGGAGTTCACACAATGAATTGATGATCTAAGCCTGCGAACGTCCAGGCTCCCGGTCAACCACCGGGACGGTAAATCCGAGGGCACGTGATTTAAATGTGGACCCATTCAGCGCCTCTGAGTGGCCGACGTCATTCGGTGGTGGCGTCCCCCATAATCTGCGCCGCGAAGCTTCTACGGGCAATTCGTAGTCGTCCTCCTCTGCCTGCGCCGACGTTATATATTCATCTTCGCTCGTCGCCCTTGCCAACCTCACCATCCTTCGCAGAGCACACATCTCATTTCGAGAGCGGCGTCCATCATGTCTTTCGTTCTCAGGAGGCCCTTTGCGGTCTCCTCCAACGCTTTCAAGCAATTCAGCAAACCTTCCTCGATCATCCGCAGCTTCCACTCCAACCCCAAATCATCGAGTTCATTCTTCACTCCTCGGGGGACAACATCGAGCGCACAATCGCTTCTCAAGTCCGAAGCCCTGCGCAATGGCTTCAAGCGAAGCTATCAGACTCCTTCCTACCAGCCAGCGAGCACGACTTCCAGCGGCAACCTAACGCAACGACTACTCTATGGCGCCGCTCTGGTGGGTGGTACCATGTTTGCCACAAACATGATCTTCAACCGGGAAACTCGTGAAGATGGCGGGATGCCCCAGTACGAACGAGATTACCTGAACCAGACTTTCATGCACACCGGCCTTGGTATTGGCATCATTGGTTTGGCGGCTCGGACTTTGCACACCAGCGGTTGGAGTTATCGGTTGATGGCCACGAACCCTTGGCTGGTTGTGGGGGTTGGTCTCGCTGCCAGCTTTGCCACCATGTATGGAACATTCTACACGCATCCTGACAAGTAAGTCACATCCAGTCCGGTATGACAGATGGGACGTCGACTAATGACCGTCTGCAGCTATGTACAGAAGTACGCTCTCTGGACCGCATTTAACGTCACTCAAGCCGCTATCCTGTCCCCATTGATGTTCATGTCTCCGGCAATTCTGGCTCGCGCTGGTCTCTACACTGTTGGAATGATGGGAAGCATTGCTTTCGTCGGTGCAACTGCTAAGCAAGAGAAGTATCTCTATCTTGGAGGTCCTTTGCTTGCTGGTGTCGCCATCGTTGCTCTTTCCGGCTTTGCACCTCTCGTCCTACCAGCCACCGCTGTTCGAACATTGGCGTGGACTGAGAACATTTGGCTCTATGGTGGTCTAGCTGTTTTTGGAGGATTCACTTTGTACGATGTGCAGAAAATCCTGCACCACGCTCGGATGAGTGAACGTGGTCTGGTCAGAAAGGATGTTGTGAACGAGAGTGTTAGCCTTGAGTTGGATTTCTTGAACATCTTCATCCGCATGGTTCAAATCCTGAGCATGCAACGCAGCAACCGAAGATGATCTGAGTCGAGCTCGACAATGAGTGCATTCATCACTCGGAGACGCGGCTTGTAGTTCATATAAGACTTCATCACAGTATGCAAGTCTTCAACCTGGTCAAAGACATACTGTTTATCACAAGATAGGAGAAAACAGATAAAAAATGTAATAATTCCACTCCACAGGATTGACTTGGTAGTAGAATCTTATGAGTCTTGTTGCAACTCTTGTTGTCTTTCTTCCCACGGCTGACTGTCAGGGGCTTTTGCCTATAAATTATAAATATGTTGAGCCAGTTTACTTATAAATAGGCACTTGATGTTATGCTTGTTGCTCTCATCAAAGATGTGGCACTACGGGGAACGGCAGGATGATTTTCCACGTGACGTTGCTGGAAACAAGTTCGACATCGTCGACTTCTCGAAGCCAAGAATAAAGAAACATATTCAGATTAAATACTCTGTCCTGCACTGTTCCCATCATCTCGGACAAGCTCATCAACCAGAACAGTCCTCGATCGCTGAGCTACTGTCAGCTTTCTCCTCACAAGGCCACCAGACTCTTCGCAAAATCAACCACAATGGTCCAAACAATCCACCTTGCACACATGCCACCTGAACTGGCACTCTTCGTCTCTCTCTACACCGACGTCGAGAATGCTTCGATTCTCAAGCAGCAACTTCTCGCTGGCAATGCAGAGTTTGAATACGCCTTCATCGACGCTAACATGGTTAAAACCTCCCCTGATCCTTCTTCATACCTTTCATTCCCTTCGTCAGCCGACCGTCCCATCGGTGTCGCGGTCGTACTAACATCACTCCCTCACAGATCCTCTCAACGACCCATATTCTCGCTGCAGCCTTCCGCGCCATGAACGACTACTTGAACGAGCGCTTAAAGTCCCACAATGTCCACTCTGAGATAGTGTTCTCCTTGAGCCCAAATAACAATGTACGTTACAATCCACCACCCCCCCAGTGTCCACATATGAAACACGATTGAAGATTTCAATCGTCTCGTCTGGAGGACCCAACTGACGTCCTTGAAAGATCGGAGAGGCATTTCGACGTTTTGGCATATCCGACTTGACGCGCACCCTTTTAGTTCTCAAAGTCGCGACGACCCCGGGCGTGACGCGAGACAGTGTGGCCCAGCATCTCTCAGCACACGTCAAGGGCAAGGAAATTCCATTCGACGACGCCACCTTGCACGGCTTTACCGACGTCGACAGGATTCGCAAAGCGTACAAGATCGCCCAGACGCGCTCTTCGTCCGGCAAAGGTAAAGCCGATAAAGGCGCAAAGCAAGTAACGGTCACAAACGGCACTGCTGTTGACTCGACGTCCAACATTGAGAGACAAGTTCTGGGACTTATGGCTCTCAGGGGTGCAACTTGAATTTGTCGATTCGAGACAAAAAAGGAAACCTCGATCCACCAATGTCACTAAATGCGTTTTCTGGAAGGGAGGAGAGTGAACACAGCACAGAGTCTGTCCTTCAAAGGCTCGAGGGCCGGACAGCCTTCACAGATCTATTTTCACTCAGACGAGATAAACGCACTCGGCCTCAAAGTCCCCCCCTGCTTCGTACAAGGGTACATACATACACATCTATTCCCGGTGTGTGCAATCTTACGCCACCTCCAGGACCCCCCCCCCCCCCCCCCCCCCCCCCCTTCCGGCCCTCTCGAGCCAGTCCTGGCGCAGGCGCACAACAAAGGTCTTCCTTCTTCGTCTCAAAACCATGTCGAAGCGACGACATGCTCATGAAGGAAGGAATCTAGGAGGAGGAACTCTTACATCAGAGTCACACTTTGGTCTTCCTCGAAAATGCGGATGTTTAAATGCAAAAAACGTCAACCTCGAGAGTCCGTCTAATCATGAGCAGCAAATTCCTTCCTCAGTCCCTTTTCATGCACCGACAAGTGAAGACTCATTCTTGCACAATTGGTCTGAGATCCAAGGCCCCATGCTGCATGGCGGCATTTCTGCACGGCTGTCTTCTCCCATGGCCCCTCAAACCTTACAGAGGCCATCAGCTCGATCCACGTACGGTCATACTTTGATAACGAAACCGAATCCCAAAAGTCGATGGACATCCTACGAAACCCAGATCGAACAAGGGTCAAGAATCTAGAATAGTCACATATACCTGAAGATATCACTCACTACGTGGGAACATCATCAATGTGTCAAGTTTAATAGTTGTCTTCTCGTACTCAAATCAGATCAAGCCTGTCTCTCTCTCTCTCTCTCCCCCCTAACCTGACGAATTAATCAAAACAAACAAACAAAAAGAGAGCGAGCCCAATCTACTGAATCAAGTTTGCGCAATACTTCTGAGCAGGCCCCAATCACCCGGTCGACCGTCGTCTCGTTTGCTCTCTTCTCGTCTCTTGATGCTTTTCGAAATCGAAATCGAAAGTGCTGCAATGCATTGCATTGCACGGCACTGCATCTGTCTGTCCCCTTTCCTTATCTCCCTGCTCGCCCCTTTTTCATCTCAGCAAGTTAAGACAGTCTATGCAATTTATCTCTTAAAGTACACAGCAAGAAAATGCCTCGCGCACCATCCATTGCCTCGCCTCCCACACAATCCGCTTCCTCCCTCGGCCAACTCTAGCAGCCCTTTCTTCCCCAGAGCTCTCGCTTCTCACTTCTGCAACTAGTAGCGCATGAACAACCATCCCGAGGCTACTTGTCCCCTGCGTGTCATCTCCCCCTTTCTCAACCTCTTTTTGCTTGATAAGCACATCCATCTGCAAATAGAAGAATCCTCATCCTGTTCTTTCCCCAGCATGAAAATGCTTCCTTCATTTCCTCTCCATTTCATGCGAGCACTTCAAAAAGTGCTTCGGTCGTGTGTCGGAAAATAAAAGTGAATAAAAACCAACCAACGCCATCGCTAATATGTGAATTCGAATCTTTTTTGGGGTTTGGTTTGAAATTAGCAACGTGGCCGAAGGAATAGGACGGCTGTTGGCGTCCGTGACAATTTAGTGGCCAAACGATAAAACAAGGCATGACAAAACATAACATGGCAACACCATAGAGCATGTCAAGAAAGAAGATCAATCTAATGGATCCTTCTTGCATGTACTTGAAGTTGCTTTTGGTCGACAATGATGTCGCGTGATGATACAAAGCAGTATTATTCATCCTTGTCCTCCTTAGGAGAAGTCGGAGAATACTGCGGGCTGTTTGGAGAGTATTGTGGGCTACTAATACCACCTGGTCTTCCCTGCGGGCTTCGCGGCGATGCATTGTACATCGGACTAGTAGGTGAGTACGAGGGACTAGTTGGCGAAGTCGGACTGGTAGGACTGTATGTGGGAGACGTTGGAGAATAGCTTGGTGACGTGGGCGACTGTTGCTTGCCACCGCCGTAGACAGGACTGGTCGGGCTATATTGTGGTGACGTGGGACTGTAGGCAGGCGAGGTCGGCGAAGTCGGGGACGTTGGGCTGAACGCTGGCGACGTAGGAGAGTAACTTGGCGACGTTGGCGAGTTGCCATAGGCAGGAGACGTCGGAGAGTAGTTCGGTGAAGTGGGAGAGTAGCTGGGAGACGTTGGCGATGCTTGATAACCAGGCGAGGTAGGCGAGTACGCAGGCGAGGTGGGTGTGAATGCCGGACTGGCTGGAGAAAATGACGGCGACGTCGGACCAAAGCCAGGACTGGTTGCACCAAAAGCTGGAGAGGTAGGCGAGTACCCAGCGGTGGGTGAAAAGCCAGGAGAAGCTGGGCTCATACCGCCGAAAGGACTGGCAGGAGAATATCCTGCAGGACTGCGAGCTCCATAAGGACTGAAGCCTCCAGGGCCACCAAAGCCAGGTTGATAGTCGGTGAACCCGCCAGGAGTTTCGGAGCCAGAAGCAGCAATAGGCGAGAAGGACGCACCATAATCCGGAGAACCAAGGTACTGGTTGTCCTGCATTGGTGAGCCACTGTCGTAGGGGGTGGCAGCGCCCTCCAACATTTGCTGGGTGCCTTTAACACCGATGACTCCTCCGAGGCCGAGATTGGCATTGTCAGTGACAACTGTTGACAGCATGTTGTGATCGAGCAGGATATCCATTGTGCCTGTTCCGACCGGAGCAGGTTGACCAAGGATCAAGTTCTCAGATACACCCCGACAGTCGTCCAATTCACCAGCAGCAGCGGCTTCAAGGAGAATCTCCACGGTTTGCTCGAACGAGCATCTCATGAGAGCGCCAGTATCAGACTTGTTAATACCGTGACGTGTAACAGCCATAACATAGCCACGACTGGTCATCACATCGCAAAGAATACCCAAGTGACGAGCATTGACATATGAACCGTCGAAAGACAGCACTTGAGTCAATTCTCGTAGAATGGCAGCACGAGTAGCTTCGATACCAAGCACCTCAAAAATCTCAGTGAATCTGTTGGTGTAGGTTCGACTAGTATCAACTCCGTCGATCGCGAGAACTTTTGCGAAAGAGCTGCCGCTGGTCTCGAGGACATACTCGTTGCATTTGGGGTCAGACTTGGTCATTCTGACAGAATTGTCAGTGTCGATGATGGCTTTGCTCTTCTGATCAATGAAGGCTCTTGACACTCCAGGAACACCGTGGAAAGTGAGATGGTCGAGCATTTCGTTCAAAAAGCGGCGGAGAATTTCATCATCCTCTCTACGGTCTTCTTCCTCGTCCTTGCCATAGTTCTGAACGAGTCGAACGCGAATGACCTGCTCATCGGCATTGATATCGCTGAAGATCACAGAGAGGTCCTTGCCATAAGTGGATTTGATCTTTGATGAAACCTCTTGAATGTTCAATCCCTTGTCTAGGAGCTTCGCGCGACTGAGCGTGATACGCAAAAGCCATTTCGAATGGAGAGAAAGATCTGCCTCGTTGTCTTCGGGAATAATGAAGTAAGACTCAACCATGTCGAGATCCTCGGGGATGATAGTGCTTTGGATATCTGGATCGTACCACAATTCACACGTCTCAGCCACGGATCGCAAGTTGGTATGTTGTACTCGGCTTCGAAGTAACTTGGCAGCCTCTTTGTCGCCAGTGAACTCTGGGAGTTGATAGACTGTCATTGATGGTGTGCGGATATTCTGGGAAACGTTCAGAATTTCCTTCAGACGAGGAACACCCAATGTGACGTTCTTTGCAGAGACACCAGTGAAGTGAAAGGTGTTCAAAGTCATCTGAGTAGCAGGTTCACCAATGGACTGTGCAGCCAGGACACCGACCATTTCACCAGGGTTAGCATGTGCGGCAATAAACCGACTCTCGATGCCACCGATGACATTGTCAAAGGCCAATCGGTTGAGACCATGCTCAAGAACAAGTCTCTTGTAAGCGAGACGAGATCGCAATTGTGCTTTGAAGAGAAGAGTGGCGTTCGATTGTGCTTCTTCTGAAATGGCATCATCACCACGAACAACGATGAGACGATGCAGCAATTGCTTGACAGCGTTGAGTGCGTAACGAGGGTCAAGGTCCGTCTTATCTCCACGTCGGATTTTGAAGTTCTTCTGTGCCTGATCGATAATTCGCGCAACGTTAAGAGGCAATTGGAAGCTGTCCTCGGTGCCTTTGCCCATCTTTCGAAGGAACTCTCGTGACTCCCGCAGAGCTTCAAGCTCTTCATCGAAAAGCTCTTGCAATTCGGTGTCACCTTGAATCTCTCTGGCTTGGAGCAACTTGCCTCTCCACATCGAGGTATCGCCACTCATGACATCGACGGAGTATCGATGCATGAATGCCTTGTCAGACATAGTGACGATGTCAACTTTCTGGTTTTCGATATGGCCACCGTCAAGACCGTCTTCTCCATATATGAATTGCACGATATTTCCACGAGAATCTCGGACCGTGCTATCATACTTGACAGTGACTTCTTCAAGAGCCTTGACGAGTCGCCGCTGAATGTAACCAGTTTCGGCAGTCTTGACAGCTGTGTCGATGAGACCTTCACGACCAGCCATGGCGTGGAAGAAGAATTCAGTGGGAGTCAGACCTCGCAAATAAGAGTTTTCGACAAAGCCACGAGATGGCGCCGAGTAGTCGTCCTTTGCAAAATGGGGCAGAGTCCGGTACTTGAAGCCGAAAGGAATACGTTTGCCTTCCACAGCTTGCTGACCAACAATAGCAGTCATTTGGGCAATGTTGATCGTTGAACCTTTCGAACCAGCTCGAGCCATAGTAATGGCGTTGTTGAGATCCTTCAGGCTGTTTTCCGTTGCCGAACCAGCCTGATCACGAGCTTGATTGAGAAAGTTCATCACTTTACTTTCGAAAGTTTGACGGACGTTCATACCAGGTGCGGGTTCTAGATCTTCATTGTACGCAGCCTTGGTTAATTGCTCAACATCGGCTTTTCTGTCATCGACAGCTTGCTGAATTCTGACAACCGTAGCTGGATCAGGCACTGTATCACCAATACCGATGCTGAAGCCGTTGTGCAGAAGCCAGTAGTTGACGACGGTCTGAGCACCGTTGAAGAAAGCCATGGCAGCCTCGTGACCAAACTCATTGTAGATGGTATGAATAATACCACCGGCACTGGTGCCTACGAATTTCTTGCTGAACAAACCGAACATCAGGTTGCCTTCCAAAACCATCAAGCCAGTGTCGTTGATTGGAGACAGACTTTCGTCCTTCTGGTCCCTGAAAGCGTCGCCCTTCGCTTCGAATCGTTCAAGATTCAGGGCTTTGGGAAGGACCATACTGATCATCTGCTTGCCCGTCCAGCGGGGTCTAGGTTTGATGATAGCTGGTTGAGGAATCACCCCATCCCAATCAGGAACCCACATCATGACATTCATGACTTGGTCTCGTGACAAGAAGATGTCACGTCGACAAATCTTGTAGATACCACAGAGGGTATCTTGCACAATACCCATCAGAGGGCCATTGCGCTGCGGAGACACGATGTTGAGAGGAACCATGCAGAGGTTCGCCAATTCGGCTCTCGACTCCTCGCTCTGAGGAACGTGCAAATTCATTTCGTCGCCATCGAAATCAGCATTGTACGGGGTGGTGACCGACAGATTTAGTCTGAAGGTAGAGTAAGGCATGACACGGACGCGATGGCCCATCATCGACTCTTTGTGTAGAGAAGGCTGACGGTTGAAAAGAATAACGTCTCCATCCTGAATATGCCGTTCGACTTTCCATCCATACTGCAGAGTCATCTCTCCAGCACGCTTGTGATGTCGAAGATCAATACGCTCGCCAGTGTCACGAATGACATACCGCGCGCCAGGGTGCTCATTTGGACCATTGGCCACGAGGCGCTTAAGCTTGTCGAGATTGAATGGGGTGACTGTTTCAGGATAGGTCAAAGTACGGGCAATGCTGCGCGGTACGCCAACTTCATCGAGAGATAGATTGGGATCACCTGTGATAACGGTACGTGCAGAGAAGTCCACACGCTTTCCCATAAGGTTTTGTCGCAGACGACCTTCTTTGCCCTTCAGTCTGGCGCGTATTGACTTGATTGGTCGACCACTCTTGTGCTGTGCCTTTTCTAATCCGGCAATCTCGTTGTCCATATAGGTGGCGATGTGGTATTGCAAAAGATCGCACAAGTCGACCTTGATATGATCAGGAGTGCCGTCAACTTCTGTACGCAGGACGGCCTGGTTTGCTCGGATGATATCGCCCAGTTTGAACGTCAAGTCATCTTCACCACGTGAACCTTGACCGCTCCCATCCACGCTGATGGATGGACGAACAGGAGGAGGAGGTACAGGTAGCGCAGATAGGATCATCCATTCTGGTCGAGCATAGTCGAGACTGAGTCCCATCATATCCAAAGTCTCATCAGTGAGAGTGCGGAAAGTATTGAGAGCATCTTGAGGGAAGATTCGCTTCTTGTCAGGTGTGATATCTTCATCATCGTCGCCCTTGCGCGGCTTCCAGGTTGCCCACAACTGCAATCCAGTTCTTCGAATTTCTGGTTGCGCATTGCCACAACCGCCATGCTTGGGTTGTGGAGGTCCTTTAAGCGGTTGATCTGGATCTTCGGGAGGATCTGCTTCGCAAATAAGTCGAGGCTTGCTCAACCGCCAAACTGCATCGAAACGGCGCTTCCGATCTCGAAGGGAAATCGCGTGCTTAAACTCCTCGGTCTGATTTTTCTGTGGTTAGAAACGGTATGATTAGGAAAAAGTGGCAAAACTAACATCAAGTGCTTTGATCTTGCCACAGTTGTGGCAGACGGTCTCCAGTATCTTCTTGACCTTGGTCATAAAACCATAGTGGAATACTGGAGTTGCAAGCTTGATGACACCAAAATGCCCAGGACATTCGGCCATGTTCTCTTCACAGGTACTGCACTTGAAATTGCGATCGATTGTACCGAGATGAGGATCGTTCGGACCTTTCTCTCGAGGTCTGAGGCGCTGCTCATCCCTGGTTCACAAAAATGTTAGAAAAATCATAGGATGTGTGGTTTCTTCAATTATGTCTACATACATCGTCTCAGGATATTCGATATCGATGACCGCGAGGCGTTCGGTTTCCTTGGCCGAAAACAGACCAAACTGAATCTCCTCGACGGTGCGCAGCGGCGCGCTCGAATAAGGGAAATTGAGGTTCGACATGGTTACTCGTGCTATCCCAGGGAGACGATATTATTTTTCAAACCGATCTTCGATGATCGCAGTGCCTGCGCAGATGGCTGCGCGACGTGGTCAGGGACGACCCTTCGCCCTCCAGGGCCACCCAAAACAACGCGCACTTCTCCAGCTGCGCGCTTCACCAATTCTTGGTTTTTTGACCCCAGACTTCCTGGATCCTGTTTGACTCGTCGATCGAAATGTGGAAATTCGGGAGCGCGATCGAGTCGAGATGGTTGAGGTTGGATGATGATGATGGAAGTGGATGAAGATTGGTATGAGGTGGCAGATGAATTTTTGAGCGAGCACGGAGAGGCGCAGGCTAAACAGGCACCCAACACGCCAAGACGCATCCGGCTTAGCTACAATTCACACTTGCCACTGTCTAATCCAGTCGCATCAACCCGACGGTCATTTCGCTCTCTGTTGACTCACTATTGTTCTGCCTTCTGGAGATGCGAGGACGGCTTTGATTCAGCATATCTGATCACAACATGACTGGTCGTGACCAAAATTCATGAGAGACTGATTCCTCAAGAGAAAGGACGGACTGTGGTGGATTTGTTCGAAACAAAGACGCGGCTCCTCTCACCCGTCAATCAGCAATGCCTTTCTTCCTGCTGTAGCACTTATGCAACAATCCGAAGGACAGCATGGCTACTCGTATATAGAGCATGTCTACTGGGCGCTGCTTTTCGTTGGTTTCTTTGGGTTCTTGATAGCAGTACCGAGCAACTTCAAAGCCCAGGTTAACCGATCCTTTGTAGGCCCTGCTTTGAAACATACAAACCGCAAATAGTAATGAATGACCTGAGTTTCAGACGACACATCTGTGACTATTTCCCTCTACGAGCGTGAACCACTTTCTGATGCATTGGCTTTGGACTGTTTGTACCGCTCGAGATCGAGGCTCGAACCACCCACACCACGCTAGTGCCTGATTAGGAAACATCCGCCTCTATCAACAAATTCTGGACGTGGCATCTAAAGTCCCTCTATATCCAAGCCCACCATGAATCTAGCACTGATAGACCCTTTTCAGCTAGCCCAAGACTCTCCGGATGCACTCACAAACGATCTCAGTATGTATAGCCTGTTGCGTGCTTTGCGCATCTAGCCCGCGCCGCGTTTTCCCTTGATCGAAGGACTGACCAGAATAGGATGTGGCCATGCCACCACTCTTCGTTTCAGTCGAAAGGGTGATTATCTGGCTTCAGGTAGAGTTGATGGGAAAGTTGTGATATGGTAAGTCGAATGCGTCCCTCCCCTTGAGACTTTGGTATCACTTTGAATGGAAAACAGTCTCGAAGGGCATGTCTGACCTGAGAAAGGGATATGGAAACGTTTGGTGTCGCCATGAGACTCGTGGGCCACTGGAAACAAATCCAAAGTCTAAGCTGGTCTCGAGATGGACGATATCTTCTCACTTCGTCTCAAGATTGTCGTGCCTGTCTTTGGGATTTACAAACCCAGCAACGCATACGGACTGTCAAGTTCGAGGCCCCAATTTACACGGCCGAACTCCATCCATACAATCACAACCTCTTCGTAGCCTCGCTATTTGAGGACCGCCCCTACCTTGTCGACATCACTAACCCAGAATGCATCAAGAAAATCCTGCCCACCACTCCACTCAGTGACGGCGAGAGTGTCTCGCGCTCTGAGAACAAGCAGGCCACCACCTCGGCCATTTTTTCTGTCCTGGGCAACCACATCATCACAGGCACGTCGAAAGGCTACATCAACATCCTTGAGACAGAATCCCGCAAAATTATTCATTCCACCAAAATCTCCTCGGGCTTGATCTCGCTTCTCCGCTTGACATCCAACGGCCGCCAGCTCCTCGCCAACAGTACTGATCGTATTATTCGTACCGTCAATCTACCAGATCTTTCCCTTATCACGCCGTCAACTGCGCCACCGTTCGAGCCTACCAGCGAAGACGATGCTCCCGACCCAGCCACGCTGGCTGAAAATATCGTCCTCACCACAGAGCACAAATTTCAGGACCTAGTGAATCGTCTTCGTTGGAATCATTGTGCCTTTAGTCACTCATCGTCCACTGGCATTGCGGACTATGTCACTGCCTCGACATACATGAAAAAGGACATTTACATTTGGGAGTTACGCACGAATTCACTGCTTCGCATCCTCGAGAACCGCGAGGAGCCCGCTATCATCGAATGGCATCCATCGCGGCCGTTACTTGCTTGTACGAGCATCGAAACCGGGAGCATACAAATATGGGGCATTGAACCACAACAAAAGTGGTCAGCGCTTGCGCCGGATTTCACCGAAGTCACAGAGAATGTTGAGTACGTGGAACGTGAGGATGAGTTCGACACGTATCCAAAGGAAGAGCACCAAAAACGTCGCCTCGATCGAGAAGACGAGATGGTTGACGTTTTAACTGTTGAAAGGAAAATGGGCGAAGAAGAAAGCTTTGTTCTGCCAATGCTATACAACGTCGAGGACAGCGATGGAGATGACCAGGAATTAGTGCGTATGGGCGTTGGCACCATGAGAAAGAAGGATTTCCACGAGGGCAAGGAGTATGAAAACGAAGCCGATGAGCCGGCCAAAGCTGCTCGCAAGCGAAAGTATTGAGGACGGCCAACCACGCTTTGCATCGGTACCAGCGACTAGTTCACGGCGCAATCATGACCTCAGTACGATGAGGCAACACAAGGTTCGGGGATTCTTTGCTTGGTGTTTCTCAAAACGCTCTTTACGCAAGGAGTTGGAATTGGCCTGCAGCGAGTGCTCGCACTGGATCGTTCATACGGATTGAGTTCAACATACCATGTTCCTAGCATTGAACATGTAAGGAGACTGCGTAATCCAGGGCATGCTATCGTCGCTTCGGCGTCCGTTGACGCCAATAGGATTGTACAAATCCCACGATACTCGCCAATAACAGCAGATGCTTGACGCCAACGAAGGAAAAAGGGTGTAGAAGGTTCAGCTGGGGATTGACTATGGTAGGTGGTTGTTCTATGAGCCTTCTTCGAGAATTGCCAGCCACTAGCGCCCGCGTTTAGTAAGGGGTAAGAGGGTCACTGAGAAGTTCCCAGGCAAGCTGGTGGAGTTTTCAGTATGGAGCAGGGATATCCGCAATGCACTTCTCATATGTGTTTTGGCTTGACCAGGGAGAGAGCAGTGCAATCGTAGAGATTCCCCGGTTTGAGATCTGCAGTAATAGCCTACGGAGTGCATGCGACTGGTTCTGTGAGAACAGTTCGAGGACGGTAGCCCAAGACGAGGGCTATCTTGTCGGATCCAGGTCTCTTTGTTCTTGACACACCAGTATTTGTAGAAGCAAACAAAAGAATCGAGAGTGACATACCGAAGACAGTCTAGACACATGCACTACACATCGCTTTTGGTCAATATCTATCTGGCCCGTAGGGAGGAACCCCCAGCAGTCCCGTCCCATGCCCAAGTCGGACGCCCAAACGCCCCTTCCGCTGCCACGGCCAGAACTTCTCACGACATTCGCACCCATCACCAACTCATCACTGTGCAGACGCCCAGTGTATAACTCTCCTGCCCTCGTATTCTTCTACTCTCACGCTCGTTGCTCGGACAGTCACATCCTACGCCCTCGCTTTCCGTCCTATTGCAGACCAGCACCGTCCGCTCCTTCGAGTCACCTCCAGCCGCGCTTGCGTGTTGACCATTCCCGGGTCGTCCACTCCCTTGCACCTGTTGCAGATCCTCAAACATTTCGCGCTTCACTTCGACACCACACCTCACCCGGTCCTGGCATCTCATTGCTTGGCCGGACTGGTTGATTCTAATCTTCTACAAGCCGATCGAGGTTTCTACCACCTGTTTGCGGATGGTTCGCTGAAGAGATGCAAGCAGCAATGCCACCGCCCTCTCGAGGGCCTGAATTGTCACCAGTGTCGACGACTGGAAGCGATGGATGGTCAGGTCTAAACAACTACAACCAGATACCGCGCAGTGATGGAGCCTTCTCATCCTTGAACGGCCCTGGTGATGACTATCCTTCCAAAGCACCTCCCTTTCCGCGCCAGGGCCCTAATGGCGCGAACTTCCCTTCCGGGGTTCTTGATCCTTTGGGCCAACGTCGTCCCTCCGAATCGGGTTCACGTGGATCGTCAAGAGCAGGATCAGTCGCAGCTTCTCGCTCGAGTGATGGCACATTGGCAGATGACCAGAGTAGGAAATACAGGCGGATGGAAGCGCAACTATTCCAGCACTACACTGTTCTCAAGGGATATTTAAAAGGGGGTGCACAAGTACCGCCGCGCCCCAACAAAGCCCGAGACAAACTGCTGCGCCTATCTCCTGTGCAGTTCCACGAGTTGAGCACCGATGTTTTTGACGAACTGCAACGCAGGCAAGCTGCCGCACCGCTACCGGGACGGCCACCGCGACAACAGAATGTTCCCCCATTTCTACAACCCCGGCCAGATTTCCACGAGAAGCGCAACCAAGCAAGACAAAAACTCTCGTCCTTGCAGGCGCCAAGATTCAAGGACTTGTCGACCGATGTGTTCTGTGAACTGGAAAGAAGATTCCCACATTTTGCGCGCTCCGAGGGCGGGAGGAGAGAAAGTTCTCGGTCACACTCAAGAGGTCCTGGTAGTGTCGCCTCAAGCAACGGCGGAGGGGGATACGGCCTGCCATCAAGAGCTCAAACATTTGGACCCGGTCCAATGGGCTATTCTCAGAGACAGGACTCTGTCACCAGCATACCGCAGTTCGATAATCCACCAGTGAATGACTACGGACGCCCCATGGCAAAGCAATTCCAAAGTAATACCATCACCCCAAATAAAAGCATGATGGTCGAGGATGAGGATGAGACGCAGGCCACAGACTCGAAGTACGACCGATCAAGCGATGCTTTCGGCCTGGAGAGCTCCCTCACAAGTCCACGCAGCGACAGAGATACCTCAGCCACCTCACAAAGTGGAGTCAGCTACAATTCTAAACCTCTACCTCCTGCCATGACCGAGTTGCAGGATAAGCTGGCAGACCTGGAAGCCAGCCTCGAAACAAGAGATGCAGAACTCCGAAACTCGACAGCAGAAGCCGAGAAGTGGAAGATTACTACCGAAGACCTGGAGAAGAAGCTCCAAGCGGCGGAGAATCTCAACCAATCTTTGAAGGAAGAAATTGATAAACTGAAGGTTGAAGCACCTAATTATAGTGGGGAGAGTGTTTTGTGGAAAACCAAATATCTCAAGCTCGATAAAGACCATGAGGTTTTGCAGAGTCGTCTTGCTCAGCAACAAGAATTGACTGAGGAGGTTCGCCAGCAAGGTCAAACATTCTTGGAAGAGATGCGGGCCATGGCTGAGTCCGAAGGCAACCCTGATCGAGAGCAGAAATTGCAAGCCGACGTTTCCAAACTGGAAGAGGAAGTCAAGGAATGGAAGGCTCGATATGTCAAGACGAAAACACAGCTTCGTAGTGTGCGGGCCAGCTCGCTCGGGCTCAGTATCTCTCAACCAGACGCAAGTCGACATGCCGCTGCTCTCCAGGATCGAGAAGGCCTCGTCAAGGACGTCCATGTCACCAAGTTTCAAATTTCCATTGACGAACTACTTCGCATTGCACGATCCGATAACCCAGCAGCTGTACTTGACCACATGAAGACTGTGGTTCTGGCCGTAAGGGGCATCACAACTGATGTTGACGCTGCTGGCACAGACAAGAATGACGAAATTTCCAAGAAACGAGCAAAGTTGAAGAGAAAGGTGTCCATTACTGCCAACAATCTCATCACCGCATCCAAAAATTTCGCCTCCGCAAATGGCCTTTCACCTGTCAGTCTTGTTGATGCTGCAGCCTCCCACCTAACCGCCGCCGTTGTTGATCTTCTACACACCGTCAAGATTCGACCTACACCTCCTGGAGAGCTAGAAGATGACGATGATGGCACTTTGGAGCCTCTGCAGAGCAATGGGTATTTCAATATTGCTGAGACCCTGAGACGTCGTAGTGCTGTGGAAAGTGTCTACAGCGCCTTGAGCACTCCACCAGAAACCAGAAATGGCTCCATGCAAATTGGGCATCAACGAAATGGCTCAAGCTATTTAAACGGTACAGGTTTGGGTATTCAGTCAACGTATGGTACCAGCCAGGAGGATGCTGATCTTGAGGATCTCAAGGTATGCGGCCACAATTCCTGCGTGAGCAATTCTGCTGACTGACTTGATTCGATAGATGTACCTCGAAGATCAGACTGATGGCCTGGTTGAGTCTATCACCTCACTGGTCGACGCCATCCGCAACGACGATGCCACAGCACCCATTCAAGCCCACATCAACACCATTGCAGGGACCATTGGAAATGTCGTGACAGCAGTTGAGAGAACGAGCAATGAGCCTTCTTCGTATCAGACGCTTCTAATCGAGAAGTCACAGCCTATTGTGTTGATATTGCAGGAATGTCGCGAGAAGCTGCTCCAGGCAGGAGCCGATTCGGCAGCTTATAATGGAACGCCGCAAAGCAAGGAAGTCACACAGAAGCTACCACCATTGGCATTCAAGGTCGCTCGTGAGACTAAAGAGCTCGTATCGAGAATCATGGCCATTGAATCTGGACGTGCTGAGGAGGATTTCAGCTGAGGCGTTGTCTGAGCACTTTCACGACGAGCAAATGACCCAGACACTGGCCTACCTGGTTGAAATAGACTTGTATAGATGAAGCATAATGTATCAATGCATCTGGGGGACAATGGCGGTTCCGTATGGAAGACGCGTCTGTCTTTATCAGCAACCTCCTCGCAGATGGGTACAGACCTAGGTAGGTACTGAGAGACAGGGGCGGGCAGCCTACCCCTATTATTCCATCACGTGCTGCTTGGCGAGCGAGTCGACTTTGATGGAATGAGCTCGAGCTTTTTCTGTCTGCTCCATTCAAGATCCGCCCAAAGGAAGGTCTCTTTTATTTACATCATTGTACATTACAGAGTGTGTTTTATCATTGTGGACTAAGTTGGAGGCATTTCTCGATTTCTGAGCATTTTCATCAGTTGTCCGAGGTGTTGAGAGTAGCAGGACGTTGCAACCATTCTACTCTGTACTCGTACTTCTATTCTCATCATTAGCCATCGCGTCCACGGAGTTACAGCTCCTTGTGTCAATATTGGGGTACTAGACATCAACTAGTCCATTTGCCCGGTGAGTGGTGGCCCTGCTGGAGCTTCAGTCCTATCTGCTCCGATGAATTGCGTGTCGAGGGGATGAGCTGACATGGCTGTGCTGAATAGTCCAGTTTCACAGTCCCATAACAAGGCGTTGCCAGCACGACTGAAAATTTCCGTCACGTGACCTCGAAAGCCTCCGAGTCTCCGACCCCTCATTCACCTCATCACAAATTCGTGACCATGGCTGTGCCCCGCTGTGTCAATACTAAAATTCACGCCTTCACCCCGCGGATTTCTTCTCGTCCATCTCTTCTTCAACCTCTCTCTCATCGATCTGCTACAATCACTCCTTGGACCGTTCGATCTTTCTCATCTTCACCTGCAACCATGACTATCAAAGCTTGGTTCGACGTCGAGTACACCGACGCAGCTCTCGACCGCGCTCGAGCTGATGCTAAGCGATCTGGTGGTGAAGTTCCTCCTCGTAAGCTTGCCCCCTTCTCTCTCGTTCCCAGTCACCCCACGCACCCTTGCAAACACTCGCAAGGGTGCCCGCATCACACAGCTGAGCAACGGCCGCCAACCTCACCCACTGCCTGCCTGCTGTGAGCTTCCAAATGAATCTTCACTGATCTTCTTGTGTGCAGCCAAGCGGGGTCGTATCAACTTCAATCTCTTCGACGATGTAGTCCCAAAGACTGCCGAGAACTTCCGTGCTCTCTGCACCGGCGAGAAGGGCTTCGGTTACAAGGGCAGCAAGTTCCACCGAATCATTCCTGAATTCATGTTGCAAGGTGGTGACTTCACTCGTGGTAATGTAAGTTCACCTGCGTCAAGAGATGGAAGACACACACACTCATGATCAAATAGGGCACGGGTGGCAAGTCCATCTACGGCGAGAAATTCGCGGATGAGAACTTCAAGCTGCAGCACTCCAAGCCCGGTCTTCTGTCCATGGCAAACGCAGGACCCAACACGTAAGAACCTTCCACAAAGACTGCAAGAATATACGCTGATGTTGATTCACAGCAACGGCTCTCAATTCTTCATCACCACCGTCGTCACCTCATGGTTGGATGGCAAACATGTTGTCTTCGGTGAGGTCGCCGACAAGAAGAGCATGGACATTGTCACTGAACTTGAGAACACCGGATCCGGTACTGGCCAAGTCAAGCTGGAGTTCAAGCCCATCATCGTCGACAGCGGTGCTGAGAAATAGATACCTCACGGTGTGAGAAGCAAGACTGCAAAGTTTCAGCAGAAGAAAATGCTTGTGGACAGAGACAAGACCTTCACAGGCCTACACACAACCACTCATGCATGCAAACATGTCGAGGGTTGAAAAGCAGATACAGATTTATTAGGAGAATGAAAAGTTGAGCCTATCAATGGCGTGAATCTCCACTATGCTGACACCGGTTGTCATACTCTGAATAACCGTCCACTGTTTCACTCCTACTTGTATCCTATCTTGCATTCTCGTTGCTTGCTCCCGTATATCGCCTCCAGGCCGACCGCAGGCTGTGAAGCTCGTAATACCGAATGCCGATCACTACCCGTATCACTTTCAGATCTTGGACGTTCACCGCAAAAGCACATCGAACATGTCAACATGTATTGCAGAGCAGTCCTATGACGGGCCAGATCACCATCACATGTGGCCGGATCTAAGAGAGTCTCCGCCGGATGCAGTAGCTATCATTCTTGTTATGGACACTATAGTATCACCGGGAATTTAGTGGGCTTGGAGGTCCAAGATATTGACAACGATGTCTATCTTAGTATATAAGATAGGTATGCTATGTCTCTCTACCCACTATTGCGATCCTCTCTTGCCGTCTTGGCTGCAACGAGCTTTACGACCAGGAGCCCGGTCACCATATCGGATGGGAATGTAGCAGCACGTGCAGGCCACACCGCATGCTTACACTAATCCGCTTTGACGGATGATCGGAGGGAAATGTACGATGCTTGAGGATGCAGAGTATCGGAATAAGTGTATTGCGGTTCCTCTATGGGCTATAAAATGGCCCAAACATTCCACTGGTATCAACTCCGACGAGCACCAGTAGAGGTAGTCGAAAACAGCTCACGCCAGAATGTACTCTCTCTTCCTTTCGCTGATATCTCTGCCTCCTCTTTTGTCACTCTCTGCATATGCGGCACATCAGCCTTATGATGTGAGGAAGATCATTGATGCCTTTCGTCAGTCCCATGACGACCTCGTCATCTTGTGCGCTCATCGAGGACTTCGGTAAGATCACATCAAAACATCCAAGTTATCCTTCGATGGCTGAGATGGATACAGATGGAATGGGACGGCAGAGAACTCTCGTGATGCGTACTTCCGTGCCTCGGAGGCTGGCATCGAATGCATTGAGACCGACATCCACCTCTCAAGCGACGGCTACTTGCCCATGATCCACGATTCCGGCCTTGGTCGAGAGACGGACGTCGGCGAGCAAAGTGGCAAGGCGGCTTATAACCCTTTCACAGGTCAAGGCTACAACCCCAAAGTCAGCGATGTGCCGTTCAAGGGGTTCATTGAGAAGTTGCATTTGCGTGACGAAGGTGGTCGTGTCAGGGACGAGACTGTCCCCTCGCTTCCCGACATGATTGAGAGCATCCACGAGAGCGGCATGAACGTGGTACTGCAGCTCGATTTCAAGGACAAAGAAGCCGTTGAACCGGCATATTGGCAGCTCAAGAACCTGACAAACGCCGCTGGAGTGCCTGCCAATGAATGGTGCATTTACAAGCTCCAAGCGACGTGGTATCGAACTCCCGAGCAGTTCGATGCTCTTCCATGGGTTCAAGACGCGTTCGCCTCGGGAGTGCAGCTTGCTTTCATCCCAGTTTATAATCCGATTGACGAGGTGCATTTCGACACCATGGCGAGTCTGAACGCCTTCGCGGAGACGAACTACACGATCTCCGCGGAGATCGAGCTGTACTCCCCCAACGGCCCGCTTCAATCGATTCAAAACCGCATCGACGAACTCAAGTCTGCGAAGGACAACGGTGCCATGAGTAGGTTTCAGACATCAGGTATCTTTTATGCACCAGGGGACTTTGTGATGCCGATATCGGAGAAATTCTTCGATCCTGCAAACTATTCCCTACCTGAAGACCTTCAGGTGAACGGCTCGGTTTACGTCTACCAAGACAACAAGGCACCGAAGCTACTCGACAGTCTTGTGGGTAATTCGAGCGTTGATGGACACGATCACCGTTCCGACTTTAGCTGGATATTGTCGACTGGCTTTGATTGGATCATCACAGATACGCCAGATGAGTGGGATTCTAGATTGCAAAGCCAGGGTAGGAGGAATATCAAGTATATGATTGCCGATGGGAAGGAGGAGCCGGATCAGAAGTTGGCCAGTGGTTGGTATAGGAGAAGACATGCCAGAGATATTACTCCTTGACTGTGAAGGCAAGAGTGAAGACCAGGTCACTTTGGTCGTCATCGCCTTGTAAAAGTTGTCGTGCTCACTTTGTTCAATCCTTACATTGCTACAGTCTTGCGAAGTACCTCGAAGTAATGCACTGAAAACTTTCTTCTGGCACGATCCAGGCCTTTTCCGACCTCTAGGAGTATGGCGGAGGCAGCCGGGCACGGATTGTGATTGTACGTGTATGTTGATCTATTCTCTGGGGTCGATTGTGAAGGTTTTGATTTAATGCTCAGAAGGGCGAATCAAGTGCACATCGCATCAATGTACGTACAGGGACGGGGACCCTTATCTTGTCCCTGTTGGGTGTCTTACATCACAAATGGACTAACCCATCAGTCGCACGTTGATGAAGCTTACCATTCGAGAAGGCCACGGGAACACACCATGCTCGTATTGTAGGGGGTGATCCCACACCACCGAGCACGAGCAACCCTTGTCAAGTGCTTGGACCGTTGCAAGCTTTGGCCCAAGCTTCAAGCCGAATCGTCTTCGAGTTGCTTATTTGGCCAGCCACATCGTTGGTGTGTGCCGAGGGGACCACCCACCAGGCTGGGATTATTGGCCAGGCCGACGAGATATGTTACAAGAAGCGATCTGTCATAAGAGGCGACCTCCGGCCATTCAGCTTGTCTTTTCTGGAGATTCTTTGACTAGACATAACCACTCCGTGATTGATGGCCCTGATAATGGCGGACCCAGAGTGGTATTTGCTGCCGACCGACCCAGTCAAAATGATCCAGGCCACGAACACGTCCTGGCGGCCCTTGGTGGGTTTTATGGAGGTTTCTTATCTGGGCGCCGACGCCACTTGATGGTGCGAACAGGTGAATTTGCTCATTGGTGTACAGGGTGCTGGAGTAATAAAATCGACATTTGTGCGTGTCGGCGTCTTCCACCAGCATGGCGTTTGCCGACCAGTCCTTTGTTCTGTCTTTTTTAGGCTGCTCTTGCGCCCTTCATATATAGACAGGTTCTGCTCGCGGAGACACTATCCTGTCCTCCGAAACTTGTTGTCGGAGCACTCATTGACACCACCTTGGTGTATTCACCGGAGAACACAATCGCCAGACATGGCGATCTCTTACGAAAAATCAGGTTACGACCTGGAATATCAACCTGAATCGCTCTCGGCGGGAGAAAAGCATCGATCGATTGTCACCCCGGACGCATCGGGTGCTGTCCATGGCGAGTCGTTTGTGACTGGCAATACTCTGTACGCCAGGGTGCAGCGCCTGGCTGGACGATTTGGTGTGGAACAACGAGGCATAGAGCGCGTGCCTGAAGATGAGAGGACGGACAAGTCGACGTTGAAGGTTGGCACAATGGTACGTCCAAAACACATTTGGCCTCGACATTTGAGAGAATCCGCATCACTAATCGTTGAGAATAGTGGTGCGCTGCGAACATGGTCGTTTCATCCTTCGCGATCGGTGTCCTTGCTATTCCTGTCTTTTCGCTCGGCTTCGTCGATGCCTTCTTGACCATTCTCTTTTTCAATCTTCTCGGAATCATGCCAGTGTGTTTCTTTTCGACGTTTGGGCCGAAATTTGGTATGAGACAGATGATTCTGTCGAGGTTCTGGTTTGGCTGTAAGTTTTGATCCTCGTGGTTCCTTGTTACTTCTACGTGTGTACGCATTGCTAACACCCGATGGACTAGACTACGGGGTCAAAGTCATTGCCATCTTCAACTGCCTCGCCTGCCTAGGCTGGTCGAGCGTCAACGTCATCGTGGGCTCTCAGCTCTTGCATGCCGTCAACCCCGATGTCCCTGGCTGGGCTGGCATCATCATCATCGCGGCGTGTACTTTCCTCATCACCCTCTTCGGATACAAGGTTGTGCACATGTACGAGATGATTTCCTGGGTTCCCTGCTTCATCATCTTCCTCATTGTGCTCGGCGAGTTCGCGCACCACGGTTCGTTTGAGAACTTGCCTATGAAAGGTGGAGCAGGAGAGACGGGAAGTGTATTGTCCTTTGGCGCATCAGTGTTTGGTTTCGCTACAGGCTGGTCAAGTTATGCAAGCGATTATACTTGTACGTTCTATCCACCTTCGGCCCCTAGTTCTACACTGTCACAACCTTTGCTGACTCTTCTCCCCTCCACAGGCTACCAGCCAGTCACAACTTCCCGCCGCAGAGTCTTTCTCTACGTCTTCATCGGCCTGATCTTCCCGTTGCTGTTCACCGAGACTCTTGGTTTGGCCATCGCCACTGCGACCGTCAACGACCCAGACTTTGCATCCGCATACGAAGCCAACGCCGTCGGTGGCCTCTTGCATCAAGTCCTCGTGCCCCCACTGGGCGGATTCGGCAAATTTTGTCTCGTCATCCTTGCTCTCAGCATCGTCGGAAACAACTGCCCCAACATCTACAGTTTGACATTCAGTCTTCAGATCCTGACTCACTACGCTCAGAAAGTACCCCGTTTCTTATGGACGTTCGTGGGCACGGTGGTCTACTGCGCCATCGCCATCCCGGGATATAGTCACTTTGAAGATGTCCTTGAGGATTTCATGTTGATCATTGGATACTGGCTGGCGATTTACTCGGCCATTTCACTCCCCGAGCACTTTCTTTTCAAGAAGGGGTTTCGGGGATATAGTCCCGAACATTACGATCAGCCGAAGTATCTACCCCCTAGCTTCGCGGCTTTGGGGGCGTTTTGTTTTGGTATTGTTGGAGCTGGTGAGTTTTTTTTCCCTTTTCCTTTCTTTTCAATCGTTCAAGGTGGAAACAATTCGGGACAGCTAACGATGATGTTATAGTCATGGGCATGGCTCAAGTATGGTATATTGGTCCGATAGGAAAACTGATCGGGACTGGATTCGGTGGTGATATCGGATTCGAGTTGGCATTCGGCTTTGCCGCGACCACGTACATCGTCTTCAGGACTTTTGAGATTCGACATTTCCGTCGTTGAGAGAGAGCTAAAACTTTTGGAGTGCAAGCATGGGACGGGATGTTTGAGTAATGCAGCCGGAGTGAGCAAGGGAGATTCGAGGCGCCTATGATGGGAAAAGGGGTACTTGAATCCTTCTACTAAGGTCCTCTCGTACGATGTGCGTATTATGTGTATCTTGTGGTGTGATGATTGATTACACCCGTAATGCAAAACGTCCCATCTAAGCATGAAATCATGTATGATTCCATGCGATTTGTGATTATCCTTCAGCGAGATACTTCATTCATTTGACATCATGTACGAACGCCAGGAGAGCACGACGGTGCGGCGCTGGAACCACGTTGTACTGACTGATTCGGTCTCCTCGGCGGAACCAGGCAGGGAGGTAGTAAAATATCAACTGCCCACGCTTTGACCGACCCGTCTCCCATGTTCGAATAGTGATGGTCTCCTTCTTGACGAGGTGCAAGACACGGGCTTCCGCCGACGGATGGCAAACTCACTACGGCAGAGCATTAATGCTCTGTGGTGACAAAGGTCACCTCCCAACATGATGAACGTAGCAGGGTTCGACGTCGTTCTAGCAAGACCGCAAAGGTATCCAATAGCATGGCCCCAGGGGTATCGAGCAGATAAAAAGGACCCGTCCCCCCCCAAAAATCAAAGGCATCAAAAAATTTGGATTTTCAGTTTCGAGGTTGTAAAATCAATCTCGCGGACTTCTCGGCCCCCTTTTCGTTCTGTTAGCAGACAAGTTCACCAAAGTGGGTGGTCGATGGAGAAATTAGCCTCGACAAAACATCACGCAAAATCCGTCTCTCCCTGACTGGTGAATCGATCTTCACAGGATAGCCAGGTAAGAAAGCCTCTTTGAATCCTGGTTCCACCATCAGCTCCGTGCTGGGAGGGAACGTAGAAGGGTCCCCCCCCAACTGATCCCAATGCCAGTGGCTAGGATCATGTCAGTTCACGGCTGCTTGGACGAGTTGGCCTCCATACCTCCAAATGATACTATCAATTTGCTCACCTCTGAGACCCTCCTCTTCCAAGATCTGGACGGTGTTCTTTTCAAAAGTTACAATCCAACCAGCGGCGATTGTGTGGTCGGTGGTCGCAGGGGACCTCAGGGGACATTTTTTTCCGGTCAGGGGGGACGCCTAAGTCAAAAAGTATCTTCCTGCCTGACGCATGCTCAACCAAGAAAGATCAAGGGGGTAATTCGGGCATGTAAGTAAAGCCCGGTACGATTGGCTCCATCAAGAATGTGCTTGGGACCTTTTCAATTCGCGTTGTCGTGTCGATGACCAGCACACGCACAGTGTCCCCAGTCGGAACGTGAAAGACGTGGCCCGTAGCCATAGTGGTTGCCCTGCTGGAAGGGTTATAGTCTATGAAGAAAAGGTCGATTGTAGTGTTTTAAGGTTCAGAAAAAGTACCGAGTAGTCGATTCCGAGCGTGAGAGGATTGTTTTCTGGAATATTGACTTGGATTTGGTACCAAGTTTCCAGAAATCAACTTTATCCGTTAATACATAGTTCCGGCTCACAATCTCACTGTTATTCACTCGGCAGTGGACAGAAAACCATCGTCCACGTCTACCAACCTTGGCATCTACCTCAATACTGGATAGCGGATGGAGGTCGTACCTCAGCCGAAGAAACCAGCTCAATCCCGGGTGTATGGGTTCCCGTAACGGAGTCGAGTATGGGAACAAACATGGCCAGGGCTAAACATAACCATAGGCAAACAATTCCGACTACCCGTAGCATCCTGGCAGCTCCGGCAATTCAATGGCGGTGTTCAGATGGTTGGCCGCGCCAAAGGACGGAGCTGCGATATGCTTGTCCGTGGTATTTGATACTTTGACGACAAGGTTGGTAGGGGGTACTCCCTCAAAGAGTGTAACTTTATGACAAACCCCCCACCGTGCCTTGTTCAGTAACAAAGATTGAACTTGAGACGCGTAGTGGCATCATGGCTTCCGTTCAGAATGTTCATCAGGCCGAGTACCACCATTCATCACGTCGCCAGTTCAAGTGGGAGAATGTGCTCTTTATAATCGCTGCAAGTCTGGGTTCTTGCATGTATGGTTACTCCTCATCGGTGATATAGACAACCTTGATCCAGCCTTCTTTTGTGAAAGTGATGGGATTGAATACTACAGCAGATGCATAAGACTTGATAGGGTTGACTGGAAGTGTACGTGGCCTGCCCTTCCTCAAGAACCATCTGTCGAAGACGGTCGGGATATTGGAACAACGAATACTGATCTGCTTGATGGCGGAGATAGATGTACCAGGTCGGCGGGTTTTTGGGCACATTCACTGTGTCCCCCATCTCAGACAAATGGGATCGCAAAGTAGGCATTGCAGTTCCAGCGGCTTGCGCCTGTGCGACATCCGCTCCGCTGGCAGGAAGTGTCAACATGCAAATGCTTATCGCGTTCAGATTCTTCGCAGGAATGGCGGCGTACAACATTGTGTCTTCGGTTTCAGGTTGGAGGAGTGAGGTGGCTCCGTTGAGTGGTCGAGGAGTGTTGGTTGACATCCATGGTGTCAGTCTTCTGTTTGGCTACGCCCTTGCTTCGTGGATCGGTTATGGCTTCTGGGAGAATGGTAATGACAATGGGTGGAGAGCGCTGCAAGCCCTCAACGCCGCGCCTGGGATCCTTCTGCTCGCGGTTTTGCGGTGGCTCCCCGAGTTACCTAGATGGCTGCTCATGAATGATCGTTACGAAGATGTGGAAGCAGTTCTCAAGAGGCTACACACCGACGAAGAAGCTGCTGTCGAACTAGTGCAGATTGCAACACAAGTCCGCATTGACAGGAGACTCGATTCATCGTAGAATATTGGTGGAGACTCGGTGGGCCGCGCTCCAACTTCGGGATAGGTCGAAGCCCTCGAAATGGTGAACGGAACCAAGCTCTCAGCAAACGGCCGAAGCGCAAAAGAAAAGTGTACTCATCAAGGACAATCGCTTCCTCGAACGCTTTTAAGATGCGCGGTGTTTACTCGAGATACACAGGTCCAGCAGGTGGGGCGACAGAGTGGTCCTCCAGGCGGGAGTGCTGGTTCTGTACGTGTTGATTCTACCACTGCAGGTGCTACTTCAGCGGATGTAGTTGGCGTGAAGAGACTCCGGCCGCTACCTAAATATGAAGAAGAAACTGGCCACCGTTCTATTTGCACAGAAGACCACGAAAACCACAGTAGCAGTAGGAAACAAGTATCTCCAAGCCTCCCCAACCTCACCTGGAGACTAGCGCTAATATCGTAAAGCACCCTTGCTGCCTTTGGTGAAGGAAAATGACAAAGGAAAAAGCAAGGTTCGGGGCATAGAATATATGTGTATGTACTCTTATTGTGCTAAGGATATTGTGTCGTGTGTTACCTTGTCATTCTCTCCGACCCTGACTCAATAGATCTCGACTCAACGTAGGCCCGTACACCTTCTCCATGTAAATGCATACATGCATACAATGCATTCTCTCCTGTCTACGCCTAAGCATCGCTCCGACAAGATGAAGAAAGGGGTCCCTTCCTAAAGCCAGGTTCCATCACGTGAAATAGGTAGGTTGACGGACAAGGTATGTCAGGCAAGGCAAGAATATCTCTCCCTTTGCTATTCTTTGCTCGTCTCGGCCTCCTCCGGTCTCCCAGTCTTTTCAACTCCTCACACCAACAACCTTGGCCCTTACCCCCTTGGAATCAGCCCTCGGCACACCGACGAACAAGTCCCTACTGATTTGAATGTCTCTCTCGGCTGTAGTGTCGATGTTGTCGATCTCGAAGCGGGAAACTACGTGTGCGAGTGTCAAGTAGAGTTCAGCATATGCGAGGCTAAACAGCGAATTAGATTGAGCTCAATGCCAAAAGGTGTAGGATTAGGAGTTGGAATATTGGGACCGGGGAAACGATGCACGTACTTGATGCCAACACACATACGACTCCCCTTTGAAAAAGAGACAAAGTACCGATCGAGACGGAATCCTTCCTCTGCTGCACGGAGCCATCGGTCTGGATCGTAGGTTTCGGGGTTCGGAAAGATCGTGCTGTCCATATGCACAAAGTAGTTTGATTGGCTTACTGGTGTCTTTTGACGTGTTAACAGATTAGCTTAGTAAGGCACAACCTTTCAAGCATAGACATGTGTTGGCAAAGAGACTCACTCCAGGTGGTATAACCCAGTCTTTGTACCGTAAAGCCTCCGTAGGTGATACGCGAGGTAGTCTTGTAGTCACACCAAACATGAGACGAATACCTTCGTTGATAACTGCCGTCTAAATAAGTGAAGACGTAATGTTAGCGTGCTAGGCGGCTCTGAACATGAAACAGTCAGCAGAGTCAACACTTACCATGTACGGCAACTGTTCCAATGTAGTCAAAGACACAGAACTCGTGGGTGTAGGCATGACGGTGCGCAATTCCTCCCGGAGTCTCTCGAGTTTCTTCTTATCTTCACAGAGATAAAAGGTAATGACAGCAAGTGACTTTGCCGTTGTTTCTGAACCGGCCCCGACAATGGTTTGGCCTTCGTCTTGCAGGCGGTCGGCACTCTTCTCTTCAGGCGGAAGGTCACTATCCAGCAACGCCTGAAACACGGTGCCTTTGGTCTTCTTGCCCTCTTTGTTCTTGGCGATGATGTCGTCGACCTGGGCGCGCACCATCTTCTGCCACGCCATGAGGTGACCGGCCGGCGGGTTTAGTACCTGGACCAGCGAGAGAGGTGCCATCTTCAATATCGGGAGGGCCCAAGGGAATTGTCGGAGGAATGCACCATTGGCCGAACCAGCTATCACCGTCTCCTTCCATGAGGCCTTGAAATCGTCTTCCTCCAAGTAGTCGTAGCTATGGCCGAAGCAGTAGTGGGTGATGACATCCATGGTCAAGGCCATGTACGCGACGTCCAGCCGGATGACTTGGCCTGATTTGCATGCCTGCTCGAGCCGGCGACATAGCACTTGAACCTTGGCCAGGATTAGATTCTCGGTCTGGCTGATTGATCGCTTGGAAAAGTATGGATTCAAAGCCGCGCGACGGATGCGATGCAGATTGTGAGGTGCTGTGGCAAACGACGAGTCCGGAGCGCCCGCCATGGCTACCCATCCTACGTACTTGTCGCGTTTCTTCGAGCCAGGTGCATAGAGCTCTTCGTAGTAATGCGAGTCGCGGATGTGGAGCTCTTCAGGCGAGATGCGGACGATGGGACCATACTTATCGTGAAGCTCTTGAAGCTTCCAGATGAATTGACCTTTGTGAACGATATCATGATAGAATTCGTACCAGCCTGTCAACGCCGCCAGCTTTGGTCCGGGAAATTTGGCGAGTGGGTGGAAGTACAGTCGATAGGTGGCGCCTGCGACAAGGTAGATGATCCATGTGAAGAGCACGGTATAGCACACATGCGCTATAGAGACTGCTGGGGCGACCATGATGTGATATATGACAAGTCTTCCTTGAACCTATCGTCCCAAGCTGTCGTGGGGGCCGGGTACCTATTCCCTGGCGGATTGCCAAGGGGGTTGGACAGGATGTGCTCGAGTGTGACGGTGATATGAAGAAGAAGGGGATTATAGAAAGAGAAACATTCGCCGCTGGGGTTTTTTTGGGTCCTGGCCATGAAACGAAACACAAGTGGTGTGTGGGCACCAGGGCCTTCACAGGTACAATACAAACGACAACTATCTTAGCGAGTCCCGAGTAGCTTTACTCTGAGCTGGCTAGTGAGTACCCTGGGGAGTCACTTGCAGCAGAGACTCGAGTTCCCTATCTGGTGATCTCGGGAGACGAATGCGCGTAGATGCGGAGTTTGTGTGTAGATGGTGCGGATGCAGCACGGCATGTGTACGCTACCAAGTCTAGCCTTCCGAAGAAAGGATCCTGATCGCTTACAAGTACAGAGCAATAGCTAGCTGCAGGCTTAGAGGCTGTTATTCCCTGCTTCTTGTAATGCCGACGTGCGCACGTTGTTCGTATTTGCAGGAGGGTGGAGTGAAGTGGTGTTGCAGTGGCACCAACAGCGTCGCTACCTACAGTACAAGTGCCCCCCCCGAGGCAGTGCCTAGAAGACCCTCCACCCACTAGGAATTAGGCACCTGGCCCTTCCGCCGCCCGCTAGGAAAGGCCCTGCTCCTCCCGCTGCGGTTCTGTGCAGTAGGCGTCCTAGGCCCCATCGCCCCCCCGAGCCGGTGCCAATAGGGGAGTCAACTACCGCGTCTAGGCGCCAGCAAATCACGCCTGGTGCCATTTCGATACTTTGAAGGTGTGGCACCCAAGGCTTTGCTCCTTCCCCATCTCCATACGAACAGGTCCTCCTACAGTACGGTAGTTTGCCCATCATTTCATCATTTGAATTCGTACTTTCGTTGCGTCGTGTTTGTTTGTCTTCTCTTACTTTTAGACGAATTGTCACTTCGAAGTTGTTTGCAATAGTCCAATTCCTTTGAGTCGAACCATCGCGACTGTCTGCATGGAGCACCATCAGCATGGACAGCCCATTGAGCCCGATGTAAGTTGAATACCCATCACGCCACGCGTTGTGAGGAGTTCACGAATGATGTGCTGATAGTCACAGTCCGATGAGGGCTATGATACCGCCACTATTGAGTCAGATATGACTTCTCTCAAGTCCTCCGCTATGCATTACCAGTTCGAGAATGGCCGACGATATCATGCCTACCAGGCCGGCAAATATGTAAGTCTACCACCACCAGGCTTTTCTGATTACTCTTGTTGACTTGACGGCCAGATGCTACCCAACGATGACAAGGAGCAAGACAGACTAGATATCCTTCATCATGTGTTCCGTCTAACACTAGGTGGTGACTTGTGCCTCAGCCAGCCCGATCTCAAAGATCCGCAAAGGATACTTGACATTGGGACTGGCACAGGCATCTGGGCCATTGACAGTATGTTTGCTCTCTGTTTCTCGCAATACCAACACTGACAACTAATCCTCCCACCAGTGGGCGATGAGTATCCCTCTGCAGAAATCATAGGCACAGACCTCTCGCCGATTCAATCAACCTGGGTATGGTAGAGGCTTGCTCCACCTGAGGTCTACTAATCTCTCTTAGGTGCCGCCCAATGTCCACTTCGAGATAGATGATGCCTCCCAGGAATGGGCCTTTCCACACGAGTCATTCGACTTCATTCACGTTCGTGGCCTGGCTGGTAGTATCAAAGACTGGCCAGAGCTATTGCGGCAAGCATATATGTATGGCACTGCTCCACATTCTCGGATGACTTATTCACGCTATCTAGGCATTTGAAACCGGGTGGACGCATAGAGTTATCAGAAGGGCGACCCCATATGTGTTGCGATGATAAAACGTATTCCGAAGAGAGTGCAACATACAGATGGGTTGTATGTACTTGAAACCGACACTTCTGATTACCGGTCCTGAAGCTTCTGCTGACATCTGCCTCTTTAGGCCGAATTCTACAGAATCTCCCGAGGCGCCGGCCTCGAGTTCGATGCCTTTCCTCAATATGCCGGATTCTTGAAAGACGCTGGTTTCGTCAATGTCAAGACTCACGAAGAACCGACTCCCATTGGAACGTGGCCGAAGGACAAGCGATTGAAACAGATCGGGATGTTCTTCGAGCATCAGTTTCTGGAAGGCGCCGTTGATGGATACTCCCTGGCGTTGTTCACCCGCCTTGGTGGCTGGAGTGAAATAGAGACACAGTTGTTGCTGGCACAAGTACGAGAAGAGACAAAAAGTAGGAAGATGCACTTGTATACGCATTGGTAAGCACTCTCTTGGGGACATCCATTCTATCATCGTGATGGACAACACAAATTGACATCACACAGTTCATACGCTACTGCACAGAAACCATTAACTTCTTGATGGTGCCGAGCGATTATTCATGAGGTTAATATTTACGAAAAGGGTACTGGAGGTACATATTATGATGGCATAGCAGAACACATAAGTGATGGTCTATTCGTTGTTTACATATGAAAAGTTGAGACTGGGATGGAATGAACACAAACTGATACGAATTACTTCATCCTGATACATTTCGTGATAAAATGTTCCTTGTAGCACTGTGGTGTTGATTGTTGTGGCTGAGATGTCACGGTGGAGGAGGATTATTGCAAGCTGCGATAAACCCCAAGGGGCTGAGATGAGGCTCTTGGCTGCGTTCTGTGAATCTCAATCCGACAAGTCTCATCACTTTTGTGTAACACATCGTACTCGAAACATCTGGTCTTTTTCAACGGTTTGTGTTATCGCTACTCCTCTTTGACTCTCACTTTTCTTTCAACGCCACACTCCTTGTCGACATGGATTTCGACAGCCTAAAAAATCAGGTCAGCAACCTGACGCTGTACGACATCAAAGCTGGTGTACGCAAGGTTCAAAATGGTGCGCACTCTCTCACAATGCTAGACAGCCATCAGTACTAATCATCTGAGATAGCTGTGATGAATTTGACCGAGATGGAATCGAAGGTCCGCATTTGGTCGCCATTGCTCTCCTCACCACCCCCCTGACCATGACAGGTTCGAGAAGCCACGAACGGAGATCCATGGGGCGCGTCGGCCTCACTCATGCAAGAGATCGCTCAGGGCACACACAACTAGTGAGTTCGTCACTGTGCTTGGTTCAACCCCTCCTCTGACCCTATCAGTCAACAATTGAACGAGATTATGCCCATGATCTACAAAAGATTCACAGACAAGACCGCAGAAGAATGGAGACAGATATATAAGGTATATTAGTCCTGAAGTATGTTCTCACACAGAAACTCATTCAGTATAGGCACTCCAGTTGCTGGAATACCTCTGCAAGCACGGTTCAGAACGGGTGATCGATGATGCTAGATCACACCTCTCTCTCCTCCGAATGCTACGGCAATTCCACTACATTGATCAGAATGGTAAGGACCAAGGTGTTAACGTCCGAAACCGATCAGCAGAGCTTGTCAAGATGCTGGGTGATGTAGACACAATCCGTACCGAACGAAAAAAGGCCCGCGCAAACAGAAACAAATATGGAGGCGTCGAGGGCGGTGCTGGTTTGGGAGGCGGATTCTCTAGTGGCAGTCGATATGGCGGCTTTGGAAGTGAGTCTGCCAATTATGGAGGCTACCAGGGCGAGGTTTACGGCGATGGTGGTGGCTTCGGTGGACGCGAGACCGATTTCTCAGGCACACAGCGCCGTGCGGATCAATTCGAAGAATATGATGAAGCCGATGACGAGGATATAGTTAGACCGGCGAGAACCACCACTTCAAGGACAACACCATCTGCACCGCCCAAGCGAGAACCACCCAAGCCGAAAGCCCCGGAGCAGGACCTGTTCGATTTCGGCGATGAACCCGCGCCATCCACCTCTAATAGTAAGGCGCCAGCTGTTTCGAGTGCCCTGGGAGACTTTGGTGCTGTGCAAGGCAGTACTGCGATCGACGACGACGATTTTGATGACTTCCAATCAGCGACGAGTCCAGCAGCTACACACCCAGTTACCAACCCGATGGCTTCAATTGCTCCTCCCGCCGCTACCACGTCTACAACAACCTCCTCCACGAAGTTTGCAGCCCCAACACCATTGGCTCCTGGACAAGCATCAAATTTCAACACGATCCTTTCGACTGCATCTCCAGCGCCATCGAATACATCGTCTCTAATGTCGCCATCCACATCAACATTTTCGCCTCCGCCAGTGCAGAAGCCAACGCAGCCAATGCAGCCTGCAGGAGGCTACAAGCCCAGCGGACCCAACTATTTCGCCTCCGTTCCTATGTCTCAGCCTTCAACTTCGGCTGCCTCTACTCCATTGACTGCGGCTACACCTTCATACACATCATCGACATCCGCTGCATCTCTTGGCAAGCCAACAGCAAAATCGACAGCCAGCAGTGGCGGTGACGCATTTGGATCACTCTGGTCTTCAGCTAGCAACAAGGCTGGTGTGAAGAGCACCACTGCGACACAAAAAGGCCCTGATTTGGCAAGCATGGCAAAAGCAAAGAGCCAGGCAGGAATCTGGGGAGCTGCATCAGCTGCCAGCTCGACCCCAAGACCCGGATCAGCAGCATCAATCCCGAGTGCTGCTCAGGGAAAACCAAGCACACCTCTAGGAAACGGCCTCGATGATCTTCTTGGATAGCTACTTAGACTTGCGATGGAGTTATGAAAAGCACGAGTGACTGGAAAATAACACAGACGATACATATATGCTCTTGAAGTTGAGCCTTCCGCTATGTGCCTGATGAATCCGCTACCCTGGAGTGTGGAAGTCCAACGGAGATCTTAGCACCTCATTGCCTCATCTGGGCGGCCCAAATCTGCTCGAGCTTCGTTCTCGCTTCTGCATCCAATGTCATTACTCAGCGAGGACACGAGCTGTCGCACGCTCGCCAGGGCTGCTGGACTCGTGTCAATGCTGAGATGAGAAGAGTATTGACTTATTAGAGCAAGTACACCGACCTCGTATATACACAGACGTACACTCCTTGAACATGACCTCTACGCCTTTGATGTCTGCAGCATTGTCCTGTAACCATACTCCCTTTGACACGGAACGTTTGTACTGCCTCTTTCGTCATTGTGCAGATGGGGAGATCGCAGATTGATCGTTCTTTCGCCATCGCTTCGACTTCTCCAATCAATGGGTGAATGGCGGGGTTGAGACCATCACCACAAGCGCAGTTGACGGAGTTTCCTAGTGATCCTCCCAGACATTATCCTTCAAGGTAAGAGTATCCTTAGCATGCTTCTTCAGTTATTTTGCGTCTGTCTTTGCAAAGATTCTGTCATCAGTCCTTCCTCCTAGCCCTCGATCGCGCTGATAATGGCCGATAGACTGACCCACAAACGATCCAAAAGCTCTCGTGTCATCAACTTGTTGCGCAGCGACAACTTGCCGCGAGATAGTGGCTCAGAGCCGGACTCCCCAGTCAATACCACAATTTCAACCACTGGACCTTTTACACCCAGTGCTCTGGTCCCTCTTACACCGACCGAGAACCGACTAAATCCCCTCTCTCCAACCACTACTCGCACCTCCCAAAAGAATATGGATACTCCAGAGTCTCCAGCAGGTCCACCTGAGGCTGCACTCAAAGTCCCGTCCGGGGTTGCTTCAACGAATGGCGCGTCCATCGAAGATTCAGTCAGAACGTTTCGGGTCTTCGAAGTCCTCAGGAACAAAGACACCGTGGCAGTCTCAAAAGCAATCTCTGAATCAGTACCATCCTCCGCGAATCCCCAGCCTATCCCCGGAACCACGATTCTTCATCTGGCTGTACAATGTGCCGAGCCGAATGTGGTAGACCAGGTGATAAGAGAAGGGAAGGGATTAGATTATAATGCTCAGGACAAGGAGGGAAACACGGCTTTACATCTTGCCGCACAACTAGGCCGAGCACCAGTTGTTAGAAGCCTCCTTGAGCTTTCAGACATCAATGACTCAATCGCCAACAGGCAGGGCAAGCTGCCTATCGACTTGGCCCGAACTCCGGAGATTTTTCAACAACTACAGTTGGTTAGATCAATCTTCCTGGACGACAAGATCAGAGCCATACAATCCGCGCTCTCCCAGGGCGCATATAAACAGATCGAGGCAATTTTGACAGAGCCTCGAGTCGAAGGCACATTGGATGTCAATGCTTTGGAACTGGCCACCGAGCCAACAACAGTGCAGACCGGCGGCACTCTGCTTCACGAAGCGGCCCGCAAGAGAGATCTACAATTAGCACAACTTCTACTATTACATGGTGCGGATCCTTTTAGAAGGGATCGAAAGGGCAAACTACCTCAAGATGTAACCAAGGATGACCGTACGAGGGCAATACTGAAAAAGTCTCCGGCCGCTGCCGCGGCTCAGCGAGGGATCCAAGAGAAAGCAATTCTGGGCAACCACCCGACTCAGTCCAGAGCGGGCCCAAACGACGCAAGTAAAGATGCCCGGGAGATGAAGGGCTACCTGAAGAAATGGACAAATTACACTAGTGGGTACAAGCTACGTTGGTTCGTCCTCGAAGAAGGCGTTCTTAGCTATTACAAACACCAAGACGATGCGGGCTCTGCTTGTCGCGGAGCTATCAACATGCGTATCGCCGGATTACACATGGACGCACAAGACAAGACGAGATTTGAGATCCATGGAAAGTCATCTGTCAAGTACCACTTAAAGGCCAACCATGTCGTGGAAGCAAAACGATGGTTCTGGGCTTTGAATAATGCAATTCAATACACCAAAGACGAGGCCAAGGATGAAGAGAAGCGCCGGACTCTTGATGTCGACAGCATTCGACATACGAGAGGTGAATCATCCTCAGACTTGCTTTCGGTCACTCCTAGTAGGACCAAACAGCCTATTGCGGCTAACTTGAGTGCCCCTGGAGGCTCTTCAAAAGTGAGCTTCAGATCTGATGTTGAGGCCGGCTCCATGTACGACTCCTATGACGCTAGTATCATTGGAGAAGAACTGCAGCGCTTGCCGACAAATGCTCACACTGCAACTATTGATGCAGAAGAAGATGGCGATGGTGATGACGCTAGCAGCCGCGAGGTGCATCATCCCGGCAGCAAGGATGCTTTCAACATCACTGCCCAATCTGCTAAATTGCAGCTTGATCTTCTCGCACGAGTTTCAGATGCACTCATCAAGCAGAAAGACTCTCAGCCAGACACCACATTGGCTGACACTGATGTTACACAGGCGCTCTCAGCCTACCAAGAAGCCGTCAGCAGCTTGAATAGCTTAGTGGCAGATTTGCTAAAGATTTCCAAAGACCGAGACGCATACTGGCAATATCGACTCGACAGGGATGCCGATGTCCGCAGGATGTGGGAAGAGAGTATGGCCAAGATTGCCTATGAACACGAAGACCTCAAGAAGTCCATTGCAGAATCAGAGGAGAAGCGCAAGCGCACCAAACGTGCACTGAAGGAAGCCCTGGAAGGCCAGTCGCGCCCTGTGAGTCGTCCGAGCTCATTGGTCCGACAGGAGTCTGCAGACCGTGTTCAATTTGAAGAAGCTGTCGACGAACAAACAATTGTCAGACCCGAAGCATCACTTACAGTCAGAGATCGATCACGGCGCAAGTCGTTCACAAGAGAAGGCAACAGGAGGAAGTCAATTATTGAGCAGTACACCAATCTTTCGGATTCCGAGTCCGGTGACGACGAGGAGTTTTTTGACGCTATTGACGCTGGAAAGGTGGAAGTCGTAGAGCCGCCTCTTGCAAGCCCTCCTCCTGTTCATGTTGAGCAGGAGGAACTCTTGTCAAAGCTGGACGAGCGAGCACTGAAACAAATGCAGATTGAGCCATCATATGCTGGTTACCAAGATGGGATTCGTGAACGCCTCAAGATGGACGCCGATGATCGTCCCAAGATCTCCTTATGGGGCATTTTAAAGTCCATGATAGGGAAGGACATGACCAAGATGACCTTGCCTGTCTCGTTTAACGAGCCTACTTCGCTACTGCAACGTGTGGCCGAAGACATGGAATATGCAGACCTTTTGGATATCGCAGCCGACCGACCTGACTCGACCGAGCGCCTGGTTTACGTCGCTGCTTTTGCTGCTTCAGAGTATGCAAGTACTATCGGCCGTGTTGCCAAACCCTTCAATCCACTTTTGGGCGAAACATATGAATATGTCCGACCAGACAAGGGATACAGATTCTTTATTGAGCAAGTCAGTCATCATCCCCCAATTGGTGCTGCCCACGCCGAGTCTGCTCGCTGGGATTACTGGGGTGAATCTGCGGTCAAGTCGAAGTTCTATGGCAAGTCCTTTGATATCAACCCATTAGGCACGTGGTTTCTACGTCTACGTCCTTCCAATGGCGGACCAGCGGAGTTGTATACGTGGAAGAAAGTCACCAGCTCAGTCGTCGGTATCATTACCGGCAGCCCTACCGTGGACAACTACGGACCCATGGAGATTAAAAACTGGACGACTGGCGAGGTTTGTTACTTGGATTTCAAAGCACGAGGCTGGAAAGCCAGTTCTGCTTACCAGGTCTTTGGCAAAGTCGTTGGTGTCGATGGTGTGACAAAGTGGAGTATCGGTGGTCGATGGAACGACAAAATCTACGCTCGCGTTACCGAAGGGTATGAAGACGAGTTCGTCGGGGAAGGCCGGCAGCACAAATCTGGCAACCAAGCCTTACTTGTCTGGGAAGCTCACAAGCGTCCCCAAGGCATTCCATTCAACCTCACCCCATTCGTCGTTACCCTCAATGCTGTCCCCGAGAACCTGCGCCCTCACCTCCCACCCACAGACACTCGTCTCCGGCCCGATCAGCGCGCAATGGAAGATGGTGAGTACGATCTGGCCGCCACGGAAAAGAACAGAGTAGAAGAGAAGCAGCGTGCTGCTCGTCGGCAGCGTGAATCTGCTGGCGAAGAGTGGAAACCTAGATGGTTCGAGAAGAAGACGGATCCTGTCACTGGTGAGAGCTATTGGGAACACAATGGATTGTATTGGAAGAGACGGGTGGACAAGAATTGGAGTGTCTGTGACGATATCTTCTAGGGAAAGATTGATGATGCATCGGCAAGTGGAAAATGGCAACGACGACCACATAGCAAAGAAAGAGTCCACCGGAAAACAAGAAGGTCACAGGGGAGGAGCAAGGACGATTCAAACATGGAAGGCTCGCCTTAAGTCTCCTCAACTGCAATCCTCGAATACATCTTTGTGAGCAATTGTTTCTCTCCCCTTTTCTGACCTCCTACTGTTAAGACATCTTTCCTTGTACTTCAGCGCTTGTCTGCCGGAGAGCGTCAGTTCATGGCAGACTACTTATACTGCCGGCCTGCTATACCTTCTCTATTCGACGCGGTGGGGTAGGCTGAGATGCTACGCACTTCAGTACCTTCTTGCATGAACGACAAGAGAAGCAGCACTCATGGCATTTGCCTCTCTGGAGAGGATGTTCGTAACTACTCATGAACAATTCAGGTCAACTACAACAACAACACCAATACAGGCAGACAGCACTAGTCCGCCATATCAACCAGGTGTCTGACCTCGAGATTCGAACTAGCCTGATCCACTTTCGCCCTGGTCAGCCATGCTTCTGAGCCGAGTGTCGCCCAGCAGTACCAGTCAGAAATGAGGTAGAGTCTGTCAACGAGAATGGCAGCCCACAGATATCTCCTCGTGAAAGGGTATTCTTTGACAAAGGCAACCAGGCCACGCACATAGTTGTAAGTCTTCCAAACCAGGAGGACCAGTCTAGCATTGTCAGTACGAATCAGGGTGTCAACGAGGGGAACTTACGCCAGTTGCGGAACAGTCCACACTGTCTTGTATATCGCCCACAAGCGTATCCATAACAAAACAGGGTTCAGCATTCCCTCGACCATCTTCCGAGCCATGAATGGACACGTCTGCCGCATGCTTCGGTATCCCGGTTCGTACAGCAAGCAGAGCAAACGGTGTCTTAGTCCACTTCTGTACCATCTCTTCACTTGACCGGCAAAGCGCCAGTCACGCATTAGGGTTGTGCCGACTTCCGCCTCCAGTGTCAATTGAATGCCTAAGGTCCATGGTCGAGAGTCTACGTTCGCACCTTCTTTATGATGTCGAGGCGGACGTAGTAGATGATGGAACAAGACCCATCGAGTAAGGAACCCATCATCACCGGTATTCTGGCGTACTCCCATCCAATCATCGTTGGTGAATGCCTGTTGGAATGCAGGGTCACGCACGATCTCGCCACGGAATAACATGGTGACACCAGAAACACAGAAGTTGATTCCTCCATCTGCAGCGTATGCGCTCTGCATGCTATCATGACGCTTACCCCTGAGGCGAATGGCGGCCACCTCCCATGCACTAATAGTTTTGGAATTCTGTCGATCCTCCGGAAGATACGAGCTACATGCCAGGATGGTCAGCAAAAGTTCGACGGTGGCCCTGATCCTGAGAAACTTACAACACGGCGCCACCTTTTTGGAAAGGAGCCAACAAATGAATCAACACGTTGTCGTGAGGCCAATAAGCATCGTCGTCGACAAGGGCGATAATGCTTCCTCTGCTAGCGTCCACCCCACGCACAATTTGATCCCGCTTATGTGCCGCCGCCACGGTTAGGATTTGAAGTTCGGTACTTCCTCTTAAAGATTGTACACGATCATCGCAGAGGAACTTTTCGACTCTGGCTACCTCAGCCTCGGTTGTGACGACAATAATCTCCCGAACCTTGTTGCGTAGGACGCCGCAGATGCAGTCAGAGAAAGATTCCTCGTGATCGATTGTGGGTATAATCACGCTGACATCCGACGGGTGATACCGTCGTTCTGACGGTTTGGGGATCGGGAATGCTCTATATCGAGCTCTATTTCGCAGCGACGTTCGATGCTCAACGAAGTCCCAGACACTCCCATGCTATGTTAGTTCATTAACATGCGGTTGGATCCATGTGAACTCACACAAAAGACACGAGAATAGCTGGACCAACACACCATTGCAAGCTGAGGTTGTTTCCCATTATGAGCTCTGAAAACTGTTAATATATTTCCAAAGGCCACTGAGACATATATCTGATTCTTAAGGACGAAAAGTGCTCAAGATGTCAGCTTCTTATACTTCTGCCACATGCGTTTGTCAATTCTTGTTTGTTGTAGTCTCGCATTGGTGCACGCTTCACAGAATACCTGCCTACCCATTCCATCCTCTACATGGTGAGCAATGTGATGACTGACATGAAGCTAATGCTGGTGGTGGTGACTGGTATTGGGATATTTGAGTGCAAGAGTGTCGGAGTGGCTTGACATATGTCACTAGGTGTGACTGCTCAAACAACACCTCACCTCATGTCTGGAAGGGCCTCGCTAGCACCCGGTAATTCGGAGTGATCTTGCTTTGAAGTCAAGTCGTCTTGACAGAGTTGAAGTGTGGTCTCCTTTCAAGAGGCTGACTGACTACGATGCTTTCCATTCCTGTGTATCTGCCACCATCTGTCCATGTCTTCCGTTTGAACGTCATAGTCAGTATTGGGTGCTGTTCGTTCTCATAAGATACCTCGACTGCAGCGATTCGACGATACAAGGGCACGAGATGTCTCCAGGTTTCATCTTCATCGTCATGGGCGTGATATGTAAATGGCATGACATCAGATGAAGTGTTCTCTTCGAAGATTGGAACTCCTTCTTCAAGCTTTATGGTCTCTCGTCCCAGCTGGATAACCAAATTCGGATCCCAGAATCCTTCGCGAGGGGCATGCGTTAAGAGATGAAGAGCCTGTCGACGAATTTGTGGATGGCGGCATTTCATCACGGTGAACCATAAGGGGGCCACGACGCCAAATTCCAAGGTGAAGCCTTCTGAGGATCTGCCTCCATCAGACAACACCATTGATGCTAGCTGTACAATTGAAGCAAACTCATGCAAGTACGCATCTAGGATTGTTTCTTCAACTTCTGAGTATGACGGCACAATAACCAACTTTAGCCAAGCGTGTCGAATTTGTAAGAATGCTGATTGGATATTGAAAACTTTGGACTTGGTAGCTGTATCGACAAAATCTTGGAATGCCGTACGCCATGTCTTGAGGCTGACACTAAGATCCTGACGAAGTAGATTGGACAACCGATTTTGGAGAGTGTGTCGGTCCGGCTCCAGGCGGTCGCCCACGAAATCAAGGCATTTGTTGGTAAGAATGATGAGATGTTGATTTGCCTCTTCGATGGTATGGAAAGTAGGAGGGACTAGCATTGAAGTTGACGGCAGAAGAGGATCCTTGGTGCCCTGTTCAGGAGCCAACCTGAACTGGGGCCTGGCAGAACCGAAATATGTGGATTGTACGTCGAGATCGGCAAATACAAGCAGCAATTCGTCTTCGGTCGACTGAGGAACTGATGGCAAAATGATTGCCTCCGTCCCAGGATTGACATAGTTAGGATTGCATGTGGTGAAGAGGGTAGATGTGAGCTTTCTGCCCTCGTCCAAGTGTATCATGGCCTGGAGTATTCGCTCTGTACACAGCTCAAGAGCAATGAAGAGGACACATGTGATGAGGGTGATCCTGAGAGATGCCGGATCGTCGAGTTTGGTGACATGCGCTTTGAGGCTCTGTATGGCCTTGTTGTACTGGCTGACTGTCTCCAGCTGGAGCCTCTCGCCTGCGTTGGAAGTAGCACTTCCTTGAGGATCTCGAGACCACCGAGTGGCGGTAACAAGGGCAATCGAGGCATGGAGGACGGCAGGTTCTGAGTAGCAGGCCGGCAGTACCACATTCTGCCAGAGGCCAGACGAACGGGCGCCAGCAATCTCCACCACCGTCCGGGATCTAAAGCGTTCAAACACCAAGATTTCTGAATGGCTGAGGCCGGGGATGCTCTGCATGGCGTTCATTGGTTTGGGTAGCATGTTTGGCAAGGGCAGTGCCCGTTTCAGCGATAGATCAATGTTGAGATATGGTTGGTTCGTCGAAGAAGGTGGAGTGTGCATGTTGATCACGATACCGTAGCCGTCGCACTGTCTGTTGCTTGACAAACAGCGGAAACAGCTTGGCTTTGTTTCGTCACACTTGACTCGTCGTTGTCTTTTATACAAAACACAATGTCAGTAGGTGCTTGATGCTAAAGGTATCAGGCGGGTAGTGTGAGAGCAAGGTTTGCTTACCTGCAAGTCCGACATCCGACTCTGCTCCTGGTCGAACATGCTCTTGTCTGCTTCATTTTGGTCTCGAGCTTCGGATCGACGAGGTGGTTGTCATTGTTGTCATTGTTCAGATGTTTTCTGCTGATGGTCGTAGATAGAGCCCTCTTCAAGATTCATGTCTTTTCAAGTATAAGAAGAAGAGGCAAGTCAGGCCGGCAATGTAAGCGCTGCTGCTGCTGGATGGCGTCGTGTCCAGCCCTGATCGCCCTCCATGCTCAGCATCCTCAGCTTGAAGGTGTAAGATGAGGCTATCCTGGACCGACAAGGTGTCAAAACCTGGCCAAAATTGGCAAGCACAAGGCCGCTGATGAGCAACGAAGTCGGTGGCCTGACAGGTAGCTTTTGGAGGCGCCAGAGATGAAGGGTCAGCGAAGTCAAATTCAGTCCAATAGTACCCCCGGATTATACGAGATGATCTTCGAGTGGGTCCGTGTCACTTCGGGCCCCATTTCCATTTCCATCCCACAAGGGTCTGAGCCAGGCCTTTTTGTTTCTCTTCTGCCACTACCACAGGTAACTGATCTATGAGAAATTGATCGTTCCTAGCCTTGCGCTTCGTGCCTCTAGCATCGTATAACTCTGGCCTTTTCTTTCTCTCTGGAGATCTTGGGTACCAAGACTTGCCGGCTGTGCTTCTCTTAATTTGTATTCTTAGCTCGGCGACGCCATACGGCACTAGGCATTTCTGAATGGTACGTACTGTCTGCTGAGGCCTGAGGGTTGCGAGTATTGAAAAGGTATATAAACCACGGTGAGTCTGAATCTGCGGAATGGTGAATCCTGATGGTACGATAAACACGAACTCTCCGTCAAGTATACATCACTATCTTGGTCAACTATTTTTCCATTTTGTTTGTTTTTTCCTAGCTGTTCATCTGCCTTCAAAAAGTCTGTATCCTTGTGTCTCTCTCCCACAATGCTCACTTTCGTCTCTTCTTATGTCCTCGCTTGCACCATCCTTTTGAAGCCCTGCATCGCCGCAGCGACGATCGGTACTACCACGAACATCTGTCCGCTCTTGGGTCCTGCGTTTCCCAAACCAACAGGCCTATCCTCCAACGAGGGATTTCAAAAAGCACTCCAACATCTCGACGATGACTTGGTCACGGCTCTAGAGACAGGAGTGTCCATTCATGGCTCCGCACCTTTCAACGCCACCACGTTCTCCGTCGGTATGTTCGACACGGACGAGGATGACTTGATATATCAGCATCATTACGTCAACGAGGCCGTGCGTGCCAGTGCCGTCGGAACAAACGATCCGGACAGCGACTCGGTGTATCGATTGGGAAGCATCACGAAGCTTCTGACCGCGTATCTCTGGATGATTCACATGGGAGATGAGACTTTTGGTGATCCTGTGACCAAGTACATTCCGGAGTTACTCGACCACGCTTCCTCGTCTGAGGATAGGGGGAATGGGGCATTGCCTAAATGGGATGAGATCACAATTGGACAGCTGGCGAGCCATATGGCGGGTTTGACTGATTGTATGTTTTCCAAGCTCCTTGCCGTTCCTCCTCCCCCGTGTTCTTGTTCTTCCCAGTGTTGTCCCGTTCCAGTTCTGGAATCCGGAATATGCAAGGCCGTCGAACAAGGGTTGAGAGGACATGACGGTGTGCATGCAACGAGAAACCGCAGAGCTAACGTTGTATACTTTGGTCGCAGACGGCCTGAATGAGATTCGATCGGATCCAGTATCACTTGGTCTCCCGCCTCTGACGACTGAGCAGGAAGCAAAGTGCAATGTCATCAACGCGGACATGTCATTCGTGCCGTGCACCAGTCAAGGTAAGATGGCCACGAATCCCATCCTACCAAAACAGCACAGCACAATAAAGTACTTTGCTGATTCTTTATAGAATTCCTGTCCGGCCTTACAGCCGAGCCAGCCTTCTTCCATCCGGTACGACGCCAATATACAGCAACAACGGCTTCAGCCTTCTCGGGCTAGCACTGGAAAACGCCACCAAGAAGAACATGTCAGATCTCTTCAAGACGAGTCTAGTCGATGCTCTCGGGTTGAATCGAACAACGTACTCTGTCCCCGGACTCAACAGTACCAACACCGTTCACGGCGTGATTCCCATCAACACGACGTATTCAGGATGGGATTCAGAATTGGGGTCTTTGGCGCCGTAAGTCTCACAAACACCATCTACATCTACATACACACCCACACACCCGCACCTACACCTACACCTAGCTGAACATCCTCAATATCCTCAATATTCTCTCGCTAATGACACTGTCAAAATCACAGCGCAGGTTCATCCTTCTCCACGACTCGTGAAGTTGCCAGAATCGGCCGGTCAATCCTAAACAGCACACTCCTCCCTCGGTCCCAGACACGCCGCTGGCTCAAACCGCGCACATTCACATCCGGATCCAACGTCGGGGTAGGCGCTCCATGGGAGATGTTCCGCACGCACATTGCCTCCGCAAACAGGACCGTCGATCTCTACACCAAGAACGGAGGCTGGGGCGCCTACGGGACCATCTTGGTCTTGATCCCAGATTACAATGTCGGATTCAGCATCTTATCTGCCTCAGCGGCGGGGGAGTCACCTAGCACCATCTTCTTCCTCGCCAATATCATATCGCAGAGAGTCATACCCGCTCTGGAAGACGTGGCGCGTGAACAAGCGCGAGACATGTTTGCCGGGACTTATACTTATCGTTACAACGCCGATATCAACATCAACGCCTCCTCGTTGTCATCATCATCGTCGTCGTCGTCAGACATCACGCTGAACTCGAGCCTGACAATCACCATGGACGACAATCAACCCGGTCTCCGCGTGACGCGGTGGACAAGTAACGGTACTGACTTTCTCAATGGCGTATTCAACTCCGCACACCTGAACCCAACAACAACGACAACGACAAACACATATGTTGATTTCCGTCTGCAACCGAACAATCTGTACTCGACTCCGCTCTCGCCTTCGCCTGCTCCAAGAGGCGACGGTAAAGCGAAAGTGGAGGTAGGCTTCACTGGCACATGGTCCGTGATGCCTCGACAAGTCCACACGGGCCCCTTCGACCTGAGCTGCATGTCGTGGGGAGGCGACGACACACTCACGTATGGCAACGTGGGTATTGCGCAGTTTGTGTTTGAGCTTGATCCCGTAACTGGAAGGGTGGTGAGTGTGAGACCCGAGGCAATGAGGATTACGTTGGACAAGGTCAACAACGGGTCCGCCAGTACGGCCAACACGACATAGACTTGGACGTTGGTAAACTAGACATTGATAATTAGACATGTTTCAAATTTCATATTCTTGCCCATGTCTCAGACAGAAGAAATCTACTGAGCGATATTCTTCTGTATCTTTGTGAGTTTATATGTATGTGCGTGGATATATGTATATGTACTGTAAGTCAAGTAGGTATCTATGCGTGCTGGAAATCTACACATGTATTCAGCTCACCCAGCCCTTGCGTCCCTAGACGTCAAACCCTCCTGGCTGACCCAAAGACAACATTGTTCCAAAGCACGTACCAAGGGAGAGAAAAAAAGAAAGTCATAAGGCAGTGCATCGCATGAAACATCACAACAAGCTCAAGTCAAGACCAGAATGCACCACTATCACGACCACCACCCTTGCGTGAAATGATTGAATCATATCCCACCCATTGTATCAATCCCCGAACTATTAAAGTTATAAGGGAAATCCACGATACCATCAAGCATCCAATTCAGAGGATCAAATACATCGTAGCTCGCCTGGCTGTAATCCATGGAATAACCATTGGTGTTCTCCACCATTCCGGTCGCCATCCCGGCCATGCCAGGAACGATGGCTGACGCTGACAGCATAGGATCGTTGACAGCAGCAGCATTGTTGTCGGCGGCGTCGACATTGGTCGAAGAGGAGGGGATGACGATACCATCTGCCTGTTGAAGTTTGGCATCACGTTGTCGAACTATGTGCGGTGTTAGTTGTGCCATCTTGATTTCAGATCCTCGGGAAAGGAACAAAGGTGACTTACCATCGGATGGCTTTCCTCCACCAAAATGGAAATTCCTACGCCATCGCCACACCGAATCAAAGACCAATGAAACCGACATACGACATTTGATCTTCAATTGAAGACTGTCGTCGACTTCACCCTCACCAATCTTGTTGAGATCAGGCTGCGCTCGAACTCTTCCGCTCTTCCAGACTTGGGCCAAAACTTCGGCAAGTCTCTCGGCAAGATCATTCTCGACCACACTCATACTTCGCAACGCCCATACAGTTCTCGAAAGCAACTCCGAAGCTCCTTGGACGTCCATATCATGATCGCCGAGGAAATTCTGCATCAGCTTAAGAAGCGAAAAGCCACCTGCCAACATCATGTGGAAAATGTAGTTGGTTGCATAAGCCAACGACAGGCCATGTGAATAGTTGGACGGCAGGCTTATACTCATGCTATTCTCCAGTCCCAAGCCAATCTCGAGAAACTCGGTTGTGCTTTGGTAGAGCTTGAACATGTCCGCACGATATGATGGTAGAGAAGGTGGGGAGAAGAACGCACTCAACCTCATGTGCAAGGCTGCGGCTTTCAGATAGAGCTTGGTGATCGGCGAGGTATCATGCCTGAGTTTATCTTCGAGCTCCTCGAAATCATGGGCCAGGAACGATAGGTACGTATGACGTTCTGCATCCGTAGCCAGTCCCACCGGATCGTGAGCGTTCATGTACAAGGTCCGCGAGACCTTATCCACAAACTTCTCAATAAGAAGTCTGTTGTATATCGGTGCTGGCAATTCGTAATTGGGGTTGGTATCGATGGGCTTTGGGCCTAGAGTCCAGTCGTAGATGGTCATAGGAGGTTGTCCGTACGCGGTGCATATCCTTTGCGCCACGATATTGCACACGCTCCAAACCACGACACGATCTTGTAGTTCTACCTCTCTCAGTTCGACGCGGAACTTGCTAAAATCTTGGGCATGGGTCGGACGATGCAAGCCTATTTGCAAGGCAATCTGCATCATCATTCCACAGATCATAAAGGTAGGGTCCGTCGATGTACTACTCGTAGGTAATGGCCAAGCGCATAGTAGTATCAGTGCTTTGACAATGTGGTAGTTCTGAGGTACTTCAGCTATCGTCGACCACATGAGTCGTGTCAGTGGGCCTGAGAGTGCGTTGAAGAGATCTGGCTCGGGTGTATAGTGACGAGCGCCCAAGGCTAGGATTGTCCAGAACAACAACGGTGATCTGGTGTGATATTCTTCTGGCGTTCTGTCGGGATTGAGGAATGGTAGGAACGGGTGTTGGAAGGTGAAGAAGCGCTGGAAGAGTTCTTGCACTCGATCCTGAGTCACAGCGACATCTTCCAGGCGTTTGAATATTGACCTCCCAGGACTCTTTCCTTCTCTCAGGTCCAGAAGTCCTGCGGCGGCGGCATCTTGCGTGAAGGAACCCAAGCTAGTCTGAGGAAGACTGAGGCTGGTGTTTCCATTCTGAGCTCCGCCATTCACATTCGATGCCGACGTTGACTTTTGCGCAGCGACCTGTTTCCTCAACTCGACGATTTCCCGTTCCATTTCTGCATTCCGCGATCTCTTACCCACTCTTTTGAAATTGTCTTCGATCTTGCATTCGAGATTGAGACGCTTGCATCTTGAGCAGGTCTGGAAGGGTTCTTGACTAACATCGCATCGTAGCTATAATCTTGTTAGCAAGTGTGGTCCGTGACAGAGCAAGTCAGTGGTTCGGGGCAGTTGGCAAGCAGAATGTGACCGAGGCCACATTCTGCAGCGCCATGGAACACCATCTTGCACGGTGACTGGTATCTCACCTTCTGCTGCCGACACTCATTGCATGCTCGTTTGACCGGCCTGCGCTTGCCATCGGCGCGGCCATGGTCGTCATTCAGATCCGGAGAACCGAAACTGGCACTCGCAGGTGAGCTGTCGAACCCCGCGACAGAGGCATTTCTTTTGTGGCTCTGGGTCGGACTGGTCAGGCCAGTACCAGGACCATCACCATCAACCGATCGCGACGCCAGCTTGTATTGTGTATCGCGGATTTCGAGTCTGGGGTCTGACATCCAGTTGGACGCCGATATCGGTTGGTCGCTGATGGTGGCAGTCGCAAAGCCGGAGTACGCAAAGTCATCCATTGCCGAAAAGGGCGCCAAGTCCATGATTTTTGATCTGATAAGATAAACCTGATCAGTCGGAGTAGGAGGAGGGGATGGCAACTGATCGAGGGGCACGGTCTCGTATACTTGTAACAACAAAGATCACGGCGTCGAATTGATCGTACTTCACACGCATACCGGGTGGTCGAAGGCCTATGGCTCCCGCTCAAAGCAAAGAGAAGCTCCAAGGTCCATTGAAGAGATTTCAAGCTTCTTCACAAGCGGCCGAATCAAACCACGCCATCAGCACCATCCGCTTCGCCCTACAACACGACGATCAGCGCGGTGAGCTTGGATGACTCACGGCACACGCAATCATTTCTATACTGACAACCATTTTTCATCGACTACAGTCACGGTCTTCGATTCAAGCATCACACCAGAGCCTTTTCTTGACACGGTTGAACTCGAGACACTCAAAAAGAGACAACAAAAGGCAGAAGAAATATCATCATGAAACCCTGTCTAAACTCCGCCCGCAGAGAGATTCACGTCGACGTGCTTTAATTGTACATATCGTCAATTCATCGTCCAAATCATTCAATCATCAAGGACGTTGCATCGTGCAGTCTTCACCTTCGTCGCTGAATTCAAGGTTGCCTTCCCAAAGCAAAACTAAAGCATTTACAGCCACCAGGGCCACATTAAAAAGCCGTTAAAATATCGTGTCGTCAGCTCTTCAGCTGTTATCCCTCACTTATTCCGTGATAAGCTGGTGTTGCTCGCCGGAAACCTAGAGTCTCCCTGCATGACCACGTTGGGCCCGATGCTTTGTCGGAGATCAGCCCTTCTCTTTTCTCGTCGGTCATCCTCCTTTCTTTGACGAGCTCGTAGTATGCGTTCCTGAATGTTCTTGATTCCAACGAGGTGGAATCTGAGACTTAGCCCCGGAGACGCATAGAACTGGCGCGTAGCTCGGATTCGCGCCAGGCTCCCGTGGCTGGTCTGTTTAACTAGACCTCTTCTTTGCCGGCGACGTTCAGATATCCGTCGAATAAGAGAAGCCGGGCCAGTAATGATAGTTCTTTCTTGTGGCAGTCCGAGAGAGTTGTTCACCACATCTACATGTCGCGATTGCTGCTGTTCTTCTTCCGGCCGATAATTGTCCACGTCATCCCAAAATGCTCGGGGACGCCAGAATGGATTCAGTTGGCTGTCAAGATCTTGATCCGCCTTCTTGTTGCGAGCATTCTTCAAGCTCAATCCCCGTGAGATTGAACTCATCAAGGACTCCGAGCGGCGGTGCGTTCCAGGCCGGCGTACCGACGTTGAACGCCCAGGAGACGCTCCACTAATACCGAGTCGCTTTTCGGCCTCGTCGCCCGGGGTTGGTGGTATCACCTTGACTTGAGGTGGTTCAGGGGGTCGCCTGGGATTTCGAAGGGGGGAATCCACCTCGGTATGCGGCAAATGTTGCTTTTGTACTTCGCGAACAGCTCGCGATTCTGCCACTGAGAACGGTTCGATCAATTGTAAAGAATCATTGTTGTGCGGAAAGAAGTTGATTGCCCTGGCCTCGTTAAGCTCTGGAGATGCAGATCTGAAGGACGGCTGGGAGAAGGGTGTTTCCAGGGTGGATGTAGGTCGCAACGCTGCCCATTCCAAAGTACCAGGAACAACCAAGCCCAGCGCATTGTTTGCCAGCTCACTGTCATGGGTGGAAGAGATAAGGAAAGCACGCGTGTTTGATGGTGTCTTGACTGTCGCCTGATCCGAAGTCTTGTCAACTTGGCTGGTGTCTTCTGTATGTGAAACACCCGCCTCATCTTCCAATGCCCAGTCATGCATGCTTTTCAATAACCGATCCGACTCCATCCTGTCCAAGGTCTTTCGTAGGTCCTTTTCGGCTTGTTGTCTGCGTACACGTAGATTCTCGGAAGTAATTGAATTTGCTCGAGATGTACTTCTGGACGTCGGGGCAGAGAGGGAAGATCTTCGCGGAGGTATTACAGGTGCCTGCTCTGTTCGTCTGCCACGATCTGTCGTTTCAGACATTGTCCTCCTGTGCTGCCAAGCCGACGGTGGGTTATCTGATACTTTGCGAGATTGTGACTGCGCAGAGCCAGTGGACAGAGACTGTCTCTTGCTGCCACTGCTGTTCGAAGCAGGCAGCGAAGAGCTTCGCTCCGGAATGACAGCTACTCGGATGATCTCCGTCTTGGGCAAAACAGCACTAGATGCCAGACTGTGGGATCTAGAGATCTCAGACCCAAAGCTCCAACGGTTTTGATTGCTCAGACGAGCTTTCTTATGCACGAGCCGGTGAGGCGAATCTGAACTTGAGTGCATAGAGTTTCGATTCGAAGTAGGAAGTGGTGAGCTCACTGACCTTAAAGACTCGTGTTTGTTAACGTGGCGCAAAGTGATCTTCCGCTTGGGTAGGATAACGGGCTCGAACACGTATGCTTCAATGGTGGAAGTAGTAGAGATCGCTGAAAGGCGTCTAGCATCATCATGGACGTCGATTTGAGTATTTGTCGGTACATCTTCAATGGGCACAGACTCATTCCAGCCGATTATGCTTGCAAATTTTTCCGTCGAGGCCGAAGGATCCTGGTGTTGCGCATCAAGAAGTCTGTCGCGAAGACTTTTGTCACGCTTCAAGCCATCCTGTTGCACTTCCGACGTATGCTCTACTGCAGAGTTGGCATCGTGAGGCTCCTCCGAAGATAAAACGTCACTTTGCCGGGGCATCGCTGGCACTTTTTTCAACTCAATGGGTGTGGTTGAAGTGCTTAGTGGTTGAGGGCTTGCCTGCTGTCTATGTCCGTCATTGTCACCCTTCGGTAGAAGGTGATTGTCCTTCTGATCTGAACTGGTTTGAATATCCATCGGCACGCAAACGTCGTCGACGGGAGTCTCTTTCTCCGTATAAAGCAAGGGCGATAGTGGCAGAGAACTGTGTCGCAGTCTGTGCGTAGGCTGACTCGGCTTGTGCAGAGACGATTTTGACCACACGAGATTTTCTTGATACTGGGAAGTTACCTCCAACTCTTCCTCTGATACGATATCTTCTCTAGCGGTCGTGAACGATTCAGCGCGAGTCGAGGTGAGGGATGGTTGAGTTCCCAAGAATGGTTGCACGAACGAGATTTTCCTCTCCCGTGGAGGCGTGTTATCAGGAGTTGGAGGGCTGTTTGGGTTTGATGGTGTCACCAAAGCAGATCTGAAGACGGTACCGTCAGAGACCACATCTTCAGCAGCGGGTGTTTCTCCATTACTCGCACCAGGTGGCGTCGGAGGAAGTTGTGGAGAGGTCGGCAAGATGGCACTCGTGGCTCGATGCAATTCTGAATCGGATCTTTGCCCGTCTTGAGCTGATGTCCTGTACAGGGTCCGCAAATTGACTGAGGCGGTCTTTGAGTCTTTTCGAAATGGTAACGACTTCAAGGATAGAGGCGGCGACAGTCCTGCAGGATCCGCAGGTGGGCCCATGATCGTATATTCGATTGTCCTCCCCATCTCTAACGCAGTCATAGTGCACGCAAATTTCTTAGATGTCCTTCTTCTTCATTGCGACTGGAGATCTGAGATTGAACGCTTTTCGCGGCAAATCAGGTCACATTCGGATTATGCTCTTGCAGCCGCGCGAAGGGGGTCGCTCGTGAATAAGTTGGAAGTCCGTGAGCCGTCCAGAAGGGTCGAGGTACGTGACGCGAAGTGTTACAGCCTCTGAAGAACAGTGCGCAATGCTCGCGCGCAGGGGTTCTGGAGTGGATTGATCAGGAAGATTGTATAGGTCGGATGTGGGCAGGAACTTCGCCTTTCAAGGGCACGGACAGAGATTTCCGGCTAGTTAAGGATCCGGCGATGATGTCCAAGGCTGTCGAGGTCGACAATGGTGGAGGTGGGTGGCTGGGAGACCTGAGCGCTAAAGGGTTGAGGAGAATCGAAGATGAACTTTGAGTGAGGTATCTATCTGTATCCAAAGGAATGAAGACCGAAATACGCAGGAAGGGTTGCAAAATAATTATTGATATGTCGAGTACAATGGCAAAGTTTGCGCAGTGGTATCAGGTTGATTTCACCGAGTGGGATGAATGGCAGCTGGCGATGGCAGTGGGCAATGAAGGGGAGGGAAGAATCATCCGAGCAGGCGAGAAGAACCAGTCGAGGGCACTAATAAGTAGTGAGGCAAATGTCCAAAGTACCGCAGTTGCAGTATGGAGCATGGCACTGTACATACATTTCAGCTCTTACTGGCACCGCCGGGTGGGCTACGTGAACGTGGCAAGCCCACTTCCTTGCCTCCGAGATACAATAGCCTTCACTTAGCCATAGTTGGTCACCCGGAGGAGGCCCTAGTTACCTGGTGGTAGAGGTACTGTAGGCTTACAGGACGGGGTAGGCCTCAAGGCTCATAAGGGCCCAAGGTGCAAAGGGTTCGGCCCTCGCCAGCTTCGCACGCCGGACGGTCTGACGCGGGGCGGAGAGAACCGTCGCTGCCGTCAAGGGCACTACCTTAGGTAGGCTAGTTGCAGAACGTGGCCAAACGGCTCTTGTCAGACAAAAACAATATCCTTGCCTCTTCTCCCTTACTCCTCAGTTCTCGTATCCTGCGCTCATTTTCTCTCACAGCTGAACCACAGCCACCACCACTCTACTTCCTAGCTGCTGTACTTCCATGATGGCAAAACCACACAGTTCCCACGCCTAGTCGATATCACACTCTCCGGTGACACAGATCCCTCCATTGACTTCCCGGCGACAGTGGCAGCGGTAACGATAGAGATACTCCATACTCCGTACACGGAAGGGTATCCCCCCTTAATCTTCGGCAATCAAACCACCAGTTGACATGACAAGGCCATGACAGCCCAATTTCTGCATGTCTCTCCACCTCACATATTATTGTACCTCGCTTCAACAGCTCGAATTCAAACTGGCCTTGCTGGAACCTCTCTGCGGCTAAACTACTCATGAGGAACGCCAGACCACCACCACATCGATGTCTGAGCAGGAAGAGGATAGTACCACCTCACGCACCATCTGAGGTACCTGGGTAATACACCAAGATAGAGTAAGGAACGAGATGCGTCACAGACCACCACGCGCCCTCGTTCCCAATCACATTCCTCGGTTCGCCGCATACCATCCATCCAGTCCAGAATGGGTCCGAAAATCAACAACACAAATCCCGTCTACGGCTTTCTGACGGGTGAGATCTGTCACGTCGTAAGCCATCCATCTGTCAATGAAATACACGCGCTTCCCCAGGAACCTACCCTTGAATTGCTGAGATACCTTTAAATCAACAATGCTCCGTTTATCAGGGTTCCATTCCACTTCTACAGAAATCACCACAACAAGACCACCTGCTGGGCAACATGGCGCCTCGAACTCCAGCATACAGCACGCTCCTCCTGGTCCTAGCATTTGCTCCTCAGCATGGCCTCACGAGTCCTGTCCCACAGATAATCAGTCCCGAGTTGGGCTCTCTTTCCTTGTCCGAGCTGTTTCTCCAAACCTTCCAAAGAATTCTAAAACTTGGCTTTGTTCAAGGAGTTGTCTCTGCATTGCTGATCTTGGGCTGCTTGGTATGCATGCTGATATGCGTCCTCTGCGCGCTGGCTGCATACTTTGACCGAAACGACAAGGGCCGCTGGGACAGAGACAGGGATAGGGACCTCGAACTAAACGACGACTATGTATACTCGTCACCGCATGAGAAACGCCATGCCAACCTTCGGACCGGCAGCCCCATACGTCGGGGTCGAAAGGCCTACTACTTGGGTCGAGAACCGGTCGTCACAAAGATCAGCGTCGTGGCTTCACCATTCTCACGCCGACCTAAATCGTCTGCATCATCACCCTCGCCTCCTCCTTCTCCGCCCAGATATCACCCACAAAACGTCCGCACCTCCTCTCCCCCAGCCACGCCTCTCCGCTCCGCCCTCTCGAAATCTCCATCACCCCCATGCCACAGGCACTCTCTCTTCTTTGGGGTGAAAAGATCACCTTCATCAAGCAGCCCCAAGTCAGTCAGGTGGGCCGATGAACTTGGCGTCTCAGTGCTCGCCACAGTTCAAGTCACGAATCGCAGAGAAGGAGCCGATTGGGAGATTGACATAGGCATGGCGAGACCTCAATCTACGTCTGCAATCGAGGATTCCAGTACCAGCACATCGACAGACGCTCCACCTGCCTATACCTGCGATGCAACGGACTCGACCAAGTCGTAACCACTCCCGGAGACCTATGAAGGTGGACCCTTCTTTCACCTCTTTTATCTACTGTTTCCTTTGAAACTTGACGAGCGACTTCTTCTCCTTGATGTGGTCAATGTATGGACTATCCTAAACTGTGCTACGACGACCATTTTTGTATTACGATATAATGAGAACTCTGGGGGGTCGGATCTTGTTCTTCTTTTAACTTCTTTTTCCCTCTTCGAAAAGACGATAGAGCATTGACGTATGGAGTATCTATTTCATCTTTGAAGTGAAGGGGAGTTGTAGGAAGCGAAGGCGCCTCCGGAGCAAGCTTTGACTGGTGTTGGATCTACCACTTTCCTATAGTAAGCAGTCTACGGAGTCTTATGAAATTCAATGAACCTTTATCTGTGAAACAAAACATTTCTTGCAAGCAATCAATTGGTCCTTCTCCCTTTGAGCAACGCATGTCCTTTTTGTTGACCCTTTTGGTGTCTATATATGCGATGGGCTTTCCCCAGCTACAGAGTCTAGTCCAGTCTCACAAGACCCGCATTGAGCATATAGTATGTTTGTACAGTACTGTGCAGCATTGCGATTTTCATGAGGTTCAGTCTAGCCCAATTTTATTGCCCTGTACTGTACTGTTCTGTACGTACAAAGTGTTTCCCTTTTGTTTTTCCGACTGGGCATTTTCCATTCGATTCGATCCGTTCTGTCACGATCGCGGGTTCTAAAAATACCCTATTACTGTACCCCCTGGACGAAGAGGTGGAGAGAGAGAAATACTGTATTGTACGTACAATATGTATCTGATCCGTCCGAGCATAATTTGTACTTGAACTTGTACAGAGTACATACTCCATATGTAGTCACCTCCGTGCTGTTCCGTAGATACTGCGCAGTGCATACCTGGCATGGGAGGCTGATCTACAGTAGATACTATTAGATACTGGTAGTAATATTTAGGTATGCTTGTATAGAGAGTAAACTCTTCCGAAATCTCCCATTCCCATTCCCATTCCCATTCCCTTTCCCGGTATTGACATCTTGTACTTGGTGTACTCATACGAGCACGATGACATCGAAACTCTTCAACCATTACGTTCTACGCGTTGCATGGAGATATTAGGAATGTACCAAGCGGAGCGATCCACGATAACAGAAACAAAAAAATGATAGACACGAGGCGAGGTATCTTCTACCTAGGTTCAAGTCAGGTATATATTACTGTTCTATATGGCATCCTCAAACCAATACTGACATGCTGCATGCAATACGTAGCGAATACAGTTTACCTGTCCCCTTTCTTCCGTCTCAATCTGAATCTGACTCCCAACCAACTTTTTCGATGGCCCCGTCACATCAAGCCTTAGTCGTCAAATTACCTGTTATACCCGAGTATGTAAACGAACACAAAAGCCAAACCTGAACACCACGCTGTATATATGACGCGAAAAATATATTTCACCAAGCCTCACATTTCATTGAGCTCGTCCTTTGTACTGTCAACTTTGTCGTTTGAACGCTGAAACATCTTCGTCTCAAGTCAAAAGGAATCCCACCATGTTTGGTGAATATGGACCTAATAGGAAGGCCTGCCATGCACCTCTGCAGTGCTACCTTCGAATTCTGGGTTGTAGTGAATGTGATCACTAGCCCGGTGTTGCTGGACGAACCCCATGGTCGATGGCCGGTCGTTTTCAATATCCGCACTATGAGCAGCCCCCAGTGCCGAGCCAGAATTTCGTAGCTGGCTAATGTAGGACTGACGCGCAGGCACATTTTCCTCGCCATCACGCGCTAGACTTGACGTGGTTGACTCGGCCCCAGTCGACCATCGCTTGTTCCGAGCTGCTGGTGATTGTGCACTCGAGAAAGGTATGCGACTCGCGCTCAGGTTGTAGCCATAGCCTTTGTGGTCAGGGAACTTTGTTGGAGGAAAGGGTTGTTGTGGAACTCTTGTCCTCGATCCAGTATCTGAACCAGACTGTCTTCGCGAACTCTTTCTTGGGATAGCAGGGACAGCTGGAACGTCCGGAATCTCTGTAGGTGGAGGCTTTTTTCTAGATTTCTTGGAGGCTTCGGAACCGATCCGGCTGGGTAGCTCGATGCCGCCGACCGACTCCACTAGAGGCAGTGAAGGCGGCTGTGCAGGCACATGAGGAATCGGCTCAATGTCGTCGTCGGACTCGACGACTGAGTCATCATCATAGACGCTGTGCCGCTGCGGAGTAGGAGATGCTATCCTCGAGCCTGCTGGATCTGGTCGATTTTCGCCCATGGTAGGTTGCTCGTCATGATATGGCTCGACGGGTTGAGCTTCAGGCTCAGGCGTTGGAGGGAAAAGACCTGGAGGAGGAGCTCGTGCACTTCGAACAACTTCGAAGCCTTTTGCTTTCTCCTTGGTTTTTCCACCTAGTAGTCCCTTGAACCAGCCTCTAGCTGTCGAAACTGGACCCGTTGGATCGGCGGGGCCAGTCTTTAGCTTCCTTGTCCCGCTAGAGAGTGCTGCACCGCGGACGCCGTAATAAAAGTCCACCTCACGCACAGCATAGTCGGTCTTGGCCCGAAGGGGATCGATATTGACATCCTCAAAAGCCTCATCGTCCTGTCGTAGGGGAGTAGATGCACCTTCTCCAGCTTCTTCGTCTAGCACTCGGTCGTCTGGATGAACACTTCTAGAACCTTCACCCCCGAGAGGAGCGATTGGGAGATCGTTGTTTCCGGCGAGGGGATCAATGGTGTTTCGACGTGGAGGTCTGTAATACGGATCTTTGGTCTCGGACTTGTGATGAAGACCAACGATTCCGCCCAGTGACGTAGAACCACTCAATCGGTTTGTCAAGCGTCTTGAAGTTTTGCTCGTTCGATCTGGCGTGGTTGAGCCCATTGCCCGTGCATCGATGTTAGAGCTCAGTCTATGCGCACTCCGACCACTGTCCAACAAAGCTCCCGAGGCGGCCGACACACTACGGGAGCGTGTCTTCGCCTCGTGAAGTTGCTTCTGCTCGGTGTCCATGGCATTGAGCATGGCCGCATTTGAAGCCATGCTATGACGAGAATTCGCGTCACGGCGTGGGAGCCGTCTGGATAGTTGTCGCATTCCAAATACCTTGGTCAATCCTCCCCGGGTGGCCCCACCAGTATCGTGATCGCGTCCACCAGCCCCTGCGAGCCTAGCAATGACCTCGATCAAGGTCTGCACCGCGTTGAGAAAGAAGCCAAAGACAAGGGTGCAGGCGTGGATAATCAAGATAGCATATCCCATCCAACCTCGTGTTGAAGCTTCGACACCAAGGGACGGCACGAATGCAATGGACAAGAGGATAGTGATGAGCCGGATGGCCGAAAAGCAGGTGTGATATATATTCATCGATGTTGCAGTCGGGAACGGTCGGAAAAGGTTAATCGTCAAGATGAGGACTACCTCAGAGATAGCCAAAAGCACAACTTGAGCCACGCCTGAAGGCTGCACAGCTCCAATAGCAACGCCCCGTAGAAAGTTGATCATGAGGGGGGTCATAGCGAAGGTGGCAGCATCATCACAGTACGTGTTATACAACGGACCATAGGCAAGAACTGTTAAGAGATCGTCGAACAGGAACGAGCGTGGTCTTGTCCGAGTGAAGAGTAACATGAGCCGCACTGCGAACAGGATCACCACGACCAACGAAACGGCAGCAAGTGCAACTGAATATGCTGGTCCCCGAGCGGCAATCAGGAGCTGATAGAATGAAAGCGCAATCCAGGGCAGAATGAAATAGTTTAGCGTGATTCGCGCCACATTTCCGATGGTGAAAGGTCCGTTCTTGGAGCGAAGATCTTCGGCGGGTTCGTTTGCAATTTGTCGATAGATCCAGCGGGCAGCAAAGCCGAGTTGTGTCAAGAGTGTGGCACCTGCAACGATTACGACAAGCCAGACAATCATAGCAGCCCAGATGTCTCTGTCCGAAGTCATTCCAATTAACTGACTCATGCGATCAAGGCCATATTTCGTGCCTGGCCTATATTGGTAGATGCCGTCGACCAAAGGCTGCGTACCATTCCCTCCAGAGACAAAGCTTTCGTTGAACATCAGTGACGACCAACTGACTCGACTAACGGCAGGCTGATAGAAGCCCGGATAATTGAGGCTCAAGCTTCCTGTCAAGACCACGAATTGGATATACTGTAAGCAATCCCCGAAACCCGGGGTGACGAGGCGAAGCAAGTCCTCGTCGCGGCCAAAATTGCTGCTCCAGTTGAATAGATCGGCGGATCCCCAGGGGCTGAAAACGGAAGCGGCAATTGTTGCAATACCAACGACAATCAAGACTGCAAGAGGTAGGTACCTCAGTAAACCATTAAGATATCCTCCTAGATCTGGGGTGACCGTGGCAGTTACGCAGCTGTAGTATTGTCCGCTTGCATCACCTGATTGAACCTGTAGAGTCGCTTCTAACGAGGTGAAAGCGTAGCTTGAACCCATATCATGTGCGACGGAAAACGCAGGTAGTCGATCGAGATCAGTAGCGTTGGCGTAGAAGGCTGGAGCAAGAGGACAGTCGTCTTTCGTGACGGCTGTGCAAAACCTTCTTGGATCATCATTCCATGGCGTATAGCTGAGAAGATTAAAACGAGTGAAGAGGGTCGTGTACTTGTTGTTGGACTCGCTGACGTCTGGGATCTTGCCAAAGGTATCATTCGGATTGCTCCATGACGGGTCGTCCGGCGCAGGATAAGGCTGATCTGTAGCCTTTCCAGTAACGTTCCCATACACTGTCACATTGAGGTTGTGTCGGCCTGAACTCGTATTGAAAACAGCCGACACATTGAGAGGATCGAACTGCAGAAGTCGAGGCTGTGAGTTGACTATGCTCTTGTCCAGACAGTTGTGAAATTCAACATAGGCGGCTTCGACCACGGTTATCCATAACAGCGAGAGGAGTAGGACAATCAGTGGATTACTCGACATCCTCAAGCGATACCTTCGACTGAATTGATGCAAATTTCTTCCAGCTAATCCCAACGGGCGCTCAGAGATTTCATCCTGGCCATTCAGAGCCATTGAGGACAATGTAAATGGTCCTTGTTTTCGGCGCCTATTGTGGTTGAATTAAGGATACGGCATTTTCCTGGCTTCCACTAGAGATGTTCTGGAGACGGCCGGTACTCCAGCTTCTTCCTCCCACGCGTAACCCGGGCAAATAACCAAGCGTGATCGATACTGGCGTCCCAAAGGACTCCGAATGAAGGTGGTTTAGATGAAAGAAGAGAGTAAGGCGTAGGGACGGGTCGAGAGGGCAAAATTGGACAAAATGTCTCGGATGGGTCGAGGTATTCTCCGGGGAGAGGTGATAGTCAGCGGATCTGCGGAAGCTGTTCGTCAAAGGAGTTTTGAGTATCAAATTACGGGGTTTGCCCCTTGGATGAGAGAAATTTAGGAGATGAACAAACTGAGCGAATGACAAAAAAGGATGAAAAAGTGTGCAATTCAAGAAGTCCATGTAGACCAGAACAACATAGAGGCGCAGCGCAGGGAAGACTTTGAGACACTTACAGTTGGCGAGCGGCGAGAGGCGAGTGCAGCAAGGTTTTCCGGTTTCCAGCCAACACGCGTCATACCCGATTTGATGGGATGCGATACGATGCGGCCGGGAGGAAGCTGCTTAGGGCCAGCTTGGGGCTTGTTCTGGCCTGCTCAGGGCTCCTCCGGGCTCTTCTTCCAGGCCCTAAGTTAGTATCAAGTCCAATGACGGGGGCGCCCACCCACCCGGCATCATCCAGCTTTTGGGGCTCACTAGGCCTGGAAACGACCCCCTAAAACGCCGTTTTGTTCGCTTACAGTTTGCATGCTGGCCAACCATCGAATCCCTCACCCAATAATGTCGCCTTGAACCTCGCATGACCCCGGCTTCGTCCCCAGCCAAACACCATCTTTGTGGCAGTAATGGGTTACACAGTACGGTCAATTGGGTCCTTGAGAAACAGACCAGTCCTTGACATTCACTAGGCCTGGAGATCTCCCACGGTTGGAAGGGCAGGGACCAGCAGGAGCCAGTTGTGCCAGCCCAGATGGTTCATGGTCCATCGTTGCTAGGTTCGCGCAGGTGTATTCGTATGCTATTTCTGGTTCACCTGTTGTCCCTTCTCGCTTGCCACCTACTGTAGACCGTTACAGACACGTGAGACAGCAGAAATCCATCTTCTTACAATATAAGCGAAGAGTCCCAGTCCCCCGTCTGATTGCGCGACACCAGATTCCAGCACGTGCGTTGAGGGTTGACCTTCGTTCCATGCTTGACACGCTGCTGTTCGCTCGATCCGATCCTCAGTGGTACATTGTCTGAGTGCGAGACGGTCTAGCACATGCATGAGCGTGACCAGGTCGAGCAAAGTCCATTTCGACGTTTGGCTAATGCTGGTCGCCGCCGCAGCCTACTTTGCAATCGTTGTGATCCGTCCGAAAAGCGGCGTGGATGCTCCTCGATCCATGTTGTTGGAACAAAGTATCTGTCGTGATGAACAGCATCAGCTTCAGGACTTCGTATCAGACATACGCCGGATGTCTGTTGCCATGATAGAGGGGTCACGCGAGGAGAATGGTCGAAGATGTTCTGAAACCGCCTGCTTGATTGGCGCACTAGGTGAATGACAGTGCCGTAACAAGGACCGCAGTTTTGCAAGTCACTCGTCCTCTGATTTCACCATCGCCTTCGAAGCCTCGCTAGGTCGTGGCGAGTCACTCCGTATTCTTTCACCGGAAGCTGCTTTCTCATCATCCTTAATGCCATGTAGTCGACCTTCTTCGAGTATTGAACCATCTTGTCGTCCCTTGCGGGCCTGGTTGCGCATGTTCTCTTGACATCGCTATCGCAGTCTGTTCAGGCCGAACATCTGATTGTTGCGCTCTTATCTCCTGCTTCGTCCTCTCTGAATTACTACTGTCCGGATCTGACTGTGGCCTGAAGACGATGTCATCTTCGGACTCGATCATTTCTTCTAGTAGTATCGATCTTGACACCGCCACTCCTTCCGGCCCTTCCTCGGACAGCCATGGTAACAGCGAGACGCAGAGGCCAGCATCTTTCAATGCCTTGAATTACAGGCCACTGCCTAACCCGCTCATCCGCTCAGGATCAGGTCAAAGCAGCCAAATGTCGACTACAGCTCTCAGAGACCGTCGTCTCCCGATCCCTACGAACGAGCAGATCGCGGGAGAGCGCAGGCGCAGCATTATAGCAATGGACCGCAAGAGAAGGCTGACAACAACTCTAGGGGATGGCAGAAGAAGGACAAATAGTGGGAGTTACTATGATCGAAGAACCACTCACGATGGGTACCGCATGGATGGTCCTTCAACTCCGATAAGGAACGACACAGTGGGCACGAGACCTGCACCAGATGTAATCGATTTGACAGAACCTACTCCCTCACCATCACTACCATCACCACTCCGCCAGACGAGCGAGACGAGGATGAATGAACCTCCCTCGGAGTCCTCGAGGAGGTACGTTGTGCCTCGCTGGCAGCCAGATTCTGAAGTGAACGAATGTCCTATTTGCAACCGCCCCTTCAGCTGGATGTTCCGCCGGCATCACTGCAGAAAATGTGGGAGAGTCGTATGCAATGACTGCTCCCCTCATCGCATAACCATTCCTCGACAGTTCATTGTTCATCCACCGGGACCAGCTACTGTTTCATCTCCAGGGCGAGGGGTTAGAAGCCGACACGACCCTATAGATTTAACAGCAGACGGTCAAGATGATGATGATGTTGACGACGATGATGATGCCTTTGATAAACCAGCCTCTCCTGACCCATATCTTTCACTCGATGGAGGCGAGAAGGTTCGACTTTGCAACCCCTGCGTACCAGATCCTCAACCCGATCCCTTCCCAAACTACCCTCTTCTCGAAAACGAAGCCGGTCGACGCGGGCCTCTCTGGAGTAACGCGGCTGGATATGCAAGAGGCGCAAGCCATCCGTCAGGACTAGGAACAAGACCGATAATACCAGCAAGAGTCAGTATCAGCAGAAGCCCCCTTTCAAACCCCTCGGCAAAGGCTAACCCTCTCCTGCAGGACGATTCCCTCCGTAATCCCATGAGATATGATGGCTCCGGCGCTCTGCCAAACCGTTCGAGTTGGACGGCTACTCACCATTCCCAGGTTTCTCCCAGCCGATATCGCCCTGTGTTATCTACGTCAGTAGGGGAACGGGCATTCTCTGTGCCGTCAAGAGTAAGTGACATTTCTATGGTTCTGTGCCTGTCCTGACCTCTGCAGGATTTATTTCCTCCTGAACATCCGTCCAGCTACAGCAATTCACATCCACTCTCTCGTCAGCCTCGAGATGAGTTGGTATCTGTGTTCAATCGCGGCACTTATGTTCCACCACGCGCCCCTTACGAGACTGCAGCCATCCGATTTCCTGTTACCCTGCAGAATTTTGTTGACGGCCCACCACGATCCCGCCTCGACGAAAGGGATATCTGTCCTATCTGTCGACGTGCACTTCCTCCGAAAGAGCCAGATGGTACGGAGACTGCGCGAGAAGCGCACATTATGTCTTGCATCATTGCAAGAGACCCCTCAGCTCGATTCGAAGGCGCTGGCGGCCCCTCGCAGGCTCGAGTTCACATGCTCCCATTTATTGCGACTGAAAAGGACTGCGTTGGCTCGGATGGTAGTCCGCAAGAGTGCTCGATATGTATGGTTGAGTACGATGTGGGAGATGAATTGGCACGGCTGGAGTGCTTGTGTAAATTCCATAAGAGCTGCATTGTGGAATGGCTTGAGCGCAAGGCGGAGTGTCCAGTGCACAAACTCATGGCATGAATCACGACATTACGATTTGAAGATTGATGGAGTTCGTCGGGAGTGAAATCCATCTGATGGGCATTTGGAGTTTGGAAAGGTCGGGTCAGGCCGCAGGTGCTTCGAGAATAGTCCTTCAATATTCCCCCTCTGTTGACGGCGTAGCTTCTCTATGTCTTATCATGTTGACTCCTATCCATACCAGTCTTCTCCCTACCTCGTGCATCGGTGCGCTGCTAGTAATAGAAGAATAGAAGGATCGCGCCCAGAAGCCTGTCTGATTATGTACTCCTCAGGTACTCCGTACCTTATGTTCGGTTATTAAATATAGAGTCAGAGTGGCTGGGTTCAGGCTCGATTGCTGAGACGGTGTCTGCCTTTGGCATCAAGAGCCATGCGATGTCCCTGACGCGCGCCTTGTGGGAAGATTGCATGAAAGTAGAGCCAACCGTAAGTAGAGGCGTAAAACCTGTCATATCCCGCTAGAGGCCTGAATCACTGTCTCCTGGCTCATTAACAGCTAAAACTCATGGCTGGTCAACTAGTAATAGATGACAGCAGGGGCCAAATTACTGTTCGCGATGCCTCGCCAAGAGCCCATCATCCGTCATCCTCAAGTCGGCCCTGGGTCGAGTGATTCACCCAGTCAATGAATTCTGGACTGAAGTCTACCTGAACGGTGGTGAATCCTCGAATTTTGCTGTTCGGACTGTCATCATGCAGAGAACAACTTCCTGAACGCGACAATGCTGTCTGCATGTCATCGCGGTGATTGAAAAAGCAGATCAAGAAGTCGGCGCACCGGCCAATCCAACGGCGTCACAAACCACCGCCCTCCCGACCGTCAACGTCGACCATCCCACCGCGTCGCAACCACTGAGGCCATGGCGAACATCGAGCCATACAACCATATCGATCCTCAATTGCGAGCCTCTTCGTTGAGTAGTCCTCCGAAACCCCGTGATTCTCAGCATTTCCCAAACGGCGCCGCTGCTGCCTATTCGCCTTTACAACCGTCGCCAAATACCTCCTACCATAGCATTCAAACACCCAGCTACTACCCTCCGAACCCCCACGCACAGGAAAGCCCTGACGATGGAAGCCCTTCTGGCAATCCCGCCGATCCAAATGACCTTAAGAGACCACGGGCCTGCGAGGCTTGTCGACAGCTAAAGGTTAAATGCGAGCCGGACGACCACCATCCGACAGGTTCGTGCAAAAGATGCGCCAAGGCCAATCGACAATGCATTGTTACTGCCCCTAGTAGGAAGAGACAGAAAAAGACAGACAGTCGTGTGGCCGAACTAGAAAGAAAAATCGATGCTCTGACTGCCACTTTGGCTGCCAGGGGTGGAAGCGAAGGAGATGCTGCGGTAGACCCGACCATATCCCACAATCAGACTCAGCCTGCAAGACCTCCGCCATATGGAGAACAATGGCATGGTCCTCCTCCACCCGTCACAAGTTTGTCACCGCAACAGGGTCAGCAAGGTGTAAAACGGAAAATTGCTGATTATGACTACTTTGGAGGTGAACTGCACAAGTCAGTCTCGCCCTCGTTCAAGTCAAACAGCTCGGTCTCGCATTACCAGCCCGTCATGCCCGAGCACATCAGGCCCAAAGTCGACCCGGATGAATTGCCGCCAGTCGATCCCGTCGAGCGGGGAATCCTCGATGTCAATACTGCCAGGAAATGCTTCGATAGATATATGGCAGAGATGTGCGAGCATCTTCCACTCGTAGTGTTCCCGCCTGGCACTGATGCAGATGATGTACGCAAGAACAAACCGGTTCTATTCCTGGCGGTGCTTACCGTGGCATCCAGCACCATTAGACCAGATATACAACAGAAGTTGATCAGCGAAATCACGAGAGCTCTTGCAGACCGCGTCATATTTCGAGGCGAGAAATCTCTCGAACTGGTGCAGGCCATTCAAGTGACGACATGCTTCTACCAGCCGCCGGAGAAATACGAAGAGTTGAACTTCAACCAGCTCATCCACATTGCTGCTGTGATGGCCATGGACCTTGGGATGGGCAAACGCGCCAAACGTGGTGGTCCAAATATGTGGCGGCCATACAACGAAAACAAACGCCCACTCGCCGATCCCAATAGTGCTGAAACTCGACGATGCTGGTTGGGCTGCTATTACATGTGTTCCAAGTGAGTGTTCCGTGGTTGATCTCAGTCCTCGGCTAACATGTTTAGTTCTTCCATGTCGCTGCGACGACCGTTACTCGTTCGGTGGAGTGCCTATGCTGACGAAAGTATCGAAATTCTCAATACTGCGTCAGATGCACTACCATCTGATAAGACGCTATGCCATCTAGTTCATGCACAGCATATGGCTGAGGATATCGGCATGGAGTTTTCGATGGACGACCCACTGTCCCAGTTGACCTTGACTGATCAAAAGACTCAGTACCACCTCAAGAATTTCGAGCGGAGATTGAAAGAGTGGCATGCTACTGCTAGCCCTGAGATGTTGAAGAAACCAGTCATACAGCACAGCGAGGGAATCATCAATCTCTACATGCACGAAATTGCCATGCATCACAACCATAACATCGACGACTTCAGGCCACCTTTCAATGCGACCCCAATTGAAGGACCTCCTGATCCTGACAATGTTACGCCGGCCCATATCGAGGCCCTGACAACATGTATCCATTCTGCACATGCTACCTTTGAAGCGTTTTTGAGCATGGACGTCAAGATGCTTCGAGCCCTTCCCACTCTATTCTTCGTTCGATCATCATATGCTGCTGTCGCCCTGATCAAACTGTACTCGGCCGTTTCAGCCAAAGGTTCCAAATTTGCTCTCATTTTCAAGACCAAAGATTTGAACGTCGAATACTATCTTGATCGAATGATTGACATGCTCACCAAGACCTCAGAGGGCGGGATGAGCAGAGTAGCCCATAAATTCAGTCTCATCTTCAACATGCTCAAGAGTTGGCATATGAAGCGTATGGAACCGATCAACAGTGTGAGCAATCACATCTCACGACAACATACTCCTGCAGGAAGAGCCAACAGCCAACCCATGTATAAAGCGGTGCCGCCGCAGCAAGACCCTGCAAGTCTTGGATGGAATTCACAGAATCGGCCATCCATAGATCAGAATGCACAAGCCCATCAACAACCACGAAACGGCCTCCAGATGCTCTCGGATGCAGCTATGGCACCAGGACCTGCACCACCGGCAGTCATAGCCCCGCCACAACAATGGATGCCCCCGATGAATCAGACACAGATGTTGCCCGGTGTAACTGAGATGGGCATGCACAACCAAGGCATGATGCCGTATGGCATGCCCCAAGAACTCGGACCTATGGATTTTACCAACGACGAACTCATGGCGTTTGGGTTCGGTGATGAGTTTCTTGCCATGAACTTTGGATTCGAGCAGGGAAACTGGATATGATCTGACTGGCTTCTCGGATAGCGTGACCGAAGAAGAGCGTCTTGTATGAGATGAATTTCCTATGTTGTGTTGTGGTGCTGTTTATATCATTTCCCATGCTTTGATGAGTTTTATGGGGTTAACGGCCACCCAAAGCTACCAGACGAGGTGACTGATGAATCTTATTGTGTATGTCTAATGGCTTGTTGCTGGTTACTGAACGAAGTATGGTTGCGTTACGGAATATCAAATGTGCTGGACATTGGATCAAATCAAGACTAGGCTCTGTCATTTCTTATGCGTTGTGTCTCTTTCGCTTCTTTTCTGTTACCTCTGTGATTTTTCTTTGCCCGATGTTATGCTAATGCTAAAGATACCGATGTCTCTCTCCTCGGCTGCATTCTTTGTCTCGGCTCTTTTTCAAGCAATGTTGATATACCGAGGAATGTCGAGAACGACGAACAACGGCTCCCTCCAAGGACCAAGTCCGTGAGAGCCATCGGATAAGAGCCATGGCCTTGAAGGATTTGCCGGACGGGTATTTCGTGGTAAGATCAAGAGACTCGTTGAGGCGCTGACAGGATAGAATGTGGTGGGATTCAAAGTGGTGGTCTCGCCTAGTGAACCTGCCACACAGTTCGGCAGTTGCTTTGTTACTCCTCGATCAACCTGTCTTCCATAGGTGCCATAGCTCTGGACCAAGGTCATGGACCAAAGGTCGGGGGATTGAGTAGGTGGTACTAGAAAGAGTACCAAGGAGCTAGGCCGGTCATTCACCGATCACAACCGTTTCTAGGTAGGGGTCAATAGGCAGTACTCCGCAAGGAACTAGTGGAACTGACAGATGGGTTAGAAGTTGCTTTCTCCATATGGACTACGAGACAGAGTAGGCTATACAGTAGGTCAGGGAGGCCAGGGGGCCAGGGTACAATACTTGGCGACGGGATAGACCCAGCAGGGCTGTCAATTTTGATGCTGACTACCGTAGGGATAGACTCCGCATTTTCTTCTTTACCCCGTACAGTACGAGCTCCTATTGTAGGTGGTGTCCATGGACTGTGCCACTTACAGCACACTCGCACGGAGTACTCCAACTAAAAACCCTACTGTAGGCTAGTCGCTACGCGATACGGAGGCCCCGTTACTTACGGTAGGTGAAGAAGAGACAGCTTAGGAATCTGCCTAGCCTCACTGGCTCTGGAGTCTGGAGTCTGGAGTTGGGACAAGGGGCTGGACCGATGGTGGTGGTGATCAGAGCATGGCACACATGAGGTGGATGATATAAGGGATATCCTCTCCGCCCCATGCCCTACTGCCCTGGCCAACGTAGTGTTCGCGTGGCGAGAAGATACAAAGAAGAAAGAGATCTTTGGCAATCGCGCTACGAACGACTACTGCGCACAGGGTCCCTTTTCTCTTCTCTGGCTCTGGGAATCCCTCTGAATCTGACTTCCTGTCTGGCAGTGTGCTGCTTTGCTGCCCATCAAGAAGTGAATTCCAGAGCAGTACTACTGGACTACTGGTATTAATTGTGAGCAACGTCAAAAGAGACAGACGTATCTCCTCGGATTCACCAGGCAAGATGGTCGCCGCCACCGTTTCTGCCAATCCACTCAAACTCGACGTGCGAAGTCATTGGAAGTGTATTGCCATATGCTTTATCGCGACGCTGTCGACGTTTCAGTATGGTATGTATACACCAGAAACATATCACCGCGCAGTATGGCTGACGATATGGTTGTGTTGTGCAGGCCTCGACTATGCTCTTGTGGGAGGTTTCCTGTCGTATGTTGATCGAGATTACTGCGTGAGACGAACCTGGCTGATGGAGTGAACAGAATGCCTGGATTCCTTGAAGTGTTCGGATACTATGACGAAGAGCTGAAGAAGTGGAACATCGATGTACGTTGTTCTTCCCTCTGAATTATCTCTCCCCTTTGTCTCCCCTACTTCCTCCCTTCCCTGTCGTCTCTTCCTAAAGTATGCTTACTTACTTGTACGCGGTTGGCAGTATACTGTTCAACAGCTCATCTCGTCGCTCATGACCATCGGTACATTCCTTTCGTCACTCCTCGTGGGGCCCTTCAGCGCCAAATTCGGTCGACGACATGGCCTCTGGGCCGCCGCAATCTTGAACTACATCGCAACTGCGATACAACTTGGTACCACGAGCAAGGCAGCGCTCTACGTCTCCAGATTGATTCTCGGCATATCTGTCGGTTGGTTTCTGACCTTTGCCCAACTCTATGTTCACGAAGCCGCACCTGCCCATCTTCGAGGAATTACCTTTGCTGTGTACCAAGTCATGTTGTCGATTGGGTCCATCGTCGGCGCGTGTGTCGATTACGGTACGCATACAATGCTTAACCGACGAGCATATCAGATCCCCTTGGCCATGTTCTTCATTGCGCCAACCTTGCAGAGCGTGCTCCTGTTCTTCTTTGCACCCGAAAGCCCCCGGTGGCTGTTCACCCAGCGCAAAGACGAAGAGGCTGAAAAGGCGCTCCGACGCATGCGCAATTCCCACATCGACGAGCTAGAGTTCCAAGCCGAACTCAATGAAATACGACAGTCAACCAGGGCACAATTGGAGCAGAACAAGAAAGGTGCTTTCCTCGAAATGTGGCGTGGGACAAATCTTCGAAGAACCTGGCTGAGTATTGCCGTCGTATGCTTCCACTCAGCAAACGGGTGAGTTTCTTCCACCTTTTCCACACTCGCTTCTACTCCGCCTCACTTTTTCTCCTCTTATCGCCCTCCTCCTCCATCTCGTTCCACGTTTCTGTTTTCTAATTGCTTGCCTAGCTCTTCTTGGGTGAATATCTACACGACCTACTTCCTTGAGATCGCCGGTGTTGAGAAGCCGTTCGCTTACTCCGTCCTCGTAACATGCACTGGACTGCTCGGCGTGTTGGTGAGCTTTTTCTTCGTGAGGCTGATTGATCGGAGAACGGTGATGCTGGTCGGGATTACTGCGTGCGCTATCTGCCAGCTCGTGCCAGCCATCGCGTGGACCAAGAGCCCCGGCAGTGAGGCAACAGGCCGCGTCGTCGTCGCTTTCATTGCACTGTTTACCTTCTTTTACGTCGCTTATGGTGGGTGTTTCTTCTCAATTCCCTGGTTGAGCTATCTGGCTGACAACTGGTGAATGTAGCTCCGTACGCGTGGCTTCTGGGCGGAGAATATGTGAACAACCAGCTTCGTGCGTTTACTTTTGGTCTGGCAACAGCCATGAATTTCCTGGGTAACTGGGCAGGAACATTCAGTGCTCCTTACTTCATCAATCCTGCAAAATTCGGCTGGGGTCCGAAGTACGGATATATCTGGTTTGCCTCAAACATTGTCTGTGTGATCTTTACCTGGTTCTTCTTGCCAGAGACCAAGGATCGGACACTCGAAGAAATTCACGAAATGTTTGAAGCCAGATTACCTGCCCGGAAGTTCAAGGGCTACGTGTGTACTGGCGTTGAGAGCTATGCCGCGGAAGCCATGGGAGATGATCTTGCAGAACGAAAGGGCATGCACCTTCATACGGCACACGTTGAGATGAGTGATACCACTACGCCCGATAAGAAGGTGTGAGGAAGCGAGAGTGTCAAGGAGGCTGAGTGAGTTAGGACGAGGACGATGTATTGTGTGCGCGAAAGTTGGTATATTCCCTGGGCGAACGCACCGAATGCAGTCTACATGGAGATGGCAATTCAGATGGAGATCTCTGATATCTAGCATAAAAATCATGGGTTCAAGACTAAGGCAATGCAATACCATAGTCAGCCAGCAACTCTAAGAGTATCAAAAAGACCTTTGGGGGTGCTACAGCCTTGCATTGCAATTAGCATGAGACACCATTTGGATGTATAATTCCGTGGAACTTCCTCTGCCCGCTTGTGATCCATAGGAGTCACTCCCGTTCCCAAGGCCTGTCTGTGCTCCTCAATCTCGTGGTTAGAGTTCTGTCCATGTCCACCACTTTCGCCTCATATCCTCCGTACCGTGTGTGAGTGTTGAAGTAAGATATCCCGGTAAGGCTCCTTGACATCTCAAATGATCTCCAATCTTCCCCAAGTGACCGGAGTACTAGGTTACTGCAGAGATACGCGAGATGGTCGTGTCAATACATTTAGGTCGGTAACTAGGACATGTGTAGTATGTCGTACAGTTCGGCAGTTGTGAGTTTCTTTCTGATTCGCTAACGATCTGTCTCTCGCGGTGCCTTGGTATATTTCCCTTGCTCCATATCACCCCTGGCAAGCTTGAACAGTACTTGTGAGTCCCTCCGCGGAAGATCGGCACCATATGCTTTTCTCCTTGACCCTGTAACTAGTCAAGTTGTACTGTTAAGTTCTCCGACGCCGCATATCATTATCTCCAACGACTTTGATATCCGTCCATGGCTGAATCTACCGAGGTTGGAGGAATACCCACCAGCACTGGGCAGGAGGAGTACTGCATCCTGATGATGGATGTACCTTAGCTCGAAGCCCTCGCATTCGGCAGCGACAAGTCAGACACTATTTACTTACCTAGGTACAGGTACTCAATCGTGTTGACCTGTCTATCTGGTCTGTATCCGGTCCGTAGCCAAGAAAGTCGACGTCGGCGGCTCCGGACAATACCCATTGCATTTTTGTAGAGTTTTGTAGCATTCTGTTTGTTGATACGCATACACTCGTGTTCATACCCGCGCTTGTTCATGTTCGGTAGAAACAATGGTGTTCTGCCATGTTGTGTTGTCGTGGCTGAGGGCCCACCACCCCCCTGTTCGTCGAACTGGACGTAGATGGGCCCCATGGGGATCATCACCACCACCCATGTCATACTCGGTCCTACAGTCCACAATAGTGAATGCCTTGTACTCGTAGGTAATCCATAGATGCCAGTACTCTGTGCTCTACCGACTAACGCTTATCCCACTGCCGCCCATGTCTCTCCATCTGCTTGTCATGCCCCCTTCCCCACCTTCGTACCATTCGCAATCTTCATACCTGCCGATGAGTGATGGGCCTCTTCTCAATGGAACCACCACGCAGGGCTACATGTGGAATTTTACTCCCTAGCGGTGGCACCCTGGTATCCATACCATGGCCCGTGGGGAAGCACCCTAAGCCTCGTGAGAGACACCCAAGCTCCCCTTGTGCCCTCTTGACTGATGAGCCAGAGAGCCCCACGAATCCTTGCACATCGGCTTCTTTGCATTCCCTAGAGGAAGTAGTGGCAGTTGCAAATACTGTACCGTGCCGCATTCCTTCTCAAGGACAGGTGCCGAAGTTGAATTCTTTGCTAGTTAAAACAACAATGGTGATTGTTTGAAGACCATATTCTATCTTGTCTTTTAATCATACTTCATAATCAAGATCCATCAACCCATTGCGCACACAGCACACACACACTCTCTCTGTCTCTGTACAGCTCACTCTACACTATACCAGCATACACACTTCGACTTTGACCAAGACAATATCAAAATGGGTTCTATATCCCCCGTCAAACTACGACGCAGCCCGCTCAAAAATTCTGGGTCAATCGACCACCTCGAATACGTCGATGTCACGCCCATCATCGGTCGTGAATATCCAACGGCCAAACTGAAGGACATGCTCCATGCGCCCAACGCGGAGGACCAGATCCGCGACTTGGCCATCACCATCTGTGAACGTGGCGTGGTGTTCTTCCGAGCTCCACAGGACGACTTGACCGTCGATGAGCAGAAGCACATCACCGATTTGTTGGGCAAGTTGACTGGACGTCCGAAGGATCATGGATTGCATGTTCATCCATTGTACAACGATCCTAACAATATCCCCATGGCTGATGGAACTACTGATGAGAACATGTGGGTTTCTTTCACTACATGACTACCCGAGGCATCTTTTGCCTTGATATCTAGTGTATCAATTTTGCTGACAACCAACCTACCTTGATGTCAGATACGTGATCAACTCGGAAGCAATGAAAAAGATTTATGCCACCATGAAGAACCGACCCAACAGCCAAGGAGAACCTAAAGATCTCAGTCGAGAATGGCATAGTGATTGTATGTTCTCACACCTCAACACATCCTCCGGCCCCCTTGCCCCCTTGCACCACCAATGCCATGCTAACCACTGCTTCTCACCAAATATAGGCCTCTTTGAAGAATGTCCCGCCGACTTCAGCTTCCTCCGTATGCAAGACACACCCCCTTCAGGGGGCGATACACTCTGGGTTTCTGGTTATGAACTGTACGTTCAGGCTCGCCTCCACTCACCGTCCATATCTCCTCTCTTCTTGCTACTTCTTTTCGGTCTTGCCCACGCTGACAGTTCGTTCCTCCAGATACGACCGCCTCTCTCCCCCCATGCAAGCCTTCTTCGAATCTCTTACCGCCACATGCGCCCAACCCGTCTTCGAATCCGCAACGAAAGCGGGCGGCTACGAAGTCATGTCTCCCCGCGGTTCTCCTTTGAACACTGACCTCAACTTCAGCCCCGTTCATCCCGTCATTCGCACCCACCCAGTCACGGGTTGGAAGTCCCTCTTCGCCGGCGTGGGATTGCACGTTTCGCGCATCAACGACGTATACAACTACGAAGACCAGATCCTTCGAGACTACGTTTTGCGTCTGATTACTCGGAACCACGACTGTATTGCGCGCATGCATTGGACGAAACAGGCTTGCGCGATCTGGAGTAATGCATGTACTTTGCATGCTGCTACTGTATGTTCTCTCCTTCCCCTGCCTTCTCACAGCATCCCGTAACACTTGGATTCTACCATGTCTGCTCTGGCCCCATCGAACCGTTCATGACGCATACATGATCACAGGCTAACATACACCACCTCCAATACAGCCCGATACTCACCTCGTTGATGGAATTCGAACGGGCGTGCGCGCTTCAGGAGTCGGTGAGAAACCGTATCTCGATCCCGCGTCAACGGGAAGACGAGAAGCTTTGGGGATGCCCCGAAATTAAATGGCCCCTACCGACCGGGCACGAGGTGCAGAGGGACGCGTAGGGGGACTACGCTGGTTCGGGAAGGGGTTTGGAAGACCAAAGGTGTCGTTTTGTACACTCATGATGAAATTGAATGAAATGAACTTGGTGTCGAACTTGGCGTCGCTGACCATTCCGAACGAATACCTCACCCTGGGACAGGCCAGCCACGACTCAACATGATTGAGGCGAAGGGATTCTCGCGAGAGGTACGGGGTGTATAATGCGTGAATCCTCTGCAAGACACGGTGAAGTGTCCGGATGTTACACGGTGGCTGAACACCACATGTCATTGATGGTGAATCATTGAAACTTGATATTCAATATCAGCTGGACGTTCAATCACTTTGACAATTTGACACAATGGTGACTTTCCATGTCATGAGAGTGTGAGTCTGTTTACAAATCTTCTCCAAAGTCCATCTCAAAAGCTCTCCTTTTTCCTCCTGACATCAATATATCCGTGACATCGACTTAGCAAAACTAGTCACGCCCCGAAACCCATTCAAGATGGACTTGCTTCTTCTAACTACGTGCTATCTGTTGCATCTATGCTTTGCACAGCACACTCTGGGTCCTCGCGACCAGTCTAACCAGACGCTCTGCTCAGCCAATTCTTTCCAGATCGCCAATAACGGCACAGGTAGTACCATCTGGCCATGGAGAAGCTACAAATCATCCAACGCCACGCCTCCAGTGCTCGAAGTCAACACGACCGGCGACCCTCTGACTCCCGGTCTCCTGTTCTTCACCCTTTCCTACGGTTCCCGCACTCCTGGCGCGAAAGAACAATCTCCCATCATCATGACCGACGATGGCGATCTCGTTTGGAATGGGCCAGTCCAAGACAACGCCGACCTACGCGTTCAGAAATTCAACGATGAGCCAGTCCTGGTCTACTGGTCCGGCCAAGGCACAGCAGGCACCTCTCTCGCGGTCGGACACGGCTATGGCGAAGTTCTTGTCCTCGACACAAGCTACCAAGGCATACATACAGTATGTCCGAGGCTCGATATCACACTTCCACCTGACGCTACGGCAAGATGTGCTGTAGACGTTCACGAGGCTTTAATCACCTCTCGGGACACAATGCTTCTCACCGCGTACAATACAACACCCTTGGATTTGTCCGGCATAGGTGGTCCCAGGGACGGATGGGCATTGGACTCACTCGTCTTTGAAGTCAACATGACCACAGGCGAGGTATTGTTCGAATGGAGTCCTCTCAGCCATCTACCGCTCAACAGTACACGTTTCCCTCTCAACGACGCGGGCACTAATGCGAGTGATCCATTTGATCCTTTCCACGTGAACTCTGCCCAAGTCGTCGATGGAGGCTATTTGATCAATTCGCGCCACACTTGGTCTACCTATCTAGTTGACGATCAGGGGAGTATTGCCTGGGAAATCAACGGGTTTGATGGTGGAGATTTCGGCGAGCTACCTGAAGGCGCCTCATTTGTATGTTCCCAGTTTCTTTTTTTTCTTCTTCTTCGGATCCTTTCTCAGAGCCCCTTCCCTTCGGTATGTCTACATACAGTACTGAGTACTCTTCCTCCACTCTTTAGTTCTGGCAACACGATGCCCGCGTACTTCCAATCAACCAAACTTCTGCATTCATTACATGGTTCGCCAACAACAACGATGAATTCGCCTCCCCGGACGACATGCGACCTAGCACAGGTACCAAGGTACAGGTCGATCTCCCTCTCGGTCGAGACTCTCCACCAACGTTGGTCAACAACTTTACGGATCTCCACAACCCCATCAGCTCATGGTCGCAAGGCTCGTACCAAGTTCTTCCCAGTGGCAACGGGCTTGTAGGCTACGGAGCAAAAGCCATGATCGCCGAATACGCGCCCAGACCGAACGGTTCCGATGGTGAAGCGATCTGGTCCGCATCATTCGGGTACGACGATCTCGTGTCGAGTTATCGCGTCTTCAAGCAGGAATGGCATGCCACGCCAGCAGAGACTCCTAGCCTTGTCATCCTCCCCGCTGAAGCGAACGATACATTGGCGCATTGCGCTTCCAATTCGACCTGGAGGGGCTACGTGAGTTGGAACGGCGCCACCGATGTGACGGGCTGGGAAATCTACGTCGGTACCACCAGCAGCAGCAACACCTCGATGCAGTCAGTCGGACAAGTCAAGAAGATGGGATTTGAGACCGAGTTCATCGTCCCGCTGGGTTCGTGGTACGTGCAAGTCGGTGCGATTGAGGAGTCTGGCGTACAGGTGGTGCGGAACTCGACGGTCGTGAAGGTGGGAAGCTGAAGACACTTCAAGGACTCTTTCTTCCCCCCCCCACACACACATCAATGACTTTTGACATGGCGCATTCGAATGAGACATTCCATGATGGATGATACATCGTTGCTTACGAGCGTAGGTTCATAGGGAGGTTGGATCGTTGAAGACCACGGCCAACGGAGTACAATGGAAAATCATTTGCAATCTTATTGCGTTGTTCATGAATACGTACGGCAGTCTCATCGCACCGTGTCATTTCTTTTTGAGTAAATCATACATTCATGATGCTCATATACTCCGTCCTCAGACGATCTTCACATCCGTCCGACCCTGGACAGCATTATACCCGACCCCTCTCAGATTCCAATTCCCCTCTGGAACGTTCTCCTTCATGGTATTCCCAGCACGATCCGTCGCTTTGCTCCAGATGCTCACGTTCTCGGCTGGATTGGCATCCATCTCAATTTCCCACAACACCCAACTGAACTTTCCTCTACCCTTGCCCCTGTTCGTAGGATGCGTGGTATTCTCGTCGCCGTCGTCCAGGATCCTCGCATCCTCCCATGTCCTGCCGTGATCGATGCTGACCTGCACCCGGTCCAACGGTCCCCCTTTACCCTGCGGGATCGCGTAGCCGGCTAGACGTACACGCCCGCCAGCGTCCCGTCTCACCTCGTCCCCGTCATGCGCCGGGACAGCGACGACGGAGTTGATGGGGTTGTCTTGCATGGCAGGCGTGGTGTCCCAGGCGCCCAGATCCTCTGCCCTTTCAGGCGACGTGGCTTCGGGAGGGAGCATCTTGTAGTCACGCTGTTGGTAGTGGTTCTGCGATTCCTGGGAAGAGATGACTACCGTGTCGAGCCACTTGACACTGCGGGCTCCGATGATGCCTGGGATGATCGCTCGGACTGGTGCGCCGTGGCGGGCGGGGAGAGGAGAGCCGTTCATCTTTTGGTCAACAACATCATCAGTCCAACACCCCACGCCATTGGATCATGTTCCTTCTCAAGCACACAAACATCATGTAGAAATAAAAAAACACTTACTTCTAGAGCCAGGACTACCTCTCTCTCCGCATCCATGACCACTCCCAACGGCACGCTGGATCCGTACCACTCGTCATCCTGCACCTTTGTCGCGTTGCATTCCATTTGGACGTGTAGACCGTCGTAGTCCTTCAGGTTGCTCTTCACATTCAGTCCACTGTCGATGAGGACGTCACGTAAAAGGGGCCCCGTCCAAGCTGCATTCATCCTGTGTGGTGTTCGTGGCTTCGTCAGTGCTTGCATGTCCAAATCGAAATCGAAGTCGGATCCGAATTCGCCTTTACTGCTGAGCCAAAAGTGCAACACCATGACATGCAAAGGATCAAGGAAATGGATTACTATACGTACACCGCGCCGTCTCCCCAGTCCAGTCCAGTGACCTCCTTCACCCTGCTTCGCACCTCATGGCGCCGGTTCCCAGCGCATTGCAACGCACATGTGACTGTGTGTTGGCCGAATTTGTGTCCGAGGTCGTCCATGCTCAGCGTGACATCGATACCATCGGCGGGGAGAATGCCACTCGTCTTCTTCAAAGTCGGCTCGGACTTGATGGCCACCTTGTGCGTCGACGCATTGATGTGCTGTATCGGCCCGTGGTTGCGGTCATACGCTTCAGGTTGAGACGCGTCGTGGCTCTTCGACGGCGTGAGGAAGCTTTTGCGATCGTCAATATCAAACTCGGAATCTTTCGGCTCCAAGTAATGTGATGCACCCTGCCTACCTTTGTATGAGTTGTTCCGCGGGAGGTTCCCTGTTCACAGGCTCCTCGGTGGTGCCATCTCCTTGTGGATTCATTTGTTCTGAATAACGTAACTTGGAATCACTAAGTAGCACAGTCTTTTCAGAGTCTAAAGACAATGTGCAAGCAATTGAAAAGGAAGTACATCAATGTAATAGTAAGGACCCCCTTATCCTTGACCTCGACAATGACCTCCATCACTCTCCGCTTTTGGGATTGACGTCATCCATGGGTGAGTCTCAACAGGGGTGTTGTCGCATTTTTAGTTGCTTGAAGCATTTTGTTCTCTGAGTAGAGACAGACTATGAATCTCGCTGGTGAAGCGGTATGCTCCCCCTGAATGCTATCATGATGCCTGAGATATCTTCTTTCTGTCTTGAATCCAAGCCATCACCAACCTACAATTACATACCAATCCAAGAGCACTGTGGACACCGCTTATGCCAACTTGACCTCGCTATGCCTAACTACATCCCCAATCATCACTTGAGAATTAAAACTCATTTTTTTCCCTTCTTGCCCTTGGGCTTTTGTTGTTCATCACTCGTCCCCAAGATAGCATCAAACGTCATGTTTGGATTCGCCTCGAATTTGATTGTTGAGCTCAACATTGAGGCTGGGCGTGAGTCTGACTGGGAAATTGGAGCACTAATAGGCTCTAATCCAGAGCTAACCGAGCTCCTATCATGACTAACACTTCGAACATCAGGGTACGCAGGCGATGCTGGTTTCAGGAGTGGTGAGCCGTGCTGACTCATGTAAGGTGACTCCTGCGGGTTGAGATACTGTGGAGGAGCATCTGGAGCATTCCATGGGTGTGCTTGTGGGCTAGGTGTATGACCTGGGTGCAATTGTTGACCATCTTCTCCTTTCGCATGTATCCATTCTGTAGCTGCTGTCCAGCAGTGACTTCGCCGGTAGATTCCTTCAACACTATGATCGATCTGATCAGCCGGCAAGCTCACAATACCACCACCGCTGGCGACATTGTACCATGACCTCGATGTGGACTGGTCTTCCTTCATCCATGGTCTGCCTCCTCGAGGGGCGATGCACAAGAAGTATTCGACTCCTTCGGTGTATTGTAGATCACGCGCATCCACAACCATCAAAGGAAGTGCCTGTAGGACAGCATACAAAAAGAGCCATTGTCCGCATCGAGCGTCGACAATTTGCTCGAGGGCCTTTCCATGGCCTAAACGGCGCTCATAGCTGAAAAAGTCTTGAACAAATAGACTTGCATTGATTGAGGTCCGATTGTACGATCCCAACAACACTTCATTAACCTCATTGTCTCGCAATTTCTGACTTTGCAATGCTGTCTTGTCCGAAACGACCACATGTCTACGATTGAAGCTGTGGGAGAATTGTGGTAGCAGAGGCGTATCGAAGGGCATGGGAGGGACGACTGGTGGAGTAGCCCGGTCATATTCGCTCTCAACGCGCCGGATCGCATGTTGGATTGTCTCGTTGAGATCACTAGTCTCAGCGTCGTCAGCCATTGGAGGCATGTCGACAGTCCTTGTCGTTAGGCTTGTTCGGTCGACGAGAATATCATACAGATCCGTGAAATCCTTGTAGAGCTGTTTCAGAAGTACTCTGTTCAGGCCACTCTCTTCGAAGTTGTTCTTCTTAGAGGATGCCTTTGGCGGCCAAGACCCATAACGACGGCGGTAGTAAGCCAAGGTAAACTTTCGAAAATCGAGGAAGGCCACTTTCCATTGTTTGAAGCGAACCATTTTGGCCTCGGTAGACGACTGAGAATTTGCGATACCGGCGAACATTGACGGGAAGTCAAAATCATTCAACTTTCCGGTGAGGTTGACTAGCTTCTGCTCTAGGTCCATCTGTGCACGCTCCAGACGCTTGATTGTGATGGGTGTTATCTTTTCGTATTTTGGGCTTTTGATGTCCTTAATATCAGCCCACTTGCCAACGGCATGAGTGAAGCCTTCGTTGTATAGTGGCCACGACCTGAGTTGCTCTCCCAACACGATAGCTTCGACCGTTTTTTCCCTGCTCGAACGCACATCCCCCAATCTCAACTCATCACAGTATCGCGCAAAGCTTGAAGTCGGAACCTCCCCGAATGTTGAGACGTCTGAACTCATGAATGAAAATCTTCTTAGAATGGTGCTGATTCCCATCATGATCGAAAATAGAGTTACCTGTCTCGGGGTAGCGACCAAAGCACCGCCAGCAAGGAATGCGAAGAAGTTACGGTACAGAACAACCAGCTCTAAGTCATTGCCTTGTGGTTCTGTTCCGGGATGTGATAGGTCTCTATCGAAACCCAGAGGGAGGTAGACGTGCTTTTGGTCGCTGAGAGAAGCATTCATGTTGGGCACGGAAAAGTTCAAGGAAGGTCTAGAGGCCGTTGAGCTTGCTTGTGAAGGCGGTCGAATACCCTGCGAGGCGGTGGTCAGAACTGCGAGTGCGGCTTGAAGTTGCTGCAGATCATCATCATTTTCAACAGGAGAGTTGGGAGATGCAGATCGCAGGGTGACAAGTGTTATTGAATCCACCAGGAGTGACGAATGAACTTTGAAACATGGGCCCTTGTTCGATGAAGGGGGGTAGAGATAAATCAGGGTATCACCTTGATCGTTCCAGACTTCGGGTACCTGGAAAAGCCTTCAGTATACACTTCGGAAGACGGAAAACTTGTTCATCTACCTTGTCTCCTCTTAGCAAGGGCGCTAGATCATAAGGAACCAACTCTCGCAATCCAGCGATCCAAGCTTGCGCATGTTCCTCATCATTGTTCTGCCCTCCAGATTTTGTAAGTGCCCAGCTCTTTTTCTTGATCTTTCCAGTTGCTGGTGTGTGTGCTTGACCAGGACTGTTGGTTGCAGACGTGCCAGGCGGACCTGGAAAGACAGGCGTCTGGGGTCGACTCCGACTCTCTTCGCGACTCTGTACAAGATTGAGGCTGGCAGGGCTGCTGGCTCTGCTACTAAGTCTGCTGTCTGGTCCACTTAGATGGCTACTCGGAGGCCTGAGCACACCCTCGTCCGAGACGAGGGGAGGAAGGGCAAGTGGCGGCAGGTCATCTTCGACACTGAAGTCAGAGGAGGCAGCGTGAAGGAGTTTGTGCAGCTTGTGGGCGCCTCCGTCGATGGATTGACCAGATGATTCGGAATGGAGATATTGAGAAGCATGAGTATGTGCTTGTTCACGGGCCTTGTCGTCTCGTGTGAGCGAAAGGGAGAACATGGATGAGATTCGTTTCGCCATTGTGCCCTGCGGTGCAGACAGTGTCTTGGAAAGTCAGGCCCAGTACAGTCAGTATGAAGGACGTTGTGAACTGCCAGTTGTGTCGAGGGTGCTCAGGCGGCCTCAGTCATGTCTTGCCCGCTGACTGCACTCATGCAGTGTCACCGGCATCTAGAGAGTTGCACAGAGGAATGCAAGGGAAGATTGGTCAACCAGGATCGGGTAGAAAATGAAAGCTCGCCTCCGTTTGAGCTGGGACAGAAGATGACGCTGCGAAATCGCGTCTGGAAGGCTTTGCGATTCCCAGCGCTTTTGATGGCCGCATGAAGGCTCCCTGCAGAACATGGTAAGCGAATTCAAGCATTGTCGAGCCTCCATAAAAAGCTACATTGCCTATTCGGCGCATGCATTCTAGGGTGAGGCGCAGGGGGAGAGATGTCGGAATCAGGCATTCCATAACCACGACTTGTGGTGTGCCATGGTTTTGGGCACTCCACACTCCATTCATATTGTATGATGAGCGTCACCCACCCACGGGGGATGAGTGACATCTTGACCAACAAACAATCCACACTGACGTTGAGATGAGAAGAAGAAGGTCGCTAAGGCATGGGTACAGTACAGTAGTGAGAGTGACTTGTTGTGTCCAGGGTATCGCTGGTGTCACTAAGCTGTAGTGCGATAAGTCTGGTGAGTCCCCAAGCACGGTCGGCTCTAGGCTTGCCTATAGATCGTTAGGTGCAGCGTCTGATCATCCTTCCCGTCCGGCTTAAAGTGACGCTAAGAATACTGTACTGTACACTCGCACAAGGTAATACTTTTATCCGTCCAGGTACGGAGTACGAGTACGAGTACGAGTACGCGTCTCTACATTAAAGGTACAGCAACTGAACGCGCAATGTTAATCCGTACCGAGTGACGGGATGAAAAACGCGTAAGCCATAAATATATCTCTGCTACTATACTAGTCGAGAAATCTTTACATGGGCCTGATGACAGGGAACTACAGTCCTCACAACAGCCACTGCTCTGATAACTGTTGAGGGAAGCGTCGTACACCCTACAGTACCTTATGATTGCGTGATCAACGAGAGTCATGACCAGACCCAGCTTTGGCCACCTTAGGTAGACTCCAGGGCCACTGGGTATTCTGCCATGCACTCGTTGTGTCCTCTTTCATTGGGATAATCAGGATTGTCATTTGAATCGAAACGAGATCAAGGGACGGTGTCCCACCCAGCACTACAGCTCATCATGACGCGTCGACTGGCCGCGACTACAACTCGTGGTGATAGAAGCCTAGTCTTGAAATCGAGACCCATCGACCTATTCAAAGGATGGCCAAACCCAGGATTACTACCACCCCAGGCACTTAACAAGGCGTCTGAGGACATTCTCGCCGACCCGCGAAATAAGGATGTACTATTTTATGGACCAGACGAGGGTTACAGACCCCTCAGGGAGGAAATCGCCATGTGGTTGACTGATTTCTACAGGCCTAATCAGCCAGTATCGACCGAAAGGATATGCATCACTGGTGGTGCCAGCCAGAATCTTGCGTGCATCTTGCAGACCTTTACTGATCCGCTCTACACTCGAAACATATGGATGGTCGCGCCTACGTACTTTCTGGCCTGTCGAATATTCAACGACTCTGGTTTCGACGGTCGCTTGCGAGCAGTCCCCGAAGATGACGAAGGGATCGATTTGAGCTACCTAGAGCGGAGCCTGCACCAGAGTGATATGCAGGCGGAAGCAATGAACAGTGCATACCCTCGACTGAAGACTTCCAAGCCGTGGCGAAAGATTTACAAGCATGTCATCTACGCTGTACCAACATTCTCCAATCCATCAGGCCGTGTCATGAGCCTGCAGCATCGTCACGGCCTGGTCAAACTGGCCCGGAAATACGATGCATTGATCGTGACAGACGATGTCTACGATATGCTTCAATGGTCCTCTGACGCAGGCGCAAAGCCACAGCAAATGGACACGGCCCTGCTTCCACGAATCGTAGACATAGATCGAGAGCTTGCTGGTGGACCCGTGGATCGCTTTGGTAATGCTGTAAGCAACGGAAGCTTCAGCAAGATCGTGGCACCAGGCTGCCGCACAGGATGGGCTGAAGGTACTGAAGCTCTGGCATATGGTATCTCACAGACGGGGTCAAGTCGATCGGGTGGCGCACCTTCACACCTTGTTGCGTCGTTCATCTACAAGATGCTATCAACAAGAACTTTACAAAGGCACATTTTTCAAGAACTACAACCGGCGTATGCGCGTCGCTATCACACCATGATGAATGCGGTCAGGAGACACTTGTTCCCACTAGGACTGACCGTGCCTCAGCCAGACAACGACATTGCAGGTGGATACTTCATCTGGTTAATCCTGCCCCGACCATTGGACTCGTCCAGAGTTTCTCAACTTGCACTCGCCGAAGAGAATCTGATCATTTGTGCCGGCGAGAAATGCAGCGTGGAGGGTGACGAACAAAATCAAGGAAACATGTTTCAAGCAGATCTCCGCCTGTGTTATGCATGGGAAGAGGTTGATGTCCTGGAGGAGGCAGTGGTCCGGCTGCGACGAGTGGTACGGCGGGAGATGACCAGGTCAAATGAACAATTATCGTGATGGTTGCAGCGTGACGGTGGTGTATGACCTGTCTCTCGTAAATTCGTACCTGATCATCATCCAACTGGCCCAGAACCTGGCCAGAGATGCGTTGGACCAGATCTTGATTCTGCCAACGGATTGTAACCTCGTGAAATGAGATGAGGATGCTTCGCCACGAGGCCTGTAGACTGAACTCCCGCATCCGCCTGCTGTCAAACACCAGGAGTTTCGGGGTGTTTCATCGCGTCCCACACGAGCCAATCGGCTGTGTAACAGACGCCAATGTATGTCAAGCTGGTCAAGATTCCAACCTCGTCTGTCTCTTTTCGCTTCGTTTCTCCTTCCAGACCTTGACCATGCTCCGTGGCGCAAGAATTGACGAGAGGACAAGGGGTCTCGATTGCGGATTAAGGAGCCATGATGGTCCCTATATTAGTCGAATCAGGGCGACCGAGCTCTGGCTTGGTGTCTCGCGATGCGGTTGCTTCCCGATGGACCGGCGCGAAAGGGCAAGAAACGGAGAACCAAGGAGTCAAGAGCGAAAGTGACTGCTCAGAGACATCGACCAACCTTCTTTGTTGTTCCTTTGATGCAGCAAGAAACGGTGGGTGTGAAAGTGGGAACGAAGATGGAAATTGGCACAGACAGCACCACAAGAGGAAATGCGGTGTAAGTCTGGCTATACCGCATGCAAGCAGAGCAACGCTGGCATCGTCATTTATACTCCTCATCTTCGACTATGGTCTGGTCTTCCTGCTGACTGCCTGCGATTCTTTCTCTTCTTGTCCCTCCTCGAGTCTTTCTCCCTCGTGCCCATCACTCATTCGTTTTGTTCTTCATTCGTTCTCTTCAAGAGGCAGCCAGACACTGTCACCATTCCACTCGTTTGCCCCTGACCTGATTATACTGTCCTCTAGGTACGGGATCTGTTGACCGCCCTTGCACGTGGTGTCGCCGACCATATCCTCTGCTGCACCTGCCATCGCGACTGATTGTCTTCTGACTACAGGCAGTCACTCGTCGCTGCCTATTCCCTTCAATAACTGCCCCTTGTTATTGTTTGTTTGGCAAGGCAGTCGCGTTCTTTGGATAGAATTCTCACTTCAGGACTGGCGACTTTTGGAACCTCGATCCTGGACTTTCCATCTTTTTCAACTCAATCATCGAACACCATCTCTGTCAAAGTCTGTTCTTCGGGTGCTGGTCGCCCTAACTGTTAAGCCTTCTTCAGTTTACTTTGCAATCATACCGTTTCTTGGCCTAGAAAGCTTTCCGACGATTGCCATGAAGCGGCTTCATCTATTGTCCAACATGCTGGTCTTCTACCTTTCCTTTCTTCTGCCGTGGCCTGCCATGGCAATGCCACGACCTCAGGAACAATCCCTGGAGCCACGGCAACAAGCTTCTTCTTACTGGCTCGCGCAAATTCAACGACAAGGAACTGTCGCGTTTGGTTCTGATTCCAATTACAAAATCTTTCGCAATGTGAAGGATTATGGGGCGGTCGGTATGTGATGCGACTCTCACATCTACCGCTGTTCTGATACTGACTGATTGTAGGTGACGGCGTGACGGACGATACCACGGCAATCAACAACGCTGTTGCTGACGGTGCTCGATGTGGTTTGGGCTGCGACAGTTCAACCACGCTCCCTGCGATCGTCTACTTCCCTCCTGGTAAATATGCAGTCTCGGCACCGATCGTTCAGTACTACTACACACAATTTGTGGGTGACGCGGTGAACGTTCCGACCATCCTGGCCACCGCCAACTTCGATGGGCTAGCTGTTCTTGATACCGACCCCTACATCCCCGGAGGCAATGGCGCGCAGTGGTTTACCAACCAAAACAACTTCTACCGACAGATCCGCAATTTTGTCATCGACATAACGCAAATGCCAGAGGACAAGGGCGCGGGAATCCACTGGCAAGTTGCGCAAGCCACCAGCCTTCAGAACATCGTCTTCAACATGGCCCCAAAAAGCCCAACCAACAAGCAGCAGGGGATATTCATGGACAACGGATCTGGTGGCTTCATGAGCGACCTCGTGTTCAACGGCGGCAACTATGGCGCCTTCCTCGGCAACCAGCAGTTTACATCTCGCAACATGACTTTCAATAATTGCAATACGGCAGTATTCATGAACTGGAACTGGCTCTGGACATTCAAGTCTCTCAACATCAACAATTGCCTTATCGGAATCGACATGTCCACTTTGTCTAACGGGGTCAATCAGACTGTCGGCTCTGTGGTGGTTTTGGACAGTGTCATGGCAAACACTCCAATCGGGATCAAAACATCCTATAATGTGACAAGTCAGCCCATCAGTGCAGGCACTTTGGTATTGCAAAATGTGGATTTCAGCTCTGTACAGCAGGCAATTGTTGGTGCAAATGGCGCCGACCCGGTTCTTGCTGGAGGAAGCGTCGTTGGATCGTGGGGCCAGGGCGATTACTACCACCCTGCCTCGGGGATTCAACCTGTCAAACGAGGGCCTCAAGTTGCAGCGAGCGCATCTTCTTCTTCAGACTGTGCCACAACCACAACGACGACTACAGTGACCGTCTCTCCGACCGCCAATGTCTCGATGCTGACCACCGCTGTGACAGTATCACCTTTGCCAGTCTCCGATGCCAGCGCTGCTCCTATTGTGCCATCTAATGCGACTACACTAGGAAACTCTCCTTCAACCTCTTTAGCTGCAACTGCAGCATCGGGGGTTTGTTCGGCTTCTCCAGTCGCACTTCAATCCTCGCGAGTGCAGCAAGCACTTACCAACCCCACTCTGCCTGCGGCCCTCATGAATGGCAACGCGGTGTTCGAACGCTCAAAGCCGCAGTATGAGAACATACCCGCCTCATCATTTATCAGTGTCAAGTCACAAGGAGCGAAGGGCGATGGTGTTACTGATGACACCGCCGCACTCCAGAAGATTTTGAACAGCGCGAATGGCGACCAAATTGTCTACTTTGATCATGGCGCCTACGTGGTGACTGACACTCTGCAGATTCCCAAGAACATCAAGATCACCGGAGAGATTTGGCCTCTGATCATGGCTCAGGGCTCGGCCTTTAAGGATGTCAATCACCCTAAGCCAGTTGTCCAGGTCGGATCTCCTGGCGATACAGGATCTGTAGAGATCTCAGATCTGATTTTCGAGACTATGGGAGCCCTCCCTGGCGCGATCATGATGGAGTGGAACGTGGCTGAAGAGTCCCAAGGATCTTGTGGAATGTGGGACGCGCACTTCCGAATTGGTGGAACTGCAGGGACTCAATTGCAACAAGATACTTGCCAGGCCAACGTGACCGGATCGTTTCAATTCAAGCCTGAGTGCGCCGGCTCATTCTTAATGATGCATATCACTCAGCAAGCCACTGCGTATCTTGAAAACGTCTGGTTCTGGGTTGCAGATCATGAACTCGACATCGCCACGCACAATCAGACCGATATCTTCAACGGCCGCGGACTGCTTGTGGAGAGTCAAGGCCCAACCTGGTTGTATGGCACTTCCTCAGAGCACAGCCAACTGTACAATTATCAGTTTGCGAATGCTCAGAATGTCTTCATGGGAGCTATCCAGACTGAGACTGCATACATGCAGGCTAGTCCCAATGCCCTGGAGGGAGGATTTACTCCGAATGGAGCCTTTTCGGATCCTACGTTCGCCGATTGCACCACCGACTCGTGCAAGAAGACCTGGGGTCTTCGCATTGTGGACTCGACTGACGTGTACATGTATGGAGGAGGTCTCTACAGCTTCTTTGACAACTACATCCAAACATGTCTCGACACGGAGTCTTGCCAGGAGAACATGGTTGATATCCAGTGTTCGTCCAACGTGAACCTGTATGGCTTGACCACCAAGGCTTCAACCAACATGGTCAATGTCGATGGCACTCCAGAGGTCTTTGAGCAGGATCATACCAACTTGTTCGGACAGACATTGTTGCTGTTCCAACAATGAGTGGTAGCCTACAGCCCAGATCTGTGTTTCAAATTGATGAATATTTGATTATGAGGAATCATCTTGGTCACCTATTTTGGGACTATGGAGGATTAGTGCTCATAAGATGAGCCGCGACATGGCTTCAAGTTTTATGATGGATCAAGCTCGACTGTATCAAAGTTGAGGATACAATGTACATGCATGATACCCACGCATACGCTGTTATGCGATTGCTTACCAAGATAGCTTAGTCTTGTAATTTCTGGCTGCATTAATAAAGAAGACAATTGAACAATGTCAATCAGATCGAGGAGATGGCGTTTCCAAATGCAAGCTGCCAGAGGCTGTCGTTGCCAATGCACGACGAATCCCTGTTCCCTGAGTCGGAGTATTGCGAGTGGTGGTAGGGTCGTCAAATCGGACAGTCTTGTCGGCATCCAAGCATGAGCAGGGGATGAGTACCCAAGGGAACCGAACTTCCCGTCGGATGCGGGCAGTGAAGCTAATCTTGTATCTGGTCGTAGGTGTTTGCAAGGCAACGACGTGTCAATATCGCTTCTCAGCCCATCAGCTCGTGGAAGAACAGGAAAAGGAGGGGAGACACTTGGCTACAGTGAATTCCATGACTTAGTACACCACAATTGACACAATGGCGTTTACGCAAGGTTTCCTCCACCAAATCTCTCTCCACGCAGTTTGCCATGTGTCTAGTGCTCGCCGCACGCCTACACATATGCCTACACCCCAGCTCCTAGATCTCTGGACCGAGACCTTATTCATTCACTGCAATACTGATGCACTAGCTAAGTGTCTGACTTTGAAAGTCTGGTACGATCGCGACGAGAAGCAATTGATTATGGTTTGAAAGGTTCTTCGACACCAACAAAGCAATTCCCCCATGGGGAAATACTGGAAAATCTCTCCACAAGACGCCCCCAGAAAGATTCAAAGTCGGGGCCACAATGTTCGAGAAGGCTCTACACGTAAGTTGATGGAATGCTATTGAAATGTTGTTCCGGCATCGACCTATCCATTGCCCAATGTACAGATTACGATTCTGTCACCTTAGGCTGGTCTCGACCGTTGAGAGCTTGTCACGCGCTAGTGCTATATCGACAATAACCCCGTTTGGCTTAGGTCACTGAAGACATGACAAGGAAACCGAAGATCATGAGGATATAACTCTTACCAGGGCCTCTGAGTCCTCGACAGCTTGCGGCGTCTATCTCATTCTTCCACGTCTATCGATTGCTGTCTTTGCAAAGGCGTAGTTGACTACATCAAGGCCAACAAGTCCACAAGTCCGTAATACTTGTCACCAACATGGCACCCTCACTCACGGTCGAAGACACGGTTATTACACACGTCGGTAGACGCATTTCCGAGTCCCAATGGGGTGGACATGACCTCGTTGACCAGGCCCGGGAGGCGACCGAAAATGAACATAAAATGGGCATTTGGCAGGCAATCAAAGCCTACCCACACGCTGTTGGTTGGAGTGTTTTGGCATCTACAGCATTGGCCATGGAGGGCTACGATTTGGTGGTGATCGGGAGCTTTTATGGGTTCCGTAAGTGAGAAGATCCGTAATTGAATTGAACACCCCTCGTAAGACTGACTGGTTAAAGCCGAGTTTCAGAAAAAATATGGCGACAAGCAAGCCGACGGTAGCTATGTTGTGTCAGCTCCCTGGCAAACTGGCCTTGGTAATGGTGCGTTGATAGGCGAGATGATAGGTCTTATGTTCTGTGGTTTACTAGCCGAGCGCATGGGCTATCGTTTCACTATAGGACTCGCTCTTGTTCTTGTGGTATACTGTGCGTTGCTCTGTTAATCTTAAACCGCTAACTGGTCCCAGATATGTTTTATCTTCATTACCTTCTTTGCTGTCAATATCCAAGTAAGTACGGTTGTCATACATGTCCCTCTCTTTAAAGCTAAGCTTTCTAGATGCTCCTTGCTGGCGAGATTCTTTGTGGCATACCATGGTAGGCGGAATGGAAAAGTCTCTGTTATTTCTCTAACGGCCACGAACTATAGGGGAGCGTTTCAAACCATCACGATAGCTTATGCGGCAGACGTCACTCCACTACCTCTGAGGCCTTTCTTAACAACGTATGTTAACCTTTGCTGGGTATTTGGTCAACTTGTCGGGTCTGGTGTACTCCGGGCGATGCTTCAAGAGACAAGTCAATGGGGCTACCGCATTCCATTTGCGCTACGTGAGTAGACCACAAATACTTATGAACATCATGTCTAATTGACAATAGAATGGATGTGGCCAATACCCCTACTGATTGGCATTGTGTTGGCGCCAGAGAGCCCGTGGTGGCTCGTGAGAAGGGCTCGGTACCGCGATGCTGAGAAGAGTCTCAGGCGACTCACTAGCAAAACAATCACTTTTGACGCTCAAAAAACGATAGCGATGATGGTTCATACCACCGAACTGGAAATAGAGCTCACGTCCGGCACGAGCTATTTGGATTGCTTCAAAGGCATAGATCTTCGTCGAACAGAGATCGCATGCTGCGTTTGGATGACTCAGGCACTATGCGGAACGGGTCTACAAGCGTACTCGACTCAATTCTACGAAAATGCTGGATTAGCTGTGGATTATGCCTTCGACTTTCAGATGGGGCAATACGGCCTTGCAGCTATTGGTGTCTTTATTGCCTGGGGCTTAATGCCTCGTGTTGGGCGCCGCACGCTTTACTTGCTTGGTCTAGCTATGTCGTGCCTGCTCCTTCTCATTACCGGATTCCTTGGTGTCGCTCCACGCTCGAATACAGCGATCCCTTGGGTTGTTGGAACAATGCTCCTGGTTTTAATATTTGTCTACGATCTCTCAATTGGTCCGGTCTGCTACTGCCTAGTAGCAGAAATTCCTTCGGTTCGCCTTCGAAGCAAAACTATTGTATTAGCTCGTAACGCGTACAATATCTGTGGAATTATTGTTAACATCCTCGCACCTCGAATGGTCGTGAAGAGCGCGTGGAACTGGGGAGCTAAAACTGGATTTTTCTGGGCCGGATCTTGTTTCTTGTGCATTGTCTGGACCTTTTTTCGCTTACCAGAGCCAAAAGGGAGAACATTCGCGGAGCTTGACGTCCTGTTTGAAAGGCGCGTCGGTGCGAGAGACTTTGCGAATACTGAGATCGATCCCTTCCGAGGCGATACCGTTGACCTTAAAGGATTAAGCACCGTGGTGGCCGCGAAAGAGAGGGATAAGGTGTTCCAGATAGGTTGAGAACCTTCGGTTGTTGGATGAACAACTATCAAGGGGCTGCACTCAAGACTACCGACAAAGCCCCTGCAATAGGAACTCTTGTAGTAGAATTCATATCATATTTGGACTACATCATTGAGTGCAAGGCGTCTGATTGCATCATTGCGTGGACCGCTGTATCGACTGCATTCGTTTATAGGGGCTCAGGGATTCATTCTTCTCTGTTGTTGAACACTTTCTATGGACTTTATGGAATATCTGGATCTAATCAGAGGAGGCGACAAAGTGTGCCTACCGTATTGAACCCAGCTTGAGTAGCGCTCGAAAGGTCTGTCCTCTGCTATCGGACGACATTTGAACTCAGATCCACCGGTGCTTTCTGAGTTATATCCAAATCGAGTAATACCCCAAACGAATAAGCCTCGCAGCGGCCCAAAGTTAAATTCTGACTGGGCAGGCCGAGTTGCAGTCTGAAATGCCTGTCCGGGGAGCCGGGGTGGAGAGGAATCAACTATCTTATTGACGAAGTTAAAGAACCCTGGGTAGGTTCAAAGAATCACAATCCCCAAGATGGCAACAGAAAAGTCCTTTGTCCTGTGCCTTCCAGAACCCCAAAGCCTTGAGGCCTTCACAATGATCCTTCCATTCGCCCTTTCCATTCCATTGTACGCAGCGGCGAATGCTCAACAGCTATATATCCCCACGAGTGGTCCATCATCAAGGTCCCAGTGTTCAGCCAATGCCTTCTGCCAGCCGACCTACTCGTATCGAGATTTTGCCTACTCACTCAGCGAAACGGTAAGAGTGGCGACGTCTATCCAGCCAGCAACTACCACGTCAGTATATGCCCGGCCATCTCAGGAGCTTACGAGTCTGATACCAGTACAATCTTACACAACATGGGGCAACTGGGATCCGGGTGCCGCGACCAAAGCATCAGACACCCATCTTGCTTTCGGCGACGCTGCCTGGACCGCTTTGTGGGAATCTGCCAATCCGCCCAACTTCGAAACCGGTGTATATAGCACCACAGTTTCACCTACACCAATCTCCACTAGCGAACTTATACTCCCTCCTAGTGACTACTTTGGCCCTACTGACTGCTACAACTTCCCAGCCAACTTTATGTTTGGAGTAGCCGGATCGGCAGGTCAAATCGAAGGTGCAACAGCTGATGAAGGCAAATCTCCATCTCTACTAGATATCTTGATCCAGGACTCGCGGCCTAAATCCTACACCACAAACGAGAATTACTACCTGTATAAGCAAGACATAGAACGGCTAGCGGCAATAGGTGTCAAGTACTACTCATTTAGTATTTCATGGTCTCGGATCCTTCCCTTCGCATTACCAGGCACCCCAGTTAATCAACAAGGCCTTCAACATTATAGCGACTTGATTGACTTTGTGCTTCAGAAAGGCATGATTCCAGCAGTAACTTTATTACACTTCGATACTCCGCTACCATTCCTCAAAAACAATCTTACAGCGGCTTTAACGCCTCCCAGACCAGGATACCTAGATGGAGGCTTTGGAAATGAAACCTTTGTCCCAGCATTTGTGAACTACGCTCAGATTGTTATGGCGCACTATGCAGATCGAGTACCAATATGGTTCACCTTCAACGAGCCCTTTTTCTGGGCACCCAGTGGCAAATCACTATACTCAGTTCTACAGGCGCATGCACAGGTCTATCACTTTTACAAGGATACCCTCGGAGCAAGCGGACAGATATCTTTCAAGCTTAGCGACAACTTTGGAGTACCAAGGGATCCGCATAGTCCTAACGACATCTACGCCGCCGACCATTTCAATTCCTTTCAGTTGGCTTCTTTATGCAACCCTATCTTCCTCGGCAAAGACTATCCAGAGTCGTTTAAACAGACCATTCCGGACTATGTACCTCTTACCCTGGAGGACCTGTCCTACATCAAGGGCACCGCCGACTTCTTAGGGATTGATCCCTATACGGCTACAGTAATAACAACACCCATTCCAGACTCAATCGACTCGATCTTCGAGTGCATGGCGAATCTATCGAGTCCGTTTGCACCGTTTTGTGTTAACCGCACCACCCTAACGACGCAGGGGTGGAATGTTGGGTATCGCTCGCAATCATATGTATACATCACACCGACTTACCTTCGACTATTCCTTTCGTATCTCTACAACACCTTTCATACCCCTATACTCATCACCGAGTTTGGTTTTCCGGTCTTTGGCGAAGCCGACAAGGCGGTTGATGACCAGCTGTTGGACACGCCACGCTCTCTTTACTATCTCAGTTACATGTCCGAGGTTCTTAAAGCTATTTGGGAAGACGGCGTTCAAGTCCTTGGTGCATTTGCCTGGAGCTTTGCTGACAACTGGGAATTCGGGGACTATGACGCCCATTTTGGACTGCAGACTGTCAATCGGACAACTCAAGAAAGAAGGTATAAGAAGAGCTTTTTTGATCTAGTCGATTTTGTCAATTCAAGAATGCCAGCTTGAGAAGTAGCGACAGCAATGCCAGTACTGTCATGAGATAATTGAGATAGTTTTCAAGATAGCGAGACCGTGGATGCGGATTCGAAACTCCAAAACTACATCGGCATATACGGGTGACCCGTAGACACACATTTGAGTGTACGAACTATCGCCTACGGCCTGGTCATGGCCGTGCTAGAACAAGTGTTGCGAAGGATGGCCAGCCTCGGCGTGAAAAGAGGCGGAGGATCACGTGATATTATCCGTACCAGTGGATACTTAGTAAATGCTTACTTTAGACTGGTTAGTTCCTCCGCATGTCGTGCATCCCCCACCGAACAAGTAACATTCCCCCAAACAATTTGCCCGCCGCCGCCTTGCACTACGAGTGCAAAACTTGGTGCTTCACTGAACTACACGCTTTCAGCAATGAATTCACAACAACTCTGCGGGTCCTGATCCTCTCTCTCTCTCTCTCCTCTCGCCTCACTTTGGACAGTCTTCGAAGCTCCCAAAACCTCCGAACCAACTCAATGACCATCGCAGGCGCGGGACACAACCATGGCCCTGAGACGCATCGAACGAATGCACTTTGACAACGAGGATGCCATTTCTGCCTCATCGTCACCGCGATCATTGGCGGAGCACATGCAAGATGGCTGGAACGTGTACAATCCATCCTCGAGAGGTTTCTCCCAACGCATGATCCCCTTTCCCATTGTCGATGCCTTCGCCAAACATCTGTTTGCGACCGACTTTGGACCGAAAACCTTGACAGAGTTTCTGCGTGAAGAGATAGAGAAGCTAAGGCAGTCTGTACATTCTTACAGTGTCAAGGGCAAAGGGAAGGCGGTCGAGACGTTGCATCTCTCTGAAGCCGCGCAACCAAGTGATAAGCACCAAGTTCGCTATCGTCAACCTACTGCAGAGTTCAACGATGACGGGCACCAGGAGAACATCAGAAGCCATATGCCCTATGTTGCCGACAGTACATTCACAGACGAACTGTTGATTCACCAGACGAGGTCCACAAATACTCCTGGTCCAAACGGGTCACCTTCTAATGCGAGGCCTTCCTTCCTCCCCAGTCAACGTTCGCGACCCATGGAAAGCACCGGCTCAAGAAGCCTCTTACTCAATGCAGCTTTGCGGCGGTCTGAACGTCTGTCTAGAAAGAACCAGAACAAGTCCATAGCTATTCCGGAGAATGCCTTACCTTGCTCTGAAGCTACCGCCAATACTAATCGAGAGGAGAACACCAAATCATCCCGCGACTCCAACATTGCACTCCTTCCGCCTGTTGGAGGTGCAGGTGTTTCCATGAGTCGGGACAACCTCACTGACCGGTATCGCCCTGCAACCTCATCTAAGACTGCTACCGATTTGGACAGGAGAAGCCACTTTGAGGAACACACGAAAACTCGACGGCATCTTGTTAGAGACGTGCCTAATAGCCTTACTGTTCAACAACACGATGTACCAGATCTTTTACGGACCCGACTTCGTCCAAGACACACCTTTTGGGAGAGCGCGTTTCCATCCTCGTCACGCGATGCAAAGGTAGCAACCAACACTGAGCACGTTGCTTGCTCGGGCCAAAACATCTCACCCGCCGTCGGTAGCACCAGCAAACTCCGGCGGCGATTGAGTTGGGCCCGCCCTCAGCAAAACGATGTAACGAATCACATTCCACGATCCGAACACGGCCTTGACTCTATGCAAACCGGCAGAGATCGAGCACCGTCAGCCGTTGCTGACGTGTCTAATTTCGTTGATTGCTTCTTTCGGAGCATGGGCGCCACGGACGAGCCCCCCTCAGCGAAAGAGAATATCGGTCATGCCTCAATGGCTAAATCGATATCTCCCCTCACGGGGACGTCCCATTTCAACTACAGCGACATCGTGTCAGACCAATTGCCAGGCGAAGTGAAAAGAGACTTTCTTCATAGCGCGCAGCAGATTACTGGCTCACTCAAGTTGCAACAGCTTCTTGTGGCGCACGACCTCGATATGTTTCTTGGAGGCTACGAAGGAACGTCGTCATTAAATCCTGCTGACATACTTGCCCCGATATCCCAGTTCGACTCTATCTGTCCATCATATGACGGTGGGGGTGGAGGTGGAGGTGGGCTCAACCCGGAGCCAGGTGTGATGCGACAGACGTCCAGTCTCAATGATTTTGACCAAGATCATTGGATGGATATCGCACAGCATCTTTCTCCTCAGGACATAGGAAGTCTACGTCTTGTCAATCGGACACTGGCTCAACGCTTGGGGCCGATTTTGTTTCGCAACGTTGTCGTCAATTTTGGCAACACATTCTTTGACATCGATAATGCTGAATGGGATGGCCGATGTGGCCATCCTCCTTCAAATTCCATGCTCAAGAAATACGGAGATAACATCAACCAATTTGGAATAGCGTTCGAGTACGATCTGAATGGCCTTGCAAATGCGTCAGAGAAAATTATCGAAAAGGAACAAGACGCGTGGTTTGGACGATTCACGTGGCCGACAGAGAACTATCCACGTTATCCTGCCCTCCAAGCGCAAGAAGACCTCGTAGATCACAATCGGCCCTTGCTCAGAGAAGCCTTCAAACATGTAACTAAAGCTTCCGAGCTGGGACTTTGCATTGACAGTGGGCATGGGTGGCTAGAAGGGCCTGACATATCTGATCTCGCTTTATTCGATCGCCGGACAAAGAACGGTGGCAAAGTCTTTGGCAAAACATTCAAGACCGAAGACGTGTGGACCACTCTGGGACGCAATCTATATTTCCACTGGGCTCAACAGAACACCATCCACGAGACCATCAAATGGCTAAACAGACATGCAGGCGACGACCTTGAAAATGCACCTCACCGAGCGAGTTTTTCCAATATGGACGAGATTGATTTCTTGAACCATGTTGAGACCGGTAATATTGAGAGCTTCCGAGAGACCCCTAATCCGCGAAGCGAGTTTGAGGATGCGCACGTAGGCGAATTTTCGAGCACTCGACGTATTCGCCCAAACGTCGACTCGTACAGTGCAAGCGTGCTGGGTGCCGATCCGGGTCAGTGGCCACTGATATTTTGTGGTTATAATCTTGCAGCAGAGCTTGGAGGCGCCAACGAGCGTCTTCACACCAAAATTGCCCAGCCTTATTGCTCCCCTTTGCTGCCAGGGTCACTGACAGAAGCACAAGCTCAGTGGTTGATGGAGACTGCTTGGGCTCAGCGGGCCTTTTTGTCGGCCTATACCACGGCCATCATCACTAATAAGCAGAACTTCGCCAACATTCATACCCTCAGAATCAGTAAATTATCATCAGGCCTCTTACCGTCGATGGAGCAGCCGGAGTTCTGGAGGTCTCTTCCAGGACTGAAGCATTTACAGATCCTGGTTAGCCCAGACTGGCGTCAAGATTACCTCATCGGTGATCGTGCCTTTGCCACTAATATGCTCATATCTCCTGCAAAGGCTGCCGAGAGATTCACCCAATTCTTGAGACTACACATCACCAAGTTGGAGACTCTTCTTAGTCTGACGATTGGTTATGTGGGAGGTGGAGAAAATGCGGTTGGCATGTTTGCCCGTAACCAACATGTGCTATTCGCTCCAATTATTGATGACCCTAGAGACTGGCTTCATCGTCCTGCCCGCCCTTCAATCGTGACGAGGTTTGATCACATTCGCGAGCTCAAATTTGAAAATTGCTGGTTCACCCCATGGATGTTGCGAGAATTCATGGAAACGAGCAAGGATACCAGTCTTCACACCCTCAACCTCGACTCAGTCAGTATGACCGCCATTCACGACTCGAGTCTCGATCATCGACTATTGGCCCAGGGAATCGGCTCGCGCTGTGCGTGGCCTCGATCTTCATGGCTTCAAGAAACGCTGCCTGCCAGCGCTGCTTGGTGTCAAGTCCTTGATGTTATCACTCCAGGCGTCACACTGCTCGAGCGTAAGTACGATGCTGGTATGATCGACGAGGATAACCATCCACGACCAAAAAGGTCCTTCCGTGGCCACGTACGGAAACTGATCCTCAAGAGCTGTGGTTATGTCAAAATATCACTGCCAAAAAATGGCACCTCAGGTTATAGCCAGAACGCGCTTCTTGCGCATTCTCATGTCCCCATGGATCAGGGTCTTTTCAAGCGCATGCAACAATATGTGAGGGTCCCATCCTCAACGGCAAGTGAAGACTTGGAGACCCAAAATGGCCAATTCGTACTCCGGGTCAAGCGAGGCGAAGATTTGCCTCGCCGACATATCATGCTGAGCACTATTGCGCCGAACGGCGAGCCATATCCTTGGCTAGGCACATTGACGCAGTGCGTACACCCGATCGAGAAACGAGTTCTAGAGGAGGCCTGGGGCATGACTTTTGGATGGCGAAATGATTTGGCTCGCTTTGGAGCCGTGGAAGATGGATTTTTCGAAGGTGGCACAGGACGCTTCAGCGGTGTAATCGAAGCGCATATTAGCGCAGACTTGTCAGATTAGACGTACGATCAATGACGAATCGGGCAAGTGCACTTGGACGAATATGAAGCCATGACGGAGACTTTGTTGAAATGAAATTGGGAGAGTTGTGTCTTTGTTTTACAATCTGTGGGACTGGCTACGTGTTTGAAATCTTGGGAAGCCACAACCTCTGGGTCATACCTAGAAACTATGGGCATGTATGGCGTGGTTCAGCGAGATGACTCTGGGTGGATGGACACATTGATCAAGGCGATAAACGATGTGACGAGACAGAATGACGACTTTTCGTTTGATGACTTTTCTGCAACCTCAGAAATGTACATGTACTTTAGGGAAAAAGGAGAAAGCGAGAGGTACCCAGATCACCAATGTCACGACACATTAGTAATGTCAGTTTGATATATTTGAAGATTGTAATGGGGAGAATGTCAAGTTTTCCACCACCGATAGGGAGGCCTCTTCTCCCGTCGCCGCGCCGTTATCTTTGAGAAGATACGTGTCCAGTGGTCCGTGTCCAATGCGCCGGAAGTCCAGCGAGTGGTGGCAACGAATTCAATCCTGGGGAATCCAGTGGTAGGTGTTGATCAGTCCAGCCAGTTTGTCCCGCGAGATCTAGTGGCCAGGCTATGTAAAACGTGACAGCGCTGACACTGCAATAACGGACGTCGTGGTGAAGCGTATCTCGACACCGTCTTCGTGTAAAAACTATCGGTCGGTCCACTTGTGTGAGGCCGAGGTCTCATCGCACCGTGGAGGGCCTCAACTTTCATGCCCAAGAGCGTGCCAACCCGTAGACTGGTCAGGAGCGATGGTTGACGGTGGGATTAGTTCTAGCACAAAGTCCCTTACTTGATAAACTAGACCAGTTGTTAACAGCTCTTCAAGAAAGCTCTGAAGGGACGCATCTAACTGAAACGAGGTACGGATAGTAGAGGTGATCATCCCCGAAAGGCCCAAGCCCCAAAAGTACCTACCCCTTTTCATCGTTGTTTGAGCAGCCTTGCGAGCCTTGCCGGCACGGATCCTTGAAATATACAAAGCCAGGCGGCCAACGAGGCTTGTAATCTATTCCCCTGTGTTCTTCTCGGCACATTTGTAAAAGCGACGCCGCTCCCAAGTCCTCCCGGATCGGCCAATGTTCACACATCACTACTCATTAGCCTCTGACTGACACGAATCGATCTGACTGACACGAATCGAGAGGACCCCTTTGCACCGTGCTGCAACCAGCCACGACGCCTGACGGTAAAGATTCTAGCAGCCAGTCGCCTGTCAACAGATCGAAGCCATTACCTACATACCGCGTAGATCAGCGGCCACATTGAAAACACTGTGTTTGGCCCATACCTGCCTGGCATCAGCCTCGAAAACTTTCAGCTACAAGTCTGTCCGGAGGCGCCAATGAGCAACGACGCCCCGCTTCAGATCTTCTCTCACGGTTATCTAGCCTCTCGCGTGGTCTACGCTATCATCTTATAGTGGCTCGCCTCGGTGGGCTTCAACACACTCGCTGTAGATCACCCTTATGATGCAACAATTGTCGATTATCTGGGCGACAATTATGTGGAATATCCCCATGTCACAATCCCCATGAGATACACACGTCACTTGCACCTCGAGTTGAAGATGTTTGCAGCGTTATTGGACGCGGTGACCAATAGGATGCGCTGCCAGGGGCTAGGAATACCTGTATATTACGAGAGAATGATCATCTTTGAGCACTCTCAAGAACCGGCAACTCAATAGCAATGACTACTAGGATAACTCTTCCCAGCACTCACTCCGTCTTCTCTAGGTGAAACGCCCACCATTGACTTCAACCACCTGGCCCGTCGTATAGGAGGAGAGCGGGCTGGCGAGGTATAGGATGGTACCGGCAGCTTCGCTTGCTGTGCCAGGACGCCCAAGGGGGATCTCGCTGATATCTCGGAACTTCTTCGCAGCAAGGCTGACACCCAGCGGAATTTTCTCCTGGCCCACTTGAAGTGACTTGCCGTTCTCTTTCGCCTGTGTCATGGCTGTCTCCAGCCAGCCGAATGCTGCAGCGTTGCAACGGACGTTATATCTACCAGTGATCAGGGTCAGATTCGACTAGGGGAAGCGAGAAATCTGGCATGCAATGAATACGCACCTCGCCCATTCCAAGGCAATTGCCTTTGTGAACCCGATGACCCCAGCCTTTGCGCTTGCGTAGTTGATCTGTAAAGGCTTTTAGATCTTGTCTGGGAGGGCTCACCGTACGATGTGAAGACGCAAAAGACGTCGGCAGGTTTTGTGACTTACTTGACCCAGTTGCCCGTGAATTCCCGAAGTTGACGAGATGTTTACAATCGTTTTACACCTGTCACGATGCTGCGGATCCATAAAGTGGTGGCTGAGCGCGCGCACGAGTCGAAACGGGACCCGGAGATGAATGTCAAGCACCATGTCAAATTGTTTGTCGGTCATCTTGGAGATGGCACTAGAGGTCGAGTAAAGACAAAGAGATGAGCGACAAGTCCCGAGAAACTGGAGGTTCTGGATGAGTTACCTATCATAGAGGAAGCCTAGGCCATAGTTTCAGTCACCACATCCAGCCACAGATACAGCATCTGTTGCAGTACAACAAGCTTACCAGCTGTGTTGATCAAGCTGTCAACCTTTCCAAACTTGCAAAGTGCCTCCTTTACCAGTCTTTCTGGTATTCCTTCGTCCATGAGGTTGCCCACGAAGGTTAGGAGTTGTGGCCTGGGTGTTATCGTGGCGAGGTCATTAGAAAGACCGTCCAGTTTCCCAGCGTCTAGATCACAAGCCACGATCCGGGCGCCATGTTGAGCTAGTAACTCGGCCGTGGCTTTCCCAATACCTGTAGGTATATTAGCAAGGCTTTGCTCTTCAATTTGGAGCATTTCAGAGCGCTTGACCTGACCCAGCACCAGTGACAATAATCACCTGGTCATGCAGCAGTTGTGAATTGTCTGTGACAGAGGCGTGGATTTGAGCGGTGATTTGATTCAGACGTTGCGCCATGTCGAATTAGCAGTCTCTCCCTGCCTGTTCTCAAGATAGGATGGCAGGCGTGACCTGTGAGCTGTTGAAGGGAGAAGCGTGCCGTTGCTGATCTCACACCCTAGGCGATTCAGGAACCTCGACAACGGTTGCAGAGATTCTGAGCTTGAGGTTACTCGTCCATTCCTCCCAAAGCAGTAGCGACCAATAGGGCCTACCAACCGAGGCTGCTGGAGAAAAGCCCACGCTATCTGGCTTATATGACGAAGAATGGACCCATAATTCATTCCGAGCCTTCGGAACTGCATCGTAAAGTAGCCTTCTTGAATGGAGCTGCGATGATAGTCCGCCAGGTTCAAAGACTCGGTGTTTGTATCGGATGGTAAAATCGGCATTCATTTGCATCCTCACGCGACAGCTACAGCATCGATGCAAAAATGGCACCGAATATAGGCTAGAACAGGCTTCTCGCAACAATTTACAGAGTAGGGTCTTGTTCTATGCTAAAGTTCTCGGTGGTCTCAGGGTGCCGAGTGCGCTTCACCAAACCCAATTATAATATAGTCCTCTAACACTCAGGTCCTGAAGCACCATACGGCACTCGTAGTCCTACGCAGGGGGTGTAGCTCGGTTGGAGACGGCGGGCGCATTGCGTGAATTTGAGCTGCGATAAGGTGAGTGTGCTTTGTTAGTATGTAATGTTACTCCTGATTCAGGACTCCTTACGAAGTAGTCGATGTCCATCCTTAACATGCATCAGTTCAGACGGGGCCCATGATTTGATATTCCTGGTCGCTCAAGCATTAAGATATCAGAGAACCCCGGAGCATTGCTCAAATCAAACTTGCTACATCTCAAGCCGAATGATGTCGTTGTACAGTTCTGATGCCATTCATACTGATCAGTGACTCGATGTATCAATCCAGCCACTGGCATTTCTATATGTGTGCCCTGCCTGGCGGATGATCTAGCTTCTTCACCAGCTGCTGAATCTGGTTTCGCACAATCTTGCCGTTTGAATTTCGTGGCAGCGAAGACACAAAGATCACTCCTCCTCTCAGTCGCTTGTAATTTGCTGTTTGGCTAGCCAGAAAGAGCGAGATCTTCTCACCAAGATCTTGTGACGGGGTAACGCCGTCATGGACGACGACGAAGGCGCAGGGGACCTCGGTGTCTTTGTCAATCAAACGGCGCACCACGCAGACCTCCGCCACATCGGCATGCTGATTGATTATATTCTCAAGTTCGGTGGGAGATATCTGGAAGCCGTTGTATTTGATTAGGTCCTTGGTACGGTCGACAATCGACAAATATCCTTCTTCGTCCACGATGCCGACGTCGCCAGTCCGGAACCAGCCGTCGTCCGAATAGCTCTGCGTTGTCGCCTCTGGGTTGTCTTTGTAACCCATCATCACGGTCGGACTTGACACCCAGATCTCGCCTCTGGATCCACGGTCAACTGTTCGACCAGATTCGTCCACCAGGCGTATGGTGACATTGGCGATGAGAGACCCAACCCCTGTGATAGGGTGATTGCTGTCTCGGACGCCCGACTGCGAGATGGCTCCTGTCAGCTCCGTGCAGCCGTAGGCTGGGTGGGCGTGCAAATTAGTGTCAAGTATCACGAACAGGATTTAAGCACTGTTCCATTGAACTTACTTTGACACAAAGCCACACCCGGGAACACCTCGCGTAAGCGGGCTGCCAAGCTAGGCTGAGAGGAATGATTAGTACATAGCCTTCCGGCTACAAGAGCAATATCTGCCACAAGCACTCCAGGGACAGGATCATACTAACAGTAAGAGGGGCAGCTGAACAGGAGAAATATTGCAGATTCGGAAAGCTGAGTTTCTTGACCAGAGGTGACTCGACTAGGGTCCGGGCAATGGTAGGGACCAGGCGGGCCAACGTGGCCTTGCGGTCCTGAAGCAGCTGGCTTGTTGTCAAAAAAGACTTTGGATTGGCGGACACGGTAACGCCACCACATACCTTGATATATTGCTCCAAATCAAACCTCGGCATGATGGCTACATAGGAGCCAATCCAAGGACACATGGTGAGGACAACGTAGACGCCGTACACATGAGAAACTGTTTTATGTTGTTGAGCTCATATCCAACAAGTTTCGAGCGTGTTTGGTCGCCCGGCAGGTGACTTACGAGGCTGTTTCAGAGGACGGTCAGCAATCTGTTCCTCGGAGAACCTTTCTAGGGTCTGCGTGAACTATGTGAGCATACCGGGAAAAAGACCTCTCTCATCGAGTCGTTCCAATTTTCCGGTCGATGTGCCCGCAACTGTAGAGCCGAAGACACCAAATTGTAGTGCGACAGCATCACCGCCTTCGGCAACCCTGAAGTGCCGCTGGAAAGGACGATCAATGCACAGTGCTTCTGAGGGTGTAGATCGAGCCCGGCAAAAGATTCGTCGACGAGAAATCCATCCGGGACTTGATCTGTCACCCGTACCTCCAAGTCATCCGGAATCTGCGGCAGTAAATCAAGGTATCAGCACATGCGAGTCCACAAAGGAAAGGGAGTGGTGTATAGGCGTCGCTCCAATTCCCTGGAGCCACTTGACAAGTGATTTCCATACCAACGGGTAGCCTGGCACCCTCGACCCAAATGTCCAGATCGCCGGAAGGGGGTGATCGGCAGCCTTCGTTTTCGCTTTCACTTTCAGACTGGTCTGCCTCAAGGCTGCCTCCACCTTGGCGATGTCCTTGTTTCCTACCACCAGCATAGACGGCTTGACCAGCTCAAAGGCATGGACCAATTCGGAAGTGGTGGAGCTGTTGTTGACAAGGCTCAAGGTACCGCCCGCGAGCCAGACGGCCTGTGCAATGAGGACATAATCAATGCAGCTAGGGCCCACCACAGATACCACGTCCCCTGTCCGTAACTTGGCCTTGCGCTGAAACCCTGCTGCCAACCGGCGTACTTGGCCATGGAAGGCACCATATGTGATGGTTTTGCCGGTGAGAGTGTCTTCAAGGATGGGTTTGTCGAGTGGCGTATGAGAAACATTCTCCTGCATCAAGCACGAGATCGTCCAGTCATTTCTAAGCTCAACAGTAACATCGCTGGAGATGAACGCCCGTTGAGGACGAGAGCGTGGGGCATCGGTCATGAAGGATGATCAATAGCAGAACCAACGTCAATCAACGCAACGCACAATGTCAATAAATACGCCGAGATTGAGGTCAAAATACGGGCCGATCGATTAATATAGAATATGTGCCAGAAACCTCCGACGGATATCTCTATTCTGTCGTGTTTACCCTTGAGAAGCATTCCGAGGGGGTGGGGACAATTACGGTACAGTAATTGGCAGGTGCGGAAAGGTGCATTGATTCAAGACATGACTGTGTTAGCGCTGTTGCTCGACGTGAATCGCTGACCCTGGCCAATCTCGAAACCCGGCTGTTGGCGTAGTGCTGAAGAAGCTGGGAATGGCCTGACACTAAGCCGGAGGCACCAGAGACAATAGCCTGGACACAGGCGGGGAGACGTTCCGTCGGTCGCAAAGTCCTACATGATTCTACTCTCGACACAGTCAAGGACACTCGCTCGCTCGAGGTGAGTCTTGACTTTAGGCCTGACAGCATGTTTTCGACCTATACAGTTCTTGAGTAGTTCTACATCAGACACACCGTCTGGGAGATTCTTCCCAACTGGATCACCACCCAAAGCTATGCTTCATATGCCATAGTAGTCTCACTATCGCCAATTATTGTTCAAGGACTCTGGTCCTGTTTCCTCAACACGGGTAGTGTGTGTTTCAAAAGGGCTGCTGGCTTCATATCTTGGGACCACCTCGTGCTCGCTTGGCTACCAGGTCCATCAGGATCTCCTCGCTCCCACCGCTTACAACGAGGACTCGGACATCGCGACTGATCTGCTCTACGCGCGCACCCATGCCGCCTCTCGAATATGCCAGGCCTCCAAAGACCTGCTGGGCTTCTCGAGAGATCTTCTCCAGGTCATGGGCCGCCCTGTACTTTACAAGGGCAGAGTAGGTACTCAAGGCGTCCGAGGGGCCTTGCTCCGAGAGGTGGATGATGGTCTCGATCAATGCCGATGATGCCTCCAACAGCCCCGCCATCTTGGTGAACTTTGCCCGTATCACTTGATTCTCCATGATGGGACGGTTGAATGTTTTGCGTCGCAGAGCATGGTTATACGAGTCGGTTAAAGCAACTCGCCCCAGTCTATTGGCGATGATGCCGACCCACAACCTTTCGTGATTGAAAGCTAGCCCTTAAGTCAGAACGACAGCCCCGAGACCCGGCATTTGCTCTCTTACTAGACATGATGACCTTGAATCCTTCATTCTCTTGACCGATGAGGTTCTCGACGGGGACTTTGACATCGTCAAATTCGACAAATGCGGACCCTAGACACGTGTCAGCGACCATGGACGCAGATCAGTGACGGAGTTCGTCAAAACTGACCGCTGGAACGAACGCCAGAGTTTTCCATCTTTCTGCGAGAGACGCCTTTGGAACGAAGATCGACCATCATGGTAGAGATACCCTTATTTCCTGCTTTGCCAGTCCGTGCTGCTAGGAGGACCCAGTCGGCGAACTGGCCCTGGGTAACCCATTTCTTGGCACCGTTCACAATGTAATACTTGCCGTCCTCAGATTTGACGGCAGTGGTCTGTAGGCCTCCCACGTCCGATCCCGCTGCAAGATGGTGGTAAGCTTGGAGCTCTGATCTCTCGAAACTGACGTCCCACTCACCGGCCGGCTCAGTCACAGCCAACGCATGACGCTGCTCGCCTCGTAGCAGAGGCGCCAACCATTTCCTCTTTTGTTGCTCGGTGGCCTTGGTCGACAATGGCGTGGTGCCCACCGTCGCTCCGCCATTGATTCCCCAAACCACTCCAAGGAAGCCACATCGTGCAATCTCGTCAATGACCTGCCCTAGTCTGTCAACTTGGAGCACATACGCTCTGGCATGCGGTACTGGATTTCGCAGCATCACGAGATAGAACTGGGAACACGTACAATGGCATAGTGGAAGACATCCCACTCGGACAGGCTGATACCGGCTGGCAGGGTAACACCGTCCAGGTGGTCTTTGGGTAGAGGATAACATGATGCTGCGAGAACTCCGAGTTTCGCATGTCGGTTGAATGCCTAAGAGCCACCACAGATGTCAGAATGGTCACATTGATGTGCGCTCAAGACAGGACTACACATACTTCATCAGAAATGTAACCTTGGGTCTCCCATTCATACGAGTAAGGCTCTATATATGTATCGATATAGTTCCGCATCCAAACCTGGAGCCTGCGATGACTGTCCTTGTAGAACGGGTGAGACTTGTCCGAGTGCCACAGCGGATCCCCGAAGGGGACCGACTGATTGACTTGTTCTGTCATGATCTTTGCTGGTCTGCTAAAACGACTTCAGCTGGCACTACTGGGCGTGTGTTTGTGTGTAGGTATGAGTATCTAGACTTGCAAGTCGGATCATAGAAGAGTTTCCTTAACATCATTAATAACCTCACGATTCCGAGCCTGACAATAGATGGATTGTCGTCTCGGAACTCGTTTCAAATCGAAAGTTGGACTAGTCCCGAGGGTCAGAGCCTTGGCTCTCCACATACACAGTCCTATGGGACATACTGGGGTACCTTTCCGAACCGTCTCTCGACAGGTCGACACCATCTTCCGAGTGGTCACAAGGTTTTCACCCCACAGTCTAACGGATTGATGGATGAAACCGAAGAGTAACTATCTTCTAGACAAGTCCCGTTGGGATGCAACCAATCGTTATGTACTGTGCTACGAAGTAGCTGGGTAAGAGCTAGGAATCCGGATGGTTCTGGCTGAACTCCCACGAGCGCTGCAACTCAACTCGACGTCTGCTAGGTCTTGTGGCCTCTCGGTTTATAACTCTCCCCCGGTAGACTCATCGATGGCCATTCAAGAGTGCTGCTACATACTTGCGATCCTCAGGATCTGAGCAATCAGCCTCCATAGCATCTGGCAAGGTCAAACCAGACTGTCGAACGCCGACGGCCAGAACAGCAGATCCGCGGCTGAAGCTTCTTCTTCCAGGCGGAAAAAATCCATCTGAGACGAGAAGTCCGAAGCAGACCAAAGATTGGCGGAAGTCGTGGTCGCTTCGGGTAGGGATGCAGAGCACGTTGAGCCTTCGGTACCGTGGTTCTCCTGCAACTGCGCGGCTGAGCTCTTTTGCCGTGCAAAGACAGCACTCTCATTCCCATGGCTGCTGTCACTACGCTCCACAACACTGAAGATGCGTTTCAGTGCGCGCTGTGCTCGACGCGCCGACCCTTGTGAGGTTGACATATTCTCCATCAGAACTTTAATGGAACGCAGGGCAGATATGGCAGTCTTCCGATCGCTGTCGCTTATGTTACTCGTCACCACTGGCACGATGTGATATATGCACTCGACCAGGACTGCACAGGCCCACTGACCGAGCTGACTGTAGGTGTCGAATGTTTCCATATGCAGGACGATAGCATTGACGATTTCGGTGGCCTTTTTTAGACGTAGATCCAGAGAATTGGAGCTCGAGCGGAGACGAGAAAATGGGTTATGATGAAGGAGTAGTTGGGCGATGTTGAGGCGCTGTGAGGGTAAAGTTAGTCCTTCGACATCGCAAACCGAACAAGATGAAACTTCACTTACAGTGTAGGCTAGCAAAGCAAACCGTGCTTGTCGCTCACCCTCCGGCTGCCCCAGGCTTGATTTGCGTCGCTCCTTTGACCACTGCAGGTCTGGTGGAAGTTGCGTGAGCATTCGGTCGATTCGAAGGTCGATAGATTTACTGTGATGACCCGCATCCCCAACAAGTTTCCGTGCCCGGATGCTAAACAAAGTGTCCCAGATGTCGGTCCAAAGATGTGCCCAATCAATCAAGTGCTGGATATAGTGGCACATCGCTGTGTTGAAAGCCACCGATTCACTATCCCCATTGATCAGTACGGAAGCACTAAGAGTCCCAGCTACCTGAATTTCCGACACGCCAACTTCCTCGTCACGGAGCAGGTACGGCTGGCCACATTTCTCCGAGATCCGGCGGTCCATGTAATAGAGACACCAGAAAAGAACACGGCGCGAGTCGACACTCGTTAGAGCTAGATCGGCCCATGAAGACTGGTCGTGAAGCTCTGAGCGAAATGCCAATTGGACAGCGACCCCAATAGCCGCCGAAGCCTGCCTCAGGCGTTCCACATAGACGAGATACATGGCTTCCAAGACGTGGAAACGTATGACGTCTATCTCCTGTTCATGGGAAGGCACAAAGTGCTTGAGTATGGCCGAACCAGTCTCGTGCCACAGTCTTCCAGCAATGGGCTGGTCCCCTGGCGCCTCTGACGTAGTCCTCGCCCTTTGCGGATTCACGAATTCGGCAATCGCCAGCACCATACAGAGATTGGCGCCAAGTGTCATGGTTGCTGGAACGATCTGGACAGTTGTGCTCGATGGACCATAGCACGCAGTGGACAGCCATCGGTATAGACCCTGCTGGAATTCGCCTCGATCCATGCATGGAAAGAATGGGTTGTGTTCTGACCAATAGACCTGAAGCAGGCTTTCGAACTCGGCAGGTTCTGGCAGATGCAGTGTCCGCCCAGTGCTCGATTGTGGAGCATTACTCAACGTTTGCGGTCGCTGTTGAATGACGGCGGTACTATCCGGAGGCAGTTCGATGCCCAGTGCAGCATGGACAGCCGAAAGCTTCGATGGCATTGATAGCTTCAAGTTACTGCGGTGCGAAACTTGAAAAGTATCGGTCGCTCGATCCGCAGCTTCCGCGTCTGGGGCTAGAGATGAGTTCAAAGCGGAATCAGCGCAGTCGTCTGATGGGTTTGGCAGACGACTTGTGTCGTTTGAGATGGACTGTCCATGCTGTGAGCTATCTCGCTCTCGGTGTTCCTGGGGTGACCTGCGAGCAGGGTTAGGAGCCGATAACACTGCAACTCAGGAAGAAGGAATAGACTTTGTTGACCAGGAGCATTCCATCGGCCCGGAATTATCGTCACCGCTGTCTGTGCTTGGAAAGGAGAAAATTTGCGGTAGGCAGTTAACCTCTGTCGACCGTTGTGTGGTGAGTGGCTTCGGGCATTGATCTTGCTGGGGATTGCTACATGATGGCCGTCGCCATTGTTCAAGCAGACTTGGTTCCTGGCCCGGCTCAGAGTAGATGCAGGCAGCGGACTGTGTCATGCAACGGCGGCACGGGTCTGTTCCGCAACACTGCAAGTATATTGGAATATGTCCACTTGTTGAACATAGATCAGAGCTCACCTTCAATTTTCGACGTCGGCATTCATCGCTGGGAACGCATCGGGTCAGCAAGGGTAGCCTAACAATCATAGGTCTACCATACCAGGCTCGCCTCGCATACTTCGCCCTCTTACGCTGGTGTTGAGAAACTTCGCCTGGATTCCCCAACGGATCTAGCCCGTCCGAGGGCGGAGCTTGTGTTGGCGACGCACAGTGCATTGAAATTGACCCTGAGCTGGTTTGCAGACAAGCACATGAGGCAGTACGTGTCAGAGGAGTGAAAAGCGGGCCAAGAAGGTCTCAGATGTATCGACGCGAGTAGGGCTGGGATCCTCTCTGGAGCCCGGCTATTAGGAACGCTGGTCGGTTAACAGGACCAGATGGATATTTGCAACAGTCTGAGAATGTGAGCGTGCAACAGTGTGGAAGTGGGAGACCTGTAGACCCCAGCACGTGGTCACTGGACTCCTTCTTTCGAGGCGGGGAACATAGGTTAGCTAGAACCTGGGGATTTGAACGAATGTTCGTTAGTGATGGCATCTGGGGCAAGGGAAACTCTGGTTCCGAGCTTCGTGATTGATTCCGAATGTATGAGGGAAAGCGGATCCTCCGGCACGGACTGTACGAGTCACGACGAGTCCGAGATTGACTCAATTCACGTAGTTGTGTAAACTTGAGTTGGGCCATCCTTAACAGACAGTAATATAAGTCAATCATACAATCTCTTAGAGATACCCCCTGCTTGTTTCTTTCATCGGCATATAGGTGCGTATCAAGTCTTTTCAGAAGGAGGTTTTTCTCATCACCCCTGAATCAGTGGATGAGAGATATGGCGCTTCCGAGCATGAATTCCGAACGGAAACTGTTGAACAGGCTGAGTTGCGGGATACTCCGCAGGCGACTTCTGTACAACCCGCAAGTTTTCTACTAACTCAGGCTTCAGTTGGCGCCGCACCCCGACGCTCCTTAGCATTTTACTAACACCATGAATTCTTTCCTTTTAGTATATTCCCGTCTATATCATCGGCCTTATCCTGGGGTTGGATCTCGCCGACGACCCATGAACTGCGGTGGTGGATCCCGATGCAAGGACGAAATCTCCTTCAACAGGAGGGTCAACTTACGCTCCATACCCCCATATAAATATAAAGAAAACGACCTCCTAGTCAACGAGGTCAGACTCGTCAATAGGTCTCATTTAGCCCCTAGACGTTGTCTATTCCTGCGTGTTGCATGACAGAAACCCTTGAACCCTCGAGTGCGAGAGCGTCAGGCTAAATCGCATTGACAACGTTCACAGATAAATTCACGTCTACCGATTCACGTTTGAGATGAGAAGAGCTGCAATTAAGCTTAAATAGACTGACAGACATAATTGACAAACAGCAGAACTAAAACTGATAAGAATTGATGATTTCATGATAATACAACGAGATTTATAATGACTAGGATTTTGCTAGAGGGATGAAAGTCTTGAAATGACCGTCACGCGGGGAACGTCAAGATCGAGTTTGTATGTGAAATGACCGTCATTTCAGACTGAAATAGTGTCAGGCAAATTATACAAAGACTGGTGATGGACTCAAAATTGATCATGGATCAAGGCCGTAGTGGCTGCTCATCAATGCTAGAGAGAATGGATTCTTGCTTCAACATACTCTTCGTAGTTACTCTCACAACAGGGAATGCGGTGGTGTGTTCAGGACCGTAGTTAGATTTTGATCTTGGCTGCTATTAACTTTCGACGTGGCTGACACCGGGCTGAGGAGGTCTAGAGAATTGAACATGACCCCCTGCAGATATTGACACTATACGGATCTGGGATTGTTCTCCGGAGCAACCGCCGCTTTGGCAGCCTTGGACAAGACCTATCTGGGCTGCATTCCGTGGAAGGTGCCTCGGTTCTCCACAGAGATGTGGTACCGAGTACGAAGTTCCGACGAATGATCCTTAAACCCCGTGCTTCAGAAGTCGCACTGTTGCTCCCAGCGCTTGAGCATTCCCAAGCAACATGAGGTTTCTGCGGTACGATGATCAAGTAGCCATCGTCACTGGGGCGGGCAATGGCCTGGGCAAGCAGTATGCTCTCTTTCTGGCCTCACGCGGCGCTAAGGTCGTCGTAAATGACCTTGGTGGAGCATTCAACGGCCAAGATACAGGGGGCAAGGGTGATGCTAGAGTAGCAGACGTTGTGGTCAAGGAAATTGAAGATGCTGGTGGCGTTGCTGTGGCCAGCTACCATCCAGTTCAACGTGGCGATCGGATCGTTAAGACAGCCATCGATACCTTTGGCAGAGTTGACATTCTCATCAACAACGCCGGTATCCTCCGGGACGTCACCCTTCGCAATATGAAACAGGATGACTGGGATTCCGTTATCGATGTACATGTACATGGCGCCTACAAGACAACTCGCGCAGCATGGCCATACATGCGAAAGCAACGATACGGGAGAATTATCAACACATCCTCCGCCTCTGGCCTGTACGGTAACTTTGGGCAGAGCAACTATGCCGCTGCCAAAATGGCCCTTGTTGGTTTCACGAAGACATTGGCGAAGGAGGGAGCAAAATATAACATTATTAGTAATACGCTTGCACCTGCTGCGGCTAGCAGAATGACGTAGACCGTCTGGCCTCAAGATCTTCTGGATGTGATGAAACCAGGTTGGGTCGTGCCTCTAGTTGGAGTGTTGGTTTATGAGCAATGCCAGGAAAGCGGGAGTATCTTTGCAGCGGTAGCAGGACATTACAGTAAGATTCGCTAGGAGCGGAGCAAAGGCTATCTCACCAATCCGGAGAGCCTAACTCCCGGTGTCATACTAGACAATTGGGATAAAGTCGTGGATCCGAACGGTGCCGAGCACACGGATGGTGGAGGATAGATATTTTAGCTGTTTGAAGAGGCAACATCATTGCCTGCGCTAGTCCCAACATCAGACAGGAAGGTTAGCTTTGAAAGCCAGGTAGTGTTAGTGACTGGTGGCGGCGCCGGACTAGGGAGAGTTTACAGCCTACTCTTTGCAAACCTAGGCGCAAAGGTTGTCGTCAACGATCTCAAGGGCGCTGAGAAAGTGGCGTCCGAGATCAAGTCCAAAGGAGGCTTCGCTTTAGCCTTATCAATATCTGTCGAAGAAGCGGATACCATTATCCGCAAAATCATGGAGAACTATGGCCGTATCGATGCTGTGATCAATAACGCGGGCATTCTCAGGGACAAAGCTTTCACTAACATGTCAGATGAAGAGTGGTATTCGGTGCTCAACACTTATCTTCGCGGGACATTTCTCATCACAAGGGCGGCTTTTCCCGTGATGCTGAAACAGAAATACAGGCGGATCGTCAATATTACAAGCCGGTCAGGCATATATGGCAGCTTCGGTCAATCCAATTATGCCGCCGCGGTGGGTTTGCTTTACTCAATGTCGAGTTCGAGAACTAACTCTAGTCTAGAAATGTGGAATCATTGGCTTCACAAAGACAGTGGCTCGAGAAGGCGCTAAGTACAACATCGTGGTTAACGCCGTGGCACCAATAGCAGGAACAAACATGACTCGCACGATCTGGTCTGAAGAGAACGTGAGAAAGATGAGCGCAGACTACGTTGCGCCACTGCTCGCCGCTCTGTGTAGCGAAAAGCCCCCAGCGACCGGCCAGATATTCGAAACTGGCGGGGGTTGGATCGGTCATACACGCTAGCAGCGTGCTAGGGGCGTTGAGTTCGAACCCAAGGAAGGCGTGCCAAGCGTCGAACAGATCGCTGAGGTGAGTGTTTCGCCATGTTTATTGCATGGTCTGCTAAACAGGTATAGGTTTTCTCTGAAATCTGTGATTTTGACAATGGGCAAGCGGACAACCCAGACACACCACAAGAAGGAAGCAAGTATATTATGGGTAACGCGATAAAGAATTCAAACCTTGTGGGTCATATTGTGCTTTGCAAAATTCCGTAAAAACCTTATTTTGTTGCAACGTGCAAACAACACACACCGCTTTTTCGCATGCATATGAGAGAACTTATATTGCAGCCGCAATAGCCTTAAATACACTGTAAACAGCTGTAACTCTATCATATCTATATGCAAACATCATGTCGGATCGTACACGACGTACAAAAACTCCATCCCGCCGCCTCCAGGAGTCCTTGGCCTCTCAATCGCTGCGCGAGACGCTTGTTAGTCGCAATGCTCCCATGAAACGCAAGAGCGACGGCGATAACCTCATGATAAGAGCTGATACTAGTCGACGCGCAAGTTCCAAGCGTCGTGCGATGTCTTTAGGCTTGGAGGAACGTCGTTGCTCTCGAACGGCTAGTCCTGACCTGTCGGAAGAGTCGCCGCCGCCGCGACCGAGTATCGAGGCATCAACACAAGCTCAAGAGGCATTAGATCTTCTTGATAAAGCTGACGAGGTGCTATCTAATGCTAGTGATGCTTTAGAGACTAGTAGTAAGGAGTTATAGGTGCCTCAGTCAGCACAACTCAATCGTCGATCAAATACTTCCACGAGTGATCCGAGAAGTCTATATCCCGCGGAGAGAGACTCCTACCCATCTGATACAGAGTCTATTGAATCTATATTTGACAGAAGCAAAATTCTCTTTGATATCGCAATAGAAATCTTTATTAAGAGATCGAAAATCTTTAGTACAGAAGTATCATATCGGAATTTCGATATTATTGATGCAATCATCGACTATCAATCACAACTTATGGTTCAATGCAACGACTTCGATAGAAAGACTCAAGAATTACGTCCTCCACCCTTTGGCGGTGAGTTCATAATTAAGCAGAGCAACAAGAAGCTTTATTCTCTATCTATAAACACTCAAGATCAATTCGATAAGGCTTATCGAAAATGGTGGGAGCTTCATCATGCTCGAAAGGTTGGCCGCAAAAATAGTCTAGAACTCAGTGCTAGTCTAGCATTGATCTATTCTATTGTTAAGAAACCAAATCAACGTCGACTGATTAGTCGACATGATTCATCTAGCGAGAGGTCCTTATCAACAACCTCATCTAGTCGTCGACTTAACTCAACTCAAACACGTCGACGTCGCAAGGAAAAGAGCAAGAACAATAAAGCAAAGAGTAAGCATATCTCCGCAACTCAACAACAGCGAGAAGAGAATCAACAAAAGGCACTTAAGGAACAGGCAAGCGGAGTTCATTTCATGTCTATCTCGGCCAAATATAGATGCAAGCTATCCAACTGCAAGAACTTCTCTCGTCTATGCGTTACCTATCAAGAATAGCATTATTCTCTATCAATTCCATTATGCCAGCGATGGAGTGATATGATATCACGGAAAGTTCCTGGTGTGATAGTTGATGAAGTGCCCGACGCAATCATGGTTGCTCTTCTCTCGGATCGGAATAGGTCAAATAAGCGTCATGAAGTGATGCATCAATCTCCACCTAATTACCCACCAAACTATATGCAACCCTTTGTACTCAATATTGGAGGAGTCCCGTCGACGAGTCTATCGGCACACCCTTCTCTCAATACTCAACAACCACCGCAGTTATCAGCCGCCGTCGCGGAACCTCGATCAAGCCCTCCTCATCGCGAGGGCGACGACGATCAAAACATGCAAGATTACTTCAATTGGCTAGCAGCTAAATATCCTCTTCACGGGTCAAGACTACTAGAGATTAAGCTCTCTGTTGCTGAGCATGGATGGGGCTTCTCTGACTTGCGAACATATACGGATGAACATTGGAAGATTATGAATGTTGCAGCTGGATTTGTTGCTAAAATTCGCAATAATCTTAAGGACTATGCTTATCTATCTATTACTTAAGGAGATGGATTTAATGAAGCTATAATAGGGCGTCCGGAGAGTGTTGGTTCCTCTGGAAATGGCAGTTGAATGCTAGACCTTGCATATTTAGTTGTGGTGTTATAATTAAATTTTGCAGGTTGTTGTTAAGACTAATAGCACACTATGCCTAATATAGTAAGAGGCTTAGCCTCTTTTGGTTAGATATATCACGTGACTATCGCAACTACAGAATCTCAAGAATAGCTGGGCGATACTTTATGAACAGAATTTGATAATGCAAGAGAACGTGCTGGTCTTTCTATCTTTTTTATCATGAATTCTTATTTCTATGAGGATCCCCATAGAAATAAGAATTCATAAATAAGATAGAAGGACTAGCGCGCATATAATCTCAATAGGATTCATCCCACTCCGCGGACCTAGTTTACCACTTCGTCTAGTTGAATCATAGAATAGTAATGATATTTTCCTAGTTCTTTTGCTTTCTCCCTTGTTACTAGACCTTCTTAGATATATCCGCATCTGCGGAAGTAGTTATGAGCTACCTGTGGCTCACAGACACTAGCCATTGCTAGATGAATGAAGGTATCGAAGCTATGCTCATAACAATAGCCTAGTTCTCGATTCTTTCGCATCCATTCCTTCAACTCATAAAATGCCATCTCGATTGGATTGTGCTCCGGAGAATAGGGTGGGAGATACTTAAGAATGATGCCTCGTTCCTCACACATCTGTTTGACTCTATTGGATCGATGGATAGTTGCATTATCCATAAGTAGAACGGAATGATCGTTTGGAAAGGGGTTTATCTTATTAAGTACTTCTTGCAGGAATGTCTCGAATCGTTCCGCGTTAAAGGACCCTTGATAGATCTCATATGTGAGCCATCTGTCTGTTGTCATCGCAGGTAGAATGCTCCAACTAGTGGATCGTTTACTCGAGAGTTGCACTCGACAGGGAGTGCCGCGAGCCGACCAGCCAAACTTCCTATCCATGGTTCTGTTGTTTGCGGCACTCTCATCAAGCGTTACCAACTAATTGCTGGTGTAATTGGCCATCTGTGCTATGAATGCGGAGACAAGATCATCGTCACGACGAGAGTTAACTTTCGTCACTTGTTTATGCGTAATATCAAGGGCCTTGAGGGCTCTTGAGACAGTTGATATATAAGTCTCGATGTCGAACTCATCGCGAAGATAATCATAGCACTCATCCAGCCGCGCTGTTGGCCAATCCATCGTAAAATCATGAAGCCCAACCATTGCGGCGTGATGAATTGCCTTCGGACGACCCTTTATAGATGTGATATCATTTATCTCTAGAGTCGAATAGCGTAACTCGCGACGAACCTTAGAAACATAGGCGTTGGAGACTCCTTGAGCCTTAGCAATAACTGTGCCTTGCACTCCTGCGCGAAGTGCAGTTAACACTGCATCCTTTACTACAGGATCGAACTTTGGCTGTGATGGCATCACAACCACGCCTCTTTTAATGAAGATATTTAGATCTATGGATAGCGAATTCAATTCGGAGCAATTATATAATATAAATAAAATGATATTATGTGGCTGTTGTTGAGGAATGCTGTGATATGATCTCACCGCTTTTTTGATCGTTGAGTGTTTTGCACGTTGCAACAAAATAAGGTTTTTACGGAATTTTGCAAAGCACAATATCCCTGCACCATGTATTCTATATAAGACTTATGCGACTCTACAGGCTGGTAGCATGTCCCGGGAGAATCCCGCGAATCGAAAATATTTTGCCAAAATTCAACAAGCCATAACTAGAAAACCGCTCTCAACAACCTATATCTATAGTGATAGAGACGTCATTCTGTATAACATCTCTTTGGGCGCTCATCGGACAGACCTTGATCTTGTTTACGAGGGCTCTCCCAATTTTCAGGTTCTGCCGACCTTTGGGATTGTGCCGACCTACAAAGCTTTAGTTAGCGTCAAAGACATTGTCCCCAATTTCGACCAACGTATGCTTCTCCACGGAGAACAATATCTAGAGATCAAGCAGTTTCCGATCCCGACGTCTGGCACGCTAACAACAGAGAGCCGTCTAATCGAAGTCGTCGACAAAGGAAACGCCGCACTGGTAAGGCGAGGTGCCACCACGTTCGATTCGTCCGGCAAGCCTATCTTCGTCAATGAGAGCGTTGTCTTCATCCGGGGATCTGGAGGATTTGGTGGACAAACGAAACCCTCGGACCGCGGTGCCGCAACTGCTGTAAACACTCCTCCCTCCCGCGCGCCCGACAAGGTCGTTGAGGAGAAAATATCAAATGACCTTGTTGCCTTGTATCGGCTACTTGGGGATCGAAACCCACTCCATATCGACCCCAAGTTTTCTGCTGCGGGAGGCTTTCCAGTTCCAATTCTACATGGGCTGGCGACGTTTGGTATGAGTGGCAAACATCTGTTTCAAGCATATGGCCCTTTCAAAAACATCAAAGTGCGTTTCAGTGGCACAGTTTTACCTGGCCAGACCATTTTGACAGAAATGTGGAAGGAAGGCGACAAGATAGTGTACCAGGTCCAGGTGAAAGAAACAGGAAAACGCTGCATCACCAATGCTGCGGTCGAGCTTCTGCGAGGAGTTCCAAAGCTGTAACCTTGCATTTTAGATCCAGGACACAAGTGCAGCCTTGTCTTTGCTCGACACGGGCAGGATCCTGCACGCATTGGGGTAGGCAGTGGGTCCATCTGGAGCTCGAGTTGGGAGAAATGGGGTATTATATGCAACACCTTGGATCGCTTCAGAAGTGAGAGTGAGACTCCAGGGCCATGAAGATAGAACTATGGCTCGGGTCAGTTTGCCAGTTCGAGATAAAGCACCTTCGAAAAATCCCCATGTTTGTCTTTCCCAAGTTTTCAGCTCATATGGCCCAACTGATTCTAAAATGTTACGAGCGTCATGGGAGAGTAACAACTTACAATCAAAGCTTCTTTTGTGGCAGATAAGAACGTGTGCTGGTTAGCTTCGGAAAACGGTGCGTGGCTTTGGTGCTGTTTTATCTTCATTGACACCCGAGCCTCCTGTAACGGCAGAAGTGAAGTAGCACCGTAATGTTTTCTCTGAATCCAGCGGTTGGGGCACTGCTTCTGAGGCCGTAGCCAGCTTTCCACAATAGTATGTGATATACGGCCAGCTCAAATCGAGAAAGCCGTGCAGCGGCTATCGCCATCGTATCTTCTACAGGACAAAACAATGTAAAGGTTTGACTTAACGGGTTGTTCATCACTTGCCACGCTCAAGGCTAGAGCCTTCAGCCTCCGTCTAGCATTCTCCCCGCCCTTTCTCATCACAGTTTCCTCACTCTTTTTGTCTGAATTGAAAGTGAGCTGATTCAGAGAATTCTCCTTATGGGCCTTTTTGAAGACCCTATTATAAATATCTCCATTGTAGCTCCTCAAAGCACTCTCGAGTACGAAATTAGAAACTGACCACGCTTCCACTAGTCTCACGGCATTAGGTCGAAACTAAGCTAAGAGTTCTCGAATCGCCAAAGGCGCATTATAGCTCTTCTCAACTGTTGACGCCTTGAGGACATCAAGAACTTCGAAGTCGATGTATCGAGCGTGAATAGAGTAAAGAGTCGAAAAAGGGTCTACAACACGCAAACTATTGTTTTATTCAAGAGCGGGTAGGATAATTTCATAAAGACTGCCCCAAAGAAGTTTTCGATCAAGACTCTCCGAATAAGCATGACTCGGTCTGTGCAGCTAGATCATCAAGCTGTTCCGTGGCTTCTTCTCAATACCTCTGACTTAATACGCGTGGTGGGCGAGAAATGAGACTCTCTACTTGAATGCTATTCTCAAAGTAATCGGGTCACTCGAATTGAAGTCACAAATATATCCCATTATAAGGTATGAGTCATCTCGATCTCAGCCATCCTTCAACAATAGCCGTCGTGATGTCTCCGCGCGTGTCAGAGCAAGGTGAAATGGATCTGGTCTAGCAATATTGAGTTGGTTCTTTTTCGAGAAGATCGAACTTGGTTCGAGAATCGGCAAGATTTTCTTTTGTCGACTGAGAGAGTCGTTCCGCCAAAATAGGTGCTTGCTTTGCCAGCTGGTCGACGCCGACCCTGGAGCCCACTCTTTCTTGGGCGAGGATGCTCAGCCCTTGCTAGTCCGCAGGCTGTAGCTCTGCCGTAGTGTCCGTCATTGTGGTCGTTGTGGTTTGAGCGTAGGAACAGTCCCAGGATAACTTGAAGCCCGGTTGTCGGAGAACTTGAAGTAAAAGTACCGAGGACGGTCCTGCTGGGTCGAGATGAGAGATGAGACTCGGAAAACCCGGACCGAAGATAAGAAAAGGTAGAAACCGCTACGATTGGCAGTGGGCAGCGAGCGGACGCCTTTCAAAAACGTCACTGCGCGAGGTGGGTCTTGATATGGTACCTCTAAAACCTTCCGTATACTCCGTTGCAGGGCCGGATGGAGTTTAATAGCATGGCAAGCAGATTATCGGTGTTGCAGCGCCTGTGTATTATGTAAGTCTGTGAGGGTGAAGAGAGATCTATGCTAATAGCTGCCACGACTAAGATGGAAGATTCTCCCCTCATTGTCATATACCATGGAGGGGGCTTTTGCGTTGGCACCCTTGATAGTGAGCAGCAGATATGCCAGAAGTCTGTACAGGCTTTGAAGCTGTAACCGTCTAAAATGGGTGGCACAGAATGCGCCATCCTGGGGCGCCGAACCCTCAGTTGGTCGCCATTGGAGGGACATCATCTGGGTCAAATGGTATAGCTGTTCTGGCCCACCTGGCTTGAGACGACGGACTGTCACTCCCGTTAACAAGTCAGTATCTCACCGGTGTGTCGCAACAGCCTGAGACCAAAAGTTTGAGAAAGTACGAAAAGTATTATCTCTTCCAAGAGCAAACCAACTATGTCTCTCATAAATGTTTGTGGAAGGATGTGAGCCGAACGACAACAATGCTATTTTGCAGGGAGTTAAGGGCTGTGATGTGGGCGAACAGAGACATGAGTCAGGCAGACGCAGCAAATCCACGCCAAGCTGACCCCAGCATAGGCCCAGATTGCCATGAAAGACTCCGGGATATATGTATATACAAGATAGAACGCTCCAGGTAGATACGTGGATGTGTGAGCACTTCATCATGGCGTACCATCTCCTACTCCTCTGCTTGTCACCCTTGGCATGTTGTAAGTAACCCGTTTCTCGCGGGGACAAATAATGGTCGGTTTGCAACATTTCAAGTGAATTGCGTTATCCCTGTGGTCTTCTCAAGGACTACAGCGGTGTCAGCCTAACCAGAAGCTCGTCGACGAAGAGATTCACGCATCCAGAGTGCTGAAGCGGAGCGTTGGGGTCGACGGCTTCGATCTATGAGAAAGCAGGAAATATTAGATTTCAGTCAAAAGGAAGGCCATAACAGAGGAAGAGGAGAGAAGTAGCACGGGCAGGGTCGTCCTTTTCTTACATTGAATCTCGTCAACAGTGCAGAGATGTATTTCTTCATCTCGATCCAGGCTATGTGCTCCCCAACACAGATCCTCCTTCCTCCAGAGAAGAACAGATCTGCTCTTCCCATTCTTTGTAGCTGCTGTTCGTCGCAATCTAGCCATCGCTCGGGTCTAAATTCATGGACGTTGTCGCCCCAGACCTTGGGGTCAAGGTTTAATGCATGTGTGTTCATGGCCACGATAGTGCCGGCGGGGACGTAGACACCAGCGATCTCAACCCCCCTGTGCTGGCGGGAACTTCGCGTTCCAGTGGGTCTAAAAGAAGCGGCCGAAGGCGTCCGGCCTCTTTGATACAAGCTTCAAGATAAGGAAGCTTAGAGACTTCGGCCCATGATGGTGGAGAAGAGAGGTTTATCTGGGAGAGTTCGGCCTTGAGCTTAGCCATTGTGCGCGGGTTGACCAAAAGGTAGTAGAGCGTCACGTTAATGGTAGAGGAGGTGGTTTCTCCGCCAGCGTGAATTGTCGACATAACTAGGCCCATGATGGTGGCGGGAGTAAATGTGCTGGGATCGTTTTCCCGAGCTTGCATATAGCGATCTAGTAGGTCTGAGAAGCTTCCTAGTCCACCCTTCTCCATTCGATGCTGAAGTCGTTGTGTGGCGAGCCCACCAAGGCTGGAGCTCTTTTGATTGCTTACTCTGATTATCCATCGATTCTTGAAGAGAAGTTTCTCGAGCCACGGAAGGGATCGCCAGTCATGCCAGTGTAAGAAGCGTTCTCTCCCTGCCTCGAGAGTCTTGCCTATGTCTTCTTGCCTTTCCATCAGACCTTGACTATCACTAAAGGCGATACAGCAGATTGTATCCATGGCGAAGAAGATATTCCAAGTTGCAATGTTGAGATCATTGCCTTGTTCAGAAGTCGCAAAGCGGTCCATTAAGTAGGTGATGTTTCGATCAATATGATGCTCATAGTCCAGTATTGCTCTTGTGCTGAAGGCACTGATGATTTGTTTCTTCATCATGGAGATGCGAGCTTCGTCGCGCTCAGTGATGATGGTGCTGATAAGTTTACCGTTGACAGGTTGTATTGCTACTTCGTATGATTCCGACTTGAGAAAGCGTTAGCAGCCTATTCAATTTGGGACGCTGTAGGACATGTTTAAAACCTTTGGGAAAGGGTTTCTTGTGTTAAATATCGTACCCACAGCTGCTGGGTCACTGAATAAGACTTTATTTGGACCGTACGCAACGACAGAGCCATATTTCTTGTCTAAGTCTTTAGCAATATCAGGGAAAACTTCCCCATTCCAAAACTTCCTTGCTAGCCAAAAGTCGGTCAACTTGGCCTGCCATGGACCCGGGATGTGACGAAGTCGCCAATATTGTAGAAAGGTTTTGAGGACGAAGGGCCCAAGGGCCAGGCCTACCAAGATCACAAGAACTGTAACTGGCTCTGCATTCTCATACATGACGGCCATTCTCTGTGTCAAGGATGAAAAGGCTCACAAATCCTATCGACTGGAAACGTGGAAAGAGCACTCCAAAGTGAGATGACAAAGCGCATGAAATAATAACTGGAATGTTGTGATTTCTTCGACCGAATCGAGGCTCACTTTCGGAATTCTGTAGGATTCTGTTTCTGCCGGAGCTCGGCTCCCGACGGTACCATTGACTCCGGGATGGTGTCTCAAAACCTCTGTAGAGAGGCGGTCTTTTGCAGCTTCTCCTTCAAATATTGAATGCTGAAGACAACGAAGAGGGCGATGAGCGCGACTTCTTACGTCGAAATGCGAAGAACTCGTGCTTCGACGAGACGGAAAATGGTCTATTCTTCGATGTCGACAGGTAGAATTATCGTATATCGTAAACGCTTGTACGCACGCCTGTAGGGATACCGAATCTCGGAGGTTTGTCACATCTGGGGCTGTGAAGATGGCGATCCGGTCCTTCGCGCTGCTGGACCACTACTTCAGAAGACCAAAGTTCGGAACTATCAAGGGCTTCTCAACTGGAGCACCGAGTATTAAAACTACGTATTTATGATGCCGAAGCGGAACTATGGCAGCTAGCACTTATACTTGAAGTCCCTTAGACATTGTTCACGAGCGCTGTGTCCGCATTCCGTACCACCTCCGCGTTCCATATCGCCGTTTCCGTACGACGTCCAGATTCGCCTCAGGCTACTTTCTATTCTATTCTGTGAGTTCTATTCTATGAGTTTACTAGGGGCGAAGTCCCCCACAATTCTAATTCCTAACACTATTTTGTGAGGCTTATTCTGTAAGTATTATAATTAGATAATTAAGACAGAATATTTATCTAACTCTTCAAAGCGGCCTTGGGAGATAAATCAAAGGATTTGGCTCGCACACCTTATTTTATTGTTTCCCTTCTCTGGAAAAGAGCCTGTTACTCGCAATGTTAGTCCACGTGAAGGGCCGTGCAAAACCTGCAATGCCGCACCCCATAAGCTCGCTTAGGTGCGATAAACAAACAGCCAGACCACATTCTGTACGAAGTCAGACAAACAGAATCGCGCTGCGTACGTTTCCGCAAAGCCAGCCGTAATGGTCTGGCTAGCCACTGGAACAACAGTGAGTGGCGGTAATGCCAAATTAACCACGCGAATCTTCAAAGTCAATCTCGCATCATATTTCATCCTCATCAAAGAACTACTCCCTGGCATGCTCGACGCAAAGAAAGGCCACATTGTGACGATGTCCTCTATCGCGAGCTAACACGTTAAGCCAGCCACGATCGACTATTGCTGTATCAATGTTGGAGCCCTATACATCAGCGACGGGGAGTATTGCGTGTTTATTGCTCGGGAGAGATTATTTTTACTGACTTAGTCCAGGTAGAGGGCTTAGTATATTTAAAACTTCGACTTCTTAACTCACTAGTACTTATCGACCCAGCGATTCAAGCTCCCACCAGTGTTGATCAAACTGTAGGTTCTAGTCCAGGGCGTTTATCTACGTTCCGACGAGATGTATGGCCGTCGGAAAGAAGCTGTCCAGCGTTCCAAAACTCTGGGATCCCATGCTTGATAAAATTTACTCGATTTGAAACTGTTGGTATAAGAGCATTTGCCCAGTCGCCCGGATTGTGCTGAATTGTTACATTTTGCTCCACCGAAGGTGTCACTGAGTGTATGGGCTTCCTGACGGGTGGGAGGTAGAGGAGGCGAGGTCAATGAGAGCCGAGTACAGAGCAAGTCGAAGTACCAGAGCGAAGTGATTAGCCCCACAAAACGTATGGGTGTGATCATGAACGAAGTTGACTACATAGTAAAGCTATGAAATGAACGTGAATATATATCCCTCAGTGCTCGGTGCTAATAAGTGCTACTCAGTGCTGCTGAGTGCTACTCAGTGTTGCTCAGTCTCAATCTTGTAGCTGATTGATCGCCGAGTCGTAACGACATATAATGAGTGGTACCAAAGTTTGATGTTGTCAACCTTCACTAGTATAAATAAACAGCAACAGAGCGAGGCGAGAAAGCTACTATAGACAGTAAACTTTTGAGAGAGTACATTGTAACTTTTATGACGACCTGCTCGCTTCTTCTCACTTTCTACTTGCCCTTCTGCTCACGCTCACACACACCCTTATCGTAAAGTGTGGAACCAAATATAATATTGGCTGCTACGATGATACATGATGAAGGAAAAGAACTTGCCTTCAGAGCTAGAATATATAGGCCACCAGGACGTAAGTGCAAGAAATGCACTTGATTCTACAGGCATGTGACAAAGGGTCACGCGCTGCGAACGATGAACCAAGTGCTACATGAAGGCCCAATTCTACTTTAGACTTTTGTACGCTTTGCTCAAGATAAGTTACATAAGTTGTTGAAAGAGTGACTCTGATTAAGTCCCTGCGAAGAGGAGCTTACTTTCTGATCCAAGTTCCTTATATTATGTTTCTCTCATCGACGAGCGAACTCCACATACAATCTGGCATCATTCTCATGTCTAGGTTTTTTAAAAGTTCCTTTTGTACTGGAAATTACGCTGCAGCATTGCAAAATTTAGAGGGGCAAAAGTACGATGTTTAATCGAGGAACATCGTCAACTCGGCATCCCTATAAATGCCTGAGATTGTTATTTCGAGACAGACGATCGTCAACGCTGATCACAAATAACAAACAGTGCCGTGCTCTTGTTTAAAACTCATGATACATACTATACTTCTACCGAAAATTGACTTCCGGTCCATACTCACTTCCGAAGTCGTAGGAGAAGTCAATGATGAGAACTTAGAGCTTAAGCTAGATATTCAAGACTACGTTGTCCATCCTTTTTACTGTTGGGTGTGATGGACTTTGGATGCTTTTTGACATGAGTGAGACGACCCTGCGGCTGCAAGAGTCTTTGACGGAGTTTGTGTTGCTCCAGAGCTGGAATGATTTGCTTGTGGAGTCACACCTGGGCCGCCTGGTGTCGAAGCAGGCTTCCCTTATTCGACTCCAGACGCATCGTCTTCTTGCGGCCCATTAGACGACTTGCCATCTATAGGTGTCGATGGTGGAGTGTTATCAATCTGCTTGATCTGGGGAGGAGGTTGCATCACAGCATCGTCCGTCCAGAAAGCTGGACAGCAAGTAGAAAGCGAATTTTGATCCGTACAATCCAAGATCTGCCGGTACCACTGCCGACAGTCTCTTCTCTCCCTATCTCCTTCTTGTAGTTGACATACATGAGAAGTTCTTGTAGATTGGATGACGTCCCGAATTCCGAACCAAAGCAGTTGCCAAGAGACCCTAAATATCTCGGCCACAGCCTAATAAAGTGAACTGAATCTGGGCCAGGCTCCAGCACGCCACGCGACCAGGGACCTGTTAGGCCGTTAACGGTGGGGATGAACGATGAGGAGGTCCTGTGGGGTCCCTGGGGTAACTGAGTTCGGATTCCGGAGTACCGAGTACGAGTACATATTCCATTTCGCTCTACTACTAACGAAGCGACCTGGCATCAGCATTGGCATTTTATTCCAAGCCAATCATATTGGCGTCCTTTTTGCATCCCGCCCCGCGGTCTTGGCATTCCTTGGGCCAAGACTCTGGAGTCCCCGAGATACTGAATCTGGAATTGCTGCTAGGGCTATGCACCTAAGATGCCCTGTCTCTCAGGACTATAAAGAGAGCCATGTTCCGGAGCACTTTCCAACCCCATGGTTTCTGTACCGATCTCCAGAGATCTCAGGCAGAACGTACATCTCTTACTCAACCGCCGGAATGTCCGACTGGCAGAAAGATATATCCTTGGCAAAGCCTCTCGAAGCTGTCCACATGGAGAAGGGTGATGTCGTTCCAGTGTCTTCAAGTGTTCAAGATGATACATCCGACCAGCCTGTGCAAGACTGGTCCCAAGAGGAGGAGAAGGCATTGGTGTGAGTCTGCTCTTATCCGCTGTACGTGAGGTCCGAACTAACGTAGATCGTAGTAAGAAAATAGACCTTCACGTCTTCCCCATGCTATGCATCGTGTTTGGTCTCAGTCTGCTTGACAGGGCCAATATCAGCACCGCTTACATTGCCGGCATGGGACAATCCCTTGATCTGGCCGTGGGCTCTCGCTATTCGATCGCCCTCTTAGCATTTTTCCCTGGCTACACAATTTTCGAGCTCCCATCTAACGCAATTATACGGCGCCTGGGGTGCGTACCAGGATCCTTCTAACACTCTATGAGAAAGTTATGCTAACATAAGGGGCATTAGAGCTCGGACGTGGCTTACCTTCTTAATTGTTTCTTGGGGCTTAGTTGTCTTATGTACAGCTTTCGTGCAATCGTGGAAGACCTTAACGCTCTGTCGAACATTGTTGGGCATCTTTGAAGCTGGCTGTATGTATTAACGTTTATATTTCTCTAATTTATACTAAACAAACCTTATAGTGTTCCCTGGAGCAATCTTTATTATTGGTTCCTGGTACCGCCAGTTTGAGACCGCGAGACGCATCACACTATTTTATATGGCGGCGCTAGTAGCTTCTGGATTCGGTCCAATCCTCGCATACGCCCTATCCCTTATTAGTGTCGGCAAGGGCGATTTCGCCGAGGGCTGGCGTTGGATTTTTATCATTGAAGGCATCTTAACTGTTGTGGCTGGCCTAGTTGCACCATTCCTGCTCGTGGAATTTCCTGAACGGGTTACATGGCTTACGCCCCGTGAGAAACAAATAGCCTCCGCGAGACTAATGCCCGACAAGACGACAAGGGAATATATTCACCCCACGATTAAGGAAATTTTCAAAATGCTGTGCGACTGGAAGCTACTTATCTACTCTTTACAGTACTTTATCGGCTCAAGTTCTATTTACTCGATAGCTTTCTTCTCTCCGATTATTTTACGACAGGACATGGGGTTTAGCTATGCTATGTCGCAGCTTCTATCATCGCCGCCCTATATCTTTACCATTATTATGGGCTTGATATTGGCGTGGATTTCCGACAACCATCGAACTCGCTGGCCAATACTCTGTGGGCAATCTGTTACAGCCATTATAGGCCTCTTAATTATGCTTTATGGGAACCTCCCAGGGGTTCGATACTTTGGGCTTTTCTTAGCTATCTACGGCACAAGTGCGAATCTCCCCGCTACACTGACGTATGGCCAGAGCAACACAGCCGACGTCCGCAAGAAAGGGGTTGTAGCGGCGGCTATGATCAGCATGGGCGGCGCAGGAGGAATTTGTGGAAGCACGATCTTTAAAGCGAGTGACGCCCCTCGGTACTTTCCAGGCATGTGGGCCACGATTGCTATGCAGATAGCATACACGTTCGCCACGTTTACGCTCAGCATGTTCTTGAAGCGACAAAACAGAGAGGCCGACGAGGGCAAAAGACCGGCCTTGGAGAATGTTGAAGGATTTCGGTATGCGCCATAATTCGATCACCGGCCGTTGACGAACTGCGCCCCCTCTCCTTCAGCTCATAAAGGTCCGTACAGAGCTGCTTGGTAAGGCAAAACAGTCTCAAGGTCCTGAGGCAAAGTGGAGGGGTCAACCATCGACGTCAGCGGAGTTTGGCTCGTGAAGTGGAGTTTTTTGCTGAGATGGTGGGATACAGAAGACGTACTCTGCGCATTCCATACATGCTGGCAGTGTGGCGTGTTCCGTTTATGACACAGAAGGATCTGCGGGTCCGTCAGAACTGCGGAATAGTTCCGTTGGATTCGGTTGGAGTGATCGATACTCGTCGGTCCTCGTGGTTATTCTTAGTTTAGTGAGATTCCGTTGAGCTCTCGCGATTATTGGCGATGATGGGAGGCTGTCAAGAATGTCCCACGCCACAAGGATAGGGTAGAGAGAAGAGGGGAATGAGTCTATTGACTTCTTTCCATCCTTAAAGCACCGAAGGTGATGATGACTTATATTTGGTTGGGGGATTGGCATGTTAGAATCAGGCAGGGGGCATTTCCTCGCCTACAGAACAGTATAAGCTAATCGACTTTACGCGGACCTTTGATGGCATGCAACCTCTGGTAACTCAAAAGTCCGAGGGCCTCCGGTACGCTTCCGTACGCCGTTGAAACCTATACAGTTTAATAGTGTCGAGATTCTCACTACAGCTGACAAGGGCGATGAGAGTAGTAAGAAAGTCATTTCCAAGTTGCAGTTATTCAATCGCATTCGACATCAGTAGAATTCAACCTTAGTTTAGGTCCTCATATTGCTTGCATGAAATGTGTGTCTGTGACTCAACAGAACGAGACAACATGCAACGATATTATCTCTACCATATGAATCCTTTCGAGGGGGAAATCCCTGGAGAGTTATTTGTAGGACTTCGAGCGGAGTTGCGTGGCCATTACAAGATTGGACATTGCATTCACACAACGGTTCTGCATCCAGATTTGCACGCTACTGGTATAACGCAACATCGCAAGGCCAAAATGGACAAGAAAGGCGTGACAATGGCCCCAGCAAGCAATATCACCGACGCGATCACTGAAAAAGTTCTCGCCAGTCGGAGTGGCCAAATTTTCATACCAAAAAATGAAGCGAGACGAAAAATTGTCAGAAGCTTGCCCATTTGGCTTCAAGACTTTTATTACTTACATGAATGACGGGAGCTTTATTAATATCCGTTGATGGCCTCGGAAACGGACTGTCGAAATTGCACTATTGGTACCATATTCGAGAGACTTGGGCTGTGACGATGTCCTTAGTAAGTCTGTATTCTTCGTTTCACTGGCTTGTAGAGCATGATTTCTATCCTCCTGAACAATCAAAGAACCAGGCAGAGTTTGATAGTAATCCAATTAAATTCTGTCTCGATCAGGTCAGATATGCAAGTAGATCCTGTACCAGCCAGGAAGGGTGGGGCAAATGGACATTCTGTGAAGGACACCAAGGAGTGCTTGCGAGGTGCGTCCGCCAGCATTTTGATCAATATGAGTTGAGTGGTACTTCTCATCTTCTGATGTCTGGCAATGCACTTGTCCACACCGGGCGGTAGCCCTAATAGCCACCTCTTGACGATGTCGATCGCCGAAGCCACTACTTCTTGATCTTGTCGGTGCACCAAATTTCACACGTCTTCCATTCCCAGTGTGCCGAAGAGTGACCGTCTGCGGAAACAGCCACTGCGACCAAGAGGTGTGGTTGTCTTCGACGGTGAAGCAATTGTATGGCTAGCGCGCAGGCGCTGATAAGACCGACATCAGACTTAGAATTTAGCACGTAAAATGTAGGGCTAATGTCTCTTGGGCCCTGCCTAGGTGAGCCTGGAAAGGCCTGTGTCGTTATGTGTACCTACCTAGGTAGGTATCACTCCTAGACTCATGTGATATCTGCATATAGTTGTTAGTCTAAAATGGAATTTCTAGATCTTCGTATCTCTTGGTTCCGATTCCAGCTCTCTGAAGCGTTTGAACCACTCGATTGTCTCTGGATTTTGAACGGTCGAGCTCGGTTTGACCTCTTTCCCACTTATCACGTTCTTGACTGCGATTTCGATCTTCTTCCCATTGATGGTGACGGGAAGGTCGGGAACGGCAATGACAAATTTTGGCACGTGTCGCGGAGACAGTTCTTTTCTGATCGCAGCCTTGATCTCCGTTCGCAGTTTGTCCGTCAAAGTAAACCCGGCCTTCATGACAAGGAATAAAAAGACCTGCTCGTCGGAATCTTGTGGTCTCCGTCTACCCACGCACAGTGTGTTACTGACGTAGTCGGTAAAACGAGGAGCCTCGACAATAGCGTATATCTCTCCACTGCCGAATCGTACACCAGACGGATCTATCGCTTATGTTAGCATTATTAGTTACATAGAGAAATAGTAGCCCTTCGAAAGAAAGAGCCTTTTCAGAGGGTAACTTACTCAGAACGCCATCACTCCGGCCGTGTAATACATAGCAACCAGTAGCTGGGTTGTGACTCAGCCAGTCATGTTGTGCCCAGACATCGAGGTCTGGGAAGCGAGAAAAGTACGCGTCATGATATAACTTGTTCTCTTCGTCACCCCAAAAGAAGCACGGCATGCTCGGGAAGGGCTTGCGAATTACCATCTCGCCTGCCTCGCCTGTGTGCTCTATCGAGACACCACTATTAGGGTCTAGAATGTCTACGTCCATACCCAGAGCATATATCTGCATCTCTCCAGCGTATATCGATCCACAGGGGTCACCTATGAGGAGAGACGATGCTGTGTCTGTACCACCCGAGGTATTGCAGATTTGCGCTTCAGCAGGGAAGCTTCGATAGAACCATCGATATTGTTCTAACGACAATGGCGCTCCAGTAGTATAGACCATTCTTAAAGAGGATAAGTCGAATTCTTTCTTTGGGATAGTGCGGGATATCTCGATCTCTAGCAAATTTCGAGGCGAAGTGCCGAGAAAGTTCACACGGAATCTATCGCATATCCTCAATAATTGTTTCGCATCGGGATATAGTGGACTACCGTTATAGACAACCAAAGTCGAGCCAGAGGTGAGATGCCCACAGAAGGCATAGAAGACGACCCACGAGGTACTTGAGTATACCATCACCACCTTTCCAGGGCTCAGACTATTGTGTAAGGTAGAGATTTTTTTCACCTGCATAAGCCAGCCATGTCGATGAACGATACACTTAGGGGCTCCCGTCGTACCCGAAGAGTAACATATCATGAGAGGATGATTAAAAGATACGCGCGTAAAAACAAGCTCGTCGAAAGGAGTCGATCGTTCTAAGAAGGTATCGATGGTCGGAAAGTCTGACTTAGTGGGTACAATAGGTATTGTAAAGACTTGTAGTTGTAATTTTAGCTTCTGTATGATATCGCGAAGCTTCGCCGCGGTGGGGATCAATTTGCCTTTGTATACTCCGTGAGTATCGACGAACAGAATACTCGGTGTGACCTGGTGAAGCCGAGTTACGCATCCCTCGACACCCAACTCCGGGCTGATGCACGTGAAGATGGCACCTATCGTGGCTGCGGCGTGAAAGAGAACGATAGCCCAATTCGACGTCGCCACTAGTGCGCCGACCCGATCTCCTTGTTTGATACCACTCCGTCTCAGAGCGCTGGCCGTCTGCCGCACTTTTTCGCGAAATTGACCCCATGTTAACGTGTCCGGGGTTCCGGTGTAGATGTCCTGGTCGTCGCGGATACCGATCAGGGAAACGCCTTCTTTGTCCGGATTCGCAAAGAGTACATTCTCCGCATAGTTGAGATTATGGCCTTCAAAGAAAGGCGGGTTGCTGCTCATAGGTCTAGTATCGTCATACGCTTTTCGTGTCGAGCTGGGTAGTGGAGGCTGGATGTTTAAATAGCCATACAAGTCTATCCAGAAGTCGTGTGGCTGCGTTACAGACCATCGCTGAAGGTCACGAGTGTTGTTCAATCTCTGCCTGAACTTTCGATTGACATGCTGACGGTATACGTCCATTGGCGCGGTGCCGTTATGGCTTGGTGTCCATACGATCTCGGGTGTGCTGAACTGCGTCGAGGCCATGATGTGTTAAGCACTTGGCACAAAACAATTCGATAGTACCTAGGATGATAGCACTGCCCTAATTTGGAATATCGATAGAACAGGCTCTGGATATTTGCTATGGTCTTCGTTGGGATGCAAAGCTGCGAGATAAATAGGATCGCAATGTGAGGTAGTGATCTCCGGATCTGATAATAAGAAACCCGTCCACGACGGCCGAGGCTAACTTAAACTGTATGTAGCGTACTGCATGGTTCCGTATCAACCGTATGTTACCGAATAGGTTTACAGCATTCCGGATTGTTTCTGGTGTAAAGCTCTCGGAACTCTGCGATCCCAAAATATGCGGGATATCCAGTATAGTACGAGCAAAACCTGTTTCTTCTTGTGAAGGACACGGAAGGTGCAGCGAATATTTGAAAATATGTTACAGAGTTTCCTCTCGTTACGCTCGGTATGTCTGGCTGAGCATCGGTATAGGCCATTCACCGTGAAGCGTACCATAGCATTTCACACCGCATAATGTACTGCCTCGACAAAATGATCAAGTGATTCTCAATGCGAGCGATTCTTGTATAGAGGCAAGCTCGACGTTTGAAACCAATCTTTCGTCACAAGTCGAAGACGTTAGCTAGTATGCTACGTCTGAATGGGTCACAGCGGCATTGTAAGCCTCGTGTATTCCGAGCTCGTAGCTGGCCTAGACTGCATGGGGTAATAGGGAGGAAAGCAAGCATGAGCTCAGGTTACTGGCATTCAAGGTTGTGGTTCAGCGCCCGGTATCATACTCCATACTTCATCAGATCAATTTCTCCAGCCGCAGCCAATGTACGGCGTAGTTTGACGATACATTGCGGAGAGAACGCAGCACTGTTCCCTCGCCCCATTCGCCGCGTGCTTTCACCACCTAGCTTCCGCTCTCGCTCCACCGATATAACGAATCCGGCGGGCTTCTTCGGAAGAGCATACAGTCGCTCGCGCTTCTCGGAATCTGTCACCGCGGGATCATATTTTCCCCTGCCCCACCCGGAAGTATATAGATTGCAGGACCATTACTCGGGAGGCAATAAGAGTACGTAATCCAGCTGTAGTCGAATAGTTCTATGGTTTCGAGATGGTTAGAAACAAGGCAATGACCAAAGTATTCCTTTGATGCGGTTTATATTTGCTTTCCCTTGTATAATTCTAGTGCTATCAAAGGTATGGCCGCCTGGAGGCTTTTGCTTTCTCCTCAGGATGACTAACTAATGGCAAGCCCTTCAGTATTTACTTGGCTCGCGCTTCACCCCAGAAGCGAGCGCAGTTCGTGTGGCACAAAGCTTTACTTTCTTGGTCATCCCAGTCCTTCACCCTCTGAGACTTAGTCATCAATGGCATCCACGTCGTTGACATGCTGTACAGACGCTTGTAATCTGTTTGCATCCGTCGGAAGTCGTTTCTCGACATCGCCTTCTGTGGTAATCCTTGTGAGGCGGTTCTCGGATTTGATGTCATGCTCGTCGACGACCAATTGATGAGTGTTATGATCGACGTGCAAATCTTCCGCATAAACCGCTACGGGGTCTCCGAAGATAGCCCCGATCTCTTCTAACGGGATACCCTTCGTCTCTGGAAGGAGGAAATAGCAGTAGAAAATACCGATGAATGAAAGAACGATGAATACGAGGTAGTATTTCCATCCGATATGAGCAAAGGCCTGTCAAGAAAATGTCAGCGTTGTTCCGAGCAGAGAGTGGGCGAGTCATTCACCGTATCCGTGACTTCCAAGTATACCAGATCAGTTAATGCAACTACCGCAATAACCAGAGCTAAGCCTCGAGCTCTCGAGTGATTTGGGAAAATCTCTCCAAGCATAACCAGACCAGCACTGTCAAACGAAAAGGTCTGGAATAAAATGAAGATGTATGTCGCGGCGACGCCCATTTCAAGGCCAGCCTTGTTCGTCCCTTCCCCGGCGTATGCAGCTACCATTGCGGCTTCAATAACGAGACATACACAGCAGCCTGCCATCCCAGCAACAACTAGAGGCTTCCGGCCGAAAATGTCCATAATCGCGGCAGCAATAATAGTGCCAAGGAGTCCGACCGTGTTCCAGCCACATTGGAAGATCAACTGTTTCACAGTACTGTATCCAAGCTCTGAATATATCTTCGGACCTGGACATATATTAGGTGGAATTGTCGCAACGGAACACCATACCATTACTAGCCAAAATGAGGATACCGGTAGACCTGTCCATATTAGTTGTGCGATGCAATATACAGGATCAATCAAGTTGTAGGGAACAAGGTGAACGGGAGACCAGACACTTGCGGGGTGCATACTGTGCAAAGAATCCGAATCCCATAGTCAGAAGCGTACGCTTCCGGTAGGTAGGCCTGGTGAACATTTCAATCTGATCGAAAGTAAGCATTTGGCCGCCTTTCCGGAATCTGGTATAGACTCACGTAGGATGGCGTGCTTTCTCTGTCCATTTCTGCCTGCTTGGTCATCTGGTAAAACTCTTCCCGTACAAATTCTTGGTCAATGTCCGTTTTGGAGCCGTGAATCTTATAGACCACTTCTCGGGCTTCATCAACTCTGCCCTGCATCAAGAGGTAACGTGGTGACTCCGGAACGACGAAGCAGATGGCCGACATGATGACGGGGAAGACTAGAGCAATTCCCAACGGAGCGCGCCATTGAGCTTCCGGGCTCTTCACAAAGTGAAATGCGAGGCCCATGTATGAGCCGAGGGCATAGCCTATCGCCAAGCTGATTCCGTTCAAGCCGACCAAGAACCCACGAAGAGCGGGAGGGGCCAGCTCGGCATTGTAGAATGGTGCTAGCTGGGGTCAGTAAAGTTCCACCATGATGGGTCAAGTAGCTGTCTGATGGCCACATACCGACGACCAAATAACCCCAGGCGCCAGCTCCTGCGAAAAGCCGACCCACGATGAACATTGCCGGATTTTGGGCAGCACAAACCAATGCTCCCCCGAGGACTGCGTGGAATGCATTGTAATGGATGGCACGCTTTCTCCCCCACCTGTCCGCGACGTAAGAGGTAATGATCACGTTGATGGCCGCTCCAGCTTGGTAAACCTGTGCGCTGTCAGCAATTGTGGGAGACTCATGCTCATGGAATAAAAAGACGGCGAGAGTAGTTGCTCGGAACAGTGATATAGGAGCTGGAATTCCGTCATATGGGAAAGGTGTTGGCCTACTCCTGACATGGCTCCAATCAAGCCTTCCCCGTCTATGTAGAGAAAGATTTAGTCAGCCTGTGGAAGATAACTTGTTCTAGGTCACTGATTTACCCGAAGTCAGTCCTGGTGGAGTTGCCTCAAGATCAAGGAATTTCATATACAGTAAGAAAGAGGGCTGTGCGAGGGTCACCCCGATGACTCCAGATGGGTAACCCATAGCCGTCATTCCTATGGAGATCATGTAGCACATGAAGAAGTTGCGCCATGTCCATGTCTTCTCCCTCAAAGCCATGATGAGCGGTAGTTGTGCGGTTGGCAAGAGGAAGAAAGGAAGATGAGTCGGAAAGTTTCTGTAGCAGGATGTGGTGCCTGAGGAAGGATGTTGAGATTTTATAGTACTTTTGCGGTGAGATGTTACTCCGCGGGGTCTCCAGGTCAAGTTCCGTGGACAGCGAGGAGGCCCACCGCCCCGGAAACCTGGGAGCTGCACAGTGGACAAGCTTTTGCCCCCTCCCTTTCCGGATTGCTCAAGCACTACTGCTTGTTTCAAACAAGATATAGCATTCCATTGAGGCAAGCCAAGTAGTGAAAACTTTCTCCAGCTTGTTTAAGCTTGAGCATCCGTATACGACCTGGCTGCAGAGAGGTTCCAGAGTTCCGTCATGGAACATCGCTCGCTACCTATGTTGTGCCCAGTGTGCTACTGAATCCTTACAATAGTTGGGAAATGATAAATCAATTCCGGGCGTAAGTCACAGAGACTATAGTTGGAACTTTATCCAAGCAGAAATGAAATACCGATGTTGCCAGCCGAAGAGGTATGTATTCCCAAGACATGTACCCGTGGTTCTAGATCCATCCTCTCGCATCCCCTACGTCAACTACCGGAGCCGTAGCTAGATTTCTCGACGGGTGAATGAAAGCTAATGTCTCCCAATCTATATTGCCGATACAATGACATGTCCCGGGACTTGCACTAGCGTTTTCTCAAGGTGCAAACGAATCATAGACGCTTCGTCTAGACCAAGGTAGAAGGAAGAGTAAAGTCAGCATCTGGCCCGACGTCTCTTGAAGCGGGAAAAATTACTATATCATCTCTGCCGTATTAGTGGAAGAAAGCACAGTCTTCTGCTGACAGCTTAGATGATACGCTTTTGTAGAGACGAGCCATGAGTGTCGTCTTCGGGATTCAAGAGTATCATCAAGGCGTAATGAACTCGGTCATTTGACCGGAAAAATAGCCAGATTGGTTAAAATGCGAGAATTAGGCACAGTGGCAACAAGAATCTCCCTTTAGAAGCATCTCGCAACCTCGGCGTGGCCGCGAACGTGGCACATACTTCGCTCAGTCCAGGATTTGCGAAGTCTAGACCTCTAGACGTCCCAGGTGCAATGATATCCATGGCACTCATCCGCAAATATCCCTAAGAAATCTCCATAAGCGATCTAGACATAGTGGACAAGAGCGGGAGCCGACTGCGATGGAGTAAGATTACACCCCTGGACAGCCCACATTAGTGAGATTTATGAGGCAGCGTGATCAGACTCTTCTAGCTCCAAGTACAAAGTAGATCAGGTGCTTGGACGAGGTGTAGTCTTCTTGTCTGTTTGATTAGAGGAAGCACGGGACTTGGAGATCATGAGTGTGATCAGGAGTGCTAAAGATAGTGGCCTTGAAAAAACATCATCGCTGTCTACTTACCACTCCGGCGATAGTCGTCAAGCACTTAGAAGCTAGGAGTCTACTACAGTTGACCTTCAGGCATCTATTCAACAAACATGAGGGACTCAGTGTTGAGTCTTGAGGACACTGGAGCAAGAAAGGTCAAAGGACCTCTGATGTGCGAACTGAGGCTCCCAGGGACTGTTACTCTATCTACCAAGAAGGGGGCTTGGAACGATGTAGGGCGAATGCTATTCAACACTGTAACCCAGGGAAGCTCCCCTAAGTTCTTCGAGCCTCGTGGTGAGCAGGACTTAATAATGCAAGTGCTGCACAAACCATTGAACAGCAGCATTCTTAGCTCGTTCTAATCCCTTTTTCTGGACTGGGTTATTGGGGTCACCTCTTGTGGCAAAGCCGTGGGCCAAATTCGGGAAATATTGGTAATCGTATTCGACGCCGAGTGTCGGGATGACCTTGTTGCAATAGGTCTTGAGTTCTGGGGTAAAGATAGGATCGTGCTGGGGGGCCAAGATCTGAGTTGGGACGGAGACAGCATCGACTTCAAACTCTTCGACCATTGAGGGATGAGCCATGGAAATAGCGTCCACCAGATTACGATCTATACATGAGTAAGGCGTAGAGCAACGTGTGATAAGTATTAAACCCACCTTTATCTCCTAGTTGAAAGGCCGCCCAACCTCCATAGCAGAAACCAATAGCCCCGACCTTTTTGTAGCCAAGTTCTGCCTTTAATGCCTTCGCGGCAGCAAACACTTCAGGTCCTCGTTTGGCCTTGTTATGACGACCAAGGAAAGCTCCAACGTCGAAAGCCTTCAATTTCTCGGGGTCTCGCATAGTCGAGGGTTCAACAATTTCGCCACCGTAACTAACAAAGAGTCAAATAGAGTTAGCATAATCGATGAATTGCTACTCGCCACTAGCTCGACTGTCTTATTTACAGTCAAGAGTAGACGAGACTATCATCTCAAGTGCATCTATGAAAGACTCACAAGTCAACCAAATAGACCGTGGCATTGATTTCTGGCGCATAATGATCTGCCAATAACCGTAGATTGGGCGAAGTCCAGCCAAGAATGTCGTGTATGATAAGGATGGCTACATCCTTGTTGTCTCCGACCATGTAGGTGTCAAGTTCAGCAAGCTTGGTCTCCTTTCCGGCAAATGTGTCTACTTCCCACCGGAAGCCAGTCTTACAACAGTCTCCCATTTTTCCTGCAGAAAATAGCCGTCGCGAAGTGACAGAAGATACAAGATGCTTGTACGATGGATTGTGCTTCGTTGAACTTGGGATTTGAATATGCGTGGGATGACCCAGGAACACCCATGATGGCCCTCGGGCTATTTGTCTTAGACTAGATGGATAATGTATGAGGGGCATCCGGGACTCTTGAGGACTGGTCAGTGTTTAGCTCCCTGTAATTGGTGCGGACTGTTACCGTCACTTGGTCTCTGGAAAGCACCGGAGCTGTTTCGTTGGTCTTCTACGGTGTTTACCATGAGCACTCAGAGAAGCTGTTTTCCGCTTTGCTTGGCGTGAACTCCGTCGTGGGAACAGGCTCGGTCCCATGGCCACTATTCCGCTACTGGCCGAGAGGCCGAAAGTCCGAGACCTAGGAAGGTGTATGGACGATCAAATGAATTCGGAACCTATGTCGAAACCCAGATTCCCCTACCCCACGGCAGCACGTCTCCAATGCATCCACTTTGTGTACCCCTGCAATACGCCACACATAGGTAGGTAGGCAATGGAACGCGTATCTCCGCGAATCTGTAGAACGCAAAACAACAGTACAAATGCATCATGCCTGACCTGTCAACCCTATCTCCGGTGGTGAACGCCCTACGAGGGGCATGTCGAGGATGTTAATCGCGAGCTCACTGCTTTCGCTCAATCTGTTTGGGAGAACGAAGAATTTACCAGCTGCGAGTCCACCAGCATCCCGCTGATCGCAGGCTCCCACGGACGATTGACCTGGTACAGATGTTACTACTGGTTATATCCGGAAGACGCACCGGGTTACATGAATGTCATTGAAATGTACACCGATCACAAGGGCTTCGAAGATCACGTCTGCGGAGACTAGGCAAGTCAGTGATTTCTCAACTGCGGTAAGATTATTTCTAACCTCTATCGCTCCAGTGAAAACATGCAACGCTATTTCTAAGCATGGGGTCTGCTTAGATGTCAGCAGATGGAGGCGTCTTCGAGCAGGACTCCCGGCCGAGCCCAATCCTGCTTTCGAAAAACGAGGTCTTCACACCACTTTCTTCCAAAGCCTTGACGGGCATGGTAATCTTGAGCTGAGCGAAGATCAAGTATTGAGGATCACCACTATTCAAGTGACCGAGGCTAAAGCAGCCGATCTAGTTAATATCTTGGAGATAGATGCTGAAGTTGCGCGGAAGACGGGCAGTGTAGAGACCTTCTGGGTGATTCAAGAAACGGCGGACCTGCAAAAGTTCCGCCTCATCACTCGGTTCAAGTCACGATCTCAAGATGCTGAATTCAACGAGCTGAAGAAAGTGACCGAATGCAAGAGAAAGTTAGTGGAAATTGCTGAGTCAGTAAAGGAGTAAAACAACAAATGGGCCAAACGAGGCTTCTTCTTGAAGGAGTACTGATCGATACTCCTATATACACAAGCATAGCTCTGGGTGCTATCCTAGTGGTATAATGCACAATCCTTGATGTAGGGAGATCAAGCTCATATGCTCGTAGACGGCTTCCGACCTGTGCGTTTGCACTTCGTCCCTTGTGCCAAGTTCATTAAGAGCTATGGCTTTTCTCCCCTAGAGAAGCCAAGGTTGTCGCATTAGCACGGACGTGGGGCGCCTTCCACTATCCAAACCGTGTTGCAGGTCGTCAGTCGCAGATTCAGCAACTGTCTAACGACAAGTACATGTGTGTACTTCTCGATCCGACAAAGAGGCTGTCAATGGACGCTGTAAGTGGGTGCGGAGTCGTGAGTCAGTAAAGCCACTCCTCGACAAAATTTGGACAGGAGCAATCCTTTTGATTCAGGAGAAGAAGCACTTTGGGGCTTTGATGTCACGCTGGGAACGGTTCACTTGAGTCTTTTCTCCTAATCAGGGCCTCGAAGGGACATCATTAATCATGGAAAATCGAAGGACTGTCTGAGCTAGCTACTATGTCTTACTACATCAAAGGTGTCTCGCCAGACACTGCATGACTGTCTCGAGAAGCGAAAGCATAGGACATTTAATTAGTGCGCTTGGGAGTGGTAGGTGTGAGCGAGTCAACAGAATAGAGCCGGAGTATGCATGACAAAAACTATCCCCGTTCTGATCGAGGGTTGGGCCTGACAACACAAATCAGCTTTGAAATAAAGACTGCATGCATATTATCAAGAACTATCTGCCCTGGTCTGCTTGCTCTGTAGAGAGAACCATGGGGGCGCGTCGCCCCTTGCTCGGGATATCGGAAGACTCGCCGTTGGTCCAAGTTTCCTCGTTTTCTTGATGGCAGTGGTCACTGCTTCATATGTGGCCTGCCTGCCAGGGCAATTCATAACTGTATTACCGGATATATGGGTAGAAATATCAGCACTGAAGGTCAAGTCAAAGACGAGTAGCGGTGTAGCTCGCTTTTATTCGTTCCCGTGCTCCAATGAGTCCAGGTCGAATTCTGCCTTGCGTCTTCTGACTTCAATGCGTGCCGCCGGAGGGGTCACAATAGACAATCCGAATGCCATCGACTCGGTAGGACTTCCTGGGACAAGTCTAAAGTCGTACTTGACTAGCAAGTGGCACAAGGCAATTTTGATCTGATTGGAAGCCATGAACCGCCCCGGGCATGCATGTTTGCCGTGACCCCAGGCCGAATAGTCCTGTGAAGTAGCGACGAATTGGCCTGCATTCTCCTTTCCTGGGGTTTTCCTCATGTTGTAGAACCGATAGATATCGAACTTGTCGGGATTCGGATAGAGCTGGGGGTCCCGCAGTTGCGAGGATGATGCTACTACCAGAGTGCCCTTTGGAAGGAACGTTCCGTCTGAGAGGGTACAATCCTCAACCACTATACGTCGCATGGTACCTGACGATTAGTAAAATCAGTATTGGTCCATGATTCGGTTCGATCATCGGTAGTGAAACAGTAGATTTGGTACTTACATAGAGTAATAGGCTTAAGTCTTTGACTCTCTTTCATGGCACTGTCGAGTAATTTCATGTTGTAAATTGAGGTCTTTTTCTAGCCGTCCCCACCATCGCGGAGGACCGAGATGATTTCATCTCTCAAGGGCTGTAGGTATTCTGGATGTTTAGCAATGCATAACATGAACCAACTCAACGTATTTGTCGATGTAGCTATCGCCCCCAGACCCAAACTCAATTGTATTTTGGCTGGTTCATATGACTGCCCGTTGGCTGCTTGTTCCGCCCATTCAATAGTGCTATACTCCTTTTCGATTTGCCTGCCCTCCTTCAGCGTAGTCTCTCGGACCTCTTTACGCTCTGTCAAAACTCTTCGCATGATAGCTGAGCACTCTGCACTCTTGACTCGGAGTTTCTTACAGTATGGAAGGACCCACTGAGCAATAGGTCGTATCCAAGGATGCCAAACGCTAAGCCGCTCCGCTGCATAGAATAGTGTGGTGGCGTACTGTTCTGTAGAATTGATCCAGTTTGGGTCCTCACAGAAGTCCTTGCCTAGAAAAGCGCGGGTCGACATCCTACTGACAATCTTGGACACCATTGTTGACGGGTTTTCCACGTGCCATTCCGGGTTATCGGGGAGGGTTTCTTTGAGAATCTCAGAACATTCTTCGGCCATCGGCTTGGTGAATCGGGTCAAGTTGGTCGTGATGTACTTGCTGGTTATTGTGATCAATAACCATAAGTAATTCTTGTTGATCCCCTCGAATCCGCGGAAATCTCCAAAGAATACTTTGTGAATATGTAGGGTAGAATCTAGCTTGGGTTCGTTCCTTATTTCGTGGATATAGTGTGGTGGCAGTACGGTCATCAATCCCTGATTGGTGTACAACTGAAAGGGCTTCCCGTCGGCCTCTTTCTGGGCTTTTGCCAGTATCTCTTTGGTGTTTGTTGTGAATTCCCTGACGATTCGTTACCAGCTCAATTCGTACCATTTCTTCTTGTTCATGATCGGTAGTTTGTTGCGCGCAGGCAATAGCTGCATGCTTAGCCATAGCAAAAAGACCGTGGCGCCGATAATTTCATAATTGCCGTGAAACTTGCTCACCAGCACGTCTGCTATTCCTACTGGTGATGCGGACAGAGTGATTGGTTCGGTCTGGTTCGCCATGGTTATTGGAGATACCCCGGATATAGGAGCGCTCACTCAGTTTCGACCTCGAATGTTTGATCGTAGCCAAGCAAGGAAAGCACCAGGCAACCCCTATGATATTATTTAGCCGTCATATCTCTCATCAATCGAATAGAATACCTCGGTTCGGAATGATGTAGAAAGGCTCTTTCCGAGCAAGACAAAGGCTTCGGACCGTGGAAGTATGACCGAGTCGCCTTTTAGGCGATTCAATTCGTCTATCTTTTTCTCCTCCTCATTCGTTTTGGTGACTCTGTATAAAATTCGTCACAAGACGTCTCATACGTTCTTGAACGGCAGCAGTGGAACTGATCCAGCCCCAGTCGGATTACAGAAACCCCGCAAAAATTCCACGTCATTTACGGAAAACCAGGAGCGCCGGCCCTTGGCTGATCCGTGCAGATCACGGGTTTTACTTTTGAGGCTAGAGCGAGCTGCTTTTTTGGCCACTTATAGAATGGATATAGTCGATACCGAGACGACTGCCCCTGTAGGTCACAATATTATGCTCATGTAGACATTCTCATAGTTGTCAGAATTATCACGTGATTTAATCTGGCTTATTTAGTGCTCGGCGCACTAGCTTGATTGGGTCATTCAGGGGGTACCTTGGCATCTCCGCGATCCTCACACCTCCGCATGCTATTCTGTTGAGCAGGCTGAGTTGCGGGATACTCCGTCGCCTAGGTCTTTACAATTCTCGTTACCACCCTCATTATTTTCTAGCCTATCTGTCACTCATTGCGCCGTCTTACATAGTCACTCACTTAGCTATATCACTGCCTGTCAAAAGGAACGCTTGCGTGAGGTTGAAGGGCAACTATCGACGGACCTCCACCTAGGTCTATCGAGAACCTTATGCCGCGGCGAGGAATGCCTCAAACAGGCGGAGATTCTCACTCCTTTTTGCCTATATAAATAGGTAGAAGTCGACCTCCTAGTTATTGAGGTCAGACTCGAGAATTCATCCTATTTGGCCCCCACCTAGTGCCTGTTCCTGCACCAGAGCTGACATATTCTCATTGTGTGATACATGGCTAGGCTGACCTGCCATCTACGATCGACTTCGACGATATCCTAGGGAAGTCGTGCTTTGCCACCCACCCAATGCTAATGAGTCCTGATCTGATGCAATCCAACGCATTAAAGCCGCCGGGATTTCGGAAGGACTACAGAATCGCCCTCGCTGGCTTGGTCCACATGATTCGCGAAGAAGGACTGTTGAGTATCTGGCGAGGCTTGGGTCCAAATTCCGCTCGCACGGTCCTAGTAAATTCTTCACAAGTCGCTTTCTATGATTACTTCAAGTCCATATACCTCTCATTTAATATGTCTAACACTCCCACCACCCACTTCTGCGCATCTTTAGCAGCAGGATTAGTGACAATCACACTCTGCAGTCCTGTCGTCGTGGTCAAGTCGAGTATCATGAGCAGCTCTGGATCTAAGATATCCTTGCTGTGTTGAACTTCCCACAGTAACCGGACCATACCTGAAGATCTCCACGCTTCAAAATTGGCCCGGAAGATACCAATGGTCCTTGTGATGCCAGTCCTTGGGCTGATGAAGTGCACAGTTAGATCCCGATAAGGCTAAGGTCCACTTGTACAGTAGATGGACTACCTGATTTCGCAACATTCCACGGAACGTTGCACTCCACAGAATTTGGTGAAAGGGGAGACGAATAGCTTCGTGCCAAGCAGGAATACCTCAGCAGTTTCGGGAGAGCTAGAATGCTCTTGCGCCTGCAGTTTACCCGAGTCTCCATGGTATTTCACAAGTCCATGCCATGGACGATGAATGAAAGATGAAATTTGTGATATTGGAGGTGTCTCTCTCGTATAGCTAAGAGAGGGTAAAATCTTCGACTTTAGAATAAGTCTAGCCACCTATTACAGGTAGACCGGAAAAACATGTATCCCAAGCTGCAGAAAGTATTGGCACAGGGTCCCTGGCCAGATTTCTACCTGGCCACACTCACTGAACTTCCGTGCGTTCTGGACGTATTCCCAAGCTTCCCAAGAGGAGGGAAACCTATCAAGTGGCAAATATCCCGACCGCTTCTCCTCATAGATGTATTATGATGGAGAATCAGACATGTTTAATACCTGGGATCATTTTGAAGAATAAAAAGCGCCGGTGCCACTTGAGGTCTTTGCGTTCTGCTCCCGCAAATTTTACTTTCCATCCTGTATTCCCTGCTGCTAGCGTGTCGTGCTCGTAGGCGTATCTTCCACAACAGTGAGGCCAGATCCAACGTGTGCTTCAAAATCTCAGGGTTGTATGTTTCGCACTCTGAAGACCCTCAAGAACGCTGCAAACGGCGTCTCCGACCTCCTTTGTCGTGGCATTTCCACCGAGATCGCTAGTCCGGACCTCCCATCCTCCAATATCTTTTCCATCCAAAACTTTCTCGACAGCAGCTTCGACGGCTGCCGCTTCAGCGTGGAGATTGAAAGAGTACCGTAACATCATTGCGGTAGAGAGAATTCCAGCCACTGGGTTAACGATGCCTTTGCCTGAGATATTAGGAGCCGAACCGTGAGTGGGTTCGTAGATACCGTTACAGCGCGTCTCACCGTCAGGGACACCGCTTATACTGGCACTAGGAAGGAGACCCAATGTCCCGATCACCCCCCCAGACTGATCTGACAGTATATCGCCGAAGGTGTTATCGGTAAGTATTATACCGTTTAATGATTTAGGATTCTTCACCATCAACATTGATAGGCTGTCTGCCAATTGATGCTTCAGCTCGATATGCGGAAATTCCTTTTCAAAAACATCGCTTGTCGCCTTTCTCCAGAGACGACCAGAGGCGAGGACGTTTGCTTTATCACTCGACCATACCGTGGCAGGACCGCCGCCTCCTCGGCCATCTTTGCCTAGAGTGATTGCTAACGAAGCTGCCACACGACCGCAACGCTCGACCTCTGGTCGACTGTATGCCCAAGAGTCGCTCGCAAAATTATCTCCCTCAACCTTTGCACCGAAGTAGGCTCCACCAGTATTCTCGCGGACAACAATGAATTTGGTACCGTCCACGAGAGAGGTTTTGAGTGGCGATAGTGGGATCAAGCTACGTGAATAGAATACGCAGGGACGGATGTTGGCGAAAGCATTGAGGTGTTGGCGCAAGCGAAGTAGCCCATGTTCTGGGTTTGGGGATGCTGTGCCCCTGATTATATTGTCAGTATATCGACTCTAGGTTTAAGAGCGAACAAGAGGAGAAAGTAACAGATGGGGCTCACCACTCTGGCCCACCGACACTACCAAATAAGACTGCATCGCTCTCTTCCTTTGCAATCCGTAGCACCTCGTCCGTCACCGGGGTACCATATTTATCAATGCTGCACCCGCCAACAAGTTGGTGATTGAGCTCAAACTTCAAAGCACCCCTCGATGTGGCTTCGAGGGTCTGTAGCACACGTACAGATTCACTCATAAGCTCGGGCCCAACGTGGTCGCCCGGGATGACAAGGACGCGGAAGATCTTTGCGCACATCTTGCCCATGGAGGCAGATAATGGCTGAAGGACAGGAACAGACATGGAAACGGTGTTGATTATAGAGTCAGCTAGATGTCCAATCTGGGAAAGTGATAGGTGGTTCTTGGAGGCTTCAATAGGTGGTTGCGGTTGACCTCAGACTGGTTTCAAGTCCCTTTATTCAACCCCCGATGTCGGCTTGTCCTTTGCTCAGTGGGAGAATGCTCCAGTGTGTATCGAGTCTGCTTTCTCTGCTATGCCTGCCCTAGTAAGACTTCCTGCTCTGATAGAAGAGCTGTGAAGCCAAGCTAATTCCTGTAGGCGTGAATCAGTATACTGCCGTCCACAGTCGAGCTAGTTTACAGGGTGTAACTTCAAGTTCCCAAGTTCATCAACGATAATACTGTCGATCTAGAGTTACTGTTGCCGACTCGGAACCCGTCGCCCCCTGGCTAGCGAATCGCCGAATTCGGACTTAGCTCCCCACGGGACCCGGGATTTGATTTCCTGCTAAATTCGGAATCGCCGGGTGGAGACCGGTGCTCTTGTTGAACTGCTACTTACGATACAAAATAGGCAGAGCAGCAGGCCACGCGCAAGCTGTGAAAATAGCCAATAGATGAACAAGGTAGGCTTGCGAGATGGCGCACGCTAGGTACTTCCTCAGTACAGTACCTCAAGGACAACTCTTGCTCTGCTCCTAATGGAGCCAGTACGTGTACGCCCAACCTACGGATCTATTTGCCATTGTGCAATTGAAAAGGTATGACTTCTCGGTCCAAGCTAGCCCTCACTTAGGAAGGAAGCCCCATCGGCTGGTCTCCGAGACCATCACTGATACATCCTCTCACCAACGTCAATGGTCTTGCTCATGCATAACCCGCCGAAAGTTCCAACGCCCTCAAGTCATTATAGTGAAGGCTTCATGGCGCTAGGGATCGAAGACACTCCTCCGGGGTGTTTTTCCAGAGCCCTGGACGCTTTGAGTTGATACAGCCAGCATAGTTCACTACCGGTCCGGTAGCTTCGACAATCGCCAACGCCGCGCCTTTGAAGACATAATGGCCGATTGTGGTGAAATATCACGAAGACAATGCGCCGATGGTTGGGCCTGCGCTATCTAACGAGCATTAACACATGAGCGAGATGCAGATAAAATTGCGTAGCGTTACAGATCGAATCTTCAAAGTTCGAAAAAGCGTTGGAGTCTGGTCCGTGACGTGAAACGGCGTACCGACGGGATCTTGAAGAGATTTATTTCTGCATGATTGGCGTAAATGTTTGGGTTAGTGTGTCTGAGCCACTACGGATGACTTTGTCGATTCTTTTGTGACTAGTCATCATTCATTGATAAAGGGGAATGACGCTCAGAATGCAAGCTATAAGCTGGATTACGACGATCCTGCTGAAAGCACAGCAACCATCACACCACAGCGTGCTTGTATGGAATCGTTTACCGCTCTGTGTTCCATTCAAACTTGTGATAATCGCTTTCCCTTTGATGGAAAGCCGTTTCTCAATGCCGCTAGGAGATGCGTCTTTGCTCGGGATTCCCTCAACGGAAGTTCGGCGCAGGAAACTTCGCTCAGGTCTGGGCTGCCGAAGCATCTATAATTCGCACCTTGTGGGGTCTCCATAATTCCAACTCCGTACCCAGTTGTTTCCCATGTTCCAGATGAATCACCCGGCGTTTCAGTCAAATAGCATGGTTTAGAGATGTATCCTGCCGCTACAACCATGGTGCTCTTGTCATTTATCGCTGCTGCGTCTTCGAGGTACACGAATGAATGCTGTCAGGCCACTCCACCGACCTTTCAGGTCTTACATTTGGTGCCACGGCCGCAATTGGCGGTGAAGGCGATCTGTGCGAGATGCAGATGGAAAGTTTAACTCTGGATAGGTATAGTACTCATTCACCTTCCATCGCCTAGGAAGAATCTACTTTCGGCCCATCTCAGCAATCATTCCGCATTTTGCTTACATAGCCCCATTCGTCCTCGGCCTCTGCTGGAAGTCACCAGGGATATACTCACAGTGTCATCTCCAAAAAGGCGACAGGATTTTCGGAACACAGAACACAGAGTAATAGGCGGTGGTTAGCAGTTCATGCCGGCCATAACTTGCATTGATTCTAGAGCTTTGATTGGCCAAGGGCCACTGACTAGATTCTTTTTCTCAATTTGATGGAGCTGACAGGTCATGGTCACAGACATTAGTGGATCGAAGCTCAGAGGAACTGGACAAACGTGCTACTAGGATAAAGCTGCTTTAGAGATGGGTAATCATGAGTCTATGAAGGAGAAGAGAAAGCGATTCGTGATGCCATTATAGATGAAGATCCCAGTGATAGAAAGGATTACGTGCGATTGAAGTATATGGATTGCAAAAACGCGTGCTTAGACGAAGAAGTGGCCACTGTGCAAGTAATGCGTGTTTCGAACATTTTGATAGACCAATGTCTACCTAAATAACACCTGAAGTCTATCTCAGAACAAGTTTGACCTACTCAAGATGAACGCAAGGTGCGCCGAGGCCAAGCTCCAGTCACACACTCGGCCTTTTCGAGACAAGTCGATACCACTTCTTTACAACATCCCACGATATCTCCTCGTAAAAGGCTTCCGTTCTGCCCAATGCAATGCAGATTCTCTGAGTAGTTTAGCATCTATCCATCAGGGCATCCAAAGCCGCGTCATCATTTAATATGAGCCTCAGGCGGTGCAGGTTGTAAGGCCCATCTATATCACAGTTAGTTTTATCATTATGAGATTTCCCGAAGTTGGGATTCGGCCGGGAGGGCTATGGCTTACGTCAGGTCAATCTTGCCTTTCTCATTAGGATAGGTCTCCGCAATGGTGAAACCATTGCCCAGCCACGCGAATTGTAAATCCGGGTCCTCGCAAAGAGAAGTCCATTCGAAATCTTCTGCACGAGGTTTTTGGAGTAGGTCGAAATAGTGCAGTCGAGACCCAGCGTGGATGGAGTACACTTGACCTTCGGACTTGCCATTACGATAGGTGCTTGTGCACTTCGCGGTCCAGACTGTCTTGTCGATCCAGTTCATGCTGTGCTTCGCGTATGCCCGTGCCACGCCCGGCTTGAGCATCACGGACCCATAGTTTTCTCGCTGACATTTGTCGATGACTTGTACCATCCAGTCAGTTGCTATCTCGCAAGCAAGCACAACACTTCCGTGAACTAGAGGACCAGGCGGCCCCTGGTAGACGAAGTAGTTTGGCATGTCCTCTATCGCCACGGACATGTATCCCTGGGGTGTGCTCTCGCTCCATTTCTTCTGGAGGTCAAGGCCATTCGCGCCAACTATAGGGAACCGGGGGACGAAGCTAATGTCGAAGCCAGTTGCACAAACGATGCTATCGACGTGGAATTCCCGTCCTGTTGGGCCCTTGATGCCGTACTCGACAAACTCGCCGACCTCACCCCAAACAATTTCAACCTTCGGGTCGCAAAGTGCAGCTAGATAGCCTTCGGCCGGTGTAGGTCGACGGCACCTTAGAAAAATCAGCTCTCTTGATCTCGCTTGACTTTGACTAATGATTGACTTACCCAACGGGGAACTCAGGAATGATTGCTTTGAGCAAGTCAGGCTTTGAGGCAAGTTGCTTGCTCATCTCCTTCAGACAGAAATCTCGTGCCATTTCTTGTTCTTTCGACCCCCTAAGGTTAGTCTTAAAACGAGCGTTCAGCTCATGCTCGACGAGCTTCCGATATCTGAAGTACTCCTCCGAGTCGTTAGCCCAGGCTTCCTTTTGTTCTTCGGTAAAGTTCATGTTACGACCGTTAGGGCCTGCGAACTTGGACGCGAAACCAACGGTGAACCAAGAGCCATTACGCATGTGCACATAAACTTTATCAGCTTGTGCCACGAGATGTGGCAGAAGCTGGACTTCGGAACTACCATTCCTAATCAATGAAATGGTCTGTCCGGTGAAGTCGGCGTCTTTTGGCCAAGATGCTGTGTGGAACATCTTCCCTTTATACGTTTCCCGCCCACGGATTGTAGGCCATTTTCAGTTGTTAGCAAGGCCTGAGCCGTTGATCAGAAAATCAGCGTCGATAGTCCAAGGATCTCCGACCTCGTCATCATGTAATCCTGGGCGACTGAGAGCTATCGGCTTCCCGTTCGTCTTAACAATAGTAATTTCCCATTTTTGTTTTTCGGCCACCCACTGGGCGTTGATGACCTTATGAGAGGTTTTGATATACTTTCGAAGGTTATGCTGATCGGCCACTTTCTCAATATACTCGAAAAGTTCAGGAGCTAAGCCATAGAAGCTTGTAAATCGAGGATATGGCGCCCATGATAGTTGGTAGTTGTGAACGGGAATATCGGATCCACACCCAGGATATCTATTCTCAAACCAGGTTCCTTCAATACTGGCATTCTTTTCGAAAACCTCCAGCTCGATGTTCTGGAGCTTACCAGTGTCAACGGCATGAGCAATATTCAATCCACTGAATCCCGCTCCAACCATGACCACTTTCACGGGGCGCGCCGTGCGCATCGGACGTAACGAGAGCTGCCAAGCCAGTTCATTGTCTTTGTAGCCCTCAGTGCCTGGTATTCCAAATCCTTGAGGCACTGAGAGCTTGCTGAGCGCCTCCGCAGCCTGTTTTGCTGGAATATTTAAGTAGCCTGGAGTAGCCATCACGAAATAAAAAGGCCTCTGACTAGTGCACTTCTTGGTTTTATCAAGATGCAAAGGCGGTTGAAGTACTGGACTCTAGAGTCGTGAGTATCTTGTGTTTTGGATGTCCGTTTCAAGGCGCAGAATGTGAAGGTCATTTCCTCGGGAAAATTCCGAGATCTCTTCGGCTCCCATTATAGATCCGAATTAGGGATTGTACACGCGGAATATCATTCAGGGTTCGCGTCAGAGTCGTCTAGTGAGTTCCAGTTCTGGAGTCTAACCCAAGGGACTTTCTTCGGTCAAAAGCCGTGGGACAAGACCTAAAAATGGAATGTCTCGGGACCTTGGATATCACCATTTCTCACTTGCTGCTTCCAACAATGATCAAGACAGATTGTGAACCCAGCATACACATATTCCGCGCCGAGGTCAGATGGAGCGTCTCGGCTTCTAGATGTATGCTGCATGCTTAGTTAGGGCCGAGGGACATTATATTGGCTGATCTAGATCTAGTGTTCCCATATCGATTCTCCAAGCATCAAAGGTCACACCACCACAATGGAAGGCTTGTTGGTTCATCGCAATCCGGCTTCACCAGAGGTACTGGAGAAGCGCAGAGGGAAAATCGCTTTCCTCAGTGCCGCATTTTCCAAAGTGCCGCAGTTGTCACAGTGTAAGACTGCTCAGGAGTATCGAGATATGCGCAACAATGGCACAAATGGCTTTCCAAAGATGTGGCTCTTTGAAGGGGCAAGAACGATCGAAGCCAAAGCTCGAGACGGTCACAACATCTTGCTCCGAGCTGTTAATCCAACAAACGCCCGACGAGGCTTTGCGCTACATTACCATTCTGGTGCGTTCATGACTCATGCTATACTCTGTACTGAGGTCAAGGAAGATTAACCAGACGTGACAGGAGGATATGTTGTCGGTTCAGCTGCGTCACAAGATGCTTTCTTGGTTGACATGGCAAAACGTATGAACCTCATGATTATCAGCGTTGAGTACCGCATGGCACCTGAACACAAATACCCCACGCCCCAATATGATTGCATCGATGTTGCGCTTTGGTCATTAAGTGAAGAAGGCGAGAAAACAATCGACGCTGGTGGGGGCCTGAAGTTTCTTATGGGGGACTCAGCTGGCAGCAACGCTGTGGCTTTGGTAGCGATTGCGCTTCGCGATGAGTTCAAAATCGACGTGCGATCTCGCATCAAGGCGCTCTGTATGAACTACGGAATCTTCGACGTGTCTGAAACTCCTTCCAACCAACGATATCATGGTACTTGTATCGTGAGCCGCCAGGCCCTTTCCTATTATACTGAGATTGGCTACGGAAATGTCCCCAAGGAGGACTTCAAGAAGCCTCACATATCGCCATTATACGCCGATCTCTCGAATCTGCCACCGGCGATATTCAGCTGCGGCGATGAAGATGCGCTTATAGACGACAGTGTCTTCATGGCGACCAGATGGCATTTGGCAGGAAATAAGACTGAGCTGCAGATCTATCCAGAATTATACCACTGTTTCAACCTCAATCCCGTGGCTGAGTCGGCTATAGAGTGCAACACTAAGATCGCAGAATTCGCCCTGGAATACCTCTAGGGGCCCAAAAAGATATTATGTAACTCAGAAATGCATACCCATCTACTCAATTTCCTGCAGAACCCGCCACATTTTCAAGAGTCTTAAAATGCCAAAATGCATACTGTCCAATATTATCCACGTTTTGCTTTTCCACTGTTGAAATTGTCCGTTGCTTTGCACATTAGTTCATATGCTTGATGGGTCATCTATTCGGTCAAAGATGAATTAATCTACTGCCCATGCGCCTGTCGCCACGGTAAAAGGATTCCTCTCGATAGAGAATCCAAGAGGAGACTATGCGTCTATGCCAGGGCCTGGACTCTACACTGCGTCATAGGGACTTGAAACACCGAAGCCAACCAGGTGACACATACCGCGATCGGCAATTTGAGAACGGGAATTGAATACCGAGCTGTTCCGGCATGGACAGCGGGAAAGAGTGACGACTTCTGCACCGCACATTGCAGTATGCCGTCTACTCCGTACACAGTAAATACGCAGTAGAGCTCTTACTAGCCAGCGGAAATCAACGTAGTCTCTGGCTTACGAACGAGTACTTACTGTATCCGTGGAATTTCGGGCTTTCGAACACTCTTATGCCGAGGTCCTCAGTATACTACATATCCTGCTAACCCAAACCTTTTACGACAATGTCAAACATAGATCGAAGTCTTCACATCATTGAGAAACATTAAGATCAACTTGGCTTCAGCCAGACCTACATTCGCATTACTGCACGATGGGCGACGCAGGCGCACCAGGAGCGCGAGGCGATGTTTTCCAAGGCTACGAGGGCTTCCACGCTTTCGGAGATCCTGTGGCAACTGAAGATGGCTACACCCTTCGTGCAAACCCCTGCGGCGAGAAAAGAAAAGTTCGTGTCGTCTTCAAGGGTATGGGGATGAGTGCAATCGACTTCGCGCATACTATGCAGGAGCACTACCCAAACATCGATCTTGTTTGTTATGAGAGAAATGTAAGTGTATCAGTGTCCGTCCACGTGAAGCCGATGCGCCATCTCTAAACATTTACAGAACGCATGTGGTGGTGTTTGGAACAACCACAAGTATCCTGGGTGCGCGTGCGATATTCCAAGTGTGGTTTACCAATACTCCTGGCACCTGAAGCCTTGGTCAATGTATTATTCACCTTCTGCAGAAATTGAAAAGTACTTGCAGGAGGTAGTTCAGACGTACGGATTGGACAAGTACGCTGTATATGGAATCGAGGTCCTCAAGGCTGAATGGCAGGAAAACGAGGGCAAATGGAAAATCACCCTCAAACGAGAAAATGGAGAGATTTTCGAAGACTGGGCTGATTTTTACATCAACGGAGGGGGCATTCTCAGGTAAGTCGAATTTCGCAGGAATGTACCCACGTGAGATGAAACTTGACTACTCACGTCCTCCACTGTCACAGTACCCCGAGATGGCCACATATCGAAGGCCTACGATCTTTCAAGGGCTCCCTTACCCACTCAGGTAGATACGACGAGACGATTGATCTCAAGGGCAAGCGTGTGCTAGTCATTGGCATTGGAAGCTCAGGCACTCAGATCGTTCCCTCCATTCTGGAAGATGTTGAGCACATTCATCTGGTGGCGCGGTCTAAAACATGGATCACTGGAGGTATCGGCGCCAACTGGGTTGAGCCGAATGCAAAGGCAGCTTTGGGCAACTTCTACTATTCAGAAAAGACCAAAAAACGTTTCGTTGAAGAACCAGAGTCATATCTTCGCTACATCAAGTCCATCGACACCGAAATGACACACAGGTTCAGAATGTATCTCAATGGTACACCGGAGTACTACGCAGCCATTGATGTATGCTGCCCTTGCCTATGATTCACTGGATACATCTTGCTGACGTGCCCCTCCGCAGCGATGTGCCGACATATTCCGCACGAAGCTTGCAAATAAGCCAGAATTGGTTGAAAAGCTCATGCCGCGGAACTTTGCGATTGGGTGCAGAAGAGCAACCCCTGGAATTGGTAAGCCTCGAAATACCACCAAAGTGCTTTTGCGCTTTCAGAATTGCTGAGTATGGGCTTAGGATTTCTGGAGGCTTTGGCAACCGACAAAGTGACTGTCTACTTTGAGAGACTTAAAGAAATCACAGAGGACGGCTTCATCGACCAGGATGGTCAGAAACATGAAGTCGATGTGATAATCTGTGCCACAGGGTGGGCTCCCTTTGCATTCACCTCCGCTTTGTATCCTCAAGTCTGCCGCGCTGATGCTGATTCTTCTCGACAGCTACGACACCTCCTATGTGTCCAAGATTCCCGTGTACTATGACGGTAAGAACTTGCAGGATATCCAGAAATCAAGGGAGAACTTGATACATTACATGGGTCTCGTTGAGCGTACGTTTGGAAACCCTCACCTGCATTAACGCTGAATGCCGAAACTGACAAGCCGGAAAAGCCGAGGTACCAAACCACTTCATCTATGCTGGCCCATACTCAGGCTATGGTCATGGATCGTTGATTCCAACCATTGAGAGAAGCAGTCGATACATTTTGAAAGTCATTGAGAAAGCGCAAATCGAATGCATCAAGAAAATCGCCCTGAAGCTGAAACCCGCAGAAGACTTCACCAAACACGCCAACCTGTGGCTGTCGACCACAACATGGTCCGGACCTTGCACATCCTGGTACAAGTCCGGGACCGACAAGAAGAGTGCGCCAATGTTTCCAGGAACGAGGACTCTGTTCCTGAAGACACTTGAGGCAGATCCACGATATGAGCACTACGATATCGAATACCTGAGTGGAAACACGTGGAACTTCTTGGGCAATGGCTTGGATATTATAGACGTCAATGGCGTAAGTTATTCCCGTTCTCTCAAATTGTCTAAAGAGTGTGTGCTTCATTGATGCTGATAGACGTTACAGAAGGATTTGACATGGTACTGGGGACTGGTGAATGGAGAAGATAAGGTGGTTGCGCCGTTCAACTGGGACGAATTCCTGAGGCAGGGTGAGCAGAGCACTGAGACCTAAGGGCTGAGTCGTAGACTTGAACTCACTCTCACCAATTTGACGTGTGTTTAAATTATAACGCGATCTTAAAGTGCCCGGCCACAGGCATCCGTGACATCTTGACCTTGTGGACATACATTCTGAACTCGATCTAAGAATTCCCCACTACTGACGCTAGAATAGGGTAAATAGTAAGACGCCCAACGCCGGGATAACCTGCCCAATCGAGAATAATTTTCTTAGCCTGAAAGGCTTCTATACTGGTGTACCTATCGAAATAGACACTAACTAACCATTATTTAGTTCTAGCACTTCTTACTCTATCTACTAATCTACTATCGATTATTCAAAACCTCTCCACTGTTACAACAGAATTAAAGAGTTGATTAAAGGGAAATGAGTTGTGATTCTTGTCTTTGTTGACAGTCGAATTCTGTCGCAGTCTAGCCCTATTGAGTACTTCGATGTTGGGCCTGCCTTTTACCAACCCTGATGGGCGTTTTACTATCTACCGGCTACAACATGCTGCTGAATTGACTTCTCGACCTGGGACCTTGAAATATCAAAAATTGCTCGGAACTGGACTCCGTGCTTTCCGCGGAATTCCAAAGCTTTTCTGAAAGCGGATGGTGCCAGACCCAGGTCCACTCCCGTTTTACCCCGCACAATCCCCCAGCTGCACCCCGTACGGGCGCTCAATCTTTCAAACTGTCCACCCCAGCTTTTTCCCTCCTCGCATCGTGCTTTTACGCTTGGCCAATATTCTCTTGTGTTGGTGGCCTTCGACTAGTAAGCATTTCCATCGACATCGCATCCTGAGAAGCACTTCCCTCAAGGTCGCCTGCTACGCACACCACACGAGTCTTCAATGTCACCAGATTCACCAAAGACGCCACCTGGGGCTGGCCGTCGCTCAAAATATACAACAATAGCATGGTATCTACTAGCCCTTGAACTGATCGCGTTCCCTGCCACGGAAGTTCCTAGATTTGTTCCAGCTGGTCATGAAAACCGTTTACTAACAGCCCCACTCCACGATACAGCTGGGATTGTCGTTCACGCAAGGTTAAGGTAGGACAAACCCCCGGGTTCCATATTCTTTGTGGATGTAATAACAATTCTGTCCAGTGCTCGGGCCGACAGCCATGTTCCAACTGCGTAGCGCGAGAGGCGACATGTAATTATTACCCTCGACGCGAACGTGGGATCAAAGACTCTCAGGGTCAGAATAGGCGAGACATGTTAAACATCTTCAATCCCCCTGCGAGGTACGTGAGCATCCATGTCGCAACTGCGGCGATGAAGCTCTGACCCTGTATTCAGCAACTACAACGGCGAGCAAACCAGGCCAACTGCACCTTTGTCCCAGCCAACCAAGCGTAACCCTTCCCAGCTCGATGGCGATGGCACAATGCAGGAAGCACAAAGCTCTGATGCCAGGAAAAGACGTAGATCCCTGCTGGCGGAACCAGAAATGTAAGCATCGGATAAATGGTTGAATACCGTGTCGTCTGCTGACGTCTCTAGAACCAACACTGTGTCCCAGTCTCAGACGTCTCCAGCATCGATAGACCTCACGCTGCAGAGCTCCGGGGACTCGGAACACATTTTGACAGCAACAGCTGAGGATGGAACGCATACCTTCAACTTGCAGCTCCAAGCAGGGACTTCTATATCTCTGTCCTCGCAGTTGTGGAGCTTATGCGAAAAGCTAGGAGCTAGGCCACCTTCTTCAACACCGGGTTCCGACAAGCCAGGACCTGCCACTGCCACAAGCCCACTGTCGGTTCAATTTCCCAATCTCGAGCTACTCCAAGACTTGACAGAAGTCTTCTTCAGGGACATGAACACGCTTGTCCCTCTTCTCGACCAGAACGAGGCTGTTCCTCGAATGGCCCGCACGCTGAAAGCAGTGGGATATAACGAGCAGACAGGCGTGGCTATATCCTGCAGCGCCAGCCACAGCATTTTCCTCGGCATAATTTTCAACATGTTGGCCATCGCTGACACCGAAGATGCTAAAGCATCGGTTGATACAGAACGCCCGGGCTGGAATTTGTTTCAACAAGGTCAGCGGTTGGTCAAGTATTTTGCTCAAACCGAACCCGGCGATTTAGACTATGTTTGCTATTACACTCTAGGGGCAGCTTATCTTCTCCGTCTTGAGCTTCTGTCTCACGCTTCGGTCCATATCATGCAAGCCTGGAATTTCGCCACAGTGGCTGGATTAAATGACTCGAGCTTTTGGCCCCGAGCCAGGCATTCCAAAAACTTGGCCCGACAGAAGCTGTGGTGGGCCCTCTATTACCTGGACACACACGTGGCTCGACGACGAGGCAGGCCATACCTAATCCGAGATAATGAGGTAGCCGTCACTGAATTCCTACCACGCCTGTCTCTCATAAACAAGCACACTATGCAAGAAGCAAAATTGGATGATGAGCAACCAATCAGCCTTGGGGACACTGGCCTTCGAGATCTGGAATATCATCAGACGTCTATCAATCTTGGCCGGATATGGAAACAGATCTGGGACACCTTGTTCAATGCAGGACTGGGTCGCTATTCCGACGCGCAAGATGTCGAAGTACTTGACGCTCGCATTTTATATCTGGAGAGATTAACCCCTTCCACTCTGAGACTGGAAGGAGACAAAGGGGACTTCCAGCAGAATCTTAGAGAACCCGAGGTTTTCGTGCGCCGGCGACTGCTCTGCCAGCTGGTGAGTTCTCCATTCTCCCTTCTCCTTTCTCCACTCTCCGGGTACCTTGCTCTCCTAGCCGTCAATTGGACTACTTAACCATCATGCTCAATCGAGAATCGCTAATATTATTCCAAATTGTAGCAATTCAATCTTTTCCGTATGATCATTCGATAGAATCCCCTACGAAAAACGCCAGTTTCATTATACGACAAAGAAACTTGCGTTGTCCTCGCGAGAGACAATATCTCCATGTGTGCGACGTACATAGCCGCTTATGGTGATTGTCTACGTCCCGCCGCAAATCTCCTCACCTTGCATCTCAGCGAGACCCTATATCACCTCACCCATGCTCTTTGTGATGGTGATGCCGATGTGGGTGCTTCTGCCATCACCAAATCATTCAAGGTAGCTTTTGGGCTCCTCAAGAAGCTTGCACGAAGCTTTAACGGATCACGGAAGGCGCTTGGCGCAATTACGACCTCATATCTCGCGCTCAAGCGCACGGTCATGTCATCGAGCACACTTAGACACCTAGTGGACTTTATTTACAAAGAGCACCAGGCCGTTGTCAACCCGCCTTCTAGGGCCGAGCCTGACGCGACGCAGCAGCCAACTAGATCGTCCTACGTACCTCCTCAGTCAACCGGTATGTCCCAGATACCGGCCTCTGCTACCACGAATGACGATGCTGGAATAGGATTTGACCTTGACCAGTTGCTGGCCCATGACAAGTCCGGCCTCCAGTGGCCAGTGATGAACGATGTTGACTTAGGTACCATGGAGGTTTCTGGCTGGCCAGAGCTACAACTGACTCTGGGGAGGGAAGTGAATAAGTCTTGGGCACCAGATAATCAAGATTGGCTCATACTCAGTAACGGAGGTCCAGCGAATGGCACACAGGCCACGGGAGAGTTTCCAATGGTTGCATGATCAAGGATGGTATCAAGGCCTAGCTTGGTGCAAGCAGCAGTAGTGACTGCGGTTGACAAGTGACGACTTCGCTGAGGTTCTGCAGAAATAGGGAAATCTTTGTCTAGTTTGGCTCACCAGCGTGAATCAGTGACCGAGTCTGCTTGTTACCAGCGATTGGAGAGTATGCAATGTATTACGCGTGATCTTGGAGTCAAGATTCAAGAGTGATAGAAGGGCCTTTGGCTTGGCATCCTAGGATAACGATTAATGAATTGGCCTCTATCGTTGTATGTTCAGCCTCTGGTGAATCTCAACCTGTAGTAGGCTTTGTCCTGACCTTGCTATAATCTGCCTCTCTGCCAAGGAGGAATGCCATGCCTGCGATCTGGTCCTCCCTAAATTTCTCACTGCCTTTCAGAAAAGGAAAAATATTCCAGTGACCATGTGGTAACCCAGGGTATACATTCATCTTGGTTTTGATACCGTACTCCTCTCGTAACATTCGCTCGTAAATAATGCTGTCGTCCCTCAATGGGTCTAATCCATCTATCTGCAAGAAGATCGGAGGCAGATTTCCGTGGCCTTTGGGATGATTAAAAATAGCCCACCAAACAGAGTCATTATCGTCGGGTTCATATCCTCTCAGAAACATGATTCTTGCTGTTCTTGGTAGGACAGGGACATCAATATTCTGTTGGTGCGAGAGATAAAATTTCTTATACTTCTCGGGAAGCTTGTGCTCGGGCACAAGTGAAGCAGCGGCGAGATAGTGGCCTGTCAATGGCAGTGATAGACCCTCATCTCGGGCCATGTGGGTTAGAACTGCCGTGATATTTGCACCAGATGAGGTCCCTCCAAGGATGAACCCGACTGAGGGATCTGCACCCCAGGATGTAGCGCGCTCTGCTGCCCATCTTAAACAGTCCCAGGCGTCCTTGTGTGCAGTGGGAAACTTGTACTCAGGTCCTAAGCGGTAGGTGGCCGAGACACAGACCGCTCTGAAGGCCTGAACAAAATTCTGACACGTCTGCTCCTCACTTTCAGGGGCGCCGGTGCAGAAACCACCTCCATGAAAGATGACAATGAAGGGACTACCGTCCTTTGGTTTCACAGTGGGTTGGTAAAGCTTTGCGCGAACCTTGTCACCATCTCTTGTGGTGTATTGAAGTTCGGTCTGGATGATCTCAGATGACGGCTGTTTTTGGGCCGATGTGTTTGCAGCATTGCGCTTCGCAATCATCGCCTTAAAATCAGACACGTCGCCATAGTTGAGAGTTGGAGGCTTGGTCTTCTCTAACCACTGGAAAGTTTGTTAGATATCGCTAGAAGCCTGCATTTATAGACCTACCTCTTGGAATTCGGGGTCGATGACTCCCAGCGAAAGGAGGTACTCTTCGTCCTGGTAGTCAGCCATCCCGATTAGTGATCAGAGCAGGCTCGCTCCGCGTCCAGTTCAGTTGGGTTGTCTGGTAGCCACAGTCTGGGTTGGGTGTCAGAATAGTACTTAACACGGTCCCGTCGTAGGGTTCCATGGCTGTGAGGCTGCGTTCGGAATGGTGTAACAGGAGCCGCACGAGCCACGGAATTCGGTATAGGTCTAGGTAGACAATTATGTTCATGTCGACGTTCAACACACCCAGCTTTTCGCCGACATAGGGCATTGTGGCGGCGTCGTGAAGGTGAATAGCATTCATGAGTAGCATCGGCTTCTACCATCGTCGTTCCACATGGTTCCACGCCACGATTGTCACCTTCTCACTAAATTCGCCCAACCACGATAGTCCCGGACCATACATAGTTGGAGAGCACGGCGGTCCCGGATGGTGTTGGTATCAGTCACATCTGCGCCGAGCCTGGGCACTCTTGCACTTCACACTGCCTTCAGCAATAAGGACTATGCTACGGATCTGGTCGTCAATCATACCAAGGTAGCAATGGACGGTGCTCATCGCATTTGTCTCCAGCCAAACTGCTCAAGGGTGTTCAAGGCCCCCTTCGACCCAATTGGGCTATGTGGAGAAACATCCCTGAAGCCAATCACGGCGTTTCATGCGATCTGATATTCTCTGGCCAGTGGGTCTCTCCTTGGCATTTTAGCTGGAGAGAGGGGCGTGCACTATCCGTACAGTGGTGATAGTGACGGACTTTACGGTCAAGCTACAGTGTGCAGATCTGCAAGAGCCTGGGATACTTTCCGGGAACAGAGCTGGACTCCGGCATCGACGCCGACGGGCCGAGCAATGCACCTGCTCACCAGGCTGGCCAAGGCTCTGAAAAGATGACTCAGCGGGAGTCTTGCACCCTGGCAAGGCTGCATCAGCACCCAGGAAGTGCCAAACCCTGCTACGTATGGAATCCTGCGAGACTCTGCCTACGCGTCTTCAATTCCCTGTTCGAAACAACGTCCTTTTACATAGAACCTCCTCCTAGCATTCATTTTGCAAAGGACCCGTGCCTTCGTTGCCGGAATGCTATGTGATCGTGGATCGTGATGAGAGCAGAACCATATGCTTAGTATCTAACTCGTATTGATCTATAAAAGATAGATAGAATATACATATCTACCTAGGAATTATCTATAGCTGCTCATTAACGAAAAGCCCAGCCATACCTTGTCCAGATCCGATCTGCCACTTAGATCAGCTCTCTCTAAGCAGGGGAGGATGGGCAGAAGACAGTGGAGTACTCACACACATAGAAGTAACCAAAATCCTCTTCTTGGTTCTTCGTGCTTCACTAAAGGCGGTACAGACCTGGCGTACACCTGTTGCACCTACAGGATGGCCGAGGGCGATAGCACCCCCCCGCGGGTTGACCTTGGCATGGTCGAGACCAAGAATATCTATACAGTATATGGCCATACTGGCAAAAGCTTCGTTGATTTCAAAGATATCGATATCCTCTATTCTCAGCTGAAATCATTGAAGGAGCTTTGGGATGGCGGCGGCAGGGCCAACGCCCATGATTCTAGGAGGTACGCCAGCAATGGTAGCACCGCAGAACTTGCCCAAGATAGGCTGGCCGAGTTCCCAAGCCTTGGATCGTTTCATCATAAGAAGACCAACGGCTATAAATCAATATTTAGTCCACGATCCAATATATCACTATCTTAGTTAGCGAGGGCTTACCTCCATTGATAACTTGACTAGCATTGCCAGCAGTCGTTATGTTACTAAATTCTGGCTTCACTAGCTTTAGCTTTAATAAAGACTCAAAAGTTATTCTATAACGCGGACCCTCATCGTTGCTTAGTAGAACCTTTTTTTCCTGATCGGTCTTTAGGTCCTTAACCTTGGTGCGAATAGGGACGATCTCGTCATTGAATTAGCCAGCTTTCTGGGCCACTTCTGATCTCCGAAAGCTTTCAACGGCGTATTCGTCCTGTTGCCTTCTTGAAATGTTGAAATCATTAACAATATTCTCTAATATTTGGATCATAGGCAGGAGGTATTCACGCACGTATGGATTCGCCTCGAGCTCGGGAGAGAATGCGTCAATTTTGGACCTATTGGTAGTCATGCTCTCCCCACCGACAGCAATGCCGATGTTGATATCACCTCTCAGTATCTGGTTGGCCATATCTTGAACAGCTTTCAGCCCGCTACCGCAGAATCGGCTGACACTGCAGGCACCAGAGGTGTAAGGAAAGCCAGCTGCCAGCATGGCCCCTCGAATCTTGTACGTGGCTTTAGGTTCGGCGACATTGGCTAGACAGATATCTTCAACTAGCAAAGGGTTGACATTGCTCTTCGCTACCATCTCCTTTAACAAAGCATAGATCATGTAGTCGAGGTCTGTGTCTTTGAAACCACCCTTGCCGGATTTTGTCAGTGGGGTCCGGACGGCGAGTGTGATGACAACATCATCGGCATTCCTCTGCAGGCTGTTAGGGGTAAGGTTTGTGTTAGCACCTAGTGAACCTCCCCACGACAGGCCTCCAAATGTCTTACATAGTATTGATCCCAGTCTTTGGTGGGGAGAGGTGAGAAATGATAGATCCGAGTCTCGTAGTCTCCATTTGAACTATGCCGGAGAGCAAAGAATACGATGCAATCGGGCAGAAGTGGAAATGCGATCAAGTTAGTTATAAACGTCCCAAGAGAGATGACGAGGCAAGTAAGATCGTAACAAGTACCATTTGACTATCCAAATGTGGCAACGACAGATAAAACTATCATGCTACTGGTGCTCCACAAGTAGTCGCTTGGCTACTCGCGGCTCGAGCGGAAGCAAGGTATACTCGGTACTTATGGCATTCCGAGCTTTCTCGGCACCGCTCGTCTTGTTACTGGTCTATCGCTGGCATGGCCCGGTTTGGGTCACCAGTGAGTAAGCAACTCGCTTGGTCTTCAACAATCAGGACATTGGGAATAGGAAATATGTCTACGATATGGACCGACCTGGTCAGTAATTCAAGGTACGACTACCGATGGGATAATTCGCCTGGGTAGGGGGTAGGTAGTGGCTCAGATAAAAGGCTAAGCTACTCAGAGGATTCTGGTCCTCCAAGCATTCCGAGAAAATAAATGGCCGCCTATAGCAAAAAACCAAGTAAGTAGCCTTCACTGGAGTATCAGAGGCTACTGTTCTGGTGAGGAAGCTCCGTCGCCACTCGAGTTGCTTCTGCTTAGTCGCATCACTCATTCGTCGACCTCGATCATCTCACAAATGCTCAGAGAACCAAGTGAGCACTGTGTGGTACGCTTTTTCGTACGCCGTCCTAACCTTCTCATCCTCCAGATCGCTTCTTGCGGCCATGAATCCATGGATTTGGTCATGGTACCATTCGGTCTTGTTTGGCACTTTCAGTGCGGCCTCATACTGGTCCATTGCTTCCTTGTCTTCATCCATTGACGGGATTGATAGAATTGGAATAGCGATACTAGGTGCATCCTTGGGGTCTACCATGGCAGGATGGCAGCTCGCGGCGGCTTTGAAAGGAGTGTCCTCCTGGGAGACGAGGTTGACGATCTAGGAGATGTTAATCTGACATTCCTAGCACTGGCAGTTATTTTCTTATCCTGCGGCCTTACCTTTCCACCCCAACAGTAGCCCATTACCCCCCAACTCGTGATGCCAGGATTATTTGACTTTAATTCTTTCATCACCCTCAAAACCCTCTCAATCGTCTTGGCTAGTGCCGCCTCTGTTTCGAAGAACGTGCCAAGCTTCTTTCCCTTTTCTTCCGTGTCAGGAGGATACCAAGAAATGTCTGCCGCGTTCCCCTCAAACCAATCTGGCATAAAGATCTGATAGCTGTTCTTGCCCGAATACGCGAGAATTTCAGAACCTTGAAGCGTCTGCGGGAAAAATCCGAAGATGTCGAAGATCACTAGGATGCCTTTGCTGGCCGAGGACGGTCCGATGGTATAGGTCTTGAGATCATCGATAGTGACGTACTTGCCCTTCTCTTGGTACCCTTTACTGATTACCGCAGGGGTATTGCAGCAAGCGGCAGACTGGGTGTGAGACCTATCTGAATTCGAGGTACCTATAAGTTGTTGGGCGAGAGCAGCAACTCTTGTGCGAACAGTCATTGGAATTATCACGTTCAACTTTGCTTAAAGCGTTTGTGAGGACGATAATTGGAACACTGATTGCACCAGAATTCAACAATTGACTACCACATGGGCGTGAGAGGAAAGAGTGGGAAGGAGAGGGAGCTTTGCCGAAGCCAGTGCCCTCGAATGACATTGTTGCGGTCTGAGCATGGATACCACCAGATACCAGTAGATTACCAGCGATTCGGAACTCACTACGGCCCACTCTCGGCCCTGACGCCCGTTCGCGCAGAGAGATTGCCGGGGGCCAGATCGCTATTACTCCGTGTCGGTTCGTGGACGTTGAAGAGCACATCTGAAAACGCTTCGCCTGGCAATTCATTGTTGCAGTTCTATAAGTTCTTCATGAATCGAAGATCTCCATCAATCGCCACAGCGCCGTCCAGGGCACCGGTAGTTGTTGACCAAATGAGGCACGAGGACTGGCTCTAGCCACCACAAACTATCCTTCACGTCTTGCAATTGCTGCGATTGACAGATGATTTGTTTTGAGGTTGGAATATCCCGGTACAGACGACAGTGGCGATCATCATATGCATTGGCTACTCCCAGTTAGATGGGCCCCTCTACTGATACACGGCTGTTGAACGGTAGAACAAACAACATCTAACGTCGTTGCATTGGAAATCCCTGGAATCGAAATAGAGGAGAGTAGCTCGACATCACCGTCTTGTTATAATCACTTTTTATTTCTTGTACTCGTTTAATCGTGCTCCTCTTAACAATATTGTTCAACCTACATCGCGCTCCTATCTATGCGCGCGCGTGTAAGTGCATTCCTTTGGCGCCCCGGGTCCTGATCTCGATGCCTTAAGACTTTGCACCGCTAGAAATGCCCTCTCTGTCAACAAGCGGAGTAACTATCTACGTGTGCAACAGACTGTCCTGACAGGCACGGTGAGCGCTACTCTGTATTTTACCAGCAAGTTATTACTTTCGTATTTTTTGCCACAATACTGTCCATCACCAGCATTTTGCCAGAATGTGCACAGTACAATTTTGACCCGAAGAGCCAACTGACTCCGGCTGGCACCTCAATGGATACGGTCCTCGGAACGCCGTGAAGACTCTCTTCCAGATGCCTGGCGTGCAATTTGTTCGGTCCTTCATGATTTCGGAATTCCAGATCTAGCTGGAGCGAGCACATGGTTTTGGTGGGCACATATCTAATTGGCCGAAGTCCACGGTCACTGTTCTACTCGGAAGTTGTGAGAAGTGATTTTCTTTTGCTTGACTTCCGGTTGGATTTATGACTCTGTCGCAGCCTTGCTTGGATGACTCTCAAAGAGGGCCTGAAGGAGCTACATCGCTGGTCTATGACCCAGTCACACACCTGTTCGATGGACTTACGTGACGACCTGAAACTCGTGGCCCATCTGTCTAGCTCGTAGAATGCACTCTCTATCATGGCTGCGTACTTGACAACGCGGACTTTTCGTAGTCGGCTTGAGATGAACCGTCGCTCGGTTTACAACCCGGAAGCCAGTGCGGACGTGGCTTCGCTCGGATCCTCCACACCCCGCGAAACCCCGAATCATTCTGCCTTTAAAGGTTAGCACCAGTCGTCCTTATGGTTTTGATTGTAAGCAACAACATCACCACGATTGCTTATTTTCGAAGAATCGTTAACTTCTTGGTTCCTCAGACCGACAGCCGCTGCCAAAGGGAATAACAGACACAAATTACCGACTGTCCATCATGGTTGAAGCATCTTTCGCAGGCCAAACCATCGCCGTCACTGTATGTGTCCGTGCCCTCACTCGCTGTGCTGTGCTTTTCGCATTTTTTCAAATGCGAAAATATCCACCAAAAAGAGCCATCAACGATACAAGGCTCCGACTTCTGGCCTAGCTAACCGCGGTCCAGGGCGGCGCTTCTGGTATAGGTCTCGCAACTGTCAAAGCCCTACATCGACTGGGCGCGAATGTCTACGTCGGAGACTATGTCGATAAAGTACCTGCAGACTTCCCGAGCTCCACGGAACAGAGTACTGTTAAATTCTTTGGTGGTACAGATATCTCTAAACGAGAAGATTGCCACAAATTCATCAATTCCATTCCCGGACGCTTGGACGGCATGGTGAACTGTGCGGGTATCGCGACACACGAAGGAAAGATTGCAAGCGACGAGCTTTGGGCCAGGACTATCGCAGTTAATCTTACCGGTACGGTGCGTTTTCTCTCTATTGTTTCATTCCCTGGGGTTCTCATTTTATGTGTCCTAGAGTGGCGACGCTGATAAAGGATTCTCAGTGGAACATGTCTACTGAAGCCGTTCTCCGCATGTCTAAACAAGAAGTCCACACGGCGAGCGGCGGTCTCTTCGCAGGCAATCGTAAGTCAATTGGCCAGGGAGCTATCGTGAACATTTCTTCTGGTGCTGGAATAAGAGGGCATCCGGAGTTGGCCGCGTATTGTGCAAGTAAACATGGCGTGCATGGTGTGACGAGAGCCATGGCAAAGGATTGGCCGCATATAAGGATGAATGCGGTTGCCCCAGGTATGAACAATTTTCGACGCAGTGAGAATCTGACCGGGGCTGACGGCGATGGATTAGGAGTAATTGAGACACCAATCTTAGCCAACACCCCAGAGGTCGCAGCCAGGACTTTAGCAAAGATACCAAGTGGAAGAATGGGACAGCCAGAAGATGTTGCCGACACGATTATCTTCCTCTTGAGTGACGCGAGTGCATGGATGACGGGACAGATTTTGTCTATCAACGGGGGCAGTGACTAAAAGACGGCGCACGGTCTGAACACCCAAAACGATGTTGACCCAGTATAGTCATCCGAACCTTCTCAGCTTGGTCAGAGTACAGCTTCGCACAGTTTAAGGATACGCTACGTTCTCAAAAGCGTTGACCTCCAAGCTAGCACCCTGGTCCTGAAGAGGATTCACATAGTACAAGCAGGTAGAGAATGTTGGCATTCAATGCTAAGGTCTCGATTTGTACGGAACGTCGTTCTTATTCTGAGCTAGAGACGATATGATAAATCCCAATGGTCATGGCCCATTGCTTCCCCCCTCTGATCTACGCGATGATGAGCTGTTCGAAACAGGATCCTGACTCGGCAATGCTTTAAAGTCTTGCTTCACCTAGGCGTATCACCAGCTAGTGTTATCCGATGCATGGACCTCTTGTACCCATGGTAATCGTTAACTAGGTTATGCTGTATACAACGATTGTCCCAGAACGCCACGGAGCCAGTTCTCCATTTGAAACGGCACGTATACTCGAGCTTGACCTGATGCTGGAAGAGATAATCTAGCAAGGGCTTACTTTCCTTCTCGGTCTAGCCGTCAAATCATGTTGTGTGTGCCACATTGAGATAGAGAGCCTCGCGGCCTGTCTCGGGATAAGTCCGGACAGCTGGATGCGAAACCTCTAGGTCCTTCTACTCGCTCTTAGACCCCTAAGCGTCTTCCTTGACGCGATCTTCTCGTGTCTTGCTCACATCAGCTTTGGCAAAACTGCTAATAGCCCGGAGCCCCTTTAACGTCTTCTTAACTCCTTCGCTTAGTGATTCATAGACGAGATACTAGTTCGCAAAACACATATCACCATCATACGGTGGCAGTTCACGAGCAAGTAGGATAGACGCTATAGGCGGCTGGTTAAGATAGATAGTATCGAAGTGCCAGACACCGCCGAAGTTTGTTCTTTCGTGTTTACGTTTAAGCACTTCGATGATTTCTGGGTGATTTGCGAGACCGCTGATTATTGGATACTTGACTGGTGCCCCAAAATTCTTAGTGAAGGCTAGGAAGTCGGCTGGACTGAGGTGCGCTTGATTGTAGAAGAAGATAATAAGGTGCTCGAGGAGGGCACTACGGATTGCATTGATAACGCTTGCATCTGAAAGGTCTTTCGCAAGATCAACGCCCGAAATTTCTGCACCACACGCCCCGGCGTACCTTTTTACCGTTACAGGCGAAGTTGTATCGTGGGACTCCCTAACGTGAGCCATTGGTCTTTTGGACGCGACCGAGTTTATGAATTGTCGTTGTGGGATCCGGCAGGGGCCTAGAAGGCCGAATAACTGCATTCGCGGCATTGGGATTATAATGGCCACGATGGAAGCTATACAAGGGTTGAAGAGAAGTGTTCGTACGAGAAGTAAACGGAGCCTGTGAGATGTACAGATGTTGCAGCCGTGAGCCTGGCGTCAAAAAAAAAGTCGATGGCGTCTTCATCGTGTTGCGTCTAGCATTAAGTAATGACCAGAGTTATTGGGCTCTCAGCAAGGATAGTCCGATATCGGCAGAGGAAGAGGGAGCTGAGTAAAGTGCTATGTTGTGTTATGATCAACTACTCGCAAAGCAAGAGCTAATAAGGAGATCTCAAAGTGAATAGCAATTGACCAAAGGCAAAGGGAAGTCGTCGGAATGCCGAGGTGGAGGCGGATCTCTATAAGAATAAGCTGTGTCCACAGCATAAGCCGCGGAAACTTCAGTTCCGAGAGGTCTACAGTACAACTCCGAGTGGAGAGCGGTCTGTTGAGCCCTCGGCTCAATTCCCTGAAAGGGCACTGGCACACCTACCATATTGGTCATAGCATATCTTATATAGGTCTCCCGTCTGACGTCCACCGCCTTAAACAATACCAAGGCATTACAACACCACGTTTTCTAATGTCATTCTGTCTTGAACCCATCAGGCCCTGCATTGCATAGGTACTCCGGACGTAGACAAGGTTAAGTATTGTTCTTAGCTCTACCTTGGACTTTCCGGGGCCCCATGAGCCATGTTCCAGTCTCATCGCTCCTGCGCCCAGATCTCCTGATACAGGCAGGGTGCGTGCCGTTTTAGCTTCCGTGTATAGACTGTCGGGAGGGTTTTCTAAACCTCTGTAACTCAGTTCCCAACCTACGAAGGTGTATATCTTGATTCAGCTCTTCTCCAAACTGACCAAGGAGTGGGGCGGCAGATTTTATCGGGACACTTTTCGATACTCTCGAGATGATCGATGTAGCGATTATCGGAGCCTCTCTTTCAGAATGCCGCTTGGCCGCCCCAGCTTTCAACTAATGTAGCGCTTCTGATTCATGGAATACTGTGTGTTCTGCGGGCACTGTCCCAAAACCATCTAGGCCCCAGACCGAGGCACCCAAGCATGACCCTTATTGCCACCGCACTAGAATACCTTGGAGCTATGACGAACCACCACCTTTTCCTGTTGCTTTCTTTCAGCTCTAAAAGCTCCATTCATAGCTTCACAGGGTTTTGGTCAATGAACAATGCTTTCGCTCTTGCAAGCAGCCGGCCCTCTGCGTCCTCAATTGTTGCCCTCACCCAGAGCTTCCTTGCCTCTTTCGCCACGGCCCAACCCCGAGCAAATATAAGGCCTGGAGTATAGATCGGCGCTTTATAGTCCACCGTCATGGTCGCTGTTGCTAGCGCCAAAGTTCCTAAAACCTCGCACGCTGTCATACCTGCTATGTGGTTAAGAATCAAGGAATTGAAACCTCCATGGGCGCGACCTGTTTTGCCATCGACCCCGGAGCCCAGTGATAACAGATAGCAGTACTCTAAAGGCCCAATAGAATCGCCTTCAGATGTCGGTCGCTAGAAAGATAAATGTGCCCGAATGCCGGAAGATGTGTAGAGAGATTGTCGGAGTATGCTGTTAGAATTTGGGCTGTTTGGATCCAACAAATCTTCTCTCGAATTCACGAGATTTGACGCTTTGGAACTGAGAATGGATTCGCACCAAGGGATATTGAAGTCTAGCGGTATCTTCATCTCGCGTTGATTTACGACCTCGTATGGTAGTGGTAGTATGGAGTAAGTTATAGCAGGTCGCCTAGGGCGTCTCGTCTTGATCAACTTGAGTTGTAAGGCCCCATTCGATTTCTTCTGTAGTATGAAGGAGCATGAGCCAGAGCAGGGATACAACTTCACGAGAATACAGCAAAGCATCGGCAATCTCGGAATTGGGAATTGACACGAAGGAATGAGTTTGCGACCGAATCAGTTGAATAAAGGCACCTCAGTAAATGCTTACAACAGGATTGACGTCATTAAAATTGATTCAGTCGGAACCGGCTAAAGATGCCCTCCCTGTGTTACATGTATACCTCCCTGTCAGATGTCTTCTTTATCGATGGGCGCCGATGGTGCCGAGAAGGTTCTTGAAGCCTCGGGGTTGCATTTTCCGTAGACCGTACAGGTCCACCGGCAAATGAATGATTACAGAACACGGCAGAGGGTTGATCCCGAAGCACCTCCCATCCTACGCATAGGAGAAAGAGTCAGCCAGATGTTGCACAACTCTATCACAAGTACTAATAGCATTAACTGAGTGGTAGCGAAACGTTGAAAACAACATCTGTTCAATACTTCGAACGTTGAGCTAGTTTTTCACTCTTTTCACTAGCCCATGACGACTAAACCAAATGGCGCTGCCGATTCTCACAAATAAGGGAGCCTTTATCACTGGCGGTGGCTCCGGAACGGCATACCGTCCACTGTAGAAATAAACCGACTAGCTGCGGCAGGAGCGAGTCTTTCTCTTGCGAAAGCTCTCAATCAAAGAGGTGTATCGATCATGATCTGCGGCCTTGGCCTGCACAGAGAGGCAAAATCTTGGTTGGAAGGAGCGCAAAATCATCTAGGCTCACCGGTTACCTTCCAGCAAGTGGATGTGACCAGTTGGAAGCAGCTCGAGGCCCCCTTCGAAGCCTTCCACAGCCAATTCGGTGGCGCCCCAGAGATGTTTGACATCAATCTCGTCCATCCAATTAAGTTTTCCAGGATCTCCATCCGCCGGATGCAGCAGACGCGATCGAGCTGCATCATCCTGCATATTTCAAGCATTATGGCTCAGGAGCCAAATGTTGTTTTGCCCCTTTATGCAACCTCGAAAGCAGGTCTCACCCAGTTTATCCGTTGCATGGCTCCTTTGGAAAAAATGTGCGCCATCAGAGTTGTAGGGGTGGTCCCTGGGTAAGACCGGCTTCGGCCTCAAGGACTAGTGCTCTTCGCTTACATCCTGCAGGATTGTAAACACACCACTATTTCGAGACCATCCAAAGGCGCTAGAGCAGATAGATATGGAAAATGATTTTGCACTGCCGCCATCAGAGGTGGTCAAAGCCATGATTGCATTGATCACAGAGAAGCAATATGCTGGTGGGACCATTCTAGAGGTTGGCGACATAGGACCGTGGCGCGAAGTTCAAATCTTGGGGGATAGAGGGCCTCAGGAAAGGTCTACGTTGCCACGATCGAAAGCCAAAGAAGCACTCGCTGTGGTTGAGAAAGCGTTGAAGGAAGGTGCAAGAGGTAGAGCCTCTAAAGCTAGCTTATAGGTCACCATCACCAAATATGAGCAATCAGAGTCTCTTTCTTAGTCTTTGCAGGTTGTGTAATGGGCTTAAGGGAGTTATAGGCTTAAGGAAGTCTCAACAAAACTAATAGGTCGGTCTCAATCTCACACAAAGCATCCTCGAGCTCGACTAAAGAGTCAAACGTTCCAGGATGAAAGGTTTGAATTCGCCCTCTTAAATTAAGACCATTATTTACATTGCTACATGAAGAAAGGGACGAGAAATCGAATAGTTGGGGTTGTTATTATATTTACTTCTTTCCGACTTCTTCATGACTGTACATTATATAGATAGAGAAGTTAGCTATTTGATAACGAGATAAGTTTCTATTAGTAATGCAACAAAGAACGAATAATGAGTTCTTTGAACGGACTAATTAATTCGTCGACATCTTCCTCATAATCATCATGAGTGTCATGAGCAAAGCAACTTAGGGCAAATGCTTAACGATAGGGCCGTAATGCCCATTAGAAGATGTATGCTAAGAAGAAAGAACCCACGTGAATAATGATTAGCGCGCACCTCTAAGCTTTACACATTTCAAGGCTATTTGTTTGATATAGAAGAAGGAATTATCTTGTATCATTTATTAAGGCGTCTAAGGATCGATGTATAGTTTGGACGAGAGAGATATTACGCACTTAGGCTGCGTAACTCGATTGAAACTAGAGTTATCTCGAATCACTTCCTGCGCGAGCGAGTGCGCGAGCGCAGGCCTTAAAACCTGATAGTTGAAGTCCTTTGACTTAGGTATTTTCATCAATATGATCTCTATAGTTGAGATCCTGATAGAATGACACAGAATATATCCTGTCTAATCTTAGATGGTCGTCCAGATGGGCATCATCCATTGAACTGCAAATCTCTCAACTGTACGCACTATGTTCCGATGATGATCCACTCAGCCGTCCAAGCAATCAACTCAGTCTCTTGATCTGGTGAGAAGTGACCCTGCATTGTAAAAGAACCTTGGAATCGAGATTGGAAAAGCAGGCTCCGCCACTCGCAATGATCCAGGTAGATAGGCAGACATCCCAGTGTCATGGGCAAGGACGTGGTTCACGAGCCTTGACGTATAGAGAGGTTGACGAGGTTTTCTGGCGATTGGCTACACGCTGGGTTCAATGCCGAGTATCACGCTTCCTGGGGCTGGACATGATAAGTTGGATTGTAATCAGCTTGTTGTTGGCTTTATGGGCAGCTTGGTGGATCAGTATTGGGACGAGGCATGAGTTTCCTGTTCTTTGTTGGACTGGCACCCGCCTTGTTGAAATGTGAGCTGATTCAATTCTCGGGCAGAGAACAGTCGAACCCTCCGTTCCTGGCTCCGCACTCTTAGGCGAGCCCTCAGTTTCGCAGAACGGATCGTTGCGTAGTATATCAAGTCCCCTCATTTGCTCGGTGGAAATAGGGGTTAGTATACAATCAGTCAATCACTCAACCATACTAACAGCCATTCTACCACAAACCCTATACATGACCATGGACTGCCGTATGCTGCCAGACAATGCTTTCTGGTACTCCCGATACCATAAACCATCCTAGTACTGTTGTTTCTAAAAGCCGGCTTCGAGACTGAATCTTCTCGTGCCAGATGGAGCTGTGTTCCTACAATTAGGTGCGATTGAAAATGACAAACAATACCATAGTTAGGAAGCCAAAGGTTATAGCTGTGAGACGCCAAACGGTTGAACAAAACTCCTTCAGTCTATGTATGTTCCATGATTACGTATGTGTATATGCTCAAGACCAAGCGATTTAGATCATTTCTTGTGGAACTTGAACTCAACAGCCTCCAGGCCACAACTCGATGCCAGTGACGAGGAGAGGGCACATACCTGGAACTTAAAAGGCACTGTCTGGCGGCAGAACGATCAGGTCTTCATCAAATTCCCATTGCGGGTCTAGACTCGAAAGCGTACCCAGTGACTCCATCGAGGGTCCGAGCCCAGGGCCAGGTGAGGCGAACTCGGTGGGAAGGTCAAGATTAAAGTCTAGCTCGGGAAGATCAAATGCGACATGTGCATTGAGGGCATCTTCGCTCACGGCGGCAGCAGAGCTAACTGGGTTCTCAGAGCCCGGCTTTCCACACATCTTCTCGCGGAAAGTAGTGATCTTTTGTCCAGCCGCATGCGAAAAGGGCATCTCATTTGCGTAGGCCTGGAATACGCCAAGAGCCGCATGGATGTCGTCTAGAATGTTACATGTCATTCGTAAGGACAAACTGGTTTGCACAGCCGGATGTGCAGCACACAGAAGGTGCGTAACGAAGACGTTCCAGAGGTATCCGAGGGCATGGAAGAGGATACCTTGCAGAGTGCCGCTGACGCTGCTACCAGGATGACTGTTCGATCCCAACAAGTCAGTGCTGGATCGACTTATGGAAAACGTCCGGAGTAATGTTCGAGATAAAACACGATACAGAAGCTGCTCGACCCACGAATTCTAGTCCTCCTCACATTCAACAATGTGTGCTGGGTTGGCCGGATCATTCTTCAAACCCCTGTGTAGTCCAATACCGTATCCCACATTTGCGGCCAGACCGAGAACCGTATATGCCTCGTGTAGTTCCAGAAGCAGCCGTGGTTTCTCAAGATCAACCCGAAAGATGGGATACCTGCCTTGACGGCTGCCTTACCGACCGGAGAGCAGATCCGGATCTTCGAATCCGGGGGCGATTCTCTTGTATCTGGCGGAGCGATATGATACGGGATACAAGATGTCTTATCCCAAAGGATCTGCCGAGTACTATGAGACTCTCAGCTGGTTATTCTTTCAAAACGCAGGCTTGGGCCATATGCAAGGGCAAGCAAATCATTTCCACCGGTACGCCCCGGAGAAAATCCAGTGCGGCACCAACCGATACGAGACCGAGACGAAGCGGCTGTATGGCGTGCTCGAAAGGCACCTGAAAGACTCTGGCAAAGCGTATCTGGTCGGTGATCATGTCACCATCGCCGGTTTGTCCACATTCAGCTGGGTCGTGTATGCCAAGTGGGTTGGGGTTGAGATCGCCGAGTATCCAACGCTGCAGGCGTGGCTGGAAAGAATCAATGCCATGCCGGGAGTTGAAAGGGGAAAAGAAATTCCGAAAGCGCTCAATGTGGCGGAAATGACAGCCGAACAAAGAAAGTAATATGCTTCAGGCGTGGGAAAATGGGTGCAACAACAGACATCATCTGTAGAAGAGTAGACAAAATCTCTGACTTGACACCGTAGAGGTCTTTCCTGTAACTCTGATCACTTTGCTTTCCACCGGCAATCAAAACGATAACAGCTTGACAACACTAAGGGTCTCGGAGCGTGTAAAAAGATTCCTATTTATCAGGAGACTTCTACGTTCTAGGAGTATAGCGAAGGGTCTTCCGTAACCACAAGTTCGCTATATCTACGCAAGATCACGTAAAGCACTGTAATTTTGGAAACAAGTATTTTTGATTCTTGGCACTAAAATCACAGATGAAGCTGACATATTTGTTCGTGACCAAGATGTTCCATCGGGTACAGTCTTGAATGATTTTAGCCATTAGGCATACACGTCCCGTCTCACCTCCATCCATGACCAGGTTTCGATTAGGTTTGCCCTCACCAAGCCAGAAGGAGTTTGTAGAAGAAAATGACGAGACGGCAATAGATATTCGCGCGTACAATCCATGTCAAATCCGTGAGGAGGTTCTGGACTTCTGCGTCGAATGCATAAAACAAGAACCACAATGCGACGAAACAGATCATGACGAGTATGATGACGTCCGACCACTCGAGCAACGCGATTGTTTTGTCGGCCACCCAAAGCTTCACCGGGTGTGCTCCCATACGCTTGAGTCTGATGTTGTTATGGAGACGTCGCTTGCTGATTCCCTGACTGTTGATGAAGTTCAGAAGCTCAATGTTGTATATGACTGTCGACGCGAACCCTTGAACCAGGTCCATTTCGTTCAGGTGGTTGACGATCTCCTCCACAGGGACACAGAGCGCATTCTCGGCTGCTCGGAGGTCGATTCCATCTTCGCTTGCGAAAAATTTGGTCATGATCTCAACGCCTTCAGGGGTCTGGAAGTAATCGTTTAGCTTGGCCACGACTGCTGCATTCCGTAGTTGTGATTTGTGAACATCCATATTGGCAATGATGCAGGTGGTTTGGGATGGTCGTGCAATTTTGGAGAGTTGCTCGGTGATTCGTTAGGAGAAATGCTGCAGCTGCTTTGCTGTGGTGTAGTCGAAGAAGGAAAGGGCATTATAGTTGATATCTATATATACAGGGGAAATGAGTACCTGTGTTGGCTCTTTGTTGTTTTATGGTCACCTTGCGTCAATACCACAAGTCATTGGTATGTTTCTGTAGCCTCTGCAGAACAAAGAGTGCGAGGTGTGCATTGTGCATCGAGAGGCGACGATTCGAGGACATTGGAGCTTTGCTAGTCTTTGTCAACGAAAGAGTTCTTTGCTGAGACCAAAGACTGATCACAAATATTCTTTATCTCACGGGAAAGTCTTTGTGTCACCGAGAAATGTTTGATTGAATGCTTTGAGGCAGTGCATCACCAGGTCAACGACTTAAAAACTCGTAACAGTCTCGAATCCATCGGGATTTGTTTGTCACAACTACCAACGGCGATAGAAGGCTTGAGATCGACCCGGGAGACTTCATACATTACGCACCTTCGATATCGAACGAGATCAATCCATCTCAACAATAAACCTCAGAATGGCTAAAGGAAAAGAATCAAAGGGGTTCAACCTCCCTCAACCTCAAGCTCAACCCATCACAAATGAGGAGGCTCAGAAACAGCAAGAACGACTTCAGCAAGCTAGGATCGAAATTCTACAACTCGAACAGGCCATCAAAGACATCAAGTGTGGAGAGAGTCTCCGGGACGTCAGCAAAGAGTTGGGAACCCCTGAATGGGCCGTGACTTTCCAGCATGCAAGCTATACGCTGTTGGCAATGAGAATCGGACGGCTGATGTTCCGACAAGCACAACCAGAAACACAGATTGGAACACGCACTGAATGGTCCGAGACAACATACACAGACAGCCAGTATAGAGCAATAGTGAACGAGACGATGGCGAGGATGAGATGTGGAACCCAACTTGAAGATGCATTGATTCAAGCCAAAGTGGAAGCCAGAGCCGGACGCATCTAGCAGCCTAGCCAAATGGTAGTCTAATCTAGGCGTGCGATTCGAAATTGAGATTGGTTTTGATATTGAAGTCAAGAATGGAGGCGAATTTAGTTTGATTGATAGAGAATTGTCATAGACCGATGAATGATTCAACTGAACTTCTGTGTCTGAACAAGTCAAATACTACGTACGATCCTTCCAAAAAAGGTCAGTCCACAGCTTCAAACTCATCCTTCAGCAGTCCAGCACATGTTGGAAGCATCTCAAACTCTGTGCAAGGGCGACCGTGCAAGAACCATTTGCAGTGGATTTCACAGTATTGGTATGTGTCAAGAATCGCACTGCGAGATAATTGCCGTCTCAAGAGCTCCCATTCCGCACTAGCACATATGTCTCGCAGACGGTACCGTGCCATTTGTTCCATTACTCTGAAAGGCATCTCTCTCGAGGCCAGATTTAGCTGGCTGTCGAAATGGTTTACCCACCAAGCTTCCAACGCTTGGGCCTGGGGATGGCCAAAAATGAGCCAGTCGAGAGCCTCAGGCACAAGGTTAGGATAGTCATACCAGGAAATGTATCGGGTCAAGGCCAGGAAGAAGAACGAGCCGAGAGCTGGATGCACTTCGAGCTTGTTCTGAAGTTCCCAGACAAACTTTTCCCTCTCGTCAACTGTTATTCTTGTGCACTGAAACAGGTTGTATGCCTGCAGTACTTTTGGTGTCATTGCGCAGTCCTCTTTCGGGCAAACCTCATCTAACTTGTTGACTCCGCAGGTGGCGATAACACGATCGTAATGTAGACGCGAGGTCAGAGCCAAGCAAACTGCCGAAGGCGCGTCAAGATGTGATACTGAGGCTGGTGAGTTCAGCTGGCAGCGATGATAGCGTGGCCGGTGGTTTGTTTGCTGCCTTCAAAAGCCTGGTCGGGAGTCTTGAAGGATCCTGAAGTAGAGATGGAACGTAGGATATCGCATGTCGGTTGATCCTGACTTGTGTCTTGCGCTTGTTACAAGATCTGATAGTGTAAGCTCGTTTCGCCTTTCCCATAGAACATCTGGCTGGAGGGTCAGAGAATGTTACGGGAGGACCGAAATAAAACCCTAATGGGGGATTCAGGGTCGCTGAGACCAGAGATGCTGTGTTGAGCGATGCATTTCCAGAAACATTAGAGTCAATGGCAATTTCGACAGCGATCTCGACTCTGGGCACTGTACCGGTGGAGGCGATGGTTGGCTTACCGGAAGACTTGGAACCTGTAGAGACCAATTAGCATCGCGGATTCGAGAATGGGGAGTGTAAAATGAGGAAAACATACCAATAGTCTGGTATCTAATCCCAATCGTGAGCTTTTCAATATCGATATCAGCATGTTCGGCGCGTATCGGAATCGGACGCGCTTCAAGCGTGTACTGAGATCTCCCAGAGGATATGTTGATTCTGCGTCCGAGCGACATTGTCGTGAGGTGGCTCAGAAGTCGAAACTCTATTAGAAGAAACCAACAAGATGGAAGGGGAGAAAGATGTATATCAAAACAACAATTAGATAGGGCAAAGCAGCAAAATATGCTAGGGAGTCGGATGGGTGAGGTGGAGGCCAACGGCAGCATGCGAATGGCTGACCTCGATGAAGATGGCTCGCAAGTGGAAGTAATCCCTCGGGACCAGCGTCAGTTGCAACAAAGTCGTGATTGTTCCTTCGCCTAGACCATCTTCACCCCGACAAAGTTGCAAAGGACGTGCCTGGTGAGATTCTCACAATACATGATATTGAGAGAGAGTGACATGAAACCAACGTGACGCTCGGGGTTGTTTCTCACTCGGAAGCAGTGAGATAATTCCTCAGCAGTGGGGTTCCAGCCAAATCAGGGGGTTCAAACAGGTCAGGATAAGCCTCGAATTCCGTGGCGCGTTCTCGAAAACGTTGTTACAAGCTCTTTGTTGAATAGCCCAGTGACCTGGACGAGTCATATCCTCCTCAACGTAATGTTCTTAGACGACCTTGAAATCGTTAGTGTCTGTCCCTATCTTCAGCCACTTCTCCTGCTTGACTTCGCAGTCCATCACCTTTAGCCGTTCCCTGGCTCAGAAGTGGCCATTCTTCTCCATTCGCTGCAAACACGTGAGCATAGTGATGAACCATTCGCCTTGCTTCTGGGGTCCCTTCTCTCCCGTAGTGCTACGAAACTCATGATGCACTGTTCTGACTGCTTCTTGCGCCTGTGGGTATCAAGCCATATAAAGCCTAGAGGGGTCTGCACTTCACTACAACCGTGCTGGCCGATATCATGGCCAGATTGAGTTCTGTTTCGTCTGTCTGCTTGGTGGTTGGATGGATGGTGCGGCTCCAGACTCAGCATCCATTCATTCGAGCTTGGGTATTGGCTGAGTGAGGAGCTCCAGCCGTGTGAACGTCTTCCATTGGGAGGCGGTGGTACTAGCAGCCGAGCACACCTGCATGGGAATACGGTGTAAGGGTTTGAGGGCCGTTAAGACCTTTGATGAGTGATGTATCGGTAAACAGAAGGTCTCTGGGCCGAGAGCCACGCGCAGGTAAGGCTAAAAGGCAAACAATCGTTATCCACTGATAAATGGCTGTTTCCGTAGTAACTCATGCGTGGCAGTGACGTGTTGTTCAGCTACAGGATACTTCCCAGATGGGCGAGAGCAAGATAGTCGGCGTCCCCGGCTGTGTGAGAAACTACCATGATGGAAAAGGTACACCGGTTACAGAATTCAGCTCGTATTGGAGATGGAAACAAAGGTCCTCAGGTAAGACCATCCTCAGGTGTACTCAGAGGGCGACATGGGGGGAGAGATCACCTCGTTATGGCTGCGAGGAGATGACTATGACTTGAATCGTCAAAGGCAGGCAGAGCAAAGAAACGCACTGCCACGGGCCGTCAGATTCCTTGGTCAAAGTGGTGTCCTGCATGAGGTACGGGTAGTAAATCAGGATGTGACTATCATAATAGTTGGAGCCTTGAAGAGGCCCAAAACCAGGCACAAATCTTATGAGGCAGGGCAAGGCGAATCTTGGACGACGGTGGAGAATCTAGCCATTGTCATTCAACAGCAGAATGACACGCCGTTACTTTTTGTAGATTCATTAGCGTAAGGAATACGGAGTATGAGAAGAAGATTAGAGCGTTCCATAGGGGAGCTGTGGTCAAACCTCACTCGTAAAAGCGGCGGCGAGATATCACAGCCTCGCAGCCTTGCCGCCAACCATGGGCCAAGATTTTCGCCAAGACAAACGTGCCGCAATTTTCCCGACTCCCACATTTTCAAACTGCGCTCATCCCAATAGTCGACGACATTGAACTCGATCCAGCAACCCTCCTTCACAGCCCAACTTTTCTCTCAAACTCAAGTCGAAGTCACCCTCAAGACTCAGCAGCCATGGAGAACGAAAAGGGAGAGATTGTCGATCTGTAAGCACCACCCGCACACGCAGCACCTGAGAAGGAACGATTTCTAGTGCTCTCCGCAAACGCCTGAGCAACATGGATTTCTAACTCGTCTTTTAGCTACGTCCCACGCAAGTGCAGCGCGACCAACCGCATCATCAAGGCCAAGGACCATGCCAGCGTCCAAATCAGCGTCGGCAAGGTCGACGAGAACGGCCGCTACACCGGAGAGAACCAGGTCTACGCCCTCTCCGGTTTCGTGCGATCAAGAGCCGAGAGCGATGATTCCCTGAACAGACTCGCCCAACGGGACGGCTTCCTCAAGAGCGTCTGGAGCGCACAGCCCACGAGATAAGGGGTGGTTGATGGCGGGATAGAAGGGGATGTGATCCGCGGAGATGTGTATGTGTGACGGGATTGATGGATTTGGGGATGTGTTCAACGATGCGACAACCACCATTCATGACCAAAAACGCATGACGAAAAATTCACGGTGTTACCGCTACGCAAGGATGACATCAATCCAGGTTTTCAGATGTTGCAGGGAAACTCGGCGCAGCTGTCTCATGCTTAAGAGCTAGGATGGATCTCGACAGATAGATTGCCGAGTCGCCCAGTTCGGCCCTGAAATGGAAAAAAGAAGCACACATTACTTCAAACATCAGAGTCATAGTGTCTTTATGCTATGAATCCTACCTCCAGTGATATCAATTGTGCTACCCGTATCTGTGCTCTGACGCTTAATCTCGGTAAAGTCACAGCTCTTCAGAAGGTGGCTCTTGTATTGATGTTCGGCTTTGTATGTACGATATTGTTTTTTCTTCTACTTCCCCAGTCATGGAATATTGGTCTGAGGAAGCCTTGATGTGCCGGTTATTACGAGTAGCTCACGTCGTGTAAAAGCCAGCTGGCTAAGGGGTCAAAAGGTAAGGAAATTGCATGACAAGAGGTCAGTAACCCTGCAAATGAAGGTCAGAAACAAATGGGTATCATGTCTAGCCTTTCTTTTTATCTTCGATTCTCTTGGAAAGTTTTCTTCTTTGTCGGCTTGTCTAGCACCCTCGATCTGCCTCTGCATGGAAACTCCATCATCATAACTCATGGCAGTGTCCCACGAGACAATTTAATCCTTGTCGAGTCGTACAGCAGGATTTGTCTCGATGAAATTGAGATCGACCTTGTGGCCGAGAAGCTCGCGAATATTGTTCACACCATACCTAGTCATTTGTTAGCAGTCTTGATTAACATTTTGGAGGGATAAACTCACTTAATCATGGTCGGTCTTTCCAGGCTCAGACCCCAACCATATATCCGCATATCCTTGGGCAGACCCATTGGCTCCAGCATTTCTGGTCTGAACATACCACTGTTTCCGATCTCCACCCACTTCTTCAAGCCCTCGTGATAACTGAAAATCTCCATACTGGGCTCGGTGTATGGATTGTAGGCAGGTTTGAATCTCAGGTTCCGGATACCCATCTTACCGAAAAAGACCTCCATGAAACCAATCAAACCACCAAGTGTCAAGCCCCAGTCAGCGATCACACCTTCGACCTGGTGGAACTCTGCCAGATGGGTCTGGTCAACAGTCTCATTTCGGAAGACACGATCGATGGAGAAATATCGAGCAGGTCTCGGGTTCAGGGCGAGTTTGTGTAGCATGTAGGTAGAAATGGCGGTGGTGTGAGTTCGAAGTACAAGCCGGAGAGACTCGTCTGCGGACCAAGGGTATCTGTAACCTATCGAGCCGAACTTGCCATCTTGGTGCACAGCTTTTACGTCGTCCCAGTATTGTTGGTAGTTCAGCGTCTTTTCTCTCGACTTTGTTCGTTTGTGAGTTGCTGGCAGCTCTTTTGAGCCAGGCGAAGGAGGGACAGGGTCTTCTCTTGGAGGGTCGGCTGTTGAAGGATCTGAGATGTAGAAAGTGTCCTGAAGATCTCGAGCGGGATGCTGTTGTGGCACGAAAAGCGCATCGAAGTTCCAGAAACCAGTCTCAACATATCGGTTTGTAGGCATTTCTTCGAAGCCCATCTCGAAGAAGATTTCTCGGAACTCTTGCCGCACCTTGTTGAGCGGATGGAGAGCACCAGATGGTGTTGGAGCTCCCTTTGCTTTGAAGTTGTATGGTTTCAATTGAACGGTCTTCCACGCGCCCGAAGCCAGCATCTCCGCAGTCAAGTCCGTCTCTTCCTTTACAAACTCCGTCGAGAACTTTGGTCCCTTGGAGATTTTGAAAGACACCGATTTTTGATCAACAACATATTTTCTCTTTCTGAAGTCTGCCACAACTTTGGGGTTGTCTAGCGACTTCTTCTCACGAATATGTTGGAGTTGTTGTTGGACCTCGTCTACAATTTTGTCTGTTGTCGCTCTGAGAGTGTCGCCATCTTTCTTAACCCATTTCTGTTTGAAAGCATCACCTGAACCGAACTTTGCGACGGTTGCATCACCCACCGCAACGGGTAGGTCTTTCAATTTCAAGCCTTCTAGCGCCGCTCGCACAGCCTCGAACACTCTCGCCCCGTTGCTGCCCTTCTCGGCAATTCCTTCTCCTTCTTGCGTGAGAACAAGTTGTAAACTGTCTATCTGCTCGACTTGGATGTACTCTCGTGATCTTAATCTGTCAAGGGCAGCTTTGATGGTACTGAAACTGGCATTGGGAAAGGCTTCCGAAGTGAGAACTGGTCCATCTGCCGGGGCAAGGACTTGCAGAACTTGTGAGGTCAGGTCCTCTGCCATTTTGGTATCGATTGACTTCGGAGGTGCAAGGTAGAGGTGACAGGAACGCTTCAGAGACAAATTCAAGGTGCTTCACTTGGACTTTCAAACATTCGTGAATTCGCAAATATGACTCCAATTCTGGTGGGCTAGGATGACTCCGCAGGTTCCCAAAACAGCGTGTAATTTTTGGTAGTATAATGCTGCGCTGCTTTTATTGTCAGCCTTGCCTTGTTCTCGAGTGTGACAACGCTCTCAATGAACACCATCTTAGACCACGACAGACAAAATGAAAGAATGCGACATCTATCTGTTCGTCCCGACCTTGAACAGGTTATTGGGGCCACAACATTTTGAACACCACACACTGACCACTGACCTGCCTACAGATGTTGAAGGATTAGGAGCCAAAGTGAAGCAATTGTCTCAACAGCGCCAGTGTCTATTTACGCCTTTCCCCCTCCCTCTATTATTGCTATTGAGTGGGCCCATGGCATCTCGTGCGTCAAAATTTCACGTTTGTACACTGCAAATTATGTTGGAGATGCTCTTGTTGCATTTTGCAGGTTGGAGAAGCTGTGGACAACAGACTCCTTCAAGACCACACCACTTCAGCTAGAAGCATCAGTAGGGCTTTCCTCTTCCCCCCGCTGCCCACAATGCTGGGGTTCTTGATGTGCCAGACGTTTCCATGAGTGGTGACGGAAGAGGTTTCAAAAGTTGAAGTCATTGATGGCGATGTCCTCGGTCTCCAAGCCGTCCTCTGTTATTGAGGGATGCCACCATGCGCGGGCATGCATTGCGTCCGATGCTTCGAGAAGGGATCCCCTGTCCAAGCTACCCATGCCGCTTGCTCAATACCTGACGTATTACTTTGCCGAACGTCTGAACAGTCATTGTCTGACAGGGCTTTACACTCTGATACGTATCCCATCATTTATCATTGACAACACCTTTTGAGGCTTCCGAGACGCTTTTACGCTTCTTCTGCTTCGCGATGCTCTCCTTATGGAGGAGTCGAACTACTGTCGCTTTGCCGATCTTTATATCAGACTCATGTAGTTCGCGAAGGAGTTTGGCGTACGACCAATCTGTATTACTCCTAGTAAGACGTAGAATCTGTCGTTTATCTCGGGAGCTAGATATCTCAGGTCTGCCGGAGCGTGGTTGTGATACCTGCTCGTCTCTTTTGTCTGCTAGTTTGATGGTATAGCGCACCGTCGTAACCGGAAGGTCGAACGTTTTGGCAATTGTTCTGTATGAGGCACCCGCGATCCTCGCTCCGATAATCATTGCCCTCTGGCAAGGAGTCAAGTCCTTTCCCCGGGTCCTTTTAGCTTTGGCCTCATCTGAGGTTTTTTGTGTTGTCGCCATGGTGGTGTTGAAGTTAGGACGCGTCTAATTCGTGCCTCGGGAAGATAATATCGCGGATATATGGCGGATGCCGAGACGCGGTTTCTTTGACAACAAGCAATTTTTATAGTACCTCATGACAGTATCGCGGGTCAAAGCACCAGGTTGGTGAATTGACATTGTAGGCGAGAAACAAACAGATGACAACCTATCGTTCTCGGAAGTTGCGCTTGTCGCGGAGGAATCAGCCGAATAGCCATATCGCTCATGAAAATCCTGCGTTCTATGCTCGAGTCTATTGTGTCCAACGTCCCTACGGTGCTTGTCTCTGTACTACGACTGCCTCTTTTCCATCAAACCCAGCTTTTCCATCCTCAGTTCCATGGCCCGTTTATGTGCATCAAGGCCTTCACATCTAGCAAGCTCCACAACGGCATATCCAACCTGGCCGACACCCTGTTCGCTGACTTCGCTGCTCGTGATGTTCTTCATGAAACTCCCCAAGTTGACACCACTGTATTGCCGAGCATAGCCATATGTGGGCAAGCTGTGATTCACACCTGCAGAATAGTCACCTACGGATTCTGGTGTCCAACCACCGATGAAGACAGAGCCAGCATTCTGAACAAGCGGAAGAACAGATCGTGGGTTGGAGATCTGGAGGATCAAATGCTCGGGTGCATAGTAATTTGACCACTTGAGGGCTTCTTCTAAGTCTGGGACCGAGATGGTAACGCTGTGCTCGATCGCTCCTCGGACAATGTCGACACGAGGAAGCTCGTGCGCTTGTTTGTGGACCTCGTCCTCAATAGCTTGGAGCTCGTCTTTACTCAGGTCAACAGCGATAAGTACAACCTGGCTGTCCGTTCCGTGCTCCGCCTGACTCAGAAGGTCGCTGGCGACAAACGCTGGATCTGCCGTCTTGTCCGCAACCACTAGGACTTCTGATGGTCCCGCCGGCATATCAATAGATACAGAAGCCGACGTGTCATTGCTGACGATCATCTTTGCAGCAGTAACGAATTGATTTCCAGGGCCAAGGATTTTGTCAACCTTGGTGATGGATTGAGTACCGTATGCCATGGCTGCTATCGCCTGTGCTCCACCCGCAAGGACAATAGCTTCGGCCCCGACCTTGTGAGCAATGTATACAATCTCCGGAGTGATAGTACCATCTGATCGCGGAGGGGATGCAAGAACAATATTCTTACACCCTGCAGCCATAGCAGGAACACCCAGCATTAGCGCCGTAGACGGTAGCACTGCCGTACCACCGGGAATGTAGAGGCCGACTTTCTCGATCGGACGAGAAAATCGAGAACAAGTAACACCCGGCATAGTCTCAACCACCAAATCCGACGTTGGTTTCTGGGCGGAGTGGAATTTAAGGATATTATCATACGATGTGTTGATGGCCTTGATGGTCTCCTCGGGTAGTTGCATAAGTGATTCTGGGAACGGTGCTTTCAGCACAGGTGATTTGAGAGACGTGGCTTTTTCGAATTTATGGGTGTATTTCAAAACAGCAGCGTCGCCGTTGGAGCGAACATCAGCAATGATGGGATGGACAAGAGACATGATCTTCTCATTTGACTTTTGAGATGGCCGCTGCAAAGCTGACTTGAGAACATCATCTGAGAACGCTTGCGAGGTCGAGTAGCGCTTGAGTTGTATTCGTCCCGATTCTGTCTTACCAGCAGGATCTGATGGCGACTTTGGCACTGATGCAGCTTCCTTCACCTCTTCGTCTTGTTGGCCATTGACCCCATTAGAAACGGTGTTCCTCAACTCATCTTGAACTGGTTTCTCCTCGACATACTGTGGTTTGGCATCACCCTTTCTTCGCTTGACCTTCAGATTCTTGAGGTCAAGGTTTCTCTCAATGTCTTCCAAAGTAACGTTGGCAGCAATACATCGCGTCAGAGCAAAGTAGAGTAGGTCCGCGGCTTCCGAGGCAATTTCTTCTTTTGTTGTGGCCTCGCACAGTTCGTCTGCCTCCTCTTTAATCTTTGCGTTGACCAACTTAGGATCATTGAAAAGCCGAGCAGTATAAGAACCGGCTGGTGCGTCCACTTTCCTCTCTTGAAGAGTTCTCTGAAGTCGGGACAGACCCGATGTTTTGCCCCAGCATGACATCGTACTGAGGTGGCAGAAACCCCGGCCCTTCTGGTGGACTCTGAAAATCAAGCAGTCTTTGTCGCAGTCAAAACCGATGCTGATGAGCTCTTGCGTGTCTCCACTGGAAGCTCCCTTGTGCCACAGACCGCGCTTGCGACTTTGATAGACACCCGTACCAGTCTTGAGCGCTTCCGTGATACTCTCTTTGCTGCTCCAAACAAGTCCTAGCGCAACGTCGCGCTCATCAACAACAACAGTTGCATATAGTCCTGTCTTTCTGTCCGGCGTAGCTCCTGCAAGGACCAGTTCAACTGCAGGGATGAGTTTCTCATCTTCCTTGGGCGGGGTGAACGTCAATATCGTGGACGAAATAATCAAGGCATTACCAGGGTATTCGTGAAGCACACTTGTGCCTTCGGTTTCACTGGTAACCCTGACGTATATTGTTTGGTCATGGCTAGGAGGATAATTGCCAACATCCTTCAAGACCTCGTCAAGGTGTTCGTTACCCTTCCCACCGTCGAAAGCCCACTCTGTAGTCTTCCACTTGGGGTTCTCTTCGAGAAAAGCTTTTAGTTTGGTCAAGTCGGTTTGCGGATTGACGAGAGAGATTGTGAGGATGAGGCGGTCAGGGGAGATGGTCTGTTCTTGCGACAGAACCTTCAGCTGCTCGAAGGTAACAAATATCTTAGAAGCCCCGGTGTTGAGGACATCTATAACACTATCCCAACTCTTCAATTTACGCACGTCGAAATATATGGCGAGCTTTGAGAAATTCTGCCGCAGGAAAGTGAGGTTCGGTTCGAGGTTCTCGGGAGTAATTTCTACCAGGCATTTGCCGAAGTAGGCAACTTGATCAAGAGTGAGACCTCGGGTATTAGACCCTAAGATCTCCTCTGGATCAACAGAAACCAAAAGACCTGCACCCATATTGATCTGGAGCACGACGTGGGAGAATGAAGCCTTGGATAAGAGAAGACGCAAGGGAATCAGCCCATCGTTGAGTCAGTGGCCAGAGCGCGGGGAGCCCAACGCAGAAAAATTTAGGCCCACTACGATAAGGATAAGGTGTAAAAGGAAGTTGAGCCGAGCCATCCTATCGCACTCGTATTAGTATTCGCCGCACGCCTTCTCATCACCTGCAGGAGGTGCCTTATCATGCCACCCACACACCCATTTTTATTTCGCCAACCAGATGTTTTGTCACAGTTGTTCGTACATATCCAAGCATGTGCTTTCCATTGATATAATCACGAAAGGTCGAAGTATGTCAATCGTGTAAAGTACCCCAGAAGTGGTTTCCCAAGCTACCGCATACCGTCCTGGTAATAACATCTCAGCCAGTCTCCTTCAAGCTCCTCAGACATCTTTTGACGTCAAAATCAGACACGAACTGCCCTATCCCTCGGGCTTTGCCTGCATCCTTCGCAGCAGACTAGTTGAATAGGGGCCTGTATCGGTCGAGTGGTGTTCGCACCTCCTCGGGAGTGATGTGCACATTGGTCCAGCTCAAGCTCAGCGATTATAGGTATGCGATGTGACAGAATACAGCATCATGCCAAATTCGTCGACAGAACTCAACCATTGGTCGATCTTCCTCTTCAAAGAGTCTGATAGCGGCTCATTGTGCGGCCAAAGATCGCTAATGAGAAGTTCTCCATCGGACCATTGACTCAACTGCTGATTATATGCAGCATTCCATGATTGCCGGGTTGTTGCGTCCCATAATCGCTTGCTCCCTGGAGCCGGTAGGCCCGCAAGTTCTGTGGCAATGTATGACGGCGAGCCAAGGTTGAAATTGACAAGATTGTCAAAAAGATATGCTGCGAACAATGTTCGTCGTCTCGCAGAGGCAACAATCCATGCCTCCCATTCTGGACGGGTGCCGTGAGCCTCCGCCCAGCATAAGGTGCCTTTACTTGCCAGGTCTGCTGCCATCGCTTGTAGTTTGATCATGGTATCCTGTTCAATATAATTCGAACCAGATCTTGGTGTAAAGTAGAGCATTATTGCGTACAGGAGGTACGACTGCACTGTCGCCAGGAGGTTCATATGATTGCACTCGGCCACCTTTTCACTCATCTTAGTCTAGAGCGATGGAAAAGGAGAGTTCAGAACATACCTGTTCAATGAGCTTACGCATCTCCTGTTCAATTACATCGCAAACCATACTTTCGCTGCCAGGAATTTGGGTCATCCACGTGCGGGACAAGGTCATGCAGCTAGAGAGTGACATGGGTATTGTTCCAACCACTTGGGTCCAATGTATGAACGGGGGAAGAGCTTCGTTGAACAAGAAGATGCCGGGCCACGACCTCATTATGCTAGCCAAAAAGACCATGGTCGATGGCTGATATGATTTCGGGGTTTGTTCTGGCGAAGGGAGAACGCTTTCAAGCCACCGCGCGCGAATCCTGTCATCGTCCAAGGTGCGGATCAGGCTAACATCATCGAAATTGAGCGTCTCTGCCTCGCCCGGGGAACAGGTTGAGTTATCAACGACGGGGATAGTTCTGTAGAGGATAGTAGGCGCGATAGTCGATTGATCGTCTACACTTCCATTGTAGGCATATTTGCAGCTTATATCCCTGTTTCTGCACCTGGTGCACTTTGGTTTTTTCAAGTCGCAACGTACCTTGGCTTTGGAGCAATTGTTGCATGACTTTTTACGAGGGGCAGAAGCCTTTTCAGTCATCACTCGCTTTGATGGCCGATGGCGGTGCTCACTTTGAACGAGAAGGCAGTTCTGTAGACATTGAGATGTCGTTGGTTAACGGGTGCTATGGCAGACGATTGCACAAAGGATACGAAGTAGGTGTTGTTCCTCTACCAGAATTCACGGCCAATCTTACCTAAGCAAGAACGACGTTCATCGGAGCGCCAAACCTCCTGGCTGTGTATCGCTCCTCTAGCCCGTACCTTGCCGCGCACCAATATACATAATGCAACTATGGTTTCGACCATCCACTTCTTGGGACATGCTGAATCTTCTCTGAGGCCGTCGACTTGTCCAATCGTTTCTTTGGTAGGCATCTCGTTGGACGCAAGTGCCCCCTTCGTATACAATCTCCACTTGGACAGTACAAGCGAACAGTAGTAGTATGTCTGCCTGCAAGGCGCAAACGCTCTCACTCGATCAATATGTCGGTAATCAATCACTATTTCTGTACGGAAATCAAGGCACAGCTCCAGCAAGTCCATTATTACACCAAAAAAGCTAAGCTCTACTGTCTCAGGCGGGTTCGGGATTCCTTTCGGAGTTCCGAAGATCCTGGTGTCTCTTCGTCACAGATGGGCATATATGCCTGTCTTTCGCTCACTTCATGCCTGATAGAGTATCTAATCTGACATATTCGAAATCAAGATGTCACAGACTAAGGATAACAGCGAAAGCGCAACCCCAGAGCCATACACCATATATACCAGAGGCCAAAAGACAGTCATCGTCGTTATTGTCTCGACTGCCGCCACACTATCCGGCTTTGCGTCAAACATCTATTTCCCCAGTCTTCCACAAATCGCAAAAGACCTGTCTGTCACCACGGAACTAGTCAACCTCACGGTGACCTGTTACATGATTTTCCAGGGGTTGTCACCAACCATATGGGGGGCTGTAGCCGACGCCCTGGGACGCCGCATTACGTACTGTTGTACACTGGTCGTCTTCCTAGGGGCATGCATAGGATTGGCTGAAACACGAAACTTTGCTACGCTCATGGTCCTCCGTTGTGTTCAGAGCACTGGAAGCGCCAGTACTATTGCTTTGGGCGCAGGTGTGATTGGTGACATCACCAAGAGAGAAGAACGGGGAGGCTATATGGGTGTCTTTCAAGGCGGACTATTAATGCCAGTCGCAATTGGACCAGTCATTGGGGGAGTTCTTGCGGAAAAGCTTGGATGGAATGCTGTCTTCTGGTTTCTCACGATATATGGGGGTGTTTGCCTAATCATTGTGGTTCTCCTCCTGCCCGAAACCCTGAGATCCATTGCCGGTAATGGATCTCTGAGAGTCAAAGGCATTTCGCAGTCACTCCTCGGAACCTACCAGCGTGCGAGGTACCTACGGTCCCAGTCGCAGTTGTCAGAACCACAAAGAGATACTGGACCACGCAAAAGCGTTGATCTGTGGGGTCCGGTGCGAATTCTATTCCACCTAAAGACATTCGCTGCAATTTTGCTCGTTGCTGTGCATTATACAGTGTGGCAGAGCGTCCTCACTGCGCTATCAACAATCGTGAGAGACACGTACCATACGACTGAAACTCAGATCGGATTGATCTTCCTGGCCAACGGCATCGGATCAATCGTTGGTACACTCTCGATAGGCAGGCTCCTCGATTATGACTACCGAAAGATGGCAAGAAAATATGCTGGGAATGAGCAAGATCTACCCATTGAGAAGGCTCGTCTGAGGACGGCCTGGATATGGAGTGCGCTGGAGTGCATCTCTGTGTTGGTGTTCGGTTGGACAGTCGATCAAGGTGTTCATGTCTCGGTTCCGATAATCTGCCTCTTCTTCCTCGGTTGGGCGGCTATTTCGATACAGAGCTCTGTCTCAACATACCTGGTAGACATTCATCACAGCCAAAGCGCATCTGCTTCGGCTTCTCTCAACCTTCTACGCTGTCTGATGGGAGCTGGAGGCTCAGCAGTTGTTGGCCCACTCATCAGTAGAATTCGCGTAGGCTGGACTTTTACCCTGATGACAGGAGTGCTGGTATTGTTAAGCGCTACTATGCTTGTCCCAACGATGTTTGGCGTTGATTTTCGCCGGCGAAGTGATGATGAAGAGCGGACAGAGGAACATGTTGCTTGAATGGAATCTCAGTAGTTTGGGGCAGAAGAATAAGCAGATGGTAATTCGACTGGACGGCGGCCTGCAGGAGGTTCATTGCTGGTGGTTAGATATAATTTCACTTGAAATCAGATAATTCTTGAGGGATAAAGCGATGTTCTCCAAAACTTGGGGTCATAGGCACATTAACACGGAGCGGCTGAAGTTTTCTCCGAACCAGCCTTAGGCAACATTAATCATCACCATTTTTGACAACCTCCATCACAATTACCATGGCGTTTTGCTCGCGACAAGAACTCTAGACGCGAACTAAAGCAACTCGTGGAACACGAAACTATCTTATTCACGATGAGCCCTACAGACGACCCAGGATCTCACAGCACTGGCAGCGATGATAGTGATGATGGTGAACAGCACCACGAGACATCACCGCAGAATACAAAGAAACCGAGATCGAGTAGAGCCTGTGTGGCTTGTCGACGTATGAAAACACGGTGCGAGATTGATGAGGCCCTGGGAACAGCATGTAAACTATGTATTCGAGCCCGAAGGCAATGCATTATGCAAACTCTCCCTCGGCGAAGAAAGCGGAAAACCACGGAGAGGGTTGCTGATCTAGAACGAAAAATCAACACTCTAACTGCACTTCTGGCTTCTAATGAATCTGCCAACTCTGGTGACCCATCTCCGGGCTCTGGCGGCGACAGTGTTTCCACTCGCCAAAAGAGCCAGGATCTAGAGCAGACAGCAGATGATCCACAGACCCTCATTGGAAAAGCTCTAGGCCGGGGATTATTGGATTGGCCAACTGCGTGCAAAGCATTCGATCGCTACCGAAAGGAAATGTGCCTCTACTTCCCTTTTGTTGTGTTCCCTGCTACGACTGATGCGGCCATGGTGAAGGAGCAACAGCCACTTCTGTTCTTCGCTATTTGTACAGTTGCAATGGCAACAATGCGAGGACCGGGCAATCCCGAATTGTGGGATATGCTTACCAGAGACCTAGCCTTACGCATTATGTACCGGGCGGAGAGATCTCTTGAACTAGTTCAAGTCCTTCTCATTCATATTTCATGGTACACACGAGGGAAAGAAATGCGAGAATTGAACTTCAATCAGATGGTACACATTGCTTGTGCAATGGGGTTGGACATTGGTCTCGGGAGAAGATCACACAAGTCTGTCCAGTCTGATGACCCTCACCGGCTCGAGTCGCTGGCGGGAAGACGAGCGTGGCTGGGCTGTTATTATATGGGCACCAAGTAAAGTCCTCGATCTGAGTCTTTCAGCATGCTTGCTAATCATTATGTAGCATTGCCCTGTCTCTTCGCCATCCCGCATCCATCCGCTGGTCCGTGTACATCCAAGAATGTCTCGATGTCCTCTCCTCCGCACCCAGTGCTTTACCGAGCGACCGATGGCTTTGTGACTTGATTCGAATTCAGCATATCGCGGAGGATGCATCAATGGTATTCTCTATGGATGATCCAGGATCAGTCATAAGCTTTAGGGATGTCAAGACCCAGTATCAGATTGGGGGCTTCCGCCAACAACTGGAACAATGGCGCCGACAAGCTCATAGCAATCTTCATCAAGGTATGTTCCTTCGTCATGGAGTATTACTCTACTAAAGCGCAAACCAGGTTTTGTGCGCCACATTGAAGCTGCAACAACATTGTATGTCAATGAGGTTGCCATCCATTCGGAGCATAACATCGACGAATTACGATCGCCCCTCCGGCTTCCGGTCCCCAACGAAAAATTAAGTCATGAAGACACTACATCTTCGACCGACTCACAATTTGCGCCAGCGCGTATTGAGTGCCTTTTCACTTGTCTCTCGGCTATTCATCACTGCTTCGACGCCTTGCTTTCTATGGATATATCAACATTGGCCACATTACCAAATCTCATCCTCGTTCGGACCGGCTACGCCGCTAGAGCGCTCAGGAAGCTGCTCAGCATCTGCGAGAATCAAGCAGCTCTGACAGGTCAGTTCCAGATCAACGTAAAGGACCTAAAGTTCGAGGAATATATGACCTCGCTCATTCACCTCTTCGCAAGGATTCATGAAGAAACAAATGCTCACGTGGCTCGTGCATTTTGCCTGGTTATCACGCAAATAAAACAACATGGTCTCAAATCACTAAAGCCGTCAATGTTCACCGACTGTACAGCGAAACTGCCCCAGATCGACGCACAACTCGAAAATGAGGGATTCCACGGTTTAGGATTCGGACCAACCAGCATGGGACAACCTGGTGTAGCGACAACGGCCAGCGCCACCTCTGGGAAGCAAATGCCTTCGATGACGGAGGTGTCCTACGGTATCGCGAGCGCCCCTGCTCAGATGCCTCGTGAACAGCAAAACTCAAACTGGTTTGACAGTACCATGGCGGGAGGCAGTGCGCTACTGTGGCAACAGGCTGCACCTTTCGATGCTGGAATGACTGGCGACGACTTGCAATGGTTCGAGCAGGACTTCCCATTTGACGACCTTGAGATGTATGGGGTTGAGGATACTAGCTATCCCTCCAAAGCCCCCACGTTTCACCAGACATGGCCACCTTGACATGGGCGGTGGCATCCTACTATTAATTGGTTTTCTGAAAGTCGCGGTTCAATTCTGGTGCTTCTGTTCCAGCTCCAGACAAGAGCTCTTCTTGAAGAGTCTAGTAGACCTTCTCCTTGAATATATTCGTCTTCTCGCTGCAACATCAAGAAGCGCGACTGCCGCACCAGCTTGACAATGAAAGACCGTTATTTCGTACGCTCTGGTGTGAGAACACTCGGCTGAAGATACGACTTGCTGGCTCATAAAGCCCTTCTGTCTGAAACACCGGCGGCAACAGGTTGCCATGAAAAAATGGTGGGCTTCCTAGCTGCCTTCAAGCGAGAGAAGGATGCTAGTTAAAACTTCTACTACTCTGAACAGTCCTTAGCCTTACAGCTGCAAGGATTATGCTTGTGTACTGGAACACAATTCACTCACCCGGTCCTCCGTTAACTGCATAGCAATGACTGGTATGGTTAGTCTTGTACGGAGTACAAATTATCACATGCTACAAGAGGGTAGCATGAACGAACGGGCTGGCAACCCCTCCCTCTCGCCTCACGTTTGGCTCGCTTGTCATTCACTTATCACCGATCTTCACTTTGCTGCCTGCCACTGACCTTCACTTGACTGTGCAGTACTTGCAACCTCAATTGATCTAGTGATTCAACGCTCAGTATTGATTTCAGTTCTTCATTCGACTTCGAATTCTATCACTATCCTCTGTTCTCGGATGAAGGTGTCCTCAAACAATACATGTCTCAGCCAGACCTCCTTGGACCAGTGCACCTGCTCTCTTCTCGTGCATGGTTTCATACCGGTGTCCAGCCCGGTATGCCTTTGCCGTCTTCAAGCCTATACATGGACGATTCTTCTGGCGATGAAAGTCCGGCAGGTGCTTTCGATGACGATGACCTCTACGCCTTGAAGAGAGGTCGTGTAACATTCAACTTCAGCAAAAACTACTGTCCTAAATGGACCCCCGAACATGCATTCAGAGAACTTTATCAAAATTGGTAGGGTGTGGAAGCTCTCTAAAGGTCGTCCGAGTTGACATCATTCAGGAAAGACGGGATAATCTCTTCGTACAAACTGGGACGCGGTCTCTTTAATCCTGAAATCACGGAGAATGAGTCGTTTATCAACGTCAGTCAATGCCATTTTACCGACCAATGGGCCGTCTTCTCAAACTCAACCTCGACAACTTCTTGGATACATCAGTTTCAAGAAGAAAACAGGCCTGCTTGTAATGAGCAATTTCCAAGCAAAGCTAGAAAGAGAGCATCTCGATTTTGGGGAGAGCACTAAGAGAAGCGACAAAACCCTTGCAGGCTTTCACGGCGAAGGCTTCAAGGTTGCTGCTCTCGTCATGCTGCGCAATAACTATGGAATGAAATTCGAGTCGAACTCATTTTACTGGAATTTCGGGCTACGCGGAAGACTTGGTCATGAGTTACTGTACTGCAGTCTTATTCCAAAGGCCCCCGAAACGTTGCTGAGAGCTAAAGAACGTTACGAAAAATCGAAGAATACACCACGCTCCAATCGTCAACTATCATCAAATATTTGGGAAGACACTACCGTGAAGATAGGACTAGTCAACAGACGCAATGCAATCCATCCAGACACGTTCCGGCAGTGGCTGACAACCACTCTCGACCTACAGAAGTTCGGGGAACATGAAATCCTACACGTTCAAACTGGAGACCTTATCCTTGCCAAAGTCTGCAAAGGTGCAATTTACCTCAAGGGCTTAAAGGTTGGAAGGAGTCGTTCCGGACCCACAGGCTACTAATATGGTTATAACTTTCACAACGGCGAGATACATAGGGACCGAGAGAATCTGGTAGACAAAAGAGAGGAAGTATAGATGATCGTAGCAATCTGGGAAGAAGCTATGTGTCTTTCCGTCCATCAAGACACCGTGATGGACCGCTACTTCGACCTTTTCCAGGATTATGAGGACCCAAACGACACCTATCTAGCTATGGAGACGGTCTCGAGACATGCTATAGTGAAGATCTGGAAACGTCTGAGACTTCGCTTTCCTGAATCTTTCTTCTACTCAGACGAAGACGGCAACGAGTCAACCACGATGAGTCAAGTGATTACTATCGCTCGCCTGGATGGATTTACGCTAATCATTGGAGCAGAAAGCTATCATCGAGAGAGATCTCCACATGCACCCTTACAAGCTGAAGACGATCTTGTGGAAGCTTCTCAGAAATTATTCACTGGGTAGCACGCCATCTGAACGAAGACTATCTCTCTTTTCCAGAGCTCCCACAGTCTTGATTCCAAGCCACCCTTTCTGTATCCAAGTCGAAAGATCTCTCAAAAGCTCGCTGGAATTATTCGAGGAACTGAATGATATCACAGTCCAATTTGTGAAAGGGAGAGGGTCGAGCATTGACGCGATGTTCGACCAGGATCACAGACTCCTCAAGGTCCATGATAAATGGCTGGACTATTCTCAAGTTCACCAGACTGCTCCATGTATCTTTTACGAACTCAAGAACGGTGACGTATCCTCAGAGGATATCTTCTTTTGCGACGATGCGGTCAATGACTTGTTCGAAGCCGTTCTTACAGAGGTCCAGGATCCGTTAAAGCTTGACCACAGACAATGTCGGACTATGAAAAAGGCTGCAGCGAAGAAACTCCTAGAAATGCCCCGTCACGTGCTTGCGAGCGCGACAGAAAATCATAGTGAGCTTCTTGTCTCATGGGCAGGAGCCCAAAGCCGTGCTTTCTCAGAGAGATACGGCAAGGACATGAAGTATTCTGTCGTTTTGCACAAGATGAATGTTTGCGAGACCAAAAAGAGCGCTCTTCTTTACACTGCTAGTGAGTTCTATGAGCATGGCTAGATGACTTTGCTGATCTCTCTCTAGCAACAGGACACGTTGCTCACTTGTCGGCTGGGACGACGCAGACTGTAGCACCTTGTGGATGCCCTCTCCAACTCATCTCCGGAGACAGTTTCCAAGCTCTTTTCCAGGGACTTGATTCTAGCGAGAGTTATTTCGCCATGGTCACTCGCGATGATGATAAGGCATTCTACGCCTGGCCTCCTGCACCCGTCCAACCTGCCGAAGCGTCGTTGACAAGCTCAAATCCTGCAACACCATATTCTTCTGAGGCTGACAGCCAAGGCGATGTGGAAATGTACATATCTGAGGATGCGGATGAGAACTACCATGACTCCTGGGCTTCTCGGCCGTCACGGCTATATTGGCCGTTATTGCCTCCTCCTCCATCATCGCCTCTGAACCGAGCCTCGACCTCAGAGTTGGTTAGTGAAGATCAGATAGGCGTTACTCACAGACCACGAGACACGAGCACTGATCATGTTGATGACTCTGCCACGTTGCAGCAACAGGATCGTCAGGCGTGGGAGTTATGGAACTCTGAAAGACTTCCGCAGCTGTACAGCAGCTTCATTCCAAGCCGCAAAGCGGATTCAGTAAGCTTTGCTGTGGATCCGTTTCGGGCTTCAAAACTAACACCTGCAGTTCAACGGATCGAGTCTTAGCAGCCTCGAATGCGAGCACTTGGATTATACTTTTGAGAGGAATGAAAGCGCTCTGATCCACTTGAAGCATGATTCTCAGCGAAGTATCATAAGGATACATGATATTTGCCAACATGGGGCCGGTGACGGTGCTGTCTTTTGCCTTTCAGGCACAAAGTATTCCTTCCTCGCGGATACGGCCGTCTTCAAGATGACGGGGCTCAGTCAACCGATCAGCAACAAGGAGCTTGTTCTACATTTCGAGAATTACGGTCTGATGGGAACGCCAAGTGATGCTGAAATAATTGACGTTGAAGATATCATCGCGGTCGATCAACCTGATGCTAACGAAATCAAACTCATAGGCCCTTCACCCATGGACGACAGTAAGTCTGCCTACTCATACATCTCAACGGATGCTAAGATCAGTTGACAGACTGCGTATTCTTCTGTCGATTTGCGATTCGATCTTCACAAAGACAAGATGGGGCGTGCCTGACTCCTTTGGCACCTCATATCATTGGTTGGAAAAGCCGAAAATTCGCTGATACCTCGTCATCGCCGTTGCTCCTTGACTTATCTCCAAACGTCCTCGGGGCATCTGAAGGCTTTTCTCAGGCCAATTACACATAACGAGCCGCTTTGGGCTTTGATAAAGCCAGAGATGCCACTTGGAAGGTACTTCAACCCCAAGCCGTCGTCTTACAATTCTGACCAGGTTAGCTTGGTCATCCAAACAGCCACATTTTCGATGGCACATGTTCTAAGATTATAGAAGATTTCGAAATGTCTCGACTTGAGAATGTTCTTCCTCTTCAAACGACACCTCCTAAAGTTGCAGTCGTCTCGAATGAATCAGCATACTTTAGGTTGAACTGCGTGAACAACAGTATGCTCACGATAGAGGAGTTTTTGAAGCCTTTGAAAGACATCGGCAGCATCGCGCAGGCTTTCGATCCCGATTTTTACGTCATGCTGCTGTCGCCAGCCATGTTACACGACGATGCTGCGCCTATCTTCTCAGACACGATTCTGCAACTGCTGGAGAAGAAGATGTCTGTGCATCTGAGACTTGTTCCACTGAGAGACTTGGGCCTTCCTCAATCCAGGAGCATCTTGGTTGTTATGGCAAGCCCCTTTTGCGACAATTTGTCGAATACTGGTAGGCATGCGACAGACGGTCAGCGCCTGGATGTGGTGGAGCTGCTGCAGGATCTTTCTCTTGAAAATCCACGCACCATTCAAGGTGGCGATGTCGGCTTCGTGTGTTCTTTGCCTGGTCAACCCGGTTACATCTTCAACCATAATACTGGGCAACGACCACCTGGCGATAATCCAGATGCCACCGAGTTTGAGCTGAACCTCGATCTTCACCTTGGCCCTAAGTTGTGGATACATCCAGGTAAGTCAGCTCGTTCTTACAGATAATGTATATGCTGACCACATTTCCATCAACACAGATCGCCAGGATCGCCTGACAGTGCGCGAAATTGCGCGGATTCAAGGATTCCCAGACGATTTCATCTTTTTTGGATCAGAAGAACTCCAATACCGAAAGAGATGGCGAAAACGATCCGCCACATCATTGAGTTGAACACGCAAAAAGCAAAAGTGAACTTTGGACCGATGAATCGAGCGAGCAAGCGAGTCAGAATCGAAGACGCGTTGGATGAATGAACCGACGGAAAGAGCATCATGCGCTTGGACATGCAAATTGTATGAGGTGAAGGGGGCTGGAACTGCGTTTGGGGAAGTATTGAGATACTCGACAGGTTGAAGTTTGGGGCAGACACCAATCAGACCTGTGGACAAGGTCACTGCTTACTTGGATTTATCACTGTACGACTAGTGAACATGACACCCAGAGAACTGCAGAAGGGGAGACCAGAGAGTTGAGAGCCAGAGAGCCAGAGAGCCAGAGTTCCCACTCCACGTCACGGGTGTCCAACACACGTCCAGGTGCCTGAATCGGCCGACCTGAATCGGATAGACAGTATGTACAGTACAGCTCTACCTTACTAACCCTCATAAGATCTCGATTGTGCTCTGCTGTGACTTGTGCCACTTGCCCGACTGCGTGACAGCGTGACAGCGTGACAGCGTGACAAGCGTCCGAAACAAACTTGCCTCTGGAAAAGCGTTCCTACTTGCCAATGCCACTCCCCCCACAACTGTTACGGAAATGCCTTGTGGGCATGCCATGGGCAGTTCGTATTGTACCTGATCTTTCCCCAGCTAGGTCCAGTACAGTAATGTGCCCGCCCGCCCGCCTGATGGAGTAAAAAGAAACCCCCAATGGGCAGTCTAATCCCCGATACCGCGAAAAGTACGGAGTAATGCTTGCACAAACACGACAAGATCGTCAACTCACACATTGTATTGTAACAAAAGTTCGGCGTGCCTGATACTCCGTATCCCCACCAAAAAAAAACCAGGCACATCGCAGAGATACGGGTAGCGTAGTACAGCGCAGTGCGGTACAGTACAGTGCACTGCGCTGTCGCACCAGATGTTTTCCTTTGCATTTTGAATCCTGCGTTCTCGAATGGACATACATGTTGTTGAAGTTGGGCCGGCTTTTACGAATCTACCTGGCCCAAGGAGCCGTGTCAGTTGTGGGGTCCCCCCCGCGATTACGGAGACTCGGAAACGGAGGCCATAAAACAACAAGGACCTCGGGCCATTTTTACGATTTCTGACAGCCGAATGATGTGTACAGTACAGTATGTGTTGGACCGAAGAGGGGGAGGGGGGAGGGGGGTGTTTGTTGGAATTGGTGACACTGGTTCATCACGAAGGAAACAAAGACGCTTCGACAGCTTGGGCATTGTTGTAACGCATAAAAGTCATCGGGTGGGCAAGGGGTTTTGGGGGCTATCAAGAAGCAGGCAACCCGACTATGAGACTTGGAATATCTCCCTCTTGTCTCTCTCCACAGGGACACTGAGTCTACTCGTAATTGTACAATACATACAATAATCGCCCACTCCACTGATCCGATCCCTCGTTCCTAGTCTCAGCAGCCTCTCTGCGTCGATTCCGGTCCTTTTCGCTTGATCTGCCCTCCTCCCGAGCCCCACATGCATGCATCATGTTCCGTTCTCTAGCGCGCCTGAGAGGGATGCAGGCTGGAATCTCCATTTCCGTAGCACAATTTCATTCCCAATCCCATTCCCCCGAACCTGCTCCTTGGTCGCTTGTACTCGTCCTCCTGTGCTCGTGACAGTGGACACAAAAAAAAGGGGTCGCCTATAGGAAACAAAGAAAAAAGGGGACCTGGACTGTGCGTGTTGTGTTGTTTTACATCTGCGGCCACAAAGGGGATTCCTATGGGCGATGACGTGTGTTTTGTGTACGTATATGTGTGGGTGATCCAAAAAAAATGGTGACTGCCTCCGATCGGCAGGGGTGATGAGGAAAGTAGAAACAAGAGACTCCGTCATAAGGGAAAAAAACCATGGTTGGCGCTGGTATCCATCAACTCGTAGTTGTTCATATAAGAAGACATTGGTGGCGTGAATCGAAATGCGACATCGACGACCCTACAAAAGCAGGGGACACGTCCTAATAAAAGAAATTCGTATAGAGGGGGTGTCGGAAGAGATACGACATGTCGTCAATTTAGTGGCCCAATCTCAAAAATTCGGTGACCTTGACATCGTCAATGGGGGAGGCGACTGTGGCCTTGTCGGTGATGGGGGCGGTAGGCTCCTCGACAGCATTAGAATCGGTGCTTGTGGTTGAGCTGGATCGGCGAGTCTTCTGGAGAACGGGAATGATTGACTCGATCTCGGCGGGGGTCTCGAGAATAGCCGCGCGGTGGGCGATGGGAATGAGTTGGAGGAAGTTGTTGTTGACCGGGCTAGACATCTTGTTTGGATGGAGAGAAAATGTTGCTGAGAGAATGGTCCGGATGGTTGGAAAGTGAGGGGTCGGAGAGGTCGACAAGTTGAGTATATAAATTGGGAACGAGCTCGGACGTTTCTTTGTATAATCAACACTAACGTGCTTTTGTCTTTGAATGACGCAAGGGCCAGGCGATTTATTGATGACGGTCGGTTGTACGGAGATCACGAGGGTGCCTGAGAAGGGGATATCCTGATCCTGAATGTGTTCCGGTTGAGGCTTTTTAGTTGGCTCGGTGCTGACGAGGAGATTGGGAATGGAAGAGAGGAGATTCCAAAACGTCCGAGAGGCAAATGGAGGGTAAGAAAACTGAGGATGGATTGGATACGAGGAAAGGCTGCGAAAAGCTCCCTGGGAGGTTTGTGCAACATACTTATAGACCTTTGCTTTTGTGTCTGAGAAGCCGAGCGGACGTGATGGTTAGTCTTGATCGGGCCCAAGTCACCACACCTGTTGTCGTCAACTGGGATGTCGATGCTGCGACGGCGAATGGAATCCGTGATGATCCCGGAGCAAACCGGTAATACGAGGGATGGCCTTTGATATCGTTCGGGAGCTTGGTCATGGCTGTCTCGAGGTGCTGGAGATATGCTCCGTCAGCGCTTGAGGGAAGCTGGAATGGCCGTGTCAGGCCGCAGCTAACCTCGGTTAGTGTGGCATGATTATCAAGACATCCATGACATTTCTCGTATGATCATGGTCGGTTCGTGCCTGCAACCATCTCAACGCCTCGTAATCATGTGCTGAGAATATTACTGCTTCAAGAGCCGAGACCCTCTGAGTTGTGCAATTGTGCTGTTGTGGAACGTGGGACGTGGCCACGCTCAGGCAGCGGCACAAGCCAAATGCGGGACAATGGAAGTCCGCAAGGAAGACTGATAACAAAGCTTCGTAATCGCTGGTGACGCCATGGCCTTACCTGGTGTCCCTAAGTGCCTTAGGACTTGTCAATCAGTATCCGCACTCGTGTGGCACACGGGGTATCCGGACGAAGTGTTTCTCATGCTGTTCTGGAATCTCCGTGATTTCGTCGTGTTTCGGAGGATTGGCCAGTTCGGAACCCCGGTCTCGGAGTTTGGATTGTCGCTGTGTTGTCGCCGAGTTCTTCGTCGACATTTCATAGCAACCAGTGTCGATATCAATACAGAGTAGAGCATAAAAGGCCAATTGATATCTCTCTGCACGTTTTTGTGTTATACGGTGTCGTCGATGTGGAGAGATGTCGGTGGCTTATCCGTATCCGCGAAACTTACTCGTGTTAAACAGGCTCTGAAGGTTCTCTGGTCATTCCTGCTGGAGCATTAATGTCTGCAGTGGCCTCACAATGCGATCTTTTGTTGCCTTGGAAGACTGTGAAGATTTCAGAAGAGACTGATGGGCATGCGGAATAATTTTTGACCTTGGTGTGAAGAACCTCACCCAAGTCAAGTCTTGGCGCTTTAAGGATGTAGAAACGTGAATCGAGATTCTTATCGTATGGCAAAGTGCCCATTTTATCTATGAAACGACCTTGTTCGTTAACATTAAATCGGATTGTCCCGCCACAAGCGATAGGTTGGTAATGAGCATTAATGGGCAGCACTCAACGCCAGTCATGCCCTACGTTCTATCTGGAACTCGTCCACTGAGTAGGGGTGGCCAGCACCTTAGGTAAGGAAGAGAAATCTCTCGACTGGCTCCGTACGGTACTGCATCTAGAACAATTCAGTACTCCACAAGTTGAAGGCCGAACGATTTCCATTCGTGCAATGTTCGCAATGGAGAGGCATTGACGACACGGATCTAGTTAAGAACTACACCGTGCACGACGCCCATCAAGAGCAAATTGGGCCCTTCCCCCATTTCGACTCCTCTTTCAATGGCAACTATCTTCCACGCCTCGTGGTTTATCTTGAGACCTTGTCAGTCTGAAAAGCCACCGAGCTGCCGACTCTAAGCAGCCTCTTGGCCCGTCCAAGTTTGCCAGGCGAACATTTCATGACTTACATATTCTGGGGAGCTCCGCATGTTAATGTATGAGATGGACAAGTTGTTTGGCCGAGAAAGCCTTTCAACACCAATTAACACGCTTTGACATGTTGGGCGCTCTCTTGACTGTGAGTGAAATTGAAAGGCTGTTCCAACTATTGACCAAATTATCCGTGTTGGGACTTTATCAGCCACGTCCGCGGGTCCGTGTCAACGAAGCCACCGAGCCACCAGAGCACGGATGATCTCGACTGCTTTCTAGGTTCAAATACGAGCACCATCTCGTACCTATAATTCCAGCCGAGACCCCTTCTCTGTTCTTGTTCTTGAAACGTCGGAATGGTACTTGCAAACGATTGTCCAGCTGTGTTGATTCAATCTAGAGGACGAGGGAAGTAGATATGGAACTGTCCGTCTTCATTTAGACCTACTTGGTCGCCTTGGCCCTTTTCTCCTGCTCGTTCACCTGGAAGTTTTCACATGGGATATTCGGGCATTGATCATTGATTTGCGTGGACTTGGACCTCATGAGTCCGCCTGAAGTCTTTCAGAGGCTCCCCTCTGCGCACGATGGATCTCGCCGAAGACCTGTGCCCTGGATTGTCTCTCCTCTCGAGCCATCTTCGAAACCTTCTCGAGAATACGCCGTGGCTCCAGAAGACGATCCAATCGCCGCCAAAGGGACTGACGTTCAGCCGACATTAGGACAGCCCTTCCATGCAGACAACGACCTTCCACGCTTCAGACATCATCACGAATCAAGTACGATCGAACTATTCTACGATCTCTTCCTCGTCGCCAATCTCACCAGCTTCACAGCCGACCATGAGATCATTAATGAACAATCACTTCGAAGTTATATCGGCTTCTTTACAATCTTGTGGTTTACCTGGCTGGAGACTTCGCTATTTGACGTCCGCTTCGCCACGGATTCTGTCTTCACCCGGATATGTAAAGCTATCTCATTCGCTGTCATGACTGCGATCGCCGCTTGCGGTGCAAACTACGACACAGGAGAGGTTTCCGAACATCTCAGGACATTTCGATCACTATCCATCATTCTGATGTGTTCTCGACTTGCTCTTGCAGTCCAATACATTGTCGTCCTGCTTTATGTTTACAAGTACCCCAGGACTCAAGTACCACTTCTGTCGACCATTGCGGTTCTTTTCCTTTCGGCAATAGCTTTCCTTGGGACATTTTTCGCCTTTAACCTCAACGCCGAGAGCAATGAGCACGGCACACACGGTTCAACCTCGAGTGGTTCACCAGTCTACATCTCCCACTACATTATCGCCTGTGTCGAGACCGTCGGGGTGATCACCATCTCTTGTATCTGGAGGTCTATGAGCTTCAAAAAGACACATCTCGTCGAGCGCATTGGATTGTTGACATTGATCATAATAGGCGAAGGCGTTATCGGTATGATCAGGTCGATTTCCAAAATCTTGCAGGTTGCCGCCAACACTGCTGCATCCGTGTTTGGCATAACCATTTCGGCGGTTTTGCTATTGTATTTTGTATGGATCCTCTACTTTGATCAAATCGATCATGATCGCTTCGGTACCATTCGACAGCAAGTGTGGGCCATCCTTCACTTTCCACTACACACGGCTCTGATTCTGGTTTCTGAGGGAAATGCCACCTTGATCCTGTGGAAAGCCATTGTCAGGTATCTTTCTGAAGCATCAACAATCTATAACCACGCCGTCGGTATGATAAGCTCAACTAATGCCGAAGTGGTGGATTATCTCGAAAGTCATCTCGAGCAATTTTCCCACCATTTCAAAAATGAAACGTTGCAGAGCTTCGACTTTGCTAGCTTCGTCAACAATTCCCTAAGTGAAATCCGTCAACTCCCCAACGACGACAGCAATGGCCGAGAGAACCTCATCAACGGGATATTTAACGACATGCTCGATTTTACTTTCAGGGCCTTTGGTATCGAAGTCAATGAGGAAGACACTACCTGGGACCCCCAGCTCCATATTTTTGACACGGTTCTCCTTTATTATTACATTGCTGCTGGCGTATTTGCGGCGGTGCTTGCAATGCTGTACTGGTTCGGCAAGACAAAGAAGTCCCGTGAGGAATGGGCCAGCATCGTACTCAGACTTGTTGTGGGAATTGGGCTCTGGTAGGTTTGGACCCGTCATCTTTGAGAGCACTAATAAGCCTAACTTTATCCGTGTTTTGCAGTACGACAACCGCCGGCGTGTTTCTCAGAGTTGGTAAACCCTCAACCGACGGATTTGTATTCTCTCCTTGGACTATTACGGTCGTCATGTTGGCATACTTTGTGCTCATCGTCCTTGACAATCTACTGGACTGGCACGGAAACAAGGAGTCGGGCAAACGGAGGTTGACACACATCGAAGACGCCGATCGAAGCCCTCAAGGGAAACAAGACGCATTAGTTAAGCCGACGAATACTGGCGTTACAGCACAGGGAGAAATGATAAGGCTGAGATTGGTTGAGGTTCCGCATGTTGAGCAGGACAGTCGTCGTAAAGTTGGAGACCCTCAATCGTCGCGGTCTGGTAATCAGTAGGCCATGGAGTGTATGAGCACCTCTCTAGCTCCTTTCAAACACACTATTGAACGCGGTGTGCATCTAATGTGTAAAGGATGTACTTTACTTATCAAGGTTGTGATCCTGACGAGCACTCGCGTCCAATGAGGCTGGAAAGAGAAGAACGCAGGAACCTTCTCATCTTTACACGAATGCGAGAGCACCTCACTTTCGCACCAATCACTTCTTGAACGGCTTCTCACCGGTTTTCAGCCCACGGTTTTGACGAAAACAAATGGCAGAGAATGGTCGCATCAGGGCATGTGTACGAGCAGCATTACTTTTTCTCAGCCGCCGAAGCAACAATTCTCCCCCACATCCCTCTACGTGAGTGACGGTCGACTTATTGGCACTATCGAGACCGAGGCATCAGGTTAGCAGTAACACTCTGCGCCCGATTCCTTAGGCGTCGACTTTTGCGTGAACCCGCATCCTGACTGCTGGCGTTTAGTGCCACTGATCCTTGCAGGCTACCTTACCACTTGGAGATAACGACGAGAGAGACCTATCCTGAAGAAGTTTACACTCAGACGCAGGTTAGAAGCGCCCAGAATCTGCGCAGTCCCGATCTGGATGTTCCGACCTCGTCTGAACGGGTGCCCGACACCCTGCACGGTCGCTCACTCGACAGCAGCACGATATTTTATGTCCTTGGGGGTATGGCGTCGCCAGTTGGGCCGCAATCGTAACCACAAATGCCGTCCTATCCGTATCAGTTGCACCAATGTCGTTCGCACAATTGAGCCTCCTCGTGCGCCCGATAGATATGGCATGTTTTGTGAGGCGGGAGACGGAAACGTTATATCTTACAGACCCCTTCGTGAGTCGTCCATTCACTTGTAGTGAACCTTTGTCAAGAGCTGTTCCATAATGGAGCCACTCTGGAAGGTCTACGCCGATGAGCTGAAACATCATTTTCCTGTTCATGCTTTCTACAATCCGGAGCCGAGCAGTGAGATCTCCCCTGGGACAATAGGCTACATCGACGGTAGTGGGAACTGGCACATGTTGGAGCGGATTCCAGGCACGCATCCTGGGTCGAATATACAAGACGAGGGGGTTCAATGGGGCGAACGCTGGTCAAATTCAATTCACAAGATAGCCGTACATGCAAATGCCAAGTATGTCACAGTCTTTGGCCGTGTTGAAGTCTATGCTGACTCCCAGGAACAGTGTGACTGTACCAACACATTTACCTCTTGGATTTGAGCTGAATGCCAAATACCAATCGAGCAGCATGCGTGGAGCGATGCTCGTGTGCGGGACCGATGTGATCCGATGGCGCTGTACAAATGCACATGCCACAAGTCGTTGGGCCCTACAAAATCCAGCAAGACGGCGCCGACAGTTCGGAGAGGCACTCCTGTACTACGATTTCTACATCGTGACTACAACCTTGAATACCAGAGGTACGTTCACCGTGGCATGGCAACATCGGCAGCAAAATGCGGGGGCTTCCTTCGAGGTCGAAGTATACAAGATTGGCCATGTGGGCGCAGGCGCTGAACGGTGGCTGGATGAGGGGAGTGAGGCATGGAATCGTACAAGGGATGATCAGGTAAGCGAACTGGGCTTGAAAGCCCTTGCAAAACAGCATCCTAGTTCTAATGGTTGCTTACTAAATGACAGGGCGACCGTGTTGTCGCCTTTGAAGGCCGAAGATTCAGATACAAAATTTTCCTTTTCGGCTTGGTCCTCGGCGTCAAAGACATCAAGCCTTCTGGGAAAACGTCATGGGTTAGATTTCAAATCAAGTTCAACAGCGCTATCGGAGACAAAAGCGCTTCAAGTGCTGCCGTGAAAGCGATCGCCCTTCGAGCAAACGAGCTGCGGGACCAGATGGTCAAACTAAGCAGCCTGCCAACATACACCCAAGAGGTAGCCAGTATCCATCTCCTCCGCCTCTGCCTCGCTAATATACGACACAGGAGATCTCTAAGATGCAAGAACAAGCCACAAGCGAGTCGGAGACTGATCGCTTTTACTACCTCGCAGGGGACGGGAAGATCATCGAATTCAAGCTCGAAGAAGTCACTGGGTCGCCACCACCAAAGCCTCCGTCTGCCCCATTGAAGACCGCACAAGCTGTCCAAGCGTCTCCTGGCCATGGAAAGCTTCTGAGTGACTTGAGAGACCTCAGTATTGATACAGCAGCGAAGGGTCAGGCCCAGTCCGCAATGATGACATCGTATCATCAACCAGGCAGTTACAACTATCAATCAGCCAGCTACAATACTCAGCCCAACAGTTACAGTAACCAACCGGCCAGCTACGTGACTCAATCCTCGACTTACAACACCAATCCGGTCAGTTATAGCAGTAGTCAGCTCGCCAGTACCAAAATCCACCCCGCTGAGACCAATAACATTGCGAGTGTAAACCCAACCGTCCATCGTACCGTCGAACAAGCCAAGTCTCGTAATTACAGCGCTATTAACAGGCGCGAAGACGACAAGCGATACGAGAGCACGAGATCACACACGCAGTCTCGCCACCGTACTTCACGTCGTGGCTATGGCGAGCGGGCTCCCTCGTTTGTGCCCAGCGACGAAAGCGACGACAGCAGTGAAGAAGAGCGTGACCGGACGGGGAAGAGGGACACATATCCTCGGCGACAGGGGACCAAGCGGGAAGTCCGGTAATGATTACAGTCATCGTTGTAAGAGGTTCTACCCTGGAGGGGATGATGCGAGGTGGTATGGAGAGGGGTCGCCTATGGTGTGGTAAGGACAAGACTCTGGAATAAATACACGATGCCTTCGCGTAGGCATATTTCATAAAGGTCGATCCTAACCTTACCCCCAGCCTGAATCGTACGTCAAATGTCGGCGTCGAGGGGCGTCATGCCTGTGAAACCCTTCATCTGTCCATCATGGCTCCCATATGTAGAGATCTCTGAGTCTGCCTGCAACTTGAGGATTCTTGGGAGAAGTCCCAAAAAAGCTGCTTTCGCTGGGCAGGTAGAATCGTGCTGTTCCGTCCCGCCTTTTGCAATGGGTGTCAGTTATTCTATGTTCAAACAGTCGTTTTCTCAATATTCGCCATGTCTTTTGCAATCCAATGCAGTCATCATCACCCAAACCGAAAGCCTCTTCCTGATCCTCTGTCCATTCGGCGTAGGTATTATGGCAGCTCTTTCAAATGGACGATGATATCAGACGCCAAGACATGTTCGGAGAAGCGGCGATCAAGTTACACGCGATTTTCTTGGACATTGACACCAGAATTCTCTTTCACCCCAGGTGATCTCTGGTTATATATTTTGTCGCAATCTCCTCTCCCTATGGCACACGTCTCACCATGTCTATAGACATCAAATGGGAGACGATCACTTCTGGCGAAGACGGAGCTGCCCTGGCTGAGAAGATTCGAGCTTTCGTCCATCAGAAATTCCAGCAGGTTACCTTGCCACGCTTCATCAACGCCGTTCACGTCCACTCCTTTGAATTCGGCTCAACATGTCCAGAAATTGAAATCAAAGACATATGTGACCCGCTCCCAGACTTTTACGAAGACGAGGACGAAAGTGACGGGGATGATGCCCATGAGCCGAGTGCTGGTCTTCACTCGGGCGAGGATTTTCATGGAACAGACCACCACCACCCAAGTGCTGCTCTTACACATCGGTCACAGCCCAGGCCTCGTCTAGCAGACATAGCTACTGCTGCAAATCAGCTTGATCTCCAGCATCAACTCACGTCCAGAGACCTCCTCACGGCAAACATCGACCACCTTGGGGGGCCTTTTCCCCGAAGCACCACCCCTGGGATACCAGGAGGCACCTCCAATCTCAGCTATTTTCATTTTCCTGGTGCTGCTCTGTCCGGGACTCAGACACCATTAGCAGCAGTTGCGAGCGGCACCCCTTTTAGTCCCCGACCATGGTCTCACGGCCTCGCCCAGGCCCCTTCAATGCACCAAAATAGCGCCTTGCATGTTCCGGGCCATGTATCGCAAGGGCAAAGAGACGTCCAGGTCCATGGCGATCCCTCCACAAGACCTTCGACTGCGAACAGCATTTCGTCTCCCCGTGATTCCGAATCCGGACTCTCCTCTCCACTACAGCAAGCAAACTATCCCGAAGGAGAACATGATGACGAGTTGGCATTAGATGGAGTAGCACCTCTATCTCCTATGCGAGTGCAAAGCAGAAACCCCTCAGATCTGCAGGTAGTGGCCAGGGTAAAATACTCTGGAGACGTCCGTATGACTTTGACCGCCGAGATCTTATTGGACTATCCGATGCCTAGTTTCGTTGGCATCCCTCTGAAACTGGCCATTACCGGCATGGCCTTCGACGGCGTTGCAATAGTTGCAATGATCAAGAGGAAGATGCACTTCTGTTTTCTGGATGCTGATGACGCTTCAGCTCTTGTTGGCGAAACGGTGTCACCTGAGCGGCACAAGACCACCCACAGCAGGGATGATTCGAAGTCACATCCATCTGGCCCTTTACGGGAAATTCTTGTGGAGAGCGAGATCGGCCGTCAAGAAAACGGCAAGCAGGTGCTGAAGAACGTGGGCAAGGTCGAGAAGTTCGTCCTTGAGCAGGTCAGAAAGATTTTTGAAGAGGAATTCGTCTTTCCAAGTTACTGGACATTCCTCGTGTGAAGGTCCGGTGCACACTTGGTTGAGTTGAAGTCGAAGGAGCATGCAGCCTGTGTCACCAGGGGGCCCTAGAGCATTCCAAGACGACAACTACAGAACATTACTATCAGTGCGCAGTGTCTTATGGACGCACTCTCTACAGAGAAGCGAGCTCAAACTCGCCTGGAAATGGGATTATCTCCATTGAGCCTCCGATGTCACCGGATGGACACGTCACAAATTACGTGATGAAGTTCCAGTGTCGACATTCTCTCGAGTTCACGAGAGATTTCCAACTTTGACCAAGAATCAGGAGACCAATCTTGGTCAGTCGCCATAGTCTCATTCTCTTTGCTGATTCAGGTACGCTGCGAATAGGAAGATCCCTGACCCTGGTAAGCGGGAGGCGCCAAAATTGGGGTCTGTGCCACGTTCCTCTCCTACTGTCGTGCGCCCGGGATGAAAGGGTTCCCGAAGACCCTGTACCGAAACATCATCAACGACATCAAGCTCTCTATTGGTGAGATAGCATCAGAAGACGCGACAGCATGATGGAGTTCTTTGTTGCCAGCTCATTAAAGATGAAACGAGCGCGATGTGGATGAGAAGCAGCAGATCGAGATGACGTCGACCCGCTTGGCGGGGATTTTACCTAAAATACCTGGGACTGTCGCATTCCCAGCTGCGACTTCATGATCTTTGCTTTTCGAGCTCAGTTTGAACTGTCGCTCGCGCCAGATTTTTGACCATTGTGTACAGCATCAAACGAACATGAAGCGCTTTTCCTCGATTCTTCAACGGGCGAGAGGAAGAAAGCCGTCTCCTCCAAAACCCGCTGCTCCCGCTCCCGCCCAGGTTCCAGCGCCAGCTCCAGCTCCAGCTCCCCAGGCTCCGCAAGCTCCTCCACCTGCACAACAGTTCAATTCTCAGGGATCCGGTGCTATTCTCAACATCGCCTTACAGAACCAAACTACGTCTTCCACGGTATATGCCTACGTGACTGGGACCGCGATTGACAACAATAATGCTCTTTTCCTGCTTTCGTCCGATGGAAACACACCGTACTATCCTACGTCTCCTGGCGCGACCGGCTCAGCGCTTTCACAGGATTGTGCCATCGCACTCGGTGCGCCAGGTAACACTGTGAATGTGACAATCCCACACATTGCTGGTGGTCGGATCTGGTTCTCCGTTGGGTCACCATTGACATTTCTTCTGAACCCAGGCCCAGCCTTGGTCGAACCATCAGTCACCAACCCCTCGGACCCCAACACTAACATCAATTGGGGCTTCGCCGAATTCACCTTCAACAGTGACCAACTCTACGCAAACATCAGCTATGTCGACTTTGTCGGTCTTCCCATCGCTCTGACCTTGACCACCGTCAACAGTGGAACTCAACACGTGTCAGGCATGCCGGCCAACGGCCTCGACCAAATCTGCAGCGGCCTGCAGGCGCAACACGCCGCCGACGGCAAAGGCTGGGACCAGTTGATCATCACGCGCGACGGGCAGAACTTGCGTGCCCTTTCGCCGAACCAGGGTATGGTGATGAACCCGGACCTCTTCAACGGTTACTACGACGACTACGTGAACCGCGCCTGGTCCAAATACACCAATCAGCCATTGTCCATCGACACGCAGGCTTCGTACGGCACCGTGTCGGCGCAGGTGTCGGCGGGGGGCAAATTGTCGTTTGGCGGCTCCGAATTCTCCAAACCGTCGACCAGCGACATCTTTACGTGCTCGACGGGCCCGTTCGCCACGGGCGCCAATGCCGAGACCAACGCCATCATTCCCCGGCTTGCCGCGGCGTTCAATCGATCGACTCTGCTGGTCAGCGACGTCTTCCCCGCGGACCAGAGCTTGTACTACCAGGACCCCGTGACCAATCACTACAGCCGCATCGTGCATGGCGCGAACCTCGACGGGAAGGGGTACGCGTTTCCATATGACGATGTCCAGCCTACCAACGGGAAAGATCAGAGCGGTGAGGTGCACGCTGGAGATCCGAAATTGTTCACCGTCACTGTTGGTGGGCAGAATGCCAGTGCGGATGTGCCCAAGGACAAGGATGAGCTATAGACTACTCTGGCAAAGATACAAAGATCGGGTATTCTACATCTGGTTGTGGATGTTCGCGCTCTACTGTACTTGGTTAGGTACAATCCAGATGCTCGTATCGAATACGTCGGATAAGTATTGTGAGCTGGTGGGGTCTGGGGAAATGCAAAAAGCGTGGAAAGCTTGATTGACCCTGTTACTACAATACCCATGTGGAACGATGGTTATACCCATGATGATGATGATGATGATGATGAAGATCACGATCACGATCACGATCACGATGGCGATTGCATGGACCTTTTGCTTGAGTATGGGAATTGGTTCAGATGGGACATTTAGTTAGGGTAGATTAGTAATGAACTTTGAACAGAGCAAGCAAGAAACATTTGGTTTCGTTTCATTGTATCTTTTTCATGTGTTTTGAGGACCAAAGTATTGTCGTTTTTCTCATACCTCGAATTCCTTTGATCCAGTACTTCCTTCTTGCGGTCCTTGGCCAAAGAAAGATTGGATGATGAGTGCTGTATCGATGGTGTGTGGTCTACTGTAAGCGTCTTTTGGTCCTTTGGTTTCTACTCTAACACGTCCCCCGAAACATACGGGGCGGGCGGGCGAGTGAGTGAGTGAGTGAGTGAGTGAAGGGTACATCTCAGTTCTTGGCGCCGTGGACAAAGACACGCTCCTCGAGGGGGCCGAAGGCCTTGTCCGCGGGACCGCCAGTGGGCTTGCCAAAGACCAACTGGGCCTTGAGGCTCCAGGTGGCAGGGACGTTCCAGGTGGCGGAGATCTTGTCGTCGATCAGGGGGTTGTAGTGCTGCAAGTTGGCGCCGAGACCTTCTTGTTCCAAAGCAGTCCAGACTGTGGTGGGAGTTTGTGTTAGTTGTTTTTTCCCTCATGATTATTACCTGGGGGGAAAGACGAGGACGGAAAGCTTACTGGCAAACTGATGCATGGCGTTGGTGTGCTCGCTCCATTGGGGGAACCGGTCGGCGTACAGGGGGAACTTCTCCTGCAGGCCTGCGACGACCTTGGGGTCCTCGTAGAACAGGACGGAGCCGTATCCGGCTTGGAACCCGCTGAGTCTCTGCTCGGACGAGGGCCAGGCCTCGGCGGGGGCAACGGCCTTGACGGCGGGCTTGACGATGTCGCCCCACAGCTTCTGGTGGTCGGGCCCCAGGAGCACGACGACGCGGGTGGACTGCGAGTTGAAGCTGGACGGCACGTGGAGGACGGCTTGCTCGACGATCTCCTTGATCTTGGAGTCGGGGATGGTCGATTCGGCCGAGAGCTGGTAGATGGTGCGACGGGCCTTGACGGCGTCGAAGAAGGTGCTTGACGAAGTCATCTTGTTGGCTGTGTTGGAGAAGTGACGCTTAGACAACGGCTGTGGCGATGGTGGAAGGCGAGGGTGCCGGAATGGAGATGAGAGAGGAGACGAAGATGAAGTTGTCAAAATGGTGGTGGTAGAGGTGGTACGAGGTACTTGTAGTAGTCGGACAGTCAAGTAGCGGAGGGAGGAAGAAGTGGGTTGTTGTACTCGTAGTGGCATGGCTTGGTTTATATAGGTACCGAGATTTCCAGAACAATCTACTGTATACTTTACTCGTCCAGTGGGAAGGGGGAAAAAAATAAAAAGAGGGACCCCCCAAGGAAAGAACCGACTGTAACCAAAAGTCTGAAGGGAAAGTGAGAGGAAAATTAGGAAGGGGTTTCGGCAATTGATGGGCAGAAACAAAACACAGAAACAGATCACGACACGGTGGTTATGAATGGTGCAAAAGAAAGGCATTCGATCGGGATGGGAGGCTTTCAAATCATTCTCCATACGAGTAACAACCTAATACAGTACTCGTACAAGTCGGGCACCCATTGTAACAACAACTCGGTAACTAACTACGGAGTACTCGTGTAATTCCCTTCCCACTTCAACTGCACGTATTGTACGAGTTACTTGGTATCCATCCATACTGAGTACTGTACATACAGACGGAGCACGGTGGGGACAAAAAGAAAAATCCCATTGGGTGGCGGTGGTGGCATCATCTGGTCACGTGAGGGACCCACGGTAATGATTCCGCAAGGCTTGATAATAATCACATAAGCAAATGCAAACAACGCCATATCACGTGACCCCACCCCTTCCGAAGCAAGCCTGTTGACTTTTTGTTCTCGTACGAATTCATTCCGAAGCTCTCTACATAGTTGCTGCATCACATACTGTACACCGAGTACTCCGTACTCCGAACTACCCTGCGTACGAGGACGAGGCGAGGACGAGGACTGCTGTACAATGGTATCAGAATGCTTACGACGCTCAAGGAACATTCGTATTGTACACCTACTGAAACGAACAGACGCTGCTTCAATCCCTCTAACAGTACAGAGTATATCCATATACCTGATATTCGCACTCGATCTAAAATACGAGGATCCACAACACCCAAAAGAAATGCTAGAGTAACACATCATCATTGTATGTATCCAAAATCTCGGCCATCTTGGCCAACTTTGATCCAACTGGCGCTCTTGAAGCATACCAAGCCCATACGTCCAGGAGAGGAAAACAAACCCCCCACCACAAAGCAAAAGCCTCAATCATCATAGTCAAAGGTCACTTTAAACATGTTGAAATAGCTGTTCGGTCCCATGGAGAAGTACCATGATTTGTCGCTTCCATCGCCGTCGGGGTAGTATTCGGCATGAATCATGTGTCCATAGCTGCCCCCGGCTATGCCGCCGTTCATCAGCATGTACTGTTCACTCCAGGGACCGTACGGCGTGTCGGAAGTGTAGATGTAGACGGCGACTAACCATTGACCACACAGGATCATGTACTTGTTGAGGTAGTTGTTGAACACGACCGACCCGTACACACCGCACGCGAAATGTCCCTGCCAGTTGGCCGTTGTTGCGCCGACCTCTTGAGTATCACGGGGAGGAATGCCGGGGATCCAGGTGTCATTGGTCCCGAATTTGAGAAACTCATACTTGTCCGCGTCAAAGACGTCATCCGAAGCAGCCACCCGACCGACGATGGTATTCGAAGGACCACCTTCCGAGTATATGTAGACGTAGTCGCCGTCACGAAGGATAGCGAGAAGTCCGAGCTGGATGGTGTCGGGACCGGTGAGGAGTGGCCCGACTCGAGTCGCGATGGGTCGATCGTCACCAAGTGTCACAGAAGCCACCGCGTTGCCTCGATCGCTGGAGGCGCCGTTAGGTCCGTTGCGCCAGATTTCCCACGCATAGGCGACGCCATGGGTCTCATTGATGGCGACGACGTTGGATGTGTCCATGCCCCAGATCTTGAAGGGAGGTTGGATAGGTGCGTCTCCGGACCAGGGCTGAACAAATTCATTGTCGGAGACCAAGTTGATGCCTGTAGTATTGACTGTCATCACGTCGTCTGTGCCGTAGAATGCCGGGCCCATGGCGAATCCACAGCTTGACAAACCGCCTTTGCAGAACATGTCGCCGCAGCTCCAGATTACCTTGTCGCCAATCTTGCCAGTTCGACATTTGTCGCCGATGAGATGTCTTTCTCCAAGCTTGCCAGTAAATTGAAGTTGGCCAACCAATTCGACATTCCACTTTTTCCCTTGGTCTGCTTTGAACTGTGCAACGGAAGGCAGGGATCCTGATGGCAAAGGACCACTTTCGGACGTAGTTGATGATGCAGCTGCCGATGGGGTCGATGATGCAGCTGCGGACGTAGTCGATGATGCAGCTGCCGATGGAGTCGATGATACAGTCGTGGATGCACCATAGGACTGCTGAGTGCTACTGGATGAACTTGATGCGCTCGATAAACTTGATGGGTTTGACGAACTCGATGAACCCGTTGCACTCCATGAACTTGATGGCATCAGAATGCCCGTTGATGGCGTCGACATCGACGCCATGGAAGCAGAGGAAGCTGTAGATGTGAGTGAAGTAGTCTGACCACCATAGTTGGATGTTGACCCCGACGAGGTAGGTGTATTCTCAGCAGGATCACTGGATGATGTTGAGACTGCGTCTACACCCGTTGAAGACGATTGCAGTGAAGGCGATGATGTCCATTGTTCAGTACTAGTTGTGGAGGGTAGCGTCAAGGGGCTTTGGTTGCTGGAAGTGGTCGGCGCCACAGCAGAGGCTGCGCTGGTAGTCGTGGAGGAACTGGCACCGTCTGTCGTTGACGACTCGGTTGTTGATCCATCGATCGAGGTGAATGTGGCATCGGTCGAGGTGGATGTGGCATCAACAGCCGCAGCACTGGTGGTGGTGGTGGTGGGATGAAATTGCTGCTCGCTCGGAATAGTCGTCCAGGTCAAATCGTCCAACAAGCACCGTATATCTTGCTCGCATACTTGATAGCAAAGATCCGGCACCCCGTTTCTGTCGAAATCAAAATAGCGCTTCTGAAGTGGCGTTCCCCAGGCGCCTGCGCTCAGACACAAAACAAGTAGGGCTGTAAAAACATACATTCTGCCAGAGTTGTAAAGGAACGGACGGTGAGGAACTGGCCTCTACCCAAAAAGACAATGAGCGAACGTTTACGTTGAAAAGAGCGAGAGGATCGACAGCACTCGTGAGCCATCTTGTTGATACCGTCGTCATGGTTATATGCCCTCGCCAGCTATCTCACATGCCCTGACCAGGGGTGATACGTGGCGCTGATAGGGCCCAGTAGGATATACAATCGGGCTACGCGCAAATGTCAGTCTGGGGAGCGATGCCTGTCCAGCAATCACCAATAAGGGGCTCCGAGACTGACGCATGCCACGAATTGAACCGTCAGAGAAGGGCTTTGATGGACAACATCACCCTCATGTGGTCACGATCGACCAAGATTACCAGGCGCAGTGCAGCTCCGGTCAGCAAGCCACATTGTTTTGGTAGAGGCCCTTGATATCGCTATGATCAGGGCATATCAAGATTGCAGGATGAACTTCCTACCGCACAGGCAGGAAAAATAGGAAGTAGGGGATCCCAGTTGCGCGGACCCATTTCCAAAAGGCTTACTTCGTTGAAAGGCTAGCTGACTGACTGCTGCCAGATGATTGAAGTTCACCGGTCCCCGGCTAGATGAGTGCCACCAGTGCCAATTGGGGGATTGGAGCATGACCTAGACTGTGATGGAGAATGGCGCCAGAGGGTCCTCAGATTGCCGAGAGAGAGAGGCATAGTACGAGCATTTCTTGCCCTGTTCTCCGGTCCGGAGACTTGGTCCATACCTATCTTGGGAAGGCATAGAGGACGGGATAAATCATAAAATAAACATAATCGCGTCCAAGGCGAGTCGGCGTTGTTTCAGCAGGGGGCTCTGAAACGCGAGACGCCGCCTGGAGGTTCGTGATAAGATGGTCCTTAATTCAGCCTCGTTGGCCAAAATCCGCTCGTCTGTACAGTCCACAAAATCCCATTTTTGCAAGGGGCCAGGATGATGCAAAACGAGATGCAGTGGAATGTTCTGCCGATGGACGTTGAGAAAACGTGTTGTCAGTTCTTGAGAACTCGAGCTGTCACCCGGCTGTCACTTTCTTTTTCACGCGTATCGCGTCTTTTTCAGGGAGCACAGGTCACCCTTTCTTTTTGAATCCTGGCAACTTGAGACGCAGAAACCCGGTACTCGGTCTCGTTCTCGTCGCACCGATTTCGAAATGGTGGGGAGCACTGAGTCAAAGCTTTCTGTGCGCCGATCTTTGTGACCACGTCGTCGACCTAATTTTGGCACCGAGTTGTATCCCATTTATCTCGAGATTGATATGTTGAAGCAGGCGTTTCGAGCTGGCTCTTCCCTGCTGCTCAATGACCGCCATGGATGTTGCTGACATCGCTGCCCACACCAAGTTCACGCATCTGTCAGACGTGTCCAAGCTACCACTATGTAGCCTTTCAATAGGTAAGTCAACTAGTAGCTGATACCGAACACATCAGACAGCAACCAGATGATGCCTGCATTGCATTGCAGTGCCGAAGTGTCTCCGAATGCACTCGTGCCATTCGAGCCACGTCTTCAACATCATCCGCTGTTGATGGCAATGTCGTCGTCGCCCTTCTCCCAACCATGAGGCTCATCAATACTCATACATGGGTCTTGGAAGAATTTCACGCTCGTATCCCACGCTATGCCATACTCTCGCACACTTGGGGCGAAGACGAGGTTTCCCTCCAGGACATGCGTTCGCCGGAAAGACAGCGCAAGAAAGGATTTGCCAAAATCCTCCAGACGTGCAAATTGGCAAGAGCCAACAAGCTCGACTACGCCTGGGTCGACACCTGTTGTATTGACAAATCGTCAAGCGCGGAACTGACCGAGGCCATCAACTCCATGTTTCAGTGGTACATGCACGCGGCGAAATGTTACGTCTTCATGGAAGACCTCCAGAGACTGGACGAAAATGCCATCCTGCCCCAATGCCGATGGTTCACTAGGGGTTGGACGTTGCAGGAGCTACTGGCCCCGAAAGCTCTCGAGATTTTCAACATGCATTGGGAATTCGTGGGGACCAAGGCAGACTATGCTCGTGCCATATCCGTGGCCACTGAGATTCCCGAAGCCGTCATCGTCGGCGAAGAGGCCTTGGGCAACTGCTCTGTTGCCGCCAAGATGTCGTGGGCTGCGCGTCGTGAGACGACTCGCATCGAAGACATGGCTTACTGTCTCTTGGGTATATTTGACGTGAACATGCCAATGTTGTACGGCGAGGGCTGGAAGGCCTTCCGCCGACTACAAGAGGAAGTTATCAAACGTTCCAACGACCTAACAATTTTTGCCTGGAGTTCATCGGCAGGACAAGAACAGAGTTCCCTTCCACTGCTCGCAGAATCACCAGCCGCTTTCGCAGGTAGCTCTCAGATTGTCCCCTTTTCCGACGACTTTGAGGACTTCTCCGTGACGAACAAGGGTCTCTTGATTTCCGGCGACGCTCCTTTGCGAGTCGTGGCTCCGGTAGCAGAAGGCCCGGAACGTTCGACGGAGCGCTACGTCCTACATCTAGGTTATGACGGGTCCACGAATGCCGATGGAGGGATCTATCTTCGGAAAATCGGACCAAAGATCTATTGTCGAGACGGCAGCTATCCTCTGGCAGGGTTTGGTAGGAACAAGTACATCGAACGCCATCTCCTCGACACGACTGACTACTATATCTTGATTGATCCGCTCATGGCCACCACCATTTCACGCCTGACGTTTCGATCCCGGGCAATCCACGTACCGACAACAGGTATGTTTCGACTGACTGTCCAGGCTCCCGAACTGTTGTGGGACCGCACGGATCGTGTCTTTTTGCGGCCGAAAGCGTACAAGTTCACTCACACACGGTCCGTCCTGTTTCTAGGCTTCAAGGGAAATCTGTCGGTCGGAAGACCCGTCCGATTCTTTGTGTTTTGCGACTATCGTGGTCCATCACCGTTGTGTAAGCTGCTGTTGTGGGACGAGGAAGAGTCTCACTCCAACGTCCCGTTCGGGGATAAATACCCAATGGAGACTGCCAACTGGACCGACATTGTGACACAGATTCCCGAGCTGGAGAAGGCAGGAAGCAGCATTGATGTCAAGGTTGGAAGTCAAGTGTATAGAATCGCAGCTTCGTTCAGGAAGGGTGTTGTTGAGAGTTTGTCCAAGGAGGTGGAATTGTTCATTCTCGAGTTCAGCGTTGAGAGAAGGGCGTATAATTCAAAGACTGACGCACGCGTGAGGTCTCTTTGACACGTCTGTTGTCAAGAGAGCCGTACAGGTTTGAGATGGAAATGATGATCCAGGCATTGAACTGAAGATGAAGAGCGTAGTTGACATCTGTACATCCCAGGTAGGCCCCACCATGGACAAATGTGGTTATTTTCTTTTCTCTTTGACGCTCCTCTACGTACAAAATTTCATGTATATTTTTGCCTGCCATCAAGAACGACCCGAAGCTGGCCATTATGAAATCGTACGCTGAGTTGAAGTTCATTCTGTGCCTACGATAACAATAAATATCTCTTATGTTGTAACGCACGTCGGTGAATGTGGGTAAAAATTACTTTGAGTACTTTATCTCAAACGAAATCCCCCTAGACCTCAAAATATTGCATACAGAACAGTCTCGTCTGCCAACCCCATGAAATGGCTCATCCAGGGAGTGTCTCTGGCACTGGTCCTCGTACGAGCACATGCACACCCGCCGCTTCAGATTCAGCTGCGTCCATTCTTCTCCAGCTGATTGAAGACTACCACTCCTTCAACCCAGGTCGGAGTGTTCCTGTACTGCCGTACCCGACGCCTCTGGAATTCAGCAAACAAGTCAGTCGAGGCAGACCGTGCGTGTACCGTCTTGATACGGACAATCAGCCAGATGAGCAAGTCCATGGACCCTTACGACCGAAGAAGAAGCAAAAGAACGAGGTACGCACAGAGATCGAAGAGGTTCTCTCGCATCCTGCATTCTCGTGGACAAGGGAAGTCATGTGCGAAAAAGTCACAGAGGACGTGGACGTGGCTGTGACGCCGGACGGGAGAGCGGATTCTTTATACACTGTACCTGTACCTGTACCTCGACCACGCGCACGACAGACATCATCAAGAGAGAGCGGAAGGTTGAACGTCAATGATGAAAGCGGAGGTGAGCAGGATCGGGAGGAGGAGGACGAAACAGATCTTGAAGAAGTATTCGTCCAGCCCGCCACAAAGACAATGTCACTATCATCACTCTTTGACAAGCTCATGGTCTCACCAAGTAATGAGGACAATAGTGACGACGACTACGACGACGACAAGGACTCTAGCAGTCTCAACCCCTATCGGTTTAAAAAGGGAAGAACAAGAACAAGAACAAGAAGAAGGAGAAGAAGAATGATATACTACCTACAATCCCAAAACAGTAACCTCACCACAACGCCGCTCTCACCACTACTCTCCGACCTCCCTCGGCACCTCCCCTTTGCGCGTCCAGTCCTGGGAGACCCGGAAGCGGTCAATATCTGGATCGGCGCGTCGGAGAGCGTGACCTGCACGCACCGCGACCCGTACGAGAACCTCTACCTCGTCCTGAGGGGGTGTAAGAAGTTCACGCTCTACCCTCCAGTCGAGGAACTGTGTCTCTATGCGAAGAAGGTCCGGACGGGACGTCACGTTCTGGATCGAAACGACGAATTTGAGATTGTGCTTGACGACGACGATGACAAAGACGATGACACTCATGCTCCACCATTGCCGTCTGACAATGACGTCCAAGACGAAGACGAAGGCAAGGGGAAATCAGAGGGTGATGATGATGACGATGATGGTGGTAAAATACCTTGGATCCCTATCGACCCGGACACCATTGACCTGGTACCTCCTGACACGATGGCTTCGAAATATCCTTATTACCGATACTCGCACCCCGTGACGGTGACTGTGTGGGAAGGAGAAATCCTCTATCTACCGTCAGGTTGGTTTCACCATGTTCGTCAGGAGTGTGGGGTTTGGGATGACGGGGAAGTCGCGCCTTGTATCGCAGTCAATTACTGGTATGATATGGACTACGAGGGTGAAAAGTACGCTACGCGAGAAATGTTGACACGGTTGGTTGAAGCGGTGAGAAGAGATCAACGATGATGAAAAAGTGTCATCCACGAGCAAGGGAGCAGGCAGGAAAAGTGTATCTCTGGTAGTGGTAATAGAAGAATCTTGTATCTAGTTCTTCAATTCTCATGGTTCTCTTATTCATGCCATATGAAATCTAGCGTCCGCAGCCGCAGCCGCATCCGCAGCCGCGTCTACGTCGGCATTTGTCAATGAAAGGACCGTCATTTCTTTGCTCAACCCCAGGCAGGGGAGGGGAGCGTCTTCATCAATTTTTTTTGAGGGGGGGTTCGTGTCAAGATCATTCCGGAATCTCTTCGTCGTCGTCTCTCGTAACCACGTCAGAGTCGTGATTTGTAGTCTGATCGCACAAGCAGTCACGCAGCCTCCAACTTTTTGAGGATCTCTGGGAAGTCCTTCCAATCGTACATGATGGCAGCAGCGTTGCATTGCTCCGTCAAAATCTTGGCCATCTGTTCCATCTTCTCTTTGCCGTCCTCGATGCCATAGACTCCGACGTAGCCAATCGTTGGAATACCGGCACGCATGGCAGCAGTGGCACCACTCTTGCTGTCCTCGACAGTGATGCATTCCTCTGGCTTGACGCCTAGTTGCTCACAAGCGTACAGGTAGATTTTGGGATCAGGCTTGCTGGATGGTGGGTTGAGGGAGGTTGCAGCACTGTAGACATGGGCGTTGGGGAAGTAGTGGTCAATGCCGACCTTCTCGAGGGAAGCAACGACACGGGGTTTGGCAGAGGTCGACACGACCGACATGGGGTATCCGGCCTTGTGAAGACGTTCCAACTCTTCGGGGGCACCGGGGCATGGAGTGGCTTTGGCGCTGAGCTTCTTGATGACTTCTCCCAATTCACGGTTGACGTATTCTTCAAGCTGCTCGGGAGGCATCTGGAAGTTGTGCTTCTTCTGGAGTCCGACCATCATGCCACGGAAGTTCTGACCGACAAAGTCCTCCAGGAGGGAGTCGACGGTGTAGCGTTCTGGGATGTCATACTTGGCGAGGAGCTCGTTGGTGAGATCGGCACAAGCTTCAAAGGCGAGACGCTCAGACAAGACGAGAGTGTTGTCGCAGTCGAGAAGGATGTACTTGACCTGGAGTGAAGAAGTTGTTAGTGAAAAGACACGCAAGTGAGGGAGGATTCAATTGAGAGAAGCGGTCAAGGATGTCAACTGCGGTGCGCAAGACGGTCTGAGGAAGGAATACCTTTGGCATTTTGGCGGTTGATGCTTGTGATTGTAGGAGAGCGAAGAAAGGCCGTCTGAGAGAAATTGTTCTATTGAGCAAGCAGTGGGAGCAAGAAGGAAGAGAAAGAGAATTTGTGATTGTTTATGCCCAAAGGAGTGGGATGTGTGAGTGTGAGTGAAAGTGTGAGCTGGACAAAAGGGATTCAAGGCGAAGAAGCAGCGACGCCCAACGACTTTTTAAGCGATCAACAATCAATTTGCGGTGTCGAAACGTGGGGAACAGAAGAGGGAGAAACGGAGGAATTACGGTGCAAGGGATGAACAGAGTACAACACAGCACTGTAGGCATCATAGGCATTATAGGTACTCGTTACCACGGGTATCGCAGGCATCACAGGCATCATTGGGGTCCCCATACGAGTGCTGTAGGGTGACAAGTAGACCACCTACGTCATGCCACTCAAGCTAAGTACTTGTACTGTACCCAGGTGATTGTTCCAGAGGTGAGTACTCCGTACCGGACAGAAGTACAAGGACAACGCCCTCCTGGACCACTTGTCAGTACTGCACACCACAAAAGCACCATCACGGTACGACTAACAGTCAATCAATCCATACTAATGTTATGATCACAGAATAGAGATGAAATTCACATTCACATTCCACAAGTACATCCATGATCACCGAACCCCCCTAGATCCAGACACCCTTGTCGTCTCCTCCATGCCCGAGCATGACAACGCCACAAACTACCCAACGATCGGCACCACCATCAGCCACGTCGCCAGCAATATGACGTCGACCTCTATCCTTCATCGCCCTCACAAGCTTGTGATTGACATTCCCATTCCATGTTTTAGTAGCCAAACATGCATCATCTCGAAACACCGAATTCCCTTGATCAAGTGAGGGAAGTAGTCCCTGCAGTACAACTTTGCCTTGAAAGAGAACAATGGCTTATCACCCTGCAGATACAAGCCACCACCAGCTGCAAGCTTATGGCGTAGGGGCGTAGATACATATACCCGCACGAGACTTCTCCCGGACGTGCTGTGCTTTACTGAATGTCGGTCAGTCGCGTCTTCTGTTATAACTCTCGACACAACCTACTTGCTGGGCGACCACAAGTAGCGCCCAGAAGAAGAAGATAAAAAGTACCGACCAAGTGCCATCCTCTTGTTACGTCGTCTGCAGATATGAGAATCCCACTATTCAAACGTCTGGTCATCACCACCTTCAACATCTTCTTTCCGCCTTTGGCCGTCCTCCTCATCACTGGGCCCAACGAAGACTTCATCTTCAACTGTGTCATGTTCCTCTTGGCCGTGATACCATCCCACGTCCACGGCTTCTACATCTCGCTGACCTACTTCAATCGGAAACGCAAGATCCGCAACGGCGTCTACCCTGGCAAACCCAGGTCTCTTATCTGGAGCGAGCGTGTGAACAACGGCGGTGCAGGTTGGAAGGAGGTGGAAAGGTTGAGACGACAGAAAGAAGACGGCCGCTTGAGCAGGAGGATCAGTCGCAAGGTCACGGGCCAGAGCGATAGGAGTGGGAGTCGGAGAAGAGTTCAGGACTGGGACGATGGGTATAAAGAATACGCCTTGAGTCCGCAGTTGAGTAGGATAGGTACAGGGAGAAGCGGGAGGGTCAATGGCAGGGGACCGCAATGAGAGGGTGTTGGTGTTACGACGATGATCTTGTGTGCATCGGTCGGTCTTCATTCAACCTCGACCACGAAAATAATCTGAACTAAACGGAGCGTTATTTGGTCCGCTCGCCCAAAAGCCACCCTGCGTTACAAGACCAACGACAAGAGTTGGGATGTTTACCTTGGAAGGGGGTGCGTACTGCGTACTACAACGTCTCGATGTGCCCCAATAACCACTGCAAATGACGATATGACGACCTGGGCTGGAATTGAGGTTGCATATGACCACACAAAAATGTCCTGGGTGGGAACAGATAATGTCAGTATCACATTCCACACAATATTTTATTCTTCTTCCAGATCCGCAAAGCCAAAGACACATGTATGCACGACTTGCTCTGCCCACATCAATCCTCTCTCGAAATGCTGCACCCCCATCGTCCCCTGCGGATCGTCCACGTCGTCAAATCCGCTGGACGCAAAGACTGCCCCGTCCTGGAGGTCGGGCTCCGTTATGGTGATGGGCTTGACCGGCCTGGTTTGAAACCCCGATTTGCCGCCCCAGGTCATGTTTTGAATCGCGAGGAGCGTTCCTGTAGTGGGTGTCTCGAAATCAAGGTCGCTGTTGGCCACGAGAACCCGCCGAGTCGCCTCGATGACCCGGGGTAGGACGTGCTGGATGGGATCAGCAGACATGGCGCCCAGGTTCTGTGGCCCGCCTTCCCCTGCGATGAAAGGATTGCCTTTGCACAGTGACCATTCACGATTGACCGTGCATGGCCTTTTTGACGTCCTAGCGGTCAAAGTACCCGGGTACGTTGGGATAGCTGTAGAACAGGTCACTGGGGAAACCGAGAGGGTCGCCTTGCAGAGGACACTGGAGGGTGAGTAGGTATGGATTGAAGCAGGGATTTGCACTGTACGCGGCAAAGTATGCACTATGCCATACATCGCATTCTGCGTCGCTGGTCGCATTGAAGTATTTGGACGGGTGGGCCTGGGACGGCGGGAATTCGACATAGGTGTTGCGATAATCCGCATAGCCACACGTCTGATCCATCGAGGCTAGCTCGGCCAGGAAGGAACTGTTGAAGCCCAGAATATTGTTGTTCTGTTGAATGAGAGGATATATGACAGCTTGTGTCTGTACCCATCCGAATTCTCCAATCGTAGGGTTGTAGGTGAGTGTACCTGAGGCGGTTAACTTGGGAAGAATCTGGACAAGACAAAAGACTCTACCATACCGGGACCACCATTCAGCCAAATGGTGAGTTCGTCGACGGGCGCTCCCACACGAGGCTGAAAGACAAAGAACAACCCCCTAGATGAGTCGTTCATGTCAATCGGAACAATACCTGAGCATAGGTCCCCGAGGCTAAAGTCCATTTCTGGCAGACTCAACGAAGTACCCTGCACCCGGCATCTTGTAAGTATATTATGACATCAATGATTAGAACGACCACTCACTTCTCGTATTGTTGTTGTAGAACCGATAGGGGGCAGCACGTTCCTGGACACTCCCCACTGGCTCTGGAGGAAGTACGTCTCGTTTCACTTGATCTCGTCGCACAGCTTCTGATAGCAACCCACCGGATTGCATGTTACTCACCTTCTCAGTAGAAATGGCGAAGACCAGCAATACCATAGTCCAGACATATGATAGCATATTGTGCAGCTTTCTTCGCCTTCAGTCTGTAGAAGGTCCAACAAGAATATAGATGTTGAGGAAACCAAAAAGGCTACACAAACCCTCAATATATCTCTAAGAGGGTCTGGGAGAGAGACCTCGTCATCCGACCCTTGCCACCAGAGCATATTGAGCCGACGTCCTTTACCAGGTATGAAAGCCATAACCGTGGAAAAAAGCAAATGAAAGACATGCGCTGATGACAAGCAATTCGCTTAGTGACAGATTAGGAAACCGTTCTGTATCTCGAGTGCGATGATTGGTCACATCTAAAAAGCATGGAATATGTTGGACTTCGGCCACCGCTGGACGTTTGGAATTGAAGATGGAGAGGACGACAGGACTTATTTATAATGGACGCTCAGCAAGCCACCATCTACGCTAACAACATCTTAGCTTTCCTGCTCTCGGCTACGGTGACTAATGGTTAGTTTTCACAGTGATGTTGAATACATGATGGCGCCGGGAGACGATCCTGGAGTATGGAGGTGGGGTGTGGGAAAGAGCATCATTTCGTACAAGGGAGATTGAGACACCAGTGTTAGACAAGAAGAAATCGATAGAGCTCTGGGAGATCGTCGGGCAGGGACAAGGGCCGGACAACACACCAACAAGAGTCCAGAGAGGAAGAATACTCAAGCTGCCCATGTCAGCCAGGGAGAGTAATATTGTGGAATTGTAAGAGGTATCTGCATCCCACGGCCTGGGATCTTTGTAATTGCTTCTAAGAAGTCTCATGGCCCTCAAGGGGATATCTTCCGTGTCGGTCATTGATCGTACAAGACATTAAAGAATACTTTGAGGCAATATTCCAGAACAGAGCAGGTTTCATTCCAGCCCCGAGACACGCGGGTCAGCTTGTGTCTGGGATTTCCTCATGCTTCGGCTTCGTGGCCTGGGTCGGAGTACTTTCTTCGTTCTTTCCCGGTAGAGGATATGGGCTAAAGTCTCGACTGCTGGTGCTAAAGTTGGATTGGACGGGAGGGTGTTTCGCACCTGCGTAGCCACCGTTCGTCGGTTTCTCATCCGCCTTTTCGGTCGGAAAGTCATGGTTATTCGGTACCGGCGTGTTCATGGTGCTTTGGTCCGTCGAGACAGGGCTTGTCATGGCTTCAGTGTCGTCCAACGTCACGGAATTCAAGCCGTGCAAACCACCCTCGATATCTCTCACGAGTCTGACGAACTCCTCAGGCACGAGACCACTCTCCCCGGTTCGTGGATCTTCAGCGACCAGCCATCCCTGGCCATGACGATATGATACTAGAATTATCTGGCCTTCCTTCAGCGGCAGCTCATTTGGGTGTTCGCTCTCAAAATCAAACAAAGCCACAGCTTTCCCATGCATTTCCTCGTCGGGACTGGCGATTGTAAATGAATAGTCTTTGGAAAAGCGTGCGTCGTCCTCTGCTCCGGAATAGTCGTCCTCGGACATTGGCTCTTGAACTTGAATTGGTGAGTGCCTTCTTTGCAATGGTTTGGCAAAATTTGAATCTCGGTGTTGCGGCTGGCCAGGGAATCGTAGCACGTTATTGTCGTATGTATCTACCGCCTCGCCCGGCCCGTCCACTTCATCTGGAAGGGTGGCATCGACCAGAAATCCACGATGAGGCCCGGCATCGCCAGGAGACCTCCCGCGATCATTGGACTTGTGCTTTTTATGTTTGCTCGTGGTGACAATGGGAGACTGAATGTCATCGTCTTCGCTGTATGGAGGCCCGTCGTCTTTAAACGCCATTGCGGGTAGTCTGTCACGACTCCACGCAGATGGCGGCGTCTCGGACATCCAAGGCGGCGTTGCTGACCAGTGCCCTCTCCCTTCTTCCCAGGTGGACACGGCGGGATCTGACAGTCTCCGTGACTCGCTGACTGGAGTCGATAGGCCCGATTGGTTCGGAGGCGGACCGTAGTGCAGAGGGTGTGTCGATAAGTATGCAAAATCTCGTACAAGGGTATAAGGAAGGCTCGAATGGAAAGCAGGAAAAACGTGTGATGACGGTCTAGATTGAGGGTGGTTTGACGCCTTGGAATGGTTGGAAAATGTGGACATTCGTCTTTCGACATACGACGTCGGCCTTTGTGAACTCGCCCTTCGCAGCATAGGTGTTGTTGTTATTAAGGGAGGAAGAGAGGGCGGACTCGTGGTGGCTGCGCCCAAAGGTGGTGACATTGTAGGAGGTGAGGCTGTGATGGTGGCCATTGTCAAAAGGTGAAAGAGGACCGGCCGCCGACGGCCACGAGGCAGAAAAGAGGATTCGAGAAAAGAAATAAACGAATTTCAATTCGGCATGCGCGCTTGCAGGCACGAGCACTCGGTCGGCGGCTAACAAGGGTGGTCGTGTCGCTTGGAGAAAGGCGAGAGGGCGCAAAAGAGTGAAGATGGCGAGCGCTTAAGGGCTATTGGGCGGAGAGGATACAAAGGGACTTCATTCGAGGATGCTCGAGTTGTTCATGTAGAGTCGGTTGTGGTGAGAAAAGGGCATTCAGCTGAGACTGATGGGAGTTGTGTTGTTGAGTTCAAGGCCAGGACAGAATGCGCCGGAGCTATTTTTGGATACACAGCAGACGAGGTGGAAGCGTGAGAGGTCAGAGCCACAGAGAAAGATAATTGTATGAGGACATACTCCGTGAATAGAGTCAGCAAGGAGAAGAAAGAAGTAATTCGACGCAGCGAGAGGACAGTGATGATCTAGCCATGCCCATGAGTGAGCGGTATGCAGATCGAACAGTCCATCGCCGTGGCCGCCGTCGATATGCTGGGTGGCCACTGTACGGAGACTTTGTTGCCCTGGCCTCAGTAGGCGGAGCGGTCTCGAGCCCACTGGGTCAAATTAAATAGGAACCGTCTGACCGAGTCAGCCGCCTAGTGAGCCTCACCATCGTACTGTAGGTACGGAATACGGAATACAACACAACAGGGGCCATGGTCCTCGCCCACTTCATATTGCCTACTGATTGATCAACACACTGTAGAGCATTATACAATGGGTACAAGTGCTACCGAATTTCTAGGCACTAGTCCAGGGTGCGGACAGGGACCTACCGTACCTTCATAAATGCTTTACGTAGATTGACGATTCCAGTATGGAGCACTCGGATTGATAGGTACCTAGCTAGTCGGGTAGGGGTTGCCGCTGGGAGACTCTCAGGTACTCTGTATGATGACTAGGGCTGTCTCTTCTATACGGTGCATCTACGGTAGGAAAGGAAGAGATCAAGTACAATTCATTGAACACGTTCAATCACCCGCACAGCACTGCACAGCACAGCAGGAACCTTGGTGGTCGGCCTGATCCCGTTGGCGCACGCACTAAATTTCTCTGCTGTCTGACAATAATAATATCCCTAACGCTTCTTGTGATATGGAGTTCCTGTAGTAGCTCGTTTCAGACGATCTAGTCTAAGCCTCTTCTGGCCTGGAAGCCTGCATTCCAGTAATCGGACATTTTCCTTCAGATCTAATGTATTGTACAATACCTCACCAGGTAGTGACTATTGTATTCCGCGCTCATTCGACATAAAAGTATTCACGCTCATACCGGTAAGTCGCGCGTACTCATTGCTTTATTCCCGACTTTGACTCAATGATGATCACCGATATTGGAGCTGTCCTAGTCTATCGATGAGGACACCCTTTTTTACGCAACATTCCTGAACGCAAACACCTGCCATCTTGCCTCTGTATCTACTGCTTTACAAAGTGCAAAACTAATTTGCTTTACTCAAGAGTTCACACCATGACAGTGTCATTATAACACCTTATTTCCTCACTCCTACCATGTCAACCGATCCTCGGCTGGCCCGCCTTCAGGGCCGCATCAACACTCCACAACCTCCCAAACCGGAGACACCACCAGCTTCTGCAGCCGCCACGGCCACAGTAGGGTCTCCTTCACAAGCAACTCATGCACAGCTTGACGGAAATGTTGATACAACGACACCAGCACCCGCTGCAGCGCCTGCAGAGAAGCCCGACACTTCGTTCAAGCTCAAATTCTGCACGGTATGCGCCTCGAACAACAACAGAAGCATGGAGGCGCATCTGCGACTCTCGACCTCGGATCATAAATACCCCGTGATTTCTTTCGGTACGGGATCATACGTACGACTACCCGGCCCTTCAATATCTCAGCCTCAAGTCTACAATTTCAATACCACATCTTACACGAAAATGTACGACGAATTGAATGCTCAAGACGCAAGACTATACCGAAACAACGGCATTCTGAACATGCTGGATAGAAATAGGAACATCAAATGGGGACCAGAAAGATTCCACGATTGGACTGTTGGTGCTGCGAGAATGGAAGCCCTGAACCGGGGAGACAAGGGCGCAGCTGGTACTGAAGGAGGTGTGGTCGACGTCATTTTCACCTGCGAAGAGAGATGCTGGGATGCCGTTGTGGACAATTTGCTGGACAGAGGAGCCCCTCTCAACCGACCGGTACATGTTTTCAACATTGATATTAAGGACAACCATGAAGAGGCACTCGTTGGTGGAGGGGCAATTCTCGAGTTGGCAGATGCTCTCAACGAAGCTGCAGTTCAAGAGAGGCAGCTCAATGGTTCTACTGGCTGGGAAAATGGAGCTGGAGCTGCACGGCAGAGTTTTGACGAGAGAGTGCCCGAAATCCTGGCCAGCTGGCAGGAAAGGTGGCCCAACCTGCCTGCATTATGGACTCTTTCTTGGTTCTGAACGTGAACAACAAACAGATTTGCCATTTAGCGAGGCGTTGAGGAGGTGTTACTATCCCAGTGGAAAGCAATGAATATCATGATGATGAGATACTATACACTTTAAGTGGTGTCAAACGATTGCATCAATTGATCTGTTTCTTGAGATTTTCCCCTACTCCATCTTGTATTTCAGATCGTGTGTCCTCGTCGATGTAAGGACTCGAGGACTCGCACTAAGACGACAACATACCAGTTCCAGACTTTTGAGTGTCGAGATATAAATCGTGCCCGTAAGCCGAGCGTGGACCTCGGCATTCCCATGTCCCCCACGTCAACATCAAAGACAGCGCTCCAATCGAGACTCTTGTTCTTCTGCGAGCAGGTCAATGCTACAGAGCGAGAGTGTGTGTGTGTTCTGTCTTATGCCTTAATCCTAATCTCACGTTCCTTTCGTGCAAATGCATGTTTCCTCCTCGGTTACAGTGTGTACTTGTATGTCCGGGCTCGGTCCTCTTAGAAGTTCAGTTTCTGCTGCGTTGCTCTCACTAGAATATCCCTCGTTGTTGGGCATTACTATTCGACCTTGCACACCGACACGATTCTATAGACCAAGTGCATCAAGACTTCTTCATACACGATCGTCTCACACCCGCAGTCTCCATACTTTCTCGAGACCACCCTCCATGGGTGCTCCCAAGACAGGAGACAAGCCGCAAATCTCTGGCAAACGTACCGGCGCAGGAACCGCGACGATGGCGCCGTCCAAGTTCGAGGTACGAGGCTACTCCGAGCACAAATCTCCCAAGCCGGCCTCTCCGTCAGCCAGCATAGTTCTGGTGTCACCCTCGAACGAAATCCTCCTCCTTCACCGCGTACAAACATCCTCCGCCTTCCCCTCTGCGCACGTTTTCCCGGGAGGCAATCTGGAAGCCTCCGACGGACCGTTACCGTCCGACCCGCACGATGTCAACCGACATATAGATGGCATCGCATACCGTACGGGCGCGATACGAGAACTGTTCGAGGAGACGGGCATCCTCCTGGCACGATCGTCGAGCGATGCCGAGTCACTGCTAGCCGTGTCGAAGGAGCAGAGAAAGAGCGGGCGGGAGGCTGTACATCAAGGCAAACTCACGCTGTCAGACTGGCTAAAGAGCGTGTCTCCGTCCGCGGTGCTCGATACGAATCGACTTCTCCCCTTCACGCACTGGGTCACCCCGCCGAACGTGCCTAAACGCTTCACAACGCAGATGTACCTGTACTTTGTGGACCGGGCGGAGAGTGGGAATCCCAGTGTTCACGCGACGGGTGACGAGGTCGAAACGATGGCGCCCGAGTGGCGGCGCGCGAGCGACTGGCTGGATCGTGCGAGATCGGGGGAGATCATCCTGTTTCCGCCGCAGTTCTTACTTTTGTTTTTGATTTCTGGCATTCTGGATCGGGGACCGGTGGGACCGCAGGAGGACGAAACGGCAGTGGTCACGAAACGGCATGAGTTGAGAAGAAAGATCGAGACCGAACGGTGGACGGACAAGTTTATCAGTCCTATTGGACTCCAGTTCGGTCGGGAGGATGGCAGGACGGTCTTGTCACTCGACAAGCCAGGACCAGAACTCAAAGGAAGCGGGTTGAAGGGCGATTCCGAGTACGTCGTCCTTGTGAAATTCAGAAAGGAAGGTCCCAGACAATTGGATGTTGCGTTTAGAAAGGATGTGCTCAAGGATGAGAGGGAACTAAAGGCCCAGAAACAGAACGAGAGGGAGGGCAAACTTTGACGCAGCTACTTAGATCGTCGATAGAGTCGGCAAGTGGTCATAAAGGTTAGATATGTAAACATTTACAACTACCGTGGTGAATAACGAAAGATGCGATTCGGATAAAGTTCTTGCGAAGTTTTGTCTTGTATGTTTACGTGGCCATAAAACTCGTAGAGGTCATTTACATCAGCAGCAAAATCTGAGTCGGTATCTCAATCTCCTTCAACGCCATTTCGCCATGCCGAGACGTCAACTATTCCACTTAGGAGTAGAGCTTCTTGTCGAAGCTGTCTAGACCGTGCACATTACCTTCGGCCTGAGCGCTGACGCTGCGCAGTTCAAATCGAACCTTGCCTCTGCTAACGTCCTCGCGTAGTTCAACAAGACTCTTGCAGCCGATATCTTGCAGTGAGTGCTGTAGACCAGCCACGAGATATGGCACGAATTTGGTGACCGAGCCTCGATCGAGGACAGAACCTGACACACCCTGGGCGACCAGCAGTCTATCACCCTCTGAGAAATATCTGGCTGTGCCGGCGTTGCTGGCCTTGGAATCCTTGCCGCCACCGCCGGCTTTCTTGTCCTCCATGGCATCGATGCTGCCCATGCCTCGATAAGCCTTGACGAGCTTACCTTCACGGTTGACGAAAGAAGTTCCTGGAGACTCGGTGGTGCCAGCAAGGAGACCGCCCATCATCACTGTCGACGCTCCCATAGCGAGACCTTTGACAATATGGCCCACGTTCTGGATGCCACCATCAGCAATGCAAGGAACTCCAAACCTCGCTGCGAATGACGAGACGGAGAAGACTGCTGCGGCTTGAGGACGGCCCACAGCCATGACTTCCTGCGTGATGCAGGCGCTGCCACTACCCATACCGATTCTCAAGCCATCTGCACCTGCAGCAATGAGATTTGCGGCTTGATCCCGAGTCACTACGTTTCCAGCAATGACGTCGAGTTCAGGGTATGTTTGCTTGATATATTTAACCATTTCGATCTGATATACGCTGTTGCCCTGGCTGCTGTCGAGAATGACAATGTCCAAACCAGCTTCAACCAACTTCTGGAGTCTATTCTTATCGTCTGGTCGGGTACCAATAGCAGCGGCAGCAATCAGTTGTTTGGAGTGGGGTAGTTTCGAGGCAAGAGGGTAGTTAAGGTTCTTCAGTAGATCGGAGCGAGAGAGCAGAGAAACCAGGTTACCGTCCTTGTCAACAATTGGCAACTTGCCCTTTCGGGATTTGCGCAGAACTTCGTTGGCCTCTAGGAGAGTTGTTCCTGCTGGTGCGGTGATCAGGTCTTTCGACATGACGTCCGTGACCAGATTCTCTGGCTGAGGATGGAATTGAATATCTCGAGTTGTGACAATGCCAATCAGCTTGGACTTGAGTTGGCCGTTTTCTAGCAGGTCTCTGTGTCAGTAGACGAAAGACAGAGAATAGCGTTATCAAGGCGAAAATACATCAGACTCAGACAGAAATCTCCAAAGATTCCCCATTGCAAATTCATGCTTCGGATGAACGAAAGTTTAAAAGGGTAAAATGGTTGAACATCATTGAAATGAGCAGAAGGTTGGGTGCGCAGACATACCAGTGACTGGAAATCCGCCAAAGCCCCATTTATCTTTCAATTCTTTGGCCTCGGCGACAGTGGTTTTGGGAGAGAGAACGATGGGTTCAGAGATGAAGCCGTTTTCGTATCTCTTGACCTTTCGGACCATATCTGCTTGGTCTTCCGCAGAACAGTTGTGGTGGATGACACCTAAGCCACCCAACAGACCCATATGAATAGCCATATTTTCTTCTGTGACGGTATCCATAGGGGAGGAGAGGAGCGGTGTCTTGAGAGAAATGCGTTTGGTGATTGGGGAGTCGAGTGCAACTTCAGAAGCGGCAAAACCTAACCGAGTCAGGATGGCAGAGGATCACCGCGTGAAAGAAGCCTACCGATGAATCCTGGCTGGATGAGGAAGTCGTTGTATGTCAGGGCGCCGTTTTTCTTCGAGTCGAGCAGGGCGTGGACATCGAGACCATCCCGAGACTCGTACTCCTCGAGTACTTGGAGGGCTTTCCGCCAGTCCAACGTCTCGACGTCTCGATTGAGAGGGACGCCATTGCTGGCAACATCTCCATTGGTGATGGGCATTATGAGACTGATGTAAGAACAGCACACGTCTATGAAACAGTGATACTGGGGGAAAGGAAGCGGTTTCCCGAGAAAAAGAGAATGAGTTGAAAATTCGCGGTGTGAAACTTTTTCAAGGGACAGGGAGATACGCTAAAACCGAACGGGAATGGCGCGTCCCCGCCCAAGAAAAGACCCGGCCATGATCAGTGGCAGATGTATGTACCTGCCAGAACACCGTGACGGCGCATGGCTAATATGTCGATAAAGGAGGGAGATCTGCCAGGAAACATGATGATCGGACACTCTAGAGGCTCATGAGGCTTCAAGCAATGACCACTTGTTTGGGGACTCCTGTCCGTAGGCAATTCACGTGGCAAGATTGGCATACAGATGAGTATCCTACAAGCCTCCATCGGTACAACTCATGGATATCATCGAGGCAATTGTGAACTCTCGCAAAGGATCGTTCGGGAGCTGTTGACAGGATTAGTGGCAGCACCTGACAGAAGCACACCCCCTCGCTTCGGGAGCAATCGTCCAAAGTAGCGGCACAATGTCAAGCAAGGGGTCTCGGAAGAATAGTCTACTGTATAGTCTGCCGCTCAGAGGTGTCGAGGTCATTATATGTGTCTCTACACCCACTGGAAGATGTATTGGAAATAGCCGTTGGCTTTCCAGTTGAATCCTGCTCGTCCTTTGGGACGAATATCGCCCCCTAAGGGTAAACTAAAGTACATGCAACAGTATGTATATTGCGCATCGTCAGACAGCACTATTGGAGTGATAATTTCTAACCAGCCTTCCGTCAGACCAGGCAATATTCCTCTTGCATGCCAGCCAACCGCTTTCCTCCACCCCCGCTTGCTTAGACTATTCCAGATTCAGTACTTGTCAACAAAAGATTCACAAGGCGGCGTTTTCTATCAGCTTGAAGTTTCTTTCATAACACTGTCCTTACAACCTGCAGGCGCAACGACTGTTGATCTTCCAAAAGTACCAATTCATTTTTTGCAGGATTATTGATCGAGATTCAGCCGCATCTGAGGATGCAATCGCCGTGCCAAACATTCTCCGTATCCGAGCTTCTCGCACCTAACCTTTTACCGCCCTTTTCGGAATGTCCCAATACGCTCTGCGGCCAACGCAGACAGATATCTACTCTGGAAATCCCCAGCGGCAACCCTCGGTAGCCTCGACAATATCGTCAACCTATTCTGCCGCATCGAGTGCCTTCCCACCCAGTCGAACGAGCACGGTGACCTCGACCAGCTCCAGCCTTTATTCGAGGGCGTCTCCAAATCACAAACGGGGAATCAGTGAAGCTGGAGAGATGACCCCGACGCGATCGTATAAAGGCCACAGTAGTGTTGAAAATAGTCCCGACCACGTCTACCGAAATGTCCGCCAAACATTACGACCTCTTCCTCAAGCGCCGTCACCTAATGCGACTCCACGGCGCCCAAGCGGTAACCACGTTCGGGCGCAGACGCTGGATCGATTCCCCCAAATTCATACCGAAGACCCCTTTGTCGATAAGCATTTGCACGAACATCACCTTGAATCGCATCATTCAAGACCACACCTCCACCATGCCGTCACATCTCCGCATGGCAATACATTCAAGGCGCCTGATATACAAGAGCTGCAAAAGTCATCAACATCACATCTCAGAGCTTTGTCTAGGTTCGCACAGGATGGAGATGCCGAAGAGTTTGGGATCACAGCTGCAGGCCACTCGGTTGTGGGCTTACACAATCGAAGACAACTCAAGCGAACCGATTCAGTCGCTCCGGGGTCACGATCAAAAGCTAAGAGCTATGGCTGGGGAGACAGGAATTGGATGGACAAACAGCGACAATTTCTCCAAGCCTATGAATACCTCTGCCACATAGGCGAAGCAAAGGAATGGATTGAGGACATCATCCACAAACCAATCCCTCCTATCGTGGAGCTAGAAGAGGGCCTGCGCAATGGTGTGACCCTCGCGGAGGTTGTTCAAGCATTCCACCCTGATCATAATCTCAAGATCTTTCGAAACCCCAAGCTACAATACAAGCACTCGGACAACATTGTTATGTTCTTCCGCTTTCTCGAAGAAGTCGGCTTGCCAGATCTCTTCCGGTTTGAGCTCATTGATTTATACGAGAAGAAAAACACTCCAAAAGTCATTTACTGTATACATGCTTTATCATGGCTGCTTTACCGGAAAGGCATGGTAGACTTTCGTATTGGGAACTTGGTCGGTCAACTCGAATTTGAGCATCATGAACTGGAACAGACACAGCGTGGCTTGGATAAAGCAGGCATTAGTATGCCGAGCTTCTCAGGTATGGGCGCCAGTTTTGGTGCCGAGCCAGAGCCCGAGCCGGTGGAGACGGAAGATGAGCGCATCGAACGCGAGCTGCGAGAGCAAGAGGCTGCTGTGACTGAGTTTCAAGCTCAACTGAAAGGGGCTTTAGTACGACTACGGCTTGGAGACATGATGCAGCAGATGTGGGATGCTGAAGAGGCTCTGATCGACCTTCAGTCCCGTGTTCGTGGTGACTGGGCAAGACAAATTGTAGGCTATCGTCTGGACATGCAGCGTTTCGCAACAACTCTTCAGGCATCCTCCCGTGGATACCTGGCCCGGACTAATCAACAGAAAAAGGAGCAGCTTTGGAAAGCGCGCGAAAAGGATGTGTTGAAACTGCAGAGCCTTTTCAGGGCATCAAGAGCCAGAGCAGACGTACGTCAGACAAAATCTCAAGCTCGCAAACACGACCCCGGCATCCGCAGCCTTCAAGCCGCCATTCGGGGTGCCCTTTCCAGAAGGGATGCAAGTGATCAATATGAAGCAGCCAGGACTTCGGAGAGGGAAGTCTTACGTCTGCAAGCTGGAATCAGAGGTATGATGCAACGGCAACAAATGAACAAAGACCAACGCGCATTCGAAAGCCAGACTGTTACCATAACCAAATTGCAAGCAAATGCCCGTTCAATGATCCATCGACTTGCACAATCCAGAATTCATGGCTCTCTGCAAGAGTGGTCTTTCAACTGGACAACCCTGCAAGCCACTGCTCGCGCCTCTCGAGTACGAGAGGCGATTGCACGAATTAGGCAGCGCCTACGTTCGGAAAGTGCATCCATCAGTAAATTCCAGGCTTCACTGAGGGGAGCCAACGCGAGAGAGTCTTTTAGCTCATTGCAACTTGCTCTTCTTCGTCAATCCCAGGGACTCATACCGTTGCAAGCTGCAATGCGTGGCTTCACCTTGCGCCATCAGCTACAGCAGCAGCGTTCGAGTTTGGATCGGCATGTTCCAAAGCTTGTTCAACTGCAAGCAATGGCTCGAGGAGCAATTTCACGTCTACAAGTAGCCGATCTACTCAACACGCTGGAGGACACTGCCGACAATGTTGTTGAGCTACAATCCTCCATCCGCGCCATGCTCTGTCGTGTTCGTGTGGCTGATTTGCTGGGTGATCTTGATGTCCATGATGGAATCATTACAGACTTGCAAGCCATCATCCGAGCAAGTGCTATCCGTTCCCGATTCCGAGAGAAGCAACGCTTTTTCAAAGAGAATATGGAAAAGGTCGTCAAGATTCAGAGTGTCGTACGAGCAAAGATACAAGGCAAGGCTTATAAGAGCCTTACTTCCGGCAAGAACCCACCAGTCGGGACACTCAAAGGCTTTGTACATCTTCTAAACGATAGTGATTTTGACTTCGAGGAAGAGGTAGAGTTCGAACGGCTCCGGAAAACTGTTGTACAACATGTCCGACAGAATGAGCTTGCCGATCAATACGTTACGCAGCTGGACATCAAGATTGCTCTGCTTGTCAAGAACAAAATCACTTTGGACGAGGTCGTGAAGCACCAGAGACACTTCGGCGGCCATGTTGGTGCACTACTTCCGAATTCCGACATTGCATCAAAAGATCCGTTCGACTTGAAAGCACTCAACAAGACTTCTCGACGAAAGCTGGAACACTATCAAGAACTCTTCTTTCTACTTCAAACTCAGCCCCAGTATCTGGCACGGCTTTTCAAACGCATAAGAGAGCAAGCAACTGCTGAGAAAGAATGCGATCGGATCAAACATCTTGTCATGGGACTATTCGGTTACGCTCAAAAGCGAAGAGAGGAATACTACCTCGTCAAGCTAATCGTGCGATCCATCAAGGAAGAGGTAGATTGTTCCATGTCACTTCAAGATTACCTGAGGACGAATTCATTTTCCAACAAACTATTCGGTGGATACAGCAAATCGCCAAGAGACCGCAAGTTTCTAAGAGATATCTTGGGCCCCTTGGTCAAAGAGAACATCATCGACAACGCATCTCTAGATCTCGAGAGTGACCCTTTGCAGATATACTTGTCAGCCATTAACAATGAGGAGCTAAGAACAGGTCGACGGAGCCATCGAGATCCAGATGTACCACGGGATGTAGCGATTCGCGATCCCGAAACCCGAGCAACATTCATTGCCCATATGCAGGATCTAAGGGACATTACCGACCAGTTCTTCCTCTGCATCGAAGACTGTCTGCACCGAATGCCCTTCGGTGTCCGCTTCATTGTCCAACAAACACATGAACACCTCCATGCTCGATTCCCCAGCGAAGATCATGAATTCGTACTTCAACTTGTGGGACAATGGCTATGGCGTACCTATCTACAACCAGCTCTTCTTGAGCCAGAAAAATTCGGAGTTGCAGATCGTGCAATGACCCAGGAACAAAAGCGCAACCTTGGAGAGATAGCTAAGGTATTGAACCAGGCGGCCTCTTGTCGTGAATTTGGAGGGGACAATGTCTATCTCCAGCCACTGAACAATTACATCCGCGAGTCCATCGATCGGTTTGCAATGATCTGGCGACATGGTGAGTCTTTCTCTTCGATACTGCATTCTGAAACGTTGACTGATTGTTCCCTCACAGTCATATCCATCCCGTCCGCAGAAGAACACTATGACATCGACGAGTTCAACGACCTCTATGCTAAGACAAAGCCTACATTGTACATCAAGATGGCTGACATATTCTCAATCCACAAATTGCTCACCCAGGAAATTAGCGCCATCTGCCCCAACCAAGATGACGTCCTCCGTGACACGCTTCGAGAGCTGGGTAGTGTTCAAAGCAGTGAAAGCGAATTGAAGGGTGTCAGTTCCGGTGAAATAAGTCTGACACTAAATCCGAAATTTCTCGACGCTGAAGATCCTGATGCAGATGTCAAGGCGCTCTTCACCGAAACGAAGCGATGTGTTCTCTACATTATTCGCATTCAATCCGGGTCCAGTTTGCTCGAGATTCTGGTGAAACCTATCAGTCAAGGCGATGAGCAGAAATGGGAGACTCTTGTGCGAGATGAACTTCAGTCTGGTAATGGGCGCCGGGGTGCTTACGCCGATGCCAGCACGCACCTGGACATATCAACTTTGACATATCCGGACCTGAAACGCATTGCTTTGGAAAACGTTCTCCAACTCGAATCGCTAGGCCGGCTGACCCGAGCCAACCAGTACCAGGATCTACTCAATACCATTGCTGTAGACATCCGGACCAAACACCGACGCAGGCTGCAACGACAGAGGGAGCTTGAGAATGTGAAAACCACTTTGGCACGGCTCAATGAGCAAGCAGTGTATCTTGAGCAGCAGCTCAAGACGTACAATGACTATATTGAACAGGCCATGGTAACACTGCAGAACAAGAAAGGCAAGAAGCGTTTCGTTATGCCATTCACCAAACAATGGGACCACGAACGAGAATTGCAACGATCCGGGCGCTCTTTCAAGTTCGGCTCATACAAATATTCGGCACGAACTTTACACAACAAAGGTGTGTTGGTTGAGTGGCGAGGATACCACGAGTCTCAATGGGACCGGGTTGATCTCACCATCTCCTCCAACGAGGTAGGCGTCTTCACTATCGATGGCAGCTCAGGTAACATGATGATACCTGGCGCCAACGCGCAAGTACCGCTGGACGATCTCTTGCAAGCACAATTCAACAACACACAGTTTATGGAGTTTTTCGAGGGGGCGCTCCGGGTTAATGTCAACTTATTTCTGCATTTGATTATGAAGAAATTTTATAATGAATGAGCCACGAACCACAATGAAGGCATATGGAGTAGGAAAGCAGGTTGGAAAGGTTTCCGACTATTGATTGGGACAATATGATGTTTGTTTGGCTGAGAAGACCTTGACGTTGAATAGAAGCGGACTTCGATGAATGAGAGAGTCAATTCTAACGCTGGTGTTCCTTTCTTGAAATATACACATCCTCCCAGATCGTCAACGTTCCGCTTATTTGCTTACAAAGAAGACATATATTGCTGAGATCCGATAGCCAACAAATGACAGAGCAATACGGAGTAGGCCAAAGATCATATCCGTACAAGTGGAACACATTTACCCAACTTCATGAATTCCCAGTGGCAGACATGTATGTATGTTAGGTTCCTTCCCTCTTCGCACGGATACCAGTCTGCTGTCAGAAACACTAGTGTAGTGAGCCAGCCTCCTCTCTCAGCGGCGGCACGATGTGCAACGATACTCGCTCGCTCGCAAACTCAATAACGTCCCACCTGGCAGGCGTGTCAAGCCTAGATATGCATTCCATACCTTTCCAACATGTAGGCCAGTCTTTGCATGACTAGAAGCCGCCCCTTCTTTTGTGTGCGTTAGGATGCACCACATGACCACGGTAAAGTCGCGTCCTCTAGAGCTGTCACTGATTTAGTCTATTTTGTCTGGTTCAGGTAGTCTTTGTATGACCAGGTTCTTCCATCTTGATTGGAAATGCCAAATCCACCACCATTTCTTGGTATGTCAGTATGCACAGTATGCCTGGTCAACTGACACCGGGAGCACGAGCAGCATACAGTACGAGGCTGTCCTTGCGGTAGCCACCATAACGTTCGTCGCCCAACCTTTCTGGAACTTCCTTCCGGGGGATCAACGACTCAATGAGTCCTTGCCACCCCACCCTGAATGAAACATACCGTTGTAAGAAAAGGGCTGTTTGCGGCTGGCCTCGACATTCCAACCATAATGGATTGATGCAATGTGCTTCGGTCTTGTGCTGGTCTATGCTGGAATGTCTCCATGCCGTTTTCAGAGTGGTGGCGGGCAGGGACACTCTGGTATGTTGGCATTCTATACACGAGTTAGGGAGGCGAAGGCAGGAATGTGCCGAGCTCACAACTCGTACAAGAAGTTGCGCAGACATGGTCGATTAAGCTGCCTTTGACAGCGGTCAGCGGTCAGCGGTCAGCGGCCAGCTATTGACCAATCGTCCATTCAACCAAACAGGTATTCAAGTCTCGGGATCGTTCCGTATCCAACAGGTCATGAGGCGGCGTGTCAAGGTGGGCGGGCAACCCCTTTCTTTGCTTCCCTCATCGTCTTGATTTCATCCTGGTACGAGGCTGGCCGCAATGCCATATGCAGACACGGCAGAGCGAAAAACAGGCACGCTCGCTAGCACTGGGAAGGGTGAGTTTGTGGCGTGCGCTTTACCGTTATGGGGTCCGGATTGGCAAGGTACAAAAGCTTCACCTGCATATGGCGCTGGCATAGCTCTCGGTTTCAGGTCTGAATACGAGGTTGATATGGAAGATCGGGCGATCAGTTTCTGTGGACCACCAGCGGGCAGCACATACTGGGATTCGTACTCGACTCGATCTGGGGATCTTGAGTATGTTGGGGGATCGAGAAGTCGTCGCCATTAGCACTGTCGCGTGCGCGGGTGGTGATGGCTTGTTGACAGGACGCGACACGACGGCAGACTCGACACCATCAGGTATGCACTATACCGTACTACTGCACAGCACGAGTACTCGTAGGCCTCCAGGAATAGACACGAGAATCCTGTGGAGTCTGGGTTATCTTGTCGCATCGTCGATACAGCACCGTCTTCGACACGACAAGGTCTCGAGGAAAGGGGCGTTTGGCGTAAAAGAAAAAGAACCGCGGAGCTTGCTCACATGACCTTGTAGGGACTCCGTACTGTAGGTGAGAATTCACCCGGCGAGAGTCCCAAAGACAGACACAACGAGCCTCGTAACTGTACGAGTACGATTACCAGATACTAATAATGGCAGAACAGCCAACTTGCGTCCGTGGATACGAGTACTGTCTACACAAGACTCACAGGCGAGATAATCTCCCATGAGGTTGACAGGGCTTGTCAGTGCGAGTGCGAGTGCGAGGCAAGGGGATGTCCTGCCACAGGGATGGGAATCTTGATGGACTTCCCAAGTCCTCGTCCATGGCAATCCGTCGCAAGTGACGTCTTCGAGGGCGAGTAGCTTGCCAGAAGGGTTGGACGAGGTCGGAAGGTGGAACAAGGAATAATACTGGGTCTCTCTACTTCACGCGCGCCCCCTTGGCTTGATATGTATCTGCGATCGTCGGTGGCTCAAGGGGCACACACACACCATGGCACAACCCCGGTTCAGTGATATGACAGCTGTCTGTGCTTGGGCTCTTGGATGGGGACCGATCTCCCGCTGAGCATCGGGCCTGATGAGAATTTTAACCAGCCGATCGCAAGAGGTGGGAATGGCATGGGTTGGGACGAGCCTGGTGGTCTGGAAAGGAGGCTCTTCTGTATAGATAGAAACCAATCTTCTGCTCATTCTCCTTTGTGTCTCAAAGTGACCCGACAGCATCACAACCGGTCAGTTCGTCGTTCGACACATTCCTTGATTCGGTGTTGCGTAGATCGTACACCAGAAGAAAATCCTATTTCATTCCTTTCCCAATACCAGTTCCAGTTCCAGTACCAGTACCAGTACCAGTACCAGAACCAGAACCAGAACCAGTATCTGGGTAGCTACGAGGACGACGACCAACTATACAAGCAACTGCTTTGCGGCCACCATCTCTACCTGCTCTTGTCGTACGAGTACTATCCACAGTCAAGACTCTGCCGGCATCTCGTTTTGGTACCACTGTTTGCATCGCATTCCAAATCATCTCACCCAAAGCATACGAGTACGAGTACCGCCGCCATCACCATCATCATCATGGCTCGATTTGGATGGCGAGTGCCAACGCCAACGCCCACGCCCACCGACGCTTGGTCGTCATACTTTGAGTCTTGGAAGACCGAGGACAAGGAAGTGCCAGCAGCCTTGGGGATTGAGCCGATGATCCTCGACGACGAACTGCACCCGGACAGCGTCAATGTCAAATTCAACGTTGATTTCGAGCTGGACTGGGATCTGGACCTGGATTTCCAAGATACGTGTGTCTATGCGCCCGTCATGTCGACGACGAGATTAAATGATGGCCGTCGCGCGCGGAATACAAGTATGGGCGTGAGTCGGCGGTGCAGCCGTGGCCGCTCTAGGGGGGACCATGTCGACCATGACGTCAACCGACAGGGTCCAGCAGGAGGCGCCAGGAACGAGGTTATCTGTAGGAGGGACCGAGAACGGGCGCGCATCGGCCACGAGTCTCCCGGTTACCACGCCCATCAGGCCGCCTATGAGGGCCACTACGGGCGCCACTATGGGCGCCACCATGAGGACACCCTTGGGCTAGGTGACCCCCCCGAGGATCTCTACGGCCACGCCTATGCCTGCGCCTGTGTGTCCGGCTCGCACAGGGTCCAGCACCACCAATACAAGCGAGTAAGTGCAGTGACCATCATCTCTCCCTGCTCCCTGCGCCTCCCCCACCAAACTACGTCAACGGCGACGTCGTCTGGCTCCATCATTCCTGGCCTCGCACCCGTCATCATCATCATCATCACGGGCAGCCAATTCCTCAACCTCCAGTACCTACTGCTGGATTCTCTTACTCCTCCTCTTCCTCCCCCTCCCATTCCTCTCTCCATCTCATCCCATCTGCCTACCTAGCCTCCATCCATCTCCCACCACAATCTTCAACCTGGGTTTCTCAGCCAAAGATCTCCTGCCTTCTTCTCGCCATCATCGTCTTCCCCCAGCTCGCTCATTCACCTCTCGCACTAGTCCTCGCAAGACCCAAAGAACCAGCAGAGACTACTCCTCCGTATCTTCCTGCACACTCATCCGGCCTCCACCTGCAGCTTCGCTTATTCATCATCGCCTCGCGAGATCTGGACCACTTGACAGTCCCTGCTTTTCCGCGCCTTCCCAGAAACTGCAGTCCAGCCATTACAAGCCCCAGCTTAGCCTTGTGCTGCACTTTTTCTACCGTCCGGCCATCTTCTCACCACCACCATTCCTCCCTCCTCTTTCCATTTGTCATTCCCCGACATCTCGTTGTTTTGCGACGCTCAGGTGTCTCTCTCATCGTCGACACCGCTTGAACTTTTCTCTGAACGTCGCTAAACATGAGCACCATTCAGAACCTCAAGAACTTCATACGTCATGGCAAGCAGGCCCGCGTTGCTGAGCCACCCCGCGATCAACCGACCACCAACGTCTCCAACGTCCACGCTCAACCGCAGAAATATCGCCATGGCGTAACGGAGCCTGCTGGCGTGCAGAGGCAGCAACAACAACAGCAACCACACCACCACCACCACCAGGCTCAGCCGCATCCCGGCGAGTACTCGGCCGCCGCCATCGATAACCGAAATGTGGCTGCACAAGCTGGCGCTGTGGCTGCCAACCAGCAGGGCAAACAGCAAAAAATCCACCAGTCCGATATCGAAGCCATTGTCGCCGAAGAGAGGGAGAGAGCCGGACAGATGCCCAAGTATCCGGGCCTGGAAAGATACATCCTGATTGAAAAGATGGGCGACGGCGCCTTCAGCAACGTTTACAAGGCCAGAGATACGCAGACGCATGATGAAGTCGCCATCAAGGTGGTGCGGAAGTTTGAAATGAACTCGAATCAGGTATGCTCGGAGTCCCGACACCTCCAGACAACCCCCATTTTTCCTTGTTTCTGATCCCGCTCTGCATTTCTTCCCGCGTCCTCTACGTCCCTCCATGTTCTGTCTCGGAAACCCAGCCAACTTTCTGACCCCTAGGGCGACGCACACCTGCATCCGAACTTCAAGAAGCAGCCAAAGGGCGTGGAGGTGCGCTTCTCCACTCCTACCTTTGAACCCTTCGTCCTCCTACACGTCGAATTTTATCCTCCCTGCCTCTGCGAATACCATACCTCCTCTCCACATACATGTACTGACTTTTTATAATAGCGAGCAAACATTTTGAAAGAGGTCCAGATCATGCGACAACTTGATCATCCCAACATTGTCAGACTTGTCGACTTTTCCGAATCGAGGCAATACTACTATATTGTCCTGGAGCTTTGCCCTGGAGGCGAATTGTTCCATCAAATCGTTCGTTTGACCTATTTCAGCGAAGACCTGAGTCGTCATGTCATTACTCAGGTCGCAAAAGCCCTCCTGTATTTGCATGAAGAATGTGGTGTCGTCCATCGGTATGCTACACTCCTTTCACCGCCACAGGGTGCCTGTACTAACCTCTATGTAGCGATATTAAGCCAGAAAACTTGCTGTTCTACCCTGTCCCCTTTGTCCCCACTCGGAATCCGAAGCCCAGAGGCCCGGATGACGAAGACAAGGCTGACGAAGGCGAGTTCATTCCTGGCGTTGGTGCCGGTGGCATCGGCCAGATCAAGATTGCCGATTTTGGTCTTTCCAAGGTCATCTGGGACTCTCAAACCATGACGCCTTGCGGAACGGTCGGTTATACCGCTCCAGAAATCGTCAAAGACGAGCGGTACAGCAAATCGGTCGACATGTGGGCACTTGGATGTGTCCTGTACACCCTGCTTTGCGGGTTCCCTCCTTTCTACGATGAGTCTATCCAAGTCTTGACCGAAAAGGTCGCTCGAGGGCAATACACCTTCCTCTCCCCATGGTGGGACGACATTTCCAAGTCAGCACAGGATTTGGTTTCTCATCTGCTCACCGTCAACCCTGATAAACGATTCACCATTGAACAGTTCTTGGCCCATCCTTGGATCAGGAATGTTCAAGAACCAACCTATGCTGCAGCTGATGCTCCACCTCTAGCCACTCCTCTTGCCGTGAGACAAAAGGAATGGGGTCAAGCCGGCAACCTTCCTGCAGATATCTATGGTATCGGCACACCGGGAACGCCCGGAAAACGAGCCGATTTCCGATCCCCCGGAGCTGTGAACTTGCGAGAAGTGTTTGATGTTGGTTACGCTGTGCACAGACAGGAGGAGGAAGCCAAGAGAAGAAAGAATTTTAAGCAAGGATACCGTGGTGCCGGTATGCCAGGAGGTCTGAATCCTCTGAACGAGGACGATTTTGACGAGGACGACGACGACTACGAAGAGGAAGTTTCGAGCAAGGTTCCCAAGGCACAACAGCCCACGGATGTTTCAAGTATGGAAGCGAAAATGCGAACGACGAATTTGGGCAACCAGCCGTCAGCGGCTGCTCAAGCTCGAGCTGCGACGGCTGCGCCTGCTCGAAGTCAACAACCCCAACAACAAGAGAGAGGTTACGGCCAGCACAGTGCTGCCGTTGCCGCCGCAGCTAAGCGGGATGTTGGCCGGAGAAATAAGCAGCCGTTCGAGTTGAGTCTGGATAACTCGACCTTGTTAGGCAGAAGGAACAAGATGGGTGGCAATGCTGCGCCCTCGAAGTTGAGAGAGCAAATTAGCGCGAGGTAGCGATGAGTGAGAGGGCCTTCTGGCCAAAGGTCCTGTGGTTGGGCCTCTCGAGTGGTCGTCACTTTTTAGAGTGAGTCCCCAGATTGTGCTGGAGAATCGGCCGGGGCATCATGAGCGCTTTTCATTTTTCATCATATGTTTGTACACAGCGCGCACGTTGGTACGGCTTTTCAGGGAGGGTTTTGATGAGTCTAGCTAGATACATGACATGAACGAGCTTTTCAACGTGTGATTTTGATGTTTTTTCTCCCTTTTGGAGTTTTGCTCTTGCTGGTAAGGTGTCCCGGATACGTGCCCGAGGTCAGTGCCACAGGTAGGAAGTAAATACCTCTGTAGGTATGCATCAGGCGTCAGAATGTGGCAATGCCCAGCCGAATGCCTGGCCCTTGTACGAAGTAAGCGAAACGGACGCAGCAGTCAGTGTAGTGTCCCGAATAGGCAGTGAAAATTGATGGTGCTTCGAGAAGGTAATGAAATGGATCTGTCCATGGTGTAAGTCGGACATACCTCACATACCAACATAGGTATCTACTCTCCATGTGGGCAACGAGTGGGAGCCAGTTTCTTGACTCCCAGTCATTCAAGTACTGAGTACAATAGTTAGGGTACTTTGTAGGTGCATCCCACATCAATCACTTCGTACAAGTACCAGCGAAATTTCCCCCCTCCGCCCGCCCCCGATTCTTACGTTGATGCGGACTTGGCCGCGATGGGGGAAAAAAATAGTAATATCTTTACATTTGTCCAACTTTTTGATGTACGATGGAGACACACACACACACACACACACACACACACACACACACACACACACAGAGAGAGAGAGAGAGAGAGAGAGAGAGAGAGAGAGAGAGAGCGCGCGCGAGAGGGACAGAATACGCTTGTACGGACGGACATTCTGTACTTCTCTTTCCCTTCTCGTGACTGCATAGACTTTTTTTTCCTTTTGGTGACGCTTCGACATCAGAGATTGAGATCAGAGTGTACATACTATATATATCACATCATACCGTCGACGACCAGGCTGTGCCATTTGCATACATATAATATCTTCCCTCACAACAACACGGAAATCACCAAATTCACCATTTGAGCGAGGGCAGAGCAAACTCTTTCTTTACGTCAACAACCTTTCCACTGGTGGCTCTCGGATATTTTGGTCCATGACTTTTGAGCCGACTGAGAAATCATCCCTCGGAACTCCCCTGCGCGAAGGCCAGGACGAAAGCCGGCACGCGACCACTCTGTCACAGTCTCATCCAGACCAAAACTCTGCATGGTTCGAGGATAAGGGAGGGCGTTCTCAAGGTCTAGACGCTAACGAGAAGAAGCCGTCATGGAATGAGAACGAGAAGGCGCTTGATTGCGGTGACCAGGACGACTGTCAGGATGATTATGGCGCCACAGAGTGTTCGCAGGAGACGTCGGAACTTCAGGATCTTGGACGATCCAGTGTAGGATGTCGAGAGAATACGGCACTGTCGTCAGTACCTGCCGCCCCTTTCACGTCGTACAGTCTCTGCGACGGCGACCAGGCGATAACCCATGGCTCGACGCGATCTTCGGCACACCGTCGACGTCCTTCGGCAGGGAGCCGCGCTTCGACGTTGAGAGAAGTGCCAAGTAACCTTGCAAATGCGAGTCGGCAGACGACAGACGCCTATGGGAATACATACCCCGAGGGAGGACGAGAGGCGTGGCTATGCGTGTTTGGGTCGTTCTGTGGGTTGGTGGCTTCACTTGGGTAAGTACTGTATTCACAAATCAACGCCGCCCTTGACCGGTGGACCACCTTTGCTGATGACCCAGGCAGGATGGTAAACACTATCGGGATATACCAGGCGTATCTCTCGACACATCAGCTGCGAGACTACTCTGAGAGTACGGTCGGGTGGATCTTCGGCATCTACGCCTTCCTGTCGTTCTTCTTCGGTATCCAGATCGGGCCCATCTTCGATGCCAAGGGTCCTCGTTATCTCGTGCTCGCAGGCTCGATACTGCTCACGGCCGCCATGTTGATCCTCGGTGTCTGTCATCAGTATTGGCATTTCCTACTCACAATCGGCGTCATGTGTGGGATGGGAACCTCGCTCATCTTCACACCAGCCATCGCAGCCGTGGGCCATTTCTTCCTCCGGAAGAGAGGACAGGCCACGGGGCTCGCAGCGACGGGAGGCTCGTTGGGCGGAATCATCTTCCCGCTCATGTTGCAGTCTCTCTTCCCGAAGATTGGCTGGGCGTGGTCGACCCGCGTCGTCGCCCTGATTGATCTGGTGCTGTTCATCTTTGCAAACTTGTTCATCAAGTCGCGCCTGCCTCCTCGCAAAGCCACCAAGGAGAACATTCTCCCGGACGTCCGCATTCTCAGGGACCCAGTCTTCGCCTTGACAACAGCAGGCACCTTCTTCATCGAGTGGGGCATCTTCGTCCCCTTGACCTACCTCAGCAGTTACATGTTGAGTTACGGGACGTCCACCGACCTCTCGTACCAGATTCTCGCCATCCTGAACGTCGGCTCCTGCTTCGGACGGTACTTCCCTGGCTTCGCTGCGGACAAGATCGGCAGGTTCAATTCAATGGTCATCACAATCGCGTTGTGTCTCGTCACGACATTGGCTCTCTGGTTGCCGGCTAATGGGTCCGTCCCTGTCGTCGTCGTTTATGCCTTACTGTTTGGTTTTGCATCGGGATCGGGCATCTCGTTGACACCGGTCTGTGTCGGGCAGCTTTGCAGGGTGGAAAACTACGGGCGGTATTACGCGACCTGCTACACCGTGGTGTCGTTTGGGTCGTTGACTGGTATCCCCATTGCAGGCCAGTTGGTGACGAAAGCGCATGGCAAATACTGGGGATTGATCGTGTTCAATGCCTGCGCTTACACTGCGTCCTTGATGATGTTTATTGCCGCGAGAGTGGTGGGCGCGGGATGGAAGGTCAAAAGGTCATATTGATGCCTCACATGAAAAAATATAGCTTGCATTATGTACATATGATATACATACATTATATTCGAAAGAATGAGACAAATGAAATAAAAATTAAAGGGTAAAACGTAGATCTGAGTATCCGACGGCTTGTATGCAAAAGTAGCATGGAACAAAAGACGAGTAAACTCTCCCATTACCTTCACCTCCAGTACCATCTCGGTCCATCGACTAACCAACCACCTCGCAAAATGTTGTACAATACGAGAACCCTGCATGCCAACGCCCCTGTAATTTGGGGGCCAAAGTCTCAGAGCTTCGCGTTGGAACTCGTTCGATATGAGCTGAAAGAGCTTTCGAAATTTTCGGCATTGATCGTTGGAGTCTTGAACGTTCCATGTTCAACCATCCCGTTACTTTCGCTGGAAGCCAATACTTTCAGCAAAAGGGAGCCATAAAGCAGCTGTTACGGATTCAACCAATGGCGACAGAACATTGCACCACTGTCGACTGATTACGATGCGAGATGGATGACCGAGGGTTCATTCTCGACAGCGACGCAACTCCCCAAGACGTGTACAGTACCTTGCACTCCACTGAGATTCGCACACTGCTCATAGAACCCGGGCCCAAGGGAAGTCCTATCGTCTGCGAGCTGCAAGTGATTCCTTCGCCACGAAGCAGCCAGTACGAAGCTCTGTCTTACGTGTGGGGAGATGCGACCCAGTCAACCTCAATCTCTTGCAATGGATTCAAGTTTCCAGTCACGGAATCGCTTCACTCGGCGCTTCTCCATCTTCGCTATCCGGACTCTTGGAGGCGACTGTGGGTAGATCAACTCGGAATCAATCAAGCCTCTCACGATGAAGTCATGAAGCAGGTTGGCTTGATGGGCACGATTTACTCGTCCGCCAGTCGTGTCATCGTGTGGCTGGGTAGGCACGACAGGAAGATGGCAAGGGCGTGGAATGTCCTCCAGGAAACGACACTGACCTCGAGTCTGGTGCGTTCTGACTTTTTGTCGCCCTCGTCGCAGCCAGTTACGCGTCAAAGACCTTCTGGATCGCGGACGTCAAGCAGCAATTCTTCAATCTCCAAAGACTCCAAGCGGGCATCGTCGTCACGGGAAAGTCTTGCTTCTTCGACCTCCAGTCTCAACAGTCTGACGCCGAAACGGCCGGCGAACAGACGCCACGATACACCACCTGGCTTGAGGAGTGTCCTCTCAATATTCCAACATGTCTGGTTCCATCGCAAATGGACCTTCCAAGAGATTATTCTCGCCAAAGCAGCAATCATATGCTCCGGAGACATGGAGATGGCATGGAGCGATCTCACGCTGTGGTATTTTCATTACGCCTCGAAACTCCGCAGCACGAGCATCCTGTATGACTCGCAGGGCTTCTTCGAGAGCATCATGGACGTTCGAAGTGAATTGGGCAAAGGAAGCTTGAGGTTGAGCAACCTGCTTATGGTGACGAGGCCCAGGTTGAGTAGGAGACCCGAGGATGCCGTCTACGCCCTTTTGGGTCTGATGCCAGACTTGGTTGGCTCGTTGGACATAGGACGGTCGACGAGCCACGGACACTCGGTCTCGTCCCATCACGATCACCTCCATGAACTCTACCTGGCTGCTCTACGATACTGCCTCGATAAGGAGAATGACCTTGGCATCCTAAGTGCCGCAGGGGTGTACAAGGGGAACACGCATCCGAATGGATGGCCATCATGGTTGCCTGACTGGAGACAGCAGCTGCCACTGCGCCCACTGGTACTAACCGAACAAAATGAGCTCGGGCCGGAAGCAGCATTTGATGAGGAGACTTTCGGGGATGTCACACCCGAAGATCCCTCACAACAAAAACCCGTCTACAAATTCAGATACCGCCGTACGCAAAACAACCCTGCGTCCGTCTTGCAACAACACTTGGCTGTTCAAGGGGTTCGTTTAGGCTGCGTTGTTACTCGTACAGCATCCTGGCCGAGCACCTTCTTCGTGGCTGATCCTGCGACATTGGCTTACTGGGACACGACAGTCGACCAAGCAGGGGAAGGCGAATTCGCTCGAAAACTGTCATCTCTGACATCACGGAGTCGAGAATCTCGCCTTTACCAGTCCTTGCCAGGAACCACACGGGCATATTCCGACAGGCTCATTACGAGGTCCCTCCAGAATGATTCTCCATGTCAGACCATTCGAACTTCATCGATGGCAGAAACGGGAGACTGGATTTGTGCTCTGAAAGGCGGCCGTGTGTTGTACATTCTCCGACCAGCAGGCGAGCCTGACCTTCCAGATTGGAGACAGCATCAGCAATGTGGAACACTGTCGAATGTGCTTCGTGGCTCGACGTATAAGACTTCGTCGCCTCCAACTGAAGAGTCGTCGGATCACCCATGCATCTTCATTGGCGAATGCGCCATCCACGGTCTCAAATCAGTTGATATACTCAACCCAGAACCACCATTGATTTCGTTTGAGCTGATGTAAATATACTGCTACGGTTCTTCTGCTGCCAATGACAGCGTCGTGGTCGAGGCCGGAACATTCCGGCCTCGACCAATCAAGTCCTCTTGAGGCCAGATACGCCAATCACGTGTCAGGCTCCAGGCTCGCGCTGATATTCCGGCCAGAGCAATCACAATGAAGCGATTGTTATGTCTCTGCGTTTCAAAAAGATACCATTACTCAACAATAAAACGGTTGAGGAGGGGCATGGTGGGCTTCTCCATGTCGACTCGCACAATCATCTCTACATGATTTTGAAGCAATTTGTGTATGCGCGGGTCAACCTCCGAGGTGAATAACCGCCGCTCCAAGAATCGCTTCCTCAAAATTTGACCACCTCACCACATAGTCGACAGTTGTCGGCATGACCGTCATTATGGTGCTCCTGGTGATTTTTTTTCGACCATCAACAACACTGATTCCATAACATGAGCATTTATGAGGCCGGTGCAGCATTGAATCACGTGCCAAGACAAGGCTGTGCACTCCTTGTACAAGAACAATTCGAGAAACACAGATTGGATTCGTATCTCAGCGTCACTTGACCTGATGGTAGGGGGGATAATCTTCTGTTGGAATGCTGGTGACCAAAACCCCGCTGACCACGTCGCTTTTCTCCTATCTTGCGGACCCATCTGATGAGGGTTCGTGGCCGGAATTAGAACCGGCCACAATGTATATATGAGTGCAGTGCCCCAGCCCCAGTCGAGAGACTCGCATCTGTTCTGAACACACCGCCTCATATCACAGAAGTCAATTTCAGCATATCATTCGACTTCTTCTCTTGGCCATATCTTATAACAGCGCCAGACAGATCCAGTGCTCTCTGTGATCAACTCTCTCACCATGGCTTACCTTGCAGACGCGCCGCCGCTGCCTCCGTTGTCGACGTTGTTTCCTCATCTTCATTCAAATGCCAAGGAAGTTCCTCCATCGACCGACCCTTTCACCATCACGACTACAACTGGATTTCTTCCGTGTCGTGCTCCGTTACGCCGGCTGCCAGCACAGTTCGACGCAATGTCCGAGATCCTTGACGAGATGCCCATCTTGAAGGCTGATGGGACTCCTGGTCTCGTCGCCAAGTTTCAGCTTGGTCCTGTGATAGACTCTGGGAAGCTACCTGACCTCACCTCGCATATTGACGACTTGCGCGTCTCGAAGGACGATTACGATCTTGAAGCCATTACAGCTCTCTTCCGCGACTACAGCTTTCTTGCGAGTGCTTATCTGCTGGAGCCCTGCTGGGAGACCTGGTCCAAGGATAACAATGCCGGATACGGACTGGGTAGACCCATTCTGCCTAGGTGCATCGCGGCACCACTCGTGAAAGCCGCCGACATGTAAGACTAGACGCCTCCCGTGTATGTGATGATCATGAAACTAACGTCGGCTCCAAAGTCTTGATATCCCACCCTTCATGTCCTACGCTGCTTCGTATGCCTTGTACAATTATCACCTTGTCGATCCTAAATTGGGCGCCAGCGTGTATGAGAATCTGCGGCTCATCCGGGCATTTGAGAATGGCTTGGACCCGAAGAGCTCCGAGGCCGGCTTCATCCTGACCCACATCCACATGGTGCAGGAGACAGGACCATTGATCCAAGGAGCCACAGATCTTCTGAGCACGATCGAAAACTCCCCGTCCGAAACTGACGCCGCCATCTCCGCATTCCGGACCATGTTGACGGCCATGAAGCGGATCGAGGAGCACATGGAGCAGATGTGGTCCCACTCCTTGCCCAAGGACTACATCTCGTACCGCACGTTCATCTTCGGCATCACTTCGCAATCCATGTTCCCCAACGGCGTCATCTACGAGGGAACGAGGTACGGCGACTCCAAACCGCTCTACTTCCGAGGCGAATCCGGGGCCAACGACAGCATCATCCCGTTGCTGGATCACCTTTTGGAAATCCCCATGCCGAGCAACCCGCTCACGGACATCCTCAAGGACTTTAGACAGTACCGGCCCAAACCGCACCGGGAGTTCCTGGCGTGGGTCATGAGCAAGAGCGGCGAAGTCGGCGTCAGGAGGTATTGTACTACCCCCGCGGGCCACGAAAAAGATTGTGGTTCTTCTTTGGCCAAGGGCAGTTCTACATCTTCTTCACTCTCCTCATCGGTTCTTCTCACCACCCTGTACCTCAAGCTGCTGGAACACGTCCGCAGTTTCCGCTGGCGCCACTGGATGTTTGCAAGGGAGTACATCATCAAGCGGACGCCTCATCCGACTGCTACAGGTGGGAGCCCCATTGTTACGTGGCTGCCTAACCAGCTCTTTGCGGTCATGGACCTCATGGAGTCAGTGTACAACGAGAGTGGGTTGAAGAGGATCGTCGAAGAAGGTCACGAAGGCGGTGAGAGTTTGAATCAGAGTCCGGAAGTCAAGGCAGTCAAGGAAATCATGGACAATGCCATCATGCAGAGAGAGAAGTTGGACAAGGAAGTCAAGAAGTTCTGTTCCGAGAGAGGCGCGTGAGCGGAACTTTGAGTCACTTGGCAATTCGCATGATATTAATACATTTCGTCGGCCCCAAAGACAACGATTGACACTGGGCAACTATCCATTCCTGCATCCCAATTCCAAAACCCGCGTAGATCCAAGGGCACAGAGAAGTTTCGTTAAATGACTATGTATACTGTCTCGGCTCGGCTCGGTCGGGGTCACCAGTTCTCCTGCATCAATTTCCACCCTGCCACCGTCTCCATGGTCAAAAGCAGCATACCATGAGACCATGATGCCTTGTTACTGTATCCCACCTTCGTGCCACCACCGCCGCCGTAGGTCGCAGAGAGCGTCATACCCAGCAGTCCCATCGGGGTCGAGCAGGCTATCATCACACTCACGGCCCTCCACTTCCCCCCCGCGGCCACGAGCACGGCCACCGCGAGACCGATCATCAACTGGCACCCGGCGAGCAAGTTATACGGTAGACGTTCAGCGGTCCGTTTGCGGGGCCGGGGGAACCCGGTTTGTTCGCACACAATGTACGCCGCGGGCGGGCGTGAACGTGGGCGATGGCGATGGAGAGGAGCATGCCTGAGTAGACGTATGCCCGTACATATGGCCAGTTATGGGCGAGGGCGGTGGTGATGGTGTTCTCGTTCATCATGGTGGTGGTGGTGGTGGAGGTGGAAGAGGAGGAGGAGAACACGATGAAAGACTGGTATTGATGATGGTTCTGATTTTGGTGATGGGGACAGTAATATCGCTTTGTTCTCAGTGGGTAGAGTAAAGACTTTTGTTTAGGGATATCGGAAGTCTGAAGAGTGCGTGCTTGTCTTCATACCACAAGACTCTGTAGAGGACTCTGTACGTAGTCCGTCAGGCTTTGTCCACGTCCACGCTTACACTTATACTTGTCAGGCCTTCCATCTCAACAATCAACACGACACGTACAGTACAGTACGAGTGTCCCACTCCCTAACTACGTTACTTACTTGGGTACTTCATACGAGTATGGGCGAACACGGTAACGTTACTCGTACTTGTACTTCGTATCGATGACCATTAAGAGCTCTCCATAGAGAATGAAGGGCGCACGAATCTGCGGAAATGGTTATACTTGCCCAGAGGGCATGGGATATTGTAGATGAGCAGTGGATGTGTCTGCTGTTCATTGATCTACCGGTACGAGTTATTATGAGCATACACAAGACTCTGTACTTACCTACTTCCCTACTTTGTTCGCGTACCCCCGGAGGATGTTGATATTCCACCCTGACTGAGGCTACGACGGACCTGGTATTGGTATTGGTTAAGAATTCCGCAGCCGTGTATCTGGCATCAATATCTCGCGAGTCAACTCAACTCAGCTTCGTTTCCATCCCCACGCGTCCTGTTGCAGCAGTGACACAATATGAATCTTGGACAGATTGACAATATTCTCAATGATCTGCCGTCGACCTCACGTATCATGTAATTCGCTCTTCACAATGGCAGTGCTTTGTACCCTCTCACCTTGATGTCGTCTCCTTGTCCATTCTTCACACTCTGAGATGGGGTGAGCAGGAGGAAAATACCTGCCTGCCTCTACCACATGTGTCAGGCCGGATCTTCTGCACGACTTCACATATTCACCTTGAGTATCTCTCAGCAGCCCAGTCAGTCATTCCTCCAAACCGTCACCGCCTGGTAGCCGTGCCGTGGCTCTCTCACCTTATTGACTCCACTGAATGCGTGTCCAGTCTGCTTGTCGTGCTCGTGATGTGCTCTCGGTCAATTGTCAATTGGCAACAACACAAATGCCTCCTTGGCTTGACTTGACTTGACTTGAACCCTCCTTTTTCTCTTACCTTCATCCTCACCTTACCTTCAAACGTCTCACTGTCGCCGGTCAAACTCTGTAGAAAGTGACCTCCATAGCCGCTAAGCCAAATTCAGCACTGCCAGACAGCTTCACTGTCGTAAACAATTGTATAGAGTTACGCTACCTCCTCCTTGGGGAAGGCGGTGCGGATTGAATTCCCTTCAATCTCGCCACACGCATGGTCGTGGTCGCGGTAGTCGTTAGGAAAACATATAAATATCTCGCGTTCCTCCTCCCAAATTCTGTCCCTTTTTCCTTACTCGTACCATCAATCAAAAATATATATATAAATCGACACTTTTTGGTCTTGGAGATACCCTCCCAGTCAAATACCACAAGGGGTGTTCTCTTTCGTGACGTCTCGTCTCTGTTTGTGAACACCCCTTGTGGTATGTCTTTTCGACAATGGCAATGACAAAGTCACGGAAGCGTGCGCTGCTGGTACGGATTGAATTTTGTTGCGTCATCTCATCATCACACTGACGATACATACAGTACCAGGCCGCGCCATTTCTCGGCCTGGCCGTGGTCGCTCTCAAGAGTGGTGGTGGCCGCAGGGTTCCATGTCATCTGTGAGTTATTCATCCGTCGCCTCTCACTTACTAATATTGACCAAGCTAACACGTCAAGTGTCTTTCTGTTGATCGCTCTCTTGCAAAGAGATGGTCGCTGGTTTGAGAGGTTCATAGTCATTCGAGGGAGGATTCCAACGTAAGGGCTGGTCCCTTGGGAGCCATCCTTGGAGAGCCTCTCAAGCCAGAGAAGTATTGAACAACTCGAGGTTGGTCTGGAAGGGTTCAAAGAAAAGAGTCGACCCTTTGTGGCAAATCTGTCCAGTCAAATCTCTTCAGTCAGAGAAGTATTGAACAACTCACGGCTGGTCTGGGACGATCGAAAAGAAACGAGCCCAACCCGTGTGGCAAATCTCTCCAGCCAGAGAAGTATTGCACAATTCGCGGTCGAGGTCGAAGATTGATCGGATATTCCGGACTGCGAGTCTCCTCGAGGAGAATCAAGATCAAGGTCAACAGATCCAGCTCATTCGAGTTGTCGCGGTTTCAGAATGGAGACCACAAGATCAAGAAGACTGTCCTCCTCGACTGCGGTAAATATATAAAAAGTTCATTGGGTAAAAAGGCCGACCACAAGACAAGTAGGATCCTGCCCTATCTCTTCTGCATTTGACGGTGATGCTGACGTTTCTAAGCCGTCAAGATCAAACGATGCTCTCGCGTGGCTGTATCTACACAGTCTGATTAGCGCTCTTGAGAATCAAGGAGTCAGCTCGACAAGTCCCTACTCCTGGATACGTTCGTCATATCATGATGCGAGGCACAGCGCTCGAGTTGCCGGTTCGATATGTTGGTTATGAGCAGCAGTCACGGTTGTTTTTCGACCTGGATGATTGTCTCTGTCGTCGTCGTCAACCCCATCACTGGTTGATTGAACACCGGTATGCCAGCCATGACTTCGACACTTGCACTTGCGCTCGCCGCCCGGAATCTTCTTGAACCCTTAGTCATCGATAAGCGAAGGGCTTGCGTCCCTTGTGAATGAGCATTATTGAAACCGGAAATTACAATGGTGAATATCACTCTGAATGTAACATGCTTCATCCCACAAAGGGTTCGCTGATTCACTGTCTGTGACTGAGAATTTGCCGCGGGCAGTCTTCATCTGTCATACAACCTCAGACTCGAGTTGGCTTTTCTTTTCTCATCGAGAGAGACAGCTTCAAAATTCCAGGCGAGATTGAGAACAGATTCAAAAAGCCAACCTCACCATCAAGGTCAACCTCGAAACACGATCAATTCAAGGATCTGCTTGATTTCCTCTCGAGTGACAGTCTTCAAGGACAGATTCAAAGGTCAGTGTTTGGAGAGACGTTCAGAACTCTCATCAGAGCTATTTCGAGATCCATCAAAGACAAAAGATCAATCTGAGGTCGATTCAGCAAAAATGGCAAACCAAGGAAGCGCAGCCAACTGGAATCAGCGTCGAATCAACACCGCAGCGCCTCCTGGACAGAGACAAGGCCGAGGCCACCTGCAAGAGCGTCAGCAAGAGATTGGAAGCAGTCTACAACAACAACAACAGGCTCTTGGAAGAGCGCAGCCGACGCGTCTCCCAACTAGACCAGCACCGGTACAACACCCTCTTGGAGGCACCTTTGCAGGACCCGCCGGTCAATGGAGACAATACACTCCCAGGGAAGTTGACGCGTACCACGGCTTGCTTGCGCTTCGATACGGGCCAATCGTCGAATTTCCGCGAACGGAGAATTCGCAGCTCACCATGTCTTCTCTCGCTCGGCCGCTGGTGGGTTCGGGTAACGCGAGCCAGAATCAAAGCGCGAGTAGGAATGACAACAGAACCGTCGTCGTCGCCGCCGCCGCCGCTGCCACCGCCATGGGACCGCCTGCTTTGCCTGGCAGCCATCGGCCGCAGGGAGGAAGTCCGGAAGGAACGCAACCCTACAGTCAAACCCAAACGAATGACAGGGCCAAAGACAAGGGCAAGGGAAAGCCCAAACAGCCAGCGAAGAGATATTCCTGCTACCTGTGCGAGTACACTGCGCTCGGCGTGGCGTACGTGGGTCGCCACCTGCAGAACAAGCACGGTGTACCGGCCGATCAGGTGGATCGCGGCCGCATTGAGGCCTCGGAGGTGCAGTGTTTGTGGTAGGACAGTTGAATAGGTGGCATGGTACTTGGGAGAGATTCGAGCTGCCGAAGGGGGGTTGGAGGTCTCGCTTCGTCGTGGTAAGCTTCAATACAGGTGACCTTGGGATCAGTAGGCCGTATGGCCGAACGACCAGGAGAGTCCTTGAGGGCGAACCCGGCAAGTGGCTCTACCCTGGAGGTTGGCCGTGTGGTCACAAGTCCAAAGGAGGGTTGAGGACGGGGAGGGGACGGAGCAGATGAGGACGAGGACGAGGACGAGGGCGAAGACGAAGACAGAGGAAGTCCAGACTCCAATATTGAATCAAATATGATCCGATAAATGGAAGAGAGAAAAAAAAGATTCAAACAAAATCCAGTCTTGTGCTTTTAGCTCTCTTTCTTGCCTGGGGTAGACTTGGGTTTGCCTTTGACCAGTGATCGCAGCACGAGCCAGATCCACCATAGTGTGTTTCCTGCTTTGCCTGACTCGTAGTCCTGTGCCCGGTCACCAATATCTGCCAAAGCGCAAACTAGGTCTGCCAGCTCCTTCTGGACTTTGGTATGCAGGTACGCTGCAGTCAGGTCAAGACCATTTGTTATCCCACCTGTATTGATGAAGATGGTCAGCACATCAAAACGAATTGAGAAGGTAGGCAGTAGATAGGTAGGTCGATGGCGAGAGAAGACTTGATTTTTGTTTGAACTCACCCGAGGTCCAAAGTCGTCCGTCTCTTTCCCACCTTCGATCAACAAAGTTCGCGGCGGGGAACTTTTCCTTCAGCTTGTGGACTAGACCCCTTGGGCACGTCACCGTCTTGTGGTCCAATAACCCTGAATAACCAGCGGGAAAACTGCCGGTGCAGATGACGAGGAAGTCGGTCGTTCCCTTCTTCTGGTGTGCGCGGATGAAATCGACGACGTTGGCATCCAAGACAACCCCTGGATCGGGTCCGGGGATGAGCAAGACGTCTAGTTGTCCTGGCTGTACTTCAGGCGAGGTGAGAGAATCAGTGACTGGCAAAGTCGCGTCCGAGGTCATTGGCACATGTGAACCTGGGCCGGATTGACTGATGTAGTGGAGCGAGACGGGGATGGCCAGGTCCAGCAGCGGTTGAGGCAGTCCGCATGCTTTGAGGTATTCAAGTGTCAGCATGCCGAACACGTCAATGGCAGAGGCATCAAGCAGCTGCACGGGTGGGACAAAAAGCATGCCGACGCGCAAGGAGGTTGCTTTCGGTGCGGAGGTCATGGTGGCTCTGAATGTCTAATGGATGATCGCGAGGTGGCGGGTCAAATGTGGTGGTCTGGCTTTTGGTTTGAGGCACGTCGCCCATGGTCTCGAGACGTCGCTTTCTATACATATTGCTGGCTGCACAATGAATCCCAACAACGTTTATCTTGTGGCCGGCGTAGTGGAATGCTTATTCGTTGTCGCTGGTGTTATCAATCTCGTGGTCGGGAACCCCCATCAGGCTGCAACATTTCTCACGGGGCCAAGGCTCAGTCGCGAGCTCGATGACTGGTGAGACTGGGTGGTGGTGGAGCGTCCATTGGCCTTGGTGAGAATCTCAGGGAGAACTTGAGGCGTCGGGCAGCGTAGTGGGAAATACCACAGAGGGTCCACTGCAAAAACGTGCGGTCGAAAGTCAGTCCGACATGCTTGATCAGGAAAGGCGACTGAAAAAGGAATAACAGCATTGACCACGCCTGAAATCATACGTTCACTTTAGTGTCCTTGAAGCGTTTCACCCATATAGAAAATGATCTGACATCCTTTGTTCACAGTTTCTGGGGGTTGTTGACCGGGGTTTCACGTAAAGCATTGGACTAAGTAGGAGTTCCGTCAAGATGTGGCGCTGTGTGCATATTGCCAGAGCGTCGGGGTCTGCATGATGCGTTGGCCATGTACGAATGTAGTCCGTAGGTGGCAGTCTGGCGTTGATCTTTGATTGACGTATATAGACACACATATTACAATATGAGGTGCTGTACGGTACGGAGTGGCAGGAAGGTTGTCGGCAGGAAATCAGATAGCGCGAAAGAGGAACTGAGCTTTGGTGTTAGCATTACAACGCTGACAATAGAGACAGTTCACAGGGACATCAAAGACATGACAGAACCCAAGGACGCAGGAGTGTCGGCTGGTGTGATGCTGTTCACAGGTGCAGCTATTGTGGTAGGGAGGGCAGAGTCTGGAGAAAATCTGGTTTGGTGATTGAATCTCTACTCCGGACCACAGCTACTGTATTTAGGTCCCTATGGTACTCCGTAGGCCGGACAAAGTACCTACTGTACTCCGTACAGTACAGTACTTTAGCTATTTGTACCTAAACTACGGGGGCGCCAGGCACGGGGGCATGTCTCCTTGGGCATCTCTAGCGACGGGCTTTAGGCGGCCGCCAGGCGGCACTAGCCTTCCCCGGGCCTAGCTTAGTGATGCTCAGTGGTGAGCCGCCACGGAGTCCGTAAGCTATACCCGATTGACCTCGTCGACATCGAATCCGGGCAAGGAACTTCAACCTTCACCTTCATTCGACCTGCCACCACCTTTTTTTTGGTTGCCAACTTCGTTCGTTTCATCTCGCAAGCTTCTTCTTTGAGAGCTAACGTAGTCTTCGCTCTTCTCTTCTCCCTTTCCTCCTTCTTCGCAGACCATGCCACCTTTCTTCAACATGCGTCGTTTTTCTCGCAGCAATTCCATCCACAATCGTGAATCTCCTCAATCACCACCGACATCCTTCACCCCTCCACTCACTCACGCTTCGATGCTGCCCAACGGAACAGCTGGTTCTCAGCAGGGTTCTCATCAGTCAAGACCCGTATCAGCCAACACCAGCTCAAGCTTTGACTTTGCGAATCGACCTCCCGCTCGGTATCAAATGTCGACTCTCCCGTCCAACACCATCGGGAACCTTTCACGAACCGACCAGATTGTCTTGCGACATTTCTGGGAAGTCAAAAATGAAGAGAACAAAGGCAGGGACCTTCATTTTGTAAGCAATCCAATCTCAAAATCGTATGTGATGATCACGACTGAACATGCCGCCCAGCTCAAGTTCCCATTCTTTTCTCAGTACCCTAACCACCAGGATCTGATCCCTTACTGTGAGATCTATCACCTAGTCAAGACTTCGCCTGGCGCCAAAATCATCAGTTTGGGCAGCACTAGCAATGGTGTGTACATTGGGTAAGTTTGGCGAACTCGACCGTGACAACCTACATCCTACATCGCCCTGGCCTGGACATCCTTCAAGCGTGTAGGCGTCTCCATTGTCTGGTTGGTCACACAAAATAAGCATGTCACGGTTTTTCTTTTGGGGGAGGGGGGGGGGGGGGGGGGGGGGGGGGGTGCAATGCAATGAGCCATCTGACGTACCTGGGCTGACCACATCTACCTACCCTCTAGATTCGAATTGTTTTCTGGATCTCAGCTCCACATCGACATGGACGATTCCTGGCACAACATCTCTCATCACCGCGTCTCTTTCAAGTCCTACGACGCCATGCTCAAGGACCCAACGTCAGATTCGACGTTCAAGTCTTGGCCGAAACCGCTTACGATTGAATATCTGGAGGAACAGTTTCAACGTTGGATGCTCGACCTGACCAGTTTCTGCTGGGACACTGCCGAGGTGCGCGAACTAGGCGGCGAAGGCGACGCTCAGAGCGACCTCAAGGACGACATGTTGTAAAGATTGCTGCACCCAGCCACCCTCTGGTCCTACAGGGCAGACTGTACGAGCACTGCGGGAGCAAACACGGTTGTCTCATGTCCGCGCATTGAGTTTTCAATCGGCCTGTTTCAGACAAACGTAGGCCATGTCACCTGGTGCATGGAGAGCAGGGCGGCCGGGCTCGGAAATACATCCTGTTTGCCCAGTACGGAACCGTCTCTGCAAGACGCGTCACATGAGGTACTGTGTTCTAGGGCGGGTTCAAGATCCAAGGGAAAAACCGGTGTTACTTTGTACCTACCCAACCTTTCAACGAATGGTCAACTTGGGTCAGTTTGACGAATCACGAGATATGACGGATAAAAAGAAGGGAAAGTAGGGCGCAAACGGTTTTGTCGTTTCGGTACACATATTAGTACAAGAAGGCAACCTTGACTTGGGATAATTTGCAATACGTGGTGACACTGACACTGCTGGACACGGAATGGAATGGATAGATACCATAGAAATGAAAAGAACAAACTGACAAGGACATGCGTTCGTAAACGGATTGGGATACCTACGCACTCCGTGTGAATGAGGCGATTAACAGTGACAGGTCAACACCCAACAGACATGTATTGCATGTGTGAACATTCTATCGGATCCTAATCAACATATCCTAGGGTACGTCCGTAGTTTCGGAACGCATACCTACTGGCCCTACCCTTAGCAACCTCTCTCAAGTTATAATCATTGCTACGAGTGCCGATACCAAGTAGTACGGATAGAGCCTCAGCTAGACCAGCCGCCTTCCGTCTCCATTGGGTAGAGAAAGGGCCAGGGGGTAAAAAGACGGTGAGCTTTTACGGAGTAATTGTCGGATAACCAAGCGAAACGCAAAGAAAATCTCGGATGATGGACGGAGCAAAACTCATACGTATTTCTCATTGCTGCTACATCGTATCGTGATCGAATTGAAAGATAGGAGGAAATAAAGGCCGTCAAGTCATAATCCCGACCGGTATAGTTCGTACTCCGTAAGGACATACGAGTATACCGGGTCACAAGTACGGGGATAAACTGCTAGTATTCCAGGAACGACTCCACCTCTCAAATGAAATCCGTCCACAAAAGTTCCAAATTTGTCGCGAACAAAAGAAAAACGAGCCTGATTCCATCAAGAAGTAGGAAAGGGGGGATCCAATGAAAGCTGAAATCTCGACTTACATGCATGAGACCGCATGCGAGCGCGAGACTGCATATTCGAAGCAAGAGAACGTAACCAATCCACCAAGCATGTCGAAAGGTGCGAGGCTGCCTGCAGCCCTCGATTGTGACATGTTGATTCCCCTCGGAGGTTCCACCAAGTAGTCAATTTGTGACGACGGGGTTCCATGTCCGTGGCAGTAAAATACTAAAGTCAGACCAATATATATCCTGTAGATCTCTAGCCAGGCGGAAGCCAGGCAAACGTGGAGAGGTCATGTTGACCTCGGGCAAGTCGGGTAAGAATTTGTGACCGACACGTATGAAACAGGGCTGTCGCGACTCATTCATTTACTGAGAAGCTCCTGCCTGCAATACGCCTCGAAGGCAGGCATCGATTTCTCGGTAACACGGCCAACGTCCATGACTTTGACGTTATGCTCAACTGTGTGGTATTTCCCAAAATGAATACGACTTGATATGATCAGCGTCTGATTCGACCGCAATCGAACGGCGATTGGTTGTTTTTCAAACTCGGGCTCGCCGTCCAGGGAAGTAGGGGTTTCTGAGCCTTCAGCATATACAATGGCGTGGGCTTGCTGTTCCTTCCGACTAAGGCTCTTGGAGGCGATCCCTCTCTGGCCGTGCGTGCTGATCGGGACGCACACAGAGTATCCTTGACGTGGTTGAACTATAATCATACGTCGCGGACCGCTGTAGATAGGCTCGCCATAAGGGTCGAATAGGGGTGTCTGGTTTGACGGCTTCGATTGCGCTCCCATGCTGGAATAAAGAATGACCGATATCACCCTCCCGGCGACAAAGAACGCTGTACATTCTCCACCGGTTCGCATCTTATATCTGGGATCCAGCGTCCTTCTCCCCGGCTCCGCTGCGGCTGTGTTATCCGGGCGGAACTCTGCGTTCCTTCCACCATCTGCTGTTGGAGGGTACTGAGTCTGGATCGTCCTCACTGACATCCTTCTCCCTTCCCTTGGGGGATGGCCGACAGGTGGCGTTGGATCTCCCGGATCATTGAGGGTATCTCGCCTTGATCTGAAGGCTGATGCCGATTGGCGTGAGTTACTTCTATCCAAGGCTGGCCGTGTGGAGGCAGGCGAGGGAAATGATGTGGGTGGCCTTGCGCTCGCGGAAGAGTATTCGGCATTGGCAGCATAGCTGGAGGGGGCAGCAGGCTCTCCTCGAGGTTGAGCATCAGAACCAAGCCTCCTCTCAAGGACGTCGCAGGCGTCGTGGAACTTTTTGAATTGATCAGAGCTTTTCCTACTCAAATTCTCGAAGTAACGACCTCGGCTTTCCCTGGTTTCGTCCTTGCAAGCCCTGATAAGCACCAGTCGCTGGACACAGCGCTTTGCAAGAGTGATGTTGCCGGCCTGCTTTGCCCGAGATGCCGCTGTGAATAGGATCGTCGTATCCGTCCTCAAGACGTTCGAGTGATCGTCAAAGAAATCTTTACACTGAGCAAACCTTGCCAGAGGAATATTGACGAATTCCAACAGGTCTCCTCTCAATCCAAGTGCTTCTGCTCCAGTATCAATTGGCGACGGGATGTTTTGGGTTTGGGCGGCCCTGGGCTGTCGAGAAGCGGTATCCAGCTCCTCGACCCTGCCTCGCTCGTCTTGTCGCGCACGCACCTCAGATTGGTCATCACTCGACCTGGTTTGTGTCGTGTACTGCTGCTGGCGCGCTTGACGATGCCTGCTCCTACGGTTTTCACTGACGGGATCTTGATTCTGCTGTGGCTCTGTCTCATATGAGTTGTTTCTCGACGTAACAGGGATAGCATATGAGTGGATATTCGCTTGGTTCTCAGCTTCTCTGCCATCCCCCCGCGAATAGTCCTGGTGATAACGGCTAGTCCGACGAGAACTATCGTTGCTCGCTAGGGTATAAGCGGGATCCTGGGAAGGAGAGCGATAATAGGATGCTTGACGTTCTCGGCCTTCCAGACTATGTAATTAATAAGTCTTGTGCCGCTCCAAACACAAGTACGGTATCCTTACCGAGCTGAAGATGGTTCTGTAGCAAACGCCCTTTGTCCGGGACCAGCAATTCGATTGTAGCTGTTTGGAGCTGCAGCCTCGTGCTGCCTGTGCCTTGGAGTGTGACTGGACCGGTCAGGATTCAATAGTGAAAAAGGCTTGGGGATGAAGTGGACTGTACTCGTTTTCATCCAAATCTCTAGTACTCTCAATCTCACCACGACGTCGGCCTGCTTTCGCTTAGTAACGTATACTGGTAAGTAAATGCGCAAGTGGCAATACCACCATGCTCAATAGCTGGCTGGGAGGCCCTATCAGGAACTCTCCTGCGGTCGCTTCGTCTAGATTCCATTAGACAGACGCCCAAGGCACACAAACACTCATCATAGAATGATCATGCGTAGAGGATGTTCACGTATTTAAAAAAGCTTTCATTATTTTGAGCCTCAAGGTCGCATATGCTCTGGACGAGTGGCATCGCCCATCTCCTCAATACACAGGAGTTACCGTTTAGAGCCGGATGCAGTTACTCATTGTTCGATCTTAATCCCAGGCCGTCAGGATAGCATGTGTGGTTCCATCGAGCTTGCAGTAGTGATGGTCGACGGTAGCTTGTCGATGATTCCTCCAGCGCGTGCTGTCCTGACCTGGCCCTAGTGTGGGGACTAGTAGGACGTCTTTACTCGTGCTCTCATCGCTCCGACTCTGAGCGCGCCGGTCAAGAAAAGGAACAGTGTGATGGGGTTTTTGAGGCGAGCACTTCCCTACCTCATTGGTCTTGGTCAGCTGCAGAGGGTGGTCGGAAAAATCGAGCATGTCAGACGTTGCTTTACGAGAGGCGAGTCGGCGCTGACAACCAGGGATCGGGCTGGTGCATTTTCGTGTAACACGGCAGACAAATGGCAAGGATGCGAGATTGGCATGAAGTGGAAAAAGAAACGAAGTGAGGCTAGGCGAGATAGCCCTTTACCTTGCAGGCGTCGTCGTGGCGTCTTGGGTCTGGCACACCCCCGGCTTCCGCCAAGTGTGCCTAGCTTTAGGGCACTTCTACGGGTACAAGGCTACCTATTTACTCCGTCTTCGAAACACATATGCCGGTGCCCGGGCGGGCGCCACAGGCATCAAGCTCGTCGGCAAGTTGAAGCCTCCCACACCTCCCTCCCTCCTTGCTCCCTACCGGACATTTTCATCTTCTCCAGCGCTTGTCCTATCAATACTCCGTGGCCATGTCAAGTACTTTTGACAGCTCAATGCTGGGCTTTCTTGATTATGTTCGGACGGCCTGGTCTGCTCGTAGCTGTTTGGGTGTCAGTGCTGTATCGCTCCATGTCCCCTAACGGCAATTCTTCTCTCTCACGGATATTGTTTACTAGAGTCGCGGTCGCGTCTCACCACCACCCCTTTCCGTCTGTAAACCCCTGCTGCAGCGTCTCGAAGCGTCACTGTCATCCCATTTCTCGTCTTCTACCTTTCGTCCAGACAAGATCACACAGGCGGAGTATTGAGTGTTGAACTACTAATGTAACGGACCGGCGGTTAATCCCAATGGCCCAATGGCCAATTTACGCTGCTACACATCGCATCCTTCCCTCATATCGTGAGACAGCACAACACTTCCTGGCTGTCCTACCAGAAGACTGACACGTCATGTACAGATGATCCATCCTCTCATCACCGTTCAGCCAGCCTAGAGATATTGTCACGTCAGGGCCCCGATGTCAGTCTACACCAATTTCATGGGGAATATGAAGATGCTCCCCCGAGACCGCCTGTGGAATTCTTTGGAGACATGCAAGGAAATACGCTGGTTGAAAATAGCTCGGACTGGGCCGAAATACCTCGATCTAACGCAAGCAGCAGTTTCGAGTATCATGGCCAACGGGAAGAGTCAGTATCAACACGCGGCTATGAACCACTCGTCGGGCATGCACTAGCCTCTCCTGCGGGAAAACTAATGCAGTTCTTCCACGAGTTCCAACATCTCTACGATCTGCGGAACAGTGCTCAGACTCTTAGACTCCGCACCAGGGATGAAAGAAACAAGGTGAAATCCAGCACAAGGCGACTACAAGACATAACACGAAGGTTGATCCGAGAGATTAAACTTCAACATGATGTCACAGCAGACTTGCAGGCCCTGGAGGAAGTCATAGAAGAAATGGATGCGCAGTATATCAATCATGATATGTATGAGAGTGATCTGATACCAGCCGAGTGGAAGCTCAAGGAGGCTGAAAAGAACCTGTACGGGGATTTGACCGGAAAGCCCTTCCTGGATCCCGCCTGGTCTGAAAGTGATGGCCGATCATCACCCAATATTCTGCCGCAGTTACCGTCATATGGAATCACAATGATAACGGCCGAGAACCCACATCAACTCCACGGGCAGTTGGAGGGTGCGGTGGCAGACCTGAAGGCCTCCGAACAGGAAACGACTCTGCAGCTTGAAAGGCTAAAGATTGAGTATGATGAAATTACAGAAGATGCCAACATGCACTCTGGAGTTGGTATGCCAACGACCGCCTTGACACAAGACTTTCTTTCCGGTTACGCTCAACGGCGTGGACGCTTACTGGACAAATTGGTCATGATATCTGAAGAAATACGCGCCCTCGAGTCCCAATCCTCGGCTTTTGGCCGTCCTAAATCGCCCACGGCAGATTCGCTTCCCCTAGATCAATTTTCTGATCGTGAGACTGATGTTCTCTTGCGGACCTACGAAGACAACGGTGACGACACCCTCCAGCTACGCGCCGAAGACTATGGAGCAAGGGAAGATGATCTCAACCCAGTGCTGGACCGCATCACGTTCACTCGTGCCAATGATGGTGCTGGCATACTCCCCATGTCACTCGGGGCAATGGGGACCGGCAGCTATCCTCATTCCGTCTCGACCGAGGAGCCGTTTGACAGCAGCGTCATTACTGTTTCGAAGTGGCTCTTCAATTGTTTCACGACTTCGTGGTGGTCGGCCGTACGATTTGCGTTTGAGCACTACCTGGACAACACATTCTCCTACGTAGCCATCAAGAGATATATGACAGATGGATGGTTCAAGGAGGTGGGCCTTCCACTTTCCAACCAGCCTTATGGGTCAGAGCTGAAGAGTGTCTATACATATTGGTGGCCAGAGACAAGCAATTCATCTCCAGCGCGTGTCGATCCGCCGGTACGCAGCCTTGGCCAGCACAGGAGTCCGCAGAAGCGACGACATAGTTCGGGTGATTCCAGGAGCGTGAGACCAAAGACCCATGTAATTCATAGTAATCGTCCCAACACACTGTAACAAAGTGTTGCATGTACTCGTACTATCACTCGATAGATTTGGAGCAATGATGACCAGGTTGATCGTCAACGTTTGTTGGTGAGCGCTTTCTTTAAGCTCAAATAAGCTCGGCCGATCTGACTCCAGTTCTTTTCCACCTCCGGCCCGTGCAGCGGGGTCCCAATTTAGAACCGCGTGGATCGCCTGGCTTGCTCAATCTGGCCAGGCACATAAAAGCCTCCCGGGAGGTGAGAAGAAACGGTCGACGAGCAGGAATAATTTGCGACTACCCAGCCACGGCGTCGACAATGTCTCGAAACACCAGCAACAGAGACTGTGTAATTTTCTGATTGGCGGCAAAGAAAGCACCGAGTCCTAACGGCTCCTTACGGGGTCAATACAAAAATCCCATCAATCCTTCTCTACCGATACGTATTGTACATCCCCGCGCCACCGAGCACGATACAAGTACCTATTGTACAGAAGTTAGTACAACACTCCGTACCCCGTACCATACATACTACATATGTAGACTCAAACTACCGGCCCGAATTGCCTTCCCCCACCACCTGCATCTTCTTCTCCCCCCTCACCTCCTCCTCACTCTCCGACACAAACCCTCTGTCGGCCTGACATGTGTTCCGGCAGTGCAACTTCGCAGATCGAGAGATGTCGCTGAAGCCTCCCTAGTTTGGTGGTTGCATGCCTCTCAGCGATTATTTCGCCCGTCAGACAATGTCCACGCGTCCTTTTTGCCTTCGACCCTATCTGCATTTCCCTACCAATTCTCGCAGAGCCGCATGCGATCCCCGATCGAGCAAGGCAACGAGCCCACAACCCTTGCATTTCCCGTTCCAAAGGCAGAACTGTCCATGTGACACACCCTCCCCCCTCCCCTTCGCTGGCTCGGTCGCTCGCACGCACGCACACACCATCCATCTCGATTGGCCGATCCCGGCAGCGATAACGTGGGGGGGATTCAGGGAACGGTTTCTCTACCTTCCCGCTTCCCGGTTCCCGGTTCCCCCCTTGGCCCCCCTCTCTTTGTTCGAAAATATGTGGGTTGTAAAGTGGTGGTTGGGTGACTCAGGATTCGTCAGCGAGACCCATGGGCAACCTTTCTCTCTCCAACTTACGTTATTAACCAGAGGTTCCGAAATGCTAGTGGTCGACAAACCGTGGTTGTGCATGGGACCGATTCGTTGTCTGACCCTTCCTCCCTTACCAGGGTCAAGGGACAATAACGATCATCAGCTGGACAAGTTCTTGGTTTTTTGCCGAGGGTATTTTGCCCGGGAATGGCCTTGTTCGACGCGACAGTGTCGAGGCCGCCTCTGCGGTGGCACTATTGAGCAAAAACAGGCGCAGATCGAGATTGCAACGAAGCAAACTTGCCTCGAGAGGCTGAGAATGGACAGCCTTTTCGAACCTGAACTCTCACCTTGTGCACTTTTCAACCCTGGCACTCCGTACGTGATGTCTCGATCTCTTGGATAGGAGCGGAACAAAACCGAGTACAAAACCATTGGTTCACATAAACTAGACACATGATACTTTGCGCGAGACGCTCAGGGGCCTCGACTTCACGCTACATGAATTGACCCTCTAATCAACCATTTGACGGCAGATGTGATATCACAAGGGACGAGGCTGCAAGGAAAAGCCGATTGGCGCTTCCGGTTTCCGTGTAACTGTACTGTGTCTCATTTATTGGTAGCAAGATTGAACGCTTGGAGTGAGCTTGGTCCCACCATGGACTGTGCCGTCGCGTGTCAGTTCCGGCAAGGTGAAGGTGGCAGGGGTTGGACATTTGGAAGAAGACCAGTTTAGCTGCTAGAAACCAAGGACTTCGCACGTTAGGTCTTGTGACGATGGGATTTAGTCCCCTGCGTTCACTCTTTCCCATCCATGTTGGTCCTTGTAAGCGATATCTTCCCCTGATCCCTGTATCCGTAGTAGCCTCAGCAGAAAGAACAAGTACAGTGAGGCATTCTCCATATCGCTTAATCACGGCACCGGCGAAAGTCACGGCAGGCCTTCAAGACCAACAGGATTGCAGCCAGTAACACATGGAGAAAGCGTTCATAGAGAAAGGGTATTCCCGCTTCTCGGTCGTGGCCTCGATGGACTGCCTTGCATGGTGAGACGTCAGACCCTGCCTTGTGCCGCGCCGCGCCTTTATTGCTAGTCGTCAGCCGTCGCAATGCGCTGAACGAGGGCTTCAAGAGGAGGAAGGAAAAGCGTGTTTGCTGGCACACGTTGCCCGGCTCGTGTCTGTGGGACACTCTTGCCTGGAAACAAACCAAGTCAAGTCATGTCGTGCACCTTATCATCCACTTCATGCTGCATGTTTTCAGGATGATTCCTTGATGCTTGTCAAAACCGGGATGAGCCTCATGAGCATGTGGAAAACAAAACGAGCACAGACGCTTGCTCGGAGCATCTCGATTCGAACCCCTCCGTGAAGGAAGCGCTGTTCACAATTGCAGCCGCGTCGAGTCATGTCTTTTGCTTCCTCGGGTAAGATCGCCTTGCTTGTCAGCTCCGATGTTGCCAACTGGATCAACTTACAGCGCTGAGGAGAAGATTCATTGCCTACGACTGGCAGTTGGCGCTGCAGGTGTACTGCACGGAGTTTTGTCAACCATGCCACTATCAGCGCCTCACTCTCACCGAGTGGACGGTGGTTCTTGAAGCGGAAGCTCCGAATGCTCGGTCAAGGAGGACGACTGTCAATGTTGCCACTCACGTCAACACAGGCTCAGTGATCGGGAGGCGCGATTGGCCGGTCTGGGGCAATGGTCTAGAAAATCGCTGCCTCATATTGGGCACTCACCGCTATTTCAAATGCCAACTATTAAAACGATCGAGTGTTCGGCCAATTGCAATTTCCTCGTTGGGGCAATTGGCTGTTCATGAAGGCGTCTTCAGTGCTCAAGGTCTGGAAATGTATGCTGATCGGGGAAAGAGGTGATTGGTGATTTGCGTGTGTTGCATGAGTCATGACTATCGAGCCGCGATTGTCTGCTAGATGTCGTAAATGCATCGACATCAGTGGCAGCGTCAAGGCCGGAGGCGATAGACTGTCCCCATCTCGGCGCTTCGGCACGAGGTTCTTGTTCTGTAGCTTCCGTAACTCAGTCTTGCCATTGACCATAGTTTGTTCAACGCGGAGGGTAAGGATCGAGCACTAGGGAGTCGTTGTATTGTAGCGTCGTACCACTTTGCTGGCTTCGTAGTCTTGCCAGGTCATAGGAGGCCAGCCTACAGAAATCAATATCTCGACCGACATTGGAACAGTCGGAGTCACCCCCGTTGTCTATGGTGTTTCTTCGGGTGAGATCGTTTGAGTCAGAGACTTATATCATGATTCTGAGGATGTTATCTTGAGATAGACCACTATACAAGAACATCAGCAGGAATAAGAAATATTACGGCAAGAAGCCAGGAGCTTTTAGAGGAGCCTCGACCCCGAGGCTCTGCTCGCTAAGTGAGGTGCAGTCTCGCCAGATCCACTGTTCAACATCTTGTCAAACTGCCACGAGGATGTCATTATTAAAAGTTCAAGAAAATCTGTGGGCGGACACCCTCCAATGTACAGCCATGTTGTTCAGACCGTGGCGGATATGTTTTGCAAAGTGACGAATTCAATGACATCCTCACGGTGCTTGACAAATACACAGTAACAATCTGCCAAGACAAGGCTGTGACAAACAAGGCTGAGGCCGATCGATGGTGCCGTTCAAAAGTCCGCCTTGACCGAACGGGGATCTTGCACTTCAACGCTACAGAGATTACGGGACCTTGCTAGCTTCTACGGAGTCCGTATGTTGAATATCGACATTTCAAAGTTGAACGGTAACAGACTAAATCGGTATCGCAATTCGACTAATGGCTGACGGAATGGAAAGGCAACCACTATACCCGAAGCAAATTTCTAGAACTATGAGACGACCTCATCCTTTCACGACTATCAGAACATTTTCCCGAGAACTTGCCCCTTCTTCTCTCCTGCCCAGAGACCTACTCGACATCACGTTGCTTGGACTGAATAGGCTCATGTTCCTACGACGATAGGGGCCAGGAACTTCTGCAAGCTCTCATCTCCGCATCGCAATGACGCGTACCCAACACCTGCAGCCACGATGGTCTAACGAGACTCTCGCAACCAAAACGTATGATAACAGTATGTTCCTGCGTCACTTTCTTCAAGGTGCCGAGGTTTTGCGCACCGCAGCCTGGGCTGCTGCAGTGGCCTCTTGCTTCCAGTAATGACAAAAGTAAGGCATTGATTGCTGGTTGATGATTCCCACATCTTTGACTCTGACATTATGCTCGATACTGAACACCTTGTCAAATCGGATGCGGCTTGCAGGATCCAGCTTGCTGTCTTCTCCTCCTTTGTCGACCATTATCGGAATCTTTTCCAAAACCGGCTCCCCTTCCAACGGAAATGCCTTCGTCTTGGTCATATGGATGATGGCATGTGCCTGAATATCGTCCTTGTTGAACCCAGGTCTCTTCACGCCTTTGCCCCGGTAAGTGTTCACCCCCACCGCCCACGAGAACCCATGACATTCTCTCCCTACAGCAAAACGCTTAATGTGGCTGAACACTGTCTGATTGTGGATACCAGAAGTTGTAGCCCCTTTGCCTCTCAGATACTGATTACCAGAAGTTGCATTTTCATGCCAGAGCATGATGAAGACACGGCCCAAACGGAAGAAGCTGCTGTTCCTGACTCTGAAATCTTCTTGAAGGGGTGTCATAAAGGTCGGGATTGACTCACTTCGGCGTCCTTCTTCAACACTAGGGAGGGACTGGTTGTGAACACTTTGAGGGCGATGACTATTGCGTGCTGGCAACAGACCCCACGGCTCCACAGACCATGTGGTCGATATGTCATCCGGTATTTGGGCTGATCTATCCCGCGCCCAGGCTGCTCGTTGGGTCTCATCGAGCAGCTGCGCGAATGTCCCGTTATCCTGGTCCTTATCATTCTCATACGCGAGCCTGTTCAAAAACCCATTTCCTCACCTTCTGCCAGGCCATTATACTTTCGTACCAGGAGATAAATTCGGCCACATGCTTTTCTCAGATAGAGTTTGCCTTGGGCCTCAAATTCAACAGCAGCGAGCAGAAAGGAGAAGTCTTGCATCTCAAACAAGTCTTTATACTTTGCAAGAAATCTGGCTTTCCGATCAGGGTGCTCTGCCCATGATTCGATGGCCCTGCGGGTGTTGTCACCTAAGCTTAGACCTCCGAAGCCAAGCGAAACCGCTTCAGAGACAGCTCGGCCTTGCGATGGTGCTCCTAAAGGGGTTCCAGATTAGCGGGCTCTTCGGCCGACCTCAGATGTGCCTACCTTGGACGTCTTCGTCTGAGTACGCCTTTGCCTTTCCTTTGACCCCCGCCCTATGTTCGTTAGACGGGGAGTTGTTATCGCGGGCATGATGTATAGTTATTGGAGCCTGGGAGCTGAAGAGCCGTCTATGGAAGGCGGCTCACACACTCGCTAAGCTCGTCTTTGTAGTCTGATGCCAGCTTGTTCTGCATCTCTGAGGTGCGGCAAGCCACGCAAGGGCTCGATTGGAAGGCCTCGAGCCCACGCGAGGCCTAGTTAGAAATTCGACGACACAAATGGAGGGCTCGAAATGCAAGACTCTGCACCAGGGGAGACACGTTGCGAAGTGATTCTGGAGTGATGATGCGCCCATTCCTCACTCTGGAATCAGGAAACAAATCAAGATAGAGAGCCTAATGGGCGTGCTGAGGTTATTGAACAGGGGGCTATCGAAATGGAGGGCGCAGGGATATCAGCTTGAACAAAGACGTACGGATACAGACGTTGTGTATACAGTACAATGCACGGGATTACGGGTAACCGCGGCACCAGCGGGCGGCGCCTTCCCTCCCGATGAGGCCCGCAAAGAGTGACAGTGGCGCTAACTGCACAGGCGCAACCGGGCACTGAAGCAGCTCATCATCCCGGACGTTGCATGATGTTGTGCCGCACCTGCTAATCCAACAAATCCACAAGGATGACCAAACCGAGTAAGTAATTGTGCCCCTGTCGAATTTCCTGGATCTTGCGACGCGGTTGTCCCCCATGCTTGCCTGAGCGCAAATGGCTCGTGGCTCCTCTTACTTATCTCGTCACGTCGAAGGTCTGGCATCGATGGCTGCCTCTTTCCTTAGGCCGCCTCGATTCCTGCGGCACCCTAGCTAGGCCCGTCCTTTACATACCCTCTGTGGCCATGATACGTGATAGATGTTGCGACTTCGAAATCGAAATAACGATGCCTGGGTCTCACCGGGGGCAAGGTACGTGTTACCGTCTATCTTGACATCCCTTCAGAACGCTGACGTGTGTGTCATAGTCCCGTAGGGGAGAGACCTCAACCAGCCAATGAGACTGAGTCTGGAAAAAACGTCCAAGATGTCTTGAAGCCTACAAAGGGTGAAGATGAGGATGAAGATGGGATCCAGGCGATGCCACTGGAGCAAGATATCGACCCCGATCCCGTAGATACAGATACAGTTGACTCCCACGTGAAAATGGGACTAAATCCAGTGTTTGACGAGTGGCACCCGGAACAGAAGGATGTGGAAGAGCAAGGGCCAGGAATCGAAGAAATGTTTACAGCTCCAATTGCCTCCTCTGCTAAATCCCACAGCATTGACAAAGACCGCACTTTGGCAGACTCGCCTCTGGCTCTGGTGGATCAAGAAACACGTCGAGATGTCACCAAGACGCCTATTTCGCCAGCCGTTGGATACGACTTGGAGGCAGCTGAGCAGTCTTGTTGACTCATACACTGCCGCCTTGATTCCCGCGAGCGACATTCGCAGAGGTGCTATTGGAAAGAGGAAAAGCATCCTTCATCAATTAGATGCTCTCATGGCGTCTTCGGAAACTTAATTAACAACGGACCTTCAAGAAGCGCTGCTGGATCTGCAAGCAACTGAGCGGAAGCTCGAACATGAGGACGATTTCTTAATCCAACAAGGCTACCAAATCACGTCGCAGGGCTCAAAAATCTTTGGCCCTGAGGCAGAATCCTCTCTGGACTTTCTACGGCAGCAGGACATCACTGTACAATCACCGAATGCCGATATCGAGGAAGGTTCCGAGGTCTCTCAGAATGATATACGTCGAGATGAAAGTATGGATGCTCGACTATTTCTGTCCAAGAAAGGCGACATTGACTTGCTCCTTGAGAGTTTGGTCGATTTAGAAGAAGAAGAGTTTCTGGCAGCTGATGATAACGGCTTCCCGACAGATGGGCTAGAAACACTGGAGGTGCTCCAAACAAGGAAGCGGGACCTTATCCAGCGCCTAGAGGAAGCGGAAGAGGAACTATTGTCACTGTGGGAAAAGTTGCCTGACCGACAAGTGACAATCCCTGATGATCAGCTACAATCTTCTATTGACGAAGAAATGCCCTCTTCGGATGTTGAAAATCAAGAAGCCCTAGAATTACAAGACTTGGATGAGAACTCGGAGGAAAACAAGCGTCTCATACCATGCGGCCAACGACACAAATTTCGTCAAATCCTCGATTCTGTGACCAGCGATATCTCCATCAGACCTAACGTGCTAGTCAACGCCTATCTGCTGCATCAGCTTAGGTTACTGCCTGAGGAGCAAGTCACCTACGCAGAGGCTATCCAAGTGGCCATTGAAAGCACTGGCGTTCCGCTGCAAACCGATCTGAAATATTACATGCTCAGCGACTGGTTCGAGGATGTTCCGAGGTCGAGATCAAACTCCAAACGCAGCAAGTCCGCAAGGCGATGGACTTCCGGTCAAAACAAGACCTCTCTTGCGATGCATTCAAACCAAACCCAGGTGATCCATGGACAAAGCGAGCCACACATGCTGCGTGATCCTCGACGCTCTCAGTCTGGAGCGACCGCAGCACATCCAAGTCCTCCAGCTCCATGGAAACCAACTTTAAATGACAGGGCGTTACTTGGATAAAGAAGCGTTTGCTTGATTTGCCGCGAGCCGGACTCGCGTTGTATCAGGGTCTTGACATAACAATTTTGCTGTTGAGGCCTTTTTTTGCATTCTTGGAAGTGATTTCCTCTGTCCCCACCATATATCAGCGCCCAATTTCTCACTCTTTGATGTTTGGGAGGATGCCATGAGAGCCATTCGTTTCGGGAGCATCTCTGACTCTACATCTCCCTGGCTGATTCCTGCGATCTCAGAAGTTCCTGCCACAAGTCCCACAGGTGTCTCCGTCGTTGAAATCCGCTTACTATGATTGCCCATTTGCCTTTTGTGACTGTGTCCAAGGCGATCGAGGACGTCGGTGTTTGCACGGTCGTATCATTCGACATGTCATGCAACTTCGAGGGAGGCATTCCGTGGCCGGCACCGTACTTGGTCATACGACCAAAGCCCTGTGTCCCTGGAACTTTTCGGCGGTTATCGGCGACATCGAATTCCGCCTTGCCTTCCTTGCTGCAACTTACAACTCATGTCCTGCCAGAGATAAACTGCAGATGACCACGGCCGGTCAAGGGGCATCGACCATGGGACAAGAACAAGCTGAGCTGGTAGGTACTGGATTGCCTCCTGGTCGAACGGTCGTCGAATCAGCCCAGATCGGTGGTTACATACTGTAGGTCAATTGCCCACCCTCCTTCAGAAGCAATTTCTCATGAAAGAAGTGATTGCATGGTCGCGGCATCGGTTGCCAAACCTTGCAAGTCTCCCCAAACCAAATAGGGGGGCAAATGAACGATCGAGTCCTGCGCAAGCGAACCACCATCTTACCTCGACCTGTCGTCGCTGGATTCTCGCTTGAGGAAAAGTACCCTTGTAGGGTCACGAGGGCGTACTGAGTACAGCTGGCTACTGTAGCTAGCTAGGTAGCAAGTAGGTAGGTGTTGGGTAGACTGTACTCTGATACTCTGATACTCTGTACGGTCAGACAGGTCTCAAAACAATGATACAATTCGCATCGAAAAAAAAATCCTCACGTCCAGTGAAGCCACGCATGACTAGAGGCAGGCTCTAAGTCTTTTGTAGGACGCGAGCTGTTCCAATCTACTTGTACGGAGTAAGTATTGTGCTACATGGTACACCACGCCCGAGAGGCCTTTTTTGGCTCAGAAAGGTCAAGATAGCACACACTGTTACATTGCTGAAATTTGGCCATGGCCTCGCCGGTTCGGCATGTCGTACGCCATTCACCATTGACCGCGTCTCTCCTATCCTCCTATCCTCCTATCTCTCCATGGCTCAGCTGTCGTGGTCGTGTCCTTGTGAAAGTTGGACCGTCGGAGTGAGATATAGTACGACATTCGAATGCATAAAGGCTAACATCAGACACAAGAGCGGCCGGAAATCTCAGCTCACAATCGCGAATCTGTTTCTTGATAAGAGGTCTACGTGATTCAGGACACGTACGTCACGTTGCGTTCGTACCAAGCTAGTCTTGTTCGTCTGAAGGAGAATGTAGGAACAGACTAAGCAAGCTCGGATTCGTCTGCACTCTCGTTCGAGTGCCTGAGCCCTTGCTAGGAGAACCGAGACACTGCTCCGAGTGCTGAGCGGCGGTCCATCATGGAGGAAATGGAAAGGCAATCCGACACATGCAGCAACCAAGGTGGTACGTAGTACTCTGTATGGACTGAATTGAGGGTAACATGATATGACTTGTCTTGGAATATATGGACAGGTCAAATCAGAGACCAGTCTGGCGTCTTGCATTTTTTGCATCTTTTCAGAACAACGTTACCTTTCCCTTGAGACACGCTCTATGTACGGCGCTAAGAACAAAAACCCCCCTCCAGTAGAAACAAAATGAGATCCCGACGCCGTTCGCTATGCAAAGAATAACAAGCGGTTATTATGCTTTCATACAATGTCGTTTAGCGGCCTCTTTGGTACTACTGGCGGTCTTTTCATGGGTGGTCGCTTCCGCGAGGGTCTCCGAAGGGAAGGGAGGGGTTCCCATAACTTGCTTGTTTGGTTGAATTGGTGACTGATAGGATTGCGTTAGTGCCATGGGGTGTCTTGTGACTGGGGGAAAAAAAGGGAACGAGGGAAGGGAGTTTTGGTGTTTGTCTGTGTGTGTGTCGTCCTTGACATTCCACAAGGGGCCGTCTGGACAAACCAAGCATCGCGCCTGAAAGGGGTAACCCAGAGAATAGCCAAGGGGAAACACTTACTGTTCAAACACGGTCAATGTCAGGGATTTCTCTCCATATTCCTCCTCTAACAGATACGCATACTCGAAAGGTATCTTGACGTGAATGCCCTCGAAGAAACTATCGCGTAGTGGGAATATGTCTCGCTCCTGGAGAGAGGGGGAAAGAGAATCCCGTCAGTCTCGGGAAGAAGCGCAAGAAACGTGCCTGCTGTGCCACGTACCAGATAATGATGTCTGTCCTTGCACATCAAAGCGCCCTCAACACCCTCTGCCCTCGCAGTGTAGTTGGCCCGTACCGTCGAAATGTCAATGAACAACCCCGTCTCGGTGTCGATCCAACGTGCGTCGATAACGTTCAGGTTGTCTTCGACCCCGCGGATGGTGAAATGCGGATTGACTTCCATCAGGTACGTCCGGCCGTTCTTGACGCCGGGCAGTTTGAAATGGTACTCGGTCATGTTGTAATACTTGGCCAGGAAGGCGATCGTGTGCTCCGACACTTGCACGTCAATGTCCGAGTCCCAGGGTAGGATCTTTTGGTTCCACCACCATCCCAGCAACGTGCCGTGCATGATCCAGGTCTCGGCGCCGATGTCGGCCATGGTCGCCAGGAAGGTCTGCATGAGCGCAGTCAGGTGTGGCAGCCGCTCTTCCTTGCCAATCTCTTTCGCCGCAAACCGACCGTCGTAGTGCGGGTGGAAGGTCGACTCGTGGAAGTATTTGTCCTTCGGATCACCTCTCTTCCCACTTCGATCTCGGTCCAGGTTTGTTCGCACATCGACGAAGTCGGCGTCGCAGAGGACGAAGGGGAGGAGGAACAGGAGGACTGCCAGGCATTGTCTGACAGCGCTTCGAAGGATCATGGCTCTCTGGTCACGGGGAGTGCATTGTACAGCAGACAAATTGCACCACAGTCGACTTTTGCTGGAATCGATCCTTGTCCGGCAAGGAGAGGAAGAAGTACCTTCTGCGGCGGCAAGCTATCGAAGTGTGTTTGATCGCGTGAGAGCCGAATGGACGGCTGGTGGCGGCGACGGCTCCGAATCAACCAGATTAGTACCTCTGGTGTTGGCTGAGTCGAAAGCAAACAGGTCAAAGGTATGTACGAGGAGAAAAATGGCAGAAGACAAGGTTGTTGCCAGTGGTAGAGCACGACACACGCAGCCCCAGAAGGAAATGGAAGCTGGCTTTATTATGCAGACAGGGTAAGGCAGTGCAGTGCAGCACAGTGCGGCTGAAGACGAACTGGAGAGTGTGCAGGGAATCAAGGCGCGGCGCCAATGTAGGCCGATGACGATGGCCCAGAATAGTGGCCGTAGTAGTAGGCCCCAGGTATCCGGAAACGCCTGTTTGTTGCAGCCGACGAGTACGAGGAATGTTCAACTGAAGCGATGGCTTTCTCGAATACCTTTGGTCAGGTCTAGTACTAGTATGTTACTCGGTACGCAGTTGTCCCCTTGAACAGCCTTCTCTCCTCGCTCAAAACATGGCGTACGCGTACAATTCCAATGTCGTCCACCTCTGTTCCGTGTTGGTGGGTACTTTGTATTGAGCTGGGCACGGCTTGTGGGTTTGACGGCATGGCTAATACGGGCCCTACAACAACATGCCAGAGGTACAGTACGTGGCGCCGGGCGAGGGGCTCTATGTACAGACAGAGGCAAGTCATGTCGCGTGCTTCGGTCAGCCTCTTGTGCGAGAACGTACAGACCAACACCAGCACCAACAACACGAGCGACGGGATGGAGCGAGTCGGCCTGCGCCCAACATGTCCATCTCGGTCTCCAGAATAATCACTGATCTACTTTCCCCTGACAAGCCCAGGTTGCGATGGGCTGCTTCAGGATCCCTTCCTCGACGAGCCCCAAGACTTTCCTTCGGCCTCCGATTCCGAACGCGGCTATGGCGGCCCCTGCATCAACAACAAGCATCGACGCCGCAAAGCTTGGTTGACTTAAACGACTCTTGGCTCTTTGGCTTCTCCTGCGCCGCAAGGGGTGGAGGGGGGGGGCGAAAAATACTACACCACAACCATGTCAGGAGCCAGAACACAGACCTTGTTGCACTGCCTTCGAACTGCCGTAACTCGTACACCATTTCCCTAGTCCGTCGACCATGGCACTGAACAATCCAATCAACCACTCATTATTGAAACCTTCACCTCGTCAACGCCACACGCCGCATACCTGGCCTACAGCAGACGTAACTCAGTTGCCCGCCAGGCAATCTCCACCGAAACATTGAGACGGGGTTTTGACTCTTTGCAGTGGGCCACGGTTCAGTCTTTCGACGAGACAAAAAGGACTCGCGGCTGTGACATGAACTAGATCTGTCGCGTATCTCTCGAGGGGCCACGACGACCACCTGTTTGCCTTTCGGTCACGCGGTCTCCCTCCCTATCCCTTGTTTATACCTGGCCAGCGCTCTCTCGCGACAGGTCTTGTGGTCGACCATTGGTCTGGGGTATCCATTCGCCTTTGCCATCTTCTCATACCCACGATTGTACGGATCGTGGATGCCCTTGCTGTCTTTGATGTCGGCGAGTTCGGGCACCCATTTGCGAATGTACTCTCCCTGCGGGTCGAACTTTTCACTCTGAAGCAGGGGGTTGAAGATGCGAAAGTACGGCTGCGGGTCGACACCGCAACTGGCGCTGAACCCCCATCCTCCGTTGTTCGACGCAAAATCCCCGTCGAGCAGGTGCTCCATGAACCATTTTTCACCCATGCGCCAGTCTATCAGTAAGTCTTTGGCGAGGAATGATGCCACAATCATGCGACATCGGTTGTGCATGTACGCCATGTGCTGCACCTGCCGCATGGCGGCATCTACAATGGGGAATCCAGTCTTTCCCTCTGTCCATCGCTCGAATTGGTCAAGATCGTACTCCCACTCGATGTTGCTGTATTCGGGCTTGAAAGGTTTGTTCATGCTGCAAAATTTATCAGAAAATTTCTCCTCCAGTTGTCCTGACCCTGGAAAACAACTCACCAGATATAAGGCCAGTGGCAAAGAACGTGTTTGTAGAAGTCCCTCCAAGCCACCTCTCCGATCCACATCGAATGACCTTGTTTTCTGTCGTCCGTCAACTTCTTGTGCGGCGCAGCATCTCGCGCTTCTCTCACAACCGTGCGTGCTGCTATTGTTCCAGCTGCTAGGTGAGGACTCAGGACAGAGGTGCCGTTGGCCGAAGGAATGTTCCGTGACTCGTGATAAGATCCCACTCTCTCCTGGATGAACCTTCTCAGCCTCTGGAGGGCCTCGCGCTCCCCGGCCGGCCATAACGCTCGATACCTGTCCTTCTCCTCTTCGGACAGGCATTTCGATGCGGGTGCTTCCGGTACCTGGCATGTGAACAAATCGGCATACCTCGCCTTCGTGTCGGGAGGGTTCTGGGCGGGCGGTGCGTAACATTCCAGTTCTTGTGGGTGCTGGTTCAAGTATACGCACCACTTGCGATGCCATGGGCTGTAGACCGACATCTGCCCACCAGCTCCTGTCGTTATCTTTCCCGGCTCGACCACGCATGTATCATGCACCACGTTGAACGAAATGCCCCGGTCCAAGCACGATGTCACCATCGATGCCTCTCGTCTCAGTTCATCCACTTCGTATTCCATGTTGCAGAAGATGTGCCGAGCCCCCCAAATATCACACAGCTCCATCAGCCTGGATGGCAACTCCCGTCTCTTGCCTATGGTCTCAATGTACAAAGGGATGTCGAGCGCGGCCAAGTCGTCCTTGAGCACCTGGAGGTTGCGGAGGATGAAATCCACGCGCACCGGTGCGGTGAGATGGGCTTCAAAGTCCTGTGGCGAGACCAGGTAGACGCAAATCAGCGGGACTCGATGTGCCTTTGCCTTTTCGCTCGCAAGATGGAGCGCCTTGTTGTCCAGCGTCCGGGTGTCGCATTTGAACCAATGGACCACGGCCTTGTCGACGGGGATCTTGTCGCGCTGCGTCTGTGTCTCGAGAAGAGCCTTGTTCAGGGCCTCAATGGGCCTTTCAATCTTGCCAGAGGCATACTGGTGCGCCCGGCCATTCGTCATTTCGGGAGGGTAGTATTTGCGAAGGATGATGCCGTACTTGATCTCGTCCGTGGAGTCTTTGTAGCGTGGAGGAGGGGCCTGAGATGTGCGCTGCCTCTTTTGCAACGGTGCAGCTGCTGATTCAGCCCTGCGCTTAGGGGGTGGTGACATTATGTAGGACGCAGACCACAATGCTGCCAAAGGTACTCTGGGGGTTAGCTGTAAGAGACGGAACTCGAACGAGCCTCACCATCAACTTGGAAAAAGTCGGCCGCAAGCACAGAGTACGCAGTGCTCGTCGTGCATCCAAGCAACAAAGGTACCATTGAAGATAGTTATCGTGAGAATGGTTCCTAGGTGACCTGAATCACTGAGCAACACCCCCGTAGCCCCTGTACGTGTACTCGTGTGAGCGGACGCGTTCATGATGTCACCATCCCAGATTCCCTCCCTCCCCACAGATTTCAGGAACCATCTCCTTTGCCGCTCGTCGATCGATCTCGGGGCCTCGCACCCACCACGCGACGATCGGACCCTCCCAGCTTCCAACTTCATTGTACAAGTCCAAGTTCCTCTCTAAGGAAAAGTCTCGTCCACTCACCCCGTTAGATATATTTGTATGGGGCCCAGATACAGGTTCCGACAGAGTACGATGGACAGAAGTCTACAGTGCAGGACATCAAGGGGTTCCAGGATTATCTCTTGGAGTATGAGTCTCATTGTAGTATTCGTACAAAGCATCAACAGTTTCTCTTCGCCTTGTAGCTCTGCTCGATCCAAGTAGTCCCAATCCTTTTTATGTCACGGCCATCTTTCCACACCTCAATATTAAAATCAGATATTCCAACGTAATGCATCAAGCCAGCCAGCCATACCCGGCATTTTCATACGTCACGCCTTACGCCGTCGCTCCGCCATTTTCATATGCGTCCCATTTCGGGTACATTCCGATATATTCCACCTACCAATGCGCCTGATCACTGAACCGTCCCCGGTTGATGTATGCACTGTTGAGTATTGTCCACCATGATCCCCGTGGACGTGGAAGCTAGCGAGTCAGTCTCGCTGAACTTCCAAAAATTATGACAATGGAGACACATCGTCGGGGTCAATCGTCGGCACGTCTGAACCATTGACCTTGGATGGTGACACAGGATGACCGTTCACTGCCGCCAATGTGTTCAATCGAGGAACTGCCGTTGTGCTTCCTTCATTCTCCTCCTCCGGTATAGTCGCACAGTACTTCTTCAAGACCTGTTTCAAGGCCGGTCGTCGTATGGGTTTGGCGAGGAAATAATCCATCCCGGACGCCATACACTCGTCTTCATTCGATTTTTCGGCAAATGCCGTCAATGCCACGATCGGGGCTGAAAATCCCATTTCTCGAATCAGCTTCGTCGACTGTATGCCGTCAAGGTTCGGCATCTGCACATCCATAAAGACCAGATCAAATCGTGCTCCGCTATGCATCGATTCTCGCACCTTGTCGAAAGCTTCTTGTCCATCCTTTGCAATGGTCACGTCTGCCAGCGTTAGAAGGATGTGCGTGTGTACCAGTGAGCTCAGGACTTACCATAAACGTCCTCCAGACGGAGCATGCGGAGGACGACTTCTTGATTGACTTTGTTGTCTTCGGCGACAAGCACTCGAACTTTCCGACCTTTTTCAACGGCTTCATTCTCAACCTTTTTCATCTCGTTGATCTTTGCCTCTTGAGACTCGTTCTTCTTGCTCTCTTTCGCGACGTATGGCTGCGTAAAGCCGACGATCCTGGGCACATCGGCGAGCGAATCGTTTCGTGCCGACCCGAGAGACGTTGTAGACCCATTCTGATTGTGGGTAATGTCACCAGTATCGTGCAACGCCTGCCCAACAAGGCTGCTTGCTTTCGAGTGGGACCGGTGTGTCGAGGATGCCATTGAAGGCGAGCGCTCCGATACGTACCTTAGAGGGATACGCATGGTAAACTTGCTTCCGACGCCGACTGTGCTGTCTAGAGAAATATCGCCACCCATTAGTGCCGCTAACTGAGCGCAGATACTCAACCCAAGCCCAGTGCCTCCGTACTTCTTGCTGAGCCCTAAATCACCCTGGACAAAGGGTTCGAAGATCTTCTTCTGTTGTTCAGGAGGGATTCCCGGGCCGGAGTCTTCTACTTCAAATTCGAAGCTGAGGTCTTTCGTATTGATGGGAGGTGGCGACATAGATCTTTGCCGTTCTGCAACCTTGTGAATGTGTGTGGTACCACCTGCCACGTTGATGCTGAGTTTCGATTCTTCGTTGGAGCTGTGGTGATTGTTGGTATAGCCCTTCTCTTGGTCTACGCTGTCTTGAGGAGCAAGTGAGCTGTCTGACATTCGAACCCTTTTGTTACTGGAAGTCTTCGACTTTCGCGAATTAAGAGATGATTTTCGAGCGCTCCCTGCCCTGCTCAGCTCGTTTGCAACCAAGCCGGTGCAGCGTACCCGGACAGTCACCGAACCATGTGGGGGCGTAAATTTTAGACTGTTACTGACGAAGTTCATCAGGACTTGCAAGATGCGGTTCTTGTCGCCCCAGAGACACATGTCTCGGACACGGCCCGTACCACCAGGCCCATACAATTTGTCCCCAGAAAAGTCGGAAGCATCGCCAAATGCGTCGCTCGTGCCGAGGAAAAGGACTTTGAGGTCAATCTGAGCTTCACGAGCCTGCTTTTCGAAGGTTGGGAGCAATTGAGTACTCAAGTCGCTCAATCTGAATTCGGCTTCGTCAATAGACAGTTGCTGTCCGACCTCATTCTTGCTGAAAGTCAAGAGGTCCGTAAGCAGATGGAGGAGCAGGTCACCAGACTTGTAAATTGTATTGAGGGTCGATCTTATTCTTCCCAGATCGTCTTCATTCATGCAGACGGTGGTCAGTCCGAGGATACCATTCAAGGGGGTCTTCAACTCATGCGAGATATTAGCAATGAACAAAGTCTTGCTCTGATTTGCTGCCTCTGCGGCCTTCTTGCTCTTTTCAAGCTCTGCAGTGCGCTGTTTTACCCTTTCCTCGAGACGTTCATAATGCATGACCAGCTCGTCCGACATTTCATTGAAAGTTCGCGTCAGATCGGTCAGCTCATCTGTGACACAATGCCGGCGTTCAGGTACCTTTCGCGGTATTCGGAAAGTCCTACGACGTGTTCGAGGGGTGGAAGATCGTGAAGCCTGCCGGGATTTTGCGCTCTTGGAAAACACACCAAAAAAGCCCTCTTTCTTCGCAATAGTTTCGTCAGGAGTTTCCTGAACGTCTTCAATCTCGGCATTCGGAGCACTTGTGGAACTGGAGTAGGCGCTCGCATCGTCTGGCTGATATGGTTCCACAGTCTTTGCCGTTGCAGCGTAGAGCTGCCGGATCGGGGTGATGGAGTAATGTGCGACTGGAAACATGACGAGGATCAAGAATCCAGTAACGCTAAACACACACGCAAGGACAACATTGCGTAAATGATTGATCGGTGCAACCACTTCTCCGTGAGACTGTTCCACGAGGAGAACCCAGTCTACCAATGTATGGGATATGGTGGCATATCCGACAGAAACCTTGGTCTTGTCCTCGTTGTGGCTGGAGATGTATGCTCCGGCGTTATTGACCGCATTGTTATTCTTCGTCCAAGCCGCTACAACTGCCGGATAAGATGACATCTTGAACGGTACAGTAGCATTTGCTACACTTGCTCTGGCCTGATGCCGATGTTGGAGCGTAGAATTGCTGAGCGGAGGGAGCACAAATCGTACCACCTCTTTGCCCACTTGTTCCGGCGACGAACCTCGTATTTTCATGTCGAAGTGGTTGTACGTGGTATCTGGGCCTACAAGAAGCATCTCGCCTGTGGAACCCAGCCCTTCCAGCGAATTCTGAACGTTATAGAGCATTTCGCAATTGACCAGCACAGTCAACCAACCCAATACGTCAGACCGAGACGTGTTGTTGATGATGGCGACCGTCAATGACAAAAGCGAATACGACTCGTTGATAGCCATCGGACCAATGAACAAAGGTGAGCCTGGAGTGATAACTTGGCCATCATACAACACGGTTGAATAATTTCTCCCCGAAACTTTGGCGCCGTAGGTCAGATTGGGATATAGAGTGGGCGGATATCCTTGACCTGGATCGCCCAGATATACATTGGAGCCATTGGGGTATGTATACGGTAGCTCGATGGGCTGGACCCCAGCTGCTGTGACATTGAGGAGCGCATTGGAGGAATTGGAGCCATCTTCGCCGACGTTAGGAAACAATGCAGCCTGTACCATGAGTGAACCGTCCGCCAGGGCACCTTGCAGGTCGCTTTCAGAGCGCACCCAGTTCTCATCGCTGGTGTTGCCTGCATAATACCTCCCGAAAGCGCTCTGGATCAAAATCCTCGTCGAGACCGAGTTCACCTGCGACTGGTAAAGAAGGAGCGAGCTCGAAATTTGTGCGGCTTTGAGGGAAGCAGTCAATGACAACCCAGATAGTCGAATGCTTTTAATGAAGTTGTAGTTCTGAAACCAGACTGCGAGCGCAAGGACCATCAGGGAAGTGAGGGAGCAGAGGAGAACAAACAACGCAAGTTGATCGCGTATGGATATCCGCATGATGGCGGCTGGCTCGACTTGTACGACGGCCTTTGCATCTCAAAATTAATGTTCAACCGCGTCCATTCTCTTTCGCCGTCGGCCTTGTCACCTTTGCATGCTTATGGGCATCAGACACTAGCTGCGACAGAGCCTAGTATTTCGACAGGGTCGACGATAGGCGGTCGGTCTCGGTGTGGTAAAGAGAGCACAATGAAGGTGGAATAAGAAGGAACAGGAGCCGGGTCGTTTTCGAATTCGAGGCTCTTAGGTCGGCCTACGAATGAGAGATCCGTGTCTGTAGTTGGAGTGGGATCGAGGGGACAGCCAGTGATCTGAGGTAGAGGAAGTCTGATATCGACAGCCACCTGGCTATCTGAGACCGAGAGAGTATTGGGGAGAGCGATCAAAGACGAGCAAAGAAGAGTAACAATGGTGATGATCGCTGGGGTCGAGGAGTTGACAAGCCCCAAGGAAGTGGGTTCACAGGCCGGGAGAGCAGGGCAGACAACGGGCAAGATGGCAATCTTTTTAACCGGGAGGAGTCAAAAGCCAGAGACCACCATATACAAAAAGTGGCCGAGTCCTCGTACAATAGCTGAACTGTAGTCTCTTGGCTCCGGCATTCCAGATAGGCTTATCCTCCTTGGTAACTCAGTGCAGTTTTTCCAGGCACAATCCAGTGGTCTAGATCTCTATCAAGGGAGCGTGAGGCTAGCCTAAACAGTAGCCCTACAACACCAAAGTGGTCCATCACATCTCCGACATCCTGTACGGAGTACACATATGCCCACCGTCTAATGAAAGCCACGAGAGGTTCACAACAACACAGAAGAGAGTTACTACCCGCTGGTCGTTTCGTCAAACTTTCAACGTTCTACCGAAGGTCCCGCCGGCTCGACTTGGAGCACAGGTCCTCTGAGCTTGTTGATGTTATTGCCGCGTACTGTACGGAGTACGGAGTAAGTCAACACCCCAAGATAACGCCCATGGTGTTCGGTTGATTCGGTGGAGAGCACTATCGTCAAGCTGGATCGTCGATTGGATGCACCACGACCACTGCCACCACCAGCAAATCGCATTCTGAAAGGCCCCATGCCTCGAGGATGAACTGCCCATCCCTTTGAGATTGGCCCTTGCGAATAAGCGAGCTCCACCGAAACTCGCCTCAGGGCCCGCCCGAGCCTACGGATTGCGGATGGTCCGTCTTCCTGTCCTCTCTCATCGTGTCACTTGGGTTGCGAGCATCTTCCCGGCCATCCCTCATGCCGTTAAAGAGAGAGACATGCAATGTGGGCACGTTGACCCAGGTACAGGACGCTCGTGGTTTGGGGAGCACGGGTTTGACGTACAACAGGCACCGCTCGCACCAGTCGCTGCCGTTTTGAGACTGACGAGAAATGCGTACCATCCCAAAAGGTCCAGGTGCAGTGCGAGAGAAACAGATTGTATTACTTGTGGTCCATCTGCCCTACTACCTTCAAAGGGATCTATGTGCGAGTACTCCGAACTCAGTGCACACTACCGATATGCGATGAAGTGTGTTCTTCTCACGATCGATATGTTCCTGTCTTGAAGTCGATAACGTCGTTGACTATTGACCACACTCCAACCTACCAGCTGGTGCGGTCTGAAATGCGACTGCACCGGTGGGAGGCCAAGCAAAGAACCACGGCTGGCGTGGCATCGTGCAATGCACGAACATCCCCATAGCCCAGTTTTGTGGGTAAGATTATACTCCGTATCAAAGTAGGATTTGGCGGTGAAACCAGCACCGACTGTAGAAATACCCTCCAGGGAACGCTCTTCCTAAACAACACTTCCTCGTCCTTTCTCACTCAACACATGATCATGATTCAGCGAAAGCAACCATCGTCGAAAGGCTTATTGCTGACGAGATTCTGGCCCTGAGAACAAGCCTTCTGCATCACCACACCTGGTGAGATGACTGTTCGGTTGCCAACTCCCATCTGTCAACGCGCTGGTCTTCCACCAGTGACATCTTGTTCCCTACACAGGTAAGCTGTGAGTGGTGACACCCGTACGGAATTTTGGGTGAGCGGCCAGGGATTTTGGTTCATGACCATCCCTGATGTAGAGAGATCCCCAACAACTGCTAGCTGCGCTGCGCCGCTTCCCCGCTGCGCCTGAACCAGCCTTGTGGTGTGTTTTCTGTTCACCTTGCAAGTTCACATCGACTCGTGTCGTGCCTCTTCGCCGACAATGTTGTTCGACGCCTAGTGACTTTCTGTTACTTCTTGCGTGTTTTCTCTTGGCTGTAGTATTGTCTGACCGACGTTTCTGCGCTTGAAGTTTGGGACGGTCACAATGGCCAACACAGGTACGTCATTCACGCAAGCACCGCTGCCTCGAGTCTCTCTCTAATCCTTTGGTCGCAGGCGCCATCGCTTCAATCCTCGGGGTCGCAGGAGCTGGCTTTAGGCTGTCACTCATTCTCAATGCCATCAGCTGTGAGATTGTCAATGCCGGCTTCGAAGTCCACGGTATATCCAAAGGCGTGACTCTATTTTCTACGATGCTCAAACAGACGGGCACTGTCCTTCAGACAGTGGATTCGGTTCATTCCACAGAAGCGATCGAGACTGCGATGTCAATAGCGGACGAGAGCACCCGAGTCTTTGATGAAATTAACGACATGTTGGATCGCTTGGGTACCAAGTCCAGCGATGGAAGTGCCACACCCAGTATTCAGCAGAGATTCAGATGGTGTTTCAAGAAGAACAGGGTGACATATTTGATGGCGCAGCTGGAGAGTTTGAAGTTGAGCCTGGCAGTCATGCTGCAGATTATTCAGCTGGGACAACTCATGGCATCTACTTCCCGCAGGTGCGTAGCATCAGTGACTGATGGATGGCGGCTTTCTAACGAGCAACCGTATTGTGTAGAGACCCCCCCGAACAAGTCGCGCTGAAGACGGAAGCTATCAAACAGGAACGCTTGGAGGCGCAGAACGCTGTCATTGTTCGCTACTGGCAGATGAGTAAGATGGATCGCGTGTTTGAAGCGTCAAGGAGAGAAGAAGAAGATGATCGTCGAGCAAGCATTGATAACGAGGCTGCCAAAGATGATGATTTGAAACTGGTGTCAACGAACGAGTCGTTGTCTACATACGAGCCACCTCCACCCGAATATGCACCATCGAGTACGCTGATTAAACTTCCGGTTTTCTCTCTAGGTGAATTGGATCAAACCCTTCATAAGATCAAGGGCTCTCCAAAAGAGATGATTCAAGTCTCGGATCAAGCCATTGACCCGCTTCTCGAAAGATGGACAAACTGGCGTGAGGTCAGGGAAAGGCGACACAATCGTGACTCTGGCGGACGCTATGTCCCTTCCGTCCAGAACCTGAATGAGGAAGATGAAGACATACCTTATCACGAACGCTACCAAGAACGGGATGATATCTCTCGAGGATACTATCTCGAGGGTACTACCACAGATTGGAGAAAACCCAACTCTTCGGCAGCACGACATGAGGCCTATCGGAGGAGGAAACGGTATGAGAACTATCAGCCCAGCGTGAGTGCTGCTAGCAGTGATGTTGAGGATTCTCCTGGGAGCGCCGGCTCTAAAAGAAGAGTTGCTCGGCACCATGTCATTGATTCCAGCTCCGAGTCGTCAGCGTCAGAGGCAGACGTGGCCCAGCCCAAACCACGACGGCGAAGTAGTGGCGAGGGACACGTCCAGGAGCGCAAAGTATCGTTCCCCGAAGGTGCTCCAATCACACATGCGCATACCGCCGTCCAAACTCCAACTTGGGCGGCGTCCAATACCACCAACAACACAAACAGACCGCCCTCGGTAACCTCTGCTCAGTCAACAGCATCCAGGCTGTCTTCCCCGGCGTACCACTCTCCGGGACATCGTCCTTGGGCGTCTCCGGATCAGAACATGGGACACCACAGCCTATCCTCACCCTTCCCTCCCATACATACAGCCAACGCTCTGAATCCCTATTCCAACTACTCTACACATTCGAATAATGCATACCACCAGTACCCAAACCAGTCTCAACTACAACCACCTTCACCGTACGTACCACCATCAAGTCCGCAATCAAGATACTTGCAACAACCAACCAGCCGGATGGGCTTGCCACCACGACCTGTTTCTCAAGATGGGAAGCAAGCGCGGTCACCTTCCCGCCTGACTCAACACAATACGACACCGCGATCACACGGAAGAGGGGATGGCGAGAAGCGCCATTCTAGAGAAAAATCGACCAAACAGAACCTAAAAGAGGGTGCTACCAAAGGCTTGCTTGGAGCCGGAGCAATCGCGGGTTTCCTGGAAGCGCTAGAAGGCCTCAGCCTCTGATGAAGATTACGTTGATTCCTGTACCCGTTTCTCTGTGATGCCAGCCACGATGAAACGACTTCGATGATGTATTATGAAGAGTTGAAATATACGTGTCCCAAATAAGCATTGCACATTTCGGCCAGATAACCCTAGTGGCCATACCCGGGTCTTTTCTATGCCCGAAATCTTCTGCCGCCTCCAAATCTGCTCCCTCGATTTCATCGGTTGAGGATTTATTGCGCGTCTGAAGGGGCAGTGGCAACGCCCACCAACCGACGAGAAAAGGGAGAGCATTACCCCGTACGGGTAGCTGTGCAATCTGGATGATCTCTATCCTGCAGTGGTGATGTCAGCACAACCTCATCACAAAATGGCATCATTTTGCAAATCAGAACCAGATCTTCTCGCTTGTGTGATGATCTTGCGCTCTTGAGGTCGCATCTGAAACATATCCGGCACCAGTGGCAGGCCGGGGTAAGCGTTGGGAGTTTCAGAGTACGAATATCGCCAATCTCATTTCCCCAAGCAATATTTGACGAGCAGAGGCAGTCCAGTCATTTGAAGCTGCCCGGGCGGCTACAATACACTTGTAACAATAGCAGACAGAAATAGCAGACACGCAGTGCTGTTGTATACTCCGTACCTAGGTACCTAAGTAGAGAGGAAGACGAGAATACAAAAAGACCTCGCTCATACAAGCAAGCTTCGACTACTTGTGCTATTGTATACTATCGCTCATAACGTTGAGAGCCGTCGGCCCTTTTGATGCACCAGTCTCAGGGACCATACATGTGGTGCTGTCATAGTATTGGGGGGAAGAGGTTTGGAAGTTGTTTGTACTGTGCCGCGTAGTACAAATTTAGTTCCACGAGGAGTGGAATGTTGTTCCCCGGTTCAGTCCATACAATAACCTCGAGGTAGTCCAGAAGCTTATGCACGCCCGGCACGACGTTAGCAGTAACTTTGCTTCGGGGTGTTGAACACGTCGTCGGAGACTTCATTCCCGCACAGCAGGCCAGGTGTGACAAGGACGTCAGTGGCTATGGGATGGAGCGCGACCTGATTGCTGGCTCCCCTACGGAGTAGCAGGTGCACCAAACGCGTCAGTAGTCCACACACACCAAGCGCGAATAGTGAGCATTGGTTGAAGGGCTACATGGTAAGTAAGGTATACGATCTGTTCGTAGAGGGAAGCGAAGTACATACCATCACTCGTGACCCTTTGCTTCACATCCAAGGAGACTTGTTAGCAGAGAACGCGCCTCGGGACGGTGAAGCAGTGGCGCATGGAGAGAGAGAGAGAGAGACAGCAATGACGAAATGGTGCAGGAGAGCTGCGTGTCTGAATCACACAGAGCTACATACGGATATACGAGCCAGTCTTCCTTGTGTGTGGATACTGGATACGAAAGCGTGGTGGACGGTGGACGGTGGACAGCGAGTACATGCCCTGGGTTGGAAAGGAAGGCCACCGTACACGCACTCTTACCCGTACCTGTGCTGTGTCTCTTTGGAGTCGGAGTGCCTCAGATCAGCCAGATACTCTGTATAGTATGAGTAGGTACAAACACCCAATGCAAGGTGTACTGTACACACTGCAGTTCGGTGCACAACAGGGCATACGTGTAAGATACGGAATACTCTCCTCTTATACAAACTCATACATACACACACTTCAGACCGGTTGGATACTACTCCATATTGTACTTGTGCACGTACAGTATGTACAGTACAGGGCAGTCCTCCGTCGACAAACATCCACTGTGGCGGCCGTCTCACAGGCAAAATGTTCGTATCCGTTCAATCCGTGGCGTGGACTCCGTTCTTGTATGTGCTGAATTTGCTGGTTCCTCGATGACATGGTCGTCCCATCGCCACTGGTCCAAACGAAGGCCCTTCATACCCGGGTCCATGCCATCGAGCGATGGACCAGGACTGCAGCTAGTTCGACATGCGGCAAAGACAGTCCCGCCGGCCCTTGTGTTATAGGCTTGACTCGCCCAGGCTAAGATTTACCGTGCAAAATTGTGGAGGACCAAAGAAAGGGTCCGGGTCGAAGTTTTTGGCCCTCGTTCTGTCCTCCGCGTCTCTGAATCTGTCCCTCTCATGTCAGTCGTCGTTGTTTGGCTCCCTGCCGCTGCCTTGCAACTTTCTTTGCCCTTTCCCTATTCTGGCTGGAGATCTTTCAGGGGAGAGAGAGTGTGTGTACGTCTGTGTCTGTGTGTGTGTGTGTGTGTGTGTGTGTGTGTGTGAGAAAGAGAGAGAGAGGGAGAGAGAGAGAGAGACTTCTTTTTTCCTTCCCTTACTGCCCCCCCGCTCACGCATCTTCCTACCCTGTACTCGGTATTGCTGTCCCCTAAGCTTCCTCTTGACCATCACACCAAACGCGCCCCGAATACCTTGCATCAGCATCCTTTACTTGCTCCTATTGATACTCGAATCGTTATCTGTCCTGGTTGCTCGTCCCAAAAACTTGTCTGGAGAAGAACGACAGGATACTCCGTATCCCCTCTCTATAATCACCCTCACCTCGCCCTTTTGCAATCCGGGCGCCTCGCTTTCCCACCCACCCCTACTGTCAATCGGCTCGTTTAGCGCAGTTTGGCATCCCACCTACCCAAGCCCGCCAATTGTCCAGTGTCGACTTTACTCTCCGGAGATTGATCCATTGCATACCATCCTACACCTTCTCTTGCCCGTCTTGCCAGCATCGACGTTCGCATCACCATCGACGCCGTCGCCTGTGCCTACGCCCACGCCCACGCCGATGCGTAACACATCTGCGTCGACAACCGCCTGAAGAACGAGTATCATCCGTCCAAACCCTTCTTCCGCGGAACTCTCGAACCTACGATTCCTTATTGGGCAAAGTGGCTCTGCGGCCGTTTTGCCTGCGCTGCTGGACGCAGCCGAGAATTCGAGCCCTTTGGCACATCGACAACACTTGCCACGAATCTTTCCCTTCGACGCCTCATGAGGAAGAACAGCCCCTAGAGACGTCCATACCGTCCATGTCTCGCCCGGACGAGACATTGCTCGCTGCTGCGGCCATTCTTCGTGGATTGGCCAAAGGCTCTACTGCACAACCCTCTCAAACCAATGGATTAAAGCTCCCTCCCTACAGTCTTCCTGGAGAAGACACGCCTTCCAAGGATGAATTCGAGGCCGAAATAGCTGCCCTGGCACGGAGGATACACTACCTCGAGTCGCGAGCAGATGTTGTCGGCCGGTCTTTGCCAGATACACCAGGTGAATTCCAAAGCCCCGCCTCACCTGGCTCGCGGCCATCTGAGCCTCGAGGCCCTCTCGGCGAGTCGTATGCTGACTCGACGACAGCCGCTTCCGAACGAGCCACCTTCATTCCATACGAACCCAAGCGCTCCACGCAACTTCCACCTAGGGAACCGTTCGTTCCCCCGGGCGCGGTCAGCGAGGATGATATCAGCATACTGAAGGAGCACGTGGAGAAACAGGCCGAACAGATCAAGAGCCAGCGAGAGACAATTGCAGAGATCAGCCGAGGCCTTCGCAATTCCGAAGAGCAGGCCAAGCAAGCTTTCATGCGAGTTGAGAACGAAGATGTCTCGCTTCTCGAGAGAGAACTGCGTAAACACCAACAAGCCAACGAAGCATTCCAAAAGGCACTGCGTGAGATCGGTGGTATCATAACTCAGGTTGCCAACGGCGACTTGTCCAAACGTGTGCAGATCCAGGCAACTGAAATGGATGACGAAATTGCCGCCTTCAAAGTCACCATCAACACCATGATGGATCAACTAGAAATATTCGGTAGCGAGGTGACTCGCGTCGCACGCGAGGTCGGCACAGAAGGAATATTGGGCGGTCAGGCCCAGATTAGTGGAGTGCATGGTATCTGGAAAGAGTTGACTGACAACGGTATTTCTATCACCTCTGCGCTCTTGTGAGGCGATACTAATCGGTCGTGTAGTGAATATCATGGCCGCCAATCTAACTGACCAAGTCAGAGAAATCACGACGGTCACAAAGGCTATAGCACGTGGTGATTTGAGCCAAAAGGTGCAGAGCCGAGCAAAGGGTGAGATCTTTGAGCTGCAGCATACGATCAATACAATGGTGGACCAACTGAGGACATTCGCCACTGAGGTTACAAGAGTAGCCAGAGACGTCGGCACAGAGGGTGTCCTAGGCGGGCAGGCTCAGATTGAAGGTGTGCAGGGTACGTGGAACGAGCTTACGAAAAGTGTAAACGCCATGGCAGACAATTTAACCACCCAAGTCCGAGATATCGCTACGGTCACGACGGCAGTGGCAAAGGGAGACCTTACTCGAAAAGTGACCGCAAACTGCAAGGGAGAAATTCTCCGGTTAAAGATCACAATCAACAACATGGTTGATCAACTTCAACAATTCGCTCAGGAAGTGACCAACCTCGCAAGAGAAGTCGGCACGAACGGTGTCCTTGGTGGGCAAGCTACCGTCCATGATGTGGAAGGAACTTGGAGAGACCTCACCGAAAACGTGAACGGCATGGCGATGAATTTAACGACACAGGTGCGGGAGATAGCCACGGTCACGACCTCCGTTGCGAATGGAGATCTGTCGAAGAAAGTCACCGCTGATGTCCAGGGAGAAATTCTGGATCTCAAGGTTACAATTAACTCGATGGTTGACAGGCTCAACACCTTTGCCTTCGAAGTCAGCAAAGTCGCGAGAGAAGTCGGTACCGACGGGACGCTCGGCGGTCAGGCAAAGGTCGACAATGTACAAGGAAAATGGCGAGATTTGACGGACAACGTCAATACCATGGCTTCAAACTTGACAAGCCAGGTACGAAGTATTTCCGAAGTCACGCAGGCCATTGCCGCCGGGAATTTGGACCGCAAGATCGAGGTTGAAGCCCAGGGAGAGATTCTCACGTTGAAAGTCACCATCAACAACATGGTTGACCGGTTGGCCACTTTTGCACACGAACTGAGGAGAGTTGCTCGGGACGTAGGTGTCAACGGCAAAATGGGCGGACAAGCCAATGTTCATGACGTTAATGGGCGATGGAAAGAGATCACCGAGGACGTCAACACCATGGCTGAGAATTTGACTGCTCAAGTGCGAGCCTTTGGAGAGATCACGGATGCTGCCACCGAAGGCGATTTCTCCAAGTTGATCAGTGTCGAAGCCTCGGGTGAAATGGACGAACTGAAGCGAAAGATCAATCAGATGATCTCCAACTTGAGAGACAGCATTCAAAGGAATACGGCCGCTCGAGAAGCAGCCGAGTTAGCCAACAGGACGAAATCCGAGTTTTTGGCAAACATGTCTCACGAGATCCGAACTCCTATGAACGGCATCATCGGCATGACGCAGCTCACGCTCGATACCGACGACTTGAAGCCACACTCGCGCGAAATGCTCAACACTGTACACAACCTTGCCAACAGTCTGCTCACCATCATTGACGACATTCTTGATATTTCCAAGATCGAAGCGAACCGGATGGCGATCGAGGCTATCCCGTACACCATCAGAGGCACCGTCTTCAATGCATTGAAATCTCTGGCGGTCAAGGCGAATGAGAAAACACTTTGCCTGGCCTTTGATGTGGACAACTCGGTCCCCGATTACGTTGTTGGAGATCCGTTCCGCTTGAGACAAATCATCCTCAACCTGGTTGGTAATGCCATTAAGTTCACCGATCAGGGAGAAGTCAAGGTCACCATCAAGAAGTCCAAAGATCTCATCTCGAACTGTGCCACCGACGAATTTCCTTTCGAATTTGTTGTTTCTGACACCGGTATCGGTATCCAGTCTGACAAGCTGGACCTTATCTTCGACACATTCCAGCAGGCGGATGGTTCGACGACGAGAAAGTTTGGAGGCACGGGGCTCGGACTGTCCATCTCCAAACGCCTCGTGAACCTGATGGGTGGTCAAGTCTGGGTGACCTCGGACTTTGGCCACGGAAGCGAGTTCCATTTCTCCTGCATTGTCAAATTTGCAACCGAAGATATCAGCGTCATTAGTTCGCAGCTGTACCCCTTCCGCAAGTATAAAGTCCTTGTTGTAGACAAGGGCACTTCGGAGTTTTTCAAGAAAGTCCCAGCCTTGATTGAAGAACTTGGTCTGCACGTCTCTGTTGTGCAGGACGAGCTCAACATCCCGGACCCATTGTACGAAAAGAAGGCCAGATCTGTGGACGGTTACGACGTGATTGTCATTGACCGGGTTGAGACAGCTTACAAACTACGAGAGTTTGACAAGTTCAAGTACATACCCATGGTGCTTCTCAACTCTACAGTGTCCATCAACCTGAAGACGGTTCTGGATCTGGGCATTGCTTCCTACATGACAACTCCATGCCAGTTAATTGATCTAGGCAACTGCATGATTCCGGCGTTGGAAGGCAGATCCACCCCTATCATCAAAGACTACAAGAAATCCTTCAATGTGTTGTTGGCTGAAGACAATGAAGTGAACCAGAAAGTAGCCATCAAGATCCTGGAGAAATACAACCATGTGGTGACAGTCGTTAGCAACGGCTTGGAAGCCGTCAATGCTGTCAAGGAGAATCGTTTTGATGTCGTCCTCATGGACGTCCAAATGCCCGTCATGGGAGGATTTGAAGCCACCCGCGAGATTCGCCAGTTCGAAAAAGAAATGCACCTACCTCGAACGCCTATCGTGGCCTTGACCGCACATGCTATGTTGGGAGACCGCGAAAAATGCATCCAGGCTCAGATGGACGAATACCTCTCCAAGCCGTTGAAGCAAAATTTGTTGATGCAAACCATCTTGCGTGTGGCTTCAGATCGGGTGACAGACATGTTCAACAAACATGCTCGAACCAAGTCGAGCGCAACAAACGAAGCGAATCAAGCAGCTCGGCACGAAGCAGCCGCTGCGAGGAAGGCGGAAGCTGCATCATCGAACTCACTAAGACCTGCCTTTACTGAGAGGTCGATTACGACCTCTGGGCCTGTGAACCACGGCAGTGCCGGGAGCCCGTCGGTAGCCACAGATGGTGATCCTGATCCGATAGCGGTCGCCAACAGTGTACGTTCAATGTCATGGGCTGGCTGATACAAGATAGAGCTAATCAAGTGTGCAGATGCTGTTGAGGTCTCATAGTTCATGAGTAATCGAATGACCCCGAGCTTGGGGACTCTCACCTCGGCTTTTAGCTACAGGTACGCATCAAAGGGCGTGTCGGCAGCGTGCGGTTTTGGAGTTTTCGGGTTGTGATGCACTTCAGGAGCATTGGGGAGTGGGCATTGGCATATGTCTTTGACCGTGTTTCTTTTTGATCTGATGGGATGGTGTTGTTACTTTGGACATGCAAGGACTCTATGGAGCCCGTGACTGACGACGTTCTGAAAGGGGCAGCATTGCCTTGTTTTACTTTGGGTTGGCCGTAAGGCATAGTATGCACTGTTGAGCCTCAGGGTGAGGTCCTGGGGCATTGGACGGCTTGAAACGGGTCGTAGTAGGAACGTCGATAAATCGCTCATACCAATTTTCCCTGTCAACTGAGAATGCAAAGATTTAGTCCTAGTGAGCCCCTGTCCCTTACGCCCGTCTGGGGTTCGGAACCTCAACAGTAAGGTCCTTTAGGCCTGGTGAGCCATATCTTTCACGGGGACTCGGACCTAAAGACGCCGGAGCCGACCTGATTTTCGTGTCCACATGACGACCGATATTGTACAACGACACCATCGAAGGGGGCTCCTCTTCTCTTTGACGACTCATAGGCCGGTGGCGGGGATGGCACTGCTTCATATCGCTCATTGTCATGCCTGGTAGTTGACAATGAACCGCGTCGTTGGGGATTTTTGAATGCACTGGCTTACGAGGGTATCCTTGGACAAACGTCTTGGGTACAGCCAGATGGTCACCTGTTCAGCCGTAGTAGATACGAAAACAGTGGAAAGTGGAAATTGGTGCGGATATTTCGATATGATTTCATCGAGCAGCTCGGACCAGGGGACAACTGCTTGACCTCGACAAGAAACAGCCGAGTGAAAGGGGTACAAGGTCCCATCTACCGAGGAACCAGGAACCTGTACGGAGTGTACATACAGCAAAGTCAAGTAGCACTGCCAAAGAGGGTAGGCTCACTACTGTAGGCTTTCCTTCACCCTATGTAGGGTCTGGTGGGTACATTGTACAATACAGGCCTGGCTTACCAGATCCTGACGGAGCCAGGAGACTCCTTGCATCGTTATGTGAGTTCCCACTGTACCTCCAGTACAGTATATGTAAGGAAGGCATCCGCTACTCAAGGGCGCATGCGCCGCTTCTGGCCTACAGTTTTTATTTATCGGCCCCACCAACTACCGTGAGTCGTATCGCATTTCTCGCGATACGGAGGAAACGCATCATTGTATTGCTCTTACATTCTCTGGCTCGTTTAGACTTTTTTCATGCCCTTCTACGCATCTGCCCCTCGACGTTGTTGTCCTGAGGTACATTGCCGACACAGCGCCCACCACCATGACCTATATCTAACCTTCCGGCCTACACCATGGAATCTCCGGCGCATGACGACCCCGGCTCGCGGTCGACCCAAGAAGCCCTGAACGTCGATGACTCGACCCGTCCTCCCGCCCAGTCGATGACCGCGCCTCGCCTGAATCCCCGGAGTTGCGTCACCTGTCGGCGACGAAAGGTCCGGTGTAACAAGCAGGATCCATGTGCGAACTGTGTAAGAGCTGGCACTGAATGTATATTCCCTGCGCCGGGCAGAGCGCCCCGAAAGTCCAGGAAGCCGCCCGACGCCGAGCTCCTGGCACGCTTGAAGAGACTCGAAGGGGTGGTCCACACCCTGGGTGCTCAGGTCGATGACCATGGCATCGTCTCGCCGACCGTGGCAGGGTCGGCAGACATCCGCGCCCGCTCGTTCGCCGACGCCCATGCCGGAGACTCACCAACCTCGGATCGCTCAGATTCCAAGAGACAGTCGATCGATAAGAGCCTGGGTCGTTTGGTCATCAACGAAGATCGCAGCAGATACGTCAGCAATACATTCTGGACGAGCATGAGTGACGAGGTCCGTATGAATCAATCCCATGACTGGCGGGGGCCCCTCGCTGTATACTGACGCCCATGTCTAGATTGCTGAGATGCAGGATCTTCTTGATCCGTCCACGACTGACGACGAGGATGAAAGCAACTCGCCCGTGCAGGATCGCCAGAATGGGAACCACCAAGGCTTCCTCTTTGGCTACTCCTCCATCATGCTCGATTTGCGAGAGTTGCACCCAAGTCCCAGTCAGATATTCATCCTGTGGGAGGTTTTCAAGGAGAACGTCGACCCGGTGGTGCGCATGCTTCACCGCCCAACCGCGAGAACCATTCTGATGAATGCGGCGAGCAGCCTTGATCGAGTGTCAAGACCGGCCGAAGCTTTGTTGTTTTCCATCTACTACGGCGCGGTGGTGAGCATGACCCATGAGCAGTGCCGACAACTATTGGACGAGGACAAGGAGTTGCTTCTCAAGAGATACCGCTTTGCGACGGAACAGGCCTTGGCTCGCGCAGACTTCCTCAACAGCTCGAGTCTGATGTGCCTACAGGCCTTTTCTTTCTTCTTGGTGTTTGTGAGGCACGTTGATGATTCTCGACTAGTGTGGGCCTTGGGAGGACTCGCAATTCATCTAGCGCAATCACTGGGCATCCACCGAGATGGTACCAATTTCGGGCTCAGTCCATTCGATACAGAGATGAGACGACGCTTGTGGTGGCACCTGTCTCTCATGGACAACAGAGCAGCAGAAGATCATGGTACAGATCCCACCTTTACTGAACAATTTTACGACACCAAACTTCCCATGAACTACAACGATGACGATATCTACCCTGGCATGAAAGAGTACCCGCCCGAGAGACAGACTGCTACTGAAATGACTTTCTGCTTGATCCGCTCCGAGCTCAGCATCTTGCCACGTCGACTCAATTTCACCGCTCCTGGCTCAGCGCCTGGTCAGACACAAGACTTGACCGTGGAGCAGAAGGAAAAGTTGATTGACGAATGCCATCGGCATTTGGAGGAGAAATACCTTCAGCACTGCGACCCCAATGTGCCCATCTATTGGGTCGCGGCCACGGTCGCTCGACTCATCCTGGCCAAGATTTGGTTGTCCATCAACCACCCACGGTCGTTTGGCGCGGCGACTGCCGACGCAGTATTGCCGCAAGAAGTCCGGGACCGTGTCTTCATCACTTCGATAGAGGTGCTTGAATTTACACATTTACTGGAGAAGAACGAAAAGACGGCCAAATGGGGTTGGTTCTTCCGCACGTACATGCAATGGCAGTCAGTGGCATTTGCTTTGTCAGAAATATGCATCAGACCACCTGGACCTGATGTCGACAGAGCGTGGAGGGCGGTGGAAGCAGTGTATGACGATAGAGTCACCAAGAACTCCAAGTTCCAGAGAGGAATGTTGTGGAAACCATTGCGGCATCTGATGGCCAGGGCCCGAGAGCGAAGAAAGGCTCAACATGTGGCTCAGAAGACTGACACATTCTTAACCGACATCGACAGCTCAACAACAATGCAAGGATTCGCACAGAACTATCCCGACAACATGCTTAGCAACGCGGTGGATGTGTTTGGCATGGCGCTTGATCAGCCCTTCTCGGCAGATGTACCAGTGCAGTCGATGACTTCAGGCTCGCCCCGATTCGTATCGACTATGCATGCAAAAGCTGCCGGAACTTCCTCGCAGGATGGGTCCAGCGACACGAACTTGACTCCTGGGCAAATGTCGTTGTCCAACAACGAAATTCTGAATTTCGGGTGGTCTCCGTCTTTGGGCGATTTTGCGGTTCGCCAGGAGCCGTTCGAACGCTTCTTTATGAATGTCCAGGAAGAATGGTTTTAAACATCGCTCATTTCAACTCAATACAAAGACTCTCGCCAGCAAAAACCATGAGCAATTCCTGCAGAGATACACTATGTATCGACATCGATTTTAGGAAGCAGAACTTCTTTCACGCTCCTTCGAAATGGAAGCGATAAGCGATGCCTGCGCTAAGATCTATTTCCAGGCCCAAAGATCTAGAATTTGGAGCATCCTGAGTGCGACGGTGTAAGCGCTGGTGGCGCCAACAACGCCCTACTCGAGGCCCATTGCCAATCCAAAGGCCCGTACTTGGTTACAGGCATGTGTTTCATAGGGGGGCTGACAGGGGCTGTGAAGCCTAGTGACCCCGGTGATCGTCCTAAAACACCCCAAGCTTTTCGGAGGCCGTTAGTGGGAAATCAGCATCTCTTATTGGGATTGATAGGCGTGCAATCTGGTACCTGTCAATTCGCACCCACCAACCACGCACTGCACAAAAGAAGAACATCCCCTGGCTCTGGGGGCGAGCGACTCCACTAGGTAAATATGGCTGACCTCGCGTCCTGAAGCTGGCATTGCACCAAATACGGAGTACGAGTATCCGTACTTGTGCTGCCATGATCAAAGGAGCGATCGAGACGCCCTCACCTCCTCAGGTTACACAAGTCTGAAACATTCTCTCTCCAAGCAGACGTTCTTGCCGCCAGCGAAGACGTCGCTTCTTGGCCTGAGTCTGGATGCTCCTACCCCGGCCTCTGAGAAGTCAACAATTTGTACAGTGTATTTCGCGGCCAACTTCAGTTGAATCCTCTCATTTGGACATCTGCTGCCAGTGCAGAAATATTGCAACACTTCTTTTCGTCCACTTCACTAGCGTTTTGTTACGTTTCTGTAGGACTAGCCATGTCTTTCTTGAATCAAACTCGTGTACGGGGTTTGGCTGCGGCCTTTCTGTTGACCAGTGAGTCCAGCAACACGATACGATCCTGTCCAGGTTATGAACTGACTCTCATCTTCTCAGCATTCATAGTCGCTGCGCAAGCCAATGTGCCCGCCTCCACATACATTGGCATGGGCACATCTCCCAGCTCGAAAGATAATGTCACAGTTTCCGTCAATGTCCCTGACAACAGCACCGACACCCTCTTCTACCACTTCTCCGCGCCTTCGACCCAGAAATGGGCAGCATTTGGATTTGGAAACAAGATGAAGGATTCACTGATATTTGTGACCTACGCCTCGGAGAGTGGAAATAATGTTACTGTCAGCCCTCGACTGGGGAAGGGACACTCAATGCCACAGCACACCGACGATGTCAAGGTCGACGTGCTGGCAGGCAGTGGTGTAATAAATAATGTCTTTGTTGTCAATGCCAAATGTACTGGCTGCCGCAGCTGGGATGGCGGCAGCGTGGATGTCGACAGCACCGACCAAGACATGATATGGGCATTGGGACCAGATGGAAGCTTGAAATCGAATGACGTCTCAGCCTCCATCAGCCAGCACGAAGGGTACAACTTCTTCGACCTCAATCTCAAGGATGCAACTGGGACTGGAGGCGTTCCCAGTGTGTCTAACAATACCAACACCGATGACGACTTTGACGACGGCCCGTTTGGCGGCGGCCACGCCAATGCAGGCGTTGCTTTCCACGCTTTCCTCATGGTTTCGGCGTTTTTGATCGTCTTCCCTGCGGGCTACCTGCTGTTACGCATTCTCAACAAGGTCATAGTACACTGGGCGGTACAATCCTTCGCTTTGCTGATGGTTTGTGTGGGCACCGCAGCTGGGATCGGTATCAGCATCAGGCAGGATCTGGTAAGTCTCTTGAGACGTTGTCATGAATGAACCTTTCAGATCACTAACTCGGATGCCAGTCACCGAATCTGACCTCTGGCCACCAAATTCTCGGCCTCGTCATCCTCGCTCTCGTCATCGCGACTTGGGTTGTCGGGTTTCTAGGTCACCGCATCTACAAAAAGACCGGCACACCAGCTAAGATCATGATGGGTCACCGTATCCTTGGACCTGGCAGCATCCTTCTGGGTATTGTCAACACTTTCGTTGGCTTCAATTTTGCCGGCAACCATCGCGGGATGATTATCTACGGTGTTGCCACGTTCTTTCTCCTTCTCGTTGTTGGGGGATGGACCATGATTAGGAGGCGACAGGAAATGCGCAAGGCACCCATGAACACGCCAGCGGCAATGAATTTTCGCGAGGGACAGTATGAACCGCCCCAGGGGCCACCTCCTCCACTGTACGGTGAAGGCGGCATTCCACTACAGAGCTACTCCAACGCACCACCTGTGTATCGATGAAAAGGGTTGTGTTTGGGGGCGTCAATGATTTGTGGTATTGTCCTACAGAACAGGATCTCTGACTTCGAGGGAAGCATGTATTTTACATTGAGCACAGAGCAAAGCTCAGGTTGTGCCACCATCAACAGTAATAAAATGCGGAGCTTGTCCTAGTTCTTTGGAAGGGCTTTGAATGTCGATGAACCATGATTTTTCCTTTTTCTGGTGTAGCGTATACTGCGGTATAGAATTGGTCCATGACTCTAGCTGCAATCGACCTTTGCAACTTGACTTGATTTGAATATTGCGAGTTCGTAGTCGAAACCAAAACAACGATTGAAGCAAAGCCATAATGATACACAGGTTCAGCGATGTTAAGGGAACAAGAGCAAAAAGTCCAAACCACAGCGATGACCAGTACTTGCATTTTTTGTTTCCTGACATCTCTGAAGATCAATGTTTTAATTTCCAGATATCAGTCTCGCTCGACCTGAACTCGGCACCTGCGAATATCACCATCACCATCACCATCAACATTTTTACAAGTTAGCGCGCCTTGGACGCAAGGTATGTATGTTTGGTCAACACTCGCTCTCGACAGGATCCCAGCATTTTTAATTTTCATTACAGAGAGTACACCGTCTCTTCTCTAGATCAGGTAGGCGGTACACAATATCAGGGCTCATGCTCATGCGCGGTTATCGAGCTCGACGAGACTCAACTCCTCCGCCAACCCTATTCTCAGCGTCCTCACCACCTCGTCGCCCGTCACGTCCTTGTTCTTAAACCTCACCCGCCAGTCCCATCCTCTTGGCGGCGTATCATTGTTCTGGCCGGGGACGAGCACACCGCTGCTGCCTACGCTCTTACCCCCCGTGCCCGTACTGGTCACATCACTCTTGGCCAGCATTTCCGACCCCATCATGCTGAAGCTGAATGCCGAGTTGGTGCCGGACGACATGCTTTTCTTGAGCATGGCGTGTGGACTCGGCGGCTGGGAGCCGTGATAGTTCCGCAGCGCGGCTTGCAGACATTCTTCCGTGGCGTCGTACACCCGCGTTGACACCGTGGAGAGGTCTTCGATCGCAGCCAGGATGGAGTAGATTTGCGTGGCCGTCAACACCGGTTTGCCCGAAGGGTTACTGTCGGCGAGCAGCGCCGTGGCTTCACCAAGAAGGGTGAGAAGTCCGTCGACTTGGATGGCAGATTGGCGTTCAGGGTCGTAAAGACCTCCATAGATGCTGTCTGCTGCACTGTTGACCGCCGCGACAAGCGTCTTGGCGGCAGCTCTTCGACGGGCAAGGGGTTTGAGACTCGATGACTTGATTTGTAGAGCATCTTGGTCGCGTAAAGTGTAGAAACGTCTGAGACAAGCATAGCCAACAAGGTAGAATTGCAGCATTTCAGCGGCTTCAGGGTCGGCCTCGGCAATGTCTGACAGAGCGGACTTGGGATTTCCGACCAGGCTGTGCAGTCCATCGTCCATCTCGTTCTCTGGCGGATACGCCCGAGACTGGACCAGGGAGTAGCTGATCAGCAGATCAATCAGTTGTCGAATCTTGTGTGACGCATGGCTCCGTGAATAGCACAGCAGAGCCGTGCCGTACTCTGTCGTGTTGTTGACGAGATGATCTCCAAAACGATCCGAAACCTTGCGCGCCTCCTCCTGCAGGCCGAGATCAGAACACAGATTGGTGAGCTTCTCGGCCCGATCCTGGGAGACAACCTGGAGCTGGTCAAGGAAGCCACCAACAGCAATTCGCATGGCCTCACGGTCATCCAGTCGCGTCACGACCGAGATTGCCACTTCCCAACCCTCAATCGCAGTGCCGTCAGGAAGTCGTAAGATGCCCTTTTCGAAGAGCTGATCGGCGTAACCCCGAAGTATATCATCTGTGGACAGGGCTGGCTTTTCCACGCCGTAGCTGAGGACCATGAGATCCTCGTCATTCAACCCAACTGGTCGAGAAGCTGAGCTGTCGGCGTCTAGCCAACCCGCTTTCGACCCGATCTCGGCCACAGAAGCAGTGACACACTGGGACAAGACACGGAGCACCAGAAGAGCGTCCTGAGTGTTACCCTGAAGCACCGTGGCTAAGCCCACCTCGACAGGCGACATGGCGTTGATCTGGAATGCATTTTTGTCTTTGGGATCGGTCACGCTGAGGAACGAGTCTCGCAACCGTGCCAGGTAGAGGTCTGCCTCGCTGAAATTTGCTCCTTCCAAGTTGTTAGCTCGGCTGACGTCGAAACTCCATTGTGCGACCGATGCATCGGCAGTCCCATCCCACCATACCGTCAAGGAGGTCGCAGCCTCAAGCCAATCCTGAGACTGAGCAACAATCTCTTCGGCACTACCGAGCATGATGTTGTAGATGATTTTCAAGTTCTGGTAAATCGTCCAAGGCAAGGTCGATTTGGACTTCTGCCCAAGCTTAGCGAGGAGAGTTTTGCCAGGTCTGCGCAACCCAAAATTCTCCGCCTCAAAAGATTCATCATCTTCAAGTTCTTCGTGAGCTGAAGCCTGGTCCGTCAAGTTTTCCAGTTCCGCCTCGACTTGGCTTCGGAACAAGTCCCAGTCCGGACCTGCCACATTCCAATCTTCGAGTTGAACCACAGGACACGAGTTGAGCAGAACTCTTGCACGATAAATGGCACTCTGTACAGCTTGGAGCTGTGCGCCTTTGTAGCCAATCTCATCCGTCCCCTCATCTGTAGCAGACGCAGCGTATCGGAAATCGGCATCAGCAAACAACTGCATGACCATGCTTAACCTGCCCCTCAGTACCAGACTTTGGACAGCATCCCAAAACAAGTCGTGAGATACACAACTGGGTCGAGCCGAAGACACGGAATTGTACAATGAGTCGTACGAAACATGATACTCGTCGAGCCATTCCAGGAGAAGTTGAGGCATTGGAGCCGGAGAGCCGTTGGGGGAAGGAGGAGGATGCCGAAGAGCGAGTAAGAGGGACGCCAGGTAGTTGGCTTTCGTGAAAGCAGGCGCCGAAGGCTGCGGTCCGATCTCGCTGCTGTCAAGGGCAGGACGGTCTATCTCGACGAAGCGATGCCACAAGGAGATCAATTCCAGGACTCGCTCAGAAACGGCTTGAAGGGCTTTATTGCTGTCCACCAAGTACTGCGTCTGCTCGTCGAGCTGGCGGAGAAGTTGTTCCGTTTGTAAGATCACCTCATCCGGCTCTGCCAAAGCGGCTGGTTGTGCTCTCGTTGCCATGTTCTGCGCCAGACTAATGACGATGTTTTCATTGCCTTTGTTCGGCAAAGCAGAGATTCTCGAGGCCCGCAAAGGTCTTCGATGCTGGGACATTCTTGATTCTCGATTGTTTCCGCTCATGGTGCTGAACTTCATGAGTGATGCTGCCGATGGTTCGTTCACAGATTCAAAGCCTCGTGAGAATCCGAACTGGCTTGTCCCATCCTCTATCCCTGTCTCTTCCATGCCTTCATCTGAGTACTCCGCATCATCTTGCTCAGTGTATTCCGTGGCCTTCGACATTCCAAAAGAGGTTTGATATAGCCTAGCCGTTCTCTTAGCTGGGGTTCCATTCTTTGTGCGCGGCTCTTCGTATGAGCTGAATTGTGGAGAGCGTAATGGAGGAGACGATTCCGAAGGTTTTGAAAACTGTAGCTTGCTAACGCCAGTGCCGAAAGAGGAGCTTCCGAAGATCTGGGAGGGAGGAGGCGCGATAGGTGTTGTGCTGGCTAGCTGCGGGGTGTTGGAAGCGAAGAGATTTGCGCGTGGCCGTTGGGGCTCTTTGCCAGGAGTAGAATTGATGCTGGACGAATAGTCCGCTGTGAATCGGTTCATGATGGCGTTGCGATATTCGATCACAGCATTGCCTCAGTGCCGCAAGAGATGGATTTGTATGTCAGTGGCTGGGACTGAAAACGGCGCAAAGGAGGACTGCGGTGAAATGAACAGGCGTAAATAGCAAAATGTTGGCTTCGCGCGTGTTGTTTCGGTACCAGAAATCGTTACACAGAAAACGAAACGCGGTGTCAATTCAGCAATGACGCCGCTTAGTCATCCAGTCACTGGGCTCAATATACACTGTGTGCCGTCCATTAGGCATTGTACATTACTTACTGACTGAGTCGGAGACAAAGTCTCGGTGGTCAACACTGATAGTTTCAGGCTTCATAGGGATTTATAACAACTTGTGTAAGTAGCCCGAGTCCCAGATCCCTGGGGTAAACGCATCTCACGCGCTCGCCTGGCTAAGATCCCATTCAATCCGCTCACTTCCCGCTGCAACTCCATTTTCAGTAATTGACCGAACCCATCGACTTCTGGACCGAGGCTTTACAAGACATTACTTCCCCAAAAGCTGTGAAGAGATAAACGATATTCTCCCACCTTGACTGAGATAGCTGAGCTTCGAATCTACGCTCTATCCTTGAGATAATCACCGTCCTCATCGTTGTTCCTTGAAACATACCACCAGTCACGCAGGACAATGTCCACCGACTACAAGTTTCAAGGCTGGGTCGGCCTCGGCAAAGACTCTGCAAATGGCCACATGGTCTGGCGAGAGTTCACTCCCAAGCCTTTTGAAGAAACAGATATTGACATCAAGATAACTCATTGTGGTATCTGTGGCTCTGACTTACATACACTCAGGAGCGGATGGGCTCCGGCGATGTACCCTGTCGTTGTTGGCCACGAGATTGTCGGGACCGCTGTACGCGTAGGACCCAAGGCCGAGGGAGGAATCAAAGTTGGCGATCGAGTTGGGGTCGGGGCTCAGAGCATGTCGTGTCTGAGACCTGACTGTGACGAATGTTCCCACGGCTCTGAGAACTACTGCCAGAATGGTCAAACGGGCACATACAACAGCAAATACCGTGACGGCAGCAAGTCTTACGGAGGCTATGCCAACTATTGGAGAGGCCCGTCCCATTTCGTCTTCCGAATTCCGGATGCTCTCCCTAGCGATGTCGCGGCACCCATGCTATGTGGAGGTATCACGGCTTTCTCACCACTCCTGCACCACAAGGCTGGGCCCGGCAAAACGGTCGGTATCATCGGCGTTGGCGGGCTTGGTCACTTTGGCATCATGGGTGCCAAAGTTTTAGGAGCCGATAAGGTCGTGGCCATATCGAGAACGTCGACAAAGAAAGCAGATGCTCTGAAGATGGGTGCTGACGACTACATTGCCACGGATGAGGACAAGGGGTGGAATCGCAAACACAGGAAAAGCCTGGACATCATTGTGAGCACCGTCTCCAGTCCTAAGATGCCTCTTCAACAATACCTCCAACTCCTGCGGGTCGGCGGAGTGTTTGTGCAGATAGGTGCTCCCGAGGACAGTCTGCCCGGAGTCAACGGCTTCCAGTTGCTGGGAAAGCGATGCAGCATTACCGGAAGCAGCATTGGCAGTCCCAAAGAGATCAGGTACATGCTGGATCTGTTTGCAGAGAAAGGAGTGCGGACTTGGAATAACAACGTCCCAATGAAAGATGCGAATCAAGCCATTGTGGATATGGAGGCAGGGAAAGCGAGGTATAGGTACGTGCTCGTGAACGAGCAACATGCTTCTCGCCTATAAGCGCAATGTGTAGACGCTTCTTATAACCAATGACCAACACCATCTGCGGCTCGTCGCGTAGAATTGCAGAAGCATGCGCAGCGCTGAAAGTTGGTTGAATAGCTATGTGATGCCCATCAACTCGGCAAGCTCGTCAGGACTGAGTGTGCTCCTTCTTCTCGTGGCTCTTCCCATATTTTTACGTTGGCCATGTTTCCTTTTGTGTGTCGTAGCAACAGGAAACTTCTGAACCTCTACCGCTTCCGACTTGACTACTGCCAGCTTCTCTGACATAGTCATCTTTTCGCTTTCATGTCCAACAGCCTGTTGTTGCGTCAGATCTGGTCCCGCCACATGCAACATGTCATGCTTACCTCATTTCCCGTCGACGATTCATTCTCGTCACGACATCGGCCATCGGGACTGCCAATGTCTGAGTCACTGCTCTGTTTCGAGAAGTTGGTGGACTTCAACGCTCTAGTCGGCGAGTTGTGTATGTTCTGGTCGATTGTCCGCAGCGGACGGACAGGTTTCCCTATGTTCAAGGCAGCCTTTCGAGCAATCGATGCTCGACGTTTCGGGCTTGATTCAGGGGGTATTTCGACGACTTCTTCAGGGTGATCAGTGTCCTCCACTTTGATGATCGCTGGATGCTCATGATCAAACCCGTCGCTTACCCTCGTCGAGATATCCTCCAGATTGGTATTTTCGTAAAGGATCGAAGATAATTCGTCTTCAGCTCCAAAGATTGGTTGACCGTCGGGGAATACTGCTATGCTTTTGCCAAATTCAAAACCGGTGAGATCTTGACCCGGAAGGGGTTCCCCGTTCTCTCCATTTTTTCGTCGCCAATTGTCCATCATGGTTACTGTCTCCTTCCATCTGTTGGCCATCTTCTCCCAACCGATCCTCAGTTTGATGATTTCCTCGTCTCGCACCTGCACCTCCTCAATGGGGACGAAAGATGGATCTTTCAATATCGTCCGGCAGTGCTCGAGTATGGCAGCCATCGATCTCGCCAAGACGTGGCAAGAAGTCAAGTTATGTGGTTGCTCAGCTATTCTTCGTCTCGACCTGCGATCCTGCCCTGGTATGCCAATTCCATCATCAGAGTCCTCATCAAACATTCCATTCACACTGGTATTCTCTATGTCGGTCAGTTCTCGTAGAACGTCCATTGTCTCCGTAATTATTCGCCTCAAAGATACATTTTCTGAACTCGTCTCGTTTACTATGGCTGCCAGGAAGTCGTTGGTTTCCTTCTCCAGGCTGCATTCGGCCTTGTTGACTTCTGGTCCATTGCGCTTCCCTCTACCCTTGGGTTCCGATTCGAAGTTGATGACATTGATTTTCATGCCTGAAGAATCTTTGTGTCCTCGCTGTATCGATGCCAGGTGCGCCTTCAACTTATCGAGCTCGGCATCTCTTTTCCGGACATCGCTCAAACATTTTGCGCGCACCTGGTCCAGAGTGGATTTCATCTTGAGCATTTGATCCTTCAATTCTTTCGCTTGAGCTTCCGCTCTGCGAGCAGCAGTCCTGAGTGTCCTTTCCTGCGCTTCTGCAGTTGAAGCCTCTCGCACTAGCTCTGCGTTCTTGTCTTGTAGCCGCTGGAGGTCCAAGAGCCGCTGAGACTCCTCGATCCGGGCGTTGCGGATGTTCATGGCTAGGCTCTCCCTCTGCTCTGCATCTTGATCCCGTCGTAGGACCAAGTCGTGGACGAGGTTGATTACTCTGGACATAGTCGCATCTGTGCTTTGTCCATGGCGGTCGGGTCGCGCGAAATCGATCTGTTTACCGCTGGTGAGGAGGCCGCGAGCAAGGAGGAGATTGTTCAGATATTGCGATGCTCGTTCCAAGCCGTGGGAGTCCATGGTTGTTCGTGATTAGTGTCGAGAGTGCCGTGATTGACTCGAGGTCCGTCACGTCTGCGGCGCAACATTGTTACCCGATACGGTGAAATTGTAAACATGCCAAGGTGGGTGGTTCAGCCCGCCAGATCCGGAGAGAAGATGATGCCGCCCTTACCCGCCCCCAACCTCAGTCGTGGGGGCGAAGTTTATGTAGTCCACCATGGGCAATAGCGCGTTAATTTAGACGTCTCCCTAAAGCCCTATTGATAATCCGGCCTCAGGAATCTCATTCAAATACACATCGCCACTCTTCCTCACCCGCGCCAGTTGATTTAATGTGCTATGATGTCTCAGGAAGAGCAAGGTTAGGCGGATGAAGAACCTCACCATGTTGGCTCAACCTCATTGCGGACCTATATTTGAGAAAACTATGCTATCGTAAGCAGCCATGTCTCCTTCCTGTAAAGTAGCGAGAAGGACAGAACGCTCAAACATGGTCATTCAGCCTGTAGGACAAGCAAACCTGACAGGTAGGTAAGAACATCCCCCTTGTTGAGACAGAAGAACCTAATTCCGAGATTCCGAGTCAGGACTGCCTAATAGCTGTGCAGCAGTGTACGGATGCTTTTGATGTGATTGTCCAAGATAGAGAGGTCGATAGGTCAGATCTGTTAGTGCCTGAATGCGTCTGGGCGCCCCTTTACCTTTGCCGGCTTATCATTTGTCTGGCACGGCCAATGTTTCTATACCCCAGCATCAGTCACCGACCTCATTTCAACTTGCTCTCTTGAAGCTTCGAACTTTTCCGCATCATCTCTTGTATTGTCACGGAGATTCAAATCTTGTCCCTCCTTGATCATCCTCCTCAGCTCCTCAGCCCGTTTGACGGGGTTGGTCGTAGCGTCCATGAAGGCGAGATCCATCAATTCAAGGGTCAAGCCAGAGGTTTCGGGAAAGAAAAAGTAGACCAACGGGACGAATGCCAAGTTGAAACAGGAAAAGATCAAGTATGTCTTCCAGCCGATATTTGAGATGGCAGTCGGGACAATCTCAACCACCACGAAGCTCCAGATCCAGAGCATGCTGTTTGCCAAACCCAATCCTCGGCCACGAAAGTCCAACGGAAGAATCTCCGGTCCATAGCACCAGACACCTCCCATGAAGCCCCAGGTGTAGAACGCCTGGTATGCAAAGAGCATGACGGCAGCCACGATGCCGGATGCGTGTGTTTCGATGGCAATCATAGCTGCCAGTATTGCCATGACCATTGCCATTGCCGTACCGGTGATCATGAACATTCGGCGCCGGCCAGCGTGCTCGATAAACCACCAGGTCCCTGCCGAAGCAACCAGGAACCATATCTGGAGAAAGCCCGACATGAGGAGGGACATGTGGCGGCTGAACCCAACGGATTCCTCAAAACTGTCGACAAGATCGTTATTGAGATGAAATGGGGAGGAGGTGCTGTGCCTTACATATAAGTGGTATAGTAGCTGACAGGAGTGCTGCCGCTCCATGGTTGCATGAAGTTCACCAAACATGCCAGCATAACCCGACGCCTTGAACCGACCTGGTCTTCGTGGCGGAGCAGTGACAGCCACCCTCTCCTCCTCTGGCTGTGCTCGACTGCGACGGCTTCTCGGATCTCCGCCATCTCGGCGGCTACCATACTCTCGACTTGTGGGCCGGCTGATAGCAGCGCGCGGAGTGCCTGTTTCGCTTCGTCGTAGCGCTCATTCATGATGAGCCATCTAGGTGACTCGGGCATGAAATACAGCATGATGCTCATGAGGATGGCGAAAAGAGCCTGGAAGCCCATGGGAAAGCGCCATACAATTGTGCCAGTGTATGAACTCATCCCATAGTCCATCCAGTATGCGATCACCTGCAGCTGTCAGATGGCTATTCGAGCCACGCAAAAATTCGAGCGATGATTTCTTACCTGGCCCACAAGGAGAAAACTGAGGGAGCCGGCAATCAAAGCTCCTCTTTGAGCCTTGGGAGAGGTTTCGCTTTGCCAGATGACAACGTTGGAGGCGATGATGCCCAGGCCAAACCCAGCAACAATTCGCCCTGCAATGAGCTGTGCTGTTGAAAAGCTGCTGGCTTGAATGATGGCGCCCAACACAATAGCGACACTGCCAATATGAGTCATCTGGATACGCCCTAGACGGTCATTGTTCAAAGAACTCATTAATGAGCCAAAGAAGGCGCCCACGAGGAACAAGGAGGTGACGGTGCCTTGCATGGACGAGGTCAAATTGAAGACATCCTGGAACGACGGAGCAGTCAAAAGTCCACCGATGACTCCATCATCATAACCTGGAAGAAACATGATTAGATATGATCAGTAAGGGCTGTGTATTGCATATGGAGACGCTCATGTAACAGCTTACCGAAAAGGACGAAGCCCATACCCGCAGAACAGGTATTAGCTATCAGGAGGCTTCGGCCACGCAGGCCAAGAAAAGATTGAACCATGTTTGATAGTGGTCAAAGAATGCTTGTTTCTGATCTGGAAGGACTCCGTTCCGGATACGAGTGTCTATTTATGAAGACATTCCTTGTCTCCTACGAGAGTACCCGGAAGACGGGCCTCCGCGGGGTGTAGAATAAGGGGAACACAATGCCGGATATAAGCACTCGGGGGGAAAGCCCCCATATCCTGATCTTCCGGCATATCGGCAATTTGGGTTTGCGAACACGTAGACCGTGATTTGGACAAACAGGGACATGTTCCTCTACAGGCCAGCTAGCTTCGCGGCTTTGGCATCAGTGGAGCCATGATACTCGAGCTTTGGGGATATGATCTTCTGGAAAACTGGGGTTTCGGGGGGGTTGCTGGGATTCTTCTCAACAGCCTAGCCATAGGTCGCGTGGGGGGTTTCATAGGTAAAGATTGCAGTGGGAATGATAAAAAATCGAGGACGAGTTGAGCCACCGGCCAGATGTGTGATGATCATGACTGCATTTGAGAGTCATTTCATCTACCCCAGGAGTCAAAGTCCAGGGGGTTGCTACTCTGAAGAAAACGGTGGGATTTTCGTGGGGTGTGTTTGTCAGTCAAGTAGCTCGAGAGCTAAGGCATTGCATGCTACTAACCAAGGCATAGGACAAAAGACTACGTATCGGAAGCCACCCAATTGTTTCTCCAAGGCCTGAGAACCTCAGACTATGCCAGGTGTAGAGCTACTGCTGGTTAAACTTTACATCGAAAAGGCCAAAGCCCGCGGTATCAAGGTGCAGATGCGTGTGGTCGGGGATGATGTCGGTGTAGGGAGGTCAAAAGGCGGCCGAGTTGGGCGACGAGGTATTGCTGGCACGGTGCTCGTCCAAAAAGTAGCTGGCCCCGCGGCTGCAGCTGGGTAAGACCGTGAAGATAGCTTCCCTAGCGCAACGAAGAAACACAAAGACTGACCATTTGGATGAGGGTGGAGTGAACCTTCAGAACGTATACCAGATTGCTAGAGCGGCTTCGGAGAGTCTGGTCTCGGTGGGTGCCTCCCTCACACACACGTCCATTTGCCTGCGCAAGCCAATTCAGATGATGACCTAGTGACGAAGTCGTAGACTGACATCGATATAGGCATCCATGATGAAGTGGGCTTCAGCAAAATGTGGTCTGATCTGTCCGCCGGGATACGTTCCAAGATCTGTCTGGCCCTGGTCTCGTTGTTTATGAGCGCCTCCTTCATATTGGTGGCCACGTATGCGGGCGTAATGGCGTTGAAATCGATATCTTTGTGAGCCCATGACAACACGAAGGGTGGATTGACAAAAAAACTCCCCTCATCGGATGATGTTGGACCCCATCGAATGATGCTGAGGCGGGAAGAGAAACTCTTAACCTCCCGAAGAAGGGCTTGGTTTTCTTTTTTGTACTCCTTATTTCTTAGGTGCAAGGACTGACACCAATTGAGCTACAATCGTCATCGGACAGCCACATTTTTTGCGGTGTCACTCAGATTGTGGAGGGAAAATCACTGAATCAAGTACATGGAGGGTACAATTCATGACTTCACTCGAGCGGGTCGCCACGGTGAATTGAGTCACGCCGCCCTTGGCTGAGGCATAGACAGGCACCGTTATGCCTCCCTGAAAGCTGACGAGAGAGGTCACAGCCTTGTCGACGTGTATGCCTCGAAATCTTGATTCTATGCGAAGACTGTGTGTGAATTCACTTGCCATACGTCCGGATCAACTACTCAATAGGAAGACTTTCTTAGCTATGAGAGTTTGGACAAGACAGACTATCAACATTTCCCAAAAGCATTCAGGAGAGAAGAAAAGAGGTATCGGTACCTTTCTCAGACGACGAGGACACTATTCGATTAGTAATGCCTTATGTAACGTGAACCGCTTGCCCCAATCCGGAGAGTTCAGTCGCGAGTATGAGAATTTTAAAGCGGCGCGGGCTACAATGTCGAATGTCTATGATCGTTGGACGTGACGCGCTATGGTCGTGATAACTCCGCATTCCCCATCCTGTACGATCATCAAGGCTGCTCTCAACCACCAATCTATGATTCTACGAGTACTATGAGCTTCGTAGATTAGGATACTACCGGCTCCGATGGTCATCTGCTTTGGTTACTCGTTCTCCGTGTCATCAATGAAGAATTGTGCTTGATGGAGTCATCATCATCATCATCGAAACCAGCAACCCGACTCCTCCAAGACTGTCGGAAAGCTGCAAGAGAACAGAAATGGGACAGTGCGTTGAGCCTCATCGACGAAGCCTTGCAGGGCTGTGGCTCAACCGACACCAGAACCCGAATCACCATTCTCGACACTCGCGTAGCTGTGCATCTACGCTTGAACATGCTAGCTCCAGCGTTGAAAGATGCCAAAGCAATGATTCGCAACGATAAAAGCGATGGACGTGGTTATATCCGCTGCGGCCAAATCGAGCTGGAAAAGGACAACGCATCTGCCGCCCTAAAGTGGTACGAGCAAGGCCTCAAACACGTGCCGTCGTCGAGTCAGCACTTTGCAACCATCTCTGCGGCGGCGAGCAATGCTCAGGATCGGATCCGCGTCGAGACGACAAATTCCAACCCAGTCGACCCAATGCAAACTCTGCCGCTGGAACTCGTTGACAGAATCCTCTACTTTATCCCGTATAGGCAGCTTATACGGATGATGCGGGTATGCAAGAAATGGCACAGACTTTTACGGAGCCTGTCTCCCCTGATCGATACATTGGCATTTCCAAACCCTAGCAAGGACATCAACTCGAAAATGCTCCACGCGGCTCTGAGACGGCTCAGACGTCCTATCGCAGCCCATATCACTCGTCTCCAGCAAACAGCGGCTGACCTCCTGGCCGATCGTATGCAATGCTGGCAGAATTGGCAGCACCTTACAATTCTTGAGGTGCAGGATGAGCGGTTTGTGTCTTGGAATCTACCGCTTCCCAAGTTCGACCTGAGAACCATCAAACTATTGGGACACAAGTCAATTCCTTTCCCAGTCGTCCAGCAGATCCTTCGAGATTGTCCAAATCTGGAAACGGCCATGTTTTCAAGGGTGTCGCCTGACTCCAACAATCCATCTGGCCTGTGGACCGACGGTCCCGTGTTGCACGGGACCAAGTTGCGATTGCTGCAAATAGCCATGATAGCGTCGTTTGTCGTGGTCGATGTCGTAAGTCCGGCCGGTGCAGCAGAGCTATGTCTGTCGTCTTGACAAAGTGCTGACCACGTATACAGACAAAAATGTTCGCTCGCATGTCACGACTCGAAAGCCTTGAACTGGAGAGTGTTTCCGGCTCGACCTCGACTCTTGATCTCCGACACATGCAGACTCTTCGGCGTCTATCCCTGACAGCGTCGTCTGCTGGTACGGTCTGCCTTCCTCCTTCGCTCAATTCTCTAGAGCTGTACAGTTCAGCCGCGTTGCAACCAGCACACGACCCAGACCCATTTCCTTTGACTCGTCTACCCAAGCTAGAAAGCTTGGCGGTCGTTGAAAGCAACACTCTGCCGGAACTCTTGGCCAAATCGATCGAGACGGAGAACATCGTCAAACTCGTCTGGGTACCTGCAAAAGTGTCAGGGTATAGGGATTTCTTCAAGGATCTTGTAGAGCAAGGAAGGCTCAAGGGCGTGCGGCACCTCCATTTGAGGACGGACGACCTCTCCGACAGCTTCAGTTCAACTTTCTCGAGCGGTCTGCCCAACTTGGAAACGCTGTGTCTCGAAGAGGCCATGATTACGGGAGCCTTCATCTCAGACCTGATCGAAGCCAATAGCAACCTCCGCAAGGTGGCTCTGGTCCAGTGCGTCAAGGTCTCCAGCGACATTGTACCGTGGTCAAAAGCGAGAGGAGTGAATGTCGAACGGGTGAACAGTATGAATGCAACCGGGAGGCGGATGTTTGAAGAAATATAACGAGTAACGCTTGACTGCTTTTTAATAGCCATAACAATATCACGAAAGAACATGCGAGTTGGTTTATCCGGTCCAAAGTCTAACAGCCCCCTTCTTGCACCTGTCAGGTTGTTTTTTTTGTTAAAGAAACAAGAACTCCCTTGTAGACCGCTTTGATCCGAGGTCATCTCCTTCCATTACAACCCCGTCCAACCTTTTGCCTTGCGCCGGAACACCCCATACGCCCTCCGCCCCCGAGAAACCCGACAAACATCGATGCTAGAGTTGCCATCTCATCAATCTCCTCAGTATTCTGCGTGCGAAGGTGGGGACTTGGAGAGGAGAATGCTGAGCTCCGTGGCGTGCGTGCCAGAAATAGGGGGCCTTGTCCACCTCTCGCACGGAAGCGAGCGTACATTCCACGGCATGGCGTGAGTCCAGCTCCAGCGTGTCCGGTCTGTCTGATGGGTACGAGAGCCGGCTCTCGTCCCATCGCTCTCTTCCGCCCGCCCCCCCAGAGTCCACGTCGTCATGCACAGCAGCTCCGTTGCGAAACGTGGTCGCCGGCAGTGCAGGCCTGGTTTTTTTTCCCCCCTGTTCGCTCTCCGCGTCTCGGATCTCGATCATAAGATGTCCAAATCCTCGAATTCGGCTATGAGCTCGTCCACTTCGTCCCAAGCGTTGCTGGGCTCGTAGTCCATCGGCCGGCTCGCATAGCACCCGACCCAGATGTTGCCCTTCTGCTCCACTCCCGCAAAGAAGCCCGCGACCTCGCGCATCTGCTTCCACCGCGAGCCCAGGTCTTCTGGGTTCTGTTGGTCCGCGGCATGCGCAGACGCGGCGTAGTAGTCCGTTTCCGGCTCCGTGTAGTTTGGAATCTCGTAGGAGATCCAAAGTGACTGGTCCACCCGCTCGAACCTGATGCGCAGTGACTGCGACGACACGGACGTCAACGAGAACGGGTCGAAAGTCGAGAAGGGCGACGGCATGCGCGCCGACGATGACCAGTCCGCTCCGCAAGTCGAGGTCGCGACCGACGAGGCGGCGTGGAGCTCTCCCCTGGCGAACTCCAGGCCTGCCTTGGCCCATCTGCGAGTCACGAGTGCCTCTGGATTGAAGCCTGAGTACCGAGAGCTTCTTCGGCTCGCTGGCGCCTGTGAGACCGACTCGTGCGGGGGTGCGCCCGCGAATATCACCAGACCGGCTTGGTCGTGGTCCATGGCAAATTCTGCCGAGACCGTCACTTCGGCCAGGAGGAAGGACTGCTGGAGACGCTTCAAGACCATGGGCGCGGTGACGTCGTCGGACGACGCCGGCTCTCGCTGGATGGTGCTGTTTGGAGGTGCATGCAGCGTGAAGTATTCGTTCACATCTTCGGACTGTTCAAAGTTGGAGCCAACGTTGAGGGCCTTGAAGCCCGAGAAGCCGAGCTCCATGCCTTTTTTGACGAGTGGTCCGGCCAGACTCAGACACCCAAAAGAGCGGTCTCTTCCTCGACGAGGTTTGGCTGGGGGGGTTCAAAGAAGAAGAAAATATGCGACTGATAGACCTTGGTTACTTGGTACCGCCAGAGCGCGTGGCGACGATCGATCAACGATCACCCAGGAGATGGATGCCCTTTCTGGTGGGAAGATGAAGTCGGGCACAGGACGACGACGACAACAACAACAATGACGGCGGTATCGACGGGGAGTGATATATGCGTGGACGATCTTAACGGGTGTCAGACAGGTTGACCGGGAAGCGCAGCACGGGACAAGGCGAGACAGTGACAGGTGACAGGATCATAGCGTAACAGATTGAAGGAAGCTGTCAAGTTTGAAGAAAGAGGCGGGAAGTGTCACGGGCGGGAGCGCGAGGGCTAATAACAAGATGAAGTGGTAAATGACATCCGAGCTTTTCTGGCTTGGGGGGGGTTTCTTTCTCTCTAATGGTCTTGCGAGAAAGACGCATGGTTAGTTTCTCGCAGTGCGAGCGAGGTGGGAATAGATTTCAACAAGGCCATGGTAAGGATGCGGCCCATGTGCCAATAGGAGGGAGCACTGATTCCATCCAACATGATCAATCTGCAAGGGGTAGCGGCGCAGGGGGGGCGTGGGAATGGTCAGGTGTGTAGAGCCACGAGCTGAAGAAAAAGGACCTCGCCGTAGATGGTGGATGGATGGGGTCTTATTCTTAGTCGATGGCCGATGCGTCGCCACGACCGGTGGGATAGAGCGACAGGGAGCCAATGAAGCTGCTCATCACACAACTACGACGTCGGGGGTACCGGGCCCCTGGAAAGGATGGTCTCGCCGGAAGATCAACCAATGCTCCGGAATGCAGAAGTAGACGGAGTACAGGTGGGTATTGTATCTGCATCTGTGAGGAAAGCTGAAGGCGAAAGAGCAGAGACCAGAATGCTTCTTGGTGTAGCACAGGCGAGCCACCCAGTCCTCATGACCGGGCACGAGAGTCATCACTCAATTCGTATGACCGCTACCATTCCGACGGAGTAACTCAGCTGTTATATTGTATGCTGTTACTGTACTGTAGGTTCTCTTCTCAGGTACTCCGGGTCCAACAATGTGCACAAGCCACAGTGCTACTTGCTTGGCCTCTTTGGCCGTCAGCATTGCCATGGCCGGGGAGCGTGTGATGCTACTGCAGTAGGTCTCATGCCCGGGCGAGTTTGAGTAACTCTACGGGGCACTCTGTACGGAGGTACCGTATGTACAGTATAAATTTGCTGTCTGGGGCTTCCACGGGACAAGGATGACCATGGCGCACACCTGGTTCTGTTACACCGGCCAACGGCAAATAAAAAGCTCACGGACCCTGGAAGCCGCATGGACTTGATGGACGGGCCAGACAAGTCAACACACGGTGCAAGAAGAGGACATTGCTTTTTAGCCCAGAGTTTGAGAAGATGAGACGGCGCGAATTTGAAAATGCATTCTGAGGCCAGGCACCTAAAGAACTGCAGTAATACTACTGTAAGCCTCAAGGGCCCAAGGATTCTCAGACATTGAAGTCCAAGTACCGACAGGATGTAAATACATGAGTAGGTACTTGGCAGCCACACACTTACAGCAAATATACCGCTGAGGCCTCGATGGAGTACCTGATGCGCCTCCTCTGTGCTGCGAATTACAACAACTAACTGCAGTACAGTACAGGTTTCTATTCAGGTGTCGACGGTCAATGTGTCTTGCCAGCCCCGAGGTAGATTAGATCAGGTACCTACTGCTGTTACTCTAGGGGTTTGTGGCTACTGTAAAACCCTCCTCTGAGGTAAGCACCCTCACACAGGAGGTTCAATACATGTTACAATCCCGACTAAAGCACCGACCTCACAGTAGAACAGTCCTCCGTACGGAGTACCTTGGGCACGGTGAAATATTATCCTATGCTTGGGAGCCCATCACCCGCTTCCACTTCTGCCGCAGACGGTGCAGTACATCCTGGTCTGTCAAAAGGCACTTCCATCAACTTGCAAATCCCTTCGCCCTCTCCACGGTTGGCGGCTTCACCTTCTTCTCCACCAACTCGAGTCCCAACTACCGCCGTACTCCGGAGGAAACCCTCACTTCCATAGCGCACTCTCTCTCTTATCGGGCCAGCATGTGTCTGGGCTGAGCACAAGCGTGTCCCTGGTTTCCACTTGCCGCACTGACATTGACGTGTCTCACAACCTCCCTTCCCGAAAACCATGGCGTTATTCTACACGCAGCGATGGACCATTTCGCACGAGCTACGAGGATATGGAGTACAATGTTTACTGTACACACCGCCGGTCAGGGCAAAACCGCAGGCAGACGACTGGGCATATTTGTTGTTGATATTGGAACCTATGGTAGACGCGCTGGAGTTTCGCTCGCACGTCCCCTGTCAATGTTTTAGAATCTCCGGACCTCCATCAACCGTCGTGATTTTCCATCATGACAAGGGCAAAACCAAGACGAGATCAATGCAGGTTGCTCACGGCCTCAAGTGCATCTCAACACGTGATATGGAAACACTGTCTGGCTCCCCCTCATTGACTACGAGGCTGTCATCCGCAGTGCGTGATCCTTTCTCATTTCCTCCCCTTGCCCTTCTTCTTTTTGTTCCCTCCAGACCCCGAGGCAACAGGAGCTGCCGCTTTTGCGTCGACGTTCAACTCTTCATTCACCACGCCGCCCTGTGTGTCCCCACCTCTTTTGGCCCGCTTCTTGCCTTTCGGTGGACGATAGTAACTCCTGTCCTTCATGGGTAGCCATCGCTCCGGGTCAGGTTTCTTGTTCTCGTCAAAGTCTTTGGGTAGTCTTGATTTGCGGATGCGTTTCGCTTTGGTGTCTCCAGTGTCTGGAGCGCCTCGCTTCTTGCTCCGCCCCAATTGTGCGATTGCAAGGGCGTTCGAGGACTGTGGTATTCCGGCACGCTCGATTGAGCCAACATCCACCTCCCGGACCAGGTCCTCGACAGGTGTGAGTTTGTCGATGTCGGACTTGAGCTGGCTGCTGCTCTCAGCGGCGGCGTGGGATGCAACGTATCCGGCTGCTGTCGCCTTGTCATCCGGTTGCTGTTCCTTCAACCTGGTGAATATCTCCGATGCCAACTTGGTGTCGGCTTCGTCATGAGATTCCAGGAGTGAAACACCGGCTGCAGTCAACAGGCTCACGGGAGGGTTGGATTGGGTGCGCCAGTATGCAGCGGCCCTTGCAAGTTCTTTCTTGACGTGCCCCTTTTGCTTTCGATGCTTATACAAGCTGATCAAAAGGCTCACAAGAAGAGGATTGTACCTGATCTCTTGCTCGTGTTCAGCTGCTGACTGCTCCAACCGCTTCAAAAATGATTCCATCAACTCCACTGCCGATGTACTGTCACCGTTCAGCACATATAGCTGGATCAAGGTAATTATAATGCCGATATCGTTTGGCTGGTTTTCCAGAAGGGACAGGATCTTCCGAATCGCAGCCTTGCCTGTTTCGTTCCCTGCCACCGCCGTTGCCTTTGAGAATGAGGAAATGAGGTCCTCGGAAGAGATTCCCGACTGACGGGGTGTGCGTTTGGATGATTTCAAGCCATCAAACTTGAAAGCTTGCAGATCTAGGGTCGCCTGGTTGGACTTCAGAGGTGTACTCTGGAAGGAAAAGAGCTTGTCGTCAGGCGGAATCTTGTCAGTAGCATGGAATTGTTTGTAGGCAAGAAAAGGGTTATCCGTTCCTCTGGTCAGCAAAAGGTTGTTCTGCGCAATCTGTCGTGTTGACAAGTCAGAGGCATCTTCAACAATGATCTCTGAGGCAATCGCTTCTGCGTCCGAGCTCTTTCCCTGGCATAATAGCACATAGAGTTGCTGGACGGCAATAGGAAGCAGCTCATCCTTCTTTTGCTGGTCTGTGAGATCTTCCGAATGTCTGCAAAGCTCCTTCGCTCTCTTCAAGAGCACCTCCGCCTGTGCATATTCCTCTCTTGCGATACTTCCGCAGGCGGCATTGTATGCAGTCTCAAAAGCTTCCAGGTCCTCCCTTCCAGGCCTTCGTATTGATTTGACATCTGAAACTCCTATCCACTGACCTTGAGCATCTATCGCGCCCTGGTTGACACGCAGATCGTAACCTTCCGCTTCGTCGTGGCCGTTTCTGAGACGTTGGTAGAGCTCAGATGTTGCCAACGAGTCTTCCAGTCGATATCTTGCCTGCGCTTCAAGGTGACGCGCACCTCGACTCTGTATCTCTGAAGAAATCGTAACGGCTTCCTCTAATCGACCCGTCTTGTACAGCGCATATGCATACTCCAATGCGGCCGTCCTGCGCAGATTGTCACCTGCAGCCTCGGCGAATTTGACGGCTTCCTCGTATCGATCCGATTTCAGGAGGGCAACGAGTTTGACATGTTGAGCTTCTAGATCCGACCTGGACGATTTGAGAGTCTTGTTGCATGCATCGAGGATTTGTTCGTGATCATCGAGAGTCGATTTCTTCAGAAGCGCTGCCAGCGCGGAGGAAGAGGCGGTCATGCCGCTGGAACAAGGATCGCCAGTCTCGTTTTATCACTGTGACATTGCAATGATACCTGACGTGTTCAAGAGGGGACCTTTCCAGAAGTGTAGAAGACTGCAGCCGCGACTTTTGATGATTGCTATGGAAGGGAAATACAGCATTGGAAAGATCGTGGGGCATGTGTGAATTTCCCCCACAAATTAAATTCGCCGCTTTCTCCGACCTCCTCGTACCTCGTATACGCGAATTGCTGCTACATGAGGCCATGAGATACGACTCTGCACGGTTCTTGGAGCACGCGACTATACATCAACGTAGCTGAGACTATGCAAATGCCCTTGTATGGCATAGACGAACTACAAAACTCATGGAAACCGTAATTCTTCTCCTAGTGTCGAGATCTGGACAGGATTTCTCAAGAGATTGCATGTCGTCAAATATCATCAATAAATAAAGATTGGCGAATACTCGAATGCTCCTCGTCATCATCTTCGTACACTGATTCACCATCACTCCCTCAAACCATCACCCTTGACCCTGTAGCATTCATCCTTACATGTCATAATCAAATACCGAACATATTCTTTCCTTCGTTTTGTTTGCTATTCGATGCCCACGCTCCTTCGTCGCCTGTTTGGATTCACAAACAAACTTTTATGCCTTCCACTCAATTCACTGCGACCTTCACCTAGGGCACAACCACCACTTGTCGCCCACGCCATGGATATCACACATGCCACATTCCCGCAAGAGCTTATCAAGATCATCCAGCACATCGCTGACAGCCGTTTCGTCGCCTTCGACCTGGAGTTTTCTGGTGTGGCAGCCAGAAGACAGGGTGGAGGCAGTGGAAAGTTTTCTCTACAAGAGTACTATCACGACCTGAGATCGGCTGCCCAGATCTATCAAATCTTACAGATAGGCCTGACAATCGTCAACGAGGACACCAAAAAAGGTAAGGCACCTGCTTCAGAACCACGGTCCGGACAGTCTAGCCCGGCTCTCCGACGAGGTATCAAACTACATCAGCGCTCAAATTCAAGATACGTTGATCATAGTCGACACTTGCTGACTCTTGCAGGTCGTTATGTTACTCGACCATATAACTTCCATCTGAGTCCTCTGCCTGCTACTAGCGAAAATGTCTTTCGCAGAGTATGGTCCTACAATAGTGGTGGTAGGTTTGTCCCCTATGGCAAGTCGATTGCAATATTGACGTTTGTAGCAATATCTTTTCTCCTGCGTCACGGATTCAACATGGAACGACCCTTTTCGCAAGGTGTGCAATATCTCTCACGACAAGAAGAACAAGAGGTGCGCCAGAAGCTCATCGCCGATGAAAAGTCCAAGTCAAATATCCCGAATATGGTCCTCAAAGACGAGGACTCCGTCCTGGTGGAACATATCAGACATTCGATCAGCCAGTGGCAGTCGCTCCCAAAAGAAACGCAAGAGACCTTTCTCAATATTCCGGCAGCCGATGCTAAAGATCCCGTGCCCTCGACGCTTAATCGGTACCAGGTTCGATTGACACACCAGACTGTTAGAAACGAATGGCCAAAGTTCAAAACACAAGGCATGGGTCATTTTGTGCAAATCACTAATCCGACCGCCGAAGAGCAGGAAAGTGAAAGAGCGCTCCGTGAACAAATGCGTGAACGTGACATTGCCAACGCCGTCGGCTTTCGTTGGGTCATCGAAGCTATAATAGGTGGTGATATCTCGAGACTACCGCATTTTTATGTCAACGCAGGCTTCCCAGAGGGACAAGCACCAGAAGACATCCAGGCTTTTCTAGACAAGCTGCAAGAGAGCCTGAGGAAGCGAAAAGGCGCATTTGTTGGACACAATTGTCTGACCGATCTTATCAATATGTACAGATGCTTCATCGGCGATCTGCCCGAAAGAGTTGAAGATTTCAGTGCCAAATTGCACGATTTGCTCCCAATCATCTTGGACACCAAGTATCTCGCTGGCATCGGGGGCAAGCATTGGGCCGACACCTCACTGCAGGCAGTGGAGAGCGATACGAGTTCTGTAGCACTCCCTCGAATACACTTGCCGCCAGGGTTCGATCGTTATCTGCACGCTGCGAACTACCACGAGGCTGGTTTTGACAGCTTTGTGACCGCGAAGCTCGGCCTTAAGCTTCCCGCAAAGCTCAAAAAACAAGGAAAGAGTCTCAAGGCACTTCTCCAAGGCCCAATTACAACAGTTGAGGAGGATGAGAGCACCGAGGACCGAAATGATGCGCCGGATGAAGCAGTCCAGTCCGAAAAGCCCAAAAGAGGATTGACGACTGGCGTGGTCAATGTGCTCAAGGCTCCTATGGCTATGGCAAGCTCGATGCTGACAGGGATTGATTCCGAAAAAGCCAGGCCCTCAAGTGCGAACGCCTCTGACAAGACACCTACTCTGGTAGCCTCAATAGGGAGAAACCTACCTCAGATGAGGCCAAAGTCCGAGGATAAGAAGGTGGCATCCGCTTCTCAGAGGTCGAATATCTTCGAAGTGCTCAACGACGTACCTGCCGAAACATCTATGAGTGAGGAGGCAGCTATCGCTCAGAAAGACGCAGCAGGGCATCGCAGAATCGCCGAAATGGTCGAAAAGGGCGAGCTCCTGCCTAGATGGGACGACGACGCTGAATTCTGGAGGCTGATTGGCAATCGACTCCAGGCAAACGCGTGTGAGGAGGGCATTCTAGACATGCTGAAACTCAAAAGACATAAGCTTGGTCGAGGTCGATGATACCACATTAAACTATCTAGCCTTCTGTACTATAGCATAGCAGATACCCAGCGGTGATGGAGCAAAGAGGAGGCTGGTTGTGACTTCTCCTCGCCTCACATATCCGTACATAAGGTGCAGGACGCGTTGTTGCCGAGGTTCAAGCGAAACCCATCCAATTACCGAATAGACCCCAACCCCAGACTCTCTCTGTCGACATGACTGCGTCTTGAATTGAATACTCGAACACAGTGTACCTTTGTATCGTTCGCTCGATTCTTCGCATTTCTCCACGATGTCTGTCGGTTCTGATTCACAGTCAAGTTCGCAACATCTTTCGTCCTCGCAAGCGTCTTTGAATCAGTCTAGCAAGCGGACGTCATCCGAGATCTCAAAAATCTACAAGCATGCGTCGCAGCTATTTCTGACCCGGCGTTTGCTAGAAGCATACGAAGCTCTGCAGCCTATCGTCACGCCGCCTGGGAAGAAAAGGCCAGATGATAGCCCTGCTCAAGCTCCAGTTGCGACTGCAACAACAAGCCAGCGCATCAAAATCTGGAGCTTGTACGTCACTCTACTGAACTCTATCGTGGACGCGGGTTATGAGGAGGGCGGGAATATATTTGGCCACAAGTCCTACGGCGACATTGTTCGAAATGTGCGGAACGGCAATATCTGGGATCAAGTCGTCAAGGATGGGTATCAGGGACGAGAAGGTTCAGTGGATGCTGAAGTGGTTTACAATTTGTACAACCTCTTGCTCTAGTCTTGTTAGATGTATGGACTGACGTTTGCAGATCAAATCTTCTCCTCGGACAAGCGCCTGACCAGAAGCTGAACCAATCTCGACTCGAGACCTACCTTTCCTCATCGCAGAACGACCTCGATATCTCTACCCACCTCAGCAATGCGCTTAGCAACGGCCGTCAACCAGGCATGAACGGCACAAATACGCCGAAGGATCTAGCATCTCGGATCAAAGTGCTTGAACTGTTCACACTGCACGTACTGCCGCGAAACGAAGAATGGGACTATGCCAAAGGTTTCATATCCAACAGCGATATTCTGGACGAGGAGCGACGCGAGGCCTTCATGCAGACGTTGCAGGAGCTTCAGGAAGTCAGTGAAGGGCGCGGAAACGTCGAAGAAGCAGAAGAAGATGTGTTTGAGGATACCGAGGAAGACCTATACCCACATGAAACAGTCCCTCCTGAAGAAGGCCACATGCGCGAGCCGAATATACAGTCGAAAACCACGTCAAAGCATCAGAGGACGAACAGTGAAGTGGATTACGGGATCGAAAAGGAGCACCCTAATGGCACACACATTACTAGCACTGCACAAGAAGGAATACTGCCAAAAGACACGCCAATGAGCAAACTCCCTCCTCAGCCGCTTCCGTCCTCTCTATCACCACGACTTCCCCCTACGCTGGCGCCCTCTGGCCGAAATACAATGTCGCCTCCGTCACAGACTCCCCGGCGATCCACTCGGAAACCCAAGCCCCCAAAGCAGAACGCCATTCTTGCGCAGGCCCGTCTAATGTTTACCGCGCTTTCGAACCTTGCTCGCAATTTGGCTGGAACGATTTCCTCAAACCCTACGAATATCCTGAAAATGCTGCTGTTTATATTGGCATTTGTAATGGCATTCAGCCAGAGGCAAATCAGGGCAAAGGCAAGGTTGTTGGCCAACACTGGCTGGAACAAAGTCAGAGCAACAATTGGCATGGGCACAAAAGTCAGTTATATCTAGGTGGAAGTCCCTTCGCACGCACAGAGCACCGATGCTCTGCCCATATGTTGATTGAAGGCACCTTTGTGGATGTCTGTGGACGAGGGTGGGAAGCCTGTCGCGTTTACTCGTCGTTTGTAGGCACAAAATGTGGAATCCATACGCATACAGTATTTAGGCGAAGTATGCCGGAAGCAGCAAACAATTTCTTGTGCACCAACGGCACTTAACGGGCTGGAGTATCTTCGATCCTAGGTCAACTTCTGTGTTTTCGATCTACATAGAAGCCACTGCCATGATGAAGTAAAACCCAGTCTCATTACTCTTTACGACGCAGTGCCAACATCAACTCCTGCCTTTGGTTTTTCGCTCATTGAGCAGAACAATGAACACCTCGAAACCGCCCTCTGTGAAAGTCAATCTCCTTCGTCTTCATAAATCAAGAGATAATACATTTTGAAGCTCGTGGCCCCCAGAAATCTGCTTCTACTTGCTGCCCACATCGCCGATCTGTTGAACTCCAATCTTGACGTTGGCCTTGTCCAATCTGTCCAGGTAGTCGTCTCCCAAGCAAGAGGGAGTCAGGAAGCCGGCGCCATGAGCTTTTTTGATCTCTTCTTCCTTGGTCAACAACACCACTGCGGCTTCGGCGAGGAGGATCGCTGTAAGTTGGTACAATCCACCTTCGAAACGGAATGTGGCAAGCGCCTTTCGCGGCTGTTTGGCAAGCTGTTCGGCCACAGCGATGGCACGCAGCTCGAGTGCGTCCCCTTTGGTGGATTCTTTGGTCGGACCGGACCCAGGCTTATGCTTTGCAAACATCTTCATGATGGCGCGAGTGGGGGGAAAGGCAAGGAACAGGGTCAACAGGACGAGCGCAAAGTTGATCAGCACACCGACGAGGGGACTTCCGACGGCCATGTACTCTTCGTAGCTGAAATTGAAGCCGTAGAAATAGGGCGTCAAGCCGGCAGAGCGGTGGACGATGGCCTCGTTGGGCTTGGCGGAGATAGACGTGACCAGGTTGCCTAGGCGAGGATAAGACCAAACACCGGTCAGCTTCTGCATCCCTGTGCGGGCGTATGTGTTGGGCTCTGGGTTTGGCGGGTACAGCGTGTCCTTTGTGTATGGCTTCAGGCGAGCAGGAGACAGGCAGAATGGGTTCATGCACTCCTTGATCACTTTGCCAGAGTAGTGATCCAGGAGACCCAGGCCGGTCGCGAGAGTGCCGCCACTGGGGCCGGAAGACTTCAGCTCGTGCACAGAGGCAACGACGTCCATTACACCACAGTCCCATACTTTGCGGACCAGACGAGTGGCGATGTAGGCAACCAAGTCTGAAGGTGCGGACTCGACGCCACTTTCGGGGATGATGATGGCACCGCTCTTCTTTGCAGCGGCCTCATACTTGGTGATGACTTCTCGCACCCACGGAGTCTCTCCAGTGACATCGACATAGTGAGTGCCTGTTTGAGCACAAGCCTCGACCACGGGAGTTGAGTAGAGATAATAAGGCCCGACGGTGTTGAGAAGAACTCTGGTTTTCTTGGCAAGCGTGGCCATTTCAGGGGCGGTGAGATTGGCGACGGTGACAACATCGGGTGCGGTACGCGTCGAGTTGATCGACTTCAGGTCCTTGACCAGAGATTGAAGCTTGGATTGGTTGCGACCGGCAACGGCCCATTTGATGCTCGTCGGCAGGCTGGACGTAATGTACTCAGCGGTCAACTTGCCCGTGTAGCCCGTCGCGCCCAGGAGGATAATGTCGTATTGGCGTTTGGCAGCCATTGTGTGAAGGAGAGAGCTGCTAATCGACGCTGGGAGACGAGCAACCAAGGTTGGGAGAAAGACCGAAAAGAATGAAACGACGAAGCAGAAGATGGCGACACCCACGCTGCAATGAAATGAAGTATTGACACGAGCAATTGACGACGAAGGGGAAAGGTGTTCGGGTTTTTGGGATGAAAAATAAGGATCCACGCGGTAGAACCTAAGAACGCGAGCTGAGGCAGAGGACAAGACCACAAGCCCTCGTTTGGCCCTGAGACTTGCATCCTTTGCCGTGCGCTCAATTGGACAACCAGCCAAAGGCTCACTAGTCTAGGGCAGTAAGACGCGGAGGAGAGTGGGCGCTGTCGGGCTAATCGCAGCCTTTGGACGGAGGATTAGATTATTTTTGGTACCACGAAAGATCCGTAGGACGCTTCCACCTCTCAGGGGGTCCGACGCCCATCAGCCTCACGCAAACAAGACGAGATTGAAATCAGCAGCCGGAAACCCACCGAGCGAGAAGAGGGAGCAACAAGTGGCATGACGTGTGGCTTGACGACCATGGATGGTTATGTCGCTCTTGACACACGGAGTACATAGAGGACGAGTAACTCACCCTAGAAAATCACCATCTTTCGGCCTCCCACACCTACGGAGTACGAGTATTAGCCCAGCAATTTGACAACATGAGTTGCAGGCATCTGTGGATCGCGCGGATGACCTAATCCTCAATGCCTGTACGGAGTACAGTACGGAGTAGACCATGCCAGGTTACCATTGCTCACGTGATCCACGCTGGTAACAAATGTTCGCCAAGACACTAACCATCTCGCCCTTCCACACTTTTGAGATTTCCAGCAAACTGCGCTCGTACACTTTTGATCGAGTCGACGATAACATCTCCCATCCTCTACCAACACTTCGTCTACATCCGCCAAAATGACGAAGCGCACAAAGAGTCAGTTTCAAATGCACCTGGCCCGCAAGATCGATACTGACTGTCTGCAGAGGTCGGCGTGACCGGCAAGTACGGCACTCGATATGGTGCATCCCTCCGAAAGCAAGTCAAGAAGATGGAAATCACCCAGCATTCCCGATACATCTGCACTTTCTGCGGAAAGAACGCTGTCAAGAGACACTCGGTCGGAATTTGGCAATGCAAGAGCTGCAAGAAGACTATCGCTGGAGGCGCATGGACTGTTTCGTAAGTCGAGAATGTGAGCTTTTTGCACACCATCCAGCCGGTCTAACGCTTTCACCCCCCTCAGTACTCCCGCTGCCGCCGCTACGAGGTCAACCATCAGACGATTGAGAGAAATCGCGGAGGTGTAAAAGCATGTGGAAGTATGGGCACGGAATTGTTCTGCGTCGAACACGCGGGATTTTATCATCTGAAATAAAGCACGAAAGACCACAAAAGATTCGCATGAAATCGGTCAATCCTCTGAACAGGACAATCAGCTTCGTCTCGTCGAAAGGCGTCATTGTAATGGCCGATCTGGATCGATAGACCTCAATCGAATCATCGAATGAAAATTCACCATTCCTGCATCTTCCATACCTTTCCTTTTTTCTAGTCATGCTCACATGTCATCGAGCCTACAGCCTCAGGCGCTCTCTTGTGAGACCGAGCTGTGCATACCGAAAGACTGGCCTCTTAAGGATTGTTCGGTCAAGGCGGTCACGCGTTCTGTTTTCGTCTCCGTACCTAATGCAACAGCACATGCGCTCATGCTGCTACTTCTGACTTCCCTTCTAAAAAGTTGTCCACTTGCAGCTCAGGCAGCTGGAGTTTCGGCTATGAGTTCGGTTACACATTCACCGCTATTTCAATCACAAACACTCCAGCTCATAGCTACTTTGCATTGATGTGGAAGAAGTGAGATTGTTACAGTACAGGAAAAGGTTCGTTCTGAGATCCTTTTGACCTCATCTTTTGGCCTGGTTGCTAGCGAGATTTAGGCGGGAGCAGAGTCGCAGTCCTCATGGATTTGTTCGCAGGACCAAAGTTGTCCAATTGGCCATCGCAACCATCAAGTCCATGTCCCACGCAAGCCATACTGTAGGCAACATCGAATCACGTGAAGACAGAGGGGAACCTGGACTCGGTTCAGTTGCCCCGTTTTGACTTGTTCTTAAGCCGTCTTTTGGGGTGCATCCACTTTCCACCTTCTCTTTCCACCGAGCATCATCAACGCTAGCGAGTCGCTGTGACTTGTCCCCATGAGCCTCCCATTGCCTGCATTGCGCTCGAAATCCCCCGACAAATTCTCCTGAATGTCAGATACTTGTATCGTCTGTTTGGGAGACTTGAGCAACGGCAATGCAGATGTTGCTGCACTTCCAACGGTCCTTGCCAAGTCTCCACACCATGATGCTGCCGCCACACCCTCGAAGACGGCCGAGGGTGGACGACACAACACGACCGTTCGTGACTCGACTGAAGACACTTCAGAGGAGGTGATAGCTCATCTTCGACCCTGTGGTCATTATCTTCACAATGAATGTCTGACGCCATGGGTGGAACGGGCCAATAGCTGCCCGATTTGCCGCGCAAGTTTCAATCTGGTTGAACTGATGCACAAAGTCGAAGGTCGGTCAATCCAGCTCGTTGTTCCAGCATTCTAGACTGACTTATCTCAGGCGATGTCATCTCCTCGTATCCTGTCGAAGATCGCACCCAAGTTGCCGAATTGGATCCGTCCATGTTCCTCGAGATGCCCGACGAAGACGACGAGGATCAAGCGTGCCAGGCTTGTGGTGAAGATGACAACGAAGACGTGCTCATGTACTGTGACGGTTGTCAAAAGCTGTGGCATACATATTGTGTCGATCTACAAGAGGTGCCTTATGGACATTGGTTTTGTGACAACTGTCGAGCACAACGCGAGGTTGACCCGCGGCAGCAGAGTGTACCTCGGTCAGGTAGAGCCAGTCGTCGCCGTACTCGTGGTCAGCAACGTAGGCAGCGCGGCTACGACTCAAGCTGGAATCAAGTGTGGCAGACAGTGTGGTCACGCATCAACCTTGACCTGGATTTCCCTTATGAGGAGGACGAGTCATCGGCAACATATCTGAGACGACACCGTCAACATAGCCAGGCAAGCCGGCAGGCACATGACGCTTGGAGACGCCGCATGCAGGTGGCCGAACTGCAAGGTGCTGGAAATCGCTTCAGGGAGATGGAACCTACTCTTCCCAGCAGCCCTGGTGGAGAGTCAACACCACGAATTCGGCGAATCGGTACGTCACCGCGCCCACAAGTGGAAACCCCAGAAGAGCTGCTGGCATGGCATGCTTTTGAGCAGGCGCAGGCCTCTCCCAGCGAGTCTGGCTCGGCAAGAAAGAGGAAGAGAAAGTCTCAGTCAGGTTCTCCAAGAGACTCAGAGGACAGTGCTGCCCCAGTCGTCAAGCGACGCCGACCAAGCGCATCTACACAGAATGTTTCCGAGCCGAGAGCCTCTGCAACCCCCAGTAGTCGATCTCGTGAACCTCTACGGTTGGCAAGTCCTATACCCCCGAGGCAACCAATCATGGACCCAGCTGTACCCAGTTTCCTGCAATCACTTCTCCAGGAGGTAGAAGACTCTGGCACAAGCTCACACAACGTCCACCTTCATCGTCCTTCGCCTCGTCCTGCAGCGTCTCCTCCCGCCGAGCAGAATTCTCCACGACCTTCTTCACCAGCCCTATCGCCCATGCCCTCGAACCATTCCTCACCTCGAGCCATGTCTGCCACCCCTCCGCCTCCGACTAGTCTCCGACCTATTTCGCCGACTGGATTGACATCGCGCATACAGCCCGTTTTCCCTTCAACAGAGTATTCTCCCTTGCGTTCCAACTCTCCTGAAACAGCCAACCCGAAGTCCGAAATCCACAATCACCGCCAACCAGGGATCACAGGAATAGCAAAGGCGCCGCCTACCTCTGGCCCTACTTTGGCCCAGCCAAGGCCAAGAGCTCGTGTGCCACGTATACTGGAGACCTCCTCGGCGTCGAAGCCGCAGCCTCGATCAACAGACACGTCTCCGACCCGAGCGGCCATGTCTCTATCCGCCAAAGAAGACGTGCAGAAGCTCGTGGCGACGGCTCTGAAGCCACACTACCATGATCAGACCATTACAAAAGACGAGTACACCATTATAAACCGCGACATCTCTCGGATGTTGTACGATAGAATTGGTGACTTTGAGGCGCTGGATGTGGACGGAAAGGCGAAGTGGGAGAAAGTTGCGGGTGACGAGGTAGATAAAGCTGTGAGCGCTTTGAAAGCTCCAGGTTGACATACTTGGTGTCTGCGCCCCTTGTTTGAGCACTGTTACTTCTTTTTTTTTATGACGAAGATTACGATTTTATGACACGAATAATGGCGTTTTGGTGAGGTATTGTATGGCTATCACCAATGCTCGGGATGTGGAGGTGGCTCATTCGAGCTTGCACGCCGGCTTGCGCGAGGGCAATGGTGACTTTTGATTATGGGTGGCATGACAAGGAAGGCCCTGCATTTGGCGGATTTGGGATGAAAGCTTGTACCATCACAGGAGCGGGCAGTCGTGGTTTCATATTGGAGAGACCCCGGTCAAGTTCTCCTGTCGAGGATGGGTCACTGCTATCTAGCAACGTGTACAAATATTGATGGGCATCACCTGGACTCGTCTTGACGCCACGTCCTGTGCCCCCTATACAAACTAATGTCACTGATGATGGCAAATGATAACGATAGATGACACTGTATTTTCTTGATGTCTATGTGGTGGCATAATGTGTCGACCAACATGCACTTCAGCACGACATACGGTACTGATGCCTTGAAGAAAGGCTGACCGCAACCCCTCCATAAAACAGCCTGGACTCGTAGACAAAGTTGACGTCATAGTTGCTCCTCGACTCGCTCCAGTTCACTACGAGTACAAAATCGCAGGAGACACAGCCCGCCAACCTGGGACTTTCTACGACCACCTGGATCCTGAGTCTGCTGAACGCCATAGCACGCATGTATGTTAACATGGTGCGAGCTAGTCGCCACCGTTCCAGGCGAAGCTATTGCTTACGGGTCTCTTCCATTTGACACTTTCCACGGTCATCAATGACGATTGCTGAACGCTCAACAGAGTAAACAAGGCCCAATACCAGCGGCATTACTGCTCATCTGAACACTTCGGCAGGCACACAGGTGCTTGGACAGGCTTATGAAGGCGCAGGCACCACAAAAAACAATCCTCCAAGGGCAGAAAATTAAGCATAGCCTCGTTGTACCTGTATGCCAGAAGACAAATGGCGCCTCCTGCGATCGCATCCATGATGAAATGGTTAGCAGTCGCCACAATGACTGTCAAAATCATGGCCGGGTAGAAAAATCCAAGAACCTGACACGTTAGTTTGGCCAAAGATGGAAGCCTGATGCAGGTCGTGAATGTCTCGAGGCCGAATCTCGAAAATGGGACAGGGATCGAGACGTGGCAGCAACGGCCAGGGTGAGCGATTGGGAGCTGCATGATAGAGAGGCCAACTAGCAGTGAGTAGCCAAAGTGGAGGGATGGCATCGCCGCTGCTCGATGTTAGTGTTTTCCTTGATGCTCATCATGGTACCACTGGTATGACTTACCTAATTGGTTCGTGAATCGTCTTGTGTTGCTGAGAAGCGTCAGCGATACTGCACAATCGACGGAAACGATGCCTTGCAAGGATGATCATGGAACACTCACAACACCGAAACAGCTCCATCTCTCCCGTGGACTGTGTCGACAAAGCCAAAGCGTTGAGCCTGCTCGGCATCTCCCGGTGTCTTGGAATCACCCAACAGCCGAGGCGGCATGCATGGCCAAGTTGAGAAAACACAAAAGGCAAGAAGATTGCAAATCTGTCTACACATTCAGCAAGATGAGGAACATCGACCGTCGAATCACTCACGGCAAGGCTTCTGCGCTTGGATTCGTAGAGGTATGGTCCTGACGCAGGCTGCCGCCATCTGGCGAGGGTCCGATTACGGGTAATGGCGAACCAATACAGCCCGACCAAGAAGGTGACGGTTGCCGGGAGATGGACATAAGAATAGATTCGGTTGACCCAGTACATTACCCCGGGGTACTGGAGGAAGAACCGTTGGATGGCCGGTTCCCAAAAGATGTGGAGTCTCTCCTCCAGTCGGATGACTTGCAAGGCATGGTGACAGGCTACGTCGACCGTTGATTCACGCAGTCTTTCAGCGAGCATGGCTCTGCCCATCTGGTAGACGCTATAAATGAGGCCCCAGTACACAATCTCGACGAGAAAAGGGAAGCGAAGAAGAAGTCTGCTGAGAAGGCGATTCTGGAAGACGGCGGTGTTGGGAGTATTGAGGACTTTGCGGAAGCCGAAGACCGAGATCTCTCGCTGGCGCCATCTGTCTTGACGGTTCCAAACTACCGGTTCGATCTTGGTCACGGGACGTTCGGATCGTTCAATGTCTGAGAGACGCTCGTGGGCGTACCGGTCAACAGGGGTGGTGAAGTCTCGATTGATCCAGGCGCCAAGGAAGATGATGAGTGTGCCCAGGGAAGGCTCTCCGAGACCGAGGAAACCCATTTCCAGTATCGAGATCCCGTCGGATTGATTACCCTTGACGTGGCATGAGCAGTAGGCAGCGGTATATATCGAGTAGGACGAATGTTGGCCGTTTTCGAGACGCTACGGCCGTAGAAGAGGCCGAGATGATCGGATGCTGGGGAGGACCCTGTAATGAGGGTGAGACCAAACGATGATGAAGAACGTGTAAGCAGAAGGACAAGTAACGAGAGGGAAAAGAATACGAGATGACGAAGCCCGACAGAAAAGGGAGGCGAGCGAGAAAGAACAAGTCATCAACGCGATAAGGCTGGCTGGCGAGTCATCCATTCCCGAACCTGAAAGGCGCCTGCCTCGAGTACGAGGACTGGGCAATGCATCCGGGCAGGCAGCATGGACCTGATCGTCATTGCCAGTTCCAAGATGGACTTTCTTGGGGAATTCCGCGATTCCATGTAGAGTGCTCCGTAGCCATCAGCATGTTACAAAGGTGCAGAACAGGTTAGAAAACTCGGTCATGGTCAAACCAAGAATCTCATGAGCAGCAAGCGACCGGCTGCTTGTGCCACTAGCAACCTCCACATTGCTCAGCTCTGGATACACTTGCCAACAGAGCGTTGTCTCGTCGTGTGATTAGTTTCCGGATCCTTCGTATCTGCAGATCGCAACCCCGTACAGGGATGGCCAGAAATCGCATCCGTGCGAAACCGACTGGAGACTGATGGTTCTCACCAAGGCCATCACTGAGTTTGCGGGAAAGGATACGTAAGCACGGAATATGAAGCCTCCGAAAGAGTCGCCAATTGGCCTCAGCTGAAGGGCCTCATTGATCGACTGCCATTTGCACAAGTCCAGAGACGAGGGCGCAGCCTTTGTGCAACTTTGCCAGCATATCCGGGCTCCGGCTGTAACTTGGACAGAGTGCACCGAGATCTAGTCTGTAAGACGACCAACATCGGCCTTGCAATCGTGGCTTCCCCCCTTGAGGAGCCGGGCTGGGATTGTTGAAATATTGTGGAGGGTCAAAGAGGCCTGTGGTGTCAGGAACCCCTTGGATGAGTTGGTTGGCGAGATTGGCAAAACGTCCCAAAAACACCCCGTACTTGTATCGAATGACACGGAACGAGAGACGGAGTGCTTGTGAAATGTACGAGTACGGAGCACAATTTGTTTGTACGGAGTATGTGTACAGTCCCGAGTCTCCTTAGCTTGTTGAGGCTGAGGCTGTGCAGGAAACGATGCCCGGGCCGTTTCTGAAACCCATCCGCAGTCTGGCCTTTGGCTGTTTTCGGTGAAGCGTGCGCTTAGTGAGGCTCATCGGAGCGGCACATGCAATTTCAAACTACGTCCTTCTGAAATTCCTTCCAAGGTTATTTCAACATGCTCTCGAGCAGTTTGCCGCCCGTCACTCTCGATTGCTGACATGATTCCAACATTTACTCTGTACATGCAGTGTGGAAGCATCGGAACACACACACGTGCGCCGATGAGCAGTCTACACCAGTATGGTTCAGGTAACATACAACATTATGCATCGTTCATTGCTTATCTGTGCTTCAACATATCATACAAGACACTTTTGCGGTCGACGTCACTGTCAAGTTCGGTTCGGCCTCAGCGTTGAAGGTAATGCCCGAATCGAGACGGCCAGACTATTACGATTTTCGAAGAGAATCTACTGCGTTGCAGCATGTTGCGGCTCAACTGGAGCTCTCAAGCGTACTCTTCCTGCTGGGCCGCCTTGTTGTTTTCTCCGGCGAGATCATTTCGTTCCGTCTCACCGCTGTAGATACCTCGTTCCGTGGCTGGAACGTCTGCTGTACCTGCCTCTCTCTGAATCCGAGCCATTTCAGCGGCTGGCGGTGGGACCCATTTGGCACTTTCTCTTGGGCTGACGTGTTCCAGATACATCGTGTCAATCTCTTCGAGCGTACGTCCCTGCCCTTCGATGACGAAGAAGTAAACCAGAATTCCTGCCGTGACATTACAAGCTGCAAAGACATAGCCGTATCTGAAATCGATCGCACCCGTGATGAAAGGGGTAAAGAAGGCTATGAGGAAGTTCCAAGTCCAATTGCTGGCGGTAGCAAGCGACATGGCCTTGGCTCGGTACTTGGAAGGGTAAATTTCCGCTTGGATCGTCCACACCATCGGCCCCCACGTCCTGTACATGGTCAGCAAGAGATGCCAACCTCAGCGTCTTGCCTCGAGCGTTGCTCGAGGGCTCAAACAAAGAGGGGAAGAACACTTACGTGGCATAGCCAAGGATGAAAAGACACGCGAAGACGATGAGAGCTACCCCCGCTGAAGGAGTTTGGGCCGGGTCATCAATATCCAGAACAAAATGTCCCACCGAGGCAAAGATCATGAAACAAACGAACATCCACATACTTCCTGCGATGAGGGACTTTCTGCGGCCGTAATGCTCGACGAGGTACAGGCCAATGAAGGTGACTCCCCAATTTATGCCGTTCAAGATCATCTGCGTCACGAACGAGCTGATTTGTACCGATTGGAAGATGGTGGTGCCGTAGTAGAAGAAGTAGTTGGCACCGGTCAGCTGTTGGAACATCTGGAGCGCCATACCCAGCCAGATTCTGTAACCCATGCGAGGCGCCCTACACATGCCAACGAATTCGCTGACGGGATTGCCCTTGGTCTGCACTTCGGCGCGAAGTTTGTTCTCGATCTCTTCCATTTGCACGTGGATGCTGTAGTGATGTGCAGGGGCACCGTAGACCTTCATCAATGTTTCCTTGGCGCGCTCCCGTTGTCCCTTCCGGTAGTCATATCGAGGCGTCTCAGGGAAGAAGAGAATGCCGACACCAAGCATGATGGTCCAAAGCCACCCGAGCCCAATGACGATACGCCACGAGCCAGAATTTGACCTTTGATGGGTGTATGTGCCATAGTTGAAGCAAGCGGCCAGAAAGATACCCAGTGTGATAAACAGCTGGTAGGTACAAACCAGGGCTCCTCGAATCCACGGCGGAGATGTCTCGGCCTGGTACATGGGCACAAGCAAACTCAGAGCGCCGACGCCGAAACCGGCGACAAGACGGCCAACCATGACCTCAACCCAGCTAGTATTGGCGGCGATCTGGATCACAAACCCGACAGCAACGACGAGGCACCAGACGGAAATGGACACGCGACGACCGATGCGGTCAGCGATGGGAGCTGCCACCAGGGCGCCGATCAGTGTGCCGATCGATAACTATGGCTGTCAGGGAAGTCCAGCACGGAGACGACGGAGACGTGACACTTACCAGGGCGACAATCAAACCAGATCTGACGTTGCTGAAATACGGGGTCCCATCGGGCTTGCGCTGCCCAAACCGATCGAGGAAATCTGGCATCTCAAGCTGTGCAGGGGTCAGAAGATTCTCCCACAACCATGTTGGTTGACGCCGGAAAGACTTACGAAGCCTGAAATCTGACCCGTGTCGTAACCGAAGCTGGATGTACATGCGTTAGCAACAATGTCCGTGCTCTGGGATGGGAGGGCTGCTGCCTACATCAAACCACCCATCGACACCAGAACACCCATCACGAAGGACCTCCATGTTAGGCGGCGGAGGGGGGAGTAGTCCAGCGACGCTAGCGAGGCTCTGATGTCTGTCCCCTTTTCTGAATTGGGGTTGTACTGGTCGAAGTTGACGGTCATAAAGGCCGTTTGGGGAGCCATAGCGACGACGGCCGCGCGAGAGAAAGGAGGCCAAGTAGATTCAAATTACAGGAGCACTCGTTCGAGTACGGGGTCGAGTACGGGGACGGGTACGGAGCATCATGTGCGGGATGGGCAGGTTGATATTTGTATACAGAGGCCATGTACAGTAAAAAGTGTGAGATGGACCAAAACTGGAATGACGCACATCCTCACGAATACGTCACGGACCACGAGGGCGAGCGTGCCTCAGCTTCTCTCCGTAACAAGTTTTTAGAACCACCGCACATACATTTCACCGACGACTAGCGCAATCGAGCCGCAATGGGAAATGACCACCCACTCTGGTGCGGGTTCGAGTGCGACTACGACGAGTGCGACTGCGAATACTGGGTCACCTATGGGCCATGGTCGCAATTGCAACGTTAGCTCTGCAAAATTCGTGCCTTTGACGAGAAACATGAGCCGGGATCCTGGCATGGAGGGGGGTTTTGATTTCCCACCACACAAATCTGCCTTGTAGGAGAACCGGGCAGAGATTCCACGAGAAGCCACGGGCCATGAGGCTGAAAAGGTCGATCGCAAAGCAAACCTCGTCTACTGTACTCAAAGCAATGTCGAGAGTTAAGCGAAGACGCGGCAACTAATTGACTCTAGTACTCGTGCGAGCAAGGCCCTTAGCAGTGTAAGTGAGGTGTGAGCTAGGGGTTTAGTGAGTCAAATCAGTGCTTGATAGGTTCAATCACTTAGTGGCCTCGCTAGCATTCGGGTTTTCGGCAGACCAAGGAGCCACCATTGGCCATACTTGGCGTTTAGCGCGATGTCGAGGTTTGCCATCTACGACATCAATGACCTCATACGCTCTTGGCCGAGAATTGGTTGTTTCTTCTTGTGAATAAGCACGAGTATAGCTGAGCATAAATCCACATACATACGTTGCAAGTATAGCGAATTACGGGTACTGGTAAGAATGCAGCCACTTGCTCCTAGGGCTGCAGGACAAGAACTGCACACACCTCCTGGGCAGCTTCTGAATGACCGACGACGATGGATTGATCCTCACCGGGCCACGGTAGCAGCTATTGTTCGCAATTGCCCCCCGGGCGATCCGTATCAATGCCGCTCTGTGTAGATTCGCACCGAGAGATTGATTCTCTCGCAGAGGCCTGAACCTTGGAATTGACAGATCCTTGCAACAAGTTGAGCGCGTGATAGCGCAGATGGCAGGTCCGAGCCATGCAGAGCCTTGCAACAGCGTCAAAACTCAGACATGGACATCTGTAGAATGCAATGTGTTCAACCTCCTGCCTGAAACCAATCACAGGTCGAGCAAAGTCTCGCGCTGAAGGCCATCATGCCGACCAGCGGGTAACATGGAAGGAAGGTACCATGCATGTGAGATCTGTCGCGGAAAAAGCAGATGGCTGCTTGGCAAGGCCGAAGATGGGATTGATCAGAAGAAATGATTGTCCGAGGGCATCACAAGCCTCCAGTCGAAGTAGTTGAGGTGCTGGTAACTGTAGGTGCTTACAACGCACAGGGACATCAGATCTGACGAAAGATGATGCCGACAGAATACAAATGGAACCAGACATGTCGACCTACAGTAATTACGAGCTAGTGGCAGTAACGGAATGGGCAGGTGGTGTCTCAACAGCACTTCCTCACCCGGGACGAACATTCCAGGCCTAAACCTTTCACTGTGGGGGGATTGGAGCTTACGGCCCAGTGGAGCGGCCATTGCCCGTCTGATGGCCAAGGTGAGCGTCGAAGAGGACTTAGTCATCTGCTGCTTCGAATGCGAACAAAGAAGTAGACATGACACAGAGACTGGCGTTGGGCGGTCGGCGATGCTTCAACCTCGGCGATCTCGTATACTCATGCAAAAGTGGCCCGAGAGGGGCGCGTAGGCATATAAGGGCGGCTTGTGCTCCACGAAACCGAGATCAACCACCGAGCCTTAGTCGGAGAGGGATCCATCATCTGAATCTCACCATGCCTACCGGACAATGCATTTGCGGTCAAATCAAGTATGAGTACACGGGGGACCCAGTCATGAAGGTAGACTTGCAAGCATGCGAGTCCGACTTCGGCTGATAATCACAGGCCATCTGTCATTGCTCGACATGCCGCCATGTCAGTGGAAGCGTCTTTACCACCAACGTCCTTGTTCCAGAGGACAAGTTCAAGGTGACTTCTGGAAAGCCCAAGACGTATGCCACGATTCAAGACAGTGGTATGACTTTGACGTACTCCTTCTGTGAGAATTGCGGGTGCAATCTCTTCAAGGTCGGAAGCGGAGACGCCTTCAAGGGAGTCATTCTCGTTCAAGCTGGATCGCTTGACGACCCGGAAGAGGTTCAGAAGGCTGAGCCGGAGGCAGAACTTTATGTGTCGAAGCGGGTGGAGTGGTTGCCAAGTTTGGCTGGGAAAGGCCAGGTGCTGGAGTTTCCAGGGTGAATGCGACAAGAACATGCTGTACGCGCAGCGAAGCTCTTCGAAGGGGAAACACATTGTACTAGTGTGGCGCAAATTGAGTGAATGCGGTTTGACAGCATTATCTGCCTTGAAGGGAGATAGTGGGCGTCGTAGAATCATGAGCAAGCCTTACCAGTACCCATGCCTGTAGCATCAAAGCAGGCCACAACATTCGCAATGACATGGCCTAAATTTTCAAGCCCCCAGGTGCGTGCGAAGCGGCGTAAGAGTCCATTTGGTGGAAAGTCGAGAGACTGGGCTTGCACGTTTTATACTGTATACTTGAGGGGCTTTAGCAAAGGGGAGGTTTGGAGAGGCTCGCGACGTTCCCCCTCCGCCTCGGCCAACCTTCCCCGTATCCCGCTCGCATCAGCCGACCGCGCAATTGCGTCAGAAAGCCGAAATGCCTCGTGCATCTCCGCAGGCTGGAGTGGGCAGTGGCAGTCGGGTTTCGTACTCGTACAGCAGAGAGACATCTCAACGCTCCTCACCGACATCGAAGGTAGTCTGGAGCCTCTCTCATACCTGAGATACTTGTCTTCTTTCAATAAGAGCAATGTTCACATCATGGATGAACACACTCCTCTCATCTCGACTGTCCGCGTAGAGCGGAGGACTGGACGATACCCCCACACAATCATCCGTCGCTTCTGCTCTGTCGCCTTATCAAGCGTTCTTATTGCTATTGTGATATGCTTCTTCCTGCCCGTTGCGATCCTTCCACGCAACCACGATCCTCTCTCTGCATATCTCCCCTGGTCTCGCCCCTTCCCGAAGGCATGGCCTCAGAGCACGGGAATCACATACAACGAGCTTCAAGACCTGCTCTTGGATACCCCGAATGAGGACAAGGTCCGCTCATGGAGCGAATACTATACTGCGGGACCACACCTTGCCGGCAAGAACCTTAGCCAGGCCATTTGGACACGCGAAAGATGGGAAGAGTTCGGGGTCAAATCGGACATTGTTGCGTACGATGTCTACATTAATTATCCTGTCTCACACCGGCTAGCTTTGCTGAAAGAAGACAAAGTCGAGTACGAGTGTAGCTTGGAGGAAGACGTCATCGATGAAGACCCGAGCACGGCTCTGCAAGATCGTATACCGACCTTTCATGGCTACTCCGCCAGTGGCAATGTCACTGCACAGTATGTCTATGTCAACTTCGGCACGTATCAAGATTTTGAAGATCTGCTGGCTGCGAACATAACCGTTTCTGGGAAGATTGCTCTGGCGAAATATGGAAAGGTATTTCGCGGTCTGAAAGTCAAGCGGGCTCAAGAGTTGGGCATGGTTGGAGTCATCATCTACTCCGATCCACAAGAGGATGGCGAGATTACGGAAGAGAATGGCTACAAGCCATATCCTGAAGGTCCAGCCAGGAATCCGAGCAGTGTGCAGCGAGGCAGTACGCAGTACCTGAGTACGTTGTATAGACTTCGATACTGACACAAGACTGACAGGTGTTGCAGGCACTCTTCCGGGAGATCCAACGACGCCCGGGTACCCTTCAAAGCCAGGAGTGCCTCGGGTTGATCCTGGCGGTTCCACTCCCAAGATACCGTCGCTACCCATATCATACGCCGACGCTCTTCCTCTCCTGAAGGCTCTCAATGGGCACGGCCCCAACGCAAGCTCGTTCAGCGATGACTGGCATGGTGGTGGGTTGGGATACAAGGGAGTAAAGTACTCTATTGGACCATCGCCGAGTGACATGACTCTGAACCTGGTCAACGAGCAAGAATATGTTACTACGCCACTCTGGAACGTGATAGGCGTGATCAACGGCACCATCCCAGACGAGGTCATTGTCCTCGGAAACCACAGAGACGCCTGGATCGCAGGGGGTGCAGGCGATCCAAATTCTGGCTCTGCTGCACTGAACGAGGTTATCCGCTCGTTTGGTGAAGCACTCAAGGCGGGTTGGAAACCATTTCGTACTATCGTGTTTGCAAGCTGGGACGGAGAAGAGTACGGTCTGGTCGGATCAACGGAATGGGTCGAAGAATACCTTCCCTGGCTGTCCTCCAGCACGGTCGCGTACCTCAATGTCGATGTCGGAAGCCGAGGAAAACATTTTGACGCCGCAGCATCGCCGTTGCTCAACAAGCTGATTTACAATGTAACTGGCACCATACCTTCACCCAACCAAACCACGGAAGGACAATCTGTTGGCGACACTTGGAATGGCAAAATTCGCACAATGGGCTCCGGCAGTGACTTTACCGCATTTCAAGATTTCGCCGGGATCCCGTCTCTCGACCTTGGGTTTGGCAACGGTCCAAAGGATGCAGTCTATCACTATCATTCTAATTACGACAGCTTCCACTGGATGGACAATTACGGTGACAAAGACTGGCATTACCATGTGGCAGTGACGAAAATATGGGCGTTGCTTGCTGCTCAGTTGTCCGAATCCGCAGTTTTGCCCCTTAGCGCCAAGGACTATGCACAAGGCCTTGGAAACTACCTCGAAGGCGTCAAGGAAAGGTCGAAACAGTCGCATATCTCTTCAAGCTTCAGCTTCCAGCACTTGGACAAGGCCACAGCAAAATTGCATAAGGCCGCCTCGCACTTTGATGCTTACACAACACAGTTAAAAGGTAGACTGGGAGAAGATGTGCCTTGGTGGAAGTGGTGGAAAAAGGTCAAGCTATACTACGAGGTCAGGAAAGCGAATGCAAAGTACAAAATTCTGGAGCGACAATTCCTCTTCCCGGGTGGTCTCGACAATAGATCGTGGTTCAAACATGTGGTATTTGCTCCAGGGAGATGGACTGGATATGCCGGGGCAACATACCCCGGACTCGTGGAGAGCTTCGAGGACAATAATACCACCAATGCAGAACGCTGGAGTGGGATTATTGTCGATAGGCTGCAAGCAGCAACGAGATTATTGGCATGATAACTTGACATAATGGAATCAGAGGTAAAGTTTGGTCAATCTCAAACGAGCTGGAACTCATTGCTCAACAACTCCTGCTAAGCTTGAAGAAACGTTTGCCTTACTGTCTTATTGATGTCGATTACTTTTTGACATGTCGGCTAGACTCATTGTCGCGGACCGAGATTTGAGGTGGACCATCAAGTATACTGGTATATGGCCTTTACCTGGTGGACTAGGTTTGTGAATTCAATGGCGAAGCATATGGTCGGAAGGGCTACGTCGAGCAAGAGGATATTCAATATGACAATGGCTTGTCATGGTATTGTTTACGTGTACCACACTCGTCCATCTCATATGCATGTGTAGGCGCATTGTACAGACGATCGAATATTTCTTGATCAATAATAACTCGTGCCACCAGCACCCAAGCCACTCCTAGTGGCTCCCAGATCACTGCTGTACCTGCGCGCCCCAACAGGAATCACACCGGGCCCAAGACCAATAGGACTTGCAACGCGATGCAAACGCGGGCTATGACGCCCAGGCTCAAGATGCGTTTCCCGGGAAGTTGTGGCGGACAGTAGTCTGGTGTCGGAAGCGACATCGTCGTCGTCGTCTTCGAAAACATCCGAAAATGATCCGGTTATCGTAGCCCTTCGGGACTGAGCAGCGCTGGTCGGCGTTGCAGAAGCTTTCCCAGTAGAACCATTCGCCGCTCGAACCTCCGTGACAAAAACATCACCATCGTCACCATTGACATCATAACCATGCTCATCATCATCGTCGTCATCGTCATCGTCGTCGTCTTCATCCTGGGAACTGCTGAAACCTTCCAGCTCCACAAGCATCCAGATTGGCACGGAGCCCAGGATGGCGACCAAGGCCAACGTCCACCATGGGACGATGACATATCCAATATCGACGCCTATCGTGAACATGGCGCCGGAGAGTGCTGGACCTGCCGCCCTCCCGATAGCAGAGACGCTGGTGGCAACGCCATTCAGAGTGCCGAGAATTTTGAGACTCGCCGCGCTGTTGGTCAGCAGTATTGTCGAGCATGGGAAAGCAAAGATGCCGGCGAATCCTTTGACCAACATCAAGACCATCATGACCCCTTGTCTAGAAGCGTCATGCTGCAGGAGAGCAGTGAAGGGTACCGCTACGTAGACCAACGGAAAGGTCAGCGCACAAGCCTTGAGACAATTTAGAACGCCATACTTCCTTGCGAATACGGGGAAGACGAAGAATTGAATGAGCATGCCGAAGACGCCGTAGACGGTGAAAAGCAACCCGATCGCGTTTGAATCAATGCCAAAGCCCCCAGAAAACTTGAGGGGTAAATGTAGCCGCGGGTCTCGCCCCGATTGTACGGGAAAATGCATGAAGATGGGTAACAACTGGTCGAAAGCGACCGAATGCATGGCCAAGAGGGTGTAAACGACCAAGTTGATGTTGGATTGCCTCGAGAAGACCTCTGACCACCCTGGATGCTGCTTGAGAGGCTGAGCGTCATGTTTGGCAACGGGTGAGGACATTTCGCTCGAGGTGCCGGGCAGAAAAGGATCCGCCTCGTCGTCCGTTGACCACGCTCTTCGGCGCTGTTTCGGACGTCGAGAACATGGCTTGAGGAGTAATTGGCCCAACATGAGCCCGTAGTCCTTGTGCGACTTTTTGTCTTCCAGGGTCTCGTGGAAGTACAGAAATCCAGCCGCGATGCCAAACAGGAATAGCATGCTAATAAGCAAGTTTGGCAAGGCAAATGGATATTCCTTGAGGAATCCGACCTTGCCAAAGATTTGCGGGTATCTTTCCACAGGGTGGACTAACGAGCCACCGAAAGACGGACCGAATATGCTGCCAATGTTCCAGACCAACGGCATGATGCTGAATGCTCGAGGCTGTAACTCTTTCTGCGGGACCAGTTCCGCAACGGCAGTCCGTATTATGCCCACATTGCCATTCGACAACCCTTGCAATGACCGCGCAATGAAACCCCAGGCTAGGTTCTTGGAGAAGCCGAACAAGATACTCGAGAGCATGGTGCACGTCAGAGCGAGAAGGATGATGGGTTTGCGACCGAAACGATCCGATGCTCTACCCCAAGCGATGCCTGTCAAGCATTGAGAAAGGGAGAAGATGGCAGACATCAGGCCGGCCCACCTGGCGACATCATCATCTGGGACGTTGAAGGACTGTATCATCTCAGGCTGGACATGCTTAGCGACCGGGCAGCACACACCGTAGGTCGGTACTCACGATGTAGGGGTAGACAGAGGTCATCGCCACCGGTTCGGCGAATCGACATATCGCAAGGATGAGGAGCTGCTGCTTCGGCAGCTTGAGGGATTTTCTCGCATCCTTGACCATGGCTCTAGGATTGTTCGCTGCTGAGCCATGAGTCGGTGACTGCGCTCGAAAGTGAGGGTGAAGTCTTTGACTGCGAGGCTATACGAGTGGTCGGCGGCAGAGGAGGGACGAGTCGAAGCGCACTTCATCCTTCGACACCGCCTTCATAAGGCGCAGTTTGACCGGGTTCCACTGACCCTTCCACAAATGCAGTGGTGGTTGGGTTGCGGGATACAGTGGGAGTTTTGCACCCTATGAGAAGCCGTGAGATTGTGAGAAGTGGGCGAGAGCGCGGCAAAGCGGCAGCGATGGCGAGGAGTTATGCGGGGTTGTCCGGTAACGACAGCCTTGCACCTCCGTATAAGTAGGTACAGTAGAAATTGAGTACGAATACGAATACGAGTACGGCTATGGTGTCTGCATCAGCATCGTAGCACACCTTGGTTGGACACAAGGCGGGCATTGGTTGCGAATTTATGTGGTAGAGCGCTTTGCACAAAACCCTCCTACGGTACAATGAAAGCTAGGGTGATGAACATTTCCAGGAACAGGCTGTACACAAGTACGACGAGAGCAATTGCTGTATTCGTCCTGACTCCCTAGGGAGCGAAGTAGAGCCGTAGTAGATTCTCCAGCTGTGAGTTCCAACATCGTGTGGTCCGGTCCATATGTGCGGCAATGCCAGCGTCTCCTTCCTCGGGCTGTGCGACAACGCTCGCAACAAGAGCTTCAATTTTGCCCTGGGTGAATTGGTCAAATTCTGTCCATGCTTCCAATTCAAGGGATCGTTTGGGTTATCGTAAGGTTATAGCACAAGAAAGATTTCTGCAATTCTGCCTTTACCATGGCGAAGAAGGTCCAATGCCCCAGGAAGTTTCGTCTTGACTGGAGACTCGTCTAGTATGATGGTGCTAGGAACGTGTAGAAGTTTGCGATCTTCCAGAGAGGAGCGATTGAAGTGACCAGAGTCCGTCTCTTGGAAAAGAGGACTGTAGAAGGTCCAGGTGAGGGTCACATAGAGATCGACGGGTGGGCGTGGCCATAGCTATTGTAGGAATAACTAAAAGTCTACATCGACAAACCTTCCCTACAATACCAGTAACCACTAGGTATGTAATTAACCAACCGCCAAGCGGGGATTACTCATGTGACAGCACGTGAGCATGACTTCTCCGCAATTGACCGGTTAGCTTTGGTAACGATTTAACCACCATCCTAGAAAATCATCTACAAAAGGAGCAGAGTATCTTCCTACGATATGGTATTTGCTTAGTATAATCCATTAACCTTTAACATTTGCGGGAATGAACGCAATTGTCCGACAGAGATTCGTCTCGCCACAGGCACTAAGCACTTCCATCCTCTGCGTACTAGGAGCAGGGAGCAAGACACGATATGGACAAATTTCGATAGCTGGAGACCGCTTTCCACGGCAGCTGACCAGATCTCCAGCCTTTTTCAATCCTCGGGATTTCCGTTGCTCAGTGTCAACGGTGCGTAATCAAGATTCAGATCAGGACAGTCCCGGAACGTACAGTGAAGCAGATCATGAACATGCCGTCATCTCTACATTTGACCTTTTCTCGATCGGGATTGGCCCCTCATCTTCCCACACGGTTGGACCTATGCGCGCCGGAGCCATCTTTGTCGATGATCTCGTCGAAGCCGGTCTTCTACAGAAGGTCCACAGAATGCGCGTATGTCTTTATGGCAGTTTAGCATTGACCGGCGAAGGACATATGACACCGTCAGCCTTGCTCCTCGGTCTTGAAAGTGCCGATGTCGAAACAGTTGATACTTCGTATGTGCCCAGGCGCTTTGAGGAGATCAAGTCTACCAAAAAGTTGTTTCTGGGTCACGGCCTTGCGGGGAACAAGGGTAGAGAAGTCCCGTTCAATTATGAGCGAGACTTTGTGTGGAAATGGACGCAAAAGCTACCGCTGCACAGCAATGGAATGCGTTTAACGGTATATGACGCGGAAGGGGACATCTTGGCGACCAACGACATGTTCAGCGTTGGAGGAGGATTTGTTGTGAACGGAGCCCTTTCAATTAGTCCTGCTTCCTCCCCAGACGCGAACGGCCGATCAGAGCTCGCCTCAGCCGATTCCGGAGATTCAGGCCACCACCCAGCTGATTTCGCGGAAAACATATACTACAAGGAGACTCATCGGGCAAATGCTGCCGGAGACCGGAGAACTGGTCCCGGTCTCAAAACTCTTAATACCAGCACTGAACAAACAGATAGTCTAATCGAGGACACTACAGCATCTTCTTCGAGCACCATGTCCCCTGTTATCAGTGGCATCACAGACGTAGACGTCACATCCGACCGGGTTACTAAGCCCCACCAGCCTCCTTACCCTTTCAGCGATGCTGCCAGCCTCTTATATCTATGCCATAAGCACCAATTAACCATTGCTCAACTTGTCTTTGAGAACGAAAAGAGTTTTGGATACTCGGATGATGACATCTACCGGAAATTGTTCCGGCTTTGGCATGTCATGGACAAGAGCATTCTCGAAGGTGTCCAAGCGCCGCGAGACTCGACTCTTCCCGGCTCACTGAAGCTGCATCGACGAGCGCCAGCGCTGTACAGCCGCCTCACGAGAGGTCTATACTCTTCAAAGAATAGTAATGTTGACGGCCTGAAGAGTCTGGCACAGCCTTCATCAGTGAGGTTCGAGACGCCATTGCCCAACGTGCCAGATAAAACAACAACTCAGGAACAGGGCAGCTTTTGGAGGCGACAAACTCAGACCGTACACGGTTCGTTCGATCACCCGATTGCGCCGTCTCCCTCGCGCCGCACCACTTTGGCCGCGATGGATTACCTGACTGTCTACGCCATTGCTGTCAACGAGACAAATGCGGCCGGCGGTAGAATTGTGACGGCTCCGACTAATGGCGCAGCCGGCATCATCCCTGCTGTATTGAAGTATGTGATTGAGTTTGTCAGCGATGACCCGGAGCGTGATGTCGCGACCTTTCTGTTAACGGCTGCTGCGATTGGCATGCTGTACAAACGTGGCGCTACCATCTCCGCCGCTGAGGGCGGTTGCATGGCTGAAGTTGGTGTCGCCTGTTCGATGGCCGCTGGAGCGTTCGCGGCCTGCATGGGCGCTAGGCCAGAGACCATCGAACAGGCTGCTGAGATTGGCATTGAGCATAATCTAGGCCTGACCTGTGACCCTATTGGCGGTCTGGTCCAGGCTCCTTGCATAGAGCGAAATGCTCTGGGTGCAGTCAAGGCCATCTCGAGCGCGAACCTTGCTCTTAGTGGCGACAGTGGCACGCAAAAGGTCAGACTTGACGACGCTATTCGCGCCATGCGCTTGACTGCCAAGGGTATGAGAGACGAATTCAAGGAAACTAGTCTAAGTGGGTTGGCAACGAGCGTGCCGCTCAAAATCCCCGTCAGCGTTCCAGAGTGCTAAATGGATCAAAGAGACACGCTCTTGGACGCAGCGTGCTTCCTCAACCCCGTGTCCTTCAGGGGAATGTGCACTATCTAGTTGATTTTTGCATTTTGGTCCACGATATCACGTTTCGCCCCACCAACATGACCGGCTGGTGTGAGTACATAGGGCTCTTAGGAGTCTATTTCCAACCGTCATCGTCATGGAAACGATAGAGATGCTCGAAAGACTAATTCACTGGATGCTCATCTGATACATGCTATAGATCAGTGTCGATGATGGCATAATTATTCCTCATCCCCTTTCGCACAGATAATGTCGAGATGGGCAACGAAAGGCAGCCTTCACAATCTTGAAAGTCGATCGCATCAACTAGATTTTCCTTGCCATAGCGGTATTCTGTCGGTGGTAGAGATTCTCGGCTAGCCCTTGCAATCATCCTGGATCCAGTCTGGTTACAATGCCTTAGAGAGTGTATCGAAATCCTTGCAGACCAGCAATGACCTCTTTTCCTTCATCAGCCAATCTGTTGTGCCGGCGGAAATACAGAACCATTGAGACTGTCACCAAGACAATGACTCCATTGCAACTGCATGACCTTACATTAGAACCTGATCTTCGCGACCTTGGAGCAAGTCAACTTACGTCAGTGACGTGTAGATGCCGGGATAGTACTTAGGAAAGTCCTGTGAGCGGAATGTCAAGGCGCCGAGAATGCCACCCACTGCTCCCATCCCGGTCAGAGTGGCGCTGCAGAAGGTCCGCGTCCAGTGGCCTCGAATGTTGTTCGCCTGCCACGAAAGAACACAGGGGATCGACCCATTGCAGCCGGCCGTGACGAGGAAGACCGCAAAGAGTTGCACTCCGGGGACCTCAGTCCAAGCCAACAGACACAGGCCAATAACAGATTCCACAACGTTTAAGAGGATAACTGGACTCCGAAGGCGGTACTTGTCGCTCAGCCGAGCCTGAAAGTACATTTGTATGGCCGCAAAGACGTATGGAGGAGTGGTGAGGATTTGAGACACGCCAGCACTGAAGCCGATTCTGGAATTCAGAATCATCGGAAGGAAATACGCCACGGCATAGGCAGGAGCCGTCGTACATCTTCGCCTTGGTGTTAGACCTCAGGATACCGAGGTGGGCAAGATATGAAGTCACTTACGTATAGAGCAATCCATATCCCCAGATCCGTGCATCGAGTGCGGGACGGAGGAACTTTCGCAGGTTAAACTTTTGGTCTGCCTCAGTGTCCTGACGATCCCTTTCGATGAGACGGATGATGTACGCCAGCTCATCGGGTTTCAGGAATCTCCACGCCTTGGGATCCTGTGGATAGCCCACAAGAAACACAAATGCCGCTCCAGCGATGACACAGGTCACGATGCCTTCCATCACGAAGATCCACTAGACAGGGGCGTTAGGAGCTGGATAAAGCGGTTGCAACGCCGGCTGACTAAGAACAGTAACTTACGCGCCAGGCTTCCAGTCCTCCCATCCCATGCATTTGGATGAAGCAATATGCCAGGATGCCACTGAACGAAGATCCAACCATCCCGATCAGGTAGTTAAACGCATATCGTCTAGCCATGTCGTCTGAAGCACCCGTCAGCACTGACTAAACCTGCCAAGTGACAGGGGTAGACGAACAGCGAGTGTAGTAAAGCGAGATCAGGTATATGACGCCAGGAAACAGGCCACCTTCGAGGATGCCCAAAATGATACGGAGGCCGATCAAAACCGTCCAGTGCTTGGCGAATCCAAAACCCTAGGGCTCGCGTCAGTGCGTGAGACCAGCCGAAAGCTTCTGTTCGATAATGGCGTACAATGACAAGGAACCCCCAAAGCATGGTCATGCCTGGCAGAGTCCATCGGGGTCCCAGCTTTTTGACGATGATGGCGCCAGGAATCTGGAACATGATGTAGGGCGCAAAGAAGATCAAGACAATGACCGACTATTAGTGTATGCCGCTTGGTTAGCTTTGCGAATGTTGGAGGCAGGGAGAGTGAGTCGAGACTTGCATATCGTGTTCCAACAGTGAGCTCCAAATCCTTGTTCATGCTGTGGTGACTCGTCAGCCCGGTACACATGGACGAGGAGAGAAGGCTCAGCATACCCAGCAATGTAAGCGTTGGAAAGATTCCCGCGATCCATTAAGCTGACGGCGACCATTAGGCCGCAGATGGAAAGGAGTCGTCGATCGATCTTGTGGACGATTTTTCGGGTTTCGGAGTTTGTGTACGGCTCTGGTTCTGCGTCTTCCTCGCGGAACTCGTGAGCCTCGCTAGCTGCATCGAGTTTGTGGTCATCGATGAGACCATGCACATTCGTCATTTTGGCTGCCATGGTGCCGCGATAGATGATCGGACTTTTTTTGCAAAGTGACCAGTCCGTGAGGTTTTGGAGGCAGACAATGGAAAATCCAACCCTTATCTTTGATTTAAGTGCTGGGCGAGGGCGGTAATCCCCATGGGGAGACTCAGTCAACTTATATCTCTTGCGACCTTCCGCATTATTGCCTTACGGAGTACGCAAGACCCTCGGTGGAGGGACATGCTCGATGCCAAACAGACTTTTTATGCTGGGGGACAAGCTAACATCAAAGAGCCGACGACTACCAGTGGCAATACCGCTCGGTGCCGACCACAGCCGATGAAGCCGTCGAGATTGAATCCCTTCTAACTTCCAATCACGCGTTTGACTCGACAGCCGACCCTTCAGCTGTGGCTTATTGAGGAGCCGTGCGGGGCGCTTGGCACTGTCTTTCACTTGTTGGCCTGATCACTATATCGAGCGCTCATGGTACTGTTGGCTATCTCCAGGTTCGGCTCGGACCATGCACAGAAGGCCTTCTGGTTCGGCTGTAGGTTTAGTTACTCGACGACCTCCTCGACTGATCGGGTCGTTGCCGTATCGCAAGCAACTTTGCTAACAAGACTCTTTGGGGTCAAGTTTCGCCAATGTGCAGTAAGTCGGGCTCGAAGGGAGACAGTGGCATGTCCCAGAACTCGTCGAAAATGCTGCCGAAATCTTCATTGGCCCATTGCGGATCAACCAAGTCTGGGTTTGTCCACTGTGATCCATCCACTAGGGTGAGTTCCAGCCTTGGACTGAAGGATGCTGGATACGGGAAAAGACCTCTTAAATCAGACATGTCGTATGTGATGCCTTCAGTATGCCGCTGGATTGAAGAAGTGGGCGAAGTTGAACGAACAAACACCTGACCGCGCGAAGCACGCAACCGATCAATGGTGCTGAGAACGGGAGCCGCCCCTGCAAATTTGATCTGCATGTGTTGGAGTGCTTTCACTATGATGTCGAGCTCCTGAGAACAGACCTCACTTTGGCCAGGCGTGGCACTATAGCGCAACTGCGGGACTGCTGCCACCATCAAATACCAGGTGTTGACGCCGAGAAGATAGTTGATGTCGTCTCGGATGTACATCTCTTGGTACAGGCGTGTCACACAAGACGATGCCACCAAGGTCGCGAGGCTACTGGCAGACGAGTGCTTTTGGTCGCCAAAGAGATTTAAGTAAGTAATAACAACGACAAAATACATGATGTGGGTTTCTGACACGTTTCGTTGATACATCCTGACGTTGGATTTGTCGTACAGTCGAGCTTCGTCTGGAAGATCATCCAGCCATGCTTTAAGGGAATCGATGATGAGAGATGCCTATACAAAGGTGGGTGGTCAGACGACGTATTCGATATCAAAACCTGGAATAGGGTAGGAAATCAGATCAAAACTAGTGGAAACTGGGTGAGATACCTCCTGAATATTTGCAGGTCGTCTAGCTTGCAGGTCGTGAATCCTTCCCAGTATAATCGCCAGCTTTGCAAGCTCTATGAATAAAATAGTCGGACGGGTGATAGTATCAAAGTCGTCTACAGTAGGAGGCAGCACATCGAACTCATGCAATTTGATCGCAGTCGGACGTCCCATGGCGGTGGAGAGGAGTTGATCTTGTATCTAGGTCACCAAGTCATCAAATGAGTCTCGTTGGCACACTTCGGCTCGGCAAACTCACAAAGACGCACCATGCAATTCTGCGGGCGATTTTAGGGTTGGCCATTCTAGCATAGGTCTGATTGAGATGCAGTCCCATTTGGTTGAGGAGTCTGCAGGCCATGCCAAGCCACTGCCAGGCGCAATCCAACGTGAGGATGAGATGTCCTTTGATGTTCCACGTCATTAACAGACACATCGTCTTCAATATCGCGATATAGTCGCCCTCATAATCAAGATGAATCAACATCTTGGCCCTCGTGTAGTACTGCTCACTCTCGGCCAGCGGCGCCGGTCCTCTGGGTAGTCGAAGCATGGATCCAACCATGCACACGGCTTGACAAAGCGGTATAGAACGTTTCTCCGCAAGCAGGTCCTCGCGCTGCACGACAGGGAATCGGTGGCCCAGATACTCAAAGTACATGTCGACATAAGCGCCAAAGATAAGTTTGGATGGCAAGGCCACAAGACCTGGCAATTGGAGAACCTGCTCTCTTAGGTGCGTTGTGAAGACGGTAGTGCTCTCATGATCAGGTCGCAAAGACGGCATCTCGGGCAGGAGATATGATGTGTCTCCTAAATATGGAGACTGTATAGGCATAGTCGGCAGACTCCTTTCACGCTGGTGCTCGGTGAACGCATCTTCGATTGGGGTCGCAGTGTTGGCAGCATGCTGAGTTATTAAGTCTATGGATTCATTTCCCAGTCGTGAAGTCTCGTTTGCGAGTGCTGGTCTTGGGGAAGAGTACTTCTCATGAACCGATGTTCTCTTGGATTGGCGTAGTCTGAATGTGAGTGAGCAGGACGAAGAGTACAAGTGATCACATGGGTCCTTACGTGCATGCAAGACCGTGCTTCGAGCAATTACTACACGAGTCCCCGCGTTGGACTTCGAAGTCACATTTGACCTTGCGAGTGTGGCAGTGCCCGCACACCAGTCTCGCCCGGCTAGCTCGTAGCGAGGATGGCCCCCGATTGCGTGCCATGCGGATATCGCCCGCAAGGCAAAATTGCCGTCTGCCAAACTTGAGAGAAGAAGGAACGGGACTAAGGAGGACGAGGGGTGAAAAGATGGTGTTAACGGCAAAAAGATGGAATATTTGGTAGCGACTCGTCAGGTTCTGTACCTAGGTAAATACAGAGTACCTAACGAAATGTGTTACAGCAGCGCAGAAGCCTTGTGGCTTAACACCTGATGCTCAGTCCAAGGTGCTTAATGGCGGGGTTAGAGGCCTGCCAGAGGCGAAGCAGAGATTGATAGTAGTGGCTTGGCGCCGAGAGAGACCTTCGGAGCTGGCTATTAAGTTGCTCCGTTTCCGTACTGGCTTTCAATCCTATCAACACCACTGCCCGAGGCGAAAGCTCTGCGACAACCACCCCGGTCTCGCTCATATCCATAGTCTCCATCAAGAACTCCCAACGTGCCTGACCTTCTCCATCGTCTCGGTTTCCCAGGCCCGACTAGTTATACTGAGATCGCATCCATGAATGTGACCTTGGGATACTCATACGACCCCTCGATCATAGCGCTAGATGATCCGAAAACTCGGACTGACTTCTTAGTAACTGTGTAAACCGAGCTCTGGGCTGTATACACTTACGAGTGAACGAAATCTGACCTCCTCCGGCAGGGGCTGGCAGCCAGCTATAGAGTTCAGTAGGTTAGCATCCCTATTCCACCGCCACGCAGGCCCATTTTCAAAGCTTACTTGGAGTGCCATTCCTTCGGGGGAGGAACATCTACAGGCTGGATCAGTATCTCAAACTTTCCATCTTCTCGGTCCTTCAATGGCGTTCCGTCGAGGTACTTCAGATTATTTCGATCCCCTAGAGCGTAATGTTCCAGGGCATTGGGAATGAACAGTTGGTCCTTGTTGTATAGGCTCAAGCTCCAGAAGCCCAAGGGTCGGAGCAAAGGCTTTCGACTGAACGAGAGTTTTATTGCCTGTTTGGGCCCAATCTTGATGTCCGGTATCTCAGCGGCAGTCCCAGGTGGGCAGAACGACGGGTAAATGGCCTGGTCGGAGGATACTCCCAGGTATCCGCGCATCGCCACCAGGTATCGTGCAGGATAGAACGAGCGAAAGTCTCCGCAGATCATGGGCGCATTTGTATACCAGCCGTGTCCTTGATCCCGCACGAAGCCAGCATTCATCTTGAGAGCCTTCGCAGATAAGTTAGCCGACTTGACTGCTTCCGTAAGCGAGGTATCTGGTGGCTGAGTGAATTTTCCATCCTGAATACCCGCCTTCTCCAGAACATGAGCGATCCAGCCTCGGTCCTGCACCACCTCTGACAGATTGTATCTCGACAGAGCCGCCGTCAAGCGCAAGACTTGCTCCGCCTCCGATGCAGGAGACTGTTCGGGGCCCGCTACGTCGGAAAATATGTCCAGGTTGAAGGGTGGCACATTGGAAGCTCGTGAACGAGGCACGGTAACAACCTTGATCTGGTTCTGGAGTGAATGGACGTTCTTCACGTCATCTTTCTGGTCTTTGAGCAATAGGCGCACCGTCCAGACTCCATAGGGAGTCGGAGAATGGATCACACCCTGTTCTTCTGTACCGCTGGCATCAAGTCGTAGTCCGAAATTGTCTTCGGCGAAGGTGAGACGATAGTCACCGGGCTTGTCTTCATTCAAGGACATGACCGACGCATAATGGTTTCCATACCTTTATGTCATCAGCATCAACAACCTGGTCAATCCGGAGACCTACATGTCGAAGAAGGAGAAGGACCAGAACCGGTCGCCAATCTCTGGGACGGAGATGACTATGTCGGACTGGGACAAGTCGCAAAATATCGACGAGTACATGGTGTCGTTGTTGGGTCGAACGACCTTGGACCATCCTGGCTTGATTACATCCCGCTCGTGATAGAGAACGTTGATGGCTGAGCCTTGCTTCCTCGCGAACCGCCCATAGGCGAACAAAGGATATCCATACTATATCAGAGTCAGTCAGATCATCGCCTGGGGCACTTGATCGAGGAATCAAGATTGAACGTGCCTGATAGGCGAATGCGAGGGCATCTTGGGCCTCGGTACTACGCCTGGCAATAGACCTTTGCTCGCCATTGACAAGAGGCTTTCCGATCATTCTGTAGTTTTAGAGGTGATAGAGTTCAGCTTATGTTAAGTGTATCAATAATTCGAGATATTTTGTCACTAATATATGGTACAAATCAGCCCAACTGCTTGTAGCACTTGTTGCATGTTGTATTGTCTGTCCATCTGTAACTTTTAGTAGAGACTATCCTCGGTAGAGATTTACCGAACTATGCCGACGAGTGCCGACCCTACATAGATACGTACTTATCTTAATAACATAGTTCTTGACCAAGACAAGTCAGTCCCTACGGATAGTCGAGTACTAGTGAGTACATGTCCAACGAAGTCTCCGTATTCAAGGCGAGTGGCAGATAGAAGGGCGAAAAGTATGTTGAATGGAGACATCGATGTTGATAGTTTCAATATACATCAGGGCACTTTACTTAGCACATACCTTAGTCAGCACTTTCTTCGACTAAAATTAGATTTGCTATGACATTACCGAGTAAGCTTGGGCTTAATATCGTCAATAGGTTCCGTTTAAAGACTGGTGTCATGAGGTCGCCAGGCGGGCCGACAACAATAGCCAAAGGCCCAGGTCGGTGGCTTGTTGTCTTAGCGAGGGGTCTGAGTGTCGAGCCCCGTATACAATAGGTGCGGATGTATCACGCATGACTGTTTACCACGTCTGGGTTCAACTCTGTGCAAGATTCTGTGTGGCATATACAATTACTAGGTAGCAGCAAGCGCAAGCGCTGTCAATCAACTAGGCAGCAATCCAAGTCACGCGGCAGCGTCGCGTCCCGCGTGGAGACCACCAGACGTGTGGTGGAGTTCCACCGCTGAATCCAACACAGAGATTAGTAATTATTAAAATGAACTCTCGGGATTCGGGATGGGATCCCGAAGTCCTTTAGTCGTGCACGGTCTTTGTACGGCTTACAAATGCTGTCCCGTCGTTGCCACAAGAAGTTGGCCAGACAGGCGATTATAAAATTGATGGAACATGACGAGTGGTAAAGCTAGACTCACCAAGTATTTCGATTGCAATAGCTAGCCATAGAGAGTCCTTCATCTGGCACCATGTCGACTACGGAAGGAGCAGAAAGAGCCACAATTCAATCATGGCTTGAAAATGTAAGTCCTCAAAAAGAAGATCCGAACTTCCGCAGGTACCTTATCGCTGGCTGTGGTCTGACATTTATCCAGTTCCATCGTGCGAGTGCCGAGCTCAATGCAGAAAAGTGGTGTAGCGACTCCATGACCGAGGACATTGAACTCCAGTACGCCAACAATCCGGTGTTGAAGGGAGCAAAGGTCAAAGCCATGTTCTCCCAAGTCTTCCAACAGCTGGACGAGATGGAGCATAAAATTGAGTATTTTGACTATGTGGCGCCACGAATTTATCAAGCTGCTCGCATCCGATATCGAGTCAAGGGTGATGACGCGAGCCAGGACATTGAGATCCCAGGGTTTGCAGCCATCTTTGTGCGTAATGAGCCAGATGGGTCGTTGAAATGTTACAGAGCCGAGATATTCCTCGATCCTTCACAGGTATTCGCTAGGATTGCTCAAAAGTCTGCTGGTGATTGTTGAGTCTGTTAAAATTGAGGTTGAGCATACCACAACCGCATTCTACTGTTGTAGAGGACAGTCAAAATTTGCGGCTTTCCATCCCATTCTGTTCTTCTCGTTCCTTTGCTAGACTCTCAAGCTGCACAACAGCATAGCGCCCCTCACAGGGTGTACCTATACTCTAGATGCAAATGTCCCAATCTTCGGACCATTGCTGGCGCTGCTTCAAGTACATCAGCCCTCCCACCAGCACGTCTCAATTGGGTTTCTTTCCACGACTTCCACGTCACTACCGCTACAAGAAATCCTATCAAGCTACTGTCATCTGGGTTGACATAATGTCCTTGCAAATATAATAACGCATATTTAGATATATATGTCGAAGTGGCAATCAGCACTCCAATATTGCCGGTGCTAACGACGTACCCCGAGACATTGGCCCGAACAGTCGGTCCTGTGGCGGGACGCGATCTTGTTGGCGAAATCGAAAGACATACGCTTTCGCATTGCTTCATAGCAAGAACTCCTGCATAATATCAACTACCCCTCGTCCCTCATCAATACTCCCTATACTCCAGTCCACGTCCAAGGTCACCTTCTCAGGTCTTCCCTCCGGATACTCAGAGTCAATGCCACCCAAGGACCAGTTTTGGGGTCCGTCCTGATCAACTTTGGTGGCCCCGGTGGTACGGCCGCTGAGAATCTACCAACGGTCGCAGAAACTGCGCAGACTGTCATTGGGCCACAGTGGAATCTCCTATCCTGGGATCCTCGTGGAACCGGTTATACTATTCCATTCATCTGCGATCTCGAGGCCACGACTGCGGCCCCAGCTCGAAAGCGCGACGTTGATACGTTAGTCAGTACCAATACAACGGAAGTCTTTCTTAACTTCGGATGGGACTACGCTGGTCAAACTGCAGACTACTGCGCTGAACAAGCGAACGAGACGGGAACACTTATCGGGACAGCTTTCACTGCCCGAGACATGATCGAAATCGTCGACGCACTAGAGGAAGACGGCCTTCTTCGCTTCTATTGGTTGGTCTTACGGTACTGCGCTGGGATCCTACTTTGCTGCCATGTTTCCCGACAGGGTTGGAAGGATGGTTCTGGATTGCAACTTGAATCCTCATGACTACCAAGCTGGTCATTATGGAGAACTCGTCCACGATACATATAAGGCTTTCGCTGGCTTCCTCCAGACATGCTTCGACTTGGCCGATAATTGTCCTCTGTACTCATTACTTCAACCAAACACAACACGAGATCTTCTCGATCCTATTAACGCATTGCTAACACCCCTCGCCGAGAACGCGACGTCGAGTATCGAGGGCTATACTACCTATTTAGGGGTCAAAGGGACTTTCATTGACCCGCTTTACTACCCTTCTACCTGGCACACTTTTGCAGAGACGCTCACCGAAATCCTCAATGGGACCACCCCTATGCCCAAAAACACAACTTCGGCTCCTCCATACGGTCCGGCCAAAAATGCCGTGATTGGGATCCGAGCGAGTGATGCCACGTCCATTGCCAATTCCAGCGACGAATACCTATCTCAGGTGAAGTATCAAGCCACTGTCAGCCCCGTTTTCAGTGATGTCTCCTATTTCAACATCTGGCCTTCTGCGCGGTGGCGAATGCCAGCAAAGGAGCGATACTGGGGAGATTTCCACGTCACGACGAAATCGCCAATCTTGTATGTGAATGGCGAGTTCGACCCGGTGACACCGCTTGTCAACGCGTACGATGGAAGCGCAGCATTCACAGGAAGCGCGGTGCTGCCCCATAGCGGGTATGGTCATGGTGTTTTTGTTAACCCTTCTGAGTGTGTATCCAGACACGTTCAAGCCTACTTCCTGAATGGGACGCTTCCTGAGGCCGATGCGCATTGCGAGCCAGACTTGAACCCCGTCGAGCTGTGGTTGTCAAAGATCCAGGAATCAGGGGCCAACTCTAAGGCCAGCGGCAATGAAACCGACAGTAGCAGTGGAAATGGCAACGCCACTACGAGCAAGTCTGAGAATGGAGCGAGTCGAGGGAGCTCCCGTTCTGTGTATTACACAATGGTTGTGCTGGCGATAGCAACTCTGGCTTCGTTGTGATCTGTACATTGTTGTCTCTTCGTTTATGATCTGATGTCAGCGCAGAGTAGCTGCCCTTCGTTGGATATAAAGAAATGTTTGAGAATTCCTTCCTATTCTCACGCCTTCGTTTAAGGAGGACAAACTTCCTGTCGGAATCTGACATGCCGAGGTAAGGGAACATCTGTTGTCTGCCATAGAGCCATAGGATGTAGGACTATAACATCGTCGGGATTTGGGCAGCGAGATTCGCTATTCTTCGCAACACCAAGACATATAGATGCGATCTGCGCCATAGCCATATCTAGCTTATCAGTCTTTAATCATCAAACTTCTGTCGCCAACTACGTCAACATGTCCCTTCTCTCAACTTTTCGCGTAGTGCGCGACTATTCGCGCGACCAAAGTAATACATATTTTGCCAACAATGATAAGTCTTTCTGGCGTATGGGGGATGTCATCACGAGAACTTGGGATCTCGGGTTTAACGCGTTTGGCGGTCCTCCTGTCCACTTTCAAATTGGACACCGTCGATTCGTGCAAGGAACACATGGTAGGATCCCGTGGATTGACGAACACGTGGTAAGACCCGTGTCCTTTGCCTGCCATATGTGGTGGGAGGCCGCATACTAACAGTTATTTAGTATCAAGAATTGTTCGTGATCTGTCAAGCCTTACCTGGCCCTGGAAGCACCAAGATGTTATTCTGTATTGTCCTGATACACGCAGGCGTACTCCCAGCGCTAATTACATTCCTGATCTGGAGTTTAGAGCTGCTATATCCCTCAGTTATGAGGCAAACTTAACCCTTGCCGTGTAGCCTGCCTGGAGCAATCGGTATGTTTTGTCTGTCTTTAGGTGTTCTTCAAATCAACGAGGTTCTCCCTGCCATTGCGTATGCTTATGCCTTTCTTTCTGACTTGAATGCGTCAACTGTGGGCATTGTAGCGCTTGCCGCCGTCCAGGTCAGGCACATTCAGCAGCTCGTCTTCCCTCGACCTTGTTCCTCTGACATTGGTTAGCTTGCAGAAAAAGCCATCAAGGACCGGATCACGCGTATACTGGTTATATTTAGCGCTTGCGCTGGTCTATGCTATACGGCCTTGTGGTATTTCCCAATTCCCATCATCTCTGGCGGTACTGCCACCGTTGTTTTGGTTTTATGGCTTCAGCAACAAATTGGAAAAATTATGGCTGAACGGGCGGCCAGGAAGCGTGAGCGATCTCAGCCCCCGGAGCCACCCTTGCCTGCGTCTGTCGAAGCGAACGAACCATCCAACCTTCCCGAAGGAAACTCTACGCCAAGCCAGCAAAGTACAGGTGTTCAGCGGAGACACGCAGCACACATAGTCTCCCACATCAGATCAGGCCCGAAGACTGAGGCACCGCAAAGAACTGAGGAAGCTAACCGTAAGGATAAGAAGTCCTATGCTATCCCAGTGAAAATTGGTTTGACTATCATCGCCGTATTTTTTGGCAAGTTTCTTCCGCTTCTTTAGGGTCCCCAACACTAACCAATCTCCAGCCTCATTCGTCGCCGTCCTAGTCGCTCGAGGAGTTCTTGACCATCCGCCGAGACCGCTTGATCTCTTCGCCAATATGTATCTTGCTGATACCATCATCTTCGGCGGTGGTCCCGTTGTGATTCCGCTATTGCGCGATTACGTCGTCCAGCCAGGATGGGTCTCGACGCGAGACTTCTTGACCGGTCTCGCCATCATCCTTGCATTTCAATTTCGCAGTCTATCTAGGAGCCCTTGCCCTTCTGGACACGCCCCATTCCACCGTGCTAGGTGCGTTCCTTGGCTTAATGGGTATCTTCACACCAGGAATCGCCCTGGCCGTGGGATTCCAGAGCCTATGGGGCAACTTGAGGCACAAACCGATTGTGATCAGTCTATTACGCGGGATCAATGGCACCGCTGTTGGCCTCGTGTTTACCGCAGTGTACAGGCTGTGGCAGATTGGCGTTCTGACGCAAGAGAGCTCGAGCGGGCAGAGTTTAGGTCAAGAACCTTGGTGGGTGGTGTTCACAACTTTCACATACGCTGGCAATGCGTGGTTCAAAGTGCCTGCTCTTGTGGCTATCGTGGCTGGAGGACTATGAGGTCTTTGCTGGTACGGTGCTGTTGGGCGATGATTATCTGGGGTAACAGCATATCTATAGGTACTTCCGAAAACACACAGGGCCGATGTACTGTATAGATCTCGTAACTGCTGCAGCAGATTCATTCGATAGACTCTGCGACCACCTCGAGCCATGGGTCCTCGAAGAATCATCGGGTGTGCCTGAACCCAAGCAAAACTCGACAACCTGAAGTGTTTACAAAGGAGAATTCGTCTGTGCCACGAGCTCACCGACACAGATTTGGCCTCGCTTGACTGCCGCGTCGACATCATTCTCAGCTATATCTACTGCGAGCCAGACAGCGGCTCATGTGCTCTTGAGTCTTGCGTCATAAAGACTGCCTCTGGGAGTAGATTCCACATTCTACCATCACGGGCGGCGGACATTGGCGGAGTATTTCATGTTTTACCACTCTTCTATGTGGATGTTGCCCAACAACCCTCTCGACCCAACTTCCATGTAGGACACCAAACTCCTATGGAGACATAATGTGTGAATTGTATCTAGTGCCCGCGTAAATCTTAGTAGTGCACTCCTGCGAGAATTTTTTAGCAGCGACACTGGGTTCCACTTGATAGACACTGAGATGATTTGAGACCCTCTGAATGTGACTTTGTGCAGAGGACATGTTGATAAATACTGGGTGTTGACACTAGATGGATGGCTTTACTAGGGTGGATGCCAGTGCTAGTAAGGGGTTGATTACTTAGCTGTGGACGGCGACTCGGGCAGAAGGCAATAGATACATGGTATTCTGGCTGCTTTTAAAGGCGCCAGCACGCTTCAGCCGGGCTCGGGTTGAGGTGTTGATCGCTGCGAAACTGGTCGATATGACAATGTCGTGATTGACCGCAGAATTGATACGCCAATACCATCCATAACAGTTTCACTACGGTATGTTCCCAGTCACTGACCGCAGCACTTTAACAAGGGGTAATTTCACAAACATCCTTTATCGAAGGCTGTTTGTAATGACCTGGCCAAACTTCGCAACGATAGAGGGATTCTACACCCTTCGCTGATCCCGAGCGCTACTTTTGATAATGAAACTGAAATGCGACCACGGTCGAGATCCCTACTTATCATGGCCGGGTTCGCGGAGCGACGGGGAAGTTTTCCCCTTATTCGGGAGGAGATAAGCCTAGACCTTTCTGGATGAACATGTTGCAAAGTGCTCCAGATGCTGGCTCTCGGCTCTGCCCTAGCTCCCAGCTCTGCCATCCTCTACTTTATTGAATATAATGTTGCAGAGGCATCCTTCCTTTCTCCCAGGTTAACCTTTTGAAAAAATTCGACTGATGACGTCTAGAGCGCTTGAAGAATGACTTTGTGTCTAGACAGCACAGAGTGATCATCCCAAGCCTGATACTGAGGCTTGCAGTGCAGTCCTATCAGGTGTACTTGCTTATGCGTCGTTTTTCTGGGAGCTCTTCGACAACTCCCTCGATCCGATCAGCTGCCCCATCTCAACCCAGAAGCCGGCAACCTCGCCTTGAAAATTCTCCTCATACTCATCGATGAGGGGCGCCTCCCAGACCAAATCCATCTCCCGAGGCTTAAGAATTTTGGGTCCTCTTGATGAGTTTCCAACCTACATAGAGAATCGGAGCGACGAGCTGCATGGTGTAATATTGACAAAAGCCATAAACAGGTGGAGGTGCGAAGGCGGTGTAACCGTAGAACAAAAGAATGATGACCATGACGATGATCCCGATCCAGGCACAATAAGGCTGAAACATGGCGTAGTAAGGTAGGCTCTTGCGGTCGACTCCCTGAACCATGCACGCGCGGCGGAAGCGCAGATAGGTGATGCATATCACCTGGTAATCAATTAGGGTACCGGCAGTGACCAGGGAAATCAGCCAAGATAGAACGGTGGCTGCGTTGCTGGAGGTCTGTAGAAATGTCAGGAAGGGGAAGCACATAGTGACGGCAAATGCAAAAATAGGAACACCTGACTTCGTGGTCCGACGCAGGAATGCTGTCACGCGGCCGTCTAGGGCCAAACCATAAAGCGGGCGTGTTGAGGAGAGGATCAATGTGTTGCCGGCTGAGAAGATTGAAGTCATTATCAGCGTGACGAGGTGCGGTAGCAGACTGATACCCATGTTTGTCATGGCTATAACGTATTGGGACGCGGGGGCACCTGATTTCAGGCTCGTTCCGTGTAAGATTGCTTGAAGGGTCGGATCGTTCCAAGGCACCACGATTCCGACGCACAATGCTCCCAGTACAGAAGAGCACACAGAGCGCCAGTAGACCATCTTGAAGCCACTCTTGACGATTATTCGTGGTCGTTTCGCCTCTGCGGCAGCCATTGCGATGTACTCGGGTCCGACGATTGTGAAGGATGCCGACCACAGGCAAGTAAGGAAGCCCTCAAAGCGCCCTAGAGAACCGGTGGCTCGATGCTCCGCGAAGGCACCTGCGACATCCTAATTGCGGAAACCGTAGGCATCTCCCTGTGGATTTTCCCCCACCATGGTAATAAATGTAAAGAAGAACATCATGAAGAGGAGTATAACCTTGCCGCCGCCGAGCCAGATCTCGGCCTCTCCATATACCCCAACGGCTAGGATATTGAGCGTGTTATAAGACGCTTGGCTAACGAGCATTTCAGATACAAGGGGCACGGGGATTGAGGATGGTAGCAGTCTCCGGAATAGAGAGATAATCCACCTTCCCAATGAGAGGTTGCATAAGGGCTAGAAGGGATAGAAAAGTCACGTACACATACAGAACGATGCAGATGACGCAGACTGCCACTACCGGGATCTTGTCGGTCCAGGACTGAATCACCAGGTTGAGTGCGGTGATCTCAAAGTGAATAAGGAGAGCGTCGTAGAAGAAGTTCCATCCAACTACGAACCCCAGCGCATCATCGACACATTTACCGGCAAGACGAACGGAACCACCAGAGATGGGGTGCGGGATAATCATTTCAGCGACACAGTTGTTGATGCAGACCAGGACCATGGTGTAGCGAGTATAAGCGATCAGCAAGCTTCCGGGACCGCCGGCGGCAAGAGCGTATCCAATGCTTATAAAGATCGCGATTCCAATGAATCCTCCAATGGCCATCAGTTGGATCTGTCTGTTTCCGAGACGGCGGTGTAGGTTGTCGACATTTTCAAGAAGACGGCCTTACTGAACTCCCGAAGTGGTATGATCCAAGACAGTGATGTTGCCATGGGTTTGACATCATTTTTGAGTTCCATTGTGGATGACCGGGTTTAGGCGGGTGCTGCTCCTGTAGAGATAACCTGGATGCACTACGCTGAGACTCAGATGGCCAAAGCTGGGAAAAGCTGATAAAGAAGATTCCGGCCGATAATTTAATTCGAGCTGATCCTGGGTGGGAGACAACACGGAATAGAGCGAGCTATAGAGTTTTTAGTGTCTCCGAACGGAGTGGATGCAGGCTTTATATAGAGCATCCCAACTTCCCATGTCCATGGCATCGAAAGAACTTCTTATCTCTGCGTACATCACCTTTCATGAGGGAGAGTGTGGAGTTTGTCCCAAGAGCAGCCCATGTACAGCAATGCCATGAAGTTGAGATTAGGGTCAGTGGAGTTAATCTCTCAGAAAAAGCAAAAAATGGTCATCAAAGATATATCGATAGAGCCATACAATATAGCAGAAGATAAAGGGCACTGTTTCATATGTCAATTTTTCGCTGTTTCGGACCCACCTACCAATGTTGGACTGTTTCGAAACCACCACTGCGCTACAGGCTCAGTAGAAGCTGCCAAACATACCAGGGCTACGTAACGGATTTCGGAAGGCAGCGAGCTAGATACCCAAGGCGAGAAAGGTTATGTCGCTGTCTGACGGTTCTTATATTGAAAGCATCCAAATATACTGCTCGGACGAGGCGACTATAGATAGAGACTTAAAACCCCCATTGCTTAGTCCACTCTGGGGTCACTGGCCCACAGTCGCGCAATGTTTTACTTTTAGCCTCTTCTCGGTAGAGACTGGCGTAGATTCTAAGTCGGTGGGAAGCCCACGAAAGAAGTCTAATAGCTTCACAGCCGGGATTCTTCGAACGAGGTCTTCGGATTCAGGTGACGATGCCTCCTTTTGCAGCTGCTTGAACCTTTGATCGTACGAGACTGCCTTCATGTCTTTGCCTCTGGACTTCGCCATAGTAGTCGGTCTCTGTGCTCTTGCAAGGCTGCCCATATATGCTATAGAGTTGGAAGACTACCGGGGTCAATGGAATCGAGCATAAGCGAGATGTGTGAAGGGTGGACAAAGCTTGTGGATAAATATGATGATCAGCACCGGGAACAGAAAACGGGACCGTGTGGTCAGCAGAACGAGGGACTCGACAACCAGCGAAACGGAATGAAGTGTTCCTGGAACCACCTACGCAGGTCTGAGGCTTCGCATGAATTGATTCCGGGGTCTGATCGGGAGATACGTGTGAGTTTCTTCCGAGGAGCTGGTGAGCCACGGCTTCGACCCTCATTGAGAATTTCGGCAGCGCACCATACCAGTTCTGCTGGTCCTTGTCACTATGCCAGATCTCGAATAGTAAGGCATGGGAGTTCTTGGCATCAATTGCTTAGGCTCCAACGCCTTTCCGCTGACTGTATTACTGTCTTCAATTGTAGTGAAGTTGCGGATACTGCGGGGGATCTGGAGATCTGGGGTTCCGGGGTCCGGGACTCCGGGGTCCGGGAAACCCATCCAGGTATAAATTCATGATTAAGATCGGCTTCCTGAATTGCTGCGAAGGGCGGTATCTGCTCTTGTTCATGATTACCTCTGCACAGGCCTCTGTTCTTCTAAGATAGTGAAAGCTTTCGACATGGCGAAACATACCGATGAAGGCACGGCAATCACAGTAGAAAACAATACTACCTCGCCGGAGGTGGATGACTTCTACATTGTCGACAGGACAGCAATTGGGGGCGTAGACTCCTCCGAGCTACCCAGGCACTATTACAGGAGCTACAAGCTACTCGGGACATGTTTCGTAAGACAGCAGTCCGTGAAGTGAAGGAGGATCCCAGCCACAGAGCTAATAGGGTCCTACAGGCGTTTTCGCTGGGTGTTGCGACTGCACAAGGAGGGTTCAACATGCTCGCCAGTTCGCTGAATCAGTTTATAGCCCCTCAACTTGGTCAGTAACTCCAACACCAGCCCTGGCTGCATGCAAAACTCATCGACTTCAGGCGGGAGCCCAAATTTCCTCTGGGTGGCAACCGCCTACCCCTTAGCTCAGAGTATCGCGTACCCTGTTTCCGGTCGTCTGTCCGACCTTTTTGGACGAAGATATTTCTGGCTCTGCGGCAATCTGCTCACGCTTGTTGGATGGGTTGTCGGCGGACAATCCCATAGCCTCGCCACTTCCATCGCTGGAGTAAGTGGCCATCACCATCGGATACTAAAGAATGTGTTTTTAACACTGCTTATCAGAGTACGTTGATCGGTGTGGGAAGTGTCACCCAAAATACCGGCGGAGTCATAGTCGGGGAGTTATTCCCTAATGACTTCCGCTACCAGGCGTGTGCCATTGTTACGGGTGGACTCTTTCCGATTGTCGGATTGTCGTCTGGGATCGGTGAGTTTACGCTTCCGAGTTCTGAACTGTTCTGACAGTAATATCTGAAGCTCGTTCCATCTGTCTGAACTCAAACATGGGTTGGCGCTGGGTCTATCATTTGAACGCCATATTCACTGCGGTCATTTTAGTAGTGTTATTCTTCTGCTATGACCCACCCACATTCAACAAACTACATAAAAACAGCTCCAAGTTGGATGCAATCAAACACTTTGATTGGATTGGGATCCTAATATTCACCGGAAGCGCCCTCTCCATGCTGATTGGACTGACTTGGGGTGCCGGTCTTTATTGTGAGTCTGAAACAGGTTCCACCGCTGATTGTGGAGCAGACGCCCTGACATCTTCTAGCGTGGTCTGAAGCCAAAGTCATTGTTCCCACAGTGGTTGGAATTTCCGGATTCGGTATCTACGCTGCATGGGGTAAGAGTTCTCTACTGCTTGTTCGAAGATCAAACGCTAAACTACGCAGAACATTTCGGGAAACCTCGACATGCTTTACTGCCACTGTCGCTCTTCTCCAATCGGAACTGGTTGAACTTGACTCTGATATCATCTATCGGCGGAATCTCATATTACGCGCTGAGCCTTCTGCTACCCCAACAACTCAGTGCATTGGCGGGTGCCAGTCTGTTTCAGGCAGGGTGGGCAACGGTAAGTTGAGTGTACTTACTGCTCTCATGGAAGAGATCTGCACTGACTCTCGTAGTGCTCTATTGGAAGTGGGATCATGGTCGGCTTCGGACTCACTGGGGTCCTCAATCCAAGACTCCTTGCGCGATATCATATCAAGATCCAATACCTTCTCCTGACAGCCCTGGTCATCTTTACGGCCGCTTTAGGCTCCATGAACATGCCAAATCTAACACTAGCAAAAGCAGTCGTCTGCGGATTGATAGCCAGCATAGGCAATGGCTGGTTTGAAGCACTGGCGATGACAGCGGCGCCACTTGAACTAGAAGCCCGAGACATCGGTTTGGCAAATGGAGCACAATTCAGTATCCGCACAGTATGTGGGAGTATTGCTAGTGAGTACTTCATTATCTCCGAGAACTGGCGATGCTCCTGCTAACACCTCTTCCCAGGCGCTGTCTATGTGACAGTGGTAAGGCTCCATCACCGTCTGAAAGAATATGACAGTACTGATGCACATGATCACAGTTGACCAGCCTGAGTACCTCAAAGATTAGGGCGCAGGTTCCGGCAGCAATTCTCAAGACAGGTGCTACTCCACAGACTGCACTAGAGTTGACCGAGGCGTTGGCGTCCGGTAACGCAACGGCTATAGGTCTGATACCTGATGTGTCACCTGCTGCCATACAGGCTGGGACATTGGCCTTACGAAATGCACTTTCGGCATCCTACCATATTCTCTACTATATAAGCGTCGGGCTTGGTGCAGCTTGCATTCTACTGACATTGGGGCTTAACGCTGGGCTAATGCAGAGTAGGCTGACCTCGGAAGTTGCAAGAAAGCTTCAGAATGCAGGAATTACCGAAGACTCTGTTGACAGTATGGAGCGAAAGAACTTGGGCGACGCTACAGACAGCGCAGCAAAAATAGCATAGTGGTCAGGTAGTTCGTTACGAGGTAGCGAGTGCCAATATAATCAGCTCCTAATCGTATAGCCTAGAGGCAAGCTTTCGTTCTTTGCTGTCCATGGCACGGATGGGCTCTGGATGTGTTACTTAGCAGCGACCTTTCTGGCGCATATGGTCGCAACACCACAAAGCGCTAGCCTTGCGCACTGGAAAGGCCCGTTCATTTGGGATCCGTGATGGTTTACGTAGTCCACGAGGCATTGCCCGCCGCGCTGCCCGTATCGCGCCCATGCGAAGGCGTTGGTCTTGAGACCCTTGGATAAGAATTTATACCATGGTTTACAACAGACCTCAAAAAATCGGCACTATCGTTACAAGCCTTAAACGTGGACGATGAGGTTCTTGATACTTCGGATAGAATCTTGTTACTTATATACGAGTATCTCAAATCTAATTATACAATCTTTACGGAGTAGGTAGCCCCTTCTCCGTTTCGATGACGGGTGCCATTTCAGCATTGAGCGATGCCACGGCCGTTTCAGTGAGAGGTACCAGTGGCCGCCGAGGTCGACCTCCATATCCGAATTGAGAAGTCAAAACCGCTTTTGTACCTCCGATCCCACTGCGAGTATGTGGCCAGTCCCCCAGTGCCAGAGATGCCTGAAGTCTCATGGCACTGTCGAGATCACCTTCTCTGAACGCGTTGTAAACAGCCTTGCAGAGTTTTGGCATCAGATTCCCTCCACCGGCAATGCAGCCTGAACCACCAGCAACAAATGTTTGCAATGTGAAGTCTGCAAGACCACCCAGGACGATGTATTCATTGGTCTGTTGTTTTGGTGTCTTGGTCGGCATGACGGCGGCCACTCGTGCCAGCTTACCGGTGTCACCACAGGTGAATTTGGTGCCGATAATGTTGGGATGGGCTGAGATCTTAATGATGAGATCAGAGTCCATAGCGATACCAGAACTTACAGCTGGAAAGCTGTAAATCAGTAATGGCAGAGGTGAGCGGTCCGCAACATCGTGATAGAATTGTAGGATCACTTTCGGGGACATGGCGCCAGTAAAATAGCTAGGTGGTAAGACCAGAACTGCATCAGCGCCGGCCTTTGCAGCGTCTTCGCAAAGATAGAGGGTCCCTCTGACGGAGGCGTCAGAAGCGCCCGCAATAATTGGTATCTTATTGAATCCTGCTCGATCGAGAGTTTTGCGGACTTCACGGGTCACAGTCTGTCTTTCGGCACGACTCAGGTGTGGTGCTTCTCCGTTGGATCCCAATGTGACGATTCCATCGACTCCCGAGATGACGAGACGTATCACATGCTTCTGCAACGTCGGGATATCGAGCTCCTCGGTAGTGGCATCGAAGAAGGTCAAAGTCGCGACGTAGATTCCTGGGGGCAACGTTCTCGGTGCGCCGATGGTACTCATTGTGTGAAGGCGAGCGATAGTCCGACACGGCCACGGTGTTGTATGTGGCACGTAACCTAGAGAAATCTTACAACTTCATGGGCATCCCTAATATATCTTAAAGCTATAATTCGCGCAGCTCTCAGTCCGTTGGCGAGCCCTACAAGGATCCATCGTAGGTGGTGCGCACGAAATCCGGTCAGCTAGCTAGAGCGCTTCGGACCACCTCAATTGTTTGCCGGGCCGAGCTGCATTTTACCACCATGTTCCCGGCCGGCTCCACCGGACCGCCAGAACATCTTTGCATGGGTTACACAGCAGTTTTCAACATCTTACAGTTTCAGGCGTACTGCTGAAGTGAAATATCTTGATGCCCGGTTGTAGTATGGGTTATTGCTTCCTTTCAACGCGCCAGAGAGACATTTGCTCCAGTAGCTTCGATGGACAAGTCATTCTTCCTCGCATAGCCAATTGAAGAGGGCCAACCCCGACCGGTGGGTCATCGAAAGGAAAATCAGCCAACTTATCTAAAGGCTTCAGAGCGGAGAACCTAGCTCGAGAGCAAAAAGCAGTTAATCTGATAAGATAGACATTAGGTGGCACTTGGGGCTTGACGCTCTTGAGATATATGTCAGTCATACAGGAAGCTTATGAACAAAGCATGTCTACTGGATAGTGCCAAGGGACAGTTATCTCAAGTCTCTCTACGTATTCAAGATCGTTTGGAGCCTAGTCTGTAATGCCATCAATCCACCTACACAAAGGACATCTTGTTCTTGAGGCTTCCAATACCAGAGATTTCGACTTCAACGATATCGCCATCCTGAAGCCAGGCCTGCGGCTTCATGAAAGCAGCCACCCCACTTGGAGTTCCAGTCATAACAACTGTGCCTGGGTACACCGTGCGCCCGCGAGTCAGATGCCTGACTATGGCCGGGATGTCGAAGATCAGGTCATCGGTCTTTGTGAGTTGCCTCTGTTCGCCGTTGACGGTGGTCTTCAGAGTCAACTCGCTCGGGTCCGGAATCTGCAACGTTGATGCAAGTATCGGCCCGATAGGGGCGAAGCGGTCGAATGCTTTAGCATACCCATGTTGTCCTCCTGCTCGGGTCGGGTCTTGCCAGTATCTTGAGGACACATCATTGCCCACGGTATAGCCCAAAAGGTAGTCGTAGGCGTTTTCTGCCTCGGTTACATCTTTGGCCGCTTTACCGAAGACGATGGTCAACTCGCCCTAAGATGGGAGAATGACTTGTCAGTGATACAGACAGTGCGACAGTGTCCTTGACATCTTGGAGTGTGTTCTACCTCGTAGTCCAAGAGCTTAGCTTCTTGGGGTATTGGAACATTATCATATGCGCCAGTCACAGAATCTGGACCATGGATTAGTCAATTGTATTCACTGGCACTGTCCTTCAATCGTGCTTGACTTACGTGGTCCGGTCCCCTTGATGAAAACTAGAGGATGCGGAGGGAGAGGGAACTGGATGTTTCGTGAGTCCACTTGCACTCTTGTTTGGCATGGAAATGATGCAACCTTTGCTTCTTCTGCGTGTTGTCGATAATTCAAACCAATGCCGATCACCAGAGGTGGACTCTCAACGGGACTGAGGACCTTGGTGATGGTCGCTGTCTGCTTGGTGAGGACGAAGCCATCCTCCCATGGCTCCCCTCCCTCGTATATGTGTACCGTGACACCGACCAATGATTGCTCCCAGCTTTGGCCTTGAGGAACCTCGCCATAATGGACTGTACCCTCAGAGTCTTCAAATCGTACAAGACGCTTGAAATGAGCCATGATGAGAATGAGATCTGGGAAAACACCAACTGTTACGAGCAAGAAATTGGAATTCTTCTCGCAAAGGCGTCCTGGAGACTAGCTGATGAGCAAGTGGCACAATTTTGTGCACAAGGCTAATCGAGACTCCACGCTTTGCCGCTCACAAAATTAATAGTGCAGCTTGCCGGCGATTGATTTGGGCTAACGCTATACGGCCGGGCTGACAGGAGGCTTGATCCGGAAGTCCACGTTTCTTGCTTCCGCAGTCGGGGCCGATCTCACAGTCTAAGCATCTCCCTAAATTCGCCCCACCCGAGTGAATTACAGGTTTAACCGGGGCACACCACGAACCCTGGTCGTCATTCGTGTCCTTGAGCTTAAATTTAACGTAACCTAAGGAGCGGATAACAGCCTATAGCCAGCGGCAATGATCTAGCACTCTCTACGCACGGCTGCATGCAAGCTCGGAGGTCGTCATGTCTATAACGGGTAAATAATGATATCTGGGCTTCGTCCAGTTGAAGAATACCTCACACAGACCCTCTCCTGATGGTACTACTAAAATCCCCTCCCTATCAACTCTAGTGCATACTGCTGACCTTACGCAGGACAAACGACGACGATGTTGTAAAACCAAGAGGCACAGACAAGGATGATTCAGAAGATCATCTGGCAGTCTTAATACTTCGAGGGTTAGGCTTTGGTAGTGTATCTTGATCTGTGACATTATCTTAAACGGTGAGCTATCTAAACCGACCAGGGTTTCTTGTAGTTGAGTTACAGCTCGTGCGTAACAGGCTATCTAGTTTTATAGAATTCACCCTTTTTACCTTCGTGTGCAAGCATCTCCTCAATCGTCCAATCTTCATGCTGATAACCTTCTGGGACGTTGGTCGATACGAAGGGTACGCCGCTCTGCAAGTGCGCAACTACTTCGTTGCACCTGCGGGCAGCGTAATCACCAGCGTCAATGCCGTTCAACCAAGCAGGTTGGGGGAATTTAAGTAATTCGGGGTCTTTTGACACGGCGTCCCAATCTGTCTGGTGCCACACATGGCGTGTTTCAAATCCCATCCGCTGTGTTAGGCTGGTACGTTCGTACCTAGAGGATCGTCAGAAGTTTCAGTATTTCTGAACCTCGGGCAGGAAGAGAGATAAGGATGAAGGTACGGAGGCACTAGTCCAGCAGCTCAGCTTCTTACCTTAGCTTCTCGAACGCCCTCATTGCCAACGGAATCTCGCCTTTGCCTAGCTTTTCAAGTAACACAGCGATCGTCGCGGCATCCTCAATAGCCTGAGCTCCCCCTGTGCCCGAGGTGGAAAGGTGGGGGTGAGCGGCATCCCCTACCAGGGCAACCCGTCCGTGGTCAGAGACCCATTTACGTACCGGGTCTCGCCAAAGGAGCTTGTAATCAATTAAGCAGTCCTTGGGTATCAGCTTGACCACCTCGGTCAGGATAGGATCCCAGTCCTTAACCATAAGCAGCATCTGCTCAGGATCGCCAGGTATGTTCCAGTCTTCCTTGATGTCGGCCGTATCCTTGGTCTCGATTAGCCCGCCATCAAATCCCACGCAGAAACTCTCCTCATGCCAAGGCATGACGTCTGTCGCCATCACATGTAGGAGATACATACCTTGTGAGTCAAAAAGCATGTGGCTTTCTGGAGGTTAGGGTTGGTCGAGATGATGGCATGCATATCAGTATCGATCCATATCTGAAAGAGTGCTTCCTTCGAGTCTGCTAGAAAGTTGGTCTCTGGATTCTGCCTCAACACGTCGAAATCGAACCACGATCGATAGACGGCAAACCCGCTCTTACTGGGTCGGTCTTGTACTCCAACAACAAGACCGCGGGCCTTGCTGTGTACTCCGTCCGCGGCAATAACCAGATCGCCGTCATACTTCTTCTCGCCCACGACGACCGTGGCCTCCTCCACGGTCTCACTGACACCAGTCACGCGAGAGTCGAATATCACCTTTACTCCGAGAGATGTGGCGTAATCATACATGATTTGTTGTGTCCGCCCACGGCTGGTATAGCAGCCCGGGTTGCCGCCAAAGTCCTGCTCGAGCTCTTGACGCAAGTAGACCTTGCCCATTCGATTAGAAACCACCATGTGTCGAGGGCGAGCGGCTCCCTTCAGTAGCTCTGGGAGACAATCACCCCATTTCTTCATAATCATCGTCGCATTAGGTCCCATCATGATGACATCGCCTGGTTCAAGGGGTTGAGTGGACTAGTACAGCACCATTGGGGGAAAACAGCTGCTTACCTTGCTTCTTCATGTCAGGAGATGCCTCAAGTACTGTGACAGCGGCTCCTCGATGCTGCAACTCAATGGCTGAAGCCAGCCCGCCGAAGCCAGCACCTATTATCAACACTTTCAACCCATCGAGGCTTTCAGCCTTTTCTGGTGCTGTCTCGCGCTTATGAGTCATAACCATGTGGTCGAATTCAAATATCGCAGAGATTGGACCGTGTTAGAGCTAGAATGAACTGCGTTTCGATAATAAAGCTACGAACAAGATGGGCCAACTTGTAACACACGAAGTCAAATCATGCGGAATGTTGATTCGGGCCGGGAATGGATGCTGACACAGAAATGGTCACCGTCCAGTCGGAATCTAACAGCTCGGCACGGCCGGGCTATCGGGACACGGACCGTCAGAATCAAGAGGTCCACTAGCAGTCAACCTTTGTTACAGTCGGCGGATACGACGACGTGTCGCAGTGCTCAGCTACCCAGCTTGGTCCAGGATCCAGCCCGCTACCTTCCTCTTTGTGCCAGAACATGGCCTTGTTTATAGATGACGTTTCTAAAAACTAAACAAGACCTTATCATGCATTTCATATCCAGTACCACGTCTCCACTAAAGTCTGGAGTTGCCTATAGGAGCAACAAGTTCTTCAATATGGTAAAACTTCTTGTAGAGATTGAGAGCTTCTGGGTTCGCAACGGCGCCAGATGGCGTCACATTCTTCCCCGAAACAATCTGTTTCACAGCAATCTCAATCTTCTTGCCGTTGATAGTGTACGGAATATCTGCCACTTGGAAGATATGCTTGGGTACATGGCGAGGTGAGTGCGCGGTCTGAATGGCGGTCTTGATTGTCTGCTCCATCTCCTTCGTCAACTTCACATTTGATTTCGTTTTGAGGAACAGTAGGACAATCTCGTCGGCGTCCTGACTTCGGCACTGCCCTACACAGAGTGAGTCTTCGACAAAAGTAAACTTTTCAACCACATTGTAGATATCAGCAGATCCAAAACGGACTCCGGAGGGATTCAGCACCCCGTCTCTGTATCGAGTCAGTGAAATGGGTCTAGCGACGGTCATCCGCGTATAGCCTTTCAAAACATACGATCTTCCTAACATCACAATCCCCTTTGTGTTGGGATTGACTCGCACAAAATCACCCTGATTCCACACTCCAGGTCCAAACCTCTGAAAGTATGACTCGAAGTAGCGTTGAGAGTTTCTGTCACCCCAAAACTCGACTGGCTGACTTGGAAAGGGCTTGGTACAAACCAGTTCTCCTGGCTCTCCCGAGTTCTTGATGGATTCAAAGGACTCCTGAGAGACATCTGCAACATCGACAGCCATACCTAAGCTCTCAGCCGAGCTTTCACCCGCATATACTGGCAAGGTGGGATACCCATGTACCACTTTCTTGGATTAGGGGTGTGCTTGAATGAAAACATCAAGAGAGTAACTCACGAGAGCAGGCAAGATCTGTACCACCACTCGTTGACACCAAATGAACGTCGTGAGGAAAGCCTTCAGCATAGAACCAGGTGGCAACCTCAGCAGTCAAAATACTGCCCGTCGAGGAGACGGTTCGAAGGGAGCTTAAGTTTAGATGCTCCTCTGGTCAATTCGAGGTTAGTCTTGATCTGGACAACCTATCACACATTGTGCATACTTGGATTGATTTTCGCTGCCTTGAGGTCCGAAAGGAACCGAGCCGAAGTGCCGAATAGTGAAACCCTAGACGAGGAGTTAGAGATCGGCCCGTGGCTTTATTGGGGGACGCAGAGGACTTCAATCTCTCGATCAGCCGGAATAGGGTCAACATGTCTGGCTTTAACGGCGAGCCATCGTAAACCACAACACGACCACCATAAGCAAGACCACACAATACCATTGCCCACATGATCCATCCTGTCTAGAGCCTAGATTAGACCAGCACGAGTGTTTACCATGATCAGGAGTGAACGAACTGTGGTGTACTGCATGATTGTGTCCCCCGGCCTGACATCGTAGCCTAGTACGGTATCCTTTTTGACTTGCAGAAGGAGACCCTGCAAAGTAGAAGTTGCGTCAGCAATGACGAGTACAGGGGGACGGTAGAGTCTTCCACCTACCGCAGCGCTATGTACGATACATTTAGGCTTCCCTGTCTTGTGAATAGATCGTCAACACATGTTGCCTCGTGTTCATGAATGGACTTACTGTTCCCGAAGAGTAAACAATGAATCCTGGATGGATGAAGGGAACCGGCTCGAATGCGAGTTTCCTTCCAGTCCCACGCCGCAGAAAATGGCGCCAGGGTTGGAGTCTCGCCAAACTTCCGTCATCCAGCGGATTCAATGCATCGCCAATTATGATATAGCCTCCGTATTCGGGTATCGATGCGAGTTGCTCATCACACTGCGCATGTTTCGAACGAAGATCTCGAATTGTGCCGTTGTAGAGCACCGACGTCTCGCCAAAAACAAGCGTCGGCCTAATCTGCATCAACCGGTCCAGGATCCCTTGAGTCCCCATATCAGGGGACGAAGTTGACCATATGGCGCCGATGGACAATGTGGCCAGGCAAAGTGCCATGGTTTCCACGCGATTGGAGATTATTGCCGCTACGCGAGATCCCTTCTTGACTCCTGAGGCTCTCATAGAATCTGCAAGCTTCTCAACAAGTTTGTAGAGCTGATTCCATGTCACATCATGGAGATCGGTACCTCCTTCATTGCACGCGTGGATCGCGATTTCGTTCGATGTCTTTCCTGCGATAAGGTTTTCCGCAAAGTTCAGTCGAATTTCAGGGAAAAACTGTGGTGGTGGGAACATGACTCCTTTGACCTGATGAGAACTGGTCAGCTTCAGTACCTAAAAGAGATCAAGACAAGAGAGCACACCCCTCGTTTGTAGCTATACGAAGGCACCTTGTCGGATTTCATGTCCATGAACAAGAAAAGATCGACCCAGAAATCCGACGCGGTCTCGTCCGCAATGGAGTAAGCATGCAGCTCAGCATAATTGGTCAGACGCAAGCCATGGCGGTTGTTGATGAACTGGCACAGACGGTCGACCTCGCTTTTCCGGCCATGCTTTGGCCGCCACAGTATTAACGATTTTGTATGCCCGTCCATTGGTGATGTCTATGCTGTGGAAAATTGGATGTCGACAGCCAGGCAGGTGAGGGGCACTCAAAGGTGTTAATGATCAGAGCGCCAACGCCCTGCTCAGCGGTTGCTGAATCGGTGGAGCACGGGATCAGGAATTGATTCAGCACCGTGTTGCTCAGGAGGTTCCACTAGGGAGATAGTCACGTAGGCCGAAGCGCCGCAGTGCCGGAATGTGCCTGTCTTCCCGAGCAGCCGTCAGATGCAGGGTGAAAATAAGTCAAATCCAGCAGACTCTTTTTGTTAATGGTGCTATCGATAATCTCACCACAATAGTCGAACAATAACATTTCATGTTCGGCATGTCGATATCCTCAGGCTTGGTGCACCACGTGCACGGCGCTTTTAACAGCACTACCTCAACTACTTTAACACTTGTGGTGCTTCTGGCAGTAAGTGTAAAGAGACGAAGTCCGGGGATGGATAGGCCTCTAACACTTTGCAGATACTGTCAACGCTGTGGTCATTTGCAACATACGACAATCGTCGCAAACTCTTACCTCCGGGTCCGCGAGGGTTGCCGTTTATTGGAAGCATGTTGGATCTTTCTGACGCTGACAAGATTCCTGAAAAATCTCGCCAGTATGCTGAATATGGCCCTGTTGCATACACGAAAATGGGAACGCAGGACTTTATCTGGCTCAACACAGCCACGGCGGTAAAAGAGCTTATGGACAAAAAGGGCGCCATTTACTCCTCCCGCCCCTGGATGCCGATGGCCTTTGGGAACGTATCCGATGGACGACGTGCCATTTTCATGCCTTACAGCGAGAAGTGGCGAAACTTGCGCAAGATCTCCCACGCTGCGTTGAACATGGCAACTTCTAACTCTTACAAACCTGTTCAGGACTTTGAGTCCAAGCAAGTCATGTACGAATTCATGAAATATTGCTCGACTGACTCGGAAGCATACTATGATATCAACCGCCGTTACTCGGCCAGTGTCATCTTGACAGTTACTTACGGGCATCGAGTAGCGGACTGGAACGATAGCGTGGTCAAGGATATCTATCACATCTTGGAGCATTTCACCCTGATGGCGGAGCCTGGTGCATGGCTCGTGGATATATTCCCTTCGCTAACTAAGTTACCGTCTTGGATGGTTCAGAACTGGTGGAATATTGGCCGGCAATGGTTCAAAGAGGACAGCACAACGTACCTCAGGCTGTACAGAGATATGAAGGCGCGTGTGCAGTCTGGGACTGCGCCTGACTGCTTTGTCAAGGACTTCTACCTGGCTGCAGCCTCTGAACAGGAAGTCGACGATCTCGATGCTGCTTATGCCGCCGGTGGAATGGTAGAGGCAGGAAGCGAGTCTACGTCTAGTGCCATCAACGCCTGGGTCATAGCTTGTTTATTGTATCCCGACGTCGTTCGAAAGGCGCAAGAGGAAGTCGATCGCGTTTGCGGCAGTGATCGAATGCCGGAATTCAGCGACGAGGCCGACATGCCATACATCCGCGCAATGGTCAAAGAGACGATGAGGTGGTGGCCGATCACCAAGATAGGAGCAAACCACTCCACAACCGAGGATGACTGGTACATGGGCTACTTTATTCCCAAGGGATCGCAGATTATTCTAAACTGGTGGTATGGTCTTTCTCGTTCCTGCAGTTTCTGTTTGAATCCAGCTGACTAGCTTGCTCTCTGACAGGCAAATACACTTTGACTCTAAGCGCTGGGGAGATGATGCTTTCGACTTCAACCCCAGCAGATACCTCGACGACCCGTACTCGACAGCAGAGGCCATCAATATTTCCGACGGCGAAAAGCGAGATCACTTCAGTTACGGAGCCGGACGTCGTGTGTGCGCCGGTGTGCACGTGGCCCAGAACTCGATGTTTATCAACATGGCACGCACAATGTGGGGATTCAATATCGTAAAGGCCAAGGATGCTCATGGACAGATTATCGAGGTAGCCGCCAAAACTGACCCTGGCTTCATCATGGTCCCGGCTCGATCACACGCCTCCATCGTACCACGGAGCGAGAAGCACGCGAGAATCATCGAGAAAGCTTGGGTAGAAGCGGAGAGGGCAGGATTGTCCTACACCCGCGCCAAACGTGGTAAAATGTGAAGGTGGGATTTCTGAGGTTCGGTTAGCTCGTGATTGGGCCGGGGGAAGGGGTTGGGGGGAAAGCCAGGGAGCGGAACTAGCAGGGTTCCGGCTCCCGGTCATCTTGGGAAAGGTGCGTAGTCCGCGGGATGAAAGTCAAGGCGGGCCGTAGGGAATGTGTAGGTATGTAGCAGTGGGACGTCAGTTATGCCCCAGTCACTTTCGCGTTTCGACATTTACTTAGCCCTACGGAGCCGGACACGTTCAGAACAAGGCCCAGGAAGAAAGATCGCAAGGGCGCTTCAACAAAGGTGCTGTAGGGCACCTTTAACCCGGGGATAGAGTACGGAGTGCCTGCCAGGGTTCTCCTAATTAGGCGCTAGCCGTGCTTGTTAACTAGGGGCTTAGGCACCTATTATGACCTAGCTAGTCAGTTTGACGTAGCATTAATTCCAGCCTTTAATAGTCATTGTCAGCCATTCCTAGAGACCTAGATCGTAGTCTGGAGCAGATAGTCGACGCAGAATAGTGGCACTTAGAGAGTCACCTGGATGCACACCTAACATAAGTATTTCTAGGTAGTGCTGTATAATATATGCCAAAGAATTCTAGGCACTCAGTTGCCCTTTCTAGACGGTCCTAGTGACATATGTCCTTAGATGTCCGGGTATCAAGGGAGATCGTGTCCCTAGCCTATCTTCTCTATAGATAACTTTTGCAATCCTCGGCTCGATGTGCCTACGAATTTAAGGCCCAACGTCAATGACTGTATATGGCAGTCTCGTACCAGCGAGAGTATTGTCAGGTCAGGCTCCTATCGTTGGCCAATTACTGTAACGCATAGGATATCCTCAGCGTGGGCTGCGAATTTCGGTGCGATCTAGCTTGCAACAGCTATGCCTCTTTCGCAGGATAGTCCTGGATTTTCGCCGTGCGTTTTTGAAGACGAAGACACCTCGACCTTATGGCCAACCGAGGAGTATGACTATAGTGATTATTTCTGGCGAACAGCAGTTATGGACCAGGTCCGTCGTAGAATGCATATCAAAAGACAACTTTGACTGATACCAAACAAGCCGACATTAACGGTATACCCTGGAGATGTATATAAATCTCCAACAGGACGAGAAAAGGTCGATGATTGTGTCGGTCGCAAAAGAGCGGGCTCGATGAGTGTGTATGAAGAGCACCAAGAACGCAACGACACGAACCCTCCCGATGACAGATTTATCGCACTTGAAAATCTACTGCTGGGGTCAGGTAATATTCAACTCCCTAAGAACGGATTCGCAGACAAAGAAGCGGCTGATCAAGACTCAGTTGGCCTCGAAAATATTGCCGGGGCACTCCATGGTGTGAAGAGCCATCTCTCGGATTCACTGACTGCGTTCAACGAAGGTACTTCTAGAACCGATCAAGCAGGCCTATGTGCAGCCGTATCTCCTGAGACCTCTCTACTAGAAGGAACAAAGATGGCTCCAGAACTTGAAGCCGAGCTGGTTCATCTATACTTTGACACCGTCAATGTGCTGTGCCCCGTCCTGAAGAGATCGGAATTCTTGATGTGGTATTCGCAGCGCCGAGAAAACGACTCTTCAAATCCAAAGAGTGTGGTCCTCAAAGCAATCCTCTTCGCCTCCTTCGCCTATACCAGTAGTGTTCAAGTCGAACAAAGTCCCTTTCAGAGTGTACCGCAGGGCCAAAAGGCGCTTTTTCAAGCGGCGCGAGCCGCCTATCACGAGAGCTGTACCGCTCACATGGGCAAAGTGGCCCTCGTTCAAGCGGCAGTTATCCTGACCTTCTGGAGCCCGTACGACAGTTCCAAGGAGGTCAACCTTTACTGGCTAGATGAAGCTTTTCGTCACGCCCTACTCGCTGGATTCGATCACGTCCCTCGGGGTTATAACAAGGTCATTTGGTGGTGCTGCATGGTTCGTAGTCGTTTCATGTCCAGTGGACTTCGACGATCGTACAAGCCCCGATCTCATGGGGTAGAATCCGGATTGAAGGAGGCGGATTTTGAGATTGATGAAGATCCCAAGTGTGATGTTCCCAAAACGAAGCTCCGATTCCGTGCGACACTGTTTCTGCTGCTAACTCGGCTAGCAGAGATCATGGGCCGAGTGCAGCAACACAATTCGATGTCGACGCGTCGGGGTGCGCTGAATGAGAGGGAATGGACAACGCTCCAGCTTGACGATCTCCGTGACGTGATTGAAATTGACGCTGACCTAGAGGGATGGAGGAGAACCTTTGATCAAGCTATGAAATGCCAGAGTCTGGCTCACGACGACAACCACGGAAACGAGAACATACACTTCCTGTCAATCCTGCACCAGTAAGGCATTCTATGGCTGGGAATGAAATTTCCATCCTGATAACTGACGCGTTGAGTGTTGAACTTAGTTCCACAGGCCAGGCATTGTATGAGCCCTTTGCCCGAATTCAACTCTTCTCCAACTCGGTGTCAAACTACTTACGCAACATTGCGATTGGCAAAATCAGACAAGCATCGGCCCTTGTCGCCGACGAAGTAAACTTATTGATCAGATCAGTGAGAAAGGAGGATTTGTCGGTCCACATGTAAGTCGCCTTGGGGTTCTGCTGGCACGAAATCGATGATGAAACTGACAGAATATACAGGATGGCTTGGCTTGTGCTTCCTATCGCTGTCCACTTGGTCGAACTCAACAGTCAAGCATCAACCGCCTTTATGGATGTCAGCTCTCCGAACATGCAACGACTTCGCAGTCTAATGACGTTCCTATACCTGACCATAAATCGATTCGATGGAATCAAGTACGTGTCAAAAGTGATCGATACGACTCTAGCAGCAATATCAGACACGATAAATTGTCTGCAGCGAAAACATCCGGGAGATCTTACTACTAAACTTTTGGAAGTAGCTATCAGAACCATCACAACAGGAATGGCCGAATAGCTGCAGACACGGCTCGTTCTGTCTGACTTCACAATGTCGATTTTTGTTGTACACAGAGTAGTGCGTTGTAAGCCATATATACCTAGGAAGACTTGGTGTTCTCGGGAAAATTGTGCGCCGTACCAGTGCGCAAGGCTGGCGAGTGATCCTGCAGCCGTTGAGGAATCCTTCCAGAACCCAACCGTGACACTTGTGAGATTACCGGCTGGCCAACTGAGATAGGCACAAGTTGGCCTCATCTGCACAACGTTTCTGGATCTCCTCAAACTCCGATACCTCTCCTCACTTGCTCATTGAATTCAAAGGCACAGGCGAAGACCTAGAGCGTGAGATTCAGCTCCACTTTTGAGCGCACAATGAGTCCACCCGAAGTCCATTACCATACGTCTTTCGATGATAGGTCTATAGAGTCGGAGCAGCAAGTATATCACGGTGGGGATTTCTTATGTGTTGATAGAACCTCATGAGGTTCAACTTCGCCGTTAATCACCGATCCATCGATCTTGGATAATTGTAATGGAGAGCCGCTCTCCAGTCGACGTTCAATATTATTGCATAATGGACCTGGTAGTTGGGGATTTCAGAGAACCCTAAGGAGTCAGTATGCCTAGGTATACTTCATCGGACCGACGACATGAAACCAGAAGACTAACTAGGTGCATAGCAGCGCGAAGATAGTTATTCATCGCGATCACATAAAACACATAACTGGATGTCAGTCTACGGTAGATAGATTGCAGTCGACTACCGAACGTATTTGACCAGCACTCTATACGTTATCTCCTTCATCGCTCCCTGACTCTGACAAAACTAGCCTCGGCCATGACTGCAGTTAACTCATGGACGGGTCCATAAGCACCCGAATCGGCTCGGGTGGCTGTATTACGCGGAAATTGCTGAATGAGTATTTATCAGGATACAAGGACGTCATGCTAACCTCAACTACTGTACATAGCTGATTTCATCATATTTTGTAGTCGCGGTCGTGGTTCATCCACTCGACGCCACCATCATACCTAATATCCGTTTGCCAGAACCTCTCGCTTTTCGAGTGGCGGGATTCGCAGCATTGCAACCAGCGCTCACAGCACGGGCAAGTCCATCATCCTCCGGAGATGAGTCAGGCCTTGACTGAAAGAACACCACCGGCTGACACGAGCGATAATCTAGTTGACCTTCAATGCTCCGTTAGAGATTGGTAACCCTGCACATGTCTGCACAATATCATCTAAAGGACCCTAACACTCCATGAATAGGTAATATCAACGACGATAGCCAGCTCCTCATTGCGGCAAGAAGCGGGGCCAGCCTTGAAATGAAATGGGCTGAGAGAGCATATTCCACTGACCTCTGACTTGCATCGGTTCTGCAGCTTATCAAAGGCGGCACCCTCAAGAGCGAACCGGACTTCTCGCCAGCAATCGACGCCAAGTTCGAGTTCGGCACTGACCACTTCAAGGTGACTATCGACATGAAGGCTTGCACAATCGATGTCAAGTCGGCCATGATGTGAGTGCAACTTGCAGATACTAAGCCTCTGATCTCGTCTCATCGGCTTACCCTGACTACATGTATGTACTCGATCAGAAACTCGGATGGTGCTGTAAGTCTAACCTTTTTGCTACGAAGAAGCCTGGGATGATTTGATGTTTGGATACTGCAATGTCTCCTTGGTGCTCTGCCGACGTGATTTCAGACCTTTTCATACACGTATACCGGCCACATCGGGATCACACCCGAGTTTGCCTTGGTCTTGACAGGTTCTCCCCACGCCAAAACCATTAACTTTGGTCTTGTCTGTGAGTTAACACTGTCCAGATGAATCCATGATTATTTGTGAGGAATACGGATTAATGTAATCATGCTTAGTTACGCACGTTACGTTCGAAGTAAGACTTAAACCTACCCGCACAACATGATGGCGCCGAATACACGCTGACCAGAGGACATGGTGAGGAAAGACAGGCGCGAGCCACCTGAAGTCTCTCGAGACCGGACGATTTGTGGGTAGAAGCCGGTTCATCATCGAGCCCGGCAAGCCTCAGGTCATTGAGATGAGAACCAGCAAGATCATTGCAGGATGAAGGAAGCACGGTACGATTTCGGCCTAGGTACATAGTATTTGCAGAGTCAATCTACAAGATGTATGGGTTCGACTGCCCGGTAAAGTGCAAGAGCTACGAAGAACACTAGCACGCCCAGTGCCCTTGGCCATGTACTCACCTTCTGACAAATCACACTGTATCGAAACTACAAGTTCCTGGCTATGGTCCCGCCCAGTATCTTAGACTAAGTTCGTACCAAAATGTCCTACACCTCACTCCCTAGACCGAACAAACAGCCTTTCACCACCCTGGATGCTTCAGAAAGGCTACGATGCTGTTTGATGTTCTCGTCGTGACCACCGTAACCGTACAGACCGTACTTCTCCTGATCAAGTGCCGAGTGATAGCTATGTCGAAGATAAGCACCATCGCTTCTGGTTTCCGCTGTCCTTTGCCGTTAGCCACCGTCCTAGGTATGAGCTTAATACAGGTACATATGGAGGATCGGAGACATGTGTCACCGAGTAAATGATCAGTCCGCTTGGCCAACAGGAGGTTACTTTGCAGCCACGCCGGCGTCCGGTGTATTGCCAGCCGGGAAAAGCTACGTAAGGTGGAAATGGTACTAGAATTGTGTATGAACATAGTTTGTAGTTATTGTTTCTCCCCGTAGCCTGCAGAATTGAAACATTTGGTAACCGTTCAACTGTGACTATTCTTGAAAGTGTCCCATTTTTGCCATCTTATAGTCTTTGGTCTGGCTTGTGACGCCTTCTGTGGATGTAAATACCACTGGAGTCTTGTTATTGGTATGGTAGCCTGTGTGGGTACTATTCTGCCCGTTTGAGGTCGATTCGGCCTCAACTGGGGCATTGCTCATGCTCTCTTCCAAAGTCCCGTCCAGCGATGATCGAAAGCCAGTCGCAACTTCTAAGGCGAAGTAAGCCGTCGACCTATAGTCAATGCCATTCGCGCGCCAGCTCACGTGGCCGTCTGGCCTGATGAGGACCATATCACGCTCCCAAAGACTTCGAGCGTGTCCCTCGTCAAGCAGGGACAAAACCTTCAGCGGAATACCCATGGTGGCTGCAGCCTCGACAAAGTACTTGGAGTGACCATCCTCGTGTCTTTGGTTGACAAAATGAACTAGAGTGTAGTACTTTCCAAAATGGTCGAACATGGCAGAACCGTCCTTGAGGAAGACGTGCGGTGGCCGACTCCCAGGCCATGTGGTGGGGTGATAGGTGTGTGCGTTCCACTCTGGTTCAACCTCAGTTTTGTCCGGAACAATAATGTTGGACCTATATCGATATCCCATCTCGATTCCCATGTCCGTGTTCTCACCATCGTTGGCCTGGTAGTGCTGATGAATAGCCTCCCGGAGCTCGCGCCCCTTATCACTGTCCCTGTCAAGCTCACTCGCATAGTCCCCGAGAATCTGAGGCACAGCACTATGAACGGCCATGTGAACACCGGAACGTTCGACATTGGTGAGTGCTACCGGACGTCTCTCTGCTGTGTAAGACTGTAACAGGCCTTTGCGAGCCCATCCTTGGATGAACCCAGCAAGCTTCCAGCCGATATCATACGCATCGCCTAAGCCCATGTTCATGCCATAGCCTCCGGTAGGGATGTTCTGATGTGCAGAATCACCAGCCAGGTATATCCGGCCGTTGGAGCTGGAGTATACACGCGCCACCGCTATACTGGGTCGATACGTCGAACGGACGAGAACCCTATCAATCTTGACTTCATAAGGTTCGTATTGTCCACCGAACACTCGGTACACGGCCTCTTCCGTGGTGATCTTAGACTCATCGACATCCATGGGTAGAAATAAATGAGTAGTGAAAGTGTCCTGCATACCGAAACTTTCAATTAGTACATATTTTCGGATTAATACTGGTTGGAAACGTCTAAACGCAGCATGAATCGCCATAGATTGGTACTTGCCTTTTCGTCCTGCGATATCGCGGCACCTCCCATGTGGCCATCTCGGGCAATGAACAGATGCCAGAAGCGACCATGCTTGTGAAGTCTCGCAAGATCATTCGATTTGAAGTGTACCAGGAGAACGTAGCCAGGGCTGTGTCAGAGAAGAGCGTCAGTTTCGATTTCAGTATTGAGAGGGATATGTAGATGGTCAGTGCACTTACACCGGTCCTCCGTCCAGTGAGATGTCCAGGCTTCGTCTGACTCTGCTGGAAGCTCCATCACAGCCAACAGCATATTGTGCCTTAAACTGGACGGTCTTTCCCTTATTCAAATCGGTCACAGTTGCTTCGACCCCTCGTTCGGTTTCCAAGATTGATTCCAGTTTCCAGCCAAAGCGAATGTCAATCAAGGGGTCATGCTCTGACAATTCTTTCAACCAGGCTTCGAAGATTTCTTGTGATATTCGTTGCCATGGCTCGAGGGGCATTGTACCGTCATTTTTGGCTTGTATCATCTCAAAATACTTGTCTACACTGGGGTGATTCCACTGTGTGATTGGAGAATCCCGGGAAAGCCCGCTCGAGACCAAAACCGTATATGGGATGTGCGAAGGAACGCCTTTATTTGAGTGCGTTAACTGAAAATGACCTCGAAAATCGCCCGACTGTTCCTTACCTCGCCTTCTCAAACCTTCAGAGAGCCCTAGCTTCCTGAATATTTCCATTGACCGTACATTGGTGAGATCCATCTTTGGCCACCTAGCAAGGGTAAGAGTGTATCCTCCAAGACTCCCTTTTTTGAAAATTGAGAACATACTTAGTAGTGGTAAAATTCCGTTCTAAGACGACCGACTTGACGTCGTAAAAGGACAATACAGTTGCAGTCATCATTCCCACGGGACCACCGCCCAAAATAAGGACGGTGTCTGCCGGCAGAACCTGGACTGTCTCGCTCGTCATGTCGAATATGTAGTGTCGTGACTCTATCGGATGCCTGGACAAAGAAGCTTTGGCACTTGATAGATCTCGTGAAGCCTATTAAGTCACTCTGACTCTTCACAACTTTATGTATACCGAGGAAGAGGACGTGGACGTGACCTGACCACCCTAGTCGAGTAAGAGTGGGTGATTGTGGGTCTAAGGACCAAGCGGATGTCCCGACTAATTGTTCTCCGGCACGCTGTTTAGTTTCTTCGGCGATGAGTCTTCCCACCAAGGCTCGAACATCCGGCGGCTCCTTATTCCATATACTGAGAGAATTTTTCAGAATATCGAGATTGACAACCCAACAATCCATTCTACATATTTTCGATAAAAGTTCACTCCGTCTTTCAGATGTCGTCTTCTGCACCATTCAGCACCGCCTGGCCAGATGCTCCGGAGCCACCTGCAGCGGTGAAAGCTTGGGTCGACAAGTTCTATCACCTAGCAGATGACAAAAGTCCGGACGCTGGAGAACTTCTCTCACTGCTCTTCACCAATGATGCCACGATGTATGGCTTAGCTGGTCCTCTGACTGGCCGTGAAGGTTTATGTCCCGTCTTATTTCAGGATTAGTTGCTGATAGGGCCTAGCAATTGCTGCCAGTCGGCCAAAGGCATGGATTACGCAGAAGGATCGCCGTCACGAACCACTGCATATTTACACGACCAAAGCAGACTACAGTGATATTCTTGTACTTGGTCGACTTCAGTCTTGGTTCAAGAACGGCGAGAAGGTTGACGTTGAATTTGTTGCCGGCATCACTTTCGACGGTGCCACCAGCGCCAATCCGAAATGTTCCCTTTATCGAGTCTGGGGTGTATGCTAAGTGTCTTTAGCATTGCAGCTTAGCATCTTTACTGATATCCTTTAGGACAGCGCTCCATGGGTCAAAGCCATGAGCAAGAAGGATTAAAGACTGTTGTCACAATAGTAGTAGGTATAACAGTAGCCATGCTTCGAATAGCTATAGGCGGTCCCTTTTCAGACGAATGGAATACACTACTTAGATAAATTTTGAAGAAATCGACCTCTTATTTCCTAGTGTTAGATAGTAGTTTTGGAGGAGCTACATTCAGCTTTTAAGTGTAGCCTAATCATGGCGACCTTCCTCGCTCTTTGGCTGTGATTGCCAGAATTGGAGCCAGCGCATGTTGGAGTGCCTCTACAGGAGTGTCTGTTCCTTCAGCCATCTTGCCGTCAACCTCACCCACAGGAGCAATATGCCAGTCTGGAATGACACGAGTGCCGAGCTTTGAAACTTCTCTGATTGTTCCACCTGCAAACTTGGAGGATTGAATGGTCTCTGTGATAACAGAAGCAACATCTCGAGCGGAAATGCAGACAGAATCTGTGATACCGAATCGTTCTCCTGAACCTGGCGTCCCTGTTGTCCAAATCTCTGTGTCTACAATGCTGCAGAATAGGTGGACACATCAGTACTCCAGAAGCTGGACCGTGGAGAGGTATTGGCTACTTACCCTGGGGCAATTGCCACGACCTTAACCCCCTGAAGGGTTTCTGCTTCGCCCATGCTCCGTGTGAAGCCAACAACGGCATGCTTGGTGGCGCTGTAGATCGGCGCAACATACTGCTTACTATAACCTGCAATGGAGGCGGTGATGGCAACGACGCCTTTTTTATTTGCTCCCAGACATGCGCGTATAGCTAGACGGGTTAGTTTGATCTGGAGAGCCGAAAATGTTAAGACGCTGTAGCCCACCCATATGCGTATAGTATTTTAACATACAGGATGGTTGACATTGATGTCAACGGCCTTGTAACCATCCGTATTCATCCCCTCTGGGTCATCCCAAAAGTTCGAGTATGGCTTTACTCCTCGGAAAGTATGTTAGTCGCTTCGTTTGAAAAGATGAGATTTTCACAGTGAACTTGTTAGGGAGAACTTACAGGCTCAAACACACCCGCATTCGCCACGTATACATCAGGCACGTCGTGAAGCCGTTCTTTGCTCACGTCGATCAGCTTCTGCAGATCATGCCAATTCGAGACATCGCATTGCTGGAAGACGACCGACTCGTGAGTCTCCACCAGCGCAGTAGCTTCACTTGTGAGGCGTAAGTCGGCAATTATGATATGTTTGGCTTTTGCTTCTAACGCCAAGTCAACCACCGAGAGCCCGATGCCTGTTATTATTTGCGAAATGTCAGAGCCAGATACTGCATTTCTCGTGCTGCCGGTGGGTGCCAACCTGACCCTCCTCCCGTCACTACCACAATCTTGTCCTTCAGAGGGAAATCTCCAAACATTGTAACAGCAGACAGTTTACGCTCTTGCGCAGGAGTGTGTTATTTAGGTTTTCCTCGCCGATGTAGCTTAACAAATAGACTGCAACAATTAAGTACTTGCATACTTACGTATCCGTGGAGTCTGGCCCCGGAATAGTTTCTCGGATCACCGTGATACAAAGCAGAGTCATCTGAGTGTAGGCCTCCAGTGCGAGGCGGTCGAGCGCTTGAAAGACTGGATACGGTCCGCCCACCCAATCGGGTGTTAGGGTTTCACTCCCAGCCCGCCGCCCTTCTAGATCGACCGGCTGCCGGTAACTTTTCTCCCGGCAGCGACGAATGATGAAGCTTGCCGAAAATGCACTCAGTGACGTAGGAACGTTGATCCGACACCTGTATCGATAGTTTTTCGGCATTATTTACCTATACTTCCAACATCATTGCCCATTCCGGGAAAAGACTCTGTGAGCTTGGAGTCCGACATCAGGCCTCCCAGCTAAACGCGTGCCTCCCTCTCGTGCGCGGCCTGCCTCTGGCTAGAAGACTCCCAAAATATAAGCCTTGTCTGGTTCTATGCTCTGACGTCGAACAAGTTACTATCGACATGGCGTACTGGATCTGCCTGCTCCTACACTTGGTCTGGTTGGTTTACAAGGCTTTCCGTTATGGATTGCGCGCAAGTGATTATCCTTCATATAGGTTGTAAAATGCCGTTGCCGACAATCTTGACTCCATATCACCTCCCTATCATAAGGCCCGTCAACCTGACCCTTCGTGGCAAACCTGTTTCAGATGCCTCTGAAGAACTTCCGCACCGAGTTTCAAAAATGAGTCTATCATTGTAGGTTGAGCTGCCTGTAACCAGTTAATGAACGACATGCGGGAAGATCCTGGCTCATCAATGGCCAATAGTCAGCGTTGTACAGCCAGCACAGCCTCTACCGTGTTATAGGCATGACTAATTCAACTGCTATCTACATATTTATCTCACTAGTCACCACCCCGCTAGAGGTGCAGCCTGGGGGTGTATCCCAGCTCCGGGGGATATGCGGAGGCACAGCGGGAATTTTGGAGTGCACCCCTGGTGACGCTAGGCTTTTGTCATTCTATTCGGAAGGCTGATTTTCTCGAGGACGCCTCTTGGTTGACTCCTTTGCAGTCGGATATGTCTACCCAAACCTCGATACATGTATCGGAGCGGAGCACGGACAAGCCTCCGGGCAACATCTCTTCCTATAGTTCCGTGATGGAGCTGTCCATTTCATCGACCTTTGGAGCCGAAGACCATAGAGCAAGACACCTTACCATGTTAAGAACATTTCGCGGGGGGTACATATGCACAGTAGAGTACTTGCAGTCTCATCTTCCGAGCTGCATTAGTAGCTACTTACAAGCCTCTATTGATCTGTACCCTAAACGATTACAAAATCTCAGCTACGGACGAGACTCCGAGTTGACAATACCCAAAGTTCCATCAAAATGACTATTCAGCGATTGTCTGTTGGTAGGAGGCTTTTGCCTACCGTTGTTGAAGAGGTTGCCACCCTTGAGCCAGACAAGATCATAGCAGTGTTCCCAAGAGACGAAAAGATGGAGGTATGGCACGAGATGACCTATCGCGAGATGCTCATTGCTTGCGATACTCTGGCATGGTTCATCACAGACAAGCTTGGCCATAGCGAGACATTGGAGACGATAGGTTATTTGGGTGCCAATGATATTCGCTACAATGTCTTTTGGCTCGCAGCCATGAAATGCGGGTATTGTGTATGTCCAACCCATGTTCTGTCAATCAGTCCGTAAGTACATGTGTAGAGTTGAGCTGACTTACTAGTTGAGACTTTGAATACCTCACCGCGTAACTCAGTGAATGAGCAGACTCATCTCATCAACGAGACTAAATGCAAAGCATTCTTCTACTCAAGAGAAATGCAGGGCAAAGTAGAGGAAATTCTTGCTGCCCTTGACGGGGAATTTCAAATCATAGAGATTCCAGAGTTTGATGACTTGACCACCCCGTCCCATGGCTCTTACCAGCCATACCCTTTCACAAAGACCTACGAAGAACTTGCTACTAAGCCCGCACTGATGTTTCACACTTCCGGATCTACGGGCCTACCCAAACCTATTATTCTCCGACACAACTACATTGCCACCATAGACAATCTCAGCACACTGCCGGTACCAGAGAGAAGGAAACAGTCAAATTGGTGCGCTTTAAATCCGGGAGAGAAATACTTCAATGCTCTACCACCGTATCACGTTGCTGGCTCAAACTTTAATCTGATGGTTCCTGTATTTACCGGTCTCGTGGTCGTCCTTCAAGCCGCGTCGCAGCCACTCAGCGAAGAAAGCTACATCAAGGTATCGAAGTCCATTAATTTGGCCGCCGCATGGCTACCGCCCTCATTCTTGGAGGATATTTCCACTTCGCCAAACGCGTACAAGGAATTGTGCAAGCTTAAGTATCTATTTTACGGTGGTGGGCCCCTTTGTGGGCCGGCAGGAGAAAGATTGAGTAAAGAAATCAACCTAATACAAATGATGGGCGCAACAGAGATGTCGACGATTCCGGGTCTTGTCATTAAAAATTGGAGATGCTTCGAATGGAACGAAAATTATGGGATGGTGTGAGTAGTATCTAGCGGCTGGTAAGAATCCTAGTTGGCTTCCGGTCAACTAACTTTATCTTTTAAACAGGATGGATCGAATTGGTGAAACTGAAATTCATGAGATGATAGTACCCAAGAATCCCAGGTTTGCGAAATACCACGCTGTGTTCTGCACGTTTCCAGAGATCGATGTGTGGAGAACAAGAGACTTATATGTCAGAGATAGCTCCGAACCGAATCTGTGGGCGTTTGTGGGTAGAACGGATGATGTGGTTGTGTTGTCCAACGGAGAGAAATTTAATCCGATCTCCATGCAGGGTTATATCCAGGACCACCCATTACTGAAGAGTGCCATTGTGGTCGGCCAGGGACGATTTCAGGTTGGGCTTCTTGTGGAGCCTAACTATGAGTTATGGGATGACGAAAGAAATGCGGCAGGACTGATTGACGAGATCTGGCCACATGTGGAAGTAGCCAATTCCTTCTCGGCCGCCACTGGAAGGATATTCAAGAACAGGATTGTCGTTGCGAAGAAAGATAAGCCCTTTAGACGTGCCGGCAAAGGAACCATTTTGAGGGCGCCCACCATCGAGGACTACAAGGCCGAAATCGACGAGATGTACGCCAATACCCATGAGGAGCTTGCTCAACCCCTACCCGAAGACATCAGCCCGACGTCCATGGCGAGGTTCATTCGATCATGTATGCAATCAGTCCGATCTCAGGGCAATGGGCTTGAGGATGAGCAGGATTTTTATGCAGGTGGCATGGACTCATTACAAACCGTGGGATTGGTCAACCTGCTCAATGCATCTCTCCAGTCCGGGAATCCCAGTGGTATCAAAGTGACTGCACAGGCAATTTACCAGAACTCCAGCATAGCTAGACTCGCAAAATATCTGACAGATATTCTCGGACACGCAGGACACCACACTGACGGCATCATGTCAACTGCCGAGAGACGAGACCAGACGGTCCAGCGTTTGGTGAAGAAGTACACGTCTGATATTGTCGCCAAACCATTTCCTCCTATGTCCTCGGAAAAGGCATCGCAGAAGGACCTTCACGTCATCCTGACTGGGACCACGGGCTCCTTAGGGGTCTACCTTCTTGACACCCTTTGCTTGAGGCCCGATGTCGTGCGAGTCTTTTGCCTTAACAGAGCAGTGAATGGCCGCGAGAGGACTATGGCGAGCGTCAAACTACGGGGTCTGTCAACGGACTTGGTCACTTCAAAAGCTGAATTTCTCCGTGTCAATCTCGGATCAGCCAGGCTCGGTCTGTCCGACGCCGAATACACTGAGCTTGTCCAACATGCGAACCTAATCGTGCACAACGCATGGGCTGTGAATTTTAACTACTCCATCCAATCTTTCGAGGACCCCCACATCCGTGGGGTGCGAGGACTGATCGACCTGAGCCTTATCAGCGCCAAACGGGCTCATCTGTTCTTCATCTCCTCGGTGGGCACCATCGGAAGCTGGCGCGGCGAGCTGAACCACGATGATACTGCCATGGGCATCATAGATGGACATCACGGCGACGCCAAACTCGTGCCCGAAGTTCTGATGCAACATATTAGCACGGCCGTGCCGCAAGGATACGCCGAGAGCAAACATGTTGCCGAACAGATTCTGGGCATCGCGGCGACCAAGGGCGTATATTCGACCGTCGCACGTGTTGGACAGATAGCAGGCCCAACAACCAAAGCTGGGTGCTGGCCAGACACAGAATGGCTACCTTCGGTTATCAAAACTTCGAAGGCCATAGGGAAACTGCCCCGGACCCTGGGCAGTATGCAAACGGGCACAATTGACTGGCTGCCTGTAGATGTGTTGGCGAACGTCTGTGTGGAACTTGCAATCGGAAGGGGCGGTCCTCAAGCTAAGCACAGGAAAATAATCGATGTTTTCCATCTGGTGAACCCGGCCACTTGTACTTGGACAGATCTATATCCGGCTGTCCAGCAAAAGTTCCGCGAGGATGGAACTCGGACAGAGCTCGTCGATTACGAGGAGTGGATCGAGACGGTCGAATCCATAGCAGGCAAGAGTCCAACCCCAGAACAACTCAAAGCCATGCCCGTGCTTGCCCTGTTGGAGTTTTTCCAGGCTCTGGCCCTATCCATTGGCACCGCGAAGCCGTCTACCGCCAACGCCAGGGTGCACAGCAGCGTGCTCGCGTCAGCCCAGCCGATCAATGCTGCTTTGATGAGAAACTGGTTGGAACAATGGTCTTATTGAGCCATATTTTGGGTGACGGATGAACCGCCCCAACAGGTTGTATCAATTACATCATCCCAGCATCGTGGCACATTGCCGGATATTGAGTTAACAGAACGGGGTTTCGTCCTGGTAGTGGCAGAAGTGTGTAGCTAACGAAGTCGGTAGGCCAAGGCCGCCCGAGAGACAGAGGATACCCGTGAGGAACAGTGCACGAAGAAAATAAGTAAAGAGCATGCACTCGGAGCACTCGTAGGCTAGATACTACTTGTACTACACAAGGAGTGAAAGTTTACTCGTCGATCTCTAAATAGTTCTCCTATTCCCAGGGAATTGTGTAAAACCTCTAGACGAGCCCTGACCGAGTTTGTTCAAGACCCCAGAAATACGTTCCAGTCATCGAAGCCAAGTTCGGCCATTTCAGAATTTACGAACTGTACCAGGTCAGCTACAGGTCCGCGAGGTTCATTGTTGGGCTTGGGTCTTACGTCGGGGAAAGGCGAGTCTAGTGAAGACTCAGGAAGTCTGGGCAGAGCGCAGTCAATGGCGTTCGATACATTCTGCATAGGTGCTGTGCCAACCTTTGGCTTTGTGGTCCGAGCAACGACTTCTCGCGCATAAGATACGAGCTTTCGCGGAAATTGTACCGCGTTGCCGGAGCCGCTTGCGTATTCCATGTAACCGAAATGGCCTACCACCACTTCCATGAGTGATATGTCCGAGTTGACGGTAGGTAGGTGCGGTCTTTGTATAACGTGCAGGAACAAATTGATTAGTCCAACCAAAGGAAAGTAGAAGGTTAGCCTGTACAACAGTCAGTACACGCACGTTCCCAAATTGGATAAGAGAATACTGGTCTAGACTCAGTAACCTACCAGACAGGAGACGATGCAGAAATACTCAAACCTTGTGTCGCCATGATAATATCTCGTGCTGCCGATGCCACGATCTCGATACTGCGCTCTCTTTGGGCAACAACTGCAGGATTCTTACTGGTGGCCAGCTCCGGACGGCTCCAAGGATGGCAAAAGATCGAATGCATCGCAACAAGAGATCCGCAATAGATAAATCGGGTAAAGATAAGATGTGAGAGCTGTACGCCCGGTTCAAGATTCATAGATTTGAATGGTGGCCCGTTACGAAAAGAAGCAGGTATATCATCATGCCAGGCGCGTAGGCACTGATCCAGATCTTCCAGGTGTTTAAGCATCTCCTCCGGAGTTTGGGTCTTTGCCTTCTCAGTAGCCAATCGTTTTGATATCAGTGAGGATATCTGAGAGTGTCGTATAGTACTCCGGTAGAATCCCATGTTCTTATGATTTCCAGGGATTCCAGATTGCGGAACGGGACAGCTAATGTCATCGTCATCGATGGCCTGTGAACCGTCATGAACAGCGGCTTTCACTTGAGGACGGGGGTCACTTACGCTTGGTCTGCCCAGTCGAAACACCAAGTGCTTGTCGTATGAGTATAGAGACCACCACAACGAATTCCGAAAGGCGATTTCTTCCTCGCTGAGATTTCTCGATACTTTGGCCTGGAGATGGAGGCCTTTGGACTGCGCAAGACGAACCGCATTGGACAAAAGCATATATTCCAGCGCCGCACTCCCAAGGCCCTCGGCGAAGAAAGCCTACATGAGGATATCCAGTCAGAGCCTATGTGATTTGAGTTATGGCTCAGGGAAAGGTTACTGACCATGACCGCCAGTGCTTGAATGGCAACGACATCACTCCTGGCGTATATCAATTCAGTATGGACTGAGAGTGCATTTTCGAAATACCACCAGGATTGATTCCGAGATTCGATAAAGGCCGAAGGGTAGGGTGCATTCGAGAGCGTAATTCTGCAGCCAGCAGCCCACACAGCATTACGCAAGGCATACCAGGCATTGTCTCGTTCCAGGTGATTATGTTCACTCTCGTAGTGGGAACGAAGCCGGGCTTCAAACGCGGGCCGGTTGACAACACCAAAGATTGATTCGAGGCTCTCGTCGAAGTACGCTAGACAATGACATTAGCGACGATACAACACTGTTTCCTTGGATATTACACCACGGCTTACCTGTGGTCCATTTCCATGCAGTTTCAAAGCTGGGATCTGGAGCTCGCTCTGGGTGGACAGCTTGTTCCAGCTTCTCATTACGCATGACATCCACGGTCAACCGGCGGGCGATGTCGGAGAAATCGCTCAATCCTATGTGCCGGGAAACCCAGTCCGTAGCTGGTTCTGAACATATGGACAGGTACGACTCAGGCCCTGCAAGTTTCGTCATTTCAACTGTACCGTGGCTGAGCAGAGACTGCTCCCCAGGAGACATAATTACCTTGCACTTCACTGACATTCTGAAGGACGTGAGCACATCAAGGCATCTTCAACAAGGCTTCTCACTCACCTCGATTTTGGAGCTGCGGTCGACTTCTAAGCTGATGGTCATTGACGGAGAAACATGGACATCTGCAGCACCTTGCGTTGGAATCAATGGCTCCATGCCATTGATCGATCTAGTAACATCATGATACGTGCTTGACACCGTGTCAACTGGCTCCAAATAAGTCTTTGGTGCGTCAACTAGGTTGATTAGATGTGGACGCTCAGGTGTACACGAGCCCATGGGCAGTAGTCTGCTGTTTTCGGCAGGAGGAGCGCATGTAGTGACGCTGGTTAAATCCTGTGGTTTGAATCGAGACTTCGGTGATGGTGGTAGCCCACTCAGTGTCATGGCGAAGGAGCCCTGGAGTCGCTGTGCCTCTTCCTCCTGCTGGATGTCATGAATGTGTTGTCCCTGGTCTCTTGACACATACATATGCTGATTCAAGCGTTCGAGTGGGTTTGAAAATCTCGAAACTTGCAAGAGAGCTTCGATCCGGGCGAATCTATCGTCGAGAGCCTGGTCCCGAACTTTGCGCTTGCGGATCCGTGGTTGTACTTCCGGATACCAGCACTCTTGTTCGTGATCCTACGATAGCATCATGGCAGTCAGCAACATGACCCAGGCAACTGGGCTCGCAGTTCATCATGAGCTGTACCAGACAATTCCCGCATGGTTTGTCGCCGCTGCCTGCTCAATCGAGTCAGCAACCGTCCACAGATCTCTCGAGCTTCCCATCCAGCTCACATTTCGCTTTCTTCACACGACAGTGGTGGCACGCCAGGGGGCACTTATGTCCTTGCCGTTGACCAGTCATAATCACACCGAACAAACTACATGAATTGGGGGATGTTTGCCACTCTGTTGGGAACGAGGTCGACGCTCGATTCCGAATATAGTTGGAGATTGAAAAGGAGCAACGAAGTCGCCGTTGCCGGAGAAGCTCGAGGCGTAGATGAAAAATCTGGGGCATCTGTGGGGGTGGCCTCGGATACCTCGGGGTAGAGACATCTTGTCAGAGAATTTGCCAATCATAAGCTCAAAAGTTTAGACTGACCCGAGTTTGGTAGGCCTTCTTTCTATTGGATACAGAGACGGTCTAACGTCTTGACAATCCAAGGGATGAAAGCCAAAGGAGTTTCACAACGTGAACCTTAGATTCCCCATACCATGTCCGCCTTGGGCCGAAATTTGGGGCAATTGACACATACCCCACAACATTCCTTCGCTTCTCCGCAGCTGAACCGCGGCCGGCTACTATTACCCTCCGGGTCCCGAGGGTACCGGGTTCAATCAGTTCCGGACAAGTAGGATGATGAGAAGCTCCTTCTGAGTTCCTTGGTGGGCCAGGTTTGTACCGAATCCTCACTCTTCCCCGTAAGATGGCTACAGAGGAAACTTCCTTGGCCAGGCCCATGGCGGGGTTGAATCAGGGTAAGAGCTAAGACAGGCGACGGGGTGAGCCCCGGAACGCGCATCTAACGCTCTACCGATACTATGGACTTGATTTTACTACTGCTGCAATGATGGAACCCGGTTGGCTACCTGCTACGAGTGAACTTTGCCTCCGCAAACAAATTGTGAGGATGTTGACGTGACTACTCTAGGTGCCTATTTCAACCCTGTAAGCTATAGGCGTAGGGTGGTCTACAGTATTGGGACCGTGTTATGACTCCATCTCGATAATGTCGAATCAGGCCCGAGGCACTTAGGTCAACAATATAGGGTAGTCAAGATATGAACACTTGTACAAGGGTCTCAAGAACGAGGCCGTCGCAGGCAAGGCTGGCGCTTGTGAGACCCTACCACCTTCTGTGCCAGTAAGATCGCTGATGGGTAACTCAACATTTCCCTAGGTGTGAAAATCAATCTCTCTCTCGATGAGTCCTATTGATTCAACCTAGTCGAGGACCGTTCCTTCCTTTAAACTAATATTCTCTTTAATCTTCAGCCCCGAAGTGAAGTCCGTCTTCTGCGTGGCCATATTGCAGGGGAACGAGTAATGTTCATGCACATACTTCCAATCTCCCGGCCCAATTTTGCGCATGATGGACGTTGTTCGGTACGTAAGATTGAAAGGTTTGCCATCTTGAGCGGTGCCGTAGTAATTCTGATAAGCTGTCGCATAGCCACTTTCTGGGCTTGTTGCCACAATTTCAAGGTCTTTGACCTCTAGATTAGCCTTCGCGAGGTAAGGAGTAATGCGGTCATAGTGCTCGCGAAATCCTGGACGCTCCACAGCTCCCATGAGATCAAAGTACATAGCATCGTCTAGCTCGTAGAATCGTTTTCCTGCATCGGGGTCCTTCTCTGCCACATAGTTACAGAAGTAGACAAAATCCTTCCAGTGTTGTAGCATTTCTTCTTCCGCAGCCGCCAGCTTTGGGTCGTGATACTAGATAGCATTGTATTAGCACTAACATACCTAACAGCATATTGAACAGTCGACAGGATCGTAAGACCAAAGCCCTTACCTTGGTTGGTGCATAAGAGAGCTTCTTGAGAAGCTCCGGATTGGTGGTCATATCATCCTGACCAGGCTTTTTGTCAGTATAGAGATTCTAAGGCTATGTGCTGTATACACATCATTGATTCTGCAGTACCTGTGTGATCCAAGACATCTTCACTGTTGTAGATGAATTCAATTAGCCGTTGTGCTTAGGTGAATCTGTGAAAGCGGAACAACGGCAGGGTCGAGACCAAAGAGTAACGCTGTGGCTGATATTGAACTGCGTACGATAAATCACCAGAGCCCAAGGTTCGCCAGTCTCCTTGTCTGTGTTTTTATCTTCCCCAAATGAAGGCTTTGTATTTTCGTCTGTAATATCACAGGCTGGGCCCGATGAACTTCGGAGTATTCTAGAACCACACCCGGGAGAGATTCACCGAAGTAAATTCCTGTACGGAACGGCCGACTCAACGTGCGGCCTCCGACGTCCGAAGATTCTACAGCGTAGGGATCGTCAGGGTACAAATTTAAGCTAAGGGTTAGTATAGAGATGTTCTGTGCCGCTAAACTCAAGGAATTAGACTACTTTAGGGAGTATAAGAAGGCTATAAGCGCGCAAACGAGGCTTTCGACAAGGGACTTGTCTCATACTAAGTCGTAGTATTGTAGGTACCGAATACGTCTCAAGCAAGCACTAGGTCACTCAGGATCTCCTTGAAGGCTTTCTACGTCGTTGTCTCCGGAAGAGGTCAGATGTCTAGACGCACACTCGGAGAAATATAAGGCGTACGGATCTAAGCTTCAACCGTATATCACATAGCCACCCGGAATACCGTCGTTATTATCTATGACTGAATATATCAGTGATACTTAAACCAATAACCGCTCATTCTAGACCTCGTTCTGTACTCACTACATCATGTTCACAAGTGTGTTGTAGTCTGCGCGTCGCAGTATTCCTAGAAGCACAGGTGGTGCCTCCCTGGTTGTGATCTAACAGCGCCTTAGTCAGATCAATGCGAATGTATCCAAATCTCCCCAGAAGTATGAGATACGACTCTTTTCTCGTTACCTCCGGGCAGAGTCTAGCAAAATGTCCGAGGCTGTTGGTCGCTAGCTACAATTTGTAACCCTAAAAGCCAAATGCTGCGTTGTTGAGCCGGGTTCGAGATTCGAGAGGAATATAATACTGGAACATGATTTACGATGGGCGAAAAAAGCCGGATTCTCCCAACTTATCTATCTGGTCATGATTCCGGGGCTGCTCCAGAGCACGTCTGACCAGTACCCCTTAGCTATAAATCCTTCAGCGGCGAACTTGATTGTTCTCCGCTCAGCAAGATCGAGGTAGAGCGAGGTAGATAAAGTTGACTTTGCCAGAATAGTCAGTGTACGTGGTTCTGATTTCATTGATAGCAACTCCTGCCGAAGTCGCACTTCGGCCAGCAATATGCACAGCAGCTCATCAGAAACCTCTGTTTAGTGATTTGGCAACCAAAGCTCCATGGCGGGATAGACATCCAATGAGCCGATCCTGCAGGTTTGGCACTGTGGTCAGAGTATACAGCGATATGTCATCATGAAAATCATCTCGAGGATCTGGATACTAGAGTTAGGGGCTGTAACTCACCTCTGGAAAACATAGCTTTAAACCCAGCGGAACCCGGAGCATCGGGAATCCTAAGTAGAGGTAGCACATAAGATAAGACGAGGACCAAAGTGGGTCTTGCCCCATTTGGCCCCGAGATACAGTATAACTGTACCCAAATACCACAGTCAGCAAGCAACGGGTGCTGTTCACAGCCCATATCCACTGGATCGATCAAATCAACCTTGCAAAAGACCAATAAATCCAGCGACAAAGGAATCAAACAATGCCTGTCGACTTTAATGGTGAATTTACCCAAGTCAAGTCTCCTAGCAGGCTTGCACATGTTGTTCTACGCACACCGCGGTTCAGGCAAATGATCGAATTCTACAAGGTGTTTTTGGGAGCTTGGGCAACTCACGAGAACGATTTTGTCTCCTTTATGACCTATGATGAGGAACATCATCGAATCGCAATCGCATCGGTGCATGGCACGACCGATAAAGTCAAAACGAGCGCCGGCCTAGAGCATATCGCATTTACCTTTGACACCTTGGAGGATCTTGCACTCGCTTACAGGCAGCGAAAAGCCAGAGGTATTGAGCCAATCTGGTGCGTCAACCACGGTCCCACTACCAGTATGTACTATCAAGACCCGGATGGCAATCAGTTGGAAACCCAGGTCGATAATTTCACCACGGTTGAGGCTGCAAATGAATTCATGGCTTCGGCGGCTTTTGCCGAGAACCCAATTGGAGTGGACTTTGACCCAGAGGAGTTGGTGAAGAAGTTGCAAGCAGGTATGGCCGAGCATGAATTGAAGCTAAGGCCAAATATTGGTCCAAGGGGACTTGACACTATACCTGTGCCACCAGCACCTATATCTCTCAAGGCACGCTGATCAAAGCCGGATGGCTGCTGGATAATCTATGTCTATGTAGCCCACCAGATTAAAACGACAGGAAGACAAGTGAAGAGAAAGAAGTAGCCGCTAGTTACTACTGATCACTGGCTCTTCCACTAGTTAGCCCTTACTGTATCTAGATGGTCGCGTCGCGATATTTATCGTCAAATTAACAAATAATGTCTACTCCCACTGTGGGCAGACCATGAAAACGTGGACAATTAAACAGAGCAGGCCATAAATGTAATCCAGGGGCGTTGCACAGAATAGACCATAAACACACACCTCCTCATTCGATTGGCGTCCCAGCCACTACAAAGACTTATGTTTCACAGCTTTAGGGTTTGCCATCGCTCCCAATCTAGATGCCGGAACAATCAAGACGACACCAAAGCCTTGTCGCTACGCCTCATTCAAAAGTTCCCGGTGCGCCGGAAGTGGAGGGCAACCTGCAAGGGGTGTAGACTTGTACTACGCGCCAGCAGGCTTGGAAAATTGTATTCGTACACATTCCACGCAGACCGGCCGGAGCCGGGGCCCGTTTCCACATTGCTACCGAATACCTCCATTTCTTTACTAGGCGCGGGAAAAATAATCTTAACCAGGGTACTGGCGGAGACACGCAATGTGTTTGCTCCGCTGACCATTATTTCAATGTGCGCCACCTCGTAAAAGATTCATTGAAAAAGGACATAGATGTCTCGGAAGCTGCTGATGAGCTGTATACACTCACTCGAGTAACCATCCAGAGATCCCGATGACTTCACATACCGAATTCGGCAGCAGAACAGATGGCTCGACCGTTTCTGCATCCTTCCCGAGCTCCGTCAAGGACAAAGTGTTCATCATTACTGGAGTGTCCACCAATGGGCTAGGTCAGGCTACAGCGGATGCTCTGGCAACCCAGGAGCCCCGTCGGCTTATTCTGACGGGCAGGTCGAAGGTCAAAGTACAACAGGTCATTGACCACCTTGCGCCCAGATTTCCGAAGACAACATTTCAGATGTTGCTGATGGATTTGTCCTCGATTGAAAGCGTTAGGCAGGCTGCTCAGGAAATCATGGCAACTTGTGAGCTCGACGCAATCGACTGCGTGATCTGCAACGCGGGGGTCATGTCAATACCATACCGTCAACTCTCCAAGGATGGCATCGAGATGCATTTCGCAACTAATCACATCGGCCATTTCTTGTTCGTTAACCTGATTATGGAAAAGATCATCGCCGCTGGTGGGGCCTCATCAGAAGGAGGTGCAAGAATCGTAAACCTCAGTTCTCTGGCTCATATGAACTCGCCGATACGATTCAGTGACTACAACCTGGAGAAATCTGAGTCTGACCTCCCAACGGATGAACGACCGAATGTGGAAGCTATGAAGAAACTTGGACTTCCACATGGAGGCATATACAAGTGAGTTTCATTCCCCAAGCAGTCATCGAATCTCCTAGTTGCACAATCGATCCAATTGCGAACCCTGAGGACTAATTTAGCATCTTTAGTGAATATATTGCATATGGTCAGTCGAAGACGGCGAATTGTCTGTACAGTCTGGCCCTTAACACCCGACTGAACGCGAGGAATGTTCGGTCATACGCCGTACACCCTGGTGTAGTCATGACGGATCTATTCAGGCACTCGGATCAGATTTTCAAAGAACAGATGGCGAATCTCACGAAAACAGCCGGGGTTGAGGTCAAAACAAGGGAACAGGGATGCGCGACGTCCCTTGTCGCTGCGTTGGATCCAGCACTTCTAACACCAGACGAGAAAGGATCGCATCTCTACCTCTCCGACTGTCAATTTACAGAGACGCTCCCGTGGGCAAGGGACTCGGCAGCAGCAGACCGATTATGGGCATTAAGCGAGACTCTAGTCAACCAAAAGTTTGGGTGGTGACTATAGAGTGGCTATACCGTCAATGCTCAGCTATCACTATGAATTCTTCACTCACTGTGGTACACTCCTCGTACTGTCTCACTGACCCCTCTACATCTCCCACCTAGATTGCATGCCCTCGTGTATCGGCCAGTACTTGTCCGACAGTGATGCGCTTTCTCCATGCTGTAGTAGCCCACTGGGGTTGTGGTCGTTGAGACCAAGTTGAGCTTAATCGAGCTCGCATTGGAGTAGCAGGTAGCCATGGTGCATGAGTCGCAGACCAAGCGATGAGCCCTGTATTTGACCTATACCTCGTATACAGATCTTGGATTATGTGAGTATCTAGCACCATATCTCCGCTCTAGATACTTTTCATTGTCGTGGAGGGCAGTTCCACCCTGATATTGATCAAAGCTCAGAATAAGGCTAGAAATCTGCTCTAGAGCTATCCTAGTCAGCTTGCCTACCGAGCAATGATGTTGATGTGAGCCGCGTTCCAGCTGATACACTGATGGAGTAATTATAGCATTTTATTTTAACTCACCTTCCCAAGTGCGAATCACTAATGCTTCATATCTGACTAGCTTTATGGCTGCGGGGGTCCTTGTCAAAGACATTCTTGAAAAAGTTTTCCGCAAAGTTCCCGTCTTTGTCAAGGTGTCGCTGTGCATTTTGCCATTCCTGTCTGATTATGCTTGCCCGCTCGTTACTGCGTGGTGAAATTACGCACCTGTGAGATACTTAGTTTTTGTGTCCACTAAAATCGAGGCAAATGCTCATACTCAAAAGGGGCTGGCTGAACTATCATACCATCCGTCACAGCGTCCCTATCAATAGCCATCTGATTTCCACTGGCGTCATACTTGAGGTGGTATTCGAAGCCCCATAGGGTTCGGGAGATAGCTAAGAACAGACTTCGTTCGGCAACATGAAATCCAGGGCAGACGCGCCGTCCAGCGCCAAAGGTGAAGTGAGGTCGTGTCTCCGGGTCGTTGCTTATACCGTAGCCCTCTTTGAGAGTCAGATCAGGATCATGTCGAGAAGGATCAAACCTTCTCGGATCCTTGAAGGTATTGTGATTTAAAGACCAAACCTGTTAGATCATAGATAAGCGTTGAAAAGCTTGTATACTTGACTAGACTCACATTCAGCACCACCGATGACCCTTTTGGAATTTTCATTCCTCTGTACTCATCGTCTTGAGTGACGGAATGTGGTGCTGCAGCGAGAAGCGGACTTGGAGCCCCTGCCAGAATTGCATTAAAATTGCATCGCTTTGAAGCTGGAGCAAGACTCACATCTCAGCGTTTCTTCCACCATCCCTCGAATGTATGGCAGATCGGCTCGATCTTCCCAAGTAGGCATTCTCTGAGGACCGACAACTCTGTCAATCTCTTCTTGTGCTCGCTTCTGAACATCGGGGAAGAGGACCATTGCCTTGACAAAGCCGACTAGTGTATTCCAGGAAGTGTCACTACGGCTTCCAGTTAGCCCAGTCAACGAAAACTGTGGCAGCCAGTCTAGCACTTACGATGCAGCAGCAAACCCATGTCCAGCATTATGAGCAATCTTGAGCTCATTTAAGCGATCTTCATCTTCATCCAAGATCATGTCTCTGATAAAACCTAATTGGCGGTCAATGAGTGTATCGAGATACTTTGTGCTTCATAGAGGACTCACTGGGATACACCTTTCCGGCTGCAATTTTGTCCTTGGCAGATTCAAGAAGACTGAGAAACAGACCATCTTCGAACGTTCGAAGTCTTATCAGCCACTTCCTGGTCGGATTCATCCATAGTGGTGCAGAACGGTAGTATGTTCGCAGGAAGGGGAAGAAGTCGGCAGTAGCAAGATTGATTGCTTTACCCATGAGCTCCATCCACTGTGTACGAATCAGCATCTAGTCTTTTGCAGAGAATGCAAAACCTACTTTCATAAGGCCACCGACGTAACCAATATCGGGATCTGTGGTACGGAAGCCATATATGATGGTTGATGCGACACTTGTCGTGAATCTCTTGAAATGTGCCAACCACCTATCTGGATCTTCGAGCAAATCGCTCATCAATTGTAAACTGTCGAAGTACTGATAGTGTTCAGTTAGGAGACCTGAGCGATCATGAAGTCAAACTGCCCTACCTGATATGGAAGATAGTTGTTTGCGCTTTTTATGTTCAAGCGAACGTGGTAAGTCTTTCTTTGCCGCCGCCAGATATCGTCGTTACTGCATACCGAGTTTCAAAACTTTAATCCAAAATGTTCGCAATCTAAGGCTCAGTGGTCTAAACCTACCTTCTCAAGATGATATTATGGCCCAATGTCACCTCATTGATATAAAGGTCAGGTCTTGCTGAATACAAATTGCTCTTTTTCTCAATCAAATCTTTCACCGCCTGGGGACTGCTCAGAACGATCATGTTCTGCCATCCTAGTTTTAACGAACAGACTGGTCCATCTATACAAATCAGACTGAGCTGCTCACTTTGCGGAGCCTGTAGTACAAACATCTCAGGGCCCATTTCTGGAACTCAAGGTGAAAATTCTTGGTTGGCATTTGGAGTAGATTGCCGACGAAGGGGTAGGTGACAGGGCCTCCAACATTTCGTATATTAGTCCGGACGCTATGGACTCATGTGAAGTGTACGTACCGGGTGGCATGCCCTTTGCACGCAAGCCTCGATAAAAAGCATTGCCAAATGCTGCCAGGATGATGGGAACCAGTACCCAGAGGTACACTGTCAAACTTGGCAACATCATCTTTTCAGACAAGTAGCGGGAGATTCGATGGGAACGATTCTGGATTGCAGAGCTTGGAGAGATAGTTATTTTCGCGCCGTCGAAGAAGAAAGTAACGATAGCCAGAGCGCTGACTGGAGACCTAAACTTCCTATATGTGAAGCACAGTACACCAAACCCCAGAAATTATGAGTGCCGGAAACGCTCGCTCGGTTCATGCCAAGTTCTCATCTGGACGACCTATCGGAAGCGGCGCAAGGAAAGTCAGCCATAAAAGAGATTAGCACAGAACTTAGGAGCAAACATGATCCCGACTCCCGGTACACACCGAGTTATTAACTTGACGGTCTGCTAACTTTCCTGAGCTGGCAGCTTGTGTGGCTTGCTTCTGCGTAGGCATTAGATATCTTTATCTGCCTGTTAAGAATGCCCTAGATAGAGTGATAACATAGTAAAGAGTTTAAGTGTTCCTATCTAGAGGTGCGCCCAACTATAGGACTCTAAGCATTTTGTAGTTTATATAATGGTCGCGGAAGACTCCGAACAAGACGTCCCAACATGCTGCTTATAAATTGAATATAAACTTGGCTGAAGTTTGCTTGAGAGCCTCGTTAAATACTCGAGAACTGCACCTTATGGCTAGCTAATACTAGAAGTCCTTCGCTCAACAGAACGGTTAGCCTGTAGTGACCTACCTCCATACAGTATCTACATGACCTTAGGATCGGCGCACAATCAATGAGTCGTGGCCGCGAGTAAAGAGGTTCTTGTATAATTCGGGCATCAACCTTAGCCCGATTGACAAGGCGGTGTTCGCTTTTGCTACCTAAACAGCAGTTGCTACAAGCTGAGGAACTTGACAGTAAGCTACAATTGTATTCGCGAGAAAGAGCTGGGCACCAACTTCTTCAATACCCGACTTAGTGTCTCACCAAATACCGACTAATAGTAATTTGGCCACCTAGCCTGCGAAATGCTTCCTATTTACAACCATGGCATTATCGGATATCATAGCCACCTAAGCACCTAATGATTAATGGTTTCCTCTTGATCACCCGTATCCATAAAGGAGGCTTTCTCTATACAATAATGATAACATCTCTACCTAGAAAGAGATCAACAATGGTATCGTGAGTAAGCCGGGATTATAGAAAAACGAAAGAGGAAGGGAAAGGTTTCTAGATCTCAACATAAATTCTCCTACTAGCAATCCACGACGCAACCATGAACATTCTGGAGTTGATGCCTTGCCAATCTAATTAAAGGCGGAAACTATGATCGCGCAATAAGGGATAGCAGCTATTGTGGCGGTAATACATAGTGATTGCAAAATAATGACAGTGTATAAGATGTTCTTACACGTCTCGTATACTAGTATGATAGTGAGATAGCGCTACTTAGTGTCTCTTCAACATTATAGTAGTTGAAATAAATCGACAATTAAGAGAAACTACAAGTCACTGTATTGTGTAGCTTCTGCATTCATCACTACTTCATTGATCGCTGCGTATCTAGTAAGAACAGGACAATATCGAACCATGAACAACGGTCTCAACTAGATATATAACGAGTTAGAAACCAGGATGGATTTCAATACAAGGTGGCCAAGGACTCTAGTGCTAGACTATTACAACTTAAGTTTAAGTACAACTTGAATTTTCATTATTAGTGTATGAAATCAATGTTCTAACTAATCAATGGTATCTAGGTTCATTGTCTACAAGTCTCAGAAGATGGTTATCCGCTCCAGTCTATCAAATATGCTATTAACGCTCCGGTAGTATTTCCGCTTTGATTGCTGGTCAGTGATCTTGCTACAGACCATAGATTAATACTGAGCAGGTGATGAAGGCTTCGGATAGGCATTCAGTACCTTGAACAACAAGCACCTTGAACAACAAGCACCTTGAACAACAAGCACCTTGAACAACAAGCACCTTGAACAACAAGCACCTTGAACAATAAGTGCCTTGAACAATATCTATGATACTAGTTTACATAGCTGTTTTGTAGATAGTATCAACCAAGAAAACCAAGTGTGGAAAATTTCTTTGCCTTGGGGGTTGTCCGCGATGGACGCCGGGGACAAATGCTCGCCGGGGTCTCCATGCTCCGGTTACCCCACGTGGGGATGCTGCCAGCCCCGAGCTCGACATTTTGCGGTCGACGCTTCCGGAACAGGAGCTTCCCGTGAGAGAAAATACCACTCTTCAGCTCCAGGGGCGATCGGAATAAGTTTAGCTATAACCAGTGGATATGGGATAGTTAGGTATATATCAACTAAGTTTTCGCTACTAGGAGGATTGAGGATGTCTAACACCTATCTTTCTTTGAGGGTCTATATTCTATTGATTCTTCCACAGCGATCATGACTTCCGAGCACACCCCTCTCGTCGCCAAAGGACAACTGAGCGCCATGCGTCGAATCCACAGAGACCTTGATAAATTGTGTATGCTCTGCGGTATATGTAACGATATCTGCATTCTCACCGGCCTTATCGTGGCTCACTATATACCACCTATGGCTCCCTCATTAACGATGGAAGAGGTCGCGAAGCACTATCACGATCATCACGTGGGCGTCGCCTTTGCGGCCACATTGTTCATCTTCGCGGGAATCACATATCCGCCGTGGGCTGCTGCAGTGGCCAACCAGATGAGACGCATCCCGACTTGCAGCTTCGGCTTGATCATTATGCAGATTCTTGCAAGCACCATCACGTCCTTTTTAACCACACTTCCCGGCCTTCTCTTCGCCTGGATCGCATACCGTCCGGAACGAAACCCGGAGATTACATACCACATCAATGACCTTGTCTGGTTAGTGGTGGTTATGCCTGGAACTCCCCTAATCGTCCAGGCCTGGTGTCAAGCAATCGCTATCTTTCAGGATTACCAAATCAATCCGGACCCCTCTGCTACCCAGCACCTATATCCGAAATGGTTCGCTTGGTTCTTAACCTTGCTACCCATAGCCTACTTCCCTCCCATGGCTTGTCACTTTCTCTACTCTGGCCCCCTTGCTTGGAATGGCGCCTTCGCTTTTTGGGTTCCCGTCGGACTCTTCGGAGTCCAGATAAATGTTACTCAGTATGTCACATGGAATGTGATCAACACAACACCAGACTATGAACTCGAGGATGGTCACTTCGAGTAGTGGTGTCAGTGAGAACTCTCGGCCTGGACAAGTCTAGACATCAACCCCTTGGTCTTCCAGAAGCTGGCATAAGGGACTAAGGCAGAAAGCTTTAGCAGTATACAGTCCAACACGATAATGGCGGTACAAATTGCAAGAAGCAGTTCCTTTTACGGAGGTTTTGTGTCGATTGAGATTTCAGAGGGAGAGAAATTATCATTGAAGTGTAAACCGTGACTTGTTAATTCATTCAAGGCGATTCTGTGCTTTCCGGATCCTCGCATGAGAGCCCGCTGAGTATCGCTTATAAAGAAACTCGAAGGCTGGCCTCCACCGTACATCTCAGCTAGAACGTAGTCTTTTCTCGAGAGAAACGAGAAGCGATATCTCGACTACTGAGAGTGATGTTCCTTCGCTACTTAGACCTCCCTGGATTAGTACCATTATGTAGATAATTTTTCTCCAATACATGTTCAAGATCTGTCTATGGATATGATGGAAGATGCGAGTTATTCCTCCTCGTCATCTGTTAAACACCGAAGGCAGGTTTGGCCACAACGTTGTTCTTGCGGCGCTCCAAAGTCAATACTTCCTTTGGGATCGCCTTGGGATCAACAACCAACACGCTATAGCACATAGGTTTAAGGGCGACATCCTCACAGCCCAGACCCCGAGAGCTGAAACTAAACGTTGAAACACAATACATACTCATATCTCTCGAAAGTATTCATGGCGCTTTAATTAGCTGTCAAGAAACTGCCGAAGTTTCCTGTTCCTTCTTGTGACCGCCGCCCCTTAGGCCTGAAGTGAATTTTGTGCCCCTCGCTCCTAACAGTATCTTTTTTTCAAACGAAGATCCACTCTATGACGACCCTATCTACCATAGCGACTTCGCTCCTTGTCGAAACTTACTTCGAGATTAATACTCTCCTGCAGCTCAGTAGTATAATATAATATAATCATAGTATCATGGAGAGATCAACGGTCTGCTGCTGCGCTTCTATCATGCTGAAATCGTTATACTTTATAGAAGTCCATGGAATGCAAAGACGACCACTTGTCTTTAACTTTGCGACAGGAATTTCTCCGCTTGCTCTTGCGGACAAGGACCTTGTAACCACGATAAGTATCAATGAGTGTAAGGGTCCGCAGCATGCCCCGTCCGAGCTTTGAGTCAGAGAAAACCCGGAACCCGGGGTCGAAGCGATGGAACTCCTTTCATGCACTAAGCTTGTATGCTTAATCTGCTCAGTGCAAGACTTCGGGCGTGCTCAGTGGGGCCTAGGATTGCACAACTAAAAACTGGTGACACTTCTCTTATACGCAATCCCTGCGTGGTAGCAGTTTCGTAACTTGATCGATGGCTAGAAACCGACAAACATACGGAAGGAAAGAGTGATTTCAAAGACTGTACGAGTGGACCAAAAAGTGTCGGTACTACCAATCAAGTTCTTAGGCTTTGATAGATTCATACTTGCGGTCATGGATCTACATCTGAAACTTAGTATCTACTCTGAAAGCCAAAGAACTAAGTCTCATGGAGATAGATTGTTCACCTCATCCAGAGCTTAGACAAAGCGAACCTTTGATCCTCTTACTTCTCAGGGTCTGTTGTTGTCGAGTTTCCAGCGACGACCGCTTCGGTGTTGGGCTGATGTAAGGTGGTTACGATATCATCCGTCAAGCGCTTGTTGACATCGGGGACCCAATAACAGAGGATTAGCCCTAATCCTGTGAACGCCAGTGTTGTGAGGAACACGGTGTGAAAGGCATCCGAAGCAGCCCATTTATAAGCAGTGGTCCCAGCAATAATCGCGGACTGACTGATGCCAGGGACTGACGTAAAAGAGCCCGTCTGGATCGCCTGTAGAAATGCCGGAATACTGCTTGCAGGAAGCCCAGCTTTAGTAAGAGCCTGAGGGACGCGTTCTGGGATTGTTTTTTGGAGCCTGGTGGTAAGGACTGCGGTGTAGACCGCTGCAGCAATAGTGCCTAGTCCAGACCTGACACTGGAAGAGATTCCAGCAGCTATAAGAAGACAGTTAGCAGGAGAACGGGGGTATATCCACAATTACTCTCACTAACCGGTGCCAATTTCTTGCTGGTTATTGATTGCGACAGTTTGCAAACCTATTCCAAGTCCTTCGGTCCAGCCCACAAAGAAGCACCCGCTACACAAGAGGCCGATAGCTCGAGCCTTGGTGTCAGGGTTGGTGGTTACGATACCTTCTTGAGTTAGTATGGCTCATTACACAGTTGCTGAGTGAATTGTGGACAAGATCATTGAGCACAATCTTGCAAATCATAGGATACTTACAGCAAAGAAGAATACCGCCAATCAGATAGGTCAGAAACGCTTGATAATTGACCCGCCCGAGGGGCTTTGCGCAAACACCGGCCGTCATCTGCCCCAGAATAATGCAAGAGCCATGCGCACAAGAAGCCACACCAACATACATAAGATCTCCGTTAGCATATAGAATACTCACCATCTGAGGCCATACTATTGCAAAAGCATAGTATACCCCGGCACTCAGCCCAAGAAGCACAATAGAGGCCACCCAAGGTATATTCTTGAATAAATGAGGAGGAACTAACGGTTCCTCGAGCGGCATATAAACCTCGTAGAATCCGAGGGCCACTAGACAAAGAATGCCAACCACTATTGGTGCAATCACAGCCGCTGACTTCCAAGGATGAAGAGTGTCTCCCCAAGAGAGTCCCATAAGCAGAAGGAGTAGTCCCGCGGTATAAAGAAAGACGCCACCATAATCCATATTCTTAATCAGAGTCCATAGTGAAGCGTCGTGGTGCTTCATCTTGAATGTTGGCGGGAAATAGAACGCGACTATGCCGACTAAAGAGGCTCCGTTTGTTGAGATTAGAAGGTAGTAAATGCCCCTCCAGCCAACTCTGGTTTTAAGGATGAAGGAGGTCGCAACAGCAGGCCCAAATCCAGAACCCGGAATGCAGAAGACAAACATGATCGAATTGGCGAGAAATCGATATTTCATAGGCACAAGTTCTCCCGTTGTGATGTTATAGGACATCTGGGTTGAGGCGCCAATGCCAATAAAAGCAGCTCCCGCAATAAGCTGGCCAATACTATTAGCAGTGGCTCCAAGTATAGAACCGAGTAAGCCAAAGCATGCACCTCCAATACAGCACCAGCGGCGCCCAAAGATATCTGTGAATCGTCCAAATAAAGTAAATCCGACGGCCAGAAGTAAGCTGTATATAAAAGCGACCCATATAATATCTTTGCTTGGTCCAAGTTCTTTGTTTATGAGGCTCAAGACAGGTGCCGTGAGTCCATAACCGGCAACACCAGAGAAGAGGCCAAGTCCAATGGAGAGGTTGGCGCCAATAAAGTAGACGCTTCGGTAATAACCCTTGGGTAGGGAGAATTGATTTGTCGTGAAGCCAACCACGTTATCCCCATTTTTTGTCTGCGCTGCGTCTATGTGGTCGGGCGAGAGCTCTGCACCACTAAAATTCTGCTCTGTCTCGATCATTATTGTGTATCTTTCGTTTCTCGTTGTCATTTGGCAAACGATACGTCTGCTTTAGCTCATTACACCATTTATATACGGAATACGGAATAGGGAGTATATCCTTGATCCATTTATCTGGAGGTACCCCGGGGCGGGGTCATAGTCCTGGGGTTAGGTCCGGGGACTTTTCATCCCGTGATGGGTTAGGCCTGCGGATAAAACTTGATTCCGGATTGATTACGGGTTGATTCCGGCGGCATTATTCTCCGTACCCTCCGAACTACCATTGAACTACTTCTACGGAGGTACAAGAGACTCTGATTGAAGAACCCGCCCTCGAATCGTAAGTGGAGGAGGGTAAGTAGCGAGCCGGTAAGCAGAGCTTATTTGTACTGCTCTCATCAGTTCGCATGCGGATCACGACTGAACTAACGTAATGCGCCTGCATGCGTGGGTCACACCAGAATCCAGGTCAGAGACCCACCCCTACCACTCTTCCTGCTTGCTAAAATTGCCACCACGATGCGATGCCGCTGTTGGCCGAATGGGTCCTAGCGGCAGAAAGGAGGGATAGTATCGCCTTGTATTGGCTGTGTAAGGTGTTGTAAAGATACAAGTCCTGCAAGTCAGGAAGGAAATCTATGTAATTACACTATTCCCAGCTAGGGAAGTGCATTGAGGGCTCAACAATGCGTCTCGCATACCAGCCGTAATAGTTAGAGTTAGCGCTAGTTAGTGTCTAACTGACATCATAGTGGTTACAATGAATCGACGATTATGAGGAAAGTGTAAGTGTTCTAATTATAAGTGAGATTTATTAACTATTTATTAATTTATAAGTCATAATTATTAACTAGTTAACCTGTATCACGCAGTTTTCATTATAAGTGTCACGGCGTGACCTCGAATAGAGTGATATTAATATTTATTCTTAATAGAGCTATATACGATTAAACCTTAGATAGAGTTAACAAGAAGATAAGAATATAGCTTTAAGAAGCTACGTTCAGATATAAATAGATAATAGAGATAAAGTTTAGTCTTGACTAATCTCTCTAATTAGTTAGCCCAGACCATATAGTGTACGGGCATATACCAGTTATAACTTATATATTATGTTTCGCTCTACCTGAGGTGTCACAGTACGTAAGGGTTTCTAGACAAGTGAGAAGTATAGAAGTGTTACAAGTCGGCCTGCCTGTAGGTCGCATACCAACCCATGACCACGGGACACCAGAAGCGGTAAGTCCAGCGAGCGCAGCCCTGTTTGCGAGGCTGGGGCACGTGACTTCCCGATCAGGAAGGAAGGTGTTATGTCGAGGTACTGGAGTGCTATAGTGGATAGCACAATAACGTTACGACAGTGTAGCATAACATCACTTCTATATATATACACAATCGTTATATAGACTTACTATGTAATTAACTTCGTTCACGATTAGATCTATACATTTTAGTTATGGTCACTTCGCTTCTAGTATATTAACTCGCTCTATACTATACACTCTTAGAGACTTCGTTTCTTCTATACTTCTCACTTATCTAGAAACCCTTATATGCTATAACACTCTAAGTGGAGCGAAATGTAATAAGAAGAAATGAAGTCTTTAAGAGCGTATAATATAGAGCGAGTTAATATACTAGAAGCGAAGTGATTATAACTAAAACGTATAAATATAATTATAAACGAAGTTAACTAAGTAGTAAAGCTATAAAATGATCGTGTATATATAGCTAATCCTATTTAGTGATTCTTAGTGATACTTAGGCAGAGCATAGTTAATCCCCTTGGTCATATGGCATTGGGCTTAACTCCCTTGGCAGGTCCCGGCTAACCTGCCGTCCTGGTTTATAGGCTGTTATCGCAGCCTTATATACGGCTTACTAGTTATGCCTGTTTATAACATTTAGATTCCATTTAAAGAATCTCTACTTATGCGAGTTAAGTCTTACTATGAGACCTATTTCCGTCTTATCTATTATCTAGATAAGGTTTACTATTTCGTTTAATTAATTATTCGCTAGGGCTCTAAGTAGACCATCACTATAGAATAGATACTTAAGCTTTAATAACTATTTATAGATGATTAGCGAAGCAAAATTATCTTTAAGAAATAATGGCGAAAGTTATATAGCTATAAGATTAATATATTACGAATTGATCTACGAGCAGGTCGCATATAAAGCTATGACAATAGCCAATCACCCAAGAGGCAGGTCACCCGAGGGCTAGGCCACGGGACAAGGGCTAAGATAGAGGCAGTCATGTAAGGGCCAGATAGCCTCGCTCAGTGTTAATTAGTAAGAATTAGTGTGCTTAGGACTAAGCACCACTAAGCACCACTAAGTAACGCTAAGCATAGAAGGGTATATATATATGGTCATTTTATAGCTTTACTATATAGTTAACTTCGTTCATGATTATATCTATATATTTTGGTTATGGTCACTTCGCTTTTAGTATATTGACTCGCTCTATACTATACGCTCTTAGAGACTTCGTTTCTCTATACTTCTTACTTGTTTAGAAACCCTTACGTGTTGTGATATCTTAGGTGGAGCGAAATGTAATATAATAGCTATTGTTATCTTAAGGACGCTATCTTTGATTAGAGGCACCGAATGCGTTTATAATATAAAGACGATTTCATTGAAAGTGGAAGCATTAAAATTAAATGTGGCTCTCGCAGAATAAAATGCGGGCAAGACATTGAAATAATTGTCTCCCGACCGTAGGGCGCATCAACTTGCCTGCCCTCGACCCTCTGGGAGCGGTAGGATGCTGGCATTGTCCAAGGAGCTAAAATAGTTGTGTCGGAGGGCGATAGGCTTAGGAAGAGCATGATATATAGAAGCTGAGCGCCAGTTTAGTAGCAAGATCTTCGTAAGTCTTTGTAAAGGAATAATGACCCCGGACACTTAGCTCTAAGGACAACAGTCAGTAGTATTCCAGTGCCTCTACTACTGTGCGAATTTTTCTGTGGACGGCCGTAATTATCTCCCTAAATTTGAACTCCCTCTCGTGCGAATAGAATATTGCTGAATAGTCCGAGGACAATAGACGATTAGTAAACCATTATTTAGCTCCGGGCTTTACGAACAGTACGGAATGCGAGTAGTATAACTAAAGTATCTGGCACTTAAATCGAACAGCTTGACCTGTGCTTTTGAATATCCATGTCCGAGCATCGAAGTGTCTGTTTTTGATTTTTTGACTTAATGGCAACGATTACCTGTCCATATCCTTTGTTGTAAACATGGTCTGGAAGAATTCTTCCTTAAAGTTTCCTTCAGAGTCCAACTGTGTTTGAGCTTCTGCCCAAGCCTGTTGGATAACCCTCGCACGCTCCGGGTCACGTGGTCGGATGTCACAACTGGTTTGTTCGTTAGCGATTTTACCAATCAGGCTTATGGGCTGAACCAACTTGTGGGCTTCTGGCCGGACGATGAAGCCAGGGGTTACGGCGTCTCTGTCAATAGGCTCAAATTGGCCATCGGCACCACACACTCGATGAAGCTCGAATCCCCATAGCATCCTGGAGATGGCAATAAATAGACCCCTCTCAGCAACGTGAAAGCCAGGACAGACACGCCGGCCGGCGCCGAAGGTGAAATGTGGCCTCTTCGTGGAATCGGTATTGATAGCGTACATTTCGTTAGAGGTTGCTCCGGGAGGATGACGTAATGGGTCAAAATCTCGAGGATGGTCAACAAAGTTGTGGTTCAACGTCCAGATCTGTAGATGGTCAGAATCCAATGTAGTCTCAAGGTGGCTATGGACCGGGCCCACATTCATCATGACTGTGGCTCCATGAGGAATCTTCTGGCCATTATAAATATCGTCACGGGTGACGGAATGAGGCACTGCTCCACTGATTGGACTTGGAGCCCCTGTAACAGGGATTAGTTCGTCACTGTATCGTGGTTGTAGGCATCACATTCATCTCAAGGTCTCTTCAACGACTCCCCGAATATACGGCAAGTTGGCACGATCCTCCCACGCCGGCATCCTGCTTGGTCCCACAACTTCATCGATCTCTTTCTGCGCCAGCTTTTGCACCTCGGGAAACAAGAGCATGGCTTTAACAAACCCTAGTATGGTATTCCACGAAGTATCCCTATCTCGCGCGGTCAGTTGGTATGAATAAAAGTCTTCAGTATAGATCGGACGCACGTTGCTGCACCAAAGCCATGCCCTGCATTATTGGCGATCTGACGGTCGTCAAGTGCGTCTGCGTCTTTGTCGGTCAACATGTCTCTGATGAAACCTGCTTCGGTTAGCATATGGCCACCCACTGCACCGGGGACTCGTTCGTACTGGGATATTTCTTCCCCTCCGTGATTTTGTTCTTGGCATTGTACAGGAGCTTGAAGAAAACGCGTTCTTCAAGGAGCTGAATATCTCGCAGACCACGTTTGAAGGAGCTCATCCAAAGCGGCATGACTCTGTACCATGGACGTAGAAAAGGGAAAAAGTCGACAGGCTGTAGGTTGACAACAGCTGATGTTCGATCCATCCACTTCCACCGTTAGGTACAGATACCAGCGAACACCACAACTTGCGCTGACTTACCTCGATCAAGTCTTTAACGTAGCCGGTGTTGACGTTAGGAGTACGCCAGCCATAAATCACTGTAGATGCGATGCTCGCCGTGTAACGCTGGATGTTCGCCACCCACGACTCAGGGCTTTCCAGCATATCGTGCATCAACTGGAGGCTATCGAAGGTCTAAGAAACTTTCAGTGAATGATCAAGACTATGGTGTTAAATCCCGAGAACGTACTTGGTAAGGTAAGTAGTTATTGGCCGTTTTTACATTCAGTCGAACATGGTACATCTTTCTTTGGCGGCGCCAGACCTCATCGTTACTATCGCAAGCAGAGTCTTTAGTCAGCATCGTTTTACGCGAAAAGGAGGGCGGTAGCTTAACTCTCTCAGTGCGATGTTTAGGTTGTCTCCAAACTCTCGAATATAGAGGTCTGGACGAGCCGAGTAGATATTGCTTCTCTTTTCGATCAACTCCTTCACCACTGTCGGACTGTTAAGTAGGATCATGTCCTGACACCCCAACTTCAAAGATATGATGGACCCGTCTGGGATTTTTTTAGCAGATAGACCCCTTTTGCGAGCCAAGCATTGAAATTACATTGGTCAGCCCACTTCTGCAACTCGGTGTGAAAGTTTTTGAGGGGCATCTGTAGCAAGTTTCCCAGAATGGGGTATGTTGGTGGCCCTGTCCGAGATATTGATTAGCGGGAAAATTGTCTTGAGGTTGGGTTAGAGTTTCACAGCCGCTTACCAGGAGGGAAGTTCTTTGGGCGCATCCCATAACCGCAAACCTTGTAAAGAACCCAAATGATGGGTATAAGGAGCCAGGTCGAGTATCCCATGCGGAACACCATCCTGTCACCAGATTGTAGGCTTCAACAAAACTGAGAAAGAGAGAGGCTGCATCTGGTAGTTATTGAAATAGTACGATACTATCCAAAGACGTTTTTAAACAGCGTTTCGGCTGTGGAGATGACGTGATTCCTGTCTACAAGAGCTTGATATAGGGTTTCGCAAAGAAGCCAAACTTAAACAATCTGTGCTTGTCAAAATCTCGACCCGCGCCGGAACTTCATGTGGAGATACTCGATCATGTCGGAATGAAAGCTGCCCAGGAGTTATTCGTTTCAGGTGGGTCCGGGCCGGGTGGAAGAAATAACGGTGGTAGTCGTCTTTAACCACGGAGCGTGTCACCCTCTTCCCGGACTCGAGCTAGCCGTATTCCTCTGGGCCTTTGCTTGGTCCCACCAGACAGTCAAAAAAAAGTATCACCCCGCGTATCCAGTCTCGATCGACAAGGATCAGCAACACCTCAACAGAGAGCTTTTGCCAGATTGAAGTAGGCAAATTTCACCAGGCTCTCAATATCTCGGTGAAGGGTTAGTTTGAAAATTTCTTTACCAAATGCTGGGGATGTACGTTATCTTCACGTAGACTTTTAACCACCATATCGTAGCATCGCGCTTTCTAGGTACTCAGTATGGCCGGCGACTTTCCCTTGAAGAACAAAATTGTGGTGGTACTGGGGGAGGATCTGGTTAGTGACAACCATCAAGTCTAGCTCTAGGCTTTAAAGGGACGGCATTTGACTACGAGAAAAGTTTCTACAGGTGTTGGCTTGGCCTTCATCCAACTGGCGTTGAAAGCAGAAGCCAAAGCAATCATTATCGCTGACTTACGCCTAACGGGTCAGGCTGCTAAGTTAACAGACAAGTGTAAAAGCGTCGTCTTCTAGCAGTGCGATGTCTCTAAGTGGCATAACCTGTAAAGGATAATTAACATAAGTACGAAACAATTTGGCGATGTTCCTAAAATCTATATGATATCTACAGGTGTCATTAAGCCTATAAGTCTTTCTTAGTCTTCTATTTACACATAGTTTCATTGCTACAGTATTGTTATAAACCGGCCTATGTGCAGGCCACAAACGAAGCTATAACGATAGCCAATCACTTAGGAGGCAGGTTACTCGAGGGTCGGGTCACGGGACAAGGCTATAATATAGGTAGTCACGTGAAAACTAGATAAGCCTCGCTTAGTTATAATTAGTGAAGATCGATATACTTAGGACTAAGTAGTACTAAGTATCACTAAGTATTACTAAGCATAAATAGCTATATATATATAGTTATTATATAAACTTACTATATAGTTAACTTCGTTCACAATTATATCTATATGTTTTAGCTATAAACACTTCGCTTCTAGTATATTGACTCGCTCTATACTATACGCTCTTAAAGACTTTATCTCTCTTATACTTTCTACTGGTTTAGAAACCCTTATATATTATAACATCTTAGATGGAGCGAAATATAATAAGTATTAACTATATAGCTATATTCTAGTTTCTAGAAAGACTCACGATATAAATATTAATTATCTAGTAATTTAGACGAACTAAATAAAGTTAATCTTTAATACCTTATTATCTAATTTTGTAGATTAAATAGACCCGCCTAGCTATAGGCGTGATTCTAGGCAAAATCAAGAAAGGGGCGATTACTATCATGGCCTCTATCGCTAGCTATAGTAAGCAATACCCTGCACCAATCTATAGCGCCTCAAAGTATGTGGTTATTAAATTTACACGAAGCATTGGCAGTGTATAAGCCCTCTAGGGTCTATAAGTTATGGCTATCAGTCTAGGGTAAGCATATACTCGTACTCCTACTGAAAATAGAATCACCCACACTATTTTCAACTTAGAAGTATTGTCGCTAACTTACCCTAATATAGATAATAGGCTCGCCTGGTTCAGGGTAATAATTCGGCATCACGGACTATATTAGTATCACCGCCGAAGACTTGGCTTCTATCATCCTCAAGACTATTAAGTCACCGAAATACCTAGGTGGAACTATTACAGAGGTTTCTAAGCTATATTAGTCCAACAGGCAAGATTGACGGCCAGATAGCTATGAGAGTAGTCACCTTAGCAGAAGCCATCTAGCGAGCGCTTGCTTACGCATTGCGAGTTTGCCATCCGAATGTCGGTCCTCTGTAGGCGGCGCGGTGGCACAAGATGTTTATGATACAATTGGTCAGTGTCGGCCCTCCTTCCTAGGCAAGCATCTACAAAAGGCTCTAAAATGTGCTAATAGTAATTTGAACCGGTGCCACAATCAAACACAGCATCAATTATACACATGTTAACCCGTCATCCAATGCAAGAAGAGTGGGCAACGTGTTGCTCTTTATCCCTTGATCAATTTGCTAATCTTCATCTCAATGATCTGAGGCTTGCCTTCCTCTAGAATAAATCGACTTGTTCCCACGAACCGTCCGGTCTCAAGGGCCTTCAAGTGGCTTGCGCCGGTCTTTAGACAAGATCAGTGTGCTGCTCCTCAGTTAGTGGTTGATGAATGACTATGCCGCTTACTTCAAAGGTAACGTGTGTAACTATGCAAGATAATTAGTATGCTCCGCTACCATGACGCCGGTTATCGAACCCACAGACAAGCCCAAAGTCAACAGTTCTTGCCTCTGCTGCCCCTGTCATCACTGCTGCAAACTCGGGCGTAATTTTAATATGGCCGGTGTATGTGTATGATATGGTCTAGGATAAGACGGCATCGAGCTGTGAGTAGTGAAGCAAAAGCCAGGACTTGAGAGAACAATAATGCACGTACAGCGCCATCAGAATTCCTAGTTATCACGGACGAATCAGGACGAGCGCTTTCAGTTGAAAAATCAGAGATCCAGTTCACTCACGTCAACGCCGCCTTGACATCGATTGTGCAGTACTTCATGTCGTTTGTTACTTTGAAATGGTCCGTTCCGAACTCGAACTTGGCATCAATCGCTGGTGTGAAGCCTGGCTCGCTCTTGAGCGTTCCGCTATTGATGAGCTGCCAGGTGAAGTGCTCGTTAATGACTGCCCCTTCATCTTCGTATGACAATATGAAAGAGAACTGATATCTGACCCACCGCAATGAAGAGCTGGCTGCCGCTGTTGATGTTTCCTGACAATGATTAGCAGGAGTAACTACATGAAACAGAACATATATCAGCGTACCGATGGCTACGGGAGGATTGAAGGACAACTGCGCGGATAAAAGCTTCAATGGAACATGTCTAAGCTATATATACAAAAGCTTACCTGTGCCGTCAGGGCAGGTTTCAAAGCTGCGAATCCGGCCATTGGGAGTAAAAATAAGAAGACGGGAAACGATGGAGCAGAGAAATGCACAAAACCGAGAGTGAGAGACTGCAGCAAATATGGGGGGATGTCATGTTTGTAACGTCAAAATTGTGTGGAGAAGCGATTCCGTGCCCCCAGCGTACCGGGTTCTTCGAGTTCCGCAGCTAACAACCTATAAACTAACTTCCTGGCCGGAACAACACTTCCCGTGGTTGAATCTACTACTGTAGCACACTCTAAAACCTTCAATATCAGAAGACTCATATAGCCATCTAGCACCCTGGTTCCCTTCATGGCTCACTAGAGACACGTATCCGTTAGACAGGGTGCGGTCGATGCTAATTATTTGAGCCCGCCACTTGAAAATCTGCCTATCCTACAGCATTCGACTGAGGGTTAACCGTCATAAAGCTTCATAATGGTAAAACTAGTCATGTGTTGTACACTCTAACGGTGATACCTTTTAACCTTGATACATTCGTTATACTGCCGCTGAGAGACACCCCCAGGATAGGCAATTTCCTAGCCGCGAGGCCGGCGGCCTCCTGTAGCGCACCTCGACGAGGCTGCGCGAGGCCACCAATGCGCGCGCCCCCGGCGGCCAACGGTGACGACAATCACACCGTCGTGGTCGCCCGCCCGCGAGCTCTCGAACGGTGTTAATTGCATCGCGGTCGCCCCGCGCGTCGTGGTGCGGCGAATTTAAGGTGTCGCGCCCTTGATTGGGTTATATATATATATGACTTAGCCCTTTTATAAGTATTATATAATTAAAAGCCACCTTAATCCTTAAATTTTCTCTTTTTTTAGTTTTCTATAATAAAGCGCCTTAATAAAACTATATAAAGTTATTAATTTATATATAAAATAGTTAATATAATAGCTATAGCTTTTATCTTTAATAATATATCTTAATAATATCTTTTTTATCATTATTATATATATCTTATATTTATAAAAATCTTTATTATAATAATAATAGCCTTATTTCTATATATATTATATTTTTTATATTTAATTATATAATTAATATAATTATAATAAAAGTGTATTAAATATTTAAATAAATTATTATATCTTTATCACTTTAATATATATTATATTTAAATAAATTATAGCGATTTTATAATAAAGAAAAGTGATAAGAAAAAAGAGCGCAAAATAATAAGAGCTTAGAAGAAAGAGAGAAGAAAGAGATAAATAAAGAAAAAAGAAAAGAAAAGAAAGAAAAGAAGAAAAAATAAAAGAGAGAGAAAGAGAGAAAAGAGAGATAAATAAAGAGTGAAGAATAAAGAGCGAAGGATAAAGGATAAAAGATAAAAGATAAAAGATGAAGAGAAATAAAACTTAGTAATACTTAATTAAGTTAAAATCTTTTTAAATTTTTTTAGAGAGAATAATAAAGCGCTATCTATCTATACATATACTATTTCTTTTATTTTTATTTCTATTTTCTCTTTCTTTTAATCTAAGAAAAGAAGAGTTTATAAAATTAAAATTAAGATAAAGTAAGTAAAGAATATATTAAGAAAAGATATTTTAAATAATAATATAATAAGTCTTTATCTTATTATTATTTAGCTTAAACTATACTTTAATATTAAAAAGATAAAATATATATTTAGTTTTTTATTATAATAAGAAGAGAAAAGAAGAGATAAAAGAGATAAAATAAACCCTATAGATAAAGAGCTATATTAAGCTATATTCTATATATAATATAAAAGAAAACTATATTTATTTATTTAGCTATCTTGCCTATTAAATAAGGCCATTCTTTTCTAAAGAGAAAAGAAAGTGCAATCCTTTACGAATATAGACTCGTCTTTCGCCCGCCTTAGTTAGAGCTTTAGCCACGAGAGAAGCCGACGAAGGGTGGCAGATACAATGAGCCTGGTGAGCGCGATAAGTGTGGCGAGCCTTAATTAAGCGATAAGATACGTATCCCCTCTAAGTGGGTATCAATACGTGGTTAAATAAATAGCGATAAGGAGCTGCTAAGGGATAGCGGGCGCTAGACGCTTTAGCTACCACGGTTCTAAAATTTCTAATAATATTGGGCCGCTATCTATTATACGTCTATCTAGAACTTATAGATAATTCTTCTAGCGATAGAAGTTTAATAGATACTTTCGATAACGATAGCCTTTATATCTAAAAGAGAGATTATTTAATACTTACTTTTAGTAGAAACTATTATTTTAAATAAACCCTTAAATATATATTTAGAGAATTTTATTAAAGTTAATAAAGTAAAGAATATAGAAATAATAGAATTATCTCTTCTTTATATAAATTAAAATATAATCTCTTTAGTCTTAAGATTATAGAAAATAGATTATTTATTAATATTATAGTCAATATTATATTATTAATTAATAAACTATTTTCTTAGACTTAATCTTAATAATCTCTAAAATATATTAATTTCGATAAGAAAATAGGCCTACTTATAATGAATAATTTCTAAGCAAAGCTAAAAAGAGAGTATCTTGATTTTAAAGAGAGCATTAATAGAAGCGATAAAATTCTTATAGACTTTTATAGCGAAGGCTTTAAGTTTGCTATATTTATTATACTATATAATAACTATAAAATAAAATTTAAATTAAATTTATTTTACTAAAATTTTAAACTATATAAAAGACTTAATTATAAGTTACTATACTATAGTTTTATTCTAAAGACCCTCGAAATATTACTAAAAGCTTAAGAATATTATAAAAAATCGAAGAATATATCACGCTCTAATTATTAACTATCGTTAAATATTTAAGAAGACACTATTATAAAAATAGAACTAATTAATAAAGATAATATAATCTATTTAGATATATTTCGATAGTGGCTAATAATCACTCTTAATTTATAAAAGTTTAAGAAATATGAAATTCTATATATTTAAATTAGAGACCTTATTCTTATTAAAGACTATAAAAACATAATTTATCTTAAAGGCTTAAAGATTAAAAGAAGTTATTTCGAATCTATAGATTACTAATATATATTAAATAATTCTTTTTTTATTAGCTAATTCTCTATAATATTTAACTTATATTTTTTAATAAAGAAGAAAAAGATAAAAAAAAGAAGAAGAAAAAAAAGAAAAAAGAATTAAAGTATAAGAATTAAAAAATTTAACTCATAAAAATTAAATTCTATAATTTCTATATAATAAAATATTTTAAAGTTAAACTAAAGATTTTCTTTTTAATTTATAAAAAAACACTTTAATCACTAAACTAATAATTATTAATAAGATATTATTATTATTATTATTATTATTATTATTATTATTATTATTATTATTATTATTATTATTATTATTATTATTATTATTATTATTATTATTATTATTATTATTATTATTTGACTATAGCCTATTGACTATAGCCTTGCCTAGGCGCCTATAGATAGGCACTTAGCCTTGCTAGCACAATAAGAAATAAGGCTAAGGCCCCTCACGCATGCGGGGTCAACTGGTCTAAGATAAAAAGGGTCTAGAATAGTGATTTCTAGGCATGAAGTCATGCTTAGAAATCAACTATTCTATCTTTTTCTATAGGTCTCTTTTAGGCGCCACTTAATGTCTATATAAGGAGACCTTCTCCCTACTATAGAGTTAAGTCCTTTAAGCTTCTCACTCATTATCTATCTATAGTCTCCCATTATATTTGAGGTTATATGCTACTCTCCGCTCCACTATCCACTAATAGCCTGGTCCTCTCGACAGATTATGAGCCCGGACGGCTCTAGCGACTAAAACCTTCTATTTATATCGAGACTTAAAAGATTTATATCGACTATCGACTATTACCTAAACCGGAAAGCATAGCGAGTCACGTGATTAAATCACGTGATAAGAGAACGACTTTCGGCCTAAGGAATCCGAGATTTCCGATAAAATGGCAGATAACTCCAACCCTTTTAGGGTTTAACGCCTAAAAGGCTCTCAGAACTGGGAGTTCTAGGCGCTAAGGATAAAGGCCTATATCACAGATAGGGGATATGAGGAGGCCCTATATCCTATTAAGCCTTTTAACGAAAATATCGATACTTAGAAGTCCTATTCGACCTATTTAAGGACTAGAGAACATAGTTCTATAAAGGTAGCCGCATTAATTCGCCTAGCGCTTAACGATGGACCTCTTTTATAGGTAAAAGGGTTATCAATAGCTATCGAAATATGGGATCGACTTAAAACCCTTTATAAGCCTAAAGGATTTAGCTCAGAATTCCTTCTATATAAGGAACTATTCTCTACGACTCTAGCGAGCGAAAAGAACTTAATTAATGCCTATCTAACTCGAATAAAGCGACTATCGAATAAACTAGCGGCGCGAGACCTATCTATTTCAATAAAAGTTATAGTGGCTTACGCTCTAAATAACTTAACGAGTGAATATAAGAATGCGGTGGCCATTATTACTTAATACCTTAGAACTCAGACTAAAAATATCGATTTAACGGCTATATTTAGCTATTTAATCGATAAAAATAGACGTCTAGAGTCAAAACAACCCTAGGAAATGGCTCTACCTTCTGAGGCGCCTAAAAAGGCTAAAAATAAGCCTAAATGCGCGTTCTGCAAAAAATTAGGCCATATAGAGGATAAATGCTAGAAAAAACATCCTTATTTAGCACCTAAAAAGGCTAAAAACGCAGAAAAAGAAGAGACTCTATTATCTCACGATATAGAGCCTAATGAGGACTCTAGTGAGAAATTTGCCCTGCCAGTCACTAATATCTATAACCAAAATATATAGATATTAGATAGCGGAGCCTCACGCTATATATATGCTAATAAGGCGCTTTTTAGCGACTTAAGGCCCTATAATATATCCCTTAGTTGGGGAAAGATCTTAAATATTCCAGTTAAATGGGCTGGAAATGTTAGAGTGAAATTTCCCTCTATAGGGCAAATAGGCACTATATTAAATTGTCTATATGTGCTAGAATTAGGCTTAAATCTATTAAGCCTAGATCTATTATCTTAAAAAGGGATTAACATTCAAATAAGGCCTAAAGAAATAGGCCTATATGGAAAAAAAGAGATAAATAGCTAAAGGCTTCTATATAAAGAACCTTATGGCTATAGTCACTCAACCACGCGAAATAGAGTATATAAATATAGCGACTTAAAACGATATTTGGCACTTAAGAATGGGCTATATCAATGAAAAGGCTATAAAATAACTAGCCAATATAACTATAGGCTATAAAGAGCTAGGAACGCCTAACTCTAGGCCTAAAAAATATAAAATATACCTAGAATCAAAGGCAACCTCGAAAATCAGTCGAGAATCTATAACTAAGGCGTCCGAAATACTCGAAAAGGTTCATAGCGATATATATAAATCTATAAACCTATCAACAATCTCTAAAAAGAGATATTTTATCTCTTTTATAGACGATAAATCGAGATATACAATAGTCTATTTACTAGCGTCTCGAGATCAACTATTCGACGAGTTTATAGCCTATAAGGCTAAAGATAAAAAACAACTAGAGAAGCCCTTAAAAAGGCTTCACTTAGACAACGAATATAAGTCGACCAAATTCACAGAATTTATAAGAAAAGAGAGTATAAACGCGATCTATTCTGCCCTCTATACCCCTACTTAAAATGGCATTAGCGAGCGCTTTAATAGGACTATTATAGAAAAGGTGAGGACTATGCTAGTGGAATCAGACCTATCTAAACCTCTATAGGGGGAAGCCCTTTTAGTAGCCATTTATCTATATAATAGAACTCCTCATAGCGCGCTAAAGGGATATATAACTCTCTATAAAGCCAAAATAGGGAAAAAGCCCGATATATCTTATATAAGAATATAGGGCTCTATTTGCTATAAAAAGAAGCCTAAGGAGTTCCTAAAAAAGCTCAACTCTAGGGCTAAGCCTCACTACCTTATAGGGTACTTAGAGACACCTAATCAGGTGAAACTATTAGAATCTAATGGTAGGAAGACTATTATAGCTAGAGATATCGATATTATAGAAGGGTACTATCTAAAAGATTTACCCTCTAAAGTAGAGAAAAGGGCGAAAGAATTCGAAAAGGCTCTAAAAGACGCGTAGGAGACGCCTTTAGTCAACGAAACGCTTAACACTATAGAGCCTATCGACGATATAACTGACTCAATCGACTATATAGAGTTAGAGCCCTCTAACAACGCCTGGTATAAGTCCTTTATTCAACAACTAAAAGACGCTAAAGAAGACCAAAATATAGACGATTTAGCGCTTTTATCGACAGACCCTACCTATAAATAGGCTATGGATTCTGAAGACTTAGAAAAATGGAAAGAGGCCTATCTAAAGGAGATCATAGACCTAAAGTCTAAAAATACCTAGACTTTAGTGCCTAGAGAAGCCTATATAAAGGTCTTAGACGGCAAATAGGTCTTAAAAGTTAAAGATCTCTATAGAACGCCTATATATAAGGCTAGGTGGGTCGCCAGAGGCTTTTAATAGAAATATAGGGTCGATTTCTTTAAAAACTTCGCCAACACAGTTAACCCTATTGCCTGGCGCTTACTCCTAGCCCTAGAAGCCTCCCTAGACTAGGAAATTCAACAGTGGGACGTTAAAATAGCCTATACCAACGCCAGTCTAAAGGAAAAAGTCTATATTAGTCAACCTATAGGCTTCGAGGACCCAGAACGACCTAACCATGTTTATCAACTAAATAAAGCTCTATATGGGCTTAAATAGTTAGGCCGCGAATGGGAAGCGCATTTATAAGGTCTATTAAATAACTATGGCCTAAAACCTCTAAAAATCGATTAGTCTATCTATATAAATGAGGATAAAACGACTATCCTTATATCATATATTAATGACTTAATTATCCTATCCCTAGAGATCGAAAAAATCAAAACACTCTATAAAAGACTCGCTAAGTCCATTGATATAAAGGACTTAGGAGAGATCGATGAGTTTCTAGGGATCAAAATCACTAGGAATAGAAAAAAGAGATCTATATCTATAGGATAGAGACAATATATCGACAAAATCCTCACTAGGTTTAAACCCTTTAAACCTAGAAAAAGGGGCTGCCCAATCCCACAAGGGACTAAAATCGAACCCCTAGAAGAACAGGCAGAAAAGGAAGATATAAAAGCCTATTAACAATAGATTAAGGCTCTATTATATCTATCAATAAAGACTCGACCAAATCTAGCCTATTCTATAGGCCTATTAGCGCGATTTATATTAAACCCAGGCCCTTAACACTTTAAAACAATTAAAAAGATCTAGGAATATCTCGCGGAATCGAAGGATCTAGGCCTATTATATCACTTAGATCTAAATCACATAAACATCTATATAGATTCAGATTGAGGAGGGGATATAGGCACTAGAAGGTCAATAATAGGCTATCTATTTCTCTATCGAGAGAGCCCTTTATCCTAGACCTCTAAACTATAAAAGACTGTCGCCTTATCCTCCTGTGAAGCGGAATATATAGCTCTAAGAGACGCTATAAAAGAACAACAATATATTAAGGGTCTTTTAATCGAAATAGGCTTTTCTAGCCTAAAGATCACTAATATATTTAGCGACTCTAACTTAGCCATTAAAGTAGCGAAAAATCTAGTCTATCACGCTAGAATTAAATATATAGATATTATATATCACTATATACGAGAATGCGCTAAAAACGGCCTAACCAACCTTATTTAGATATTAATTAAAACGCAACTAGCGGACAGCCTAACTAAGGCTATTTCTAGCGATAAATAAGATTATTTTATCGTAGAAATAGGCCTAAAAAGTCTATAACTTTATATAATAGAGTAAAAGACTATCTAAATCTATTTTAATAAGATTTTAGAAAAATCAAGAGAATGTCTTTAACAAAAAGATAAAAAGATAATATTATAACTTCTTCTATACTAGGCTTAAAGCCTTATATAGATAAAGTTAGCGCCTTCACTAGCGACATAGATCACAATAGTACTTTAACCAATGCTAGGCATCAATATTTCCACATTGCGCAGCGAATTACATTGATTAAGCTACTAACCGAAGCATTATGACCAGGCGACACTAGACTACCCAGAAGGATAACCCTCTTACCTATCCCGCAGGAATAGGCCCCTTAATTCTACTAACCACTGCGCCATCGAGGCAGCACAGCAACTAGCAGGTCGATTTAGTGCTTATTATTGGAACAAAAATCAAGGGATCAAATATAAATACCCTAAAAATCAATAGCCTAGGGTTCGATTCGCGCTTAGGCAAAGAAATAAGCCTATTTTTCACCAAAAAAGGCTTACGAGGGTGTGTTGACTATAGCCTTGCCTAGGCGCCATGGGCAGGCACTCAGCCTTACTAGCACGACAAGGAACAAGGCTGAGGCCCCTTACGCATGCGGGGTCAACTGGTCTAAGACAAAAAGGGTCTAGAATAGTGATTTCTAGGCATGAAGTCATGCTTAGAAATCAACTATTCTATCTTTTTCTATAGGTCTCTTTTTAGGCGCCACTTAACGTCTATATAAGGAGACCTTCCCTCTACTATAGAGTTAAGTCCTCTAAGCTTCTCACTCATTATATATCTATAGTCTCTCATTATATCTAAAGATTATATACTACTCTCCGCTCCACTATCCACTAATAGCCTAGTCCTCTCAACAATATTAACTTTTAATTACTTAATATAATTATAAAAAAGAATCGATATTTATTATCTTTTATTAAGAAACTATAAAATACGCTTTTTAAAGTAAAATACTTTATTATAATTAATATATAAAATATTTATTATTAAGTACAAATAAAAGAAGGCTATAAGTGAATAATTGCCTTTAAAATCTATTTTAGACTATATAAATATTATATTATATTATTTAGATTAACTAATATATTAGCTTTTTTTTAGAAACTTATTAATAATATACTTTAAAAATATCTTAATGATTTTATAATAATATACTTAAATAATATATTTATATTTTTAAAGATATATAAAGAATATATATAGTATATTTATAAGATTCTTAATAAACTATAGAAAAAGGACTTATTTATAAAACTAAATAAATATAAATTTTATAAATAATAAATTAATTTCTTAAACTATATTATCTTTAATAAAGAAATTAAAGTGAATCTTAATAAGATAGCGCTAATCTATAATTAGCTAAAATTAAAAAATATTATAAAGATATAGATCTTTATAAGATTACTAAACTATTATCAAAAATTTATTAAGAACTTTTTAAAGATTATAGCGCCTTTAATAAATCTTATTAAAAAGAATATTATATTTAAGTTTAAATAAAAATATAAAGAAGCATTTAATTATCTTAAAAAAGCTATTATAATAGCGTTAATACTTATAATATTTAACTTTAAGCTAAAATGCTAAATTAAGATAAATATATTAAATAAAATAATTAGTATCTATTTTATATAAAAGAGATTTAATAATAAAACTTATACTATTATATATTATTTAAGAAAGATAATAAAGCTAAAATTAAATTATAATATTTATAATAAAGAATTATTTATAATAATTAAATATTTAAAAGAATAAAGAGTATATCTTAAAGATATAAAATTTTAAGTTTAAGTTTATTTTAACTATAAGAATCTACTATATTAAATTATAATAAAGAAATTTAATAGAAAATAAATTCATTAAATAAAAATACTTATATTATATAATTTTAAGATATATTATATTTAAAAAAAAGAAAATATTATAATAAATATACTTAATAGATAGCTAAATTATATAAAAGATATTAAATTAAAATCTATAGTAATACTTAAAAAAAATAGCATCTTAATATATATAATATTAAAGATTAATATATTAATATTTATAAAAATTAAGCTAATAAATAAATAAAAATAAAAAGTTATTAAAGAATAATATAATAATAAGTTAGTAAGATATTTAAATATTAAAAAGATAATTAAATTAATTATAAAAGACTTTATTTAAAAAGAAGTTAGAAAGAATATAATAAAGTATATTAAGAATTGCGATATATATTATAAAGTAAAATATATTTAATATAAATTTTATAATTTACTTTAAATATTAATAATACTAAAAGAAATATAATATATAATTATATTAAATTTTATTATAAAACTATCTAAATTTAAAGGATCTTTTATAGATATAGATTTTAATAGTATATTAGTGATAAATAATATTTTAATAAAATATATATATTTTATTTTATATAGAGAATTATTTATAATAAAAAAATTAGTTTATATTTTTTATAAAAATATTATTAATTAATATAAAATATTATTAAAAATATATTTAAATTAAAATAAGCTATTTATATTATAATTTTAATAATCACTAATAAATTTAATAAAAGTTTATTAAAAACTATTAATAATATTTTATTTATAAAATAATAAATAAATAAAAAGAATAAATTAAACATTAAAATAATATTTATAATATTATATTAATTTTTAATAAAATAATTAAATATTATTATTATTTATTATATAATTTATTTATAATAATAACGCTTTAATTATAGAAATTTTATTATTTTATATAAATTATAAATATTATTTAAAAATTAAAAAAAATATAAAAGATATTAAAGTAATTATAAAAAAAGCGATAATCTTAATTAAAAAATTATAATCACTATATAAACTTTTAAAAAATAAACTTAAGAAAATATTATAAAAAAAAGTAAAAAATATTAATAAATAAAGATTTAAGAGATTAAACTTTAAAAAGAGAGAAATAGTCTATTTTCTTAAAAAAAATATTAAAATATAATAACTATTTAATAAATTAAATTATATTAAAATTAGATTTTATAAAATTAAAAAAAGGCTTAAACTAATAAACTTTAAATTAAAATTATTTAAAAAAATAAATATTTATTTTATATTTTATAAATCACTTTTTAAGAAAGCACTATTAAATATTAAATCTAAATTAGTGCTAATATATAAAGAAATTTAATAATTAATATATAATATTAAAGAAATTTAAGATTATAAATTAATTAGAGAAAAGATATACTATTTAATTAAGTGATTAAAATATAGTGAAGAAAAAAATTTATAAAAATTTAAAAAGAATCTTATTTAGTAGATAGTAACTAAATATTATTTAACTAAATAATTTCCTAATTAATAGACTTAAAAATAAGGGCCTTAATTTAGATAAAGTTAGAGTTATCTAAAGCCATTTTATTATTCTTAAGAAGATTATTTAGTATATTTAAAGCGCTTATCTCGCGCTATAGCATAGCGCTAAACTTTTCCTTTAGTTTTATTAATAACTCTTTACTCTTAATTAAGTTAAACTCTATAAAGGCTAAATTCTCTTTAACTTTAAATATTTTATTTATTATCTTTAATAATTTTTTATATATTTTAGTTATTATAGTATAGAGTTAAAGAATATATCTTTAATATTTATAAGATTTATATTAAAAAGTCTTTTTCTCTTTATTTACTTTATAGAATTTAGTTAAAATAAAAATTCTATTATAGCTTTATTAATAATAAATATATTTAATATATTTAATTAATTAAGTATAATTATAATAATATATAATTTTATAAACTATATATTAAAAATAAGTGATTATTATAAGATTCTTAAAGATAAAAATAAAATTAATAAATTAATGCTAATAAATAGATTAAGAAATAAATAGTTTAAAAGATTTTAGTTTTTTACGAGATAATTTCTTAATATAAAAGATCTATATAGTTAGCTATAAAGAAAAAAAAAAGAAAGAGTTAGAGCGAGAATATTTACTTTATATATATTATAGATAATAAATAGATCTAAGAAGAAGAAAGTATTATAAGTTGGTCTGCTTATAGATTATATACTAATCTATAATCACGGGATATCGAAAATGATAAGTCTAGCGAGGGTAATATTACTTATAAGGCTAATATATATAACTTCTTAAATAAAAAGAATAAGATTATACTTCAATATTAAGATACTATAATAGGCGATATAATAACACTATAATAGTGTAGCATAATATTACTTCTATATATATATATAATTATTATATAGACTTACTATATAGTTAATTTTATTCATAATTATATCTATATATTTTAGTTATAATCATTTCGCTTTTAGTATATTGACTCGCTCTATACTATATACTCTTAGAGATCTCGTCCCTTCTATATTTCCCACTTATTTAGAAACCCTTACGTGCTATAATATCTTAGGTGGAGCAAAATATAATATAGTACTATATATATTAAATCAATACTAAGGAATAAATTTTATCTTGCTAAAGAATTTAGGCTCATTGAGACTACTTTTTATAGCAGACTAATCGTGAAATATAAGATATTTCTATAGATAGTAGTGTCAATAAGAGATAATTATAGAAAATAGTTTAACGCTTAATATAGAGACTCTTATAAAGAATACTTCGTTATTAAGACTATTAAAGTTACTTATTATAAGGGAATTAATCTCCTCGTGTTCGGCTAAAGATAGAAATATTGAGAGTAGTATAAGAGGATTTATAATCACTATATCTATATTCACTTACGCTAGCTAGTCTAATTTATTGTATACTAACTTCTTTAGTTCTATTAAAAGTAGAGATAGAATGAAAGCGGGCTTCGTCTAAATATCATCTAAAATTATATGTTATAAGTTTTGACTATAGCCTTGTCTAGGCGCCCATGGGCAGGCACTTAGCCTTGCTAGCATAATAAGGAACAAGGCTGAGGCCCCTCACGCATGCGGGGTCAACTGGTCTAAGATAAAAAGGGTCTAGAATAGTGATTTCTAGGCATGAAGTCATGCTTAGAAATCAACTATTCTATCTTTTTCTATAGGTCTCTTTTTAGGCACCACTTAACGTCTATATAAGGAGACCTTCCCCCTACTATAGAGTTAAGTTCTCTAAGCTTCTCACTCATTATCTATCTATAGTCTCTCATTATATCTAAGGTTATATGCTACTCCCCGCTCCACTATCCACTAATAGCCTGGTCCTCTTAACAATAAGAGATAAAATGTATATTTATGTTCGTTATAATGGTCTATATGCTTTCTAAGTACTCTATTGTAGCTTACGCTATCTCTGTTATAAAGTATAGTGTATTTCTCGATCCTAGAACTAGATGAAGTATTTAACTATGGTAGTAAGCGCGTCAATATTTAGTGCGGTTCGTAAAACTAGAAATGCCTAAAATTGATCATCAAAACTACAAAATAAAGACTTAGAATAGTCGCTATCATTAAATATTTAGGAGCTATAATTATTATTAGCTATATAGTATAGTACTTGCTATAAAAAGAAGGCCCTACTAGAACTTTTATACTATAAGCGTTTAAGAGAATAAGCTAACGTATATACTATTATGCCCTATATATCTTATATATTAATAATTACACTAAAAAATATGGATTATACTGAATATCTAGAGATATCTATTACTATAAGAATTATTATAAGAAAAGAGATCTTCTATATTTAGAGTACTATATTAGATATAGAAAGATACTATAAATATAAGTGATCCTTAGAATCAAAATAAGGCTAGAGTTTAGTCTAAGATACTTAAGTTTATAGCCTTATGTTTTAACTTAGCTCTTACCTTTTTGCATATACACTAACTATCTAATCGCACTAAACTATCTAGATAGTATTAAATATCAACTCGCAGAAAAGAGATAGTCTATAAGGTAATGCTATAGTACTGTATACGAACTAATTAGAATAAACCCAGCCTCAATAGCCTAGAAACCCGCATAAATCTTAGCATATAATTAGCGTTACACTACTGAGCCAAAGTCTTAGTGAAAAATATATATATATATTTTAGTGCTCTCCACTAATCTTTTATGCGTCTCATTATTTCTTAAGTAGAGAATCAATATAGCGCGTACTAAACAAAAGATCAATTCTCTGGAATCTTTGTTAAGCATATTTCTAACTTAAGGTAGGTAGTCCTCTCTACTAGTTTAATAGCTTCTTACTAGTGACTTACTAGATCGCTTTGCCAATCAATTATATAAGGATTAATTAAAAGACTTCCGCAAGTATTAAGCGGTAAAGGTAAGTTTTAACTTGTGTTCTTATTATTAAGCTAATAGGCATATAGTGAAGAAACCTTGTCGCTGGAAACCGGGAACTATTACTCTCCGAGAAATTCGCAGATATTAGATATCTATATATCTCATCTGCCTATAAATAAGAAGTTGATTGCGAGAAAGGGCTCGACAGAACCACTTATACGGAAGTTGCCATTCCAGCGACTAGTACGGGAGATTTCTCAGGATTATAAGATCGACCTTCGCTTCTAGTCGACCGCAATAGGAGCGTTACAAGAATCCGTAGAGGCATATTTGGTGTCACTATTTAAAGATATAACTCTATGCGCTATTCATGCCAAAAGAGTTACTATATAGCCGAAGGACATTAATTTGGCACTTCGTTTACGCGGAGACCGTCTTTCCTGAGACGTATAGAGGGATCACTTTGTACTGTATAAGTCTCCCACTGGTCAAAGTTTTGCAACTGGGGGGGTAGCCGATAGTTAAACGCTTAATGCTCGTGGTGTGGCAACGATTAATGGAGATGATGCGAGAGAAGCAGTAAGGAGGGTCTCGTCGGGCGGATTGTTCGAGAGAGCGGTTCGAGGAGACGCAGGCGGCGCACCGATGACTACGCCGAGCTTGGCTCAAACACATCTCGCCAAGGCGAGAAGGCGCGACGATTGTCTTGCTGATATCAGGAAGCGATCTGGTCAGTAAATAGTGGTTTCCCGATAAGATTCGTGGCCTGACGACATCGATGGCTCAGGCAAGATCATTCTGCGTAGCTTGCGTCGATGTTCGCGCAGTAGCCGGACAACAAGGACTCAGGTATATCGAAGCAGAAAAGACGCTGGTAGCCATTTCGCAAAACTAAGCAAGATATACTTCTTATGTCGAGAACTTTAAGATACAGCACTCCGTACGGTAGATATAGCTACGCTATCAATATTTAGTGACTAAAGTTCGTGCGTTCCAGCTAGAGCACGAATTAAACGGGTGAGTGCGTAGTGCCCCGAAAACCTTGCCCTAAGAATCAAGGCTGTCGACAAAAATTTAGAAATCCACGAATTCTCAAATCTAGCAGGTTTTCGACGCACGAAAGAACAATTGCACTTGTTAGAAAGCAGGAAACGCGTGGGCTCCTCAATTAGAGAATGACACATATAGACGCCTTTCCATTTGGCAAAAGTTTTATCTGTGGCCTGCAGGCTTCCATTCCACCTCGCTAATGGGCGATGGGCCGAAGAGAGAAGGTTAAGCGATTATAATCTTACTATCTCATCTCATTTCCTCAGTCACTCCATTAAGATCCAATTTAAGCTTGATCGGTTACTAATTCTATACTCAAATTTACGATCTGGCGCTTTTCAAACCGAAGTTTCGATGACGCGAAGCCCGGATTACTACATTTCTGGGAGCGCACCTTCGTGCTAACCTTATCTCGAGCTCGCCTGCAGCTCTTTTTCGTTCTCTTATCAATCTCTCGTGAAGAGATGGAGTGGAAAGCTCCATCGATACCATATTATTGCGACTCCTCACTTCTACCAGCTCCATTCCCTACCACCGCTGACATCGAGAATACATCATGTCTTCTGGTTGAACGTTCATGCAAGGTTATTCGAATTGGAGAGCATTTCATAGCGAAATTCGGTCCCTAGAAGAGACGTCGCATCATAGAAGGACTTAATCTGATTTTTATTAATCAGAATCTACTTAGTCTTTTGACACCTTTAGTATACGGCCTATACGAAGAGAATGAGAATATATATCTAGTTATGTAGTGTCTCGCTAGATAGTTACTCGAAGACCTATAGCTCATCCTCCAGCCCGGCGAGATTTAAATGATTTTCAATAAACTTAAAAGGATTTTGGACGATATAAGATCTCTTCTCTCACCTGCGTTCTACGGTAGCGTCGACCATAGACCAGTTTTATACTTTCTCTTTTGGACCCCGACTACCCAAAAGAAGATAAATGGACCTTTCACTACCGAGAAGGACTTTTGCTTAGGCTTAGTAGAGAAGCTCTATAAAATACTAGTTAAAAATAACTACAATTTGTCTCGAATCGACTGGCTCCGAAAACATCTCCCTAGATCCCTAGTAAGCCACCCATCGACTTTTACACATAGAGATATACTGAAAAAAAATATTTTAGTTGAAAGGATTATCTTAAAGAAGACAGACAGCAAATAAAATGACTTCAGAGTAACCCTCCTTGATTGGGAAAACTCTGGCTAGTACCCTAACTACTTTGAGTATTTCTTATGCTATATACGTTTTTTCTGGGATGACGACTAGCCATAGCTTATCGAGACCTTCCTCGAACCTTTCCCACTTAAGATAATGATATTAATGCCTATATATCATAAAATCTTTCTCTAAATGACTACACAATAAGATATAAAATATTCTCTTAACACTATTACACTTCGTTCCACCTAAGGTGTCATAGCACGTAAGGGTTTCTAGACAAGTGGGAAGTATAGAAGAGACAAAGTCTTTAACAGTGTATAGTATAGAGCGAGTTGATATACTAGAAACAAAGTGATTATAAATAAAATATATAAGTATAATTATAAATAAAGTTAATTATATAGTAAAACTATATAATAATTATATATATATATAAAAGTAATATTATGCTATACTATTATAATGCTATTATATTGCCTATAATAGCACTTTAATACTATAATATAACTCTCTCTTTCTTATTTAAGAAGTTATATACGTTAGCCTTATAAGCAAGGCTAATCTCGCTAAATTTATCGCTTTTAGTGTTTCGTGATTATAAGTTAGTATTCAATTTGCGAGCAAGCCAATTTATAATACTTTTCTCTTTCTAGATCTATTTATTATTCGCAATATATATAAGATAGATATTTTCGCTCTAATTTCTTCTTTCTTTTCTTTTTTATAGTTAATTATATAAGCCTTTCGTATTAAAAAACTATCTTATAGAAATTTAAAGTCTTTTAAATTATTTATTTCTTAGTTTATTTATTAGCACTAACTTATTAATTTTATTTTTATTCTTAAAAATCTTATAATAATTATTTATTTTTAATATATAGCTTATAAAGCTATATATTATTATAATTATATTTAATTAATTAAATATATTAAATATATTTATTATTAGCGAAGCTATAATAAAATCTTTATTTTAGCTAAATTCTATAAAGTAAATAAAGAGAAAAAGACTTTTTAATATAAATTTTATAAGCACTAAAGGCGCATTTTTTATCTTTATACTATAATAATTAAAATATATAAAAAGCTACTAAAGATAATAAATAGAATATTTAAAGCTAAAAAGAATTTAGTCTTTATAGAGTTTAACTTAGTTAAGAGTAAAAAGCTATTAGCAAAACTAAAAAAGAAATTTAGCGCTATACTATAGCGCGAAATAAGCGTCTTAGATATACTAAATAATCTTTTTAAGAATAGCGAAGTGGCTCTAAATAACTCTAATTTCGCTTAGGCTAAGGCCCTTATTTTTAAGTTTATTAATTAAAAAGCTATTTAATTAAATAATATTTAATTATTATTTATTAAATAAGATTCTCTTTAGATTTTTATAAGTTTTTTTCTTCGCTATATTTTAATTACTTAATTAAATAATATATTTTTTCTTTAACTAATTTATAGTTTTAGATTTCTTTAATATTATATATTAATTATTAGATTTCTTTATATATTAATATTAGTTTAGATTTAATATTTAATAATACTTTCTTAAGAAATAATTTATAGAATATAAAATAAATATTTATTCTTTTAAATAATTTTAATTTAAAGCTTATTAATTTAAGTTTTTTTTTAATTCTATAAAATTTAATTTTAATATAATTTAGTTTATTAAATAATTATTATATTTTAATATTTTTTTTAAAAAAATAAACTATCTCTCTCTCTTTAAAGTTTAGTTCTTTAGATTTTTATTTATTAATATTTTTAATTATTTTTTATAATATTTTTTTAAGTTCTTTTTTTAAAAGTTTATATAATAATTATAATTTTTTAATTAAGATTATCGCTTTTTTTATAATTAGTTTAATATCTTTTATATCTTTTTTAATTCTTAAATAATATTTATAATTTATATAAAATAGTGAAATTTTTATAATTAAAATATTATTATTATAAATAAATTATATAATAAATAATAATAATATTTAATTATTTTATTAAAAGTTAATATAATATTATAAATATTATTTTAATATTTAATTTATTCTTTTTATTTATTTATTACTTTATAAGTAAAACACTATTAATAGTTTTTAAAAGATTTTTATAAGATCTATTAATAATTAATTAAACTATAATATAAATAATTTATTTTAATTTAAATATATTTTTAATAGTATTTTATATTAATTAATAATATTTTTATAGAGAGTATAAGCTAACTTTTCTATTATTAATAATTCTTTATATAAAATAAAATATATATATTTTATTAAAATATTATTTATTATTAATATATTATTAAAATTTATATTTATAAGAGATTCTTTAAACTTAAATAATTTAGTAATAAAGTTTAATATAATTATATATTATATTTTTTTAATATCGCTAATATCTAAAATAAATTATAAAGTTTATATTAAATATATTTTATTTTATAATATATATTATAATTTTTAATATACTTTATTATATCTTTTCTAACTCTTTTCTAAATAAAGTCTTTTATAATTAATTTAATTATCTTTTTAATATTTAAATATTTTATTAATTTATTATTATATTATTCTTTAATAACTTCTTATTTTTATTTATTTATTAGCTTAATCTTTATAGATATTAATATATTAATCTTTAGTATTATATATATTAAAGCGCTATTCTTTTTTTTAAATATTATTATAGATTTTAATTTAATATTCTTTATATAATTTAATTATTTACTAAATATATTTACTATAGTGTTTTCTTTTTCTTAAATATAATATATTTTAAAATTATATAGTATAAATATTTCTATTTAATAAACTTATTTTTTATTAAGTTTCTTTATTATAATTTAGTATAGTAAATTTTTATAGTTAAAATAAACTTAAACTTAAAACTTTATATCTTTAAAATATACTCTTTATTTCTTTAAATATTTAATTATTATAAGTAATTTTTTATTATAAATATTATAATTTAGTTTTAATCTTATCATTTTTCTTAAATAATATATAATAGTATAGATCTTACTATTAAGTCTCTTTTATATAAGATAGATATTAATTGCTTTATTTAATATATTTATTTTAATTTAATATTTTAGCTTAAAGTTAAATATTATAAGTATTAACGCTATTATAATAGCTTTTTTAAGGCGATTAAATACGATCTTATATTTCTATTTAAACTTAAATATAATATTCTTTTTAGTAAGATTTATTAAAGGCGCTATAATTTTTAAAAAGTTTTTAATAAATTTTTAATAATAGTTTAATAATTCTATAAAGATTTATATCTTTATAATATTTCTTAGTTTTAATTAATCTTAAATTAATATTATTTTATTAAAATCTACTTTAATTTTTTTATTAAAGATAATATAGTTTAGAAAATAGATTTATTATTTATAAAACTCGCACTTATTTAATTTTATAGATAAGTCTTTTTTCTTTAGCTTATTAAGAATTTTATAAATATATTATATATATTTTTTATATATCTTTAAGAATATAAATATATTATTTAAATATATAATTATAAAATCATTAAGATATTCTTAAAATATATTATTAATAAATTCTTAAAAAGAAGTTAATATATTAGTTAATCTAAATAATATAATATAATATTTATATAGTTTAAAATAGATTTTAAAGATAATTATTTACTTATAGCTTTTCTTTATTTATATTTAATAGTAAGTATTTTATATATTAATTATAATAAAGTATTTTGCTTTAAGAAATCTATTCTATAGTTTTTTAATAAAAGATAATAAATATTAATTCTTTTTTATAATTACATTAAATAGTTAAAAGTTAATATATAGTTAAAGAGATTTATTTTTCTTTAGAGCGAATAGTACTCTATATATTATAGATAACTTAGATAGTTAAATAAAGCTCTTCTTTAAATGAGTCTTAATATACTTCTTAAGAAATTCTTTCTCTTTTTAAGATAGTTGCTTAAGCTATCTATTATACTTAAGTACTTTTCTCTTTTCGAGTATAATTTTATGGTTTTTTAGTTAATATTCTAGTAATACTATTATTCTCTTTTATTTCTTAAAAAGATCTATAAAATTCTTATATTTCTTAGATAAAGCTATCTCTCTTATTTAGTTTAAGGCTTTTCTTCTAAATTATATCTATATCACTCTTTATAGTGATACTTTAAAAGCTAATTATTTCTTTCGCTTTATCTTCTTATAATTATAATTTAGGAAGAATAAGATTTATTCTTTTTAATCTATTGTTAATAAGTGTTTTTAAAGCTACTTTATTTTTAAAATAATATTATACTTAATTGGCATTATATCGAAATTAATCTTTTTACGATAATTATCTATTTTAAATTAAGTGTTTTATATTTTACATTATATTTATTTATTATTATATTTAGTTAATAATCTATTTATTATAACTAATAAGTATAGATATCTTTTTTTATATTTTATAAGTTTTACTACTATTTATAGAGATATATAGTCTTGGTTAGCTCTATAATTAATTATTATCTATATAGGCTTATTGGCTAGTTTGATATTAAAGATTAATAGCGTTAAACGCTAAATATATATTAGATTAAGATAATATTTTTAAGGCTTCTTTTTATAAGGGATCCTTTGCCTTAATAGGACTTTTCTAGCTCGTTTTTTGATAGATTATTTATATTTATATCTTCCTATTTATACGTCGCTATAATAGCTTCTTTTAGCATTCTTATATCTATATATATCTTATTGTTGCCCTCTTAATATATATATAGTGTAAGTATAAATCGGCATATTATATTTATATATATAGTTAGCCTAATTAATTTAGATCGCTTTAATATTATCTTTAAATTAAATATAGTATAGTAATGCTATATATTCTCACGATAATTCGACTAATTATATAATATAGATCTCTAATAAAAGATACTAATATAATGATATCTCTTAGTTATTTTAATTATAATAAACTTAATAGAATTCTCCTTTAGTTTCGAAATTCCAATCATTATAAATCCTTTCTCGTTTTCTTCTAAATTATATTCTAGGGCTTCTCCTAACCCTAGGACGATATCCACTATCATGAATAGATACGTCTATCTATTTTCTAATATATAGATATAAGCATTCTCCTTATTCGGGTAGTGCGGCCTTGCGCACTTTCTTAGCATAACTATTTAATATATCCTTAGATATCTCTTAGAGTTAAACTAGGGTATCCTTTGCCTTTTAATTTAGTAGTATATTTATATTATAAGCCCTTAGTTATTTATATCTATCGCTCTATATTTTATAGCGAATTCTCTTGTTCTTTATTTTGTAGTCTAGTTAGTTTTATTCTTAAAAGGAAAAGCGTAGTAACTCTATTGATTTATGATCTTATGTGTATATGGTGCGCTAGTCTTATCGTATCTTAGATATTGCTATAGTATAATATTTTATCGTCTATATTTCTAGATGCAATAAGGGTCTATAATAAGGTATAATCGATAATATATCTTTAGTTATAAATATATTAACTTTATTTAGTAATTGATATAAATAATTATATATAGTACGCTAATATTTGCTACGTTATACTATTCTATAGATTCTTCAATCTCTTCTTATTTACTTCTCTTATCACTATGGTTAGCTATATTCTCTAATATACTATAGTGATCTATCCCCATTATATCGTATATATATTCTTTCTTAACTTTATAGTCTATTCGTTAATACTATTAAATATATATAAGCTTATCAAAAACTTTTGGTTCTCTATAAGGATTGAATAGATAACGTGATCTAATGAATCTAAACTGGTATATATTAATCTAATATCTAGTCTTTATTATCGAAAACGTTCCCTTATTCACTAAAATCTTAAACTTTTCTGGCTTAGATATGGCGTTAATTTCTATAATAGCTAGCATTTCGGGTTCTATAAGAGTAAACCCTTTATTTTCTTTATCGCTAAGGTCTTTCTCATTACTAATTTCTTTAATATTGGGTAGATAGTGCAATAGCACTATCTTCTATATATTATGCGTATATCACTTAGGGCCTTTAATATATCTTTTATTTCGATAGACCCTTAGCGTCACTAATTGTTCCTTAAGCCGTTATCCTCTAAAAGGGCAAAATAAGATTTGTTCTCTAATATTAATCTAGAACTAGATCTTCACTATAATAGCCTTATTATAGTTCTCCTAGACTTCGTATAGCCCTTAGATTTCTTCGCTTAACTAGGCGTTAATATATTTCTGCTTATCTCGAAATAGGAAATTATATCGCTTATAATTTCCTTCTAAATATATATACGATTATATTCCTAAATAATAGAAATATCGATAGAGATTAATAATAATTAATTCTCTTTCTATCACTATTATTAAGCTAAGCTTAAATATATATTAGAGCTTATATCTCTCTCCTCGAATATATATCTCTTTATAGTATTATAGTCGCGTGATAATTTATGCACTACTATATTTTATATATAACGTTTAATATAGAAGGTCTTCTTCTTCTATTATAGCTAGCGTTTCCGGCTTTTCTTAATCAATAGTCTTTCTCTTAAAAGTCTTGCTTCTTTGGCCCTTGCGTTTTTATTCGTGAGGAAACTATCTAGATCCCTTCTTTTCAGATAGATAGATAGAGCAATAGTCGTTATAGTAAGTGATCTAAGATAAGAGTATATGCTTATTTTCTTGGTTGGCTTCTTTATTCTATCTCTTAGGCTTAAGAAAGGTCCCTACGATCATGGTGATCTCTTTACCATGTTTTCTATATAGTAATGATAGAGTCGCTCTCTCTCTATAGATTTATTTAAGCAACTCTTTTTATGTTTTCTCGGCGCGACTAGCCTTTTTTAGAAAGTTTGAGATATCTTTAATAGTCTTCTTTATATTTATATAGATAGTGAATAGATTCTTAAAGATTTTCTCTATCTTCTTCTCTATGCGCTTAAGCTCTTTCTAAACTAAAATGTTGGCCTTTTCTGCTTTAGTATTAATTCTTGCTTCTATAGCGTATAGTTCTATAGGCTTTATATCGCATTCTTTAGCCTGATATCTAGATTTTTTATAACTATAGTATAGATTTTCCTTCTTTCGTCGCTCTTATTTCTTATTAGATAGCTCCTTATACTAGAATTAGCCCTTTAATTATAAGGACTAGCCTTATTTTATAGCTTTAAGATTTATTAGATCTTTATAATATATATTGCTAAACTTCTTTCTTTCTCTATAAAAAGATATACTAATTTATTTATATTTTTTCTTTATTTATTTATAAAGAAAATTATTAATTTTAATAGATTTTTTAATTAGTTCTTTAAATATATTTAAAATCTTAATTATTTAATTCTTAATTATATTCTTTAGCTCTTTATAATATATAGTATACTTAGCTTTATTATTTTAATTTAATTTTATATTAAGTTAAGTAAATAAAGAGTAATAATATATAATAAAGTTAATTTAATAAAGCGTTTAAATAGCTTTAGCGATATTATATTCTTTCTTAGCCACTTTAAAGATCTATTTAAGTCTTTCTTTAAAGGTTATAAAGGATTTAAAGATAAGTTATATATTATATTTTATATTATTTAGCTTATTGATTTTAAGATAATTTATATATATAGATTTAATTTAGATATATATATTCTCTCTTATATTAACGATAGCAAATAAGACCTTAGCTTAAGCGATAATATATTTAATAAATTAGAGCTTAAAGATAGTCTTAACTTGATTTAAAAAGATCTTTAACTTATTCTTTTTACTAAAGTAGTAATTTACTCTAATGTTATCTTTACTAAAGATTTCGCCTATAATGATTGATATAAATGCGACGAAATAGATTAAGCCTATAGATAAGGGTAATTAAACTAATTTAGAATTAAAACTAAATATCGTGTCAAATACTTTTAGTTAAGAGATAGTTAAAGTGTTACGCTTCGCTTCACCTAAAATGTTATAGTATATAAGGGTTTCTAGATAAGTGAGAAATATAGAAGAGATAAAGTCTCTAAGAGTATATAGTATAGAGCGAGTCAATATACTAGAAATGAAGTGATTATAACTAAAATATATAGGTATAATTATGAACGAAGTTAACTATATAGTAAGGCTATATAATAACTATATATATATATAAAAGTAGTATTATGCTACACTATTATAGTGCTATTGTGTTGCCCATAATAGCACTTCAATACTATAACATAACTCCCTCTTTCCTATCCAGGAAGTCACGTGCGTCAGCCTTGCAAGCAAGGCTAACCTCGTTGGACTTGCCGCTCCTGGTGTCCCGTGGTCACGGGTTGGTATTTGGCCTGCGAGCAGGCCGACTTGTAACAAACACCTGGCGCCGATATGACTATCTCTATAAAACTCAATGATAATCTGCACTCTATATCCCTATCCGAAGCGAATTGATATCTATCCTTATTATAGTCACGGATATATCCATTAGCCCGCTATGCTACTCACTATTCTGCTTAACGTGACTGGTGATATCCATTACCCGGCGGTATACCTTTTAGTAGTTTGAAGAGATACCGCGCACATGTCTACCCCTCCAGAATTCCGGCTGCTTGTAGCGCTGGCACTGCTCGCTCCAGCGTCCATTCGGTACATTTGAAAAGCCTAGCGCGTGGTTCTCCTGGCTTGTAGAATTCGCCGTTCGGCTTGATTGGCTCCGTCTTGTTGGTCTTCGAATTATACTTTTTCTGCCGATATGGTGGTGGCTGCTAGGAATATATTTGTTTAATCTAAGGCACCTTGTTCTCTTTAACCTTGCCCAAGAGCTATTTGGAGTGAAAGGTACTGGACCGAGTAGGCTCAAGACCTGACTTTTTCTGATATCCTATACTCGATATCACGTCTCCAGTGACATGATGGATATAGCCGCTTTTGTTATCGTTCGTTTCGATAAAGATCTAATTAAGAGTCAGATATGAAACCGGCACATCGCAGATTCAAACAAAATTGGTAGTAAATAAGACTTATGATGGTATATCCATTTAGAGACAAGGAAGAAGGAAACTTATCACTGTGTGATATCTAGGCTGAGGCATGTTCGGGTTAGCTATCGCTAGTCTGTACCGAACCACGTAGACATTACAATATTTTTCATTTCTATTCTTTGGAGCCATATCCTCGAGCTTCTAATGGCACACTAGTTAGTCGATACAAAATATTACTGGGTAGGTATGAGCTACAGAAGTAATGTCGAGACGAATTCGATGAACCTATATTTTGTCGCTGAAAAGTTGCTTCTATTCATTCTTTTATATCTGAGATTCTCAGAAGCCACGACGTCATAAACGCTGGCTAAGAAAGATAAATATAGTTCTTGATATATACAGTGTAGGAGAGGCAAGGCTAGTTCAACAATCATACCTATACGAAGCGCCCAAGATGTGATAGTAGTCTCAAACGACTAGGTAGTAGCTCTCTAAGATTAGTCTGAAGGAGAGGGTCTTATCGGATCTTGGTTTCATCATCTTAAAACTTCGAAAAACTATACGCTGTCAGATATTCTTCCAGTATTAACCTGGTTTTTGAGCTGGCGCGCGCTTCAGGAGCGTTTCAGGTGTTAAGATCTTCGCTATAGAGTACGAATCAAGCTAAATAGATATCGCTCAAATCTAAGCTTCGACCGAAGTGTGAAATAGGTACGAACATAGCGCGTGAAGAGCAGATGATGTCTTTAGCAACGTCATCAGTTTTCTAGTTATCGCTCCTCGCTTCGCGAGGTAGAGCAAATTGTTTCCGCTATGAGAGTGGCTAGCGGCGACTAAGGTGACTCTGATTCTTCTTCTTCTTTCTCTTCTATTTATAGACTATCCCAGCCGGTCTTTAACTTGAAGCTCAGAACTAGAAGATAAGTATGATATCACTAGAATCTATCTATGAGGATATAAAAGCCACTTACAGTCATAGTTAGTGCCCTCAGAAGACAAGTATGATATCACTAGAATCTATCTATGAGGATATAAAAGCCACTTACAGTCATAGTTAGTGCCCTCAGGCACTGACTAGTGTAATAACTGCCTAGTAGGCAGTTACCACTAGTTGTGATGCTGCCTACAGCGAGCATCACGTGACCTGGGATCTAACTCTTAGGCAGCTATGTAGCGTACGACCGTACTCGGGACGTGAGCGTTTCTCGCATTCAGACTAATATCGCCTTTAACGCTCAAAAATACTCACGTCTCTACTAACAATCCTAATGATAGTTCTATATCTCTATACTTATTAGGCGCCTCCAGTTAAATCCCAGATCACGTGATGTGCAGCCTATATAAAGCTGGCTACAGTATTACCGTTCCCAGGCCGCTTCCTCAAGCTGCCAACTATCTCATGCTCTGGTTGGGGCTCAGTCTGGCGTGATCAAAAGGCTAGCGAGTTTGTTTGACGCAAAAGGGACTTAGTAGCTACTAAGATCTTCTAAGAGCTCGTCATCTAGCTCCGCGCCGCGTATTCTTCAGTACATGAGAGGATTCTTAGTGGTTCTGCTCTAGCAAATTGAGCCTACGAGCGGTCATTTACGTACTTTGTAAATATGGTAATTAATATCGTTAAATTAAAGCGCTTCGTTCCGTACCTAGTAAGGAGTTAATGAGAATGCACGAATTTATATAAGCATTTACGCTAGTAGTCAGCGCTCTGTCCTCGAGGATGAATAAGCAAGGGCGTTGGCTTAGGATGCAGATTAAGATCACACTGTTGCGACACGAACCTCCCGTGGTTGACATGTGCAAACTCGTCAACATAAAGTTACCTTGTGCCACGCAATCTAGTCAAAACTTTACTTCCCCAGCGTAGAAGTTGTGTACTAACCGCACCCATATCTTTACGCATTCTTCGTCCAATTACCCGTTGATTATACTGTCAACACACTTGTTTCCCATAAGATATTCTCGAGACCTGTACCAATTGGAGCAATGTCCCTGTCCGAGATATATATAACATTGGTCACGTGACCATAACTACATTGAAGTTGTTATGGCACGTGATGATAGGTGTGTGATTTACCTTGGCATGCCAAGGCAGAGATGTATCTCTTACTCTCTTCCTCACTAGATAGATTACAGTATCATCAACCATAAACACCACCATTCCTCTATCTTGTTCGCTCCGCTGCCAACACCGACTGATACAGTGGTTTTCGTAGATCAATTCTTCATGCCGCTACAACCTCCATTAACCCTTGTCATGAAGTGCTTAAACAGCGGTCTCGAGTGCTACGCACGATTAATGAGATGATTGGCGTGAACGGTCTTTGTCAGACATCGTTGCCTCGCCCTCTGCCACCGAAAGTTCTCCTAATGTTTGGAAGAGGGCTAGTGATGGCGCCCGTAGCTTGATGTAAGGGAAGCATGTGTTGTTCAAGATTGGCCAGGAATGCTAATGTAGGCACGGCCAATTGCTTGACCTACAGTGTAAGTGCTCACATCGACTGATAGCTCACTTCCCTGTCTACTCCTCGTAGGGTTCAAGTTGGTTCCCTCCTAACGGCCTGTCAGTCATATTTCCTTTCAACAAAGCGAACATATCCCCTCTGACGCCCCTCACGGCTTGCTCTAGAATGAGAAGTTCTCCGGGAATAAATACACCAAAATAGTTACGAGGTGTCGGGTTCGTGGGTGAGAACCCATGAAGCTAGAGTCAGGTACTCTAGCGATGGCCCTGCCGTTTCAGTGCTTCCAGATCTCTCTCGGCTGTCATTTGGAGATATTCATCAGCAAAGAATAATAACAAGGGCCGGCAAGTTTCCATTTGATCAGATAGAGAGTTACACCATCTTGAGGCGTCTCTGTGCTGTCACATTCTGCCATGATTTCTGCAAATGCATCCGCTAACAGTTGAGATGGTTCAAGTCTTCCTGTTTGGACAACGGCTTCGAATTCGACAACAGGAGGGGTGGAGTGATTCGATGGGAGTTGAATCGCGGAACGACAGGTTGAATTGTGTTGCCGGAGCGAAGAATTCGTGCGCCTCGAACTCCTTGAAGTCGGGTTTGAGGCATAGTTGAGTGAATCAATAGCAGAACGGATGGTATATCTCAAGGAGTGAGATCTAAGGAGTAAGAAGAAAGAAAAGATGTGAAAGGGCACATCGAGGGTGAGCGACCGTACTTATACCCATCGGCGAGGGATTTTGCCAAGTGCACAGCCTCTGTCCTCGCTCTCGTTGACGACAAGGCCAGAGTAGAGTAGCAGGGCGAATCAGGTTAATGAGTAGGGGACTATGATGCCATTTGCTTGTCCATAGTTGCTTCAGGTTACCGACCGTCGCTGGGAAGCAGATTTTATTTGACAGAGCTCTGCAGGGAGGTTACAATTCGTAGACAGTGGCTTAACGTAAATACTCATGTTAATCGTGATATTGTCCTGGTGGCTTAACGAGAGTCGCTACTCTTAAAAGAAGCAAAATAGACCAAAACTTATTCCGCTGCGATTGGGAACATCTAGAGTAGTCAACAATTTAGCGTCAGGGTATCTACGTTGGCCCGCATTGGAACCGTGCCTTACGCCTTCGGCGGCCTCTTGCTACCTTTTTTGCATTAAAGAATATTCTAGCGAGGTTAAAAGTATCACTAAGACAAATCCAGCTAACATCGTTAGCGGCTAAGAGCGTTAGACAATAGCTCATTCTTACACCGCTATATGTTCTATGTTATTCGTCTTATCGTATAGAGTTATAATAGAAGTGCTTAAGAATCATTTGCTCGAGGATTATCTATATACTAATAGACAATCGATATTAGGTCCGAAACAGTCTTTTAACTTAACGAAGTGAGAGTAATTAAAAGATCAAGTATCTTAGCCATCGTTTAAGAGATAATCCCTGAGATATCTAAAGCATTAGGATTCGCAAGGACATCTAAGTCTCTTTGTGCTTTAGCAAGTATCGCTATTATCTTCGAAGCAAGACCTTTGTCTTCCTCTTTCCTTAATCTCCCATTTAGAAATATTACCCTTTAGAGCCTATTTACCCATGGTCTTAATGATTTATAGTACACGGTGAGGTACTAATTTAATATTTTTAGGAAAACTTCCTCATCTGCAACAATACCTAATTTTAATATAGCTAGCTTCTCCGTACTTACGTAGTTCCACTTCTCGAATATTAGTATAACCCTACCACTCCTATTCGAGTCGTCGTGGTGGATACATATCTAGAAGAGAACCTAGAAGAACGATTCGTAATCATATATAGCCGAGTGCTTCTCACCTAACAATACCCCGATAGCTATAAATACTCTTATACCGATTTTGCCGCGCGCTCCTAAAGATTCTTCTCGCTACGTCTATATAGTAAGGTCGAGATTAATCAAAAATATTGGCTAGAATAGATTAGTAAGGTCTTTGTTTATTATCAGATTATTAATCGATATATTATATTAAAGGATATCGATTTAATATAAAGATTTATAGTCTAGTTTTATTAGCTAGTAAATAAGACTAGTCGCATAATTCTCTTATCTTTTATATAACCTTCTATCGTCGCTAACATTACGAAATAAGACCTTACCCGATAAATAGATTTCTTATAGTCGAAGACAATAACCCTTTAGTAGACATAGTTTAAGAGAGTAAGACTAATTGTTTTTTTAGTAGGGGAGATGAAATATATTCGCTTACCCGGAGAAATTAAGGCATTAATAAAACTGAATGACCTCTTGCGCTCGATGTTGCTTGGAACTTTGAAACTTTGGCCTCTTTCTATACTCTTAAGCGAGACCGGAGTACTTGCGGTAATATCGAGATCTCTGTTTTCTGACTCTGGCTGAGAAAGTTCGCAGCTTTGAAGATATTCAGCGCCTTGCGAATATTGCTCTAAATATCGTCGTCAATACCTCCCACCTAAACTATTTTATAGTGATAGTATCTAGCTACATTCTTCACTTCTTTCTCTGTTGCCTCTCGCAGTAATTTCCCTTCTTGGTCGCGCTCCGGGTATTGCCACGAATCTTTGATGACGAGAGGAGCCTTAGATTCATCTCCTTCTCGATAAGCTTTCCAGCAAGTTACGCTCGGCCCACCACAGAAGTCCCACGTCTCATCAAGGTGTCCAGTACAAGTCGTTCATTTCGGCCATCGCGGGTGATCTTCATGAACCTAACTCGAGCAGGACATGTCGCACGTTCTGACGTCCATCGCCACAAGATAATGGCCTAAGATAAAGTAGGTTAACAAAGAGAACTAGAGAAATTTACGCGTTTTCAAAAATTTGTTCTGAGCTGTGGGTGGTGTTTTCATGAATATGGCCCATATTCATATTCATTTATTCATTTCGGAGCCCTAGTCACTATGATTCTCGCATGTAGATATGAGAAAAAAAGGGAAGTGTAAACTGATGAAGCAGGAGACATGATTTGCCATAGAGTTAATTAAACTAGGACAGACTCTTTTAGATTCACACCTAACTTGATGACAACGACGATAGTGAGAATTAAATGAGGATATGACAAGACAGAAATCTGGTTATTTTCCATCCAGAAAATGAGGAGCATCCAACCCTCCCTTCCTGTAACCCACATGTGTGAATATTCGTGAATATTCACGAATATTGCGAATACGAATAGAGTCTATATTCGTATTCACATTTATTCGCCAAGACTTATTCATGTTCGTCTTTATTCGTGAATATTCACATTATTCGTATTCATTTCGGACCCCTAGTGGTAGGTCATCTAATGGTCAGATGAAGAAGAAGTCGAAACGCCGTCATCATGGCGTTTGGAGGGAGGAAACGGGTGATTGATGCCTGACAGACTGAAGTGATGCATGACTGCCGACGAAGTATTGATGCTTGCTGGTGGGAGTCTTGATGGGCTCGATGGGCTCGATGGGTGACGAGTGACTGAACTAAAGCCTGGCACATGCTTCTTTTTGTACCCTCTTATTTAAAAAGAGACTCGTCGTGATGAATCACACCAGACAGATGTAGAAGAATCAAACGGAAGATGAAGTCCAGGTTGATAGTTGCAGTTTGGAGTGAATCAATACTAATTGATATACTTCGTAGGAGTATTTACAGTAAATATGGGAAATATTTGGTAGAGCGGCGGCAGTATATTTCCTAAACAGACTAGCATCCCATGAGGTCACTTTCGGCGTGTTTTGTTTACTTTTCCGTCGGATTTGGTCCAAACTTACAATATCACACTACACTCAGCATTGAAACGACGCAACAGACGGCAATCCCCAGCCAGTATCATGGACACAAGAACCTCAGACTCGCCGTCACCCACGCCCAGCGCCCCAGTCGCCTCTCTACCGGGTCCTCGAGCCACGGCGCTGCGAAAAGTCTTTACTGGGGCCCTCTCGCCCTCCATTCGAGCCAACTCTTATGCCAACTTCAGCTCGTGCTTCCCGACCCCTGCAAAATACTGTCCCACGGCGTTAGAAGGCGTGTGGCGGCAATTAAACACGCGACTTGAAGAGGAATGTACGCGTGACTTTGAAAAGATCGTGCAAGAACGACAAATCATCGAGGGTCTCAACCAATGGGACCAGATGATCGAGGATGCAAAGAGACGGAAAAACCGTGCAGTGGAAGGCGATTTGCCTGCTCGACCGTGAGTTGAATCCTTTTTTGGTGATGGTGGTGGTGGTGGAGGTGGTGGTAGTAACAAGAGAGTCGGTTCACCACGCTGACGAGGGTAGTCTACACACGCTTTCGGCCGATGAACTTTACGAGGCGCATCTGACGCCTTTCTTGCAGCAAGCTGACGCAGACTTGAGCTCTAAATCACAGGTGGTTCAGGACGACAAGGTGATGATGACGGAGAGAATCAACGAGCAGCGAGCGGAGATCGAGCAGTTGTTGAAAGGGTTGGAGGGGGCGTTGCATGATATCGAAGGTAGTGTGGAAGCGCTGGATGCTGCTTCGCTGGCCGATTTGGCTGAATTGAAGAGAGAGGTGTGGGAAATGGAGCAGGAAGTGGCTGCTACGAGATGATGCTGGTGGCGTTGTTGGTGAGACGCTTACGAAGACGAAGTTATGATTTGATTGTTTAGCGTTGGCGCTGGGCGGAATTTGATGGTTCTGGTCATGAGTTTGACTACCTTGACAGAGATATGGATCATGTACAGGGGAGCTAAATACTGCACATTACAGTACAGGTAGCTACCTAGTCGTGTGGTTCATCCAGTGTCTACCAGGTACGGACGGATATCCATATGGAGAGGACTTAATGAAAATCGGATATACAGCAGGGAGGGCTGTGGGTGAACTGGTAACGAAGGGATTGGGGATGATGGGCATGATGGGGGCGCTGGATGTACTGAGGGCTTTGCCTTCCGGGCGCCCACAGGTGACCGAGGTGTCTAATTATGCGGTTCATTAGGCGTGGCGAGCCCAATTCCCCGGGCCTGTGGGTTTTGTGCACAAGGACGAGAGGTGTGTTTGGTGCAGTGCACAAGATGCGGAGAGATTGGAGACAATGGCGACATATCGACTTGGTCGTCCATCAGTCTCGCAGTCACCACCCAAAACCCCCCCACGAGACAATCTCCAGGCCCCTAATGCCTCGCGGCAGCGCCCGTGGGAGCCCCGGATCTCCTCCGAACAAGCCCCAGCCGCCAGAGCCACAGCCAGAGCCAAAGAGCCACAACACCACAATTGGCCCCAGACCCCGGATCATCAAATGCTTCCGAGAATCCGGCTGTCTTTTTCCTGGACTTTGGACGGAGAATACAACCATGCACCATGCACCCATTGCTCCCATGCTCCCATGCGGCTATCCTCCCATACGACGGGCTCTCCTTGGACTCTGTCGACTTGCTCCTCCGCCGAGTTGCTCGAGCGTGGCCGAGGTATCGAGCATTCTATACTCTGATCCTCCTTGGCACTTCTTCCAATGAGAACCTCTAGACACTCCTGACACTCGTGTCTCTCGGTCTGGAACCTCTCTTCACCCTTCGTGCCTCGATTCATCATGTCGTCGGGTCTATGTCCTCGTGTTCCAACGCAACTGGGGGCCGTGAGGTGTGCATTCTCACGGCCTGCCATCAACCGCCATGTCTGGCGACGAAGCATTCTCCAGCAGGCTCCGACTTCTCGACGGACCTTTGGAACCAGTATTGCCCAGAAGGCAACGGTCTCGACCACAGATAAAGCCCTTGCACCATTTCAAAAGGACGAGTTGCCCTCAGACTTAGAGGCACCGGCCCCGTTGGTCGTCGACGATCCAGACAAAGCCGACTGGTCCCAGGCCACCGACCTCCTTGTCGTGGGATACGGTGCTGCCGGCACCTCGGCCGCCATCCAGGGCCGTGAGTCAGGAGCTGATGTGATCGCCGTCGACCGCTTTGGTGGCGGAGGAGCCACGCACTACAGTGGCGGCGTCATCTATGCAGGAGCCACAGATGCCCAACGTCAGCATGGCGGCAACGACTCACCCGACGAAATGTACAAGTATCTCGATACCGAGGGCGTGCCCGTCAAGCCGGAAACATTAAAGAAGTTCTGTGACGACAGCGCCAGCAATCTCGAATGGGTCAGCCGCCGCGGTTTACCATATGGCGGCCCTGTCTTTCACGAAAAGACGGCCTTCCCGCCCGCGCCCTACAAGATCTACTATTCCGGCAACGAGGCCATGCCATCGTATGCGGCCAAGGCCAAACCCGCACCGCGAGGCCACATGGCCGGCGGGCCCGGCGGTGGCTTCGGCGGCTCCAAGCTCTACAAGGCGCTGCACGATGGCGCTGCCAAACTCAACGTCCGCTTCCTACCACACACCAAGGTCACGCGACTAGTCGTCGACAAGGCCAACCGGGTCATCGGCGCCGAGGTCCAGACGCTACCACAGAACCTGTGGGCCAAGCACGACAAGCTCTACAAGGCCGTGCACCCCTGGATGCCATTCAACGCCGGCCGCTCCAGCAAGGCCATCGAAAAGGCCAACAACCTGGAATCCAGCTCCGGGCCCAAACCACAATTGATCCGCGCCCGTGGCGGCGTCGTCCTCTGCACGGGCGGTTACAACCGCGCGATCCCCGTGATCCAAAAGTACAGCCCGACCTTAGCCAAACACTACGACAAAACACTCCCGCTCGGCTCCATCAGCGACGACGGGTCCAGCCTGGGCCTCAGCACGTCGGTCGGCGGAGCTCTCGCCAAGCTCCAGAACATCAGCGTCGCCCGCACCATGGTCCCGCCCAACGTCTACGCGCACGGCATCCTCGTCAACGCCCACGGCCGCCGTTTCATCAACGAGGGCGCCTACGCCATGTACATCGGCACCGCCATGCTCGACCAACCCGACGGTCGCGGCTACTTGATCCTCGATGCCCGCCACTTCTGGTACGGCGTGTACAAGTCCTTCTTCACCGGCGGCAACTTCCTCATATGGGGTCTCCCGCCGCTGATCAACATCTTCCTCGGCGGCACGCGGCGCTCTCGGTCCATCGAGAAACTCGCCCGCAAGATCAAGGTCTCGCCCCAGGGTCTGAAGGAGCAAATTGACGAGTACAACGGTCTCAGCGCCAAAGGGGAGTCGGACAAACTCGGCAAAATGAAGAGTCTCGTCACCCCGATTGCAAAGGGCCCCTTTTACGCCATCAACGTGTCGCTGGGCAACAAATATAATCCCGCCCAGTCGATCACCATGGGCGGCTTGGTCGTGGACGAGGAAACCGGGAACGTCAGACGCGGCGACGGAAGCGTCATCGACGGTCTGTATGCTGCTGGTCGTGCGGCCATTGGCATTTGCTCCGGCGGCTTTGTCAGTGGTATGGCGCTGGCTGATGCCGTCTTTAGTGGACGGCGCGCCGGAAAAGCCGCTGCCGAACGCTCTTCGAGCTCGTGATGTATGCCGAAGTTGGAACCAGAGCATAGAGCTCTCAGAAGGCAGTGCAATGACTATCTACTGACTACCTTTTAAGTACCTACTAGCAAGGGACTCGGGACTTTGAGATTGTGAATAAAAGTACCAGTACCAGTACCAGTACATCGAGTCGTCTGTCTGTTGTTGTCGTTTTGGTTGTCGTTATTTAACTGATTGAATATGGACTGGTGTCGTCCGGTGTTATTTGTCCAAGGTTACCTACCTCTTCTCGTAGCCTACCTCTATATACAGTATGCATTGCTCGGGAAATACACACATTTCATTACTATTTTGGTGTTCCATGTCATTAATTGACTTGAATGTGAGAATGAGTAGCGAGTGGTACTACTGGTATTAAGTATCATTTAAACAGCGACATGGGTTGAATTCTAGTAATTATATCAATAATCAACTCTGGGGTATAGTATATTCAGCGCAAATAAGTGTCTGGTATTATGTATTCCTCTGTCTCTCAGAGATACTCCGCGGATCAGTACCGCCTCGTGTAAACAAAGACTTTCTCATCTACCTACCACCTTTGGTTGTCATGCTCGTTTCACCACCACTCATTCTTTTCTCTACTAACCATATCTACCGCACCACATGCATGCCATGCCATGTCACCCATTCGTCTTGGATACCTTGACAACCCGTCCCCATCTGCCCACTCTCGCTCGTTCAATCCAGTCAAAACGAGTGATTTGACCTGGATGAAAAGTGTTTGGATGCTTCGGTTCAATCAAAAACGAGTATTCAAGGTCAGTGGTCAATTTACATTGTCACCTGGAGTCTCTTTCCGGTGCCGGTGCCGGCGCCTTGCAATCTTCTCGCGACGCGGCCGGTCATCTTCTCCTCGAGCAAGCTGCCCTGGACCAACATGGCCGAGATGACGGCCAAGACACCAAACGTGATGGAGACGTAGTAGACCATCTGGAAGGATTTGAAGTAGGCCTTGTGGGCGGCGGCCGTGGCGACGGCAATGACTTGCGGCGTGATGCCTGGGATCTTGGCGAGGGCCGTTTCGTCGCCGGCGGCGATGGCTTGGATGAGTTGGACGGCGGCAGTCTGCGTCAACCCGGCCTTGACGGCGGCGGGGAGCACGTATTTGGGCAAGTTGCTCTTGACTTTGTTGTTGAGGACGGTGACGTAGATGGCGTCTGTGTTGGATATCGGTTAGTCTTGGTTGCAAGAGAAGGAGGCAGTGTCAGCATACCTGAAATGGTAGAGAACAATGTTCGTGTACTGAACATGGCACCGATGGCGATACCAAAGTCCTTGGGTTCAATCATCAATGGGCCACCGCTGATGGTGACAATCTCCATGTATCCGATTCCGAGTCCGACCATGAAACTGAAGGCGGCGGCCATTTCGATGTTCATGCTCGGTGCCGCGCATGAGCCTACAAAGGCTGTGAAGATGGAACATGCAACCACGAGTTGCCATTTGATGTGTCGGATTGGGCGTACGAAGATACCGGCTAGTGTTTGGCCTGCGAGAACGCCGGCTGTGATGGTGCTCTGAAGAAAAAGACCAGTGTCAGTCAATGACTCGGAACCATAGACGAGGCGCCCAAATAAAGGCCGACTGCAGTAGGACCAAATGAGTACCAGTAGTCAAGACTTACACTGTACCAGCCGAGGTGCGTTGTTGTTTTACCCCAGACGACCGCGAGTTGTTCTGGGTACAGGATGCTCAAGGCGTAAAAGACCATGGATCCAAGAGAAGAGCAGGCGACCATGCAGACGAAGTTACGGTTCCCGAATAGTCGTAGAGGGAGCAGAGGGAGTGTCGGGTTTCCAAAGTATTCTGGACAAGATTAGTATTTTTCTCGTCGTCATCGCACACAAGATAATGGGATCTTCACTCACCCCAGAGAACAAACATGATCAAACCGCAGGCGCCGGCGACAATGCATCCGACGACCGAGGCCGATTTCCATGCTAAGAGTAGAGAGATCCCGGGTCAGCACGAGACGAGACGAGACCAGGGTTCAGAGGTGGTCGGTAGGTAGGTACTCACGATATCTTTGGCCGCCCCATGAGATTCCCAAAAGGAAAGGCACAATGCCGCCACAGAAGAGGAACAAGCCAAAGTAGTCCAATGTGCGAATGAACTGTTTCTTCGAGTGTCTTGTATGTAGCTGTTCAAACTTGGGTGGGTGGTAGCAGAAGAAGAACAGGGCCAATGCGCCGATGGTCAGGCCCGTCAAGATATAGTAGATGGTGCGCCATCCCGAGGGCGTGTGGTAGCATGCATTCAAGGCTGATGGGGGAAGAAAAAAGGACCAAGTCAGCAGAAGAACAAACGCTGTCGACAGGTGATATGACGGCTTACCTATGGCTGGGGCAATGGCTGACAAAGGCATCAAGAAGAAAGTCACGGCTCCGAAATAGAGGTATCGATGCTTGTTTGGGAGCAGCTCGCCTCCGATGGCGGCACAGTGTGTCTGTGTAGCAGATCCGAAGCCAATGAGGACGTTCTGAAAGAAAGAACAAGCCATTGTCAGCAAAAGAGATCTATCTCATAGACGAGAGTTGGTCTGCCAGCGTCATGGGTACAGCAGAAAACATACAGCTCCGATCAGTGCGTTCAATGTCTTTGCACGGCTTGCTACGATGTAGCCGACGAGTGCAATAGTGCCAAAGATCAATTGATACCATCGTCGACCGAACAAGTCGGACAGGCGACCGACGACGGTGAAGGAGACGGTCTGGCACACGGTCAAGGACAGAATGACCCAGATGAAGTTGACGCTGGTGCCTGTGTGTTACAAGTGTATATATTAGCAGGTGTGCTTGGCTTGCAACATCGAGGATAATGAAACAAACAAGGTCGGTCTGGTGATGTCGGGATTGCGAAACTTACCGAGATCGGCTTCAATGACCGACAACGAGAATGATGGCATCACATAGGCCCAGAAACCGCAAGCGTAGCTGAGAACCATGGCCTGGTGGGAGTGTTAGCTGGCATGGCTGCTACCTGAAGATGCTCAACTTACAATCATGGATCCAATGAGGCGCCAATGCCGAAAGTAGTGTCGAGACATCAACTCTTGTTCGTCGCCTCCAATGGCATCGTCGGCGATAGAGTCGTTGTCCGAGACATCTTCAAGGTGCTCCGGGTGTAGGCTGTCGCGCTTCTCCTCGAGACTCTCACTGTGCTGCTCAGGGACCTCGGGTGGCACCGCCGTCTCAGCGTCGTGAGTGTGGTTCTGCTCCTCCACGTCCATGGTGACGAGGCTGGGGCTGGGCTGGGCTGGACAGGACAGGGCAGGTAGGATACTATAAGATCTAGATCTTTGTCAAGGAATACACATTCGCAGCACCACTGGTATGCGCGCGCCTTATGTGTCTCAGGCTCGGCTGAACAGAGTTTACCAGGAGTGCCCCAGGGGGAAAAGAAGTGGGCAGACGCTATGGCTATATACTGTGGTTATCCGTATTCGGACGGAGTACACAACAGTAGTACCCCTACCGACTAGACCGTAGATTTTACCATCGGGTGTTATAGGGGGCTGGGGCCTTCTCTGGGGACTCGCCGTGGGCACGTCGCTGGTGCTGCTGGCGTCTCCTAAGCCTTTGCCAGTAAGCGCTATCAATAGTGAGTCGACTCCAGCCAATCGGGTGCAATTAGCCTCTCGACTATTGGGTCGTTCCCCAGCATTGACCCCGGATTTCGTCGCAGAGCTCCAACAGGGGCCAAGTATACAAGGACCCGGACTCGGAACAGGGATACCTTGTTCCTCCCAGGAGGTCGTTCCCTCCGCTGCTTCCTGAGTTTGGTTCCCATTTGGGCTAATCACGACGGACTCGGGCATTCAAATCGTTCGACTCGACTGCTGCGACGATCTCGCAGCTGAAAGCGTTCGATCTGCACCCCCTGCTCGAATTAGGCAGACACAAAAGATGAAGAATCAAGGACGGAAAAGACGCGAAAAGAAAAAAGACGTCCGTGATACCGACTGTGTACAGCGGTGTGACTGGCGTCCTGATCAACGGTTCCGTTCACAGCATTGCGGTTTGTGCAGCATTCAATGTATAGATACTCATTGTGCATGTCCTCTCGGTATCTCTGCTTCCATGGCATGGTCTCATACTGTTCTGTTTCTGTTTCTGTTTCTGTTTCTGTTTCTGTTTCTGTTTCTGTTTCTGTTCCTGTTTCTGTGGTACATACATGGCTCTGAGTAGTTTAGTTTCTTGACATGGATGCCAAACTAGGTCGACACGCCCGGTCACGACAAGGTTTCGAAGCCATGTACATCAGCTACATCAGCCGCATAGTGACCCGAGATCTTGGGTCATGGTCTGATTCTAGATTTCAGAGCTCCGTCGTAGAAATGTGCAGGTAGAGACTTCTTTGATACGCAGAAGGATATCTACGGATGGTCATGGTACGAAGTCCCAGTCTCTTCAAGTTGGTTATTTACACTTGTAGAATTGGACCCTACGACGAGCTCGATATAGACCGGCTCCTACAAAATTTCAGAATCGAAACACATGGTACATTTTCATTGACATGACTTATGCATATAGATTGTCACCGCCTAACCAACTTTGAATATCCGATATGCAACGGTCACTTTGCCGGGCTCCTTGACGGCCACCCTGCCCTGTGCCACAAAGATAGTATCGTTAACCCACACGTATTCCTCGCTTCTGCTCGTGATCTTGGGAGTAGTATAGTAGTATACTTGGCCGAATTCTATCTCGCCCACCTCCGTTCCCTTGAAGACCTTGATTACATCCTCGGTGACATGCAATTTCCCAGTGTAGGCAAAGTCCAAGTTGAGAGCTCCCTTGTCCGACACGACGCTGGCTCGAGCGTCGATAGACACCACACTACCGTTGATCCTCATCCAGTCGGACGCGGTCACTGCCCGTCCGATTTGCTTTCCGTCTGGTGACTTGAGAACCCCATCGTTGACTGTGTAGTGGCATAAATGTATTAATACGACTGACTAGATGCGCGAGTACGAAGAAAAAGAGGACAAGGAAAAGGGAAAGGGAAGGGCGTTGTGACCAACCGTGAGCTACACACAGATCCGAATATTTGGTCTCAATGTACGGGAAGCCCGCGGGACCGATCATTTCCAGGTCAAAGACATGAGTGAGGTCTGGCGGTGTCGCCATGGCTTGCCTAACAATTGGTGGACAGATTGTGAGCGGTGTGCAGTGTGCAAGTGTGCAGTGTTGCGAGCGAGCGAGGATTACAAATTGACTTGCGGCACGTTGACTCAAGGCTTGATTTGGATTTGGATCGGCGCCTCCAGTGCTTATTTTCCTGTCGTGTCGTTAATAGATCATTTCCGGACCATTGGTGCTAGTTCTGTTATGGTGGATGCTTCGCTCCGGAACAATAACGCTTGATCTGCTGTCAAGGATCCATTTTAGTGTGGGTGAGTTGGGGGGGCCCGGGACCGAATTGCTTCGCTACTTCCGGACACTTTCAGACGTGGACGCAAGGACCTGGCTTGGTACGTGGTTGTCCCGACTAGGTCAATACACACTACAGTACAAGTCGACGACGAGGAGTGGTGACTTAGATTTGAGACTCGCTCCTTTCACGGTATAAACGAGAGTTGTTGTCTTTGAAAAAGTCAACCTAAGAAAGTACTTTTTGCGAGGAGGTTGTTCTTTGAAAACTACTGGTTCTGCTACGTAACTTGGTAGGTAGTTTTACTTGTCATGTATTGACTTGTTCGCATCAAGTCTCCTTGTAGGACGTGCCGACGTGTTTTCTCTGGTCCGTCTTCCAGTGTATGGGCGGGACGTCGACCGTTTTGAAGCCGGGGGGTGATTCCGCGACAACGGGGACACTTTGTAGTAAGGCTATGGCAAAACTGAGATACGCCGGTGCCGACGGTTCGCCGTCCATGGTTAGGGCATCCGTCAGATACGAGGGCTTCAGGCTCAATACCGTGCGCGACGACGGCCGACCCTCAATAGTAATGAGGTACGTATTATCAGGCTCGAGATGCGCCGGCTTCATCAGTTGGCTGAAGAAATACGTGATCTGGATGCTCATGAACGGCTTGTCGCCGGAATACCCGGTCGACGTGTACGAGATCAAGGCCGTCTGGCCCTTTTTGATCGTCATGACGGGTCGAACAATATCTTCCGGGGCCGGAATGCAGTGCTTGGTTGCTTCGATTCGGTCGATTTCCACACCAAACTCTCTGGCAGCGTGGTAAATGGTCTGGTAATTGTAGTGCTTCTGGTACCAGAAGGCCGGACTGTTCTCGTCAATGGTCTCCGGCAGTTCTCCGCCGAGTCCAATCACTTGTAGATTACTGGAGTTTTTCTGGTCCTGGCAGTCGAAATACTCCTCGAGCTTGATACGATCGACATCGTTGGAAAGACCGGTGAGCAGCGGAACCAGACGCTGTGCGATCATGTCGGGGTTTAAGCCACCGGCATAGAATGTCGACTGGCCTTTCTCGCAGGCCTTTCGAAGCGCCTCCCCAAATTCCGGCTTTCGTGATGGCAAGTAACTGTACGGATGGCTGGTCACGACGTTTTTCCCGGCTTCTAGAAGACGCACAAAATCTTCCCCGGGCTTTAGAAACGGCGCGTCGAGCGCGGTATGCACCACGACGTCGCAGTCGATCTTGAGAAACTCGTCAAAGTCGCCGACGACATTGACTCCAAGCGGCGCGATCCCGGCCAGCTCGCCGATGTCAATTCCGATTTTCTTGTTCGAGAAGGCGAGTGCCCCGACGACTTCGAACTCGGGCAACCGAGCTGCTTCGCGGATGACTGCACAGCCTGCATCGCCGGCGCCGAAGACGGCAATCTTATAGGGCTCTGTCCGCTCAGGCATCTTGATACACGTTTAAATTTTGAATAAGGGTGGTTGGATCAAATGTTGAACCCTCGAAATAGAAAAATGCTCTACTCAGCACTTTTCAAGGGACTGGATCAAATGAACTGTTCGCGTTTAGCTACTATGAGAGTTCGAGGGTCGGGATGAGGTTTCGGTAAGGAGTCAAGCCGGCATAACCAGCCGTAGTCTCGATGCAGCGGACCCTTAGGCTCGGGATCCGGGAAACAACATTTCTCTGGTGCAGTGATGGTAATCAGCTATTTTGTAGACATGCCCACGACATCTGTGGGAGATCCGGGTCAACAAGAGCCATGCACATAAGCCGACTGAATAACACAATTCTACGATTGTATACAATTCGAGTATTATGTATTCCGTCAGTTACCACCCGGTTCGGGAGTATAAGTCTATGAGAAATCCGAGAAATTCAGATTGTGGTGCTGTAGGTTCTCCCTGCAACCAAATTGTCCTTTTCAGATTCGATGCCGGACAAATCAACCAAGTAGAGAGTATTCAAGTCTCGAGACCGAGCATAGTAAGTACCTATGTAGCTGTTGTGCTGCTCAATAAGTAGGCCATCACTTTTGCTTCCAATTTCCAGCTTCCAGCATCTTATAATTGCCATCCAAAGACCCTTTACCTAGTCTTGTGTGTGTTTTCCTTGGTTGCCGGTTTTCCAAATTGTAGAGACACCACCGATAGGGAAATAAACACAAGGATAAAGGTGACCACTCCTAGGGGGTACGAGATGTGGTACCCTTCATCCACAGCGAGCGCAATCCAAACCGGCCATGCCATCGCCCCGTTAGCCAACATGTCAGCCGAAGGAATTATGAGAATGATGGCAAGCTTCTTCCAGCCAGACAAGAATCCAGGCTGCAGAATGTTGACCAGTGAAGCAGCAACGATCGGCATTGTCGAGTTCACCGCTGGAAACCACAACGGCATATCCAGAACCATGAATGGCTGGTATCCATAGTAAGACTGCAAGCCATACTGGTTCACCGGAAACTCAAGGATGAGGTTGGATACATAGGCTAGGCCCCACAACTTCCACAATGCACCGGCCGTCATGGGATTTTTCTCGTCTTGGAACTTGGTGAGCCACCAGTATCCGAATCCGCCGTTGAAAGTGCCGTATGAAGCCACCATGAACCAAGGAATGGGTCGGCCTTCATGCGTATAGAGAACAAGGTCGGTCCGGGCAAAATAGCAGCAGCCCAAAGCATTGATGACAGGGTCGAGAGCCACGCATAGGGAACCACCGAGCACAAATAATATGCTTGTTGATTCGTGTTTAAAGAGCAGCTTGTACAGGCCGAAGAGAATGCAGCCGAAATATGGCACCATGGTAGAGATTGTGAATTTGATCGTTTCGTCCGGCGGCATATCCGTTACGGTCGGAGGCCGTCCTGAGGTAAGCGGGTCCAACATCTTGTATACTGCTGACCAGAGCACAGGAAAGTTTGAAGTTGAATGAGATGACCGTTGCAAGTACAGCGTAACGGCAGTCGTGCAGGGTCTTGTCACGCACAAGGATCAGGATTATGGCATGGAGAGAGAATTAATAAAGAGAAAAATAAAGACAGAATCGAAAGAGGTTAGCCGAGGGGCATCACCGTTGAAGTCCGGACCAAGTAAGAAGCAATGTGTACGGAGTACATAGTATCCTCTACATATGAGCATAGTAGCGTGCTCGGGAGGGATAAATCTGGGCCCTGTATTGTGCACTTGACTGTCGGACCTGCCTAAAATATCAGAAATTAAGAGGCCACGTTCTGCAAATACGAGGAGGCTATCACTGTGTAGATTCAATTTACAGTACTCTCTCTATTTCCTAGGCACTGCCGGTTTTATCGGATAATACAGGTCGTCCTCCCTCGACGATCGAGAAGTTAGTTCCCGGGAACATTACAATTTTGGAGGCATCGAAAAACTTCTTCTCGTCTGGCACTATTACTTCTTGATAATATTTATCCGTCGACAGCTTTGTCCATGTGTCCAAAGATGGGATTTGTAGTTGGACCACGCCGTCATAGCCTAATGGATTCTGAGCTGGGTTGATGTGAAACTGGAAGATCAGAGTATCAGAGACTGTAGGCTAGTTTTCTGAGCGTACAAAAATACCTGTCGATAGCTTATGACTCCTTGCTCAGCAAGAAATTTCCCCACCAAAGGTCCGTGATGGTCGATCCAATACTTCTGAAACTCCTCAGCAGTCAGGTCGTCGTTTCGAGTAACAAAGGCGAAGAAGGTGAGGGGCGGCGAAGTTTGCTGGTCGGTAGAAGCCATGTTTATCAACTTGGGATAGAAGTCTAGGATTGTGAAGAAGCGTACCGCTGTTGGTGTTGTCGGCGCCTTCAAGTTGACCTCAGTTCCTGAATACTAGGGGACCTTGATACGGGCAAGTGATCATTTGGCCAATCGGGAGCTCGCAAAATACAAATACTTCGGCTTTCCATCGCGTCTAACCGACGGTAACTCGGCTCCCACGACCCCAGAGTGCCCAGATGGTTTTGGGCACCCAGAGGTATGGCACGGGGGGGTCTCACAGACAGATGGAGGGGCACGAGGGGGAAGGGGGGTAGGGCTCCGGAAAGATGTGTTCCAGTCCCCGGACAGGCCGGAAAGAAATGGTTATTCGCATTGCCCGACCCGAGTTTCGTTGTGCAGGAGGAAGCCTTTCACAAGTTCGACTGCTGTTCCGGCATCAAACGAGCAAAGTCGGTAGATGGATTCGATTGTCACTATGCTCAATTTGGACCGTGGACACATCATTACACGTCATGTCATGCTAACCCCTGTGCCCCTGCACAGTTCCCCGCCCCTCGGATACGAAAAGAGGAGAGAGTCGAGACGCATTTCCATCTCGTCGCTGTATAGCGAACATTGCAAGACACCTATATCGGTGGCTCGAATGTAATCTCCATCAACTCTGTAGCTGAAAAAACCCTTCTAATATTCGTCCCATCCACGTCCAGCCTTCATTTCCAGCCTGTGGCCTGTATGTAGATTGCAGTGTTTGTGGTTTCAGGCTTTAGCCCTCACTGGTTCCTTCTTGAAGACCTTCTTGTACCATTCTTGACTGTAGTTGCCCTCGGCATCGAGGTAGCTCTCGGCATCTTTCCAGAGATGGGTAATCATCTGGACTTTCTTCTCGTCTCGGGGTTTGCAGTTGGACTTGTAGGGGAGTGGCGATGCCACCAGTCCTGTGGTCATGGCATCGTTGTCAATGACTTCGTTGTCGACCCTTTCGATCTTATAGGCCCAAAGAATTCGGGCAATGACAAGGAACAAGCTCCGGTCGGCAACTTGCATGCCAGGACAGATACGACGGCCCGAGCCAAATGAAAAATGGTCTCGCAGTGCTGGGTTTGGCTGGGCGGCCGATTCCTGCGAAAGCATGGGGTCGTTGAGGAATCGCGTTGGATCAAATTTTCGGGGGTTCGGGTAGCGTTCTGGGTCGTTGTTGATTCCCCAAATCTGTGCGTTTGGAAATGGTATCGATTAGCACGATGGAATCTCTCGGGGATGATTACGAGATCACAAAGTGAGAGCACTTACGTTCTGAACGATAGAAGCGCCTTTCGGGATGTGGTATCCCATGTATCCGTCATCTCTTGCAGCAGCATGTGGAATACCAAGTACTGCCGTCGGGCACCCTGAAAAATATAAGTAGAAGCCCATGAGGGATGGGAGAACAAGCTTACATCTGAGGCTTTCCTTCACAATACTTCTTATATATGGGAGTTGATCTCGGTCCTCCCATTCAGGCAGGCGGTCGGGACCAACCACACTGTCCAGTTCTTTCTGTGCCCTTTCTTGAACATCTTGGTAGAGGACCATTGCCTTGACAAAGCCGAGCAGAGTGTTGAAGGTCGTGTCGGAAGAACCGGCCCAGGCATGGCCAGCATTATATGCCATTTCCATTTCGTTGAGTCCGTCTTTGTCGTTGTTCACAAGCATATCGCCAGCGAAGCAAGGATTGATCTTCCCCTCGTCCACCTTCGACTTTGCCTCGCGCAGGAGTTGTAGCCAAAGGTCACGCTCTAGAATTGTCAACCTTCCGAGTTCCTTGTTGAGCTTGTTCAACGACCTCGGGGTGTATTTGACGATTGGTCTCAGGAAAGGAAAGAATTCGGTGACCTGAGTGGCAATTCCAACAAGGGTATACCCTTCGATCCATTGGAACAAGGTCCTTACATATGGGTTGTCGGGGCTGTTGACCCGCCAGCCGTAGATGAATGTCGACCCAACGCTGGTGGTGTACCGTTTAAGAGCGTCGAAACTACTTTCAGGTTTGACCAAAATATCCCACAGTAGCTGAGTCGACTCAAATTGCTAAATGAGAGTCAGCCTTCCATAGATCATGATGTATACTATGTAGACGTAAAATCCTCGTACCTGGTATGGCAGGTATTTTGTTGCAGCAGTACTTGTCAATGCAGTGTGGAACATCTTGCGCTGTCGGCGCCAGAGATCATCATTGCTTCATCCTGTGTCAGCAACAATACTTGTAGTCCAAATACCAGAAAAGACTTACTCGCGGTTCGAGATCATCAAGTTGTATCCAAAACTGCGCAGGTAGTTGTCCACACGGTTTGAATAGATGCTGCTTCGTTTGTCGTACAAGTCCTTGACGGTGCCGTAGGAGTTGAGGACAATCATGTCCATAGCACCGAGCTTGAGGCCCATGATCGGCCCATCTACACACCGTCAGTCAAGCATCTCACAACCAGGCGTCGGCATTGACAACAACATACACTTGGCCGACATGTCTGCAAGACCCCGGTGTATCTCCTTGGTGGGCATATCAAGGAGATTGCCCAAAACGGGAAGGCCTTTGGGTCCTACAAGAGCATTAGTCAGTCCAGAGATCGATACAGATTACACGGCTTGGTAGTACCAGGGGGGTAATTCTTGGGCCTCCGGCCAAGATTTCGGAGTTTGAAGGCGATGAACGCCACTACCACGAGGCTTGAAATCAGCAAGTAGTACATTTTGGCGGATTGTCACAAGGAGTGCAAAAAGGTGAAGGAATTCGCAGGGTCTCAGTCGAGGTCAGGTCATATAGGGATGCCTGACTCGAGCCAAAGACCAGTCCGAGCTTCCGTGGCTTACTCGGAGTCTTCTGTATTCGTTGGGCCCGTGCCTCCGGTCGATCCTTCGGAGCAAGTATTCCAAAACCTACCTCGGGGATTCTTGGCTCAGTCTCCAATTCGATATTGGTCTGTGCTAAAAGCAAGTAGCCACACTCGACCATGTCAATCATATGTCAGTAGACACCTTGGTTCATATAGTCCCCGAGGTAGATCTTGGAACAAGGTCAGATATTGTACACTCTCACTCAGAACCACCCGATTTGTCTCTTTCTTACATCTTTCACAATGGTTTTAGGAGACTTCGATATCAAGGGCAAATTCGTTGTCATTACGGGAGCTGGCTCTGGTGGGGAATAGATCATTTTCTTACATCACACTAGCACTCTTCTGACCGGGCTTGCACAGGGATAAACTTTGAGTTTGCAATGATATGCCAGAAATTGGGATGCCCGGTCCTGCTGGCCGATATACGGTCCACGCCTGAGCTTGAAAGTTGGCTCAAAAAGGTCGAAGGATCGCCGACCAAGGTCGTGTACCAGCTGACAGATGTTGCTCAATGGGATCAGTTGAAACGCTTGGTTGACGTGGCCAAAAAAGAGTTTGGCGACGTTCCCGATGTGTACGAGACCACGTAGCCAGGCTTAAATTTACCTGCTCCTACTGACAATATCTCTCAGATTTGTGGCTGGAGCTGGTATCTTTGAATCGGTTAGTTTGATCCCCCAGCCCTCATACCAGACAACATCAGAATTAACCCAATCTTTGAGAACAGAGAGGACCCACCAACTTCTGGGAGGACATTGAGAGAGACCGTTATCGCATGCTTGACATTAATGTTGGCCATGCAATCCAGTTCACTCGCATCGGCATACGTGAACTCCTGCAAGCCAAAAAGAAGGGTGTTATTATGATTGTAGGCTCGATCGCTGGCTACGCCCCAAATTTTACGGCTCCCGTCTACGTGGCTTCAAAGCATGCCGTGACGGGATTTACAAGATCACTGGCCGATTTGGACGAACTTGCAGACATCAAGGTAGTTGCTTGTGCTCCGGGGTAAGTTCAATATAGCATCAAACTTGTCTATATTATGTTATAACTCAGCTGACAATATTGTGCAGCATGGTTTTAACCAGAATTTGGACCGATGCTCCGGAAGCCATGAAAGAGTATGCAATAAGTAAAGATGTGTGTGCTCACCCTTCGGAAATCGCCGAGGGCATGCGCCAACTAGTTGAATCTTCCAAGTGGCCTGGAGGTACAGTCCTCGAGGTTTCAAGAGGATCGCCATGGAGAAATGTTCCTGCTTTCAACGCAGACCCTCCAGCAGGAGCCCCGACAAAGCCGGAGCAAAATGATGTGGAGAGACGTATTCTTGGTCTATTGGGCATCGCTAAATAGTCCTAACACCTTACTACCCTAGGTACACGGCTGTGAAACCTTAGACCAGCCCTGATCCTGGAGCTCTCATCTGCTCGTAGCGTCTCGTGTGAGCATACTGTGCCTAGATGTCATACCAAAGGACTCAAATATATTCCTAGTCTTTTTGTCAAGTTTTTATAGAGGCATTTGGGCTCCAGGACCCTTGAGCTGAGATAAAGATCTCTTCAACCCTCACGTTTATCACCAAAGCCCCCTTGTAACCTACAGCTCAACATATCTTTTATTCTGTTGTACTTATAATTCCAGCTGGCCCTTTCCAAGTCCAGCCCTATTGCTAGCACACAAATCTCATGGGCAATATCAATAGTACTTAATTGATAGCTATCAGCATTCCAGAGACTGGCTCCTTGTACTTGGGACATTAGTTGGGGAAGAAGCCGTTGTCAATGATGGCTGAAGAGAACTTCTTCGACACCCTCGACCCCTTCTGAATGTTTGAAGATGATTAGAAATCACAGAATCCTTTGAGTTCTCCACACGTCCAGGTGCAGAGCCGTTCCACGACGCAGTTGTCGTTGTGATACGATACGACGCCTGGGACCGGCAGCGCCTTGCATTCAATCTCGAGAGTCTCGCCCCAGGTCAGCGTCCAGCTCAAATGTCCTCCTCGGTTCGTTGCCCCGTCAATCTCGATATACGAGACGACATCGAGAGCCTTTGCAAAGGTCACCACGTTATCGCGTACCACCCAGCCGAAACTCATCATCTTCTCGTCGACGGAATGCCACGATACAGATATGAAGCTCAGCTGCGGCCCACAAGTGCCAGCTACCCAACGGTGCGAGTAGAAACTGCCCCAATCACGACTCCCCCATCCATGATCTCGAACTCCAAGCGCCCCCTAAAACTCGTACTTCTTGCCTTTGACCTTGACCCAGCCATCGACCTTTCCAGGGATATCGAAGTGGGCCGATGTAAAACTATCTATATCATATGGCACTTTTGGCCCAAATGTCATACTAATTCTTAGATATTTTTTCATTTTTATAGACCGTTTGGGCCAAAAGGTGTCTGGCCAAACGGCGCTAGTAAAGGCCTTAGCGCTATTTGGCCCAAACAGCCTTTTCACGTTTGGCCCAGCCGTACTCCTTAGCGCCGTTTAGCCCAAACGGCCTTTTTACGTTTGGCCTAACCATACTCCTTAGCGCCGTTTAGTCTAAACATACTTTTCGACACCATTTGGCCTAAACGGACTTTTTACGTTTAGCCTAGCTATACTCCTTAGCGCCGTTTAGCCTAAACGTACTTTTCACGTTTAGCTTAACTATATAGGCCATAGCTAAATTCTTCTGACTTTAAGATATATTGCACTTTTCTAATAAGATTTAAAAGTTATAAACTATAAGCCTTAAATAAGTCTCTTTTAAGATATTATTTAGAAGGAGTAGAATATCTCGCTTTCCTTAATAATAAGCACACTTTAAAGTTTCTATAATCTCTCTATCTATAATTCTATAAATTTAATAATATAGCGTTCTTATTAATGCGTACTAAGATAAGCGCTATCTATAGTCCTACGAATCTAATAATATAGTGTCTCCATTAATGCGTATTAAGGCAAGCGCTATCTATAGTTCTATGAATCTAATAATATGATATCTCTATTAATGCGCATTAAGATAAGCGCTATTTATAGTTCTATGAATTTAATAATATAGTGTCTCCGTTAATGTATATTAAGGTAAGCGCTATCTATAGTTCTACGAATCTAATAATATATCTAGTATTTATATTTAGCTTAGTTTTAGAATAAAACTTAGAAATTTCATTATGATTTTAATATCATTCGATAGAGCAAACTTAGAGCATTCGAATGATATATATCTTATTTATATATCTTCATTATTAGTTAAGTTATAAAGCGTAAAAGTTTAAGATCTTTTTTAGTATTAGAAAGGTTAGCCAAGGCACGTGATAAGCGTGATAATTCGCTTCCTAAATAGGTAAAATATTTATTATTTACGTGATTAGCGTGATAATTCCACTCTAAAATAAGTATAAATAGTATTTATAACTCAAATAAATTTTATCTCTACGTTAAAGTAGAATTCCACTGACTTAGTAATCTTAATGGTGATACACTAGATAGAAAATAGTTACCACCACTTAATAGCTTAGAGATAAGATTTTAAAGTGAGATAAGAAAGAGGATATAGGTATAGGAATATCCCTTTTTTTATCTTACTTAGAAATCTTAGTCTCTAAGCTATATCTATAATTCTTAATATCTAAGCGAGATTAATCTATCTCTTTAACTAATAATAAAGAGTTAAATTGAGTGCGAGAATAAGCCTAACTTCGTCGATATGTATACGACGCTCAACGACACAATCAGTAGCCTAAAGAAAGGCTAGTCTTAATCGCGTAACTTTAGCAAGGCGAGAGAATTATTCGATTTAGCCCTATCCAAGAAATTCTTTCTACCTCAACGGCACTAGGTCTAAGAATTTAAGGGCTAACTATCGGATAAGATAATAATGACGCTTAAGCTTAGCAAGTCGCCGTTAAGATTGACGAGCATAAGACTCTCTATCAATATTAATTATTGTTTATACGATCCGGTTAAGAATAAATAGAGATAAATTTAGAAGCACTTTAAAGTTTAGTGCAAACTCAAGATATCTTAATGATTATAGATTAGCTAATATCAATCTTAGCTTCTTTGTCTTTATTTAGGGTTAGGGTTAGGGTTAGGGTTAGGGTTAGGGTTAGGGTTAGGGTTAGGGTTAGGGTTAGGGTTAGGGAGCAATACGTAACTGAACGAAGTACA